>CM060937.1:1014011722-1015406722 GCA_030765085.1 Allium cepa
GCCTTAACAAACAACAACAAATAACTATAGCGGTGCATAACCCAGCGTGGTTCACCTTGGTAGGTTATAGATGACGACCTCATAGGTGTAACCTTGTCTTTCCCATTGACCTCTTAGGACTGATGACGTTCACGTCCTATAATGGCCCTACCTCTAAATTTGGTACCAAAACTCACTACATAATGCACAATCCCACTCAATATCCATTTAGATTGCCTAGTGCAATCAAGGCAATACCCTTCTTTAAAAATAAATTTGAAGTAGACGACTCTATCCTGAGAGTATTCCTTCGTCTACACGCAAGTGTATATTCTCCACGGGTCCTCTGGTTGGACATATTCCATATCAGCATGGTGTTACACAACAACTGATAGTTCCTTATGGTGGGAAGACTTCTATTCTATAACCCTGCTGACCTCGCATTCCAACCAACTCTAATAACCTTTTGTCATTTTCTTTATATAATTTATACATTAAATTATAGTAATTCACGCTAATCATAAATTCATATTCGAGGCTACTTATATACCTATCTCTTATACATATATATTCTCATTTTTACATTATTTACCTTTACAATTCTTATAGTTGACCCTAAGTCTTCAGTTTGTTATGTATTTTAGTTTTCTTCTTCAGGTTCATTTACTGCTTCCTTTATCAAATCCTTAATATCATTGGTAATTCATTCATCAGTTCCAAGTTTATTTCTATTCTCATTTCATTCTCTATTTCTTCTTTTTGCCAATTTCCCATGCTTTATTTTTCAATACTTTCCATCTTATTGGCATTTTTATTTCATTCATGTCTTGATGTTAAACTTTAGGGTTTATGACATTTTAATACATTGGAACTGAGCTTTACCCGATAAATGTTAAAGCAAACCTCCATATCTTATCAAAAAAGGGAGATATTTGGGCGGTATTTGAATTTTAAGGAATTATCCTTTTATTTTCTTAAAAAAACACGATGATTACCCCTGTTTCATACATCTTTTTTCCATATATCTACATTCCTTGTTACTTTAAACATCACACTTCTATTTATATTAAAGTTAATAATATGTGAAAATCTACTTGCAACATTCCATGTTCCAATGTAGTAAAATATCACAAAAACCCAAAGATCAAAATAGATTTTCGTTTCAACTTAATTCACATCCATCAAATAAAAAATTCCTAATCATTACCCATCCGTTAAGATTTCATTCAATTCATGTTCATCAAATAAATGTAAATTCCTAATCACTACGCATCATTTTAGATTCATTAACTTTATATCCAACGTAAAAATACCAATTCTAATCATTATGCGATTTATTATCAATTTCATAATAGGAATGCATTGATTCATCAATATAAATTACATAGGCAAGTTTATTCTCTTCAACATTTCTTATTCATGAATTTATTTGCAATTTAAATTCAATTTCTCTGGCTTGTAGGAATAGATTTGTAACAACATAATCTAATATTATATAAAGACATATAATATTCCCACTCACCTTTATATGCGTTCCCAAATCCCTAGATCTAAATCTCGGTTATCTGTATTCTGCATTTTGTCTCGTTATTCGGATCAATAATTAACATTTACATAAAGACCTATTAGAATTTGGATTAGAGAGAAGAGATTTAGATTAATTTATCAATCAAAACCAGATATATAGTTTACCTCTAATGTATCAACTTGGTTTGGACCTATTTCTATTCTTTATCATCTTCTATTCTTCTCGAAAGTGTAAATTTGCAAATTATTTCTACAAATCTAGAATTTAGGAGAAGAGAAAGTGATAGAGCTTCGGCATTCATTAAAATTTTTGAGTTGGAAGTGAGGCCCTAGGTCTTAATTTATAGAGATTCAAACCAGTGCTAACTGTCGGATCAAACTATTTCAAATCCGAGCATATGGCCAAAACTGGTACATTGTTTCTAAAGTCTTGGGTCAACTGTTTAGTGCCCTTGGTCTACAACTATCGGCCGACCTAAACACTCCTTGGGTCGACCTAAACAATGAAAATCTGAAAAATTAATAACATTAATTGATTTGTTAATTTACTTCCTTCGTTAAATTCATCTTATTCGATTATTTCCTATATTAACTTATTGTTATCATTTGTTTTCACTAATTACAAATTCTTTAGGATTTTAACTCAATGTTAATATTTAAATCTCTATTAATGTTACCAGTTAGCATTATTGATTTTATTACCCTATTTACATAAATTATTTTCGATGCTAAGACTTCAAATGTTAATAACTTTTTCGTTTGAACTCTGATCGAAAAACATTATATATGAAAATTGATTAAAATAACCATAAATGCAATGGTGCAAGTTTTGTACCCAAGTTCTAAAATTCACAAAAATCCTATTTTTTACTATTTATTAATTGAAATTTTAATTAATTAACGTAAAATGTAGGGTATTTCATTCATGCTTATCGAAAGAGGTATGTTGCATGCGTGCCAAGCAATGTTGATAATGCCCTATATGTGGCCATGCCCAGAGAGCCAAGATATTGATGTTCCCCTTCAATGGAACGACCATCTACATTTAAGCGTCTACGGATGTCTTTTTTTTGAACATCTCAATAAGGTGCTCCTATCATCGATAGGGAGCATTAGGCTCCTACAACAGACTCCATACCTCATAGAGGTGTGGTTGGGACTCGGTCAAGGGTAAGACGGGCCGATCACATAAGCTCGCCCTCTATGCACAGGGAGAGGTGCTCTCCCACTCTAGATCACCATTGCCATCATTGTTCTCCTACCCATCATTGATCCTCACTCCACCAAGACGTCTGTTGAGCCCACAGTCGGTCATTGGTCAGACCATTCTCCAATAGGCAAATGTTGGCCTTGGGGAGGAAATGAACATCCTTCACTGGGAGCTTGATAGAATGTAAGCCCAAAATAGTAGGGTGAAGTGTTTTATGATGCAAAAACGATGAGCTATTTTCTAAGTAAATCTTGAATACTTACACTCACAAACGTTTTTCCTTGCCTTCCAATGACAAGTATGATGGTAGTCTTGACCCATCAAATCACATCACTACATTCAAAACAATCATCTATGCTAGTTAGCTTTCCGGCCTACCAAAATGCCTACTCTTTCTATCTACACACATAGAACCGACCACCCACTAGTTCTTGCATATGAAACTGGGTAACATTAGTTCTTGGGCCTAGCTATGTTAGATTTGAAGACTAAGTTCTTTACTTTTAAGACCCATGTTATGACGGCTAGCGGGTTATTAAATAGCAAACATGGGCGAACTGAAAACTTATGGTCGTATGTCAACTACTTCAACAAGGAGTTCACCGGGGCTATGGTGTAGGCATGAAGAATCTAATTATGGCATGTTAGTACCAAAATGTGGCAAAAGCCCTAAGAATTTGAGTAGAGAGTGAAATTAAAGAAAAAATAAATCAAAACTAGTAAGAATAAGATACCAAACGTCTAAAGTTGTTTGGCTAAGCTGTTTCCTATAGCCACTTAAGTTTTTTATTGATTATCTTGTATTTACAAGTATAGTTCTTCTAGTTCAATAATACTCCACAGGCAATTACAAGAAAATAAGTAAAAATTACAAGGAAGCAAAAAGATCTCCAAAAACGAACCCCTAGCCTTCTATTTATAGCTACATGTTGGTAGGAAAAGCTCCATCACATCTTCCTCCATGTTCTCCACTATATAGCAGCAATTTCTCTCAAGAAAAACATGGCCAGGTTAGCAGGCAGCTATGTATCCATATTGATGCATGAGCATGGATCGGTACCGATCCGTAAGATTCACTTATGGATCATTCTTTTTGTTTTGGGATAATGCGACTTGTCATTAGATTTATGATTTCCAACTTGTCTATATCGTTATGAGCAAGATTTTGGGCCAAAAAGATAGATAGGTAAAGGAATGGAGTTGTTGTTTTCATGTTCTTAAGTGGTTCGATAGCAAATGTAAAGCGAACAATATATGGAACTTGGAAAAATCTTCTGGCATCGAGACTTAGTAGTAGGAGGAAGTAGGAGCTTTTCTAGGGAAGTACTATGGATCAGTACTGATCTAAGGGCGTGGATTGGTACCTATCCATGAGCATGGATTAGTATCCGTTTGCATAAAAAATGGGCGAACACCTCCAAGACATTGAAGTAGTTCTATGAATACTATTTGCAGTATACAGCTGTCGTTTGATGAATTTTAGTTGCTAGTGTACATGGTAGAAAATTAATAGTTTGCAATAAAGAATAAATGAAGGACTGAAATGTAAAAATACAAAGAATTTATAGTGGTTCGACCTAAATGTAACTACATCCATTATTCCTCTTTTATTATCTTTTTCATATCTGATTACAAGTACAAAGCTTTGAATATGAATAAACTTGTTGTTAGGACTAAGAATTTTCTCTCTTAAAGTTGCCTGCCATTGTTGATGTAAGCTTCGCTATTTTTCATCCATCCTATTTTATAATGCCATATGCCTAGTATTTAAAGAGTAAGGTTGTGAGGAGAGGCAGATGAGTACATGGCTTCTAGGCTTTGGTTCAACATCTCTTCCTCTAGGATTTGGTTCAACCTTTCTTTCCCTAAGCTTTGGCTCAACCTTTCTTTCTCTAGGCTTTGGTTCAACATTTCTGTTGTTCCACTTCTCTTAGATGCCAGTTGAATACTATCCTGATAGCTTCCTTCAGTCATCCATCCAGACCTTGGAATCTTGAATGCCAGAATAGCTAGGTTCATCCCTGAGAGCTCAAAAAAGAGTGGATCTAGCCATAGAAGGGCTGGACTGAAAATGTCTAGTGGGTCCAGTTTCAGAACAACTGGGCCACGTAGGTTTGTTGGGTCCAGCCCCGAAAGGGCTAGACCACGTGGGTGGGGCCTCGGACCAAGTGTGTCTGGGTCAAGTGGGTCCGGCCTAAGGCTAGACAATATGGGTCCGACCCCAAGCCAGACCAAGGGTCGGGCCAGATTGGTTCTACACCAGGGTGCCGGAAGTTCGGCACCAGCGGGTCGGACCAAGTGGCCTGGCATAGTGTCGGACCACGCTGGTCCGGCCTGGGGCCGGACCAAGTTAGCCGGCATCAGGGTGTCAGACCAGATCTGGTCCGGCACCTGAGGTCGGACAAAGTCTAGTCTGGCACTAGGCCGGACCATGGGGCCCGATCCTATGGGGCCCAGTCCCATGGGGCCAGATCTGTACGGGTCTAGTCCTTTTAGGCCAGACTAGGCTTTCTGATCCTAGGGTCGGACCTATGTAGGTCTGGCCTGGGCTGTCGGGCCTTGGCGGGTTGGACATCTGGCCTTGTTGGGCTGGACTCGGTTGGGTCGGACCTGTGTGGATCCGACCTTGTTGGGTTGTATCTATGCAGACCTTCTTTTGCAAGATAGGTCCTTTATTGGTCTAGTCGGGGTCGAGCCTTGGCAGAAGGCGGGTCTGGAGGATTTATTGTCGGGCCCCGTGAGGAAAATCTTAGAACGACCATATCTTTCAAACCATTATTTGGATTGAGATGCGCTTCGGACCTGTGCTAACATCTTGACCTTGCAAACATTTCTAGGCAACTCTAAGTCTATTCTAGGACTCTGAAAATTTTCCTTTGACTTTTCATATCCAATATGCGGTGGGCAAAAATGCCCACAACATTTGCCCCCCAAAGTATACTTTCGCAAATGAAAAGTATGCTTTGTTTGATCTAGGGTTGCCTCACTAATGTTGTAGGTGTCATCCTGATGTTTGACTATCTACATCTCATCATCGTACCAAGATGAGTTTCCTTTCATTGGCTGTATGTGATGCTTCGTTTGTCTTAAGGAGAACTCAATGGTCACTTGACGCCGTGTTTTAATTATTCAACATTTGGCAGGGTTGTATTTCCCCTTATCCTTCTTATTTCTGTCATCAAGGTCTTGAATAGTATATGGACCTGGTGATATTCCCTTCATGGTATTTGACTTGGGACCTATGATGTGGAATTGTTGCTTCCGACCATCATATGGCTAGGTTGAGTGAGCACGGATTTACCATCTGATTACCGAGTTTGTATATTTCCTCATTAATTTTTTCACGCTAGTTCAAGGTCAATTATTGATGGAGTAATGATTTTCCATTGAAGGGTATTTTTACATAAAATATTATGCATAGCGTCATTGAGTGGATGTTGGCTACGTCTAATCAAGCTGGGCTAATAGGCTTATGTTCCATCTAGTCTGGTAAAGTGATGACACCAGGAGCAATTCCTTGTTCCTCTGTTAGCTCTTCTAGGACATGCCCCCAGGTACATTTGAATAAGATTATCTTAGCCAATTTCCTTGGTAGTTTACTTGGTGATGTCTCATGTATCTATTTGGAGTCGACTATTGGCAACCGTTAATAGGGTAGGTGTAGGGTCTGATCGAGTGGTCTTGGCTCTTTTGAGTAGAGCTCATGGAAATTTTTCAGCAAAGTGAATTAGGATTCCAATTGGCAGTCCAATTTATGTCGATTATCATGGTCAGATGTCACCGATATTAGGTGCCTATTGGTGACATCGGCTTGCTTTCTCTACATTGATCAGGTAGAATCAACCTTTCAAATGTCCCGTTGGCTTTGGCGGTGGAGGGTCATCCTATTCTGTCGACTTTACCCACAAGTTTAGGGTCCTTTCGGGCCTGGGTAGGTCAAGGACTTTCATCTTTTCCTTAGAATTAGTTACAGACTATTAATGCATTTTTACTTGGAATTTTATCATAGATATGGGTTACAGTCATCCTGTATGTCCTCAAGATTGATTTATTAGGTGAAGATATCAGGATATTTGTGTTAAAATAAACTTTGATATGAATTAATTACATTCAAGAGGTTGGAGATCGAATCAATTCTGTTTAGAGAGGTCATCATTATTCGAAGTGATTCCTTATTACTAAGGTTTAGAGAGTAATTTGGTGGGGACTTGCAGCCCACAAATACTCATCACATCCTTCAGAGCTCCCTCTAGTGACGTTGTCAGAAGTTTTTCGGAAGCGCTCATTATTTGTCTAGGTTTGCTCCCGGCATAGTGCACTTGGTTGCTTCTCACAATATGCTTCTCTGTATCACAAATGGGTTTTGAACTTGCGAACTTAAGGTTATGATTCCAATTTGCTATTACCAAACTTTGCACTGAGTTTTTCTCAGGTTGCATAAGTGTGCTTAGCTTTGGGAGAATCCTTACAATTTTTCGAGTGAAGTTGGCTGGAACAGATATTCTAATTCTTGTGGCAATGTTGGATTGATGTTCCACTATCTTTGATGGAGTTGAATCGATGCTCTGTTTCCTTCGGTAGAGTGGAAGCAAATGAATGTCCTGCTATAGTTGGCAGAGTGGAATTCATATTTCTACTTATCTGTATGTAATGCCACAAGTCTACAGGAAATTGTTAGAAGCTTCTAGTTTAAGTACAACAAACCATATTCTCCGTTAAGAGAGTCCTTCTAAACCTAAGATTCGTGGCACGTAAGTTACTAGCCCTGATTGTGGATTTTGGTGACATATGGTTTGTCAGCTCAACCTATGTCCAAGGGGAGTGTAACTTTTGCGGCTGCCATACTTAAGATTTAGAGCTGGGATTCACAAACAGTAAATACCCAGGCCATTATGGTCTGTATTATAAGTATTATTCGATTTAATGTGGCCCGGCTAGTGTAGGTTCCGATCGTCAACTACGAACTATCCTTGGTTGCAGCTAGGCCTTACTTATGGGATTTATTATCGGTTCGTAGTTGCCGGCGAGCCAAACGAAAATGATAAACTTCCTAGGCTATAATCATGCCTAATATGTGGCTTATAGTCGGTTTATCATTATTGGTTGGGGAGTCGATCGTCAATAGTGAACTACTCAGGCTATTTTAATGCCCTTGGTTATGGTTATCTTGCTTTCACTACTACTGACGAGAGCTTGCAATTGATCGCAATAGGAATAATATCAGATGAGAAAAACATCAATTTTTTAGTGGTTTCAGGTGATACATGCTTTTAACAAGCTGAGAGAAATAATGGCAGAGATGCTGGAGATTCCTTTCTTTCCCAAACACCTTTTATGTCAACTGTCAATGGAATGAAAGCTTTATTTGGAGATCCTTATGAAAGCAAATGGTCCTTCCCAAACTGGATCTAGTAGGCCTGGACGAGGAAAGACTTGCTTGAGAATAATATCTCCCTCTTGTAACTCTTGGGTCTTCACCTTAGATTTGTATTATTGTGCCACTTTCTATCCATATATGGTAGTCTTGAGGGCAGTGTCACTACTTCTCTCCTCAACTTATTTGGCCCAGTATGCTTAAAGCAAATAGAATATGTCATGTTGTTGTTTTCTATGTGGCCTAGTAGGCCCCTAGTCCCGTGGGTAGTTCGTCAATCCACGCTCCTTTAGATTTATCCAGTTTTTCCTTAATTAGTGTTTGCAAGATTTTGTTGACGGCTTCAACCTGCATATTGACCTGAGGCAACTCCTGTTATGAGTTAATCCATGCTAGGCTTAAAATTCATTTATTCTTTGAGTTACTAAAGCTAGATTTGTGTCTGGATGCCCGACTGGTATGTCATTGCCAGGGAAAGGGGCGGTCGTCAGTAGTGAACTGCCCAGGCTATTGCCCTTAGTCATGGCTATCTTATTTTCACTACTGCCAACACATGCTTGTGATCTAGGTTGCTAATTACAAAAAATAAGGAGTGGTTATAATATCATAGGTGTTAAGTGAATATAACTATGTGTGTTAAGTGCAAATACTGCATATGTGTTAAGTGAATGCATTACTCTCTTGCCTCTGTCAAAGGGAAAGAGTAGTTTAGACCAAACTTGCCGCTTCGAAAGAAGCGCAAAGTACAAAGTTGTGCAGTATGCCTGGTTTAAGATTTTACCTTGAATAGGAATGCTCACTTGGTATTTTTGTAAGACTCTATGGAACCTATGAGCTGATGGCATTGTCCCGATATGATAGCAACTGAGTTAGATAAAAACAAAAGAAGGGGTTTGTCATGGTACCTCCTTTGCAGGGCCATTTGTTGTCATGCGTATGACATGTTTATGCGAGTATATTGTGTGATCGGAGAGCTCCTCATAAATATTATCTCTTGGCAGTCATTGGACTAGTCATCTAGTCGGGTTGATTTTAATTAGTTTGGCGGACTTATAGTGGATGCCCCCAGTGTGCATCCTACTATTTGTAGTCCTCGATCAATTTGAATTGCGTTTTCTGATTATTGGATCATGACGGAGTTGTAAAGCTAGTATCTTGATTGGTGACTACAATGTCCAAGTGGTTTACTATATATATTGCTGATTCGTGTTGAATTGTGATATGAGAAGTGATGGTGGTTTTGGATATCTCTCGCCTTTCTGCTATGGACTAAATATGCTAGAGTTGCTGGAGCTTGGTCTTTCAAAGCCTTTCCTTTGAGGTAACACTATACTCAAATGGATGGCTTCTCTTTGATCATTGATCATTCGAGGTATAAAGGCGTAGAGTTGTATCTCTTCCATTTTCTATAGCATTTGTACTGCAAATTATGCTAGCTTCCCTAGGTCACCATCCATTTGAACTCCTAACAGTGATGTTTCCTAAACTTTATGTGAATTGTTATCCTAATGGAGAGGTCATGCATAGTTATAAGGGCAATTTTTATTTTTTTGTCTTTACTTTGTGTAGCATGTAAGCACCCTCGGATCGATCAGCACATGCAATAGATTTATGAAACCTTCCTTCACCATTTTCCAAGAATGGAGATCCTAGAGTAGATGTTAGAGCATTGCAGTAGCTTAAGATTGATTAGAATGAAAGAAAATTAATTATATATTACCTCTATTATGCCCCATCCCCCCTCTCCCGCCCTGTTTATCAGCAAGTGTGGAGATCTTAGCAAGTGTCTAGTGGGCCAGGTTAGCCCCTTATAAAGGTTTGTAGTGGGCACTCAAAAGTTTTTGTTTTCCTGGAGGGCGGACTAGTAACTCTTGATCTTATCTCCTTCTCTTTTCATATTTGTTGAACATATCCCTAGGTAAGGAGAGCCATTGACACTATGTGAATCATGTTCGATACGCGTTGGATTGGTGATGCCTTCATGCATGATAGGAGTGACGTTGTGTCATGCTTGTCGTATCTATATTTTGAGTATTCAATCCTTACGACTTCAGTCTTTAAGTTGTGATATTTCGATCTATCAGTGGGATCTTAATTGTAGTATTTTAATTTGATGCTGGATGGAATAAAAGGGCTATGCTTGGGGTTCATTTGGTTATAAGGAATACCCCCTGTGTTCTCTGGACTGGGACATTCCTTGTATTATGATATTGAGATCAAATACTTTTGTTTTCCCTAAGCGTGTCAAGATTTTATCCATCAAAGCTTTATGTTGAGCAGTGAAGTGTTTGCTAATTTCAATCATAACCATGTCGAATTTACATCCAATAATTTTTAGAACCGGGCGATTATTAAACTAGTCTTCCTGCTTTTTCATATCCAGATAGTTGTTGCGTTCTTTGCAAAGGAGTTCTATTATTTTAGGCAGCACGTCGGGAAGTTGTTCTCCTTCCCTTCCTAGAGAGTTTGTACTTTTAAAGAGAGATAATTCAATATTCGAAAAGGATTGGGAGGTTTTGTAGCTTCGAAGGGTTGATGGTCAAACTCGTAAAATAAAGAGAGCATCTTGAGATAGTATGTATAGCTTCTCAATCCGAGAAATGGTGATTACAAACTTGAAATAAAATAAAAGGAGAAAAGCTCTGATTTCAAAGAGACAGTGACTTTAGATCAGGAGAAAGGATTTTGAATCTGGAGGGAGAAAAGGATTTTCTTAGAACCGTAATTCCATATTTTACTAGGGGAATAGGTTGCCCTTATACAAAAGAGGAAGATAGTATTCTTATGTTAAAGAAGCAATGCTTCCATATGGATTTGATTTTAGATCTAAAAAATAACTAAGTGTTCCTTTCGGTTAAAAGAGTTCTTTTGATCTAGAATGAGAAAACGAAGTTAGAACGATTTTAGATTTAAGAAATAAATACATGTTCCTTGTAACAGCCTGCCTTTTTGTACGTTTTAAATAGATGATAAACCACACACGTCAGACTCAAACCATACAAAAGGGCGAATTGTTATTGGGGTAAAAAAGAAAAAGGGAGAAAGAAAGAAAACAAAACATAATCTTGCAGCGGAACGACAAAATATAATAATCAAATAATAGTTCATGAAGCAGTTTTACAAAATATTTGATTATACTTATACAACACAGATCAAAGTCACACATACCGAAGAATAATAAATAACAATGCAGCGGAACAAGGTGATGGAGTGGCATAATATGGTATATAATGTTAGGGATGCGGATTAAGGATCTTAAGCTAGAAATAACACTAGAGGGGAGGGTGAATAGTGTTTTAAAGAATATATGAACTATATGACTAAATTAAAACTTTCAACACAAATCTAAACAGAATTCTAACACAGAATGATCACAGAACATATAACAAATGCAAATAGTAAAGTAAAGCAAGTAAAAGGAAAGAACACGCCGGATTTTATACTGGTTCGGAATCCTCCTACATCCAGTCCTGCACCAAGGCAATATCCTTGTACAGATTTTTATAAGCCAATATCCAAATTACAACCCTCAATTTCTAAGGCCTTGAGGAACTCTCCTATCTCCGAGTCTGGGGTAAACTCTCTTGATTTACGGGACACAAGATCACCCTAATACTTCTTAATAACAATCCTTTTGAATGGATAGACTCTATGAACTTTTTGATTACAAATTAATCCTATAACTCTGAATAGCACTTTGATTTTTAGTAGAATGATGGAGAATCAAATAGAGAGAGTATCTAAATGATTTCCTATTAAGAATTTGGCAGAATGATGGCACGATCTTGAAAATATGAAGTTTTATGGATATGAATGGTGGAGAAGAAAGAGTGAACAAAATAAGAAAGTAGTTATTAAAAAAATTCGTTTTGGAAGCCTTTATATAGACGCACAATAGTCATAACCATTGGCGAAAGTTTTTCGAACGAATGGACACTTCTTTTGAAAATTGAATTTTGAATCCAACTGTCACCATGTCAACATGGGGTATCCCCTTATGTCGACATCCCTTAGTTCAAAATTATACAGATGTTGTTTTGTAAAGACAATTGAATTTAAAACAAGTTGAAACTTCTCTGAAGCAAAGTAAAGTGTTTAAACAATATTTTGAGATAGAGAATGAATATAAAACATTATTTTAAATAAATATATAATTGATATAGACCGTCAATTATATAAGTAATATTTAAAATCAGAATAAGTTTTGATGTTTTAAAAATAGAAGTTTTTAAAATTAGAATAGAGGAATATTTCAAGGCTAAAACAAAGTTTGAAAATATTTTTGAAAACATGATTTTGAAAGCTAAAACATTTTGAAAACAGATTTAAAAACATTTTGAAAAATCTATTCAAACTGAAATTGCAAAAACCTTCCTACAGAGCTCCTCCATAGGACTCGAGAACTTGTACAAAGTAGTTTAAATGATTTTGATTTTCGTGGGTTTGTAAGCCACATGTCGTAGGTTTGTAAGATACTTGTCGTGGGTTTGTAAGCCACTGGTTTCGATAGAAATTGGGTTCCATCCCAAAAGAAAATTGGAAGAAAGATGAGAGTGCTATTATGAAGTTTTAACAAAATACTAGACACTTATCTTGAGATCTTGAAATCTTGATTCTCTAGAGTCTTGAATCTTGAATCTCTAATCTTCATCTTGATGCTTGAGTCTTTATACTGATCAGTCTTCGGTGATATCTGCATATACTTCCTATATATATATATATATATATATATGGAAATGTTAGTATATATTTTATAAAGTAAAGTATAATAACTATATAAGGTTGTTGTCATCAAAACATCATCAACTCAGTTCCTAACAATCTCCCCCTTTTTGACAATGACAACCTTTATTTATAAAATATTCTTACCATACCATAACTCCCCCTTACTCCGTGATTTCTTCTTAAAACTACAACTCCCCCTTACTCCATGACTCCCTCTTACACCAAGCACATATATTTTTATAACTTTCTCCCCCTTTTTCATCAACAAAAAACTATTAACTACTTAAGAATTCAAGAATGATTAGTATGAACAAATAATATGTATAGAACAAGCATGAAACAATGAGTATAAGTGAACACATTTTAGTTATTACAACATATATAAGAACATACATAAACACGAACAAACAAAACAATTTAAAACAAAGAATAAAATGAAAGTACGCTTTAATGGCGATCCTTAACTATAGGAGACTTATGAATCGAACAATTGGGGTAGTGGAGACAAAAGTTTCCACGTTGTTCAATTATGTTTCCATTAGTATCAAGAAGGATCTCACCAATGCAAATAATGCTCTCGTCTGTATTCATAAGGACTTTGGGTTGAGGTAAAGGTTGATCTTCCTCTTGGTCTTCTTGTGGTTCTTCCATAGGTTCTTCTTCCTTGGATTCCATGGCTTGTGAAGAGTCTTCAATATTAATAGGATTTTTACGGTTATCCATAAGGAATTTTTGTACATTCCTAATAATATTCCCTTGCCTTTGTTGTTCTCTAGCCATCCTAAGTTGACTTACTTGAATTTCAGTCATCAATTGAAGGATGTCTTTCATCTTCTCTTGCAATTTGATCACTCGAGCGTGCATAGTTCGTTGAAATGGACCAAAATGAGGAGATGTGGGTGAAGTGGGTTAATTAGTAAAAGAGGAGGCCATTATTTTATTGTTTCAGAAGTTATTTACAGAGAATATAGTGAACAAAGAGGAGAGAAAACGAAATAAATACATAAATAACCAAATAACTAACTTTGGAGGGAAATTTAATTTTCAAATTTTTGTTGGGTATGTCGACATCATGAGATGGGGCATGTCGACATGTTCTTTAAAAAAATGTAATTTTTATTTTGAATTTTTATTGATTATTATATTATATTATTCTATATTTCATATTTTGAACAAATACCTAATTCTCTTCTAAATTTAGTAAAATTCTGTTCGGTTAATGGTTTAGTTAATATATCAGCAATTTGTTTTTCAGTATTTATACAATCTGAGTTATTATTTCTTTAGTTATATTATCTCTAAGAAAATGATGTCTTATATCAATATGTTTAGTTCTAGCATGATGAGTTGGATTTTTAGATAGATTTATTGCAATAGTATTATCACAATATATTAGTGATTTACTTATGTTAATTCCAAAATCTTTTAAAGTTTGTTGCATATATATGACTTGTGAACAGGCCAGAGCAGCAGATATATACTCTGCTTCAGTTGTTGACAAGGAAACAGTATTTTGTTTCTTTCTGAACCAGGAAACCAGTGAATGTCCTAGAAAGTGACAAGTTCCACTTGTACTCTTTCGGTCTGATTTACAACCAGCATAATCAGCATCACAATATGATATTAAATCAAAAGTATTATTTTTAGAGTAAAATAAACCATAATCTAAAGTGTATTTTACATATCTTAAAATTCTTTTAACAGCTTTTAAGTGAGTTTCTTTAGGTTGTGATTGGTATCTTGCACAGAGACAAATACTATGCATAATATCAGGACGACTCGCTGTTATATAGAGTAGCGAACCAATCATTCCCCTATATAAAGTTTGATCAATATCTTTTGATTTATCTTCTTTAATTAAACCTACATTTGTTGACATTGGAGTTGGTTTCCCACTAGAGGTGCTTAAACCAAATTTATTAATTAAGTCTTTAGCATATTTTTCTTGACTTATGAAGATTCCATTTTCTAGTTGTTTAATTTGAAGCCCTAAGAAGAAACTTAATTCTCCCATGTGACTCATTTCAAATTCTTTAGTCATTATATCTGAAAATTCTTTATTCATTATGTTATTAGTTGATCCAAAGATTATATCATCTATATATATTTGAACCAGTTGAATATCTTGATTATTTCTTTTAATAAAAAGTGTTGTATCTACTTTACCAATTTTAAAACCAGATTGAAGTAAATAAGATCTTAGTCTTTCATACCAGGCTCTAGGAGCTTGCTTTAGACCATATAGAGCTTTCTTTAACTTGTATACATGGTTTGGAAATTTATTATCTTCAAAAAGTGGAGGTTGTTCAACATAAACATCTTCTTTTACAAAACCATTTAGAAAAGCACTTTTAACATCCATTTGATATAATTTGAAATTATTATAATTAGTGAAAGCAAGTAGAATTCTTATAGCTTCTAATCTTGCTACGGGGGCAAAGGTTTCATCATAGTCAATTCCTTCTTCTTGACAATAACCTTGCGCGACTAAACGAGCTTTATTTCTTACGACCTCACCGAGTTCATTCATTTTATTTTTATAAACCCATTTAGTTCCAATTATACTTTTATCCTCAGGTTTAGGAACAAGTTCCCATACATCATTTCTGGTAAATTGATTCAATTCTTCTTGCATAGCAAGAATCCATGAATCATCAGACGATGCTTCCTTTGGATTTTTAGGTTCAATTGTTGATATAAAGGCTACATTACTCATACTACTTAATTGATTTCTAGTTCTTACTACAGATTCAATATTTCCTAAAACATTTTCTATAGGATGATCTTTTGGTATTTTAAATCTCTTATTAGGTTGATTTATTTCACTAATAGTTTCATTAGATTGATTTAAATTTATAAAATCTTCTTCATCATCTATTTGTACAATATCTTTAAGATTTTCATCAAAAGATACATGCATAGTTTCTTCAATAGTATTAGTTTTTAAATTAAAAACTCTAAATGCTTTGCTTCTATTAGAATAACCAATAAAGAATCCTTTATCAGCTTTTAGTTCAAATTTATCTAAATTATCTTTTGTATTAAGTATAAAACATTTACTCCCAAAGACTTTAAAATAAGAAACTATAGGTTTCTTATTATAAAGTAATTCATATGGAGTTTTATTTGTTAATGGTATAATTAAAATTCTATTTAATATATAACAAGCTGTAGCAACTGCTTCAGCCCAAAAATGTTTAGGTAAATTACTATCAGAAAGCATTGTAAGAGCACACTCTTGAATCGTTCTATTCTTACGTTCTACTACTCCATTTTGTTGTGGAGTTCTTGGAAGTGAAAAGTTGTGAGCAATTCCCTTTTGAGTACAGAAATTCTCAAAATTTTCATTTTCAAATTCACCACCGTGATCACTTCGAATAGTTTTAATTTTGAAAGAATGTTGTTTTTGAATTCTTTTAGAAAAGTTTTTAAATATTTCAAAAGCATCACTTTTATGTTTTAAAAAGATTGTCCAAGTATATCTTGAATAATCATCTACTATAACAAAAACATATTTACTATGGTTAATTGATTGAACTTGAGATGGACCAAATAAATCTAAATAAAGTAATTCTAGAGGACTAGAGGTATAAATAGCATCTTTTAATTTAAATGAACTTTTCTTAAGTTTTCCTAATTGACAAGCATCACAAATACTATCTACTTTAAAGTTTAACTTGGGTAGACCTCTAACTAAGTCAAGTTTTGATATCCTAGATAATAATTTGAAATTCAAATGGCCAAATCTTTTATGCCAAATCCAAGGGTCACTTGTATTAGCCAAAGGACATAGATTATCATTTGAAATTTTCATACTAAGGATATAAATATTTTTCTTCCTAATACCTTAAAAAATTATATTAGACTTATCATCTTCAATATGACATTTATCTTTTCCAAATTTAATTTTAAAACCTTTATCGCAAAGTTGACTTATACTAGGCAGATTATGTTTTAAGTTCCTAACTAATAAAACATCAGAAATAAGTAATGTTTTAGAGTTACCGACATTGCCGACGCCAACCACATATCCTTTAGAGTTGTCACCAAAATTGACTAATCCACCATCTTGATAAGTAATGTCCTTGAGTATCTCGAGATTTCCAGTCATGTGCCTCGAACAGCCACTATCAAGTATCCATTTATCTTTCTCAATTTGCACAGTTTGTCCATTGGGAGTTGATTCGTCAAAAACCATATAACATGTCTGTCCCTGCATAACACACCAATTCGGTAGATAACTTGAATTTTCAAAATAACTATACGCAGACTTATGATACTTTGATGAAATGCATAGATCAAAACAGTTTTAACACAATTTTCCACAAATGCCATTTTTATATTTTTCAAGTTTCAGATTATGAAAACAATGAAAACCAATGCTCTGATACCAATTGTTAGGGATGCGGATTAAGGATCTTAAGGCAGAAATAACACTAGAGGGAGAATAGCGTTTAAAGAATATATGAACTATATGACTAAATTAAAACTTTCAACACAAATCTAAACAGAATTCTAACACAGAATGATCATGAAACATATAACAAATGCAAATAGTAAAGTAAAGCAAGTAAAAGGAAAGAACACACCGGATTTTATACTGGTTCGGAATCCTCCTACATCCAGTCCTACACCAAGGCAATATCCTTGTACAGATTTTTATAAGCCAATATCCAAATTACAACCCTCAACTTCTAAGGCCATGAGGAACCCTCCTATCTCCGAGTCTGGGGTAAACTCTCTTGATTTACGGGACACAAGATCACCCTAATACTTCTTAATAACAATCCTTTTGAATGGACAGACTCTATGGACTTTTTGAATACAAATTAATCCTATAACTCTGAATAGCACTTTGATCTTTAGTAGAATGATGAAGAATCAAATAGAGAGAGTATCTAAATGATTTCCTATTGAGAATTTGGTAGAATGATGGCACGATCTTGAAAATATGAAGTTTTATGGATATGGAATGGTGGAGAAGAAAGAGTGAAGAAAACAAGAAAGTAGTTGTTAAAAAAATTCGTTTTGGAAGCCTTTATATAGATGCACAACGTCATAACCATTGGCAAAAGGTTTTCGAACGAATGGACACTTCTTTTGAAAATTGAATTTTGAATCCAACTGTCACCATGTCGACATGGGGTATCCCCTTATGTCGACATCCCTTAGTTCAAAATTATAGAGATGTTGTTTTGTAAAGACAATTGAATTTAAAACAAGTTGAAACTTCTCTGAAGCAAAGTAAAGTGTTTAAACAGTATTTTGAGATAGAGAATGAATATAAAACATTATTTTAAATATATATGTATAATTGATATAGACCACCAATTATATAAGTAATATTTAAAATCAGAATAAGTTTTGATGTTTTAATAATAGAAGTTTTTAAAATCAGAATAGAGGAATATTTCAAGGCTAAAACAAAGTTTGAAAATATTTTTGAAAACATGATTTTGAAAGCTAAAACATTTTGAAAACAGATTTAAAAACATTTTGAAAAATCTATTAAAACTGAAATTGCAAGAACCTTCCTACAGAGCTTCTTCATAGGACTCGAGAACTTGTACAAAGTAGTTTAAATGATTTTGTTTTTCGTGGGTTTGTAAGCCACTTGTTGTAGGTTTGTAAGCTACTTGTCGTGGGTTTGTAAGCCACTGGTTTCGATAGAAATTGGGTTCCATCCTAAAAGAAAATTGGAAGAAAGATGAGAGTGCTATTATGAAGTTTTAACAAAATACTAGACACTTATCTTGAGATCTTGAAATCTTGATTCTCCAGAGTCTTGAATCTTGAATCTCTAATCTTCATCTTGATGATTGAGTCTTTATACTGATCAGTCTTCGATGATACCTGCATATACTTCCTATATACATATACATACATACATACATATACATATATATATATATATCTATATGGAAATGTTAGTATATATTTTATAAAGTAAAGTATAATAACTATATAAGGTTGTTGTCATCAAAACATCATCAACTCAGTTCCTAACATATAATAGTACTACAATCTTCGTCTTCATCCTCTAGAAATAAGGTCTTCAAATCCTGAAATGCTCAGGCCGACCCGAGTGAATTGAAAAGATAAAACACTCCACTTAGAACTAAAGATATTATGTAAGTTAAATCAACGGTAAATAACATGAGTGGACGGCATCAGAGATGTTTATGGGATTTTACATCTCCTATCTAGTGTCTAACGTGAGTGCAGTAACTTAAAAGATGCTCGAGATTCACATCTCCTAAGGATTCGTTAAACTATTTACTATGTAGTAATATACGCTATTATAATAGTTCTACAGTAAAGTATAATAAAAATTAAAAATAGCGTTAAGGCTTTACATTTTCCACCTTAACACACTTTTATATTCCCATAGTCTATACAGTACCGTAATCTCCTCCGTACTGGGCGTCGTCAGAGGACACTTCATAGATATGGAACAAAACAAAATCGTATAAGGCGCGCTAGGGTAGGTGACACGCCACAACTAGGCAATGCCAGGGTAGATATACCAATTACGCTTCCAGGCCGATGGTAACGCATAGCGTGCAGCTACCGCCCACCTCGAGCCACATGTCCAAATAAAAAAAATCAAAAGTGGAAACCGAATCAATCCAAAAGTCAGAGTATAATATCGAAGGGATGTGTCCGATCAAAGGTGCTACCTCATTAGCCCGTCAATCGCTCTTTTTTTAGTCACCTTATGCCAACTCACGGGAGTCGGGTCCATGTACATACCTCAAAGGACGTCTTCACCATCCTACTTCATTCTGGAATCTCCACCGCATACACGGTTGTTAAAGTGGTTTTCGAAGTTGGCAGAGAGTATGACAACATCCGATATTGGTCTCTTTAACAAACAAACATTATTATAACACCGCGGTCATTTCAAAATAATTATACTTCAAAACCAGAATATAATATCCACTTTAAAACCATATAAATATGACATCATTTCCATTTCGAAAACCAAATCCGTGTGATATCTTTTTTTATAAAAACCCAAATCAATATAATATCATTTTTATTTCAAATATATCTTTTTCCAAAAGCATAGCGCTTTCAGAGTTATAAAACTTTGAAATCAAAACATTTTAAATATAACACTTTAAATCATAATAATTTGTAACTCATAACTTTGAAACATAACTTCCACCACTTAAATGGTTTAAAAATTCAAATACTTTATATAATACAATAGCTTCTTCAATTTCACAAATCAATTCCAAAACAACTTGAAGTTTTACATTTATATTAACCAAGTCCCAAATCATAAATTTCATTTCGATTCAGTTTCCAAATAAACTATTCCAAATTTTATCGATTTCAAAACAGATTTGATCCACAAAATAAGGCATTTCAAATTCAACATATTTCAAACTTTAAGTATTCAACAATTTCAAAACTAAGTTTGGTAACTATGATTCAACAATTAAATTTTCTATTATTTAGTTTCGAAATATTTTATTTAATAAATCCATTATCATTTACATAAAACTCGAATTTCAAATAACAAAATATTTCCTTCAATTTATTTATACTTGAAATATTCATTTAATTCACCTTAAACCAAAATCAAGTTATAAATCATACCTTCTAAAATTTCAAATTTAATAAATTTCACATCAAACTTATTCGAGTTTAATTCTTTAATAAATTCAATTTCAAATAAATCTCAAATTTATCTTCCAACCTTAATTTATTTAAGTCATTATAACTCTATATAAAAATATAATTTAAATACTTAACCATGTTATCTTCAATAAAATCAAACTTATTGTTAAGCTTATTCTATATTAAAACAAATTATACATAGCTTAAAATCAAGGATAAAATAACATTTATATAATATCTAAAATCAATATTTATCTAAAACCATATATTTCTTTACAAAACCATAGAAATCATTTCAAAATATTTTTATATATAGACCATGGTGTCTGTATATAATTTTCTATCCTATGGTCAAGTGATACAGATATTTATCATTTTAATACGTAATTTAAAATATAAATGCGGTTTTATATCATTTCAAACTGCAATCCCGAATGAAATAAAATCCATAACAACTTGCAATTTATAACAATATAAAATACAACATCCATTCATCCAATATCAATCATCAAACATTTATCACAATCATCACCCAATTCAATCAATAACATCCATATAGAAAAAATAATAAATAACAGGTATTTACTGGCTATTTATATTAAATAATAAATTAAATAACTAATTTATCCAAATAAATTCAAATAAACTAAGATGATGATTCAAAATATGCCAAGTAGTCATAAATAAATTTCTAATCACATCATAAATCAACTTAACAAACATAAGAAATTTTAGAAGTTGTGAGTGGGTTAAAACACTCTCCTTTTGAATTTAAATTGAATTTAAATCCAATTTAAACCCAAAATTTGAACAGTCTTAGAATCCATCTAAACTAGTATCAAAATGTTCGAAGTTTCGATATGAAGCTAGCAGAGAAAACCGTGCGTGAATCGAACCTCGTATGTAAAAGTTATATAGATTACAACATAAGAATTCAAAAATTGAATAAATAAAAAAATGTACACACCTACCTATACACGTCAACACCATCTTCCTTCTCACAAGATTATAGCACGTCAAACCCAAACATGCTCGCCTTACCGAAATCGAACGAGCCGCCGTCGCCCCAAACTCCAGTTGCCAACCACCAACGTCGTATGCCCTGACGCAATCGTAGCCCACACCTGGCTCGCCGCGACCTTCGCTGTGCCAGACGCTGCTCGAGATTCCTCCGGCCGCCACAAAACTCTTAACCTAATTGAATTTCTGCCGTAGATCCAACCGTCAATTCGCGAAACGAAACATACCGATGAACTCCACTCGATGATCTCGACAAAACCCACAAATCAATTCGGCGATCGGTTGCAATCGATCGCGATGAAAAGAACGGCCGGGAATTAATTCACGATTTCTGGACAGATAGAGACCCGAATAGGAAAACAGACAGCATATTCAACTTGCGCTCATCGAGAGCTTGAGATTGATATATAATTTGGTGTTATTTGAGGAGTTTGAATTTTTGAATTTGAATTCGATTTGGAATTAAAATTGGGAATTAGGGTTTGCTGCCATTTGAGAAGAGAAGGAGCTAATGGAATTGTACATACAGAAATGAGGAATAATAAATAGGCTAAGGTTTATAACAAGGTATTTATAGGCAAGGCTGAAACAGAAATAATGGACTAGATATTGAACGATACACGACCCGAAAAGCCCGTTTCGACTTCTGAACGCAAATGGGTCAATCCATATATCAAAATAGATGTTTTCAAATATTTTAAACTCAAATGGAACAGATTTCAAGTCCAAATTCCATCGTATGAAGAAGTTATGCTAAAATCAAGTTATTTAAAATTGATTTCAATTGATTTCAATTAAATTGATTTCTAGGCGTTTCGAGCCCGTACGATCAAACGATAAGTCCGATCGTTACGAAACTTGAAATCCTATAATGATTCATTGTTACAGATCCGATGAAACTGGTTTCGTCGAAAACCGAGTCAGATGCCGAAATGGCTATTTTTACGTTAATTAACTAAATTAATAATAAATTAATTAAATCAAATTTTCAATTTCAATTCTATAATTGACGATATTTATCATTTTAAATTTCTTAATCATTTACACTAATTTAAAAAATTTAGATGTCAATTTAGAGTTGATTAATTTATCAATTTCAATGATAACCTCAATTTCATTAAATTCAGAAATTATAAATTTAATTTTCAATAATTCCATTTAATTTACTTTTCATTCTATTATTCAATTCATTGTTGTCAAATGGATGCAATTAACATTGGATTCATGATCTATTACATTCGAATTCTCAAATTCCATCTTAATTTCAATTAACATAATATTTAATTTCATTTACAATAATTTCATTTATTAAAATTTGAATTCCAATTAATTATAATAAATTCCAAATAAATTTGATTTGATTCAATTTAAATCTTTATATTAAGTCCATTATTACTCTATAAACCTAATTCCTATTGTTTGACTTTCATTTGCTTAACATTTAAATGAATCCAATAAATTTCATTGACAAATTAATTAGATAATTTATAATAATTGTTATCATAAACTTTAATTTACACTTAAGTTTATTTTATATTCAACTAATTATCATAATTACTTACATAATACCGAATTCATCCAATTACCATAAATTTTACTAATTCATTTATTTATACAACACTTTTCCTTATTTACTTATTTTCAATTTTATAACTGAGTGCAACAATTTTCACTATTTCATTATTAGGGTTTCACTCCAATTGTCAACGATTAGTTTTAATTACCATTGTTGCATTTCATTTCTAATATTCACTTCATTATAAATTATAAATTTTTTATTTCTTTCTAAATTATAGTACAAAAAACTAATTAAACTAACCAATTTAATTATCGAAATTTACGGGTCATTACACTCTCCCCCACTCAAAACTTTTCATCCCCAAAAAGGAAAAAGAAGGGAGAAGAAAGAATTAAGTAAGCAATACATCTTATTCAAAATATTGACTTATAAACAAATAAATTTACAAAATTAAATAATTTAAATAAAATACACCAATTTATAACCATTAAATCCTTTTATACTCAAATTAATAAAGTTTGGAAAACATTTTTCAAAAATTTTCGAAGTCCAAAATTTACGGAAAAATTCGGCAGAGTCTCCTTTGCACGGAGAGGCTCGGGAGAAAACAAAATATCAAATATAACGATATATTTCACAATATCTCAAAATAATATCTCCCAACAACGGGAAAAACAATATAACAACGCTATAAAACCGTAATCCGAGAACGTACCTATTTGTCGGGCAATTAACTCTTAATTATGAAACAAAAAGCAGTGGCAATTGCTTGCATAACCTGTATTTCACTTATATAATCCAAAAGTAGTTAATAATTATATAAAATGAAATATTTAAAGTTGTTTCAACCACTAACAAACAAATCAATAATTATCACTTGCAATCACAACTTATAACCATCATATGAAGTCAATAAAATCAACCATCCATATATCCATAGCAAACAAAACAAATAGCTGTTTGGGTTTAAAACCTTAAATTGTATATAATGGAAAATAAACTACTAAGTGCACCATTCACTCAACAGTCTTAGATGAAGCTTAATATATTATTCATACATTCCAACAATTTTAAAGTATCCTTACCCAAATGACTATAAACCAAACAAACAATAATTTCAAATAATAAATCAAGTTTATTCTTATTAATTTCATTTCATACGTTTGTTATTTGATTTCCTTTTCATCCATATAATGATTTATCATTTTAATTTACATTTATTTCTTGCAAATTTTCATTTATTTTCATTCATTCATTCATTACTTAATTTCATTCATAGTATTCATGTTTAATTAAATTATTTAGCGTATCAATTTATAAACTTAAGTTTATAATCATTTATTTACACTACTTACCCTCCTGTTATATTTAATTAGTAGCATTTAATCTATACATTAAATTCTTATTTATTAAAGGATTTCATTGAATACTTTCATTACTTCAAGTTTTATCTGTATAATATCCATTACATTTTCTTATTAACAATTCAACTTTTTACATCTTTTATTAATTCATATATATGTTAAAGAATGCAAATTGAAAATTACACAAGTTTAACTTATTTCATTTAGAGGTTCCAATTATTAATTAGTTAGATTCCATTTCACTAAAATAGTTGAAACTATTTATTAACGGAGACTTAAGAACTAAATACCGGATTAAATTTCAAATCATTTTAAAATATAAATGTATGCACTTACAATTTATATATCCAATTACATTTAAAACAATTTGAGATTTATATTTTTTTATCAAAATAAATCTTTAGTAAAACTACCACAGTGGCATTTCCACTTAGAAACCCGAAAATGAATGTCGATGATGCATGCACTCATCACCGAAATTATTTTCTAGCGCCATAAAGGGAGTACAGAACTTATTTCTTTGCAAAGTTTCTTTAAAACAATTCTTTAAAATTACATTGAAATATTTATATCATAAAATAATTATAAACAATATTATTATATTCCAAAAATCCTTTAAAAGCAATTTTCGAAATCTCGGAACTTAGGTTCTAAATTTCCAATTTCAGTTACTTTTATTTTAAATCTTATTTCCAACCAATATTTATAAATTTCACTACCTAACAACCAATATATTACCACCAAATATATATCATTTAAAAAAAATTAATTTTATAAATATAATAGGCAAAATTATTTCATTTACCTATATTCAAATCAAAATTGTGTCGGTCTGTCCTATTAAGTGTTTAGAAATCCATATTGATGTCATAGCGTCCTATGCACCAACCAGAATTTATAAATACAAAAATGAACAAATCAACACAATATCAAAACCTTTTTATAACACTAACAAACACGCTCTCTCATATATATACACTCAACAACTCATCATAGGGTATTACTACCCTATTAATAAAGAGTCAGACCCCACAAAGCTAAGGTCATCACTAAACCAAAGCTCTGATACCAAATGTAACTGCCCGCCTTTTTTTAGGTTTTAAATCGACGATAAACCACTCACGTCAGACTCAAACCATACAAAAGGCGAATTGTTATTGGTGTAAATAAGAAAAAAGGAGAAAGAAAGAAAACAAAACAGAATCTTGCAGCGGAATGACAAAATGTAATAATCAAATATCAGTTCATGAAGCTGTTTTACAAAACATTTGATTATACTTATACAACACAGATCAGAGTTACACATACCAAAGAATAATAAATAACAATGCGACGGAACAAGGTGATGCAGCGGAATAATATAGTATATAATAGTACTATAATCTTCGTCTTCATCCTCTAGAAATAAGGTCTTCAAATCCTAAAATGCTCAGGCTGACCCGAGCGAATTGAGAAGACAAAACACTCGAGTCAGAACTAAAATATCTTATGTAAGTTAAATCAATGGTAAATAATATGAGTGGACGATGTTAGATATGTTTACGGGATTTGACATCTTCTATCCAGTGTCTAACGTGAGTGCAGTAACATAAGAGATGCTCGGGATTCACATCTCCTAAGGATCTGTTAAACTATTTACTATGTAGTAATATATGCTATTATAATAGTGTCTACAGTAAAGTATAATATAAATTAAAAATAGCGTTAAGGCTTTACATTTTCCACCTTAACACACTTTTATATTCTCATAGTCTATACAGTAGCGTAATCTCCCCCGTACTGGGCGTCGTTAGAGGGCACTCCATAGGTATGGTACAAAACCAAAATCGAATAAGGCACGCTCGGTAGGTGACACGACACAACTAGGCAATGCCAGGGTAGATATACCAATTACGCTTCCGGGCCGGTGGTAACACATAGCACGCAGATACCGCCCACCTCGAGCCACACCCACAAATAAAAAAAAAATCAAAAGTGGCCACCGAATCAATCCAAAAGTCTGAGCATAATATCGAAGGGATGTGTCCGATCAAAGGTGCTACCTCATTAGCCCGTCAATCTCTCCTGTTTTAGCCACCTTATGCCAACTCGCGGGAGTCGGATCCACGTACATACCTCAAAGGACATCGTCACCATCCTACTTCATTCTGGAATCTCCACTACATATACGGTTGTTAAAGTGGTTTTCGGAGTTGGCAGAGAGTATGACAACTTCCGATCCTTCTCTCTTTAACAACCAAACGTTATTATAACACCGCAGTCATTTCAAAATAATTATACTTCAAAAACAGAATGTAATATCCACTTCAAAATGATATAAAAACGATATCATTTCCATTTCAAAAACCAAACCAATATGATATCTTTTTTTATAAAAACCCAAATCAATATAATATCATTTTTATTTCAAATATATCTTTTTCCAAAATCATAGCACTTTTAGAGTTATAACACTTCGAAATCAAAACACTTGAAATATAACACTTCAAATCATAATATTTTGAAGCTTATAACAATGAAACATAACTTCCGCCACTTACATGGTTTAAAAATTCAAATACTTTATATATAATACAATAGCTTCTTCAATTTCACAAATCAATTCCAAAATAACTCGAACTTCTACATTTTATATTTAACCAAATCCCAAATCATAAATTTCAATTCGATTCAGTTTCCAAATAAGCTATTCCAAATTATATCGATTTCAAAAAAGATTTGATCCACAAAATAAGCCATTTCAAATTCAACATATTTCAAACTTTAAGTATTTAACAATTTCAACACTAAGTTTGGTAACTAGGATTCAACAATTAATTTTTCTATTATTTAGTTTCGAAATATTTTACTTAATAAATCCATTATCATTTAAATAAAACTCAAATTTCAAATAACTAAATATTTCCTTCAATTTATTTATACTTGACATATTCATTTAATTCACCTTAAACCAAAATCAAGTTATAAAATCATACCTTCTAAATTTTTAAATTTAATAAATTTCACATCAAACTTATTTGAGTTTAATTCTTAAATAAATTCAATTTCAAATAAATCTTAAATTTATCTTCCAACCTTAATTTATTTAAGTCATTATAACTCTATATAAAAGTATAATTTAAATAGTTAACCATATTATCTTCAATAAAATCAAACTTATTGTTAAGCTTATTCTATATTGAAACAAATTATACATAGCTTAAAATCAAGGATAAAATAACATTTATATAATATCTAAAATCAATACTTATCTAAAACCATATTTTTTTTGCAAAACCATAGAAATCATTGTAAAATATTTTTATATATAAACCACGGTGTCTGTATATAATTTTCTATCCTATGGTCAAGTGATACGGATATTTATCATTTCAACCCGTAATTTAAAATATAAATATGGTTATATATCATTTCAATCCGTAATCCTGAATGAAATAAAATCCATAACAACTTGCAGTTTATAATAATATAAAATACAACATCCATTCATCCAATATCAATCATCAAACATTTATCCCAATCATCACCCATTTCAATCAATAACGTTCATATAGAACATATAATAAATAACTGATATTTACTGGCAGTTTATATTCAATAATAAATTAAATAACTAATTTATCCAATAAATTCAAATAAACTTAGATGATGATTCAAAATATGCCAAACAGTCATAAATAAATTTCTAGTCACATCATAAATCAATTTAACAAATATAAGAAATTTTAGAAGTTATGAGTGAGTTAAAACACTCACCTTTTGAATTTAAATTGAATTTAAATCCAATTTAAACCCAAAATTTGAACATTCTCATAATCCATCCAAACCAATGTCAAAATATCCGAAATTTCGATACGAACCTAGCGGAAAAAACCGCGCGTGAATCGGACCTCGTATCTAAAAGTCATATAGATTACAACATAAGAATTCAAAAATTAAATTAAAAAAACGTACACACCTACCTATACACGTCAGCACCATCTTCCTTCTCGTATAATTACAGCGCGTCAAACCTCAACACGCTCACCCTACCGAAATCGAACGAGCTATCGTCGGCCCAAACTTCGATCGCCAACCACCAACACCATACGCCCTGACGCGATCACAGCGTACCCCAAGCTCGCCGCGACCTTCGCTGTGCCAGATGCCGCTCGAGATTCCTTTGGCCGCCACAAAACTCTTAACCTAATTGAATTTCTACCGTAGATCCAACCGTCAATTCGCGAAACGAAACATACCGATGAACTCCACTCGATGATTTCGACAAAACCCACAAATCAATTCAGCGATTGGTTGTAATCGATCGCGATGAAAAGAACGACCAAGATTTAATTCGCAATTTCTGTACAAACAGAGACCCGAATCAAAAAATAGACAGCATATTCAACTTCGCTCGTCGAGGGCTTCAGATTGATATATAATTTGATGCTATTTGAGGAGTTTGAATTTTTGAATTTGAATTCGATTTGGAATTGAAATTGGGAATTAGGGTTTGCTGCCATTTAAGAAGAGGATGAGCTAATGGAATTATACGTGCATAAATAAGGAATAAGAAATAGGCTAGGGTTTATAACAAGGTATTTATAGGCAAGGCTGAAACATAATTAATGGACTAGATATTGAATGATACACGATCTGAAAAGCCCGTTTCGACTTTGGAACGCAAATGGGTCAATCCATATATCAAAATAGATGTTTTCGAATATTATAAACTCAATGGAACAGGTTTCAAGTCCAAGTTCCATCGTATGAAGAAGTTATACTAAAATCAAGTTATTTCAAATTGATTTCAATTGATTTTAATTAAATTGATTTCTAGGCGTTTCGAGCTCGTACGATCAAACGACAAGTCTGATCGTTACGAAACTTGAAATCCTACAATGATTCACTACTACGGATCCAATGAAACTGGTTTCATCGAAATCCGAATCAGTTGCCAAAATGGCTACTTTTACATTAATTAACTAAATTAATAATAAATTAATTAAATCAAATTTTCAATTTCAATTCTATAATTGACCATATTTATCATTTTAAATTTCTTAATCATTTGCACTAATTTAAACAATTAGATGTCAATTTAGAGTTGATTAATTTATCAATTTCAGTGATAACCTCAATTTCATTAAATTCAGAAATTATAAATTTAATTTCCAATAATTCCATTTAATTTACTTTTCATTATATTATTCAATTCAATGTTGTCAAATGGATGCAATTAACATTAGATTCATGATCTGTTACATTAATATTCTCAAATTCCATCTTAATTTCAGTTAACGTAATATTTAATTTCATTTACAATAAATTCATTTATTAAAATTTAAATAGCAATTAATTATAATAAATTCCAAATAAATTTGATTTGATTCAATTTCAATCTTTATATTAAGTCTATTATTACTCTATAAACCTAGTTCCTATTATTTACCTTTCATTTACTTAACATTTAAATGAAATTGATTTCCAATAAATTTCATTGACAAATTAATTAGGTAATTTATAATAATTATTATCATAACCTTTAATTTACACTTAAGTTTATTTTATGTTCAACTAATTATCATGATTACTTACATAATACTGAATTCATCCAAGTACCATAAATTTTACTAATTCATTTATTTATACAACACTTTCCTTTATTTATTATTTTCAACTTTATAACTGAGTGCAACAATTTACACTATTTCATTATTAGGGTTTCACTCCAATTGTCAATGATTAGTTTTAATTACCATTGCTGCATTTCATTTTTAACATTCACTTCATTATGAATTATAATTTTTTTTTATTTCTTTCTAAATTTTGCTGCATTTCATTTTTAACATTCACTTCATTATGAATTATAAAGTTTTTTATTTCTTTCTAAATTTTATTATAAAAATCTTATTAAACTAACCAATTTAATTATTGAAATTTACGGGTCGTTACATTTCTTTTTGGCTGAGAAATAATGTTTGCAAATTTGAAAGAAGATATAATGATTTTGGATCTAAGAAGTGAATACACGTTTCTTGTTGGTTAAGGAGCAGCGCTTGTAGATCTGAAATAAGAGAAAAGAAAGATAGAATTTTTTTAATCTTCAAGCAATAGTGATTGCAATTCTGAAAAGCGAAATAAATTTTGCTAAAGAAATGGTTTCAGATCTAGGAGATATAGAGTATTTTAATCCAAGAAACAATGATCTCAAACTGGAAAAGTAAGAAAAAGAGAATCACTCATGCTAAGGGGATAATGACTTTAGATCTTAAAAGACAAGGTATAAATTTTATTACAAAATGCAATTTCAGATCTAAAGACTAGAAACAAGTGTTCTTTTGTGAAAGAAGATAATTATCTAGATCTAAATAAAGGAAAAAAGGGGTTTCTTATGCGAAGAAACCGTGCTTTTGGATTCCAAACGAGGAAAGAGAGGTGGCTTGATTTTAGATTCAAAGAATGTGTACATGTGTTTATGGATCCGGAATAGTAAAAGTAATATCTAAAAAGCAGACAAGAGAATTTCTCTATGTAGTAAAATGGATGTTCAGATCTGAAGGGAAAAGGAGGATTTCTTTGTTTTATGTAAAAAAGCCAGGATAGATCTGAAAAGAAACATTGATTTCAGATCTTAGAAAATGGGAGAGAGTTTCTTAAGAACGGAAATGTTAATCTCTTGTCAGAAAATTAGAAGTAGTAGGGGTCAAAGAAAAAGGAAAAGTAAGATAGAGAGAATTTCCTTTTAAAAATGGAAAGTTTAGTTTCTTAATGAAAGCACCAAAAATGTTTGCATGAAAAATGGGCAAACACCTCCAAGATATTGTAGTAGGGCTATGAATACTGTTTGCAGTATATGGCTACCGTTTAATGAATTTCAGTTGCGAGTGTATGTGGTAGAAAATCAATAGTTTGCAATGAAGAATAATTGAAGGACTGAAATGTAAAAAGACATAGAATTTATAGTGGTTCGACCTGAATGTGCCTACATCCACTATTCCTCTTTTTTTATCTTTTTCATAAGTGATTACAAGTACAAGGTTTGAATATGAATAAACTTGTTGTTAGGACTAAGGATTTTCTCTCTCAAAGTTGTTAGCATTGTTGATGGAATCTTCCCTATTTTTCGTCATCCTTTTTATAATGCCATATGCCTAGTGTATATAGGGTGATGTTGTAAGGAGAGGCAGATAAGTACATGGCTTCTAGGCTTTCATTCAACCTCTCTTCCTCTAGGCTTTGGTTCAACTTTCTTTCTCTAGGATTTGGTTCAACCTGTCTTTCTCTAGGCTTTGGTTCAACCTTTCTATTGCTCCACTACTCTTGGATGCCAGTTGAATACTATCCTAATAGCTACCTTCAGTCGCCCATCCAGACCTTGGAATCTTGAATGCCGGAATAGGTAGGTTCGTCCCTGAGATCTCAAAAAAGAGTGGATCCAGCCCCAGAAGGGATGGATCGGAAATGTCTAGTAGGTCTAGCCTCAGAAGGGCTGGACCAAGTGGGCCTGGTGGGTCCAGCCCTGAAAGGGCTGAACAACATGGGTGCGGCCTCAGACCAGGTGGTTCAAGGTCAAGCGGGTCCGGTCAAGACTGGACTAAATGGTTCGGCACCAAGGGGCCGGACCAGGTGGTCCAGCACATAGGTCCCAGAATACATGGGTCCGGCCTGGGGTCGGACCAAGTTAGTCCAGCCCCAGATTGTCGAAGGTCCGGCACCTGCGGGTCGGACATGGGTCTAGCCTGAGGCCGGACCAGGTTGGTCCGGCACCTGGGGCTGGACCAATAATTTAGTCTAGCACGGGTGTCAGACCTAGTGGGTCCAGCAGTAGGGTGTCGGACCATGGTGCCCAGACCTATACAGATTCGAGCCTTTTAGGCTGGACCGAGCTTTCCAGCCCTACGGGCCGGATCAATGCGGGTTCGACTTGGACTGTTAGACCCTACAAGGTCGTACACCTGGCCTTGTTACACTGGATCTGGCAGGTCGGGCCTTGCTAGAATGGACTCTGCTTGGCTGGACCCGTGTGGATCCGACCTTATCGGGCTATATCTGTGCAGACATACTTTTGCAGGATAGGTCCTTTACTGGTTTAGGCGGAGCCGGTCCTTGGTAGAAGGCGAGGCTTTATTGTCTGATCATGCGAGGCAAATCTTAGAATGACCATATCTTTCAAACCGTTATTCGGAATGAGACGCGGTTTAAACCTGTGCTAACATCTTGATCTTGTAAACTTTTCTAGGTAGCTCTAAGTCTATTCTAGGACTCTGAAAATTTTTCCTTTGAGTTTTAATATCCAATATGTGATGGATGAAAATGCCTACAACAGTGTCGATCCATAGGCATGGATTGGTACCGATCCATCACTTTGATGGATCGTGCCTTGGTATTTATAGGGTGATTTTTTTATCTTGTTATCTTGGTTATACTTGGTTTTTGGATTTTATGGCTATCTCTCCAGGATTCTTGCCTTTATAGCTTTCAAATTTGATTCGTCAAGTCTATACGGATATTACCCAGTCAAAAGGCTGGATAATACTTATTCCCCAAAGTACATCTTGTTTCCAACATGATATGCTTTGAATCGAGACAAGTTATGATTGCCATATCGGACTTCGATCCTTTATCTGAGAAATTGTTATCCTTTCCTTGGACATTTTCAACAAAATGTCATGCCTTTAGCTATTTGTACCAACGCATCACTAGCATCTGGCACTATAAAACCGAAATATGCTTTCATGATTTGTCATGATGAGCTCGATAAGTTTAAGCTGATTCCCCTTTCGGATCTTTCTAGTTTGAAACCATTTTCTCTCGGTTCTAGTTATTTAATATTTAGTAGGCATAGGCACGTGTGCTTTGACTTTCTATCATGCTCTGATTCCATGTACACACACATTTTTGTGGAACACAAGATGCACATGCATACAAATATGCTATATATATGTATACACATACACACACAGATATATATATATATATACACACACACACGTATGTATGTATTGTTTTAATTTTATTATATTTTTTAAATAATAATCATTAAACCTTGAACCATGAACATGGATCAGTACCAATCCAGGCCTTATAATGAGGCGATTTATTTCCCTATTCTTTTGGTTCAGGGGGGTATATTATCCTTACTTTTATATCAAACTTTTAGTCGCTACCAATACACTTTTCTCCAAAAATTGAACCACTGCTATCTACACTAGGACAACCGTCTTCGCCTACTGAACTATGACCTCCACCTTCAACTTCGACCGTTGCTTGCCTATTTGGATCATACCTGATCCATCTTTTTGTTAGACACAACCTTATATCTAAAACCCAATACATAAATCAGGCAATTTTTTTATGGTTGGAAGTCGTCACATGGATGGCCATGACTTGGATCAGAGGAGAAGATGAAAGAGAGGACCAAAATTCCTACAAGGGGTTGGATTGATACCGATCCAACCCTTAGTGGATATTGTGTGGTCCATCTCATTTATTAGCTTTGTCTTGTGGACCAATCACTTATGTTGCATCAAACTCCATCTCCCAGGTTCTAAATCATTTCCAAAGCATAATTTATGATGTGAAACCAATTGGAATAGTCAGCAATGATGGTCACTTCAGAATAACTCCATATTTTTTAATGAACCGTTGCACAATATAGGAAATCAACATTGACGACACTGCACTAGGCTCTCACTTTAGCATATGGCATGAATTTTAATCAATTTGATATCAATTATGTGTTGAGTTTTGATAGCTATGGATCATAGACGTTTGAAACATCTCACCACTTAACCTACAGGCCCATCGGTTTCCAAATATGCTAAATCAGACATCATGTTAAGCTAGACTCCAACTTCATCTTCTCAACAAACTCTAATATAGCCTATACCTTAACTGAAAAATACTTAAGTAGAACAACCTATTCTGAAAGAAGGCCTGGAAGTCAAAGTCGCTCTTGACACTCTTGATGATGTAGTCATATTAGATGATCGTGTCAATTCAACCACTTCAAAGATCGAGGAAGGATCACTTAGGGAAATTTGTGAGAAGTATGGAATCCCATTTGAGGATATGTTGGTTTCGACTCTCCATCAGAGAGCACACCATCAACCAGATGGGTATACAACATGCAATAAGTATACGTGCGTAGAAGGATGCATCCCCTCATTTAATCAATTTATCTGACAAGTTCTGTACTTGATGAGACTGACTCCATTTTATCTCCATCCGAACAACTATGCATTCCTTTGTAGCTTATTTATAATCTTCGCTCTCCATTTTAATTGAGTCCCTAGCAATTAATAGATTTCATAACAATTCAGCTTCAGGCATCTCAAGGGAAACCTACCTTTATTTTCTCAGTGCCGTCTAGGGTTGTCAAATAGTGGTTGGCACCTGGAGTAAATTAAGCAATTTCAAGGATGAATTATTTTTCATTTGTTCTCTCTTGGATTTAAATAGATTTTTATCTCCTTATGATTTCTATTCTTGACCTCTTTGTACAATCCCGGGTTCATAACCCCGCTTATCACTGAACGTCCTTTTCGATCTTTATAGATGTTTGCATCAAAAATCGGCACAAACACCCACAGAGATTATGTAGAGTAATAAATGAAGAATATTAAATGTAAATGGAGAGAATATAGCAATAAGGCAACAAGAAATAAGCAAATAACAAAGACATAGCAATTTACAACGGTACAGCGTTATTTGCCTACGTCCACTTTGAAGAGATAGTTTTATTAATCACTTTGTAAATTAAGTACAATAGGAATCAAATTAGAATCCTCAGCTACAATAGAGTACAAAGCAACAAGCAGCCTAAAGATTCCAAAAATGAACAATCGAGTCTGTATTCATAAGGGAAGAATGTGAAATATCTCCTTGAAAATTTAGAAGAGGGCTCCCTAGATATATAGGGGTCCACATAAAGGAATCGCATGGCCCAAATCCTAAGGAATGGGGATCGGGGCAATCCCTATTTGGCGGATTTAGGGGTTGCAATCCCTATAAGTGGATTTTTATGTTAAAATGAATTTTTCCTCCAAGTTGCATGCCAATTGGATCTATATATGTTGATTTATTTATCAATCTTTGTTGCAATGGGTTGTGTCATCAAATTTAGGCCGATCCCTCTAGAGGGAAGAGGGCCGATCCCACTTACTTTTTTATACTTGGAGTGCAATCCCTACGATGGACTCCCTAGGGTCCCCTCTTCTTGTTCCCAAAGTTTTAAGTGTATTGAATTTCTAGGTTTTGAGATGTCGATCATTTTCCATCGAGTTGCATTATTGGGCTAGATACAATCTAATCCCTTTGATACGATCCCTTTAATACGATCCCTTTTATACGATTCCTCTCTTAGGTGAAGAAATTTGTCCATTACTTGAGCGTATAAATTCCAAACGACTTGAGATTTGAAATGTAGCATCATGGGGCTTTCCTTATCACTCAATCGATCACACCCAATTTGGGACAAAAATTAAGGATATGTATTGATCCCTTAAGGAAAGGGTTAGACACCGATCCCCTGCCTGGGGGAGTACTTAGAATATCCTGGTGAGTCTATCTCTTGGTCTCGGTTGATCATCGCTTCATATCATTTCCAGTGCTTGATCTCTGAGTCTAGTAATAATCTTTCTAGGCTGCCTTCCACGATGATCATCTAGTCTAACTTGTCCAGTTGGTCTGAATAGAGTCAGGCCGAAAGGTCGGATAACGTTTGCCCCCTAAAGTATGTCTTTATCGAAGTTGACATGTTTTGGATCGAAGTAAGTTAGAGTCAACGGAAAGAAATCCATCCAATTTTTCAAATAGTTGCTATCCTTCTATTGAATTATTTACCTAAAGTGTCATATCTCTCTTTGATCGTCACCGCGCTTGGTCAATTTTCACAGTATAAATTCAAGATTGTATTCCATCAGTTGCTATTTGTGTCCGGTTCTACGGCGCTAGTAAGCTTTGGCTATCTGATTCAGTTTCGTCTTTGAAAACCTCAAGTGAGCATTCAATTTATATCGATTTCAAAATTTTAATTTTAAGAATATATACGTGACACATTCAGGTACACGTCTTTGTCATTGGCTCCCGGATGCATTTGTGCGCTCGTAGGTTGTTGCCATTTATTTATAATTAAATTTCATTTGGATGGAAATTACTTGTTTATATATTTTTAATAATTAAATAAGGGTTGTAATAAGTCACTCGATGAGAAGGGACTTCAATTCTATAGGGATAATGACCTTGGAGCTATAAGCATGGCCGATTGGAATATGGCTAGTCATTGACTTACTAGTGGTTCTTTATACCCATAATGCCGATGTGAGTTCCTCGAGCCACTTGCCTCTGGCCTTTTTCAAATACTTCTTCAGAATGGACTTTATGGTTATGTAAACAACTTTGACTTGTCCATTTTCTTGAGGGTGAGCAATTTCCACAAATGTCTATTTAATATGATACTGATGACAGAAGTCTTTGAATTCAGCGCTATCGAATTAGGTTCCATTATCAGTTACAATCGTTCGTGGAAGGACAAATTGACGAATGATATTTCAGATAATGAAGTTGATTCCTTTCTTCATCGTGAACACGGCTAAAGGTTCAACTTTAGCCCATTTGGTGAAGTTATCATATGATGGTATATCTCGCACCACCTTTAGAAATCGGCAAGTAGCACGATGTCAGTACCCCAGTGGCAAAAGGCTATGGTCTGACCACTTGAGTAATTTCCGTTGTTGGAGCTTTTTGAATTTTTTCAAACATATGGCACTTGTCGCATCATTTAGCGTAATCAGCCACATCTTGATTGATAGTTGGCCAGTAACTCTTACACCCGGCTGAGATAAGGAGCAAGTTGGTGGCCCCTAGCATGATAATCTCCCCTAACTTGGCATAGATTGTAACACATACCTTGAATGAGGTTGAATATGAATGTTAGATTTTTATACGCAATAGTCGATCGTTAAATTTGAACATAATTGTTTCGTGAGACCATCGATGTGAAATCCGGTTGAAATGGTCTGCGATGATAGTCCAGTCGAACTCCTGAGTTTTTCCATAATCGCAGCATATTACTAAACTATATTACAATGTATAACATTGCACTAAATTGTACTTAGCATCGGGGACGTCTGAATTTGGTTTGCAAAGTCGCATGGGCAATGGGATTAGTGCCAGTCCCTTACCTAGGCCAATCTTGTAACTTCACCACTTTGGTGGTGTATGTGGGCATGGAGAGCGGTAGTCGAATTTGACATTGATCCCCATGTTTGAGCATTTATCTAATGCATAGTCAATGGCATGGATGCCTTTCAAGACGACGTGTGATGACGATCGCTCCGGTCGAACTTCTTGATCTTGTCATGAGTTGATAAGTTTGATAGTGAAGGGAACTAGTTACTTTGAGCAATTATCAACAATTGGCTGAAGATCAGGCTTAGAAACTCGTCGAATTAAATGTGGAGTAGGGTTCAGCCTCGCGTTGCATGTAGCTACATCGCTGGCTTTTGCTTTAAGTTCGAATTTGCTTCTGTATTCGAGTAATGCGCTTTACATTTAATGTACTCGCGGTCCATTGCTCGTCTATCAGGTTGGAATGATAGTCAATCACCCGTGAGCTTGTGTTGGGACTGGGCCAGCCCGTAACGGAAGAAATAGGTGAATTTCAAAAAAATTACCATTTCGAATCTTTAATGGGCCTATGAAGTCCAAATTTATTTAGAGCTTTTCTAGATTTGATTTAAATAATCTCAACTATATTTTATTTAAATTTACAAATAGTAATTAATTCTGGATTTTCTTACATAATTATATGTGTGTATATTTATGTATCATAAATATATATACGTGTGTGCATGTGTAACATAGCAATCCATGTAGGGTACAAGATGCCCTTATATAGACGTTGATATTTGCATCGCAATGGACACGTTAGCTCATTTGTATTGTATGTTGTCAAATATGTATGTAAATATATAACTACGAATTTCATGTGATTATTTTGAAAAATTATATATATATATATATATATATATATATATATTATGTATGCATAAAATACTTTTATCATTAAAATATTGCGGTTTATATGATAATATATTGAACCATAAATAACAATATATATATATATATAAATTAAAAATTCCTTTCATTTACAATTACTAGTTATAAACTAGATCTAGAATTCAAAAGATTTTATTATTTAATATACATATATATTTAATATATTGAATAAAACAAATTTAGCCATAATATATTATCATAAAATAAATATATTATAAATTTATAAATTTTATAATTTTAGAAAATCTTGAAACACATTTTTGGCTTAGAAAAAATTTATGAAAATTTCTCAATTAAAATAATATTTTAAATATATAATTTATTGTAGACCCGAAATAAAATTAATCATTAAAATTACAAAATTAAATTATATAAATTTGAAACATTTTAGAGGTTTCTATTACATATTTTGGGTCTTAAGAAAAATTTCTAGATTTTGTAAATTCAAATGATACTTTTTATTCAATTAATTGTTTTCAAGTCTGAAATAAAATTAATTTTTAGAAATATTATTTTAGTTTCAAAAAATTTGAAACTTTTCTTGAATCTGACATGAAGGATGGATTTTAGAAAATATTAAACTGAAGTTAAGAAATGTTTATTATTATATATGAATTTATTGGTTCGGATAATCATTAAATATTAAAATTAATAAAATATATAAATACAGGAAAAGAATTCAGCGCTTATATTTCATAATAAACACAAGCAAACATTTGCAAATATGCATATCTTATATACAACATATAATAAAACATATCTCTTGATTCAAATTGTATGTGAAGATTTAACACACAAGATTAATATATGAGATTCACATATATGATCAATACGTATAAATATAAATAATTTCAAACTTAAAATTAATTTTAACTTTTAATTTCAAATCTAAAACATAAACATGGAATAGATCTTTAATTATCATACACATATTCAACCTCCATTGTGACAACATAAATACTTACAAAAATCTCACCTAACTAACAAAACAACAACATAATTATATACATATGTTCATATGATCAACAAATTATTAAAGCACAATAATATGAAAAAATAAAATCAAAGTTACCTAAATTAAACACCTGAAAGTCCACCTTGAATAATCAATTCCCTTCTTTTAAAATGTTTTGATTCTTCAGATTGCTGATCTGGAATCTACGACCAATTATTATCAAATAGCATTTAGTTTTGATTTGAATTTGATATGAGAATTTTAGGATTTATTTAGAGGAGGATGTCGGCCATGAAAGAGGAAAGAGGGTGGCGGCTAAAAATGAACAAAAAGATTCCAAACTAATTAGGGTTTTGAGACCGTTTATTTATATGGTAAGATGAGAGAGCAAACCACTAGATCTTAACCACACATCTCTAAACCCTAACCATTTGTTCAAGCCACCTCTAATCTTAGCCATAAACAACGCCTACAACTCCATAATTTCATGGATTGTTAGCCCATTTAACCCAGATTAAATACATACAATCATATTTAACTCAATTTCTTATCGATATCTTATATCGACCAATATATTTACAACTATTATAAATATATGCAGTAAATTTATTTCTCATATCATACTCAAATTTCATAACTAATATTTCATAAATTTTAATTAATTTAATTAATTTATAACAAGTGTAAATCAATTAAATTGTTTGGTCTAAAGAGAATTAATTATTTCAGTTGTGTGACTCTTGGGTGTAAATTCGGTCAACGATCAACGTTGAACTATTTGAAGAGTCAATGTTCACACGTCACTTAGCAAGCGGTCTAGCATTATAGCCAAATATATCGCTTACTAAACTTTTATAAAATCTAATTTCACTTTATTAAGCGTTATCCTTTTGTGACAATTATTTACACCAATTCTCTTCGTCAAAACTATATCACTATAGACTTACTGAATTTGGTTATGGTCAAAATTCTAATATCATCCATATTCAACTCTATAATCCAAATACAAAGATCTTGGTTCAACAATAACAATTATTATTAACTGAACTACTCTAGCCAGAGATTATGACTTTGTGTTGACTTAAGTTGAACATGATACTAACCCAATATAACTGAGAAGATGAATCCTCTCTTGAATAGTGTTTCACTTCCAATATTTCCACTCGACCCAAATATAGTCTCTTAATAGACGTCGTGCCATAATTTGACTATAATTAAAGCGTAGCTTCCACATTGAAGATCTATAGTATTCTCAAGTCAAAAGAAATGTGTAAATTAATCACATCAAAATTTTCTATTTGACTTTAGTTATATTAACCAATAGAAAACTATCGAGTGAGTCGTTCCATTATTATCCAATAACCATCGGTACGTAACCCCTTGGTGCCCTCAGCAGTCATAAGTAATACACCCCAACATTTGGAGAGCTTTACATACTCTAGTCTCAATGAATATATTGATATTCATTCTCAATGTATCTTGACTAGAAACCTTTTTTAAAATAGTATATTTCTTTCCGTTGTGATAAATAACTCATGGTTACAATACCTTATAACTATTATCACAAAAAATACAATATTTATGGATTTTCTATTAAATATACTTCTAATTAATTAATATAACATATTATATCAAGTATATAATAGAAAGAGAAAATACCTTTTATTACGAACGAGAACTGATTACGACAGCTAACAATTTACAATAAATTCCAAAATTGCCCCTAGAGCACATCCCTAACTCTATCAATCTCCCACTTGTAGTTGTGGTCAATTGTGGAATCTCATTAACATCCCTTCTGTTAGTCCCTGAGAAGATGGTTTTGATGACAACAACCTTAGAATAAGATTATAAAATATAAATACTAACATTATAGTTTAGATATATATGTATATGCAGGATTTAACCATGCAGGAACCAAGAATGAAGACTGTACAGTATAGAGATTCAAGATATCAAGATTGAAGACTCATGAGTATCAAGATTATCAAGAGTTAAAGATTTCAAATAAAAAGTAATTTAGTTAGAAATTTTGTTAAAACTTCTAGAAAAGCACTGGCATCTTAAAATCCAATTTATTCGTGGAATGGAATCCACTTCAAGCCTGTTAAAGGGATGGAACCCTAAGTAGGATGGAACCTACAAAAAATCTAGTGGAACGTTGTTTTGTATCCACTAACTTTTATTCAAATGTTTTTACAAAATTATATCTTGTTTTCAAAATGATTACAAAACCTTCCTTTTAATAGAATCAAAAATATCTATCTTGGTTTTAAAATACTTTTAGCCTCAAAATAATCTTTATCTTCAAATTCAAATTATCCTTGGTTTTAAACTATCTTTTAATAATAATATATTTAGCTTTTAATATTTATACAGATTTAAAATATAAAATTATAGTGAAATTTTATATATATCAAAATATTATTCTCTATATTTATTTATGTATTTTAACTATAGTAAAGTATATTTATAAAGTTTAAAAATAGTTTTAATACAAGATAGAAGTCATTTTTAAAGAAAAACAAATCACCGAAAATACCATAGGCTTGTCGACAACCCCTAGGTACCCATGTCGACAAGGTGGCAGTTGATTTTAAAATTTTAAATTTCAAAAGAAGTGTCTATTCGTCATATCCTTTCACGAATGGACATGGCTGTTGTTCTACTATAAATAGGGGCAGTTTTAAACGAATTTATATTCATATTTTTTTCAGGTTTCACTCCTCTTCTTCTTCCACATTTCTTTATATATATTTTTACCGCTATTCTTCCGAAATCGCCGTTGAATCTAACTAGATCATCTATGGTTTGATTCTCTATCACTATCTCAACAAGATCTCAGTGCTATTCAGAATTATAGGCTTCTTTGTAACAAATTAAGCGAGAAAAGGTGTGATTGTAGCCTGTGAAATCAATCAAGCGAGAAAAGGTGTGATTATAGCCTGTGAAATTAATGGGGTGAACTTGTTTCCTGTAAAATCAAGTATCTCTACCCAGAGGATTGTGAATCTGGAGTGGTGTACCTCGTGGCCTTGAAATCGAGGGTGTAATTGTAATAATTGCTAGTGAAAGGAAATTCGTACTTGTGTGCGGGACTGGATGTAGGGTAATTCCAAACCAGTATAAAATCTGATGTGTTTTTCCTTTATTGCTTTTACTTTATTTCTGCATCTGTGTTTGATTTGTGATCATATCTGTGTCTGAATATTGCGTACATTTGTGTTCAAATTAACATAAACACAAAAAAGATTTAGTAATTTCTTAAAACACTATTCACCCTCCCCTCCCCCCCTCTAGTTTTAATTATGTATAAATACACATTATATATAATTAATAAATGATTTGTGTTCTTATATTTGATTTCTCATATTTGATTTCTCACATTATCATAAGTATTATCATATATGGATTCTTAGTTAGGATAGTTAGTTATTAAGGACTAAAGTTTTAGTTTTAGAATTAAGTGTTGATTATTTATGATAACACTATCATATAATCACATGTCATATAGTACTAGATTAAGGGGGAGTTATATAGTTTGGAGTTAGTTTTTGTTGATGACAAAGGGGGAGAAGTATAAAATAGGATAGTTAGGCATAGATTAAGGGGGAGTTGTTAGTTTTAGGGGGAGTTATTAGGATAGAAGTAATATTTTATAAACAAAGGTTGTCATCATTAAAAAGGGGGAGATCGTTAGTCCCTGAGAAGATGGTTTTGATGACAACAACCTTAGAATAAGATTATAAAATATAAATACTAACATTATAAATTAGATATATATGTATATGCAGTATTTAACCATGCAGGTTCCAAGAATAAAGACTGTACATTATAGAGATTCAAGATATCAAGATTGAAGACTCATGAGTATCAAGATTATCAAGAGTTCAAGATTTCAAATAATAAGTAATTTGGTTAGAAACTTTGTTAAAACTCCTAGAAAAGCACTGGCATCTTAAAATCCAATTTATTCGTGGAATGGAATCCACTTCGAGCCTGCTAAAGGGATGGAACCCTAAGTAGGATGAAACCTATGAAAAATCTAGTGGAACATTGTTTTGTATCCACTAACTTTTATTCATTTGTTTTTACAAAATTATATCTTGTTTTCAAAATAATTTCAAAACCTTCCTTTTAAAAGAATCAAAAACATCTATCCTGGTTTAAAATACCTTTAGCCTCAAAAAAATATTTATCTTCAAATTCAAATTATCCTTGGTTTTAAACTATCTTTTAATAATAATATATTTGACTTTTAATATTTATACTTAGATTTAAAATATAAAATTATAGTAAAATTTTGTATATATCAAAATATTATTCTCTATATTTATTTATATATTTAACTACAGTTAAGTATGTTTATAAAGTTTAAAAATAGTTTTAATACAAGATAGAAGTTATTTTAAAGAAAAACAAATCACCAAAAATACCATAGGCTTGTCGACAACCCCTAGGTACCCCTGTCGATAAGATGGCAGTTGATTTCAAAATTTTGAATTTCAAAACAAGTGCCTATCCGTCATATTCTTTCACGAATGGACATGGCTGTTGTTCTACTATAAATAGAGGCAGTTTTAAACGAATTTATGTTCATATTTTCTTTGATTTCACTCCTCTTCTTCTTCCACATTTCTTTATATATATTTTTACCATTATAAATCACCATTGAATATAACTAGATCATCTCTGGTTTGATTCTCTTTCACTATCTCAAACAGATCTCAGTGCTATTCAGAGTTATAGTCTTCTTTGTAATAAATTAAGCGAGAAAAGGTGTGATTGTAGCCTGTGAAATCAATCAAGTGAGAAAAGGTGTGATTGTAGCCTGTGAAATCAATTGGGTAAACTTGTTGCCCGTAAAATCAAGTATCTCTACACAGAGGATTGTGAATCTGGAGTGGTGTACCTCATGGCCTTGAAATCGAGGGTGTAATTATAACAATTTCTTTTGAAAGGAAACCCATACTTATGTGCGGGACTGGATGTAAGGTAATTCCGAACCAGTATAAAATCCTTTGTATTCTTTCCTTTATTGCTTTTACTTTATTTCTGCATCTATGTTTGATTCTGTGATAATATCTATGTCTGAATATTGCATACATTTGTGTTCAAATTAACATAAACTCAATAAGATTTAGTAATTCCTAAAAACACTATTCACCCTCCCTCTAGTGTTAATTATAGCCTTAAGATCCGTAATCCGCATTTCTCACACCTTCAATCAGCTTCTCGAGATATGACTGAGCTAGATCCTTAGTGAATGGATTTTCTATGTTGTCCTTGGTATATACCCTATGTATCACGATTTCCTTCTTCTCAAAAAAATTTCTAATTAGGTGGTATTTTCGAAGAATACGTTGTGACTTCTTGTATGCTCTTGGTTCCTTTGCGATCTGTATCGTCGCTTTGTTATCACAAAACAATGCCATAGGATTTTCACTATCAAGAATCACTTCGAGCTCACTCAAAAACTTATGCATCCAAACTGCTTCCTTTGCTGCTTCATTAAGGGCAGTATACTCAGCCTCCATTGTGGAATCAACAACTATTTCTTGTTTGGAACTTTTCCAACTGACGGCTCCACTGTTAAGAGTAAAGACATAACCGGACACTGATTTGCTATCATCTATGTCATTTTGAAAGCTAGAGTCTGTATACCCCTTTATAAGGATATCTCCATTCCCATATATTAGGAACAAGTCCTTAGTATTTCTTAAATACTTTAGTATACATTTGTCCAATGTTTTTCTCCAGGATTAAACTGATATCGGCTTACGCATCCTAATGTGTATGACACATCTAGTCTAGTACATAGCATAGCGTACATTATGGATCCTATGGCTAAAGCATAGGGTATACTTTTCATATGCTATTTCTCATCATCAGTATAAGGAGCATCCTTCTTAGAAAGGATGATTCCAGATTACGTTGGAACATTTCCACACTTGGATTTTCCATACCGAACCTTTTCAGTATAGTATCTATTTACTAGGATTGGGACAATCCTAATAGCCATTTAGACCTATCTCTATAGATCTTTATACCAATTATATAGGCTTCTTCTCCCAAATCCTTCGTAGAGAAGCTCTTCGAAAGCCAAGCCTTCACTGATTGCAATAGTGAAATGTCATTGCCAATCAATAATAGATCATCAACACATAGCACTAGGAATACGATAGCTTTGCCTTGTTCCTTTATATACATGCACACTTCCTCTGTGTTCTGATAAAAACCAAACTTTTTGATTACCTTATCAAAACACTTATTCCAACTCCTTGAAGCTTGAATGAGTCCATAAATAGACTTTAACAACTTGCAAGCCTTTCCTTCGCTCCCACTGACTACAAAACCCTTAGACTACGACACATAAACAGTTTCTTCTAAATCACCATTTAGAAATGCTTTTTTACATCCATCTACCTTATTTCATAGTCGTAGAATACAACAACAGCTAGCATAATCTGAATGGACTTAAGCATGGCTACAGGTGAAATGGTCTCGTCATAATCAACACCTTGAATTTGACAAAATCCTTTCGCAACTAGTCTTACTTTGTAACTCTCTACTTTTCCATCTTCCTTTAGTTTTTTCTTACAAATCCATTTGCTACCAATAGGTTTTATCCCTTCGAGTATGTCTGATAAATTTTATACCTTACTTTCATACATGGAATCCATCTCAGATTTCATTGCTCCAAGGCAAAGTGCAAAGTCTTCACTCTGCCGTGCTTGTTGGAAAGACAAAGAGTGCTATCATCTAAGACACGGTCCTCCTTCTCGCCATCCACAAGAAAACCATAGTATCGCTATGGGGCGTGAGATTCCCTACTATACCTTCTAATAGGTTGCATGCTTTCATATACGGGTGAACTCGGTCCTCCTACTATTTCAGTCTCAATGTTAGCCTCATGGATCTCATCCAAGTTTACAACTTTGTTATTAATTTCTTATGATAGAAATTCCTTTTCTAAAATGACAGCATGTCAAGAAACAATGACCTTTTGTTCTTCGGTGCTGTAGAATATATACCCCGTTGAGTTCTTGGGATATCCTATAAACTTACATAATACCAATCTTGCCACTAATTTATTTGAACTAACATCCTTGACGTATGCCGAGCAACCCCTTGCTTTCAAATATTTGAGTTGGGATTTCTTACCACACCACATCTCATATGGAATTTTAGGCACAGATTTAGTGGGTAATATGTTTAGCATATGCGCAGCGGTTTCCAATGCATATCCCTAAAAGGATAGAGGTAACTCAGCTTTACTCATCATGGAATGAACTAGATCTAATAAAGTTCGATTCCTTCACTCAGACACACTATTATGTTGTGGAGTATAGGGAGGAGTAACCTAAGAGATTATCCCATTATCTTTTAAGTATTGTCGAAAATCCTGTTCAACATATTCACCTCCTCGATATGATCGAAGAATCTTAATCTTATGGCTAGTTTGATTTTCTACTACATTCTTATATCCAATGAATTTCTCATATACATCGGATTTGTTCTTCATAAGTTACACATATCCTATTCTTGAGAAATCATCAATGAAGGTAACAAAGTAAGAACTATTATCCTTGGTCATTATTGGCATTGGGCCATAAACATCGCTCTATATTAACCCTAAGAGTTCATTAACTCTTTCATTGCTCCCACTGAAGGGGTGCTTGGTCATTTTACCTTTGAGATGCGACTCACATGTGTCAAATGATTGAAAATCAAGTGATGGGAGAAAATCTTCAGTTTGTAGTTTGTGAAGTCGTTTCTCACTAATATGACCCAACCTACATGCCAAAGATAACTCTCATTTATGTTAATTTTAGAAGAGTTGCTCACAACACAAAACGAAATTAGTATTAATCATCTAAATCCCATTATCCAAAATATCATCACAAACTTTATTACCATTTAGCATAATGTTCATAACATTATCTGCACAGTGAAATTCATAACCAGCCTCAGACAATCTAGACATAGAAATGATACAATGATAAAGTCTTTCACATAATAGCATTTATTTAATATTAGAACTAACCCTTTTAGAAAAAGTAGATGATAGTCTCCAACTGTCGTTGCATCTATCAGAGATCCATCATCAACTTGAATCCTCATTTCCCCTTTTGCCACATGACATCTGCTCCTATGTCCCTGTAATGAATTGCAGACGTGAGTTCTAGATACCGTATCCAAAACCCATGACAATTTATTGATTGCAAAACAATTTTGAATCATAAATGTACCTGATGGAGCAGCAAAACTATTCTGTTTCTTCTCTTTAACGATCTTTAATTACTCTGGACGGTTCCATTTCCAGTGACCTTTCTTGTGACAATGATGACATTCACCCTTATCAACAACAGCGGTCCTTTTACCTTTCTTTTTTATCCTCTTTTGGTTCTTCGAATTTTTGAAGATGATGTTCCACCCTTTACAGCACATACGGCCCCTTGATCCTTAGATTGTGACTCAGCCCACCTTAACATATTGAGGAGCTCCGCAAGATTCACATTCAGTTGGTTCACATTATAGTTTAATATGAACGGCTTATACTAGGAAGTAAGAGATCCAAGGAACAAGTCTATTTGCATTTCATTGCTTATTTCTACATCTAATTGTGAAAGTCTATCAATATAGCCTTTCGTCATTAGAACGTACTCGTCCACTTTGTGTCCTTTGGTAATTTTAGTGTTGAACAAATTCTTTGAAAGTTCATACCTTGTGGAACGGAACTATTCACCTAAAAGTGCCTTATGGCTATCAAATATCTCATGCATGGACATATTTTCATGTTGCCTTTGCAACGACTTGTCTAATGTAAACAATACGAAAACTTAGGCGATTTTTAGGTCTAATAAACATTTTGAATAAGCAAGTTTTAGTTCAGGGTCCACATCATCAGCGGGTTCTTCTTTACGTTCACATGTAATAGAGGTCCAAAGGCGTTCATAAGTTAATGCTATCTTGGTTCCCCTTACCCAATTGTTATAGTTTAGTCCAGTGAGTTTGTCGGTCTCAAAAAACAGTTTTGGAGTAGCGTTTTCTGCAAGTTTTAATGGTAGATTATTAGGACAAGTCATAGTGGATGTTCTTATAATATTAGTAAGGTTAAACTTAAGGTTTCATTTTATTAATAAGCTCCCACTAATCTTTTATGATTCACCAAACCCTAAGTTGGAACATAATGGTTGTTTTAACCTCGTTAGTGGGTGTTAGGATCCACCCACCTTGGAATTCTGACCTTGAGTTTGCTCAACAAGTCATACCTCGACAGATGACGGATAATGCCTTATCGGTTGTATCATAACAACTCCTAACCCTTGGTACCTTGCCCTAATCTTATTTCGACCTTGAGTTTGCTCAACGAGTCGAAAGAAATTATTCACTCGTACCTACCATATCGCGAAGATCTAAGTATACTATATGTATCTTGAATTTGGTCAATAAATACATATACTTATCTTACCCTGTCCATTCAAAATATATTAACAATACTACACATAACATCCCAAGCTTGAGTTTACTCAACAACCGTGGAGTATGTAAGTAATTTATTAATATATATGTATAGTATAGGACACTATTTATTAAATATTCATAACAATGAATATATTATGTTGAGTGATATCGACTTATGGAATAATGTAATTTATATGAATTACTCTTGTGATTCAAGTGTCGGATACATCAGAAATCACAATATATGTTCAATTACATATATATATATATATATTTATTCCTTAGGTCTAATTAGGGTTTCTAAATCACAATATATGTTCAATTACATATATATATTTATTCCTTAGGTCTAATTAGGGTTTCTTTTAAAATACCACCTTTAAATTTGTGTATTCATACAACAAAAGTGTTATGATAATATAACTTTTATATATCATATTAATTGTAGAATAGTCATATGCATAACATATTATTAATTGAATCTTATTTAAATCAATTTATGTTCATATAACATTTATATCGATTAGTTATTATACATTATAATAATTAACACTTGTTTCATATATATTTGCATATTATTTAATTAAGTAACCATAAATAGTATTAATTTCAAAATTCAATTCATAAACATATACGTATACTTATGCTATTTTAAACAATTTAAAATAACATAAGATATACCTAAGTATATAATACGTATATGTTTATTTATTAATTAACTCGTTTAATTAATTTATTTTTATTAATCTTATTAATAAATAAAAATTTGAAATTAATGTGACCTATTTTCATACATTTTGAAAAATTATGTTATATTATAACTTTTATAATAAACACATTCCCTTTAAATTTAAATATTAAATTTAAAATCTTTAACTTTAATTTTCAAAACCATTTTGAAAATTAGCCCAAGGCCCAATTCAAGTTTGGCCTTTTCTATTAGGGGCAACCTTTGGGCTCACTTCGCCTTCGAGCTAGGCTGGTAACCAGGTAAGACAGGGTACTTGCTTACCCAATTCCAATCCAAGACATTACCTTTCTAGACACCATACTAAGTGGGCAAGCTTAATTAGTTAGCCCTAACATGACTAATTTAGACGGCATAGGCTATTGGGCTCTGAAACCATTGTTGGGACTAGGCCAGCCTGTAGCGGAAGAAATGGGTGAATTTCAAAAAAATTTGCCATTTTGAATCTTTAATGGGGCTATGAAGTCTATATTTATTTATAACTTTTCTGGATTTGATTTAAATAAAATCATGTAGTTTACTTAAATTTATAAATATTAATTTGAGATTTGTTTAATTTTTGTTTTGCTTATATATTTGTGTGTGTATATATGTATCATTTACATATATATACGTGTGTGCATGTGTAACATATCAATTCGAGTAGGGTATAACATGCCTGTATCTAGATGTTGCATTGCAACGGACACATTAGCTCATTTTGTACGTATTGTATGTTGTCAAAAATGTACGTAAATATCTAGCTATGAATTTCATGTGATTTTCTTGAAAAATTATATATATATATATATATTTCTATTTTATGTATTTATAAAATTTACTTTTATCATTAAAATATTGTAGAAAATATTTATTTATTTATATGACAATAAATCAAACCATAGATAACAATAAATATATATATATATAAATTAAAAATTCCTTTCAATTATAATTACCAGTTCGAAAATATACAAGATCTAGAATTCCAAAGATTTTATTATTTAATATACATATATGTTTAATATATTGAATAAAATAGATTTAGCCATAATAAATTATCATAAAATAAACATATGAAAAAATTATAAATTTTACAATTTAAGAAAATCTAGAAACACATTTTTGGCCTTGGGAATTTTTTTTGAGATTTTCTCAAGTAAAATAATATTTTAAACATATAATTTATCGTCGTCGAAACCAAATTAATTATTAAAATTATAAGATTAAGTTATAAAAATATGAAACGTTTTCTGAGGTTTCTATAACATATTTTGGTTCTTAAGAAAAATTTCTAGAATTTTGTAAATTAAAATGATATTTTTATTCAATTAATTAATTTCAGTTTCGAAATAAAATTAATTTTCAAAATTATTATTTTAAGTTTAAAAAATTGGAAATTTTTCCGTAAGGCTTCTAACATAAAGGATGAATTTTAGAAAATATTAAATAGAAGTTAAGAAACTTTTATTATTATATATGAATTTATTGGTTCAGATGATCATTAAATATTAAAACTAATAGAAAATATAAATAAAAAAAATTCTACACTTATAATTCATAATAACACACAGTTTTTTTTACAAATATTCATATCTATATATACAACATATGATAAAACATATCTCTTAATTCAAATTGTATGTGAAGTTTTAACACAAAAGATTAACATATAAGATTTATACATATGATCAATATGTATAAACATAAATAATTTCAAACTTAAAATTAATTTTAACTTTTAGTTTTAGATATGAAATACAATCATGGAATAGATCTTTAATTATCATACACATATCCAATCTCCATTGCGACAATACAAATACGTACAAAAATCTCACCTAACTAACAAAATAACAATCTAATTATACACATATGTTCATATGATCAACAAATTATGAAAGCGCAATAGTATGATAAAAATAAATCAATGTTACCCAAATTAGATGCCCTAAATTTCACCTTGAATAATTAATTCCCTTGTTTTGAAATGTTTTGATTCTTCAGATTGTTGATCTAGAAACTACGACCAATTACAATCAAATAGCTTTTTGTTTTGATTTGAATTTAATGTGAGAATTTTAGAATTGACTTAGAGGATGGTTTTAGCCATGAAAGAAGAAAGAGGGTGGCGGATCAAAATGAACAGAAAGATTCCAAACTAATTAGGGTTTTGAGACCGTTTATTTGTATGGTAAGATAAGAGAGAAACCACTAGATCCTAACCACACATCTCCAAACCATAACCATCTTTTCAATCCACCTCTAATACTAGCCATAACCAATGCCTACAACTCCATAATGTCATGGATTATTAGCCCATTTAACCCAAATTGAATACGTACGATCATATTTAACTCAATTTCTTATCAATATCCTATATCGACCAATATATTTACAACTATTATAAATATATGCAATAATTTTATTTCTCATATCATATTTTAATTTTATAATTAATATTTCATAAATATTATTAATTTAATTAATTTATATCAATTATAAATCAATTAATTCGTTTGGTCAAAAGAGAATTAATTATTTCAGTTGGGTGACTCTTGGTGTAAATTCGGTCAGCCATCAGGATTGAACTATTTGAATATCAACGTTCGCACATCACTTAGTGGGTGGTGTGACACTATGGCCAAATTTATGGCTTACTAAACTTTGGTAAAATCTAATTTCACTTTATTAAGCATTACCCTATTTTGACAATTATTTATGCAGTTTCTCTTCGTCAAAATTATATCACTTTGGACCTATTGAATTTGGTTATGGTCAAAATTCCAATATCATCCATATTCAACTCAATAATCCAAACACAAAGACCTGGGTTCAATAATAATAATTATTATTAACCGAACTACTCTAACTAGAGATTTTGACTTTGTGTCGATTTAAGTTGACCGTGATACTAATTCCATATAACTGAGGAGACGAATCCTCTCTTGAATAGTGTTTCACTTTCAATCCTTTCACTCGACCCAACTATAGTCACTTGATGGACGTCATGCCATAATTTGACTATAACTAAAGCGGAGCTTCCACATTGAAGATCTACAGTATTCTTAAGAAAAAAAGAACCGTGTAAATTAATCAAATCAATATTTTCTATTTGGCCGTAGGTATATAACCAACAGAAAACTATCAAGTGAGTCATTCCACAGTTATCCAATAACCATAAGTACGTAACCCCTTTGTGCCCCCAGTAGTCATGAGTAATACACTACCCAACATTTGGAGAGGTATACGTACTCTAGTCTCAACGGATACATTGATATCCACTCTCAATGTATCCTGACTAGAAACCTTTATTTAAATAGTATATTTCTTTCCATTATGATAAACAACTCTTGGTTACAACACCTTATAACTGTTATCACAAAAAAATACGATATTTATGGATTTTCTATTAAATATACTTCTAATTATTTAATTAATATAACAAATTATATCAATTATATAATAGAAAGCGAAAACACCTTTTATTACGAACAAGAACTGATTACGAGAGTTAACGATTTACAGTAAATTCCATAATTGCCCCTAGGTCACATCCCTAACTCTATCAGCTTGGTCATCGATCTGATGATTCTATCTCTAAGGATTATTTTGGTCGTAGCCTCGAGTCATTGTAAGATTAGGTATGAGTCACAGTATTGAGCTATCACAGTTAGTTTTTTGGATGATCGCACTCCTACCCTCGGTGTTGGGTTGATAAATGTACTACATGTAAGGTCGAGTCTCGTCCTAGTTGTATTTATATTCCCACCTAAGCTCCAAAGACTTAGAGTTGATTGATGAATGATTTTTTTACATTCATCTTGATTCTCGCTCGGGCCCCCAAGTCAGGGGTAAATATTGATAAGTGGATGGGCATGTCACATCTATTTTGGTTTTATACTCTTTCCTATCGAATCGTGGGATCAAATTAGCTGATGGAAGGACGAGGCACACCTATTTTGAATTGTATTCTATATTTTCCATCCCAGGGGAAGACTTTAATGCCCTATCAAATTTTGGGCACGAGATGAGTAATGGACAATCAATCACATCCATTTTTGATGCAGGTGTCTCCATACTCTAAGAAAGGGCCAAAGAATGGATGGTTAAGTCAAATCTAATATGTGACTGATGCTTCCCTTATCGAACCAAGAGCAAGGAACGGTGTGCGGATGGTCATGTCACGTCTATTTTGATCTATGTTATCCTATCGGACTAAGGGATAGAATCAACTCAGGAGAGGTTGAGTCATGCTCATTGGTTTCATACTCCTCTTGATGGATCAAAGGAGGGTGATGGAGAATGAATGGTCGAGTCACGCTCATTTGTGGTTTATTCTCCTATCCTCGCTCTTGTGAATGGAATTATTCGATGGATGTCGGGTCACACCCACTTGTGGTTAGTGTGGATTAATATTGACTGTCGATCCAGCGGCACGATATAGAAAGTTTGGATTAATATTACGGGTTGATCGAATGGCACGATAAAGTTAGTTACCCATAACATTAGATGTCGTTCTAATAGGAATTTTATTAAGGCCTCCCCGTGGTTGTTGCCTTGAGTCGTGAAGAGCATCAAGCCTGAGCTATATAAGCTGTCATATTCAGCTTTTAGTAGTTTGTACTTCTGCCTTTAGCCTTGAGTTAGAGGAGTTAGTTTTTGGATGGTCGAATTCCATCTGTAGTGAGTTTATACTCCTCCCATTGAGTTCAGATCGGATTTTACGGAAGACCGAGTAGTCGAACAACACTCATCTATTTGTTAATACTCATGTTAACCAAAATTATGGTCAAATCCCCATAGGATATTTCAACAGAAAATAGGAAATGTAGGTTTATATAAGGACCAGATACCCTTAAGATTTACTTTTTATGATGAACCCTGACAGTTGCTGGTTTATGATTTGGAACTTTCGGCATGGTTGGAAGGTCTCGTCTTCTAAGTAGAGAACCCTTTACCATGGTAAATCCTATAAGGTATCTTGTGAAGTTTCCTGAATGACTATTCTTCTGTCTTATCCCTTCAAAGTGGATCTTTAATTTCATCGAAAGGTTTGAGATGACTAATCTCTTTAACGGTAATTAAAATAGTAGATCCCTAAGCCATGCATAAGAGCTTTTAATTTTATGGAAAGGTTTGATTGCTTATATGAAGTCAAATTTAACTTAATCGCAAGGTATATGGATGCCACCAGTTGGATTAAACCATATGTGGTTTTAAACTTTACCAAAAGGTTATATTGCTCAGATGAAGGTTACGAAAGGTTTAGGTATTGTTAAAGTGCAAGATACTATTAACTTAGGTGAATAATTCTGATCATAAAGCACATAACTTTGAAAGGTTACTGCTTAAGTTAACCTGGATCGGTTGACGATCGTATTGGGAGGTTAAAGTGGATAAGTTGGCAACTTTTTCAGATTAAAGTTGCTGCTCGGCTAGTTAAGTTTCTAACCTATCCTGGAAGAATCTTCTGATGGAGTTGATCCTAAAAATAAGAGTCAATCTAACGAGGATTCAGGCAAAACAACAAGTGATTTAACAGAACATTATACTTTCCTTTTTATTCAAGATAAGCTCTTTTACAAATCCCCAAATTGGTTCTCAAATTAGGGTTACAACATATTTCTTTGAATATTAGTAGTATGAAGCGGGTGGAAAAATTGGTCCCTAAAACAGGACCCCGTAGGTCTTATTTATAGATGCCGATGGCCATGCTTCCGCCTCTGTGCCTTTTGCTTAGTCGAAGGGTTCTCTTCTTCCATATAGTTGTTAATCTTTCATCCTGGTCGAAGAGTTTTGTTGACTTTTGGGCATTGTTGAAGGGTCTGTTTTTCTTCATGTCTTCATAAACCTTGCACTGTTGTTGAAGGTTTTTCCTTTCATATGTTATCGTGAACCTTCCGTTCTTGTTGGAAGGTTGCTTCTTTACTCCTTGTTGATTTATGATCTTCGACTTCTTTATAAATCTTTCAATATTGTTGAAAGGTGTCTTGTATGTCCCTCAACCTGTTTAGAAGGCTCATTATGCTTTTGAAAAGGTCATTAGGTAGTTGTTCTCACTTGCTTTGACTCCTCCTTCTCCTTTGAATTTCATGGACAATGGAGAAGAAACCTTTCGACCCTTCGAAAGGTTTCAGGTTAATGAACTCCAACGCTTGCATCCCTTCGAAAGTATTAGAAAGTTTAAGTTGCACTTCTCTTTTCCCTGTGTGCTTAGGGATCTTTCATCTTAGCTGGAAGGTTAATATTTAGTGTAACATTTGCCCTCTCCCCTAATTTAAAGGGATGCTCTTGACTTTCCAAGTTTTACCGGAAGTTTCAAAATTTTCTACCTCTTAATCTTCCTGCATCGATCCAGAGTGTCCACTTAAGTCTAATCTAACAGTCAAGAATTAGGGCAACTTTTCTCAGTATAGTTTTCTTCTTCTCTTTCTTCTAAATTTACCTGAAATCAAAATTACCACAGACAAGTAAAGGAATTCCCAAAAATTTCCCAGATTTCAACTCATTACAACAAGGTGTTCTTTGAGTTTACTTAATAAACTTTAGTTTCATCTTCTTCGCTATTAATTTCTAATTAGATCTTCAATATCTTGATTCGAAATCGAATTGGGTTTTTTATTTGGAAAAATCCTCTTTTTCTTAAATTTTTTCTTTGGCAAATTTTAACTATGGTTTTGAATCCCAAATCGGCGGTGTTTGCCATAGTAAAAGCCCTTTTGTATAGTTTAATTTTTATTCTTAAAATATTTAAAATCAACCACCGACTTTCTAAGATTAATTTTTGCCCATTCACAATATTATGCTATACTTCGGAATCGAATTAATTCGATTATAGATGAGGGTAATTTTGCTAACATGATCGTTTTACTTGCTTCTCAAGAAAAATTTGTAATGGCATTTATTATCGAGTACGAACTTTCTTAAACCCGGTATGGAAACCTGGGCACCGTTAGCACACAATTGTGTCATGTGAAATGTCTTTCTTATTCTTCGAAAGAGTCCAAGGCGGCAAAAATTTTATCTCACCCTTCGACGTGTCGGAAGGTATTCTGGGCGTCACATTGTCATTGTAGCCAGAAGGTTAAGTAAAATCAAGGTTAGACTATCCGACCAAGAGCTTTCGGCAAGATCAAAGGGTTTCACTACAATAAAAACACCTTTTCACAACTGCCAAAAATAGTTATAATAGGTCTGCTACAACGCGCTGCCGCCTGTCGTGATATCCGGAGTCGTAATAGAACCATAAATTTTTACAACGATTTTCGACAGTTGTAAAATAATTTTTTACAACTGCATAAAGCAGTTTTAAAAAAGACTTTTACAACTGCTTCTAGCAGTTGTAAAATACCTTTTTACAACTGCTTCTGGCAGTTGTGAAAGACTTCTTTACAACTACGATTGGCAGTTGTAAAAAAGAATACAAAATAAAAAAAATTCTAAACAGTGTAGTAAGAAACAGATAAGTAAGAGGAAGAAAACTTATAAAATTCATAGGCGTCATGATCCATTCATAGAGAAGACATCACAACTTTATATTCAAAATACAAACTACAAATCATACACCACCACAGTAATATATATTCATTCTTTATTGTTAAAAATGATTGCAAAAACTAATCTGCTTGAAGGGCATCTACTTATCTAGATTTCCTGCAACTAGTAACCTGAAACAAATCGGTAAACTTAAAAGATGATTGCAAAAGACCCTAGTTTCTAAGAAAAAATTTAATTTTAGCACACAATGGTAAACTTAAAAGTAAACATAGTTTTATGACCTCAACAACATCATCTGACACAAAAGCTTTACAATGCTCAAATGGCGACATACTTCCAATACCGATATTCAGGTACTGCTTATACATATTATAGCAAGAAAAATAAAACAAACATTATGTCCACATGGAGCAGGACTACAAACAGAGCATTTCTATTTTACTATTCATATATTAACCTTGAACATCTCTACTATTATTGATACGTGGGTTTAATCATGTCCAAATAAATTGGATATAAAGTTCATTTTTCCTATTACTTATTTACATCATTACTACTAATAACATGAATCTCTAATTTCAACTTTTCCTTGTTGTCTCTGTCACTATCCAAACCATTCCGTTCATATACAAAGAATTTCTCTTTTAAATGATATCTTTCAGGTTTTAATTGTTATTCAAATACAAAAGAATAACATATAAAAGCACATTATGTGTCAGATAGTCAAATGCTATTATAATCTCAAACTGTAAGAATGATTAACCAAAGGAAATAGAGTGAAAGATGATTCAGTTTTAATTCTTTGACCTCATTTTACAGGAGATGAAAAGACATTATAGTTAAGTTGCAGCCTAAAGTCTTTCATTTGAAATATAAAAAGTTGAATGATCGTCTGTATTTACATATACTTAGAGGGAATATATCGACAAATGGTAGTTAAAGTGCCTATTCAATTTTGGAGCGATTCAAGAAAGGAAGTAAAGTTTTTAGATATTCCTAGAACTTGAGGTTTCTCAATTTTTAAAGTTATTTTTGGAACTTTTTGATGTTAATGGAGTTTTTTCTTGATCACTACTATATGAGGTCTGAACATAATTTCTATGACTTTGTACACTTGCTCGATGCATCATTTATTTTTTCACTTGTCTTAAAGCATTTTGTTTCTTGAGTGTCTTCTAATCATAGATCTCCATTTGAATACTGACCATACTAAAAGTATGCAAAATATAATAATTATGAGTTACCTGGGAACATCAAGTGGGGAGCAGCTGGGTGAAGTTGGCACAGGCTTTGGAGCTATCATAACAAGCGCTCATTATGTCAAGATATAAGAGGCCAAACATATTTACCAATTACCAAATAAACAATAGTAGCGGCATTGTCAATTCATATCATCGTATAAGGCATGATTTTGACACAAATGAATACTCTTTGTTGATAAGGTGCCACATTAGACATATTCAAAGGGCTTTTAACTTTGAAATGCCTACCTCCAACTATAATAACCATGTGCATCTCAAATACAATCTAGGATTTTGATTTCTAAACGTTTAGGAAATCTTGGAGCACGGTAAAATCCTAAAAGTAGCAATAGCGTTAGTTATACGAATAATCCTAAAGATAGTTACATCTGTGGTTGGAAGAATGAGACTTCTAACATGCATTTAAGTGTTTGAAAAGAGACAGAACTTTCGCAAACTAGTAAACCCTAACTTCAAAAATAACTATAATAAAGTGTCGGTTGTTTTAATCTGAAATAAAGGAATTTAAAGCTAATGAAATCAATGTACACATCACTTTTATATATAAACCATATATGTGCTTTATTTACTTGACTTACTACTAATCCACTTGTACTACAAATAAATATCTCCACGCAGTTGCATTGAAAGTAGTTTTTGGATTCAGATTACACAGAAACTACAAAAGGGCTACTAAATATATATTGGCGCACAACAAAAGACTACAAATACCAAACATAAGTTAAGAAAACAAATCAGATTTATAATCAAACCTTCCTGATAAGAATTGCAGCAAACTTAGATTCAATAAATTAATAAATGCAAAAAAGATAATATATTTCATTATATTGAAGGAAGGTACACCATCACAGCAATACATATGTGAACCCGCTACTAATTTAAAAGGGTAACCTAAATTCGATAGCATTTCTATGACACATACCATACATATGGTTGCATACGATGAACTAGTTTATTCATGACCAATACTAACAGCATGGAAAATCCTTATAACGAACCAAATCATATTATAAGTAACTTACTGTGTTTTGGATCCCTACCTGAATATTATCAGTATTTGTGCATATGGAAAGTGTAAATAGGAAGAAGATGTGAACCTGTCTGATATTTGTTAGGCAACCAGCACACCGTCGTCAAGTTCAAGGACGCAATCCCCAACCTATAGCATAACAACTCGCAACTCCAAGACCACAACCAGATCTAGATCTAAAGTATTCCATAAATGTTAATAATTTAACTGCGAATACCATAGTAGAAAATTTACACTTAAAAAGAGTTCAACAATCCTATAATTTGATCACGAATTAAGGTAAATATAGAGAATTAGGATCAATTTCACCCCAATTCATCTTGTTCCAGTAATTCATAGTTGGATTCATGATATAAAACAACAAACTTGGATCATCTGACCCATCTCCCCAATCAAATTAGTTAACCTTGACAGCGACAGTAAGTGCTATTGGTTGCGGGTTCGAGTTTAAGGATGACTTCGAGCTGGCTATAGAAGAACGGATGTTAGCAGGCTTATTATCGAGTTTGGGCTTGGAGGAAGCACATTTGGAGTTTTTGTGGCAACCGCCGTTAAAAAGAACATTTTGGAGCCTAATTATGTTTGGAACGTTTGGAGGAAGAGCGTTTGGAGATTGAAGTTAACAAGGGAGTGGATGATTTTGGCAGTGGTTGCGATGGATGATTTAGAGGAAGTGGATATGGTCTAGTGAAGGAGCAGTCGAATCTGGATTTAGTTTTGGATTAGGTGAAGGAGTAGTCAGACTTGGATCTGGTGAAGGAATTGTCGGTTGAGGGAACAGATTAGGTCAGATGGTAAAAACGAAAATGGGTGACGATAGATGAAAATGTAATGGGGGAATTCATGTTAGAGCCAAGATTTTGACAAAAGGATCCAAAAGTTTTGATGAGTGGAGCCAAAAGTTGTCTACGTAGTATGTGTGATTTTATAAGGAACATTGCTTTGATATGTAAACGAAATCTCCATTCCAAAAATGAAATACACTAAATTACGTAATATTATGTTTTAAAAAATAACTTATAAATATTTTATTAATTTAACCAGAATAATAATGGCATTAGAATTTTCTAAAATTTTGAATATTTTATAATAATTTCAATTTATTTAAAATTTAGTTATTTTTTAAATATTTTACAAAAAATTCAAATTTTTTTATTTTGTGAATATTTATAAATTTATATGAATATTTTTTATTTTTAAATTTTATGAAATTTTTAAAATTTTATTTTAAAATTTATGAATATTAAATACTAAATATTATTTTAAAATTATTAAAGATTAGTTATTAATTATTATTTTTAACTACTATTTGTTTAATTATTATTTATTATTCATTTATTATAAATATAAATTATAAATTGTTATTATTTCATGATAATTATTGATTATTATTATTTAATTAAATTACTATCATTTAATATTTATTTTTAACTTTTAATTATTACTTTTTAATTATTATTTAATTAATTTACTATTTATTATTAATTATTATTAATATTATTTTAAATTAATTATTACTTATAAATTTTTAATTTTTGATTATTAATTAAATATTTATTGTTTATTTATTTATTATTTATGATTATATTTTTAATATCAATTATTAAATATTAGTTATTAATATTAATTATTAATATTAATTATTAATACTAATTATTATTTTTTAATTTTTAATTATTAATGTTAATTATAAAAAATTAACTCTTGTTTATTAATTATTAATTGTTTAATAATTATTAGTTATTATATTAGTTATTAATTATATTGAATAATATTAATTATTTCATATTTCAAATTAAGTATTATAATATAATAATTATTATTATTTATTATTAATTTTCTTATAATTATTAATTATTAGCTACTATTATTTAAAATTATAATTATTAATTATTAGCTACAATGGGCAAACAAAAAAGTTGTAATAGGCCCTATTACAACTGCAAAAAAGAAGAGTTGTTAAAAACATGTATCTTTTACAACTAGCAAAAAAAGGTTGTAATAGACATCTATTGCAACTGTCAAAAAAGGTTGTATTAGGCATATATTACAACGGACAGAAAAGATAAAGTTGTTAAAAATATGCGTCTATTACAACTAGCAAAAAAGTATTGTAGTAGGCATCTATTTTAACTGGCAAAAGAGTAGAGTTGTTAAAAATAAGCACTTACTACAACTGGCAAAAAAGAATGGTTGTAATAGGCATTTATCACAACTGACAAAATAAAAGAGTTGTTAAAAGTAAGTTTATTACAATTGTCTGATAAAAAATGTTGTAAAAAACCTTCATTACAACTGACTACATGTGGCAGTTGTAAAAATACAGTTGTAATAAGGCATTTTTGTTATAGTATTTAAACCCTTCGTTCACAAGCCTCTGACAAGGATGAAATCCTTTAATTCTCAAAGTGACACCTCTGGTTAGACCATTCGTTTTCCCATTTAGGAAATTTTAAATTCCTAAATTTATTCGTGTCGAAAGGTCTTGCCACTTAGTTTAAGTTGTGCTTACAATGGGCTCGGGTTTTCATAAGACCATTGGCATTGTCTAAAGGTAGCAACTTAAGCAAATACCTCATTTTTTCTTTCGACCCTATTAACGACTTCAAGAAAGTTACATTTCTAGTTTCTTTTAAATTTTCTTAGTGCATGGTAGTAAAAACTAAAGTCACTATTTCTTCAGACACTATCGAGATTTTATCCTATTAGCCCTTCAAAATCATTGGAAGCAAATGTTGTATTCCCTTCGATTTTCCCGAAGGCCTCAATTGTAACCCTTCGACATTGCCGAAAGCTTAAACTAGCCTTGTATATTTTCTATCTGAACAGACTTGTATACTTTTATATTCTTGATAGACACATAAATCTATAACTGGTTAAAGGATTTTAATTGGGACGTTTCACCCGACAGAACAACGAGTTCCCCTATAGCTGAAGACGTTGCGAAGCATTCCCTCATCGAAACCCATAGTGAAGTTGATGCTATTTTGAAAGAGTTCGGCATTACTGGTGTTGAAGCCATTCCTCCTAGCTCCACTAATACTATTAACAACCCTCTGATGGAGTTCTTTGCATTTACTACCATCCATATATGGCATGGTGGTTTCCTTTCATTTTCTGCATTCCTACATTCCTTGTCTTACATTGGAGTTGCTCTGATACAGCTTTCGCCTAATGTGTATACCTATCTCATGTCTCTTGAAATGCTAGCAATGGAATCTAGACTTTCGTCACTTAGCCCTAAAATTTTAACTTCCTTGACCAAACTGGCAAGGTCAAGCAAGTCCAATAAACATATTTTCAAGGTGAATGTGAACAAGAAACTGATATCAGATAGTATTAACAAGTTAAGGAATGGGAAAACCAATTCTTTTCCATTAAGTGCTTTTTCGATGTCCACGGGGCCTTTGCTTTTCCACGTATGCTCATTCTGATACCGTCTTTGCTTAACTCTTCATTTCTTATTGTCTAATCCTCAACCTTTCTCAGGTTTGTTTCTTATTGACTAAGCTTCAACCTTTCTCAGGTGAGCCTTCTAAGTCACTCGACATTGAGGATCAAGAAATCATCAATGCATTAATTGCAGCTCCAAAACATCTTAGGAGCTGGTTGACGCTTTTGACCCTTCCAAATTTGAGGAAGCACTGCTTATTTCCAGCTGGCCAAAAGATTCTTGGTACTCCTCCTACAATCATGTTCACTTCCTGAGAAGCCCATTTCTACTCTTCAGGCAACGCAGATCATTTCTTTCCATTTTCGCTAATTGGTCCCTACACTTCAGATATATCATCAATTAGTATTCTCTTTCTATGGAATACTCGGATTTGTTTTGTCTGTATATATACTTATAATCTAGTATGGAAAATAACTGTAAAATATAATAGCAGTAAAGTAAAATTAACACCAAAGATTTTTATACTAGTTCGAACTTCCGGTTCTACATTCAGTCCTAAACTCCTTTTGGAATTTAAACTAGCACCCTCACTTAACTCGGAGGAATAGGACTTGACTGCGTGAGCAACCGTATAGGACTTGACCGCATGAGCAATCGAATAGGACTTGACCGCATGAGAAATAGAATAGGACTTGACCGCCTGAGAAACCGAACATGACTTGATTACGAAGTAGATTGTCTTGACCTTGTGTGTTCTTATAACATAGATATGTCACTTTTAGTACACCCTTCCTATAATCTCTTCCTCAAGAATGATGTGTATGATTGTGTATATGAAGAATAGGAAGTCTCAAATTGCTTGTAAGATATGGAATTGTGATAGTAAGCAATGAATATTTGAAATCAAGTAAGCAATGGATTCGAAGAATATTATTCAAGTTAGATCAAGAGAGAGAAGTAAATTTAGTGATTTGATCATTGAAACTCAAGCATATATATAGTATATATGGAGTTGAAAATTCTAGAATTTATATATTTAAATGTTAGCTCATCGGTACACATGCACACAAAGTTGCAATCTAGGATAATATGTACCATGCTTATAGATTCATCCTTTTAAGATCAATGAATATTGTCACATTAAATTCTAGGATAATTGATTAACATTGACTCAAACAAAACACAAAAAACTAGATTATTGAATGGTGCTTCAAACTCTCTGAAGTATTCTGAGCTGTTGCATGTCAAAGGATATAAAATTCAATTGGAATAATGTTAGTGTATTGTGACGACCCAGAATTTTTGAACATTTGAAATCAAAATATTTAATTGATTTTAAATATTTGGAAGTTGTTTTAACTTGAATTTCAAAATTAACTATGAATTTAGCAATTTAATTATTGAATTTAATTTATTGAAGTTGGATAAAAAATTGAATCTTCAGTTTTAAGCTTGTTAAAAATATTTTTCAAGGCTTAGAAAATTCATATTGATAATACTAAAGATAATGGAAGCTTTAGAATTTAATATGGAAATACTTTATTCAGTTCTGAAATTATATCATTTAAATTGATATTTAAAAATAGCCTTTCGAGGCACACTCTCGAAATTCGACGAAACCAGTTCCACTGGATCCGTAATATTGTATTATTATCAGATTTCAACTTTCGTAGCAGTGTTAAAAATATATATCTTATGAAGATACTTTGAAAATAATAATATACCTTGTGAAGATACTTTGAAACTAATGATCGGGATTTTTTTTTAAATCTTGGTGATTGTTGTGAATATTTATTGATAGTTAAATAACCGACTATCAATATTTGCCTTTTTATGGCATTTGAATTTCAATGCGACCGGGGTCGGATTCCAAGTGGATATGCGAAAACCACATCGAACCTTGGTGATTGTGATAGATCTTTTGTTTAAAAGATCAAAGTGAAAATTGTTGTAATTTGTTGAAATCTGAATGTAACACTTATTTTTAAAAAATAAGCGCTCGTTATTTGGATTAGCCGGGTGAGGACCTTATGTCATAAAACTCATTTCGAATAACGATACGACGGAATGGGATTACATTTGAAGATGGTGTTGAAGACTGGGTATTTTCGAAAGCAAAAGGATTACCTGTCGAATGTCTCTGCACTGGGTAGCTCCGGTATAGAGATTTTATCACCTTTGTGATGGGGATTCCGGACGTGATTTGTGAATATCCAGATTTGCAAGGGCTTCTTTGAAGCGCCATTGGTTCCGTTCGATCCCGAAACGGACTTGTATGAATGTGTGTCTGACGTTACACTTTGAGATGTAAAGTTGTTTTCTATCAAATACATTTCTGTTGGTGGCGGAGAATTTATTCTCTTAGCTTAACACCCTTCTCTGAGACATACGAGCTCAGAGGTTATGTAGTTGATGGTTACTAGTGATACATTCCCAAATTGGTAGCGTGGCATACGAAGTGCCGCTGATCATTTGTTGATCAAAGCATGACTTTGTGAAAAGTGTAGCTTTGTAGACGAGACCTCATCGGACCTCACACCCTGGAAATGGTCGAAACAAGAAAGATGCGGCATGGTTACGAGGGTCGCGCCCTTTAGGGTATGTCATTTCCTTTTGGAAAAGGGTGGTGTCAGGTATGGAGCCCTGATATTTAACCTTTGTGGTTACTGCAAATACTTTTCTTTGTGGTTGTTGGTGTAGAGGATCCTCGGATAAAGGTCCTAAAGGATCAGGGGATGGCATACTCGAGTAGTAGTTACCTAGTTACAGAGGTAACTCGGCCTTGTGTTGGCAGAGATTCGGGTACGTTCTCGTGACGTCCCTCCAGAGGTGTACCCATGTGGCAGTAGGAAGTTCCTTAGCCTCACCATTTTTTGGAAATCCAAACTCCAATACGCGTCTTGTATGGTTTTAGTTGTATAACCTGCCATTTACTTATGGTGGTCACCACTGTTTAGATGGTAGCTATTGTAGGCATAGTTTGGAATGTCTATGCTGGCTAAGGTTAATATTATACTTTCGAAATGTTTTCTGCACTATGCACTAATAATAATATCGAAAGGATTTTGCGTATTAAGCATGTTTGACTATCATAAGGAGAAATCTCCTCCAATTCTGCGTTTGCATTGTGTGTGTGGAGGGAGGCCTTATGGTAGTTTCATTTTCCAAAAGCATAGCGGATTTCTTTTTTATTCTCTGTGTGAAAATAAATATTTTTAAGATCCTACACCAGTCCTATGACTGACTCGGAGTTTATTGTTCCCTTTCTAAACTCTGGATGCCTAAAATTTTCCACACTGGCAGCTTAGAGTCAGGTTATCAGTTATTCAGGGGCGAAGTCAAGAAGTTGCTATGGAGATCTGGAGGCAAGCTGGATAGCAAGACGTACCACTTATCCTATGTAGTGTCCGTTGCATCTGGGTTAGTGTAAGGCAAATTTTATTGTACACAAGTGACTATAACTTCCAGTGTTTGTATTGTGTCGTTGTAAACTTTGATAATGTGATGTATAAACTTATATAGTGCTTTTGTTTCAAAGATATTCATTTATCTATTATATGTTGTTCCGCTGTGAAATGTGATATTCTGTTATTGTTTCTGTTTCTTCTTCTATCTTCTTCTTCTTAAACCCTAACGGTTCGGATTTTCGGCGTTCGGTTGTTCGGATCGTTACACTGACTTTCCGTCAGTCTGTGCTTTTTGGATCAGACATGTGTGGTCTATTGTCGATGCAAAGGGTATGGATTTGCGGATTGTCACATGTGGTATCAGAGCATTTGGTTAAGCGACAACCTTGGCTCTGTTGGGTGTTACTCATTAGAGGTAGAGTCAGTAGTACTCTAGAATGAGTGTGAGTGTAATAATAGATATGAGCGTGGATTTGCTAGTGAATATAAAATTGTTTTATATTGTGTTGATTGGTTTTTTGAGTGGTATATGGATTCTGGTCAATACGAGTAATTAACGTTATTGATAGGGATCTTTAAACACTTGTACAAAACAAATTCGACATGATATCGTTTTAAAATAGGGTAAATGAAATAATTTTACCCAAAACTATTTTCGTAGATAAAGGAAATAACCTTAGTAAATTATTATAGTATATGGTTGCTTGATTGTTAGGAAGTGATAATATTATTATCATTTGAATAGGAAATTGAAATCATAATCAAAATTTAAGAAATAATTCACATACAAATGGAATTTGAGAACATAAATTGTAAATGCGATTTTTCATTTGAAACAGAATTCCAGAGAAATATTTGGAAATGTTCTTGAAAATATTTGAAATTCGGGAAGTTGGGAAATTGAATTCCTTTTGGGATTGGAGATAATTTTCAAGGGTTTTTGGAAAAATGTTTTTGAAGGGATGAAAGCTCTAAACTCTTTTCGGTCGTTGGAAAATAATTCCGGTGATGACCGCGACATCATCGGTGTTCATTTTCGGGTTTCCAGGAGAGGAATTGTTGCCAAGTTGTTTTAAATTAAAGTTGTTTGGAAAACTGGGTTAGATTTTGGAAGTTCAAAAGATAATTTGAATTGATTTCAAAATTGGTTCTAAAAAGTTGGAAAGACTCTGGAATCCTATTTTAAATATTTATGGAATTAGTAAATGAGTTAATAACTTATACAATTTGACTTTGATAGAATGAATTTAACTTAAAGGACGGAGTTAAATTAAAATGGGTATAAGTGAATCAATTAAATGAAGTGAAATTAAAGAAAAGTCAAAATTGAAATAGTGTGAAATGTAAATAAGTTGGAATACTTATCGAAGTTTAAAAGTTCGAATTAAAACTGAGTATTGGAAATGGAATGTTGAAATTCATTTCGAATTTGTAAATAAATAGAACTGGAATTGGATTCGTGATGAACAAAGCAAAGTATTGAAATAAATTAGTAAGTGAAACTAATGGAAGATAAATGAATTGAATTTAATATTTATAAATAAAGGGTAAATTAAATTCATATGGAATTTGAAATCCAGTTTGAATATAAGTGGTTGTAAACAAAAAAATGGTGAATTAAAATTGAATTGTGTTTGGAAATGAACAAAAGAATAAAACTGGAATTGAAACTGAATATCGAAAACCCATTTGAATTGTGTGAAATGAATTGAAGTTGTAAAATTAGTTCGAAGTAAACTAAAGATAATAAAGGTGGAATAAAGAAATGGGTTTGAGGTAAAATGAATTAGAATTTGTAATGAATTGGTAAAAGAAGCAAATTTACAATAATGATATGAATCAGTTGTGAATGAAAGATAATGATAAAATTCAATATTCAGAAGATAAATCAAATCCAAATAAATTGAAAGTGTAAATTGAATTCAAATAAAATTGGAAATGTAAGATTGAATGATAATGGATATATAACTTCAATAATGAAGTAAAAAAGGTATAAGAAGTATATATTAAAAATTTTGTAAAGGAATGTGCAAAAAAATGATATTTGAATGTTGTAATTGGATATTATGGCTAGCTGGATATACAGGTGTATTAAATCAAATGGATTTGGGATTTTGATTTTAAATATAAATTTGAATTGGTTGACAAAAAGGTATGTATTTAAATTTTATTATGAAATTTGGTGATTTTCTTGTCTAGCCACTTGGCATTTTGTTTTCTTTTTGAACCTGAGGGCCTGTGGTGCCATTTTGTAGTCGTACCGAGCTAGCTGTGCAAAGGAGACGCTGGCGAAATTTTTCGAAAATTTAGAGAGTTAGAAATTTTTTTAAATTTTTTTGAAAGTTTAAAATTTGAATTTAAATTTAAATTGTTAAAGAAAACAATGTTGTATGGAACTTATAATTGAAGTTGGGAAGTTAGTTGAATTAATGATGGGTCTTAAATTTTTTTAAAAAAATTGTTTTGATACGATGATAAAACTGTTTGGTTTGGGAAAATATTACACGGGTTGAGGATTATTCTTCCTAACTATTAATTTCGGGACGAAATTCTTTTAATGGGGGAAGGATGTGACAACCCAGAATTTTTGAACATTTGAAATCGAAATATTTAATTGATTTTAAATATTTGGAAGTTAGTTTAACTTGAATTTCAAAATTAACTATGAATTTGGCAATTTAATTATTGAATTTAATTTATTGAAGTTGGATAAAAATTTGAATCATCAGTTTTAAGCTTGTTAAAAATATTTTTCAAGGCTTAGAAAATTCATATTGATAATACTGAAGATAATGGAAGCTTCAGAATTTAATTTGGAAATACTTTATTCGGTTTTGAAATTATATCATTTAAATTGATATTTAAAAATAGCCTTCTGAGGCACAGTCTCGGAATTCGACGAAACCTGTTCCATTGGATCCGTAATATTGTATTATTATTGCATTTCAACTTTCATAGCAATCGGAGTTGTCGTTTAACCCTGGCAGCTCAAAACGCATAGAAACTATTTTAATCGATTCAATTTAAAATTGATCATTTACTTCTGTAACTTGCGTATATGATCGAATTGACTCTGAAACACGTTCCATTGTGTTCGTAATGCGGATAAAACCTTATAAACGCCGGGCGGCATGCCTCCATAGGAGGTCGAAATTTTAAGTTGCGTTTATCGAGACGTTTGGAATTTTAAATAGAAATATTTCTAAATAAACCTTCTCCTACAAGCCACCTCCTTTTCACATCACATCCCTTCTTTTATTGACAACCAAACCTTCATTTTAAACCCTTTTTTCAAAAAAAAGCAGAGAGGCAGCCGAATTCGAATCAATATGGGTCGCATTCGAATCTAGCAGCAACTCGACTAGGGAATAGAGCGGCGTGCGTCATTCGTCGATAGCGCTCGTTCATGGTAACGAGGGTTGAGAGTAGCGAGAGTCGAGGCATGGGGTCGTGGCACGTTCGAGGTGGAGGCTCAGATTCAATTCGCGAGCCTGTACTGGCGCGATCTAGTTTGGAGGAGGCCGGCGCAGTTGCTCGAGGATAAGCACGTGAAGACGATGGAAGATCGGCGATGGGTTCGAGTCGATGGAGACTCAATTTTGCTTGGAAGCTTGATTTTCGAGCGACGCATTCTAGTGGGGTTGGTTGCGTCGTCTGGGTCAGTCGTCTTCGAGGGTATGGACTCCTTATCTGTTCTTAAATTTTGAATTCGATTTTAGTTTGAAAAGAATGAACTTGAAATTATGGTTTAAAAATAAGTACAGTGGAAAAATATGTACATATAAATTTTACAGTAAAGTATAATGAGAACCATTCTGTTGATTTAATGTTAGACTTGGAAAAGAAAAGTGGGAATTCAAATGTTTGAGGAATTTATTTAAAAATAGATTTTTATTGTTTTATTTTAAACCAATGGATTTGGAAATTATTATTTTTTAATTAACTCATTTAATAAACTTATTTAATTACTTCTGTCACTAAAAAAATATTTTTTTGAAAGGAAATTTGTTTGAAATTAAATCATTAGTCTAAACCCAAATTTATCAGTCAAACTAAATAATAAATGGTGATAAATTGTTGGATTTATTTAAATGTTAATAAATTGTATAATTGTTTATACAAGGTCAAATACAATGATAAAATCAAGTCCAGAATGGAAAATGGATTGCATGTATAATCCAAGGTGAGATCTCCTCACTCAATCAATATTGTTCTGATTTAAATTTTGAATGGTTAGATTTAAAATTGATTGACTGTGTGCTTGGATGATTGATTTATAATAATTATTCACTGGATGACATTATACATATAGTAGTATATAATATATATTAGAGTTGTTGATTTCCCGCATTATATAGCGGATGAGACCCTATGCGCCGCATAATAGCGGATGATATTTTATAAATCCCACATACCGCGATATTCCACCTCGAAGTGAAATTGGTATTTAATTGTTGTGCTAACATTTGCGGATGCAGGAAAAACAGGTTGGAGGGATCCAATTGGATTCCTCAAATATTTAATTTGTTTCGCAAGTTGTATGTTGACTATTTATAATCTGTGTGTGATTATTTGTGATTGAAACAGTTGAGTGCTATAATTTAGCCAAATATATTTTTGGTATCGTAGGATGCCAGAAATAAATAAAATTGTATTTTTTGAAATTTAGTAGAAAATTTATAGTAAATTGGTTTTAGAAAATTGAATAAATTTATAGAAGGAATTTGTTTTAAAAGATAATAAATTGGTGTTGAAATAAATTTAGAAATCAAATTTTGAAATTGATTTGGTATTCGAAAATAAATTTGGAAATCAATTTAGAATTTAATTTGGTGCTGAAAATGAATATTTGAAAATCGTATATCAATGGATATTTTGAAATCTAAATTCACAATGGAATTTTATAAAATAAAGGGAAATTTGTTTTAAAAATAAATATTGTTTTATTTTTAAAAGTGTGAAAAGGAATAAACGGATTTGGAACGTAAATTTAAAGTAAATCCATAAGGATTTATAAATTGATTTGAATGAACCACTTTAGAATGGAAGGTGTATTTTCCTTGGAAAGCCGAGTATGTTTTCAATATAGTCTATAAATATGAAATTGAAGTTGTGAAGATGGTTTTAAGGAAATATTATTTTGGAGAAATTATTTACTTGGGTTATTTTGAAAATCTTAAAAGTAAACATTTATTTTAATATAGAAGTGGTTATTTAAAGATTAAATTGATATTTGTTTAGAAATTGGATATTCAAATATTTATACTCTATCTAATAATTTTATCTAAAAATTAGTTTTGGACTTGAATTTTTATATGAGATATTAGTATAATACTTTTCACAATTAATATTTCATCAAATATTCTGAAATCATTTATTTTAAATATCTCTAAGAATATTTTGATAAGCATTTTAAATTATTTTAAAATATTTGAAGTCGGCAGACTTTCAATGGAAATAAATAATATCGAGAATCTTATTCCGTGAGTGAAAAGTGAATTTTAAATTTGTTTTCAAATGTTTGAAGTGTTAAAAATATATATCTTGTGAAGATACTTTGAAAATAATAATATATCTTATGAAGATACTTTGAAAATAATAATATATCTTGTGAAGATACTTAGAAAATAATGATCGGGAATTTTTTTTCTAAATCTTGGTGATTGTTGTGAATATTTATTGATAGTTAAATAACCGACTATCAATATTTGCCTTTTTATGGCATTTGAATTTCGATGCGACCGGGGGTCAGATTCAAAGTGGATATCCGAAAACCACATCGAACCTTGGTGATTGTGATAAATCTTTTGTTTAAAAGATCAAAGTGAAATTTGTTGTAATATGTTGAAATCTGAATGTAACATTTTTTTTTTTAAATAAGTGCTCGTTATTCGGATTAGCCGGGAGAGGACCTTGTGTCATAAAACTCATTCCGAATATCGATACGACGAAATGGGATTGCATTTGAAGATGGTGTTGAAGACCGGGTATTTTCGAAAGCAAAAGGATTACCTGTCGAATGTCTCTGCACCGGGTTGCTCCGGTATAGAGATTTTATCACCTTAGTGATGGGGATTCCAGACCTGATTTGTGAATATCCGAATTTGCAAGGGCTTCTTTGAAGCGCCTTCGGTTCCGTTCGATCCTGGAACGGACTTGTATGGATGTGTGTCTGACGTTATACTTTGAGATGTAAAGTTGGTTTCTATCAAATACATTTCTGTTAGTGGCGGATAATTTATTCTCTTAACTTAACACCCTTCTCTGAGACATACACGCTCAGAGGTTACGTAGTTGATGGTTACTAGTGATACATTCCCAAATTGGTAGCGTGGCATACGAAGTGCTGCTGATCATTTGTTGATCAAAGCATGACATTGTGAAAAGTGTAGCTTTGTGGACAAGACCTCATCGGACCTCACATTCCGGAAATGGTCGAAACAGAAAAGATGCGGCAAGGTTATGAGGGTCGCGCCCTTTAGGTATGTCATTTCCTTCTGGAAAAGGGTGGTGTCAGGTATGGAGCCTTGATATTTAACCTTTGTGGTTACTGTAAATACTTTTATTTGTGGTTGTTGGTGTAGAGGATCCTCGGATAAAGGTCCCAAAGGACCGGAGGATGGCATACTCGAGTAGTAGTTACCTAGTTACAGAGGTAACCTGGCCTTGTGTTTGCAGAGATCCGGGTAGGTTCTCAGGACGTCCCTCCAAAGGCGTACCCATGTGGCAGTAGGAAGTTCCTTAGCCTGACCATTTGTTGGAAATCCAAACTCCAATACGCGTCTTGTACGGTTTTAGTTGTATAACTTGTCATTTACTTATGGTGGTCACCACTGTTTAGATGGTAGCTATAGTAGGCATTGTTTGGAATTTCTATGCTGGCTAAGATTAATATTATACTTTCGAAATGTTTTCTGCACTATGCACTAATAATAATATCGAAAGGATTTTGCGTATTAAGCATGTTTGACTATAATAAGGAGAAATCTCCTCCAATTTTGCGTTGGCATTGTGTGTGTGGCGGGAGGCCTTATGGTAGTTTCATTTTCCAAAAACATAACGGATTTCTTTTTATTTTCTTTGTGAAAATAACTATTTTTAAGATCTCACACCAGTCCCATGACTGACTCGGGTTTATTGTTCCCTTTCTAAACTCGGGGTGCCCAAAATTTTCCACACTGGCAGCCTAGAGTCAGGTTATCAGTTATTCGGAGGCGAAGTCAAGAAATTGCTATGGAGATCTGGAGGCAAGCTGGACGGCGAGACGTACCACTTATACTATGTAGTGTCTGTTGCGTCTGGGTTAGTGCAAGTCAAATTTTATTGTACACAAGTGACTATAACTGCTAGTGTTTGTACTGTGTCGTTGTAAACTCTGATAATGTGATGTATAAACTGATATAGTGCTTTTGTTTCAAAGATATTCATTTATCTATTATATATTGTTCCGCTGCGAAATGTGAGATTCTACTATTATTTTTGTTTCTTCTTCTATCTTCTTCTTCTTAAACCCTGACGGTTCGGATTTCCAACGTTCAGTTTATTGTCGATGCAAAGGGTACGGATTTGCGGATTGTCACATGTATTGTATTATTTTGCATTGGAACAATGTTACTTATTTTGAATGATAAGTACTTTGGAAAATGTTATTGTTTATTTCGTGAAATCTATGTATTTGAGTCAACGAATTTTATATATTTATTTTCTTAAATTGTAATTCTATAATAATAATAATATCGAGGATAAAGCTGTAGATTAAAAATAAGTTAAACGTTTACATTTTTTTAAAGTTGTATATATTTTTCTACTTCAACAAAGTGCCATAAAAAAATATTCTACAACATTCAAAAAAGTGTAAAAGGTATTTCACGGCATCTAAAAATGGCTGCAGTTGAATTTGTTACAAAATTTTAAAATTGTTGTAGTTGGTTCCATTACAATGCTTTTTGTAACGGCTACAAAACATTATGAAAGTCGTCAAAGCTATTACAACTTCGTCTAACTAGGATTCCAAAACGGTTGCGAAACCCATATTACAACATTTTTTGATATAGTAAAAAGGTATTTATTGTAGTGATTATGGGGTAAAATGGTCAGGGAGCATGGCTGGCCATTGATCTGGTCACATGGGCAAATGAGAGACAGTTATATAGGCAGAAATGACTAAGTGGCTAAGAAGCATGTCAATTATCCTTCTACACTAGGCACAGACTTTGCATTAATATGCATTAAATGTTGACGGCTTGCTACAGGATTATTTATACTTCTATCCGCTTTGCCACAGTACCTTGTGCAATTAGTTGTACAGCTTGTCATGTACTTTTTCACACTTATGCGGTAAGGAAGATGAGCGACTTTGGTCAGGCTACAGATGATACTAGAAGTTGAATTCTGCTAAAGACCAAGGTTCAACATACCTGCCGGGCCGGTTGCGATATCAGAGTGGTAATGTCAGGGCAGAGACATGTCATGCCTAAGCTAGTCTTAATAGATGTAACGACCAAGATTTTTGAATGTTTTATATTTGAATATCAAAATTATTTAAATACTAGAGTCTTGGAATGAATGTGAATAAAAATGATTTCGAAAGCTTATTTAAATTCTGTTTAAATAATAATGATAATAGTAAACTTTTAATTTAGAATTAAAAGGGATTAAACTGGATTTATTAATAATTCTTTTTAATTAAGTGTGAAATTATCATACTGGGGCATTATCTCGGATTTTGACGAAACTAGTGTCATTGGATGTGAAATAATGAATTGTTATACACTAACAAGTTTCATGATGATCGAACGTGCTATGTGGTCATGCGTGCTCGTAATGCATAGTGTTTAACTTGAGAGAATATAACATAATACATATTTTCCTGTAAACACTCCTCACCCTTAAACCATTTTCTTCAATTCCTATTTTCACTCAGTAAACACAATCACCATGTTTCACCTCCTCCTAGTTGTTCTAAGAGCTATAGTCAACAGAAATCGACAAGAGCAGAGCTGTTGGACTCGTAGAAGAGAGAGCTTCAATTCTGTATAAGTGAAGTTGGATCTAATGGCGATGGCTGAAATTCAATGTCTTGCACGTGCCTAGGGCCGAAGCTGATCAGAGCTTGGAGCATTAATCGAGGAACCAGAGGGTAGCGTTTTGCTTGTTAGGCAAAGGCGAGTAGGTGGATGCTAGTTTGGGGTATCACGGCTCATGATGGTGGTTGCGATATTTCAATTATCGCATAGTGGCTACAATTGCGTAGTGTTTTGGGTTGCCATTGGTGAATTCGTGGTGGCTGTTATGCTCGTGGTGCTAGAGAAGATTATTGGCGATGGTTTGAGAATGAACGACGGTCTGAATATAAATGCGACGTTGCACAGTGAAAATTTGGGCATGGCGGTTGAAAATCATGAGGGGAGGTCGAGTGTCAAGATGTTGGGGTCGTCGAGACAAATGTTCGATGAGAATTTGGTTGGCGTGATCGGCACGTGGTTTCATCAAGCAATAGAGGAGGGAAGATATACGACCGTGGGTTGTGCACATTTCTGTATTCGAAACAGGGAAGGAGATGTTCAGTTAGTAAGGATTTGGGTTAGTTACATTAATTAAGATAATTAATTATTATTTTATAACCAAATTCTTGTAAAAATCATATCTTTTGCATACAAGGCCCAATCGAGGAGTCGTTTTCGCCATTATGCTTGTATTGTGATTCTCTACATCTAGAACTGGTTTGCGCTTGGGTGAATTCACTTACTATTTGATTGTATACCGTTGTGCATATAATTGTTGTTGTATTAAAATATAAATTGTATAACGAACAATGCAAGTTATTACTTTTGGACTCCGCTTTATTTTGTAGTATAATCTCTCTTTTAATCCTTTATAATATGTATCATGATCCGGACTACTTGTTTGCATGTTTGATAGTGCATTATAAATGTTTGAAGCGATATAAAAATAGTTATAAATGTGCTTTGAGATCCCTGATATTTGACATATGTTAAATTGGATAGATTATAACATATTGTAGAAATATATATATGTATATATATTTGGCTACACATTTTGGTGTGCTTGAATGAAGGGATTAGTTTGGACATTTGTGGAAATTGGAATGGAAATTATTGTAGTTCGAAGCAAAAGGGTTGCTATGGCACTTTGAAGTCGCTTTGATCAGCGATTTTAAAGTTAACTTTGGAAGAAATAGCGAGGCTTTTTTGTATTTTTAGTAAGCATTATGAATGTACTTATTAGTAGAAAGGTTTAAATATATTACTGATAATCAATTATGAATTTTTAAAGTAATGTTTTTTTAAATTATAGAACAGTTTTTTATGGTTTTTAATAAATGTTTTAAAATGTAGTATAAGTATTTTAAAAGTATATACAGTTTTATAAAATTCATTAAATATTTTATTTAAGGAATAAAAAGGTTTTATATTATCATATCTTTCAAATTATTTATAATATACTATTAAATATCTTAGTTTTATAAATAAAGTAGTATCTGTGTGTACACACACACACATATATGCACACACACAAACTTTTAAAGGTACTTTAGTATATTTAGAAATTTGGAAAGGAAATTTAGTGTTTGCAAAATAATATAAAGGATTTTTAGATTATAACACCTATGTTAAATGGATGGTTTTGTAAATTTGATTAAAAAGATATATTACCTTGTTTAATAAGTGAAGATGTACTTAGAGCTTTAAATTATTGTATCAAAACTAATGGCAAGTAAAAAAGTGATATTTGGTTTGTAGTAATGATGTTTGGGAAACATTTATTTTAATCCTTTTATCTATACTTTTGAAAAGTAATTAGATCTTTAAAAGGGTGTTTTAAAGATAACGATTAAGTGATGTGTTTTGGGTTTGTTGTAAACAATGTTGAGTAACATTTGTTTTAAACCCTTGAATAAATTTTAAAGCGGTAAAATATTGTTAAATGACTTCGGAAAATACTTAGATCTTAAATAATGGAACTTATAAGAGAATAATAAGTATGAATTAGTTTTGGGTTTGTTGTGACAATGTGTTAATAACATTTATCTTTAATCCGATTTAATTATAATTATGAATGTAAATAGATCTTTGAAAGAATGTTTTAAAGATAATCATAAGTGAAATAGTTTTGGGTTTATGTTAACAGTGTTTGAGTAACATTTATCTTAAGCCCTTTGAAATTGATTTGTGAATATACTTATACGGTTGAGATAAGTATATAAATACTTTTGAGAGTATTGAAACGTGTAGAAAAGAATATTGAAGTTTTAATTAAACAGTGAAATTTAAATAAAAAATAAGGTTTCATTGATAAAGAAGTTTATTGAGTAAAAATGGGTTTGACTAATAAAAGAGTTTTTTAATTAATAAAGGAAGATTAATTAACAAAGGGCATTAGAAGTTGTCTATGTGACTTGATCGTGCTTATGTGTTTCGATCATACTTTATGCGTTATTTACTAAGTATGTTACTTACTTATGGACGGTAAACATGACTTAGTTTCCTGTATACGAATTCTCATTGTTATTGCATTGGACCAAAATATAACTTTAGAAATATCTAAAAGAAACACAGAAGTTATATGGTACAGTTATCTTCGGTGAATGTACACTGTACATATAAACTCGTTTTGCTCTTCTAGGATAAATGATAAGAAAATTCGTCCTCTTAAACAGTTAAGAGGTGATTTTCGCTCTTATGTATTATCTATTTATTTCCCGCAGGACTGGAGTTGAGCTTACTAGAAATCAATTAATTGGTTTTTGGATCACCCAATAAGTGGGGGAGTGTAAGTATATGAGATTACTAGAAACCGTAACCACTCCAAAACCATATTCATGTTCTATGCTTTGGAAGAGGTTCGTGATTAGTTTGAGATACTGGAATCTATGTGGAGAATAGAGAACTATTTGAGATGCTTGAACACATGTAATTATTAGTGATTTACTCAAGATATAGGTATCCATATATGATTCCGAGGTCGGTTGAGATATGAGAATCCATGTGTGGTTTTGAGATCTTTTCGAGCAATGATGGCTCATGTGCTGAGATCTGTTCGAGTTATGACTTGTGTGCTGAGATGTGGAATGTAACTTTCACTAAAGGTAATGATAGAAACAAGAGATATGAGACATAACCTATAGGGTTTAGCTAACTAAAAGGGTGCATGCATTCCATTCTAGTGTTATTTACTGATACGCATGTGGGAGTGATGTGATCCAGTGCTATATGTTCTGGCATGGACCAGAAATGATTTTTCTGTGGTATATTTATCTGAGGTATACTATTCTTAGAAGGATATATCTGATCCTTGTGCATGATGACCATTCTCGAAGTACTAAGAGCACCTCCTTGGAATCCTTCATAATTAGTGAATGTACCTTGGCAGTTTGGATTGTATACCTATTATAGTTGTGATGTACACTCACATGCGTTACAACTACGTGATTATTTATATTTCACACCTTAAACATTATTATATTGTCATTGGATTTTATGATAGAAATGGTTTGGTTATTGTAAGGTAAAATCCCATCCATGTTTATGGGCGGCGTAGTCTAACAAATACCTTATTTTATTTCTGGATTATTTCCTACCATATTTTATTTCCGTTGCATTACTTCCTTTGTATCTATCAGTATTTGTGAGGACATGTCCATGCCGATATGTTAGTTTACTCTGATTGATGTATGTATGCCAAAGTTTTCTTTTTGGTAAAGGCCTTTAGGATATTATATATTATCGTTACGCATGTGAGATTTTGATATTGTGTTTTTCTTTCTTATTCTGTTTCTTTTTCTTTTACCCTTCGGCATGTGAATATCATAGATGTATTAGTGTCGACATTCAGGGGTCGAAAAAGCTAACCATTACAATATATAATTTTACTTCTAAAGTCGTCTTGAGTCATGCCAGTCGATGATTGAGCTGGTCTTAATGGGCTAGCCTAGAGCTAGACCAGATGCAGACCGCCATGAGTAGGTTGATTGCCTAATGCCTAAGCTTGCCGAGGAGAGTTGGCTGGTGCTATGGACCAAGTTGTCAAAAAGGTGTCGGGCCGACTATGAGATGATGAGACAAACTACTTAGGACCGGTCAAAAGAGGCTGCAATGAAGTCAGAACAAAGATGGATCATGCTTGAGCCGACCTTAGTTAATGATTTGATTGGCACTTGACTTGGAATGATGTTGAGTAGGTAGATCGACCTGAAGCCATATTGAATATGGACCAATTTGCGAGGGTCGTAAGTGAACTGGGTCGATGTGGTCTGAGCTAGGAGAATCTTAGTTGTTATGTCCCTGTTAGATGCATTGGCTATTAAAGCAGCTTGGTGAGAGCTGACCGACCGTCAATCTAAAGTGCTACTAAGTGGATATGATGGTTTAGGGCCAGCTTGATTTTGGGCCGATACAAGTAGACCGATCAAAGATTAGCAAGGCTGGCTTGGATTGAGCTAGGCAAGGCTTTAACAGGATTGCTAGTTACTTGCGAGAAAATTGAGCAATAATTTGTCCCCCAAGCCCATCTCTATGTGCAAGGGCAGGCTTAATATTATTTCATAAAGATAATACCATCCAGCCCCTCTAATGTACATTTAATGCATGCTCCATATACCATTGCGCCATTGGCTGTAACTACACGCTTTTTCAGATGTGGAATAAGGCTAATGTTTCAAACATGAAAGAAAAGACAATTATATTCATTGCACCCAAACCGTCGAGATTTGAACCTCATAGTTGAGATTAATGTGGTAGGCCTATAAAAGCTTCCTCCTTTTCTCCTCTCCATCTTTAAAAAAATGAAAGTGAATTCTATCATTACAAAAGCGTTAGCACTCAAAAAACTCCAACCTTTCTAGCTCTCTTCGATAAAAATTGAGTGTCTTCTTCTCCGCCTTCACCTCTAATGTCGTAGGTGTCACCGCCATGGCCAAGCCACGAGCTTTTCCCACTTTTTTGTAATTTTTTTTTGATTTTATACTATTATTGTTATTGAAATTCTTCAACTTTGTTCTTTGAGTTTACTTGTGGTTGGAATGTGCTTTCTTTCGCCATCTTTAAACATCATTCGACCATTGCTGTCATGTCAGTGATGGTCTGTCGATGCTGATTGGCTTTATGGGCCTGCAATCATTAAATAATGATATTAGCATTTATTCAAATAACGTGCCTAGATTAGGCCCAATTTCATAAACATGGGCTTTGTATAAAAAGTAAAATTGTATAGAGGATCGTAAGGCCTAATATTAGCTTAGGAGTCAAGTCACGAACCAATCTTCATAGAGTGCTCGGTGCAAGTGCGCTATGAAGTCGATCGTCAAGTTTCCATCTCCTTCCAGGAGACATCCTATGAGCTTTGCTAGACTTGGTCATTGAGCTACTGTATAATTGGGTTATTTGTGTTTTAAATGGCAGCCTCAAGATCCAACTCCATTAGTCGGTCGGCTACCGATGTAAGCCTTAGAGCTTTTGAGCTTACAGTCTGGGAAGATTGACCTGGCTAAACTTATGGCCAACCATGGATGCAATATTGGGATTACTCACTACCCCACTTTTATCAACCATCTTGATTGACCCCTTCTGGACTTCTTTGCTTTTTCCTTATGCTATATCAAGGTAGGATTATGTTTTCCCTCTACCCCTAATTTGTCTCCATCCACGATGCCTATAGACTTAACCCCCAATCAACTAACTCCCAACAACTACCACGTCTTATGTAGCGTCTCTGTTTATATAGCGCACTACCATCCTAAGCCCAATGGTAATTTTTTGAGATGTCTTTTGGCTATCGAAAGAGAACAGGTACCCATTTGGTACTTATTACCACTTCCAGCCCGACACCATGCTTGAGATTTTTTCAAGCATTCCTAGTAAAGCTGCCCCTAACTGGATGACCTAATACTTCTTTGTTCCCCATGGGATCAACCCCGGGATCAAGCATCTTAACCTTTAGAACCCTAGTAAGTCCAAGCTTCTTTTCTCTTTTGTTCATCGTTTTCTCTGCTTCTCTTTGCTAAACTTATACATTTATAGAGGAAGACCTTACTTACACTTGTGTTACTTTCTCGGTGTTGATTGAGAATTTGAACTTGATGAAGATAGCTGCCTCGAGCATTGGGATCTGAGGCTCTTGGTGATTGATGCTAACCTTCATCAAGTGGGGCTGATGAGGTTGGACCAAATAATGGTTGGGGAGCCCCCCAAAAGAGGAAGAAGATGAAGAAGGCGGCCGTTGAAAAGAATACGGTCATAGAAAAGTGAGACTACTCCAAAGTACATTTCTTGACTAACATCGGTCAATTAAAAATGCAAATCGGGGAAAAAATGATGTAGATACGGGGAAGGAGCAAGAAGGTGGCATCGCGTTGACTTTGATAAATCGAATAATGTTGAGTTGAAGTGGCCGAGGGAAGAATTTGACCTACAACCATTAGTTATGTCTGCTACCTCACCGTGAGCCACTCCTCGAGGAGTGGGATATGAGCTCTAAGTAAATCAGCCATATTGACTAAGGAGCACATTGACTCCTTGTGTTGGCTAGTTGAAAAGCCTTCAAGGTAGATGGTTTTCTTCCTCCCTTTTCTTTTTGTAAGATTAGCAGGGTGGGGTATATGCTCTCCCCCATTTTTGGAAATAAATAGAGTTTCTCTTATTGAAATTTGTCTAAGTATTTGATAGCGAAATCCACCTTGGTCTACCTGTGCATAATTAGTATGGTAGCATAAATTAGCTGACAGTCCCTTGAATTGAATTGAACATGTAGATGACAGACTGGGCATTTATAGACCTAGAAGTGAACACTTCCCATGCAACCTTATTCGTGAAACCTAATTGCTTACTTGAGCACCAAGGCCAGCATATGGTATCGGGCTTTTCTATATTGTTTTGTTGTTGTCCTTAGCAGCAGAAGTTAGCAGTCCCAAACAAGGTAAATGGGCACATAATAACTCATCCTTCGTTAGACAGCCTTATTCGATGTGTTGAACAATGTTGGCTCTAGAAACTTTGATGTATTCTTCACTAAAGATGTAGTATACAAGCATATAATTTTGGCTGACTCTTACATATGATAGTCCTAGAGGTACATTGGGTTCTAAGTATGAGAAATGTAGGTTCTATCCAGATGAGAGAGGCGGTAAGTGCCATTTGTTAAGACGATGCTTATAACATAAGGCCCATCCTAGTTTTTCTAAGCACTCCTTCGGTTCGGTTCTTTATGTTGGCAAACACCCAACGGAGGACTAGGTCTCCAACAACGAATTTCCAAAGCTTTACTCTTGAGTTTTAGTGTTTGGCTATCTTCCTCTTGTAGGCTTTATGTGGAGTTCGGCTTTAGTTCTTCGTTCTACTACAGTGTCGAGTCTGGGCTTGAGTAGCACATGTTTTGCTTAGGCTCAAAGATCAAACGTAGAGGAGATGGGACATCTACTTCTATGGGTAACATGGCTTTGTACCTTTGGGATAGCAAAAAATGAGTGTGGCCGCTTAAAGTGTGGTTGGAAGCGTGATTGGACCAAAGAATGAGCGATGGTTTTTTAACCTAGTTCCTTTAAGCTTTAGCAAGGTGTTTCTTGAGTGCAGAATTGATAGTTTTGTTGATGGCCTTAACTTTTCCATTGGCTTGAGGACAGATATTGGAAGAAAAGCACTTCTCGATTCCATTCCACGAGTAGAAGTCTTGAATTGACTATCATTATTGGTGATAATCTTCTTTGGCAAGCCAAAATGGTAGATATTGTTCTTGATCACGAAGTTCAAAATCTTGGGACCAATGATCATAGTAAGGGGTTTAGCCTCGACCAATTTAGTGAAGCAGTCAATGGCAACCATGGGTGATTGCACCCTCCCTTTTTATTAGGCAGTTTTCTGATTAAGTCGATCCCCAACTTGTTGAATGGCCATAGGGAAGTCATAGCGGTAAGGAGGGTAGGTGAGGGTATGGGGAGCTTGGTGAACCGTTGACACCCGTCACATTTCTTTATGTATTTATTCACATAGTAAATAGAATCCTTTATCATAGTAGGCTAACAGTAGCCGTATCGGGCATCTTTTTTGCTTGCTTTTACCCTCCAGCGCGATCTTCATAAAATCCTTCATGTAGCTCTTCTAAGATCTGACTGAATTCAACTTCAGACATGCACCATCCAGTCATCCATAGATGGTCTGTCTATCTCGATGGTTATTTCCCTAGCTCGTGGTAGGGGTGATAGAGTTAAGGGCATGTCATAGGGCAATTATATAATTTGCTATATATATCTAACTCGATAACCAATATTGCTCAAAATAAAAGTTATTTTCTTTAAGTTATATACTTGTTATGTTGTGATATAAATAATTAAGTAATTAATTAAAAGTAGATTAAATTAAAAATCCTTAAATGATAAGTGTTGTGATGGTAATGACAATATGTTGAAATTGTGATAAATTTATCACATTAAAATAACATATTATTTTAAATATTCATAGTCAAGATGTTTTAGATTGGATATCGATACACCTATTGAGGCTAGAGTATGAAATGCTCTTCAAATCTTAGACAGTGTATTCTTATGGTTGTTTGGGGGCACTAAGGGGTTACATACTAATAGTTATCGGATAATTATGGAATGAGTCACTCAAGAGTTTTATGTTGGTTAATATAACTAATGTGACGCCCCACCACTATACCCACGCTAACCAAGAACATTACGGTGTAATGTTGTCAACTAGCACGGAGAATAAGGCTGTTGAGGAGCGACCATCGGTGTAATTGCTTTGTACGAGCATCGATAAGTCAGATAGTATAACATGCATTTCTTTTAAAGAGGAAATCCGACATACCGACACAAACTCAAAACTACTACACAGTGGCTATAATATCTTCGAAAACAAATATAGAAATAAACATAACATAAATCAGTCACGGATAATTCATATCACAAAGGCGGAAATAGATATGAATATATATAACACATAAAGTGTTCATCAGAGTAGTGGTCTAACAAGATCCACAATATCACAAAAGGATAGATATAAGTGCTAAACAAAAGAATATGTATACATCAAGGAGTCTATATCTCAAATTGTACACAACCAAAAACTACAAGCTAAGTAGTTAACCAAAAGATCAGATGATGGTCCGATAAGGAGTCAAGCAGAAGCACCTGTAAAATGTCAGTCTGATCCGAGTATTATTTAATAAGAAAATAATAAACGGATCAATCTAGCTATAAATATCAGATGAAATGATATAGAATAAGAGATATAATAAAAAGACGTATGATAACCAAAAATGTCATACTACGACAAGTATACATTAGAAAATCCACAATAGTCATACAATATCTCAAGAATCTCATAGCATCAAAAGAATGTCATATTCTTTATTTAATTCACCAAACCACAATAAATGACATCCATATCAATGCCAACTGAAAAAAGGTGGTGAAACATAAATTCCAGAATTCAACATATAGAAATCCAGAAATCATAAGAAAAGGTTGGCCAAGACATTGATGTAGTGCAAACAGTACATCCAATGAATCAAAAAACAAAGACATTGATGTAGTGCAAACGGTACATCCAATGAATCAAAAGCAAAGACATTGATGTAGTGCAAACGGTACATCCAATGAATCAAAAGCAAAGACATTGATGTAGTGCAAACGGTACATCCAATGAATCAAAAGCAAAGACATTGATGTAGTGCAAACAGTACATCCAACGAATCAAAAGCAAAGACATTGATGTAGTGCAAACAGTACATCCAATGAATTAAAAGCAAATACATTGATGTAGTGCAAACGGTACATCCAATGAATCAAAATCAAAGACATTGATGTAGTGCAAACGGTACATACAATGAATCAAAAGCAAAGAAATTGATGTAGTACAAACGGTACATCCAATGAATCCAAACATATTAAAAGTACATGGGTTGCTAGCCCACAAAGAAATGAGACGAAGCTCAATAGAATGAGGTACAGTCCTCCACGTGGACAAAGAGACATCGCACATTGCTACTCTAAACCATAAAATGATCATCATCGATCATTAAGAAGTGTCAATCACACTAAGTTAGTAAATATATGAGTTTAGCTTCATGTCCCATAACCACTTGCTTAACTTAAATATTTACGAACAAACTGTAGATCTCCACTAGAAAATTGTCACAAGAGATTCAATCGAACAAGTCCAAGAATTAACCAACAAAGTGAACGCGAACGTTTCATTCCACTTGTTTTACTAAGTCGTTTAATTAGATTTCTCATACGAGTGAGGTAAAGGCTTGTATATACTAATAGGTTGGAAAACGGTTTTATAAACGAGTTTGATATTGAAAATAGAGTTTAAATAATCTTTGATAAAAGTTTGAATATTTACTACTAGTATAGAAACCTTTGTATTTTAAAGTGATAAAGCACAAAAATGATTGTAGAAACAATCAATCACCAAAATTCACGTACGAAGACGTGAATTAATTCCAAAGAAATCGATATCAAATCCATCAAAGTAGATATTTCCAAAATTTCCAAAATAGAAGTCATCATAGTCGAATAAGTGATAACAACAACTAGGAATCAAAACGAATCGATATAAAGTGGATACCAAGCAAAACTAGGCTCAAATAGGCATAGCAGACAAATAGAAGCAGGTCAGTCGACTGACTCACTGAGTTCAGTCGACTGATCACAGTCCCAAAAAATACTCTCGGGATGCAGGTCAGTCGACTGAACTCAGTGAGTCAGTCGACTGACTGCATTAAACAGAGCCCCCAAGGCTCTGCAGGAAGTCTTCACCCTGCCTATTAGCTTCAGCCAGTCGACTGACCAAGAGATCTAGTCGACTGACTGGAGCTAAGGCAGTTTTCCCTGCCTTTGCATAAGATGCGCAATCCCAACCAATCCGCAACCGAATTCGAGCAATGGCGCTAGGGGTTTATGCCAATCGACTACCCGGCCCTTATGGCTCTTCGATGCGTCACCAAAATATGTTAAGATATCCATAAAAGGATTTTCATATATTTTGATTTCAAAACACCAAAAATTGGGATATACACCAAACCAATTCAAGCCAAAATCAAATGCACATGAACATACCTAACAATCAAAGATAATCATAGACTTAGACGTGAGATAAAAATCTCACCTTTCAACCCAAATCAATGAAGAAAAGCTTGAAAACTAAGGAGGATCAACCACTCTTCAATCCTAACTCAAGAAGCTTGAATCTAAACTTAAAAGAGAAATATTTCCCAAATTAGGTTTAGGAAATTTCTGAAATTGGAAGGAGAATGAGTTGGAGAAGAAGAAGGAGATGCTTACCAATGGGTTCTCTTGAATTTGGAGCTAGAAGTTGGATTTGCAAAGAAAACTAGGGCTTAGGAATTTCCATTTTTAATCTCTTCCACCATTTTTACTTTAGCTTGAAGTGTTAGGAATATGAAATGAAGTAATGAAGAGTTGGAGTGGAGCTAGAGTCTTAAGGTGGAACATTGGGCTGAAACCCAAACTCAAACCCAAAGTGAAAAAGTAGCAAAACTCGACTAACTCCAAACATATCAAAGCTTATACTCAAAAAGGTTGCAAACGACATTTTGAACTCAATGGGAGGGGTCTCGAGTCCTAATTCGACTGTTTGCAAGAAGTAGCTATGAAATATTTAAATAAAATATTTAAATATACAATCGATAAATATGCGGGTTGTTACAGACTTCCCTCCTTAAAGAAATTGCGTCCTCGCAATACTTAAGAAGAAAATAAGAAGTAACAACCATAGAACCATATCAACACAAAAGAAAATTTGAATCAAGAAGTCCACCATAAAGAACATGAAAGAGTAAGCCCGAACGGGTTCGCTCGATGAATTCTCAGGATTCCCAAGAGCAATCCTTAGGATCTGAGAACTATTGAACTTTCATAAGAAGAACATCTTTATGCCGAAGGCGCCCCACCTCCGAAGCAATGATGCGAATAGAATGTTGCTCAAAAGTCAAATCTGGTGAAACTTCAATTTCCTCAATACCACCGGGATCAAGAATAAAAATAGGAAACCTAAAAGCATTTCCATGGTTAAAAGACGTAGAAAACGTCAAGAATAGCAGAAAATTAAGCCAGTGCAACGGCGTAGTACAAAAACGGTACGTCCAATGAACCAAAGTTCAAATAATTCGGAACACCGACGCAGTACAAAAACGGTACGTCCAATGAACCGAACACCATAAAAGAACATCGGACACTAGTCCATAAAAGGAATGAGATAAAGCTCGATAAAAAGAAGTATATCAAAACGTCCGATGAAATTAATAAAAAGATAATTCCATTCAGACATCATCAAAGAATCAACTACTTGTTGCTTACGACAAAGCGCGTTGGCAACACGATTTCCAGAATATCAAGATCATAAGATGCCAGGAACTCGAGTCAACATGAAGTTCCTTATGAGAAAATAAATATTCCAAAGATTTATAATCGAGGTGGAGAACAAATTTCTCCCCCAAAAATGATGATGCCAAACTCTAAAAGCGAAAACAATAGCCGCGAGCACTAGATCATGAGTGGCATACCTAGTCTCAGTCGGCTTTTAATGATTTAGAAGCACAAGTGATAGCACGTCATCTTTTGCAAGAGAACGGCATCCAAACCAATACGATTAGCATTGGTACAAAAGATAAAATCTTAGTTCCCAATGGGAATCACAAAAATAAGAGTATCGAAAAGAAAGAATTTCTTTTAAATAATCTTCTTTCCTGAAAAGTTAAAACTTTCAAAATTACATTTATCTTTATGTAATAATCTTTCTAGAAAAATTTACATTTTTACAAGTCAATTTATTGTGTCTGACTGTCTCATCAAAGCGTTTAGGAAATTCCTATCGATAACGTTGATCAAGCGCATCGACCAGAATTCTTAAAGCACTCAACGGGCAATACAATTACAAAATCATCTTCTATATAATGAAAATATCTCTTAAAAGTTTTGAGAATATTCTTTGCTCGTTTAAGATCAACATCCAAATGTACTTATAAATAAATCTTATGAAAAAGATTTGCAAAATTTTAAATTTCTGTTTTCATCCAAAATCAATAAATATAAGAATGGAATTATCGACATATTCATAGAATACTCGATTTATAAAATGGATGAAACAAGATGGGCAAACTGAATGACATAATAAGTCATTCATAAGAATCATAACGAGTGCGGAATGCGGTATGTGGAATGCTAACTTCCGCAACTCATAGCAAATGAAAACCGGTGGTAATGTCGAACTGAAAAGACCTTAGCACCACACAAAAGATTACTTAGGTGATAATCCTAAGACGAGCTCAAAAATACAGGAAAGTTTCACAAACTATTTAGATGAGAGAAATAACACTTTCCTCATCATGTGAGCTTAAAGAATAAAATGATTCCACCAAAAATTTGAAACCGGAATCACAAAGAAAAATAGAAATCTGCTTAACAGATAGAAAATGTCGAAGATGAATAGTCCACTCGAAAAATAGGATATGGGCTTCACAATGATTAAGCCAATCCTTTTTCAAAAAAGTCAATTCCGAAGCCTAAGTAAAAATATCGGCTCGGAAAGAAAAATCACATAAAATAATTCCGACATCAATAAAAAGCAAATTGAGTGTTGCGGATCCACCAACCGGATTCACAACTCTCAAAGAACTCATCAAGCCCAAAATATTTTCAAAGAAAAAGAATCAACAAGTTCTTTTGATATAAAATCTCATATCAAAAAGAACTCAAATTTTGTTACTTCCCTTTCTTATTAGAATTGGGGCCTTTGAATTTGATAGGCCTCTTCAAGTTATTGTCGAAGTTTTGTTGGGCACGCACAACTTCAACATCACCTTCATTATCAGCCTCTTCAAGACGAAGAGCGATATCAATAAGCTGATCAAAAGAAACTTCTAGTTTCAAAAGTAATGGCTTCTTAAGATTCTTGTTCAAGCCATAGACAAATCTCTGATTTTTCTTCAATGGGGTATTAATATACTCGACCCCGTATTTGGACAGAGATTCGAAAGATGCGACATAGTCTGTCACAGAAGATTCACCTTGAACAAGGTCAATAACACGCCGGGCCAAAGCTACTTTTTCAGCCTCCGGCACAAATTTCAATTCGAATCTTTCCCGGAATTTCTCCCAAGTGAGATCTTAATGATTTCAGAAATTAAGAGCTCATACCAATCTAACGCTCTTTCTTGGAGCATGCTAGTAGCCACTTGGACTCGATGAAGGTCAATAAGGTTCATACGAGAAAAGATGCGATCGCATGATTTGAGCCAAGCTTGAATTTCTATAACACTCTCGGATCCCCTAAATGGCCTTCCACCCAAATCGATATAGTCTCTGCACAAGCGTGCAAAACCGGATCTAGGATGAGTAGGCTCTGGATTGGGACCGGCTGCTTGAGCGTTCTTTACTAGATCAAGAAGCTGCTGGGCAGACATGAAAACTCCATCTTGGGGAGTAGCACTAGATTGACCGGCGCTGGGACGGCCTGTCTAACCATTTCTCTTCCTTTAGAAAGAAAGAAGAAGAAGAAAAAGGTTATTCACAAAATGAATATCAAGCAATCTTGATAGATAAAACAAGGAATCATAAAGAAAATAGGATGAATCGGTACGAAGACTCGAATTAAATCCTAAAGCACGACTCCTAAGATAGACTTAGGACGATGATCCTTGTTACAATTATTCTACATTGTTCCGAAGTTTGGCTCTGATACGAAGCTGTGACGCCACACCTCTATACCCACGCTAACCAAGAACATTACGGTGTAATGTTGTCAACTAGCATGGAGAATAAGGCTGTTGAGGAGCGACCATCCGTGTAATTGCTTTGTGCGAGCATCGATAAGTCAGATAGTATAACATGCATTTCTTTTAAAGAGGAAATCCGACATACCGACACAAACTCAAAACTACAACACAGTGGCTATAATATCTTCGGAAACAAATATAGAAATAAACATAACATAAATCAGTCACGGATAATTCATATCACAAAGGCGGAAATAGATATGAATATATATAACACATAAAAGTGTTCATTAGAGTAGTGGTCTAACAAGATCCACAATCTCACAAAAGGATAGATACAAGTGCTAGACAAAAGAATATGTATACATCAAGGAGTCTATATCTCAAATTGTACACAACCAAAAACTACAAGCTAAGTAGTTAACCAAAAGATCAGATGACGGTCCGATAAGGAGTCAAGCAGAAGCACCTGTAACATCTCAGTCTGACCCGAGTATTATTTAATAATAAAATAATAAACGGATCAGTCTAGCTATAAATATCAGATGAAATGATATAGAATAAGAGATATAATAAAAAGACGTATGATAACCAAAAATGTCATACTACGACAAGTATACATTAGAAAATCCACAAAAGTCATACAATATCTCAAGAATCTCATAGCATCAAAAGAATGTCATATTCTTTATTTAATTCACCAAACCACAATAAATGACATCCATATCAATGCCAACTGAAAAAAGGTGGTGAAACATAAATTCCAGAATTCAACATATAGAAATCCAGAAATCACAAGAAAAGGTTGGCCAAGACATTGATGTAGTGCAAACGGTACATCCAATGAATCAAAAAGCAAAGACATTGATGTAGTGCAAACGGTACATCCAATGAATCAAAAGAAAAGACATTGATGTAGTGCAAACGGTACATCCAATGAATCAAAAGCAAAGACATTGATGTAGTGCAAACGGTACATCCAATGAATCAAAAGCAAAGACATTGATGTAGTGCAAACAGTACATCCAATGAATCAAAAGCAAAGACATTGATGTAGTGCAAACGGTACATCCAATGAATCAAAAGCAAAGACATTGATGTAATGCAAACGGTACATCCAATGAATCCAAACATATTAAAAGTACATGGGTTACTAGCCCACAAAGAAATGAGACGAAGCTCAATAGAATGAGGTACAGTCCTCCACGTGGACAAAGAGACATCGCACATTTCTAGTCTAAACCATAAAATGATCATCATCGATCATCAAGAAGTGTCAATCACACTAAGTTAGTAAATATATGAGTTTAGCTTCATGTCCCATAACCACTTGCTTACGAACAAACTATAGATCTCCACTAGAAAATTGTCACAAGAGATTCAATCGAACAAGTCCAAGAATTAACCAACAAAGTGAACGCTAGCGTTTCATTCGATTTGTTTTACTAAGTCGTTTAATTAGATTTCTCATACGAGTGAGGTAAAGGCTTTTATATACTAATAGGTTGGAAAACGGTTTTATAAACGAGTTTGATATTGAAAATAGAGTTTAAATAATCTTTGATAAAAGTTTGAATATTTACTACTAGTATAGAAACCTTTGTATTTTAAAGTGACAAAGCACAAAAATGATTGTAGAAATAATCAATCACCAAAATTCACATACGAAGACGTGAATTAATTCCAAAGAAATCGATATCAAATCCATCAAAGTGGATATTTCCAAAATTTCCAAAATAGAAGTCATCATAGTCGAATAAGTGATAACAACAACTAGGAATCAAAACGAATCGATATAAATTGGATACCAAGCAAAACTAGGCTCAAATAGGCATAGCAGACAAATAGAAGCAGGTCAGTCGACTGACTCACTGAGTTCAGTTGATTGAGGACTGTCCCAAAAAATACTCTCGGGATGCAGGTCAGTCGACTGAACTCAGTGAGTCAGTCGACTGAGTGCATTAAACAGAGCCCCCAAGGCTCTGCAGGAAGTCTTCACCCTGCCTATTAGCTTCAGCCAGTCGACTAACCAAGAGATCCAGTCGACTGACTGGAGCTAAGGCAGTTTTCCCTGCCTTTGCACAAGATGTGCAATCCCAACCAATTCGCAACCAAATTCGAGCAATGGCGCTAGGGGTTTATGCCAATCGACTACCCGGCCCTTATGGCTCTTCGATGCGTCACCAAAACATGTTAAGATATCCATAAAAGGATTTTCATAGATTTTGATTTCAAAACACCAAAAATTGGGATATACACCAAACCAATTCAAACCAAAATCAAATGCACATGAATATGTGTTAGGAATTCATACCTAACAATCAAAGATAATCATAGACTTAGATGTGAGATAAAAATCTCACCTTTGAACCCAAATCAATGAAGAAGAAGCTTGAAAACTAAGGAGGATCAACCACTCTTCAATCCCAACTCAAGAAGCTTGAATCTAAACTTAAAAGAGAAATATTTCCCAAATTAGGTTTAGGAAATTTTTGAAATTGGAAGGAGAATGAGTTGGAGAAGAAGGAGGTGATGCTTACCAATGGGTTCTCTTGAATTTGGAGCTAGAAGTTGGATTTGCAAAGAAAACTAGGGCTTAGGAATTTCCATTTCCAATCTCTTCCACCATTTTTACTTTAGCTTGAAGTGTTAGGAATATGAAATGAAGTAATGAAGAGTTGGAGTGGAGCTAGAGTCTTAAGGTGGAACATTGGGCTGAAACCCAAACTCAAACCCAAAGTGAAAAGGTAGCAAAACTCGACTAACTCCAAACATATCGAAGCTTATACTCAAAAAGGTTGCAAACGGCATTTTGAGCTCAATGGGAGGGGTCTCGAGTCCTAATTCGACTGTTTGCAAGAAGTAGTTTTTCGGACTAAAATCCGACGAACAATGAAATATTTAAATATACAATCGATTAATATGCGGGTTGTTACAACTAAAGTCGAACAAATAATATTGAAGTGACGATATTACACGGTTCCTTCGACTTGAGAGTACCATGCAACTTCAATATGGACACTCCACTTTGAGTATAGTTAAATTATGGCATGACATCCATCAAATAACTATAGTTGGGTCTGAATTGAGGTATTGGAAGTGAATCATTATTCAATATAGAAATCATTTTCTCAGTTATATGGGTTGGTATCATTGTCAACTTTTGTCAATTCAAAATCAAAATCTTTGACCAAAGTAGTACGGTTAATAGTAAATGTTATTATTACACCAAGGACTTTGCTTTTGAACTTACAAAGTTAAATATGGATGATGTTGGAATTTTTACGAAAATCAAATTTCATAAGTCCTAATGTGATATAGTTTTGCCGAAGAGAATTGGTGTAAATAATAATTACTTCCAGTGACAGCTTATAATAAGTGCAATTGAATATTACCAAAAGATGTGTAAGAGATAAATTTAGCCAAAATAATACAACACTAGCTAAGATGATGTGTGAAAGTTGATATTTGGATTGTTTACTGAATTTACACCATTGATTCATACAACAAAAATGATGAATATTTCAAATAAACCACATGATTTAATTTATTTTTAATCACTAAGAATTAATTTAATTGATTAATATTTATGAAATATTAATATATTTTTTAAATACCATTAGTATTTAAAAAGGTGCATATATAAAAGTTATAAAAGATGCATCAATATACGATGTCGGTAGAATATTTAAGTTCGATTTAAATAGAATAAATATTAAAAATAGCTTTAAATTGATTAAATTAATTAATATTTAAAATATTAATTATTAAAATTTTATTTTAATTGTTTTAGGGCCTTTAGGATTTAATAAAGTGTGTATATAAAAGTTATAAATGTGTGTATCGGTATTCGATATCGATAGAAAATTTAAGTTGGATTTAAATGGTTTTAATACTAATTGGGTTAGGAATTGTTTGGTGCCCAGAAAACCCTTTTCATGGCCATTTATGCTTTTTGGGATGGATGGAATCTTTTATTTCTGAAATGTAAAGGCAAATCTTAATTAAAGGAAGGTGAATCATCGTATCTTTAATGGCATCTTTATTTCCTCCTTTATTTTTCATTTGCCTTTGTCATTTGCTCTCCTTCCTACATCCAACCATGGCTAAAAATTTGGGATGGGTAGGGTTCCAAGACTCTAAAACAAAAACAAAATAAATAGGTGTTTATCTCTCCATTGTTGGAAGATCTAGAGATTGATTCATTGGATCTAGGAATCATTTCATCATTTAAGGTGTTGCTCTTAGATAAATCTCAAATGTAATCTTCTACTTTATTTGTATATAAATTCATTGTGTATATGTGCCTTTAATCCTCCACCTCTTCCATCTTTTTAACCTACATGAATTCTGGATTCTGAATCCAATTTGGATATTTAATTTGTTTCTTTGAATCGGTTATATTCTCATCATGATTATATGTTTAACTTATCCTTTTCTTTTATTTGTTATTCATATGTTATTAATGATAATAACTTTGGATTCATTATTGCTTTTGTTTGATTATGCGTATATTGTGTATTTAATTTAGATCTAAATCTTAGTATTGCCTAAGTCGCCTAATTCAGTTTTGTTTCAGAATTTATTATTTGAATAAATATTTGAAACAATTTTATTTATAGATTAAGTTTCATATTATGAAGGTTGTGAATTGAATGCATTTACTATAAGTTGTTTTGAAACTATTTTGTTTACTATTTAGATGAAAAAATTTAAGTGAATTTAATAATCATGAGTTGTTTCAAAAAAAAATTAAAACTTTTGATTTCCTTTTTAAATAACAGTTAAATATAAGCTAGACTAATTTTATTGTTTGAAGGACTGTTTTTAAATTAAAAACTAGTTGAATATAATTTTTATATTGTTTTATTTCAAAATATTGGTTTAATTTGTGTGTATATATATGTATGTGTTTGAATATATATATATATATACACACACATATATATATATATGTATGTATGTATGTATGTATGTATGTGTATTTGTATTTAACTCAAGGTTTACAAAACAAACTTTTCTATAAATATTGTAATTTTGTTTTTTGAACTATCATTTAATTAAAACCAATTTTAAATTGTCTGCTTTAACTTTAATCCATGTTATACAGGTTCACATGCATAGCTTAGTTGGTCAGGCCTTCCTAGCGATCAGGAAACAAAGTTCCTTGAGGTTGCAAGTTTGGGTCCTTGCAAGTTGCACTGTGTGACCCTTAAGACATAGAGTGGTTATCCCTCGAAAAAGCAAGAATGCTTGGGTGATTGATGCTTCGTGGTAGGCTAGCTAAAAAGAAGGGTCGGTTGTGGTAGGCTATCAATATCCTCTAGCTCTACTTTCTACGGTAAAGTTTTAAAAATGCATGTTATACAAACAAAGTCTATTCTAGTGTAAATAACTATACATATTTGTGTGTGCATATATACACATACACACATATATACATATATAAACACACGCGCACACACATATATACACACCAAATATATCTTATTTAAATATATTTTGGATGACAATGGCATATATAAAGGGGAAATATGTTCATTGTGGTGTAAATCCCAACACTAAAACAATAATCACGTCAACTATGTACACTTTTCATATGTTGCACTTGCACTTCCATGTATGAGTGCATTTTTTGCGCTCATTTCACATACATAAAACCTAAAACGAAACTTAAACTAATTTAAAGCCAAGAAATATAACATAGATTTCATTCAAAAAATTAGATTTGATCTAAAATTAATTCACACTTTATAGTTCTCAATCAAGACCAAAATGGAAAAAAAAAATATTCGCCATCGCTTTTGACTGGCCCGACTCCAGTATTAGGTGCCTCGAATCTGAAAGTGGATCCAAAGAGTAATTTCTTCCAAGTTATCTGCTACCACGGCCAGTTGATCGGCCTTGGTGTTCTTCTCCTTGGGTATCTGCTCCAACTTTAACTCAACAAAGGTACTAATTACCTTCTTGACCTCAACTTTATACAATACCAATGCCTTAGCCTTCACTTGAAAGCACTCATTGATCTAATTGATGACTAAAGATGAGTTCCTAAATACATGGATGGACCCCACATGCAATTATTTTATTATCCCAAGGCTAGCCAAGACAACTTCATACTCTGCTTCATTATTAGTTGCCTTAAAAATAAGGCAGACCATAAAACATAACTCTCTTCATTTAGGCCATGTCGGCCCCAGTCCCTTTCTCATTTAATGCTCTGTCCACATATAGCAGCCAAATTTGTTGGCTAGTGACAATCTCCCCTTCGCCGTTATCAGGGCTTGAGTACTCAACAATAGAAATTTGTCATAGTCTGGTCCTTGATAAAAGTGCGAAGCTAGAAAAAGATGTTATATTACCCAAGCTCGACAGACTACTTCAATAGCCAATCGGTTGTATCAGGACAGTAATAACTTACTACAGAGGTTAGTTAGTCAAGGATTTGATGGGATGAATTTAAAAGTATGATTGGAGTTTTCAAAATTCTATGGGCAAGAAGACAAGCTTCTCTAACTTTGTATAACTCATTTCCAAGACAATCAAACTCTTACTGATATAATAAACTAACCATTGAACTTTTCAACTTCCATGATTAAAGCGGTGCTGATCACATGGTCAGACACTGCCAAGCATCGGTATGGATTCTCCCCATCGACAAGCTTAGATAATATATAGGAAGTAAATAGATGTTGCTTCAGCTCCATTGATGCCTTGATGCATTCATCGTTCTAGGAAAATGACTTCCCTTCTTGATAAGGTCAAAGAAAAGGAGACACCAGTGGGTTGACTTTGATACGAACCGTCTTAATACTACAACCATCAAATTCTATCTTTACATTACTTCATAGTTTAGGGGACTGCATGTCCTTGATGGCTTGGATCTTATTGGGATCGCCCTTAAGGTCCTTGGAACTCACAACATACCCTTAGGAATTAACCAAACCATATGACAAAGGAATACTTCTTGTGTTTAGCTTCATGTTGTACTACCGCAATATATTAAAGCACTTAGCCAGGTTCTGCATATGCCCCTTGGCTTTTTCAGACTTCACTGGCGTGTCGTTCACATAAACTTCCATGGATCACTCGATCTTTTAAGAGAATATATGGTAGACGAGATGTTGATAGGTGATGCCCGCATTTTGCAAACCAAAAGGCATGACATGATGGCAGTGCGTGCCAGCATTTTTAATGAAGGAGATGTGCTCTTGGTTTGGCCGTGCATGGCAATATGATTATACCTTGAGTAGGAATCCATATAGGTGAGGAGCTCATGTCCCTTGGTTGCATCCATAAGCTGATTGATGCAAGGCAAAGGAAAACTATCTTCAGGGTAGGCTTGTTGAGTCAGAGATGCCAATGCAAGTTCTCCAAGTCACATTTGGCTTTCTGACCAGTACTGGGTTAGCTACCCAAACCAAATATTCTGCCTCCTGAATGAAGCCATTGGCTAACATCTTCTCTATCTTTTCTTTAAGAGCTTTACACCATTCTGGATTGAGTGATCATCATTTTTTACATATGGGGTGACCTTAGGATAAATGTTATATGCATAGCAAATGATGCTAGGATCAATGCTGGTGATGTCAGCAGGCCCCATGCGAAAACTTCTTTGTTCTACCGTAAAAGCTTGATCATATCTACAATTACTTCTAGGTTGAGTCTGTGCTAATTTAAGCTACTTTGTTGGGGATGGCACAGTCTATGGAGATTGATTCAAAAGGAGTGTCAACCTATCTTCAATGCTTGAGCTGACTATGCGAGGTCTAGTGGGTTGTTATCTGGATCTGAGCTTGTTACAAATTCACACTGATCTAGTGCATAAGTCATGCGCTTTATGACATCAGCGATGATAGATGTCCATGCTTGAGTTGAGGGAGTGGTATTTTCCTTGGCTCTTATGGATGAGTTTGTTGGCATTGAGAGGGTAGGAGTTTCCAAGTTTGACGTCCCCACTTAACAACGGGAAGTGACTTGCTTGTTCCATGCCATGATGAGCACTTTAGTTCTTTAGGGAGTGACCAGGGATATAGAGTTCCTGCCATCATAGTCTTCAATGTGGCTGATGGTCCCAACATAACCTTGAGTGCTACTGGGCTTGAGGGTATTCAAGGCTGATAGATAGACAGTTGATGTTATTTCAAGGATGAGAGTGGTACGGGCATGACCCTGAGCATTTCTAGGCTCAAGGGAACTCTCGGATGAGACACCATAGGCAATTGTTTCTTCAATAGCCTAAATGGTCCTAGCATAACCTTGAGCGCTGCCCAATTGGGGTACTCTTGGGTGTCACATTGCTAATTGATATAGCTTTTATATAGGGATTATTTTCGGTAAAATGAGTTGATCTTTATACTTCAGAATTAAAGTCATTCTCGACACAAATCAAAGCACTGACCGGCTCGATGATGCTCTCGAAGGACTTGCCACTAAGTCTTGCTAGCTCTTACCAAAGTAAGTGAACTCCCTTCTTTACATATTTGAGGGAGGTTCCATAACACTCCTTGGCTTTCTGTCGATTGCCTCAGAACTCACCAATCCCGCCCTATACAAGGAATTTAATGATGAGTCAATTATAGGAGACGATGGCATACATTCAACAAGTGCCAATTTTCTTATCAAAAGATTATAAGAAGAAGGGCAATCAACCACCACAAGGTTTACTTGAACCTTTTCTGTAAGGTTTTATTGGCCGAAGGTTGTCATAATGAGGTGGTGCCCATCGAAATAATATACATACCTCTGAAACCATAAATTGACAAGATGCAAGGAGTAAGGTTGGAGGAAGGAAGCTTAAGAGCTTCGAAAACATGTCTGAACATAACATCAACCAAGCTGCTCCCATCTATAAAGTCTCGAAGCTTATTGAGTTGATCATTGCAAGAGTGATGACTATAGGATCATGATGATGGTATGTGACTGCCTCACGGTCCTTCGCAGCGAAAGTGATGGGCTGATCTAATCTGAACCTGGGTGCTTTGGATACTCGATTTTATAAGGAATATACCTAGTCGGCTGCACCCACTTTCCATTGATACCAGGTTTATGCACCCCCATTATTGATGGCCATATGTGTACCTTCACTTATGGTTAAGATGTCAGTGATTGATGTGATGTTATTGTTGGGTTGCTGGGGAGGAGCCAGTCGATTGTAGTGGTTGTTCCTTTATTCTGATCATAAACAAACTTCAAAAGGGTCCCTTCTTGGATAAGTATTTGGATTTCATCTTTGAGTACCCACACTCATTGATGACCATTGATTTGGTGGAACTATAAGTATTTGTTGTTGCCGTAAGGCTCTTCCCTTCTACTGTCTTTGTTGATGTTTGGTCTTTGAAATTGCACTCAGCCTCGGATCGCAAGATCTGTTGTTTCCATATCCCTATTCAAATTAGCATATTTAGCATACCTGGAACTTATAGAGTACTGGCTTTCGCTTTCCTTTCAGTGTCTTTTTGCCAACCATTGGGTTAAAGATCGGTATTATTGCAAGAACCGAGCTAGGTCGTACATCAAGTTTCAGTGTCACTATCATAAAGATCAATGCCTTCCATTCTCATTATGTCATTCGTCCATTGATAGAAGTTAGTTAGAGATGTAGTCATCTACTTTTGTAGCTCTTTCTAAATTTTGAACTTATACCCGACCCTTGAAAAGGAGCCTGTTATCCAACCTTTTGACTAAGCAATATCTGTATGGACTTGATGAATCAAACTTGAAATCTATCAATACAGGAAGCCCAGAGAGATACCTATAAAGTCCAAAAATCAAGTACAACTAAGATCACGAGATAAAAACAAGATCACCCCAGAAATTCCAAGGCACGATCCATCAAAGTGATGGATTAGTACCGATCCATAGTACTTACCCAAACAAGCTCCAACTTCCTCATACTACCAAGTCCCGATGCCCAAAGCTTATTCTAAGTTCCATAGATCGCTCGCTTGATATTTGCTATCGAATCTCTCAAGAACTTGAGATTAGCAACTTTATTCCTCCACAGATCCATCTTGTGGGTCTAGAAACAAGCTCACAACCATACAAACAAGTTGGAAATCATGAAACTAACGACAAGTGGCTTCATCCTAAAACAACAAAAATGATCCAAAATTGAATCTTATAGGTCATTACTGATCCATGCCCATGGATCAATACCGATCCATAGCTGTCTACTGACCTGGCCATGTTTTCTTGAGAGTAACCACTGCCAGATAGTGCAGATTGTGGAGGAAGACGTGGTGGAGCCTTTCCCACCAACCGACGGTTATAAATAGGAGGCTAGGGGCTCGTTTCCGTGATCTTTTTTGCTTCCTTGCAATTTTTACATATTTTCTTTTAAGTGCCTATGGAGTGGTAGTGAACCATAAGAACTGTATTTGTAAACAGCAAAATAATCAATAGAAAACTTAAATCGACGTTAAGCGAAGAATTAGCTAGACCACTATAATGTTTGATGTCTTGTTCTTACTTGTTCTCATTTACTTTTTCTTCAATTTCATTCTCTACTTAAATTCTTAGTTGTTTATGCCATATTTTGGCACTAACATTGTGCTTTCATAAGAGCTGATTCTCATTTTGTTTGGATCCATCATCTCCTGCCTAAATCTAAGAGATATATACAGTTTTCTTCATTTTTGGAATTTTTAACTACTTAAATTTTTAGAAAATCCACACAAGTGCTTTCTACCATGGCCTATCAAGGAGATCAATCCACCACTTTACGTGCCGCAAAGAATGTTGAGAATGCTGGTTCCCAACATATTGAGGAGGTTGTGCAACCAACCGCTAATGAAAGTTAGAACCCAAAAGATGTGATTACTAGGGTTAAGATGGACCGTATGATGAAGCAAATGGAAGATAGGATCCAGGAAAGCTGTAATGAACAAAATCAACAAATGAAGAAGAGCTTAAATTTGTTGAATCGACTGATAAACAACCATCGAAGAAGCATGAGGGATAAGATACCTACTGGTTTAGAATCTGATAATTCCTTGTTGTCGGATCAAAGGTAGAGGAATAACAAATAGAAGATGGATCAAAAGGAGAGTAGAACATTGAAGCAAAGGCCTAGATGAAGCTGGGGCAAAGGACTATAGATCGGTATCGATCCATCAAGAGAGATCAGTACCAAACAATCCAACTTTGGTTCTGGTACTTGATTTTTGAATGACGGTGTTGACTTGGTTTATGGTCGTGCTGTAGATGGCTAAAATTCTGGAAATCAAGCAGCTTTTGCGAACCCAGGTCGAAGAAGTTGTCAAACTATTGAATGAACGGTTCTCTTAGAGTCAGGGGAACCCAGTATTATGAAACAAACCAAGAGCATTTGCCTGCCCAAACACCTAGGGCAGATCATGATTACCGTCGTTTAGCATATCCTCTTGAGTTGGACTTGACTGAAATGGTTAGGAGATTTATAATCAGAGCCAGCATCAGACTACTAACGATTGGGGTTCCTCCCCGATCCAAAATCTGTTCATGGAAGGTAACCAACATAAGGAATACCAGAGAAGGTCCGTGATGTCGACGTTGCATTTGTATTATGGGAAGACGAATCTTAGGAAACATTTGATGAGGTACGACTGGCATATGGATTTTGCTAGAGTTATTGATGTTGTGCGATGTTGTTGCTTCCCGATTTTTCTAAAGTGAGTGGTGATGATGTGATTCACCCGACTATCGACGAGATCCATATCGTCTTTCGAACAATTAGCATGAAAGTTCATTAAGCAATTCTATATGCATACTGCTCATTAGAAGGATGTCATGTCACTTTCTAACCTCTTCTAAGAAGCAAGAGAGACTTTGAAAGATTTCTTGTATAGGTTCAATACTATGGTAACTGAGGTGAGCAATGCTCAAGAAGATATTATGTTGATAGCATTGATTCAAGGGATTCATCCCAATATTGATTTTGAGAGGTAATTGAAGAGGAAATCCCCACCCATGATAGGCTTATTCTATAGAAAGATGAATCAGTTCTTGCGCATAGAAAAGGCAAGTACTACCACTAGGGAGGTCGATGTTATTCAATCGACCGAAGGGAAACATAGTATTGTTGCTCTAAAGCAGTCTGGAGAGAATTCTGGCAATATAGATGCTAATGTGGTAAATAGAAGTGGTGGATAGAGCAGAATGATAGTGGAGCTAAAGATAAGAAATCGGATTCAAGGAGGCGTCCAAGAATCCCAAAGTTTGACAACTACACTTCATTGGACAACTACACTTCATTGAACAACTCAATTGAGAACATATACATGGCTACTCAAGGCAAAGAATATTATAGGAAGCCAACTCCGAGGGAGTCTACTGAAAGAAGAAAAGTCGAGTAAGTTTTGTAGACTTCATCAAATGCATGGTCACAGCACCAACAAGTGCAGAATTTGCATGATATGATCGAGGAGTTGATCCGTAAGAAGGAGTTAAAATAGTTTGTGCAAACCCCATAGGATGGTGGGTAAGGAATTTCAAGCAAGTCGGGCTTGAGGTTGATGAGCCCAGGCGGCTCGAGAGGCGATCTGTAATCAATAATGTTATCGAAGGACCATAGCCAACTGAGAAGATGTGGAATGAAGTGGTACTGTATGTGGGAGTGTTGAAATACATAGTGAATGAGAGTTGTTTTGCCGTCGAGGGCGATGTTCCGGCAAAGCAACCCAGAACTATGAAAAATAATTTTGTTTTTCGAAACAGAGATGTTGATGAGGTGGAGGCCCCGACGATTGATCCACTTGTGATATCGGCCATGATTGCCCTACTGTTGTAAGGAAAGTGTTGGTTGACAGTGAGAGTTTAGTCAACATTCTGTTCAGTAAAACCTATGACCATATGCTTTTAGAGGGTAAAGACTTAAAGCCGTGTAAATCTCCGATCTAAGGATTTAACGAGACTGCTAAAAAGCCTGTGGGTGCGTGGATCTACTGGTGGTACTTGGAGAGGGCAACCACAAGAGAGTGCGGATCATGTCTTTTGTTGTATTGGACATTTACTCTGCTTACAATGGTTTTTTGGGTTCAACCATCCGTTGTTGAATTTAGATCACCTATCACTCGGTGGTGATTAACGATGAAGTTCTCGACTGAGAATGGTGTGGGGATTTTCCATGTAGATCAAGGGCTTTGCCACAGATGTTATGTCGTTGAGATGAAAGAGGCGAGGTGAGGAGAGAAAGGAAAGGATGTGGAGAGGTCTCTCTGCATCAAGACTCTAGACACATATCAATCGCTGCCTGACCCCTGGCTTAAGCAACAGAGTTGGTTCCATAAGGGTATGAGGCATGGAAAGAGCTGGAGGATGGAAGGGAGGCTCCAACCGAGTTGACAATCAACACGCTGATCAGCCAGGATGATCCGACATGGGTCCTGAAGGTCGGATAACTACTTGGTGAAAAAATGATGGAAGAGTTGGTTTGTTTTCTTCAGATGAACCTAGATATGTTCGCTTGGACTCACTTAGACATGTGTGGAATATTGCCGGAGATAACAATTCACGCATTGAATATGAATCCTAAATGAATTCCTGTGAAACGAAAATGTCGCAACCTGGGTCCGAAGAGATCTGCTGTACTCAAAGAATAAGTGGAGAAGATGAAAGATAATAGCTTCATCCATGGCACCCTATACCTATAGTGAGTATCAAATCCATTCTTGGTGAAAAAGACAAACGGGAAGTGAAGGACATGGGTCAACTATTCTGATCTGAATAAGGCATTCCTAAAGGATAAATTTCTACCCCTTTTGATTGATCAACTGGTAGACTTGACTACCAGACATGAGTTGCTCTCGTTCATGGATGTATACTTTGGATACATTCAGATTTTGATGGATGTCCTAGACCAATAACACACTAGCTTTATAACCGATTCAGGATCGTATTACTATCTTTTCATTTCTTTTGGATTGAAGAACACCAGTGTGACTTACCAAAGGTTAGTGGACAGGATGCTTACAGATCAGACCGGTGCTCAACAGAGGTCTATGTAGACGATATGCTTGTGAATTCATTACGATCGATGAACCACATTAACGATTCGGCAGAGATGTTCAACGTTCTTCGAAAGTACGGTATGAAGCTTAACCCTTTGAAATGATCATTCAATGTTGCGCCATGGAAATCTTTAGGCTTCATCGTGAACTCCAATGGGCCTGGTTTCAGTGGACTTGCTACCGGCTCAGAGCATTGACCAGATGGATGTTGATTGGATCTTGGAGGCCGAATGTGAGGAGTTATGGATGACTTTGGTAAAGAATTATCTTCAGAGAGGAATCCTTTCCGATAGAAAGAATGAACAACATAAACTACTTCATAAAGCATCAAGATTCATCATGCAAGAGGGAATACTTTGCAGGAAAGGTTTCTTTGTTCTTATGCATTGGTGTATTGCCAACGGTAAGGCCAAGCAAGTCTTGAGAGAAGTGCATAAAGGAGCCTATGGCAACCACAGCTGGGTACAAACCCTAGTGAATAAGATCCTTCGTTATGGGTATTTTTGGTCAACTACCAACTGAAATGTAGCTGACTATAGCAGAATGTGTGACAAGTGTCAAAGATTCGTTAAGATTCCAAGAGCTCTAGCGATCGAGATTACTTGAATGGTCTGTCTTTGCCCGTTTGTAGTCTGGGAAGTCGATATCATTAGTGTGCTACCAATATCTATGGATAGCATAAAGTACGCCATCATCGCTATTGATTACTTTACCAAATGGGCTATGGCAGAGTCGTTAGCCATAATTACCATAAAGAAAGTAATCAATTTTGTGGTCATAAACACCATCTATCATTTTGGGATTCCACAAACAATAATTTCTAGTAACGGGACCCAATTCAACAGCTTTGAATTCAAGGATTTCTCCATAGACACCGTGTCGAGAAGAGATTTGCAGTGTTTGCACACCCTCAGTTGAATGGATAGGCCAAGGCAGTGAACAAGATTATCCAGCCCATTCTTAAGAAGTTATTGGAGAAGGCCAAGGGCAAATGGGCCAATGAACTACCGTTAGCACTTTAGGCTTATCGAACTACCCACAAGTTCATGATTGGCCTCTCTCCATTCATAATGGCTTATAGATCAAAAGCCATGATCCTGGTTGAACTTGAAGTACCTTCTCATCGAGTGACTCATTATGACCCATGGACAAATAAGGAACTCCTATAGGAGTCTTTCGATATGATCGTTGAGAATCGTGGTTAGGCAGACTTTAGAGCAACCGCACACCAGAACCAAGTCACCCGATACTACAATACTAAGGTTAGGGCTCGGACCTTTGAAATTAGCAACCTCGTTCTCAAATGAATCTTTTCAGGAACTAGGAACTTAGGTCTGTGTTGGTAAGGTCCATATGTAATTGGGCAAAACTTGGAGATGGCACGTTCAAGCTAGTAACGGTGGACTGGATCTCACTCCCATGGGCGTGGAATAGCAGCACTTATGATGATATTTCACTTGAATGTGAATTTATACATATTTAATCAAAGTTGTATAGCTAGACAAAATCTTTCATTTCTATTTTTTATAAAAGAAATGACTTCCGAAGCTCCCGATTCTGTTTACACTTGATTTTACATTGTAAATGGTACTATGTTTAAATGAACCTCCATACGCAAAATGTAGCTATGCAGATACTTAGAGATAGGGCCAACTAAGCTTCCACGGTCTATGTTCTGACGCATGAAGTTCAACCACACTTGGTATTCAAAAATAAATACCCGACAACTCCTCTAACCCATGACTTGGGGGCAGGAGTATAAACATTCAAAGGCTGAATGAGATAGTTCAACTTTACAACTCATGTCCAGAGTCTGGCAGAGCATCCATACCTTGCCCAAAGTAGGATGTCAAAAGTTTTGCACCTGGAGTTAGGCGAAATCTCATATAAAGTTTGATCGATGCTAAGAGTTGGGCGCAATTGCATGCAGACATTCTGGATAGAAATGTTTAAATCACTATCTTAAGTGGTTAATTATTAACCAAGCCCAGAGTGTGACATAGTCAAAGCACGCATCTCAAGGTAAGATGTCGAAATTGCCATCTAGAGATTAATCGTTTCGATTAACACCTGGAGTTAGGTGCGATCGTACTCAAAACGTCCTAAAAGTAATATGTAGGTTATTTCTCCAAGCAATTGAAATCCAACAAAGTTCCAGAGTTGAACATATTCATGTGTGGGAATGTGTGAATAGACGCTTTGATAATCATCCCTTACCTACCTAAACTACTGATTCGACCAGTAACTTAGTCCAATGATAACGATGAGAAGCAGATTGCAAACATATTGATTATAAAGAGCATTTCTCAAACACTTGGTCAAATTCACACAAGATTTGAGTGAAATAAAAAGTCTACATTATTCACAATCAAAATAAGACTTAAAAGAAAATTACAAGTATTATTGACACCAAAACTGAAAACAAAATAGGAGGGCTGAATCCACACAAAGCCAGCCCGAAAGCAAAAGCAAAACACGTCCTACGGCTATACAACCAAAAACATGAAGGAGATCAATGATCACTTCTTGGATTTTGTCTTCTCCTCCTCCTCTATAGAAGATGGCACATGGGACGCTAATGGATTTTTCCTTATTCATCCTCCACTTCCATTGCCCATCGAAGGCGAGCTAAGCAACAAAATGGCAGATGTGCTTTGAGTGCTTCAGGTCATAGGTAGCGTGACTAAAGAAAAAATGGTCTCGCCTAGTAAAGTTATTAATGGAGGAGGAGGAGGAAAAAAGTCGACCTGCTTTTGCTTAATCTCTACATCGAATTTGAACTGCTGTTCAAAAAGCTTACTTAATGAAAGCCTTTGAGCGAGATCAATTGACCTAGTGATCTAAACATCATCGTCAACTTGCATAGCCTGTAGGTCACCAAACCTCTATTTTAACAATGGATGAATCATCTTGTTCCAAGGCTTAAAGTGTCATCGATTTGAATGCTCGGAGTTGTCCTGCACAGAACCAATGAATCAATCGTTGTCGCTTGTTGTTTAGATTGGGAGCCCTTCTTCGGGAGAATAGAATTCCCAGGATGACCTAAAACTTGAATAGGATAAAAGAAGAGATTAGTGACATCGACAGATGTCATGTGCACCTTCTAAAATATGGGTGAGGTCAATGATATACCTCTATCGAATTGAGACTCTGTTTGGGCGGGAATACCATTTGAGTTCCCTTCTTGAATGGGAGACAACATGCTTTTTTTCTGCATTTGCGGCGTGTCTAGATTGTATGGATGATTAGACGAAGAAATAGATGCAGTTGGAGGTCCAAAAGTGGGACCAGAAGCAAGCTCCTAAAGAGTAGTACCAGAATATTCGGCTTAATCTTTCTAAAATGTAGTAGCCAGCTATGGGTGTAAGATAAGCTCACATGATCTGAGCACCTCAATTTCTACTAGCTTAGAATCTCGCTATCCAGTTCTATCAAATTTACTTCACATCCTTCCGAGTGTTGTTGATCTTCCCATACGCTCTACTCCTAGGCCAACGTCAGTGCTTAGGGATAATTTTTACCAAGCCACGCCAAATCTCAGAACTTTAGTACATTGGCGTTATAATTAGTGATGAGTGGCTCGAAGTTGTCTTTAACAGGCCTCTCCACCATTGCCACCAATTCATCTACTTTCTTGGCTTTGTCTATTTCTTCGTCCCTCTGCTTACGAGTGTCGAGCATTTCTTTATAATAGTTTTGGACTGTTTAAAGGGCTTTGTCTGCCTCCATCTTTTCTTTTTCACGCTGTGATTTCAACTCCTTCACCTCTTCAGCCAGAAATCCTTATTATGAACCGACTCAACTTGGCTTAATTGGTCTTTTCTTTCCTGCTTGATCGCCGTGTTTAAGTCCTTAAATTTCTGGTCGGCTTCCACTTTTACCTTCTTTAGCTCGGCCACTTCTACATCAAGATAAATGACAGTCTCACATTCTAATTTGCCATAAGCCATAGTCCCACAGCCTCAGTCTCCAAGCCCATGGCATATTAAGAAATTTGCTTGGCCAACCTTCTCCAAATGAATTACTGATCATACATGTCACCAACGTATGCTACAATCTAAACCTTGATATCATAAGGAATGTTTTTCAAATTGGGGACAAACTTGCAACCTGTAAAATTGATTTTCTAGAAGAGACATTGCAGATAAATATCAGAGGATCTGAATAGATTGGCTGCTTTGTTTCGATAACATGTTATTCAATGGGATGCTCGATAGGTGCTTTATTATCTCTTTATCGAGAAGAATCGGTAGTAGCAGATTTCAAAGGACGATTAGAGCTGGGAAGCTTGAGAAAACGCTGTTTGTTTAGTAAAGAGAGAAGCACGAGAGGGATCATCATGAGGAATTTTATAGTGATGGCGAGAGTGTCGTTCCGAACTCCTGGATGGGGATGACCTTGATTCGTATCGATGTCCAGTCGATGAGTCGTATGACCTGCAGTTCATCTCTTAAGCCCCTCGATCATGGCTTGAGCACCGGCTAGAACCATAATCATGATTGTATTTTTTGGTTCTCGTAGTTGGTTTGCATCTTAGCCGATATGTCATCTGATCTTCGAGATCCTCATACAATCTGCGTCGTTCCATCGAAACTGTAAACAAAACAAAGGCAAATCAGCTTTGACAAGACAAGAATACAACACAGTCTAAGAAAAGTATGGTGCATGTGTATGTGCATGCAAGTGCCATAGTGTCCCCTAACAAATCATGGGTTTGAATCTTGCTTACAGGGGTAATCTCCCCTGCTTTACTCAAAGGCATATCTTCTTGGAAGTGAATAGGGGACCCAACGTCCTCAATGCTGATATCCTCAATACCATATGAAGGGATATTATCTGATATTGGTCCAAGACCAACATGAGGATTTTCCAAAGTCTGTACAGGATCAAATGTAGTTGTGATCAGCGATGGCGGAGGTGGAATGGAAATCTTCCTTTTGGAGATTTAAATCATAAGACTTCTTCTCTAGAGAGGTTGCTGGTCGTCATCCTCACCTTCATCAGCAGATGGATCATGGCCTTCATCAATACCAGCATGGCCTACTCCTTCTCCCTTACTTCCACCTCTGATTTCATCTTCTTCAGTATGCTCATGTATATTACCAGTCTACTGTATTTTGGACTAATGGCACCGGTGAGCGGTCTCCGTTATTTACGGATAAGGAATCATCCACATGACTATCGGTAGCTTCTAGAGCAAGATTGATGCTACAATCCGGGTCTAACATGTTATATGCTTGTAGATTCTCATCGCTAAGCAGTGTCTTAGCCTCTCTCTTCCATTGGGATTTGATGAAGCTATTAAAGGGTTTCTACTAGAGTTGCATTACCGGGCTTGTGTGGTATATCTACTGTTATCCGGCCTTTTGGCTTGGCTATATTCTGACTGACTGGACAAGTTAAACTAGATAAACATCAATGAAGTGAGCCCAGAGAGAAGATTATAAGGCTTAGAGATCAAGTGCAGGCAAAGATATGAAGCGACGATCAACCGAGACCAAAACATAGACTCTCTAGAATATTCTAAGTACGGATTAATACTTCCCGTAAGCAGGGATTGGTGCTTATCCCCATCTTTAGGGGATCGATACATATCCTTAATTTTTATCCCAAACTAGGTGAGATCGACATGGAGTGACAAAGAAGACCCCATGAGGCTACATTTCAAATCTCAAGCTGTTTGAAGTTTGTATGCTCAATTTATGTGCAAATTACTTCACATAAGAGAGGGATCGTATAAAATGGATCATATCAAAGGAATCAGATCGTATCCATCCCACTAATGCAACTCAATGGAAAACGATCGGTATCTCATAATTTAAAAGTCCAATACACTTGAAACTTTTGGAATAAGAAGAGGGGACCCTAGGGAGTCCACCCTAGGGATTGCACCCCAAAAGGAAGAAGCAAGAGGGATCAGCCCTTTACCCTCTAGAAGGATCGGCCTAAATTAGACGACACAACACATTGCAACAAAGACTGATCAATAACTCAACATCTACAGATCCAATTGGCATGAAACTTGGAGGAAAAGTGTATTTCAACATGAAGAACTCCTCGTAGGGATTGCAGACCCTAAATCCACTAAAAGACAGATAAACCCCAATCCCTATTCCTTATGGTTTGGAGCATGTAATCCCTTCTATGGGCTCCTATGTATTTGGAGAGCCTTCTGCCGAATTTTTAAGGAGATATTTCGTCGTCTTCTCCTATAATTACCTATTTGATTGTTCATTTTCGAGATCTTTAAGCTACTGGTTGCTTTGTACTTTTTTGTAACTAAGGATTCTAATCAAATCCCTATTGTACTTTGTTTACAAAGTGATTAATAAAGCTAACTCTTCAAAGTGGACGTAGGCAAACAACGCCGAGCCACTATAAATTGTTGTGCCTCCGTTATTTTCTTATTGCTTTAGTGCTATATTCTTGATTTATTACTTTATACAATCTTTTTTGGGTGTTTGTGCTACTTTTTGGTGTAAACAATTTGGCGTTTCACTGAGAAACTTGATTCTCAGCTTATTTGGATCCCTTTTCTATTGTCGGATTGCATAAGTCTGAGGAAGTGATCCAGATTCATCTCCAAACAACTTCCTATTCTACTCAAATTTGAAGAAAATCTAAAGTAAGCTGATAGCCATAATTAGAGGAATTAAAGCAACTTTCCACGGAGTTGGGAAAAATGATGATGCTAGTGTTATTGTTTGGAGTTGTCTATGTGTTCATTTTCAGTTGGAAGGGATCAGATTAACTCATGTACGCAAGTTTTTAGGATCGAATGCTGAAGTTTGTACTCAATTTAGAGGAGCCAAAAAATAGTTACATCCCCCATAAGGAAAGGGATCATACCCCATCCCTCCCCTATATAGTTAAGCTTTTTCAAGTTTTAGACTCCAAATGCAATGACCGACTGCTCCAGCCGATCACTTTCACATTCAAAGAGAGATTGCACCCGGTCCCTCATTCTTGGGATCTAGAACTGATCCCTTCCACTGATCGCTTATAGCTGATCCCTATATTCACTACCAATCACTTCACACTCCAATCGATCGGTCCACTCCATGTACCGCTAACTAATCCATCAACCTAAAAATATCAAAACCGACCGCAATCTAGGCGATCGATCATGTTTGCTTTCAAAAATGGATCGTATACGATCCCTCCTTGCAGAAAAATTGGATTATATACGATCCATCCATCTTGCCGCATATATTCCAAATGGGATCATACCCGAACTCGTGCCGCATCGTAGTGCCTTCGCATTCTGGATTCGAAACTCATCTTAAAGATGGTGCATTCTATTCACTTCCCTTACGTCTTGTGAATGACTGGGGCATAGAGGATGAAACGAAAGCTGTTGAATTGCAGTCAAGAAATGGATAGGGAACTGCTACTTAGACGTACTCCTAAAGGCTGGAGAACCAAGGCGATATGACACAAACTGGGATTGGTTACCGAGTCAAGCTCCCCAGGTAGATTGCGACTACTCTCAACTGACCAGTAATCAAACACCTAACTTTGCAGCTATGGTACGACGGCTTGTGTGATAACTGCCCTATGCCGCTTAATATGCCATCTTAAAGTATAGCTATCCTTCATAAAAGTCATCACTTACCATTATGGAACCTCCATCATCGAGTCACGAGTGGTAGTCATCAAAAACCATCATAAATCATTAAAACATTTGTCCAAAACCTCCCTTGAAGGCTGACCCAAAGTCAGACCCTGATTAATCACCAACCCAGCACTTCAAATTCAACGACTCTAAGAAAACTAGGGTTGACTCCAAGAAAATAGAAAATTTTATCTGATCGGACTCCAATTAAATTATCACCAACCCGTCAATACCAGTTCATCTTGTTTTGGTCATAACTCGGGCATACGGGCTCCAAAATGACTTGAAACTTGGTGTGCAACCTCAAGAGAGCTTCCATACCACCTTATGTGGATCGCATCCTATTTGAGTGGAAGTTTAGGGATTACATTGATCCACGACACCATCCTAACCTATTCTTCATTCGATCGGTGTTCTGAACCATCAAACGTTGGATAATCATGCATACAACATTATACAAGTAGTACAAGTGGTTGTAACTTGGAAACGACCGGACTGATGACGATTGGAGCATTTTTCCAAGTCAAAACCTATTCATTAAAGCTATTCAGCATGTAGAATATCCTTGGAGATTCAATATGCCAACCATGCTAGCATATTCTATGAATATATACCCCCAACAACATCTTGCGAAGTATACGTGGCACATGGATCGACCAAAGCGACAGATGCCATCGAATGTAGATGTTTTCCCTTATTTCTCTAAGGAATAACAATCATGCAATCTACAAAGTTACTACCTAGGTCCATCTGCTGATCCGATCAACCACATCAGAAGTTTGTCGAGCAATTCAGGATGCATGCGACTCACACCAAGGATGTGATGTAATTATCCAATTTATTCTACGTTCCAGGTGAGCCACTCAAAACTTCCTGTAGAGATTCAACATCGTCATCACTAAAATGAGCAATGCCAACGAGAATATCATACTAATGGCATTGATAAGGGGAATCGACCCTAAGACGGACTTTAGTGACTGGTAAGCCTCCTGCAACCTTGGATCATTTCAGTTACAAAGTGAACTAGAACCTAAGCAAGGAGGAGGTAGAGAAGACTAAGGGAAAGAAAGATGTAGACCCGCTAGTAGAAGGAATCCAAAATAAGGCAGCATAAATGCCTTAGAATAGGACTCAAATTCTAAGAGACGACTCTGAATCATAAAATTCGACTCTTATACTCCTTTAAATGATTCAATCGAAAAAATCTATTTAGACGCTCATGACTCGGAGTTGTACTAGAAACTAGCCTCGAGAGAGTCCATCGTAACCCAGAAGAAATCCGAGAAATTTTGTATATTTCAAGATACACATAATCATAACACCGGCCATTGCAGACATCTCCAAGATGTGACCGGAAAGTTGATTCCAAAAGGAAAGTTTCAACAATATGCATAAGCCTCGTAGAATGGCAAGCAGGGAACACCCAACCCCTATCAATAAAGAACTTGATTATCAATTGGACCACCTACGGTCGAATTCCAACTTTGAAGGGCTAGGATAAAGTCGAATAGCAAGCATACGACATTGCTTCACTTATCAATAAGATTTATTTTAATTTCAATTATGTCATGAACTATGACCAACTTCAACTAGACTACTTCCAAACGATGAAGGTGACTGAGTACTTAGAGTTGGACGCTAACCAACCTCCATGGGCCATCGTTGGACCTTTGGAGGATCATCAAGACAAGCGTGATTCAGTTGCTCATCGGCTACCATACGCCCCTAACTTGTGGGAAGGACTCAAAGTGGAAAGTGGGTGTGACTCGACCATTCACTTCCTACTCCATGCTTCAATTCTGACAGAATATCTATGTCTTACTCAGAACCTGACTAGGTCAGAATCCAATACAAAGTGGACATGGCTAACCGTTCACTCATCAACCTCCACATTTGACTTGAAAACCAGAGAAACACTTGGAGTGGATACAACCCAACCATCCACTCCCCAGCTTATACTTGAAATTCGCCAAAATACTTACGCCTCTCCAGATGCCTAGCAAGATCGAGGTCCAACTAAACTAGATGTGATTTGACCATCCACACATTAGATCCTTCCCTAGACATAGGAGTCAGTCTAGGATCTTGACATAAAGTTGGTGTGATTGACCGTCTACTCATCAACCATCGCCTTCGACATGAGGACACGATTGCAATGTGAGGTAGATGTGACTTGACCTTACACCCAACAACTCTCTCCCTTGGCTTGTCGGGAGGAGTATGAAGCAAATTGGATGAAATTTAATCATGCAACTCAAGCATGGACCATCGATGTGGTCCGACCATGCACTGATTAATCACCAGGTGGATGTGAATCAACTATCCACTTGCCAACTTTTATCCTCAACACTGGGTGTAGAATTCCTTCCCACGAATGAACATGACCTGACTGTTCATTTGATAACTCTTACCTTGACCTGATAGGTGGAGTATAAATCAAAAACGGGTATGACAGACAACCCATCATAATACTTTGGTCCCCAGAGCATGGATCGCAGTATAAACACAAAAAGACGGACGTGGTTCGACCGTCCATCGACCAACTCCAATTCCCAGAGCACGGACTGGAGTATAAACATCAAACGGGTGTGACTGACCACCCATCGAATAATTCTGTTCCCCCAACATGGACTAGAATATAAACATAAAAAGAGTGGACGCAATTCGATCGTCCACTCTCCAATTCTTGTCCTTAACATGGGGGCAAAGACACGACATAAAGTGGTTGTAGTACCACCATCCACTCCCTTGCTCGAGCTTGAAGTTCTCTAGAACAGTCATCTTACTCTCAAAGCTCGGTAGAAACATGATCCAAATGGAAGTGGACATGGTACGTTCGTCTACGCATCGACTTCTGCCCTGAATGCAAGGGGTAGTTTGTGAGTCCAAGCCTAAATTGGATGTGGTTTGACTGTCCGATCTAAGGAGGTTGTGATAGGTACATCCATGACCTTGCTTACGCCTAAAGTATTGCGAACTACTTAAGCCTTGCCTGGACATTGGCAAGCCCAAAATCCAAACCAAGACATGTACTCGACCATCCGACAAATATATCTGGTCCACTAGTGTGGATTGAAGTATAAACACAAAATGGGTGCGATTGACAGCCTATCAAAAACCTCTGGTCCCCGGAGCGTAGATAAGTGTGTAGGTAGAAAATGGATGTCGTTCGACCATTCATGTATTAACTCTCCCCTATAATAGGCTGAGTATAAAAATGGAATGAATGTGACTAGACCATCTACTAATCAGCTCATTCCCACGATTCGACGTGAAGAACTCTAAGTAAGAGTGAACATGATATGACCGACCACACTTCGACTTTCGCCCTAGACTTGAGGGAAGAAGAAAAGACTAATGAAAATGTGGTTCGACCGTTTTTTGGAATAACTCTAAGTCCCTAAAGTGTGGACTGGAGTATAAACACAAGTTGGGTGCGATTTGACTACCCGCCAACAAACTCTTATACTTAGAGTGTGTATAAGTGTTGTAACTAAATATTAACCTTCCAGCTAAGACGAAAGATCCCTAAGCACACAAGGAAAAGAGAATTACATCTTAAATCTTCTGATACTTTCGAAGGGATGCAAGCGTTGGAGTTTACTAATTTGAAAACTTTCAAAGGGTTGAAAGGTTTCGTCTCCATTATTTATGAAATTCAAAGGAGAAGGAGGAGTCAAAGTTAGTGAACAAGTACCTAATGGCCTTTTCAAAAGAAAAACAAGCCTTTCGAACAGGTTGAGGGATATACATGACACCTTTTAACAATATTGAAAGGTTTATAAAGAAGACGAGGATCATAAGTCAGCAAGGAGTAAAAAAACAGCCTTCCAACAAGAACGGAAGGTTCACGATTACATATGAAAGGAAAACCCTTCAACAACATTGAAAGGTTTATGAAGGCATGAAGAAAAAAAGAGCGTTCAATGATGCTCGAAAGTGCACAAAAGCCTTCGACCAAGATGAAAGGTTTGCAATTGTACGGATGAAGAGAATCCTTTGACCCAGCCGAAGGCATAGTGGCGGAAGCATGGCCGTCGAAATCTATAAATAAGACCTAAGGGGTCCTATTTTGGGGCTCAATTTTTCCTCCTACTTTATACTACTAATATTCAAAGAAATGTGTTGTAACCCTAATAGAGAACCAATTTGGGGATTTGTAAAAGAGCTTATCTTGAATAAAAAGGGAAGTATAATGTTCTGTCAAATCACTTATTGTTTTGCTTGAATCCTCGTTAGATTAACTCTTATTTTCAGGATTAACTCCATCGGAAGGTTCTTCCCAGCTGGCTTAGAAACTTAACTAGTCGAGCTGCAACTTTAATCATAAAAGTTTCCAGTTTCTCCACTTTAACCTTCCAGTACGATCGTAAACCGACCCGGGTTAACTTAAGCAGTAACCTTTGGAATTCATTGGCTTTATGATCAGAATTCTTCACCTAAGTTGATAGTCTCTTGCACTTTAACAATACCTAAACCTTCCATAACCTTTATTTGAGTAATATAACCTTTCGGTAAAGTTTAAATCCAAGAATATGTGGTTTAATCCAACTGGTGCGTTCATATACCTTCCGATTAAGTTAAATCCAACTTCATATGAGCAGTCAAACCTTTCGGTAAGATTAAAAGCACTTGTGCACCACCTTGGGATCTACTGTTTTAATTACTTTTAAAGAGATTAGTCATCTCAAACCTTTCGGTAACATTAACGATCCACTTTGAAGGGATAAGAATGAGGAATAATCATTCAGGAAACTTCACAAGATAGCTTAGAAGATTTACCAAGGTAAAGTTTTCTCTACTCAGAAGACCAGGCCTTCCAACCATGCCAAAAGGTCCAAATCATAATCCAGCAACGTTAGGGTTTGACACAAAAGTAAATCTTAAGGTTATCTGGTCCTTATCTAAAACCACCTTTCCTATTTTTTTTGGAATATCCTTTGGGGATGTTGAGCATAATTTTGGTTAACATTATTGGCGCTAGAAGGAGGACCTGAACCTCCGACTGGTTGGACTTCTTACCAAATTTTCTACCTGAACACTCTCTTAAGACTTATTAACTCCTCATTTTAGAATAAAAAAGAGTTTATTTTGAATATGAGACTTACAATCAATTTGAATACAATAAAATACAAGATATGGATTCGATGTTTAAGAGAAAAATATTGTAGTTAAAAATCGATTCAAGGATCAACGAAAACTCTAGATGTGGGTTCTGATTAACGAATGAATCATCGTCAACTATTACTTGAAGAGAAAACCTTTCACTTTCAAGGTTTACTAGTTATTAAGAGAAAATGACAGGATATACGTTATGACTTATGGAAATGGAATATCAATCAGGTCTGTTCGGAACTGAAACACCACACACACCTTAGTATCCCCAAAAAGGGCACACTAAAGGATGCGGTGCATTATAGGTATAAATAGAGCATGACAGAGACTAGGATTCACAAGACAAATAAGTAAAAGCGGCAAAAAACATAAAATAACAACTTATCATTCATAATTAAACTTCATATCAAAATAAGTCATAAAAACATAACATGTCTCAAAAATCTCTTATATCTCATGAAAATACATTTCGGTCTCACAAAATCAGAGTATAATAATATTAATCCCTCTCACAAGTGCCATAAGCCAAATGAAAATAATTAAAAGAAGAAGAATACATCTGAAATAAGAAAACTTCAAAAATGGATCTCCAAGCAACCTGAATCAACTATCCTCAACTCTGTCGGCCTATTGGGGGAAAAGGAAAGATAGAGGAGTGGGTCAGACAATAAGTCTGGTGAGTGAAAGTAATTACTATAATTTCTAAGCAAGATAAAGATAATAGACTAAGCATAGTTCTAGCTTAAAAGGAAGATATAGAAAAGATAAAACTTGCATAAAATACTATTTTTGATCTTGCTTGACTATTTGGTTTGATGTTTGCTTTGATTGTTTGCACTTATCTTAAACTGTTGTGATTAGGCTGAAACCCTAATCCTATCTCAACTGCTAATCTTGATTTGGATGAACTCCTAATCCTACCCATTGATTGGCCTTTTATACCTCTGTTGTGCCACTGTGAGCCAATCATGTTGGTCCCACAACAAATGACATCTCTTAGCGCTTAGGATGCAGTAGCGAATTATTTACCCTAATCAATGTCGCACGCTCGATCATTGTTGGTACACACTAACTGTCGCCCCCTATTTGACCTTTTATTTACCCTTATCAGCATAAGAGTGCCCAGCCTTACCCACGTGTGAGACCATCAGTTCGCGACCTGAAAAGGAATGGTGTCGATACTAGTCCTAACAACCAAATCTTCTAACTTTGCGCCCCTTGCCCAAATCCACAAATTTGAGCCTCTATCTATTGGCCACTTACTTACCCTAATCAACATAAGCATGCCCAGCCTCACCTACATGTGGGACCATCAATCCTAGACCCAAATGGGAATGCTGCCATTACGGACCACAACTGCTACATTTTCTTATTAACTTAATCCAATATCTAAGTTTTAAAATAAACCCCTTTTGTTATTTCTTTCTTTCTAATTATAACCTACATGTTATAACTGTCCTTGCAACTGTTACTCTTCTATTTTCTCTTTTTAGTTATTACCACCTGTTATAATTATGATTGCAAATATCTTAAATTTTCCTATTTCAGTCCATCATTATTTTATTTCAATTTTTCTCATTGTACATCTGATTTCTGTAAAAAAAAATTCTATTTTAATCCTTTGCGAATTATTATCTTTTTAACATTTTATTCGCGTCAAAAAGGATTAAATATCTATAAAAACTAACATTTACAGGCTATTCCAACTTCAAACAGATATAAATAACTGTAAACAACTGTAAATAACTGCAAATAACTGAATAAATTTACTGAATAAAAATAGGCTGCAAAGAACTTTTGAAATTTACTTAAAAACTGATTGTAAATAAACTTACATAAAAATTGTCTCAAAATTGTAGAAAAACTACAACTATTGAAAACCCTATTATTTTAAATTGCTTACAAATCTATAATAATTACAAAACACTCACCTGTGGTCCTTAGCTCTAATCCTAGGCCTTCTTGGATCCACTTCTAGGTTGTAAAATATGTTTATTAAAAAGATTTCCTCCCTAGAAAAAATTTCTATTTAGGATTCAGCCTCAGCCAATGAACCTAATTGGAAGAAAATCTAAATGAGAAAAATAGCTAGGCCTAGGGTTTTATTTATAGTGTGATTTAGGGATCTCAGGTCGTCGGATTTGAAATTTTAATCTGATACAACCATGTCATCGACTCACTAGGAACCAACGGATGCAGCTACGAACGCCCAGGATTTCACAAAAATAAATTTTATTGTCTTCGGCTCGTACCTGGGTGAAAAATCGTCCAAGCACTAATACGGTCGACCTGGGCTATTTGCAGGTCAACCTGTAGGTCGACCCCTATGGGCCTTTTTTGTTTATATATATAATTCTGATTGTCATGTTTCTCTCATAACTTCTCCACACTGAATCGGATTTCGACAAGTTATATATGGAAATTAATCAGAAAATCGCCACAGCTCCAATGGTGCAATTTCCGTAGCTAAATTCTGACAATTCCAAAAATGCCCATTTTCACCGTTTAATAATTATTTTGGTTATTTAATTATCTAAAAATGCAGAGTGTTACATTCTCCCCTCCTTAAAGGATTTCACCGTCGAAATCTCCAAGGATAGAAAAATGAAATAAACATTTTCATCCAAATTCCACAACCATATATTCAATCATCATCTATTACATCTATTTTCCTTAAGCTTTTTAATGTAATTTATGATTTATGCAATAGTGTAGTGTCAATGTCCCTGACTACTGCAAAAGATTAGGCAGATTCAGTCGACCTCCTTTTTATGCACTCATGCATGTGCCATGTATCCAAATGAATGCAAATTCCTTAATGACAATTGATAGTTCTATATGCACGCTACAATCATCATCTAAATGCAACAATCATATGATAATTACCCATTCATAGCAATCATAGAATAAACATGCAAGTGCACACACATCCATATGCATATGTTTTAGTGACCTAGTTAGGCCGATCTCTAAGAGATATTAGTTCCTAGTGTGTGTTTATGCGTCCATTAGAATCCACTAGCAAACACTTGCAACCACTTGTGTCCAACATACATAACATGTTCTAGTAACATGTTTACATTCCGTCCTACCATCCATAGGTTAAATCATAAGGTCTACCTTCTAAAGGATACTAAAGGAAAGAACATATTCAAAAATAAAGATGGAAATAGGAAATTCAAGATGTACCATCGAAGAGACGTGGATAAGAGATATGTATTTTCTCCTTAGCCTCCCACGTAGCGTTCATAATACTATCTCCACACCGCACCTTAACCAAAGGGATTTCCTTATTCCTAAGCTTCTTGATATCATGTCCAACGATCTTCGTAGGAATGCGACGAACCGATGTTTCTCTCTCCACTTCAACTTCCTCAAGTTGGCTAGGTTCCACTACCTCTATTGAATCATGTTAGAACTTTCTCAAGTTCGAAACATGAAAAACATCGTGAACTTCTGCGAGCCTCTTCAGTAGCATTATCCAATCCGTCATCTTCCCTACCTTTTGCACAATAGGGAATTGTCTTACGAATCTAGGAGCAAGTTTCCCACTTGATTCAAACCTCACTACCTTTCTTAGTGGTGACTCCTTAATGAAAACCAAATCTCCTGCCTCAAACTCAATATTCCTTCTGTGCTTATCTGCATGGGATTTCTATCTATATTAGGCCATCTTCATTCTTCTTCTAATCAAATCAATCTTTTCTGAAGTCTTTATAACCATGTCGAGACTAAGCAGCAATCTTTCCGTAGATTCCAACCAACACGAAGGTGACTTGCAAGGTCTTCCATAAAGGGCTTCAAAAGGAGCCATCCCAATCCTAGCACAAAAACTATTATTATATGTGAATTCCACTAAAGGAAGATGCTCCTCCTAAGTCCCTCCAAAATCAAGAATGTACATTCTCAACAAATCCTCAAGAACTATATTAACTCTCCGTTTGGCCATCCGTTTGAGGATGATAGGCCGTACTCAATCTAAGCCATGTCCCAAAAGCCTCATACATGCTCCTCCAAAAACTCGCTAGTAAAGATAGGGTCGTTGTCGCTCACTATGCTAGAGGAAGCTCCATAAAGTCGGACTATCTCACGAGCGTATATGGATGCTAAATAAGGTGATGTCCTCTTACTCTTGACCAGAATGAAGTGGGCGTGCTTACTGGTATTCCCCTTCCTACATTGCGGTAAACCATCTATGAAGTCCATCGAACACTATCCCACTTCCATTTGGTTACATCCAATGGTTGAAGCAATCCACCAGGCCTTTAATGCTTCGCCTTAACCCTTTTACACACAAGACACTTAGCCACGAACTCTACTACACCTTCTTCATGCCACTCCAATAAAACACTGCCTTCATGTCTCTATACATCTTATCACCACTCGGATGAATAGCCATTCTTGAATGATGTGGTTCTGCTAGAATTGGATCCACTCACCAATGTGGGGGACACAAAGCCTTCCATCTCTCCTTAGCCATCCTTTACTATCGATGGAATAGCATTAGAGATGTCTAGATACCTCTCCTCTGCTAATCCTATCCATGATATCCACAAGCTTCGAATCCTCTCACTGCCTTGATTTAATCTTATCTATGAGGGTAGGCTTAACCTCAAGTGCTACCAATAATCCAGAAGTAATGTCCGTAGAGGGCTTAAAATCATAGGTGAAAATAAACTCTAGGCTCTTCTGCTCCATGAACATTAGTCTAGGGGTTATTCTCTTCCTACTTAACACATCCACAACCACGTTTCCCTTGCCAGAGGTGTAAGCTATCTAAAAGTCATATGATGCCACAAACTCCATCCAACGCTACTGCCTCAAGTTTAAATCCTTTTGTGAGAATATGTACTTCAATGATTTACGGTCAGTGAAAAGCTCGAACCTCTCTCCTAGCAAGTAATTTCTCCAAGATTTGAGCATGAAAATAATAGCAGCCAGCTCCAAATTATGGGTACAGTAGCTCTTCTCATGAGTTCTCAACTGTCTACTCCCATAGCATACTACCATACCCTCCTACATCAATACCGCCCCAAGCCCAGTCCCACATGCATTAGTGCATACTGTAAAAGGCTTAGCTCCATTGGGAAAAACTAACACTGGTGCACTAGTAAAGGCCCTTGTTAGCATCATGAAGGAATCCTCACAATCCACGTCCCACACGAATTTCACGTTCTTCTTATTTAGGCGAGTAAGTGGTGCTGAAATCTTATTAAAATCTCTAATAAACTTCCTATAATAAACAGCCAAACTTAGGAAGCTTCTAACTTCAATAGAATTCTTGGGGGCCTTCCAATCTTGTATGCTACTACCTTAGCGGGATCCATAACTAAACCCTCTTTTGAGACTACATGGCCTAAGAAACGCACCTACCCGCGCCAAAAGTAACACTTCGAGAATTTTGCTTTCAACCGATGAACACGAAGTGTATGAAGAACCTCCTCAAGGTGAATAACATGCTCTTCCATTCTCTTGGAAAACACCAGAATGTCGTCCACAAACATTACAATGAACTTATTTAGGACATCTCGAAAAACATGGCTCATTAGATCTACAAAATAGGCTGGGGCATTGGTCAGTCCAAACGGCATAACCAACCACTCAAAGAATCCATCGGGTGTCCAAAATACTGTCTTATTGATGCTATCATCAGCGACCCTACGCTGATGAACTTAGTGGCTAAGTCAAGCTGAGAAAATACTGAAGAGCCAACCAAATAATCAAAAAGATCGTCTATCCTAGGAAGTAGGTAATGGTTCTTCTTTGTGAGCTTATTCAACTCTCTATAGCTCACATAATTCAAAGGGAACCATCCGCCATTTTAGCGAAAATGACTGGCGCCCGCCACTCGAATATGCTCTGTCTGATGAAGCCTTTCTCTGATAGCTCACAAACTGCTTACTTAACTCTTTCCTTCCCTAAGAGCCATATGTCTCACGGGAAATGCCACTGGCTTAGCATTATCATTCAGATTGATGCTAAAGTCAATTTGTCTCTTAGGAGGTAGCCTCCTAACGTCCACAAAAATGTCTAGGAAATCTCTAACAACTGGAACTGAATCTAACTCTCCTAGTGATGAATCAAGGGAATAAAGTAAGCTCAACATGACTGACCCTCGTGGGTCGCAAGAAATCTCGAGAGTCCGTCTGCTACATGTCCCTAGCCTAAAGACTCTCCTCTTGCAGTCCAATATCGCCCCATAAGTGGATAATCAGCCCATCCCCAAAATTATCCCATATGCTAAAAATCCTAAGACATAGGCGTCACAATCAAACTCTACGCCTAGTATAAAAATTTGCAAACCCCTACAAATCATGTATAAATGTGGCAATTTCCAATGGGGTTTGAAACAACTATAGGGTCTATAACTAGAGAAATATCTATGTGAAAACAATCAACCAAGGAACTAGAAATGAAAGAATTTGATGCTTCGGAGTCAAAAAGAGTCCGAATAGGAAAATCTAAAATAGAGATCAAACCTTCTACAGAGACTTTCCTACTTCGATCTGGTTCACTACTAGAAGGTGTTGCATCCAAAGCTTGTACTTACACCGTAGGTGCGCCTGCTTTCTGCCCTGTCTTCTGAGGATAAGCACTACTAAGGTGTCCAGGTTGCCCACAGCTGTAATATCTCCCCTTCATCGTGTCCTTCTTACAGTCCTTTGAGTAATGCCCAACCAATCCACAATTATGACATTTCTCGCCCTCCTTGATCTGTCGCTTTTAAGGTCCTCCTCCTTTCTTCTTGTCCTTATCCTTCCTATTCTTCCACCACTGCTTCTTAGAGTTTTCTGATTTAGGATCCCCCTAACCTCTTCTTCCTTAGCAACATCTGAATGAGAGCCATTTCCACAAGTGACTCATACGTCGCTCCCATGGGTACATGTGTCAATGCCAACCCTTGGACGGGTTAGTTCAAACCCTTAGAAAACTTGGTGGCCTTCTTATGCGGTGTATTAACAAGCTCAATCCCGAACCTTGATAACTCATTAAACTGATTTATATACTCTTTCACCGAAAGACTCCCCTGCTTCAGACTAATGAACTTCTCCAACTACATGCTTTCCTCGGCTTGTGACAAGAACTTTCTCTCAAACCTTTTCTAAAATCCAACCCAACCAATGTCTCTACCCTCTATCTCTACAATCTCCTACCAGTAAGAAGTCTCTCCCTTTAGCTGCCAAGATGCAAGCTGAGCTCTCTGTCGGTTCTCCAATCCTAACAGCCCAAATATCCGCTCCATATTCTTCAACCAAGTTCGTGCCTCTACGAAATCCTCCATGCTAGAAAACGTCTTGCCTCCTAGATTGCTGAAGTCCTTGCATAGCTTAGAAAAATTGGCTATTGTAGATGGATCAATGGGACCTCTACCTGTAGTTTCCTGCATTGGGCGCTTGTACCTCTGATGCCATAGCATGGAGGCATCTACGGAACCAGCCAGGGACTTGGACACCCTTTGGAAGATTTAGAGCATCCGCCATTCTATGCAAAGAAAAGAAAATTTAGGCTCGAAAGAATCGAAAGAAGATTGAACTGGACTAAGAGGGGATTTTTATAAAAACTCTCTTATACTTCAAAACTATTTCTTTAATAAGAGTATCTTTCTAAAAAAATACTTTTAGTTTGAAGATATGTTGCCTTTGAAAAATACTTTACTTTCAAAACGAGTTTTTAGGAATCATGTAACCTTAGGCTCTAATACCAAATGAAACACCCTACACCACTTAGTATCCCCAAAAAGGGCACACCAAAGGATATGTGCATTATAGGTATAATTAGAGTATCACAGAGACTAAGATTCACAAGACAAATAAGTAAAAGCAGCGGAAAACACTAAATAACAATTTAACATTCAGAGTTAAATTTATATCAAAATAAGTCATAAAACCATAATGTGTCTCGAAAATCTCTTATGTCTCATGAAAATACATCTTAGTTTTACAAAATCAGAGTCCAACAATAATAATCCCTCTCACAAGTGCCATAAGCCAAATGAAAAAGATGAAAAGCAGAAGAATACATTTGAAATGAGAAAACTGCAAAAATGAATCTCCAAGCAACCTTAATCAACTATCCTCAACTCTGCTGGCTAATGGGGGAAAAGGAAAGATAGAGGAGGGGGTCAGACAATAAGTCTGGTGAGTAACAGTAATTAGTAGCATTTCTAAGCAAGATAAAGATAATAGACTAAGAAATAGTTCTAGCTTGAAAGGAAGATACAAAAAAGATAAAATTTGCATAAAATACTGTTTCTGATTCTATTTAACTATTTGCTTTGATTGTTTATACTTGTCTTAAACTGCTGTGATTAGGATGAAACCCTAATCCTATATCAACTGCTAATCTTGATTAGGCTGAAATCCTAATTCTACCCATTAATTGACTTTTCCTACCCCAGTTGTGCCACTGTGAGCCAATCTTGTTGGTCCCACAACAAAAGACACCTCTTAGTACTTAGGATGTAGTAGCGAATTATTTACCCTAATCGATGTCGCAAGATCGGTCATCACTGGTATACACTAATTGTCGCCCCCTATTTGACCATTTATTTACCCTAATAAACATAAGCGTGCCCGGCCTCATCCACATGTGAGACCATCAGTCCTCGACCTAAAAGGGAATGCTTCCAGTACTGGTTCTAACAAAAAAATCTTCTAACTTTGCGCCCCTTGTCGAAATCCTCAAATTTGAGCCTCTATCCATTGGCCGCTTATTTGCCCTAATTAGCATAAGCGGGCCCAGCCTCACCTACGTATGAGACCATCAGTCCTAGACCTGAAAAGGAATGCTGCCGGTATGGACCACTACTACTATATTTTCTTATTAACTTAACCCTAGATCTAAGTTTTAAAATAAGCCCCTTCCATTATTTCTTTCTTTCTAATTATAACCTACATGTTATAAATGTTCTTGCAACTGTTACTCTTCTATTTTCTCTTTTTAGTTATAACCATGTGTTATAATTATGCTTGTAAATATCTTAAACTTTCCTATTTCAGTCCATCTCTATTTTATTTCAGTTTTTCTTATTTTACACCTGATTTATGTAAATTTAGTGTTTTTCTATTTTAATCCATATTTGCAAATTCTTCTCTTTCTAATATTTTATTCACGTCAAAAAGGATTAAACCTCTATAAAATGAGACTAACATTTACAGGCTAAATTCCAATTTCAAACAGATGTAAATAACTATAAATAACTGCAAACAACTGAATAAAACTACTGAATAAAAACAGGCTGTAAAGAACTTCTGAAATTTACTTAAAAACTGACTATAAATAAACTTACAAAATAACTGTCTCAAAATTGTAGAAAAAATACAACTATTGCGAACCTATTATTTTAAAGTGCTTACGAATCTAAAATAATTACAAAACCCTCACCTGTAGTGCTTAGCTCTAATCCTGGGCCTTCTTAGATCCACTTCTAGGGTGTAAAATATTTTATTAAATATATTTCCTTCCTAGAAAAAAATTTCTATTTAGGGTTCAGCCCCGACCAATGAACCCAATTGGGAGAAAATATGAATGAGAAAAATAGCTAAGCCTAGGGTTCTATTTATAGTGTGGCTTAGGGATCTCAGGCGTCAAATTTGAAGGTTTAATCTAGTGCAACCACGTCATAGGCTCAATAGGAACCAACGGATGCAGCTACGAATGCATAGGATTTCACAAAAATCAATTTTATTGTCTTCGGCTCGTACTTGGATGAAAAATCGTCCAGGCACTAATATAGGTCGACCTGGGCTATTTGTGAGTCGACCTATAGGTCGACCCGACCCTAGCAAGGGTCGACCCCTACGGGCCTTTTTTCCATTTAAATATACATACATACATACATACATATATGTGTGCGTGTGTGTGTATAATTCTGATTTTCATGTTTCTCTCTTAACTTCTCTATATTAAATCGAATTTCGACAAGTTATGTATGGAAATTGATCAAAAAATTACCATGGACCCAATGGTGCAACTTTCGTAGCAAAATTCTGACAATTCCAAAAATGCCCATTTTCACTATTTAATAATTATTTTGGTTATTTCATTATCTAAAAATGTAGGATGTTATAGGAATTGAACCTAATCGCCGCTCCAGAAAAAGAAAGTCTAATAAAAAAGACCAATTTCAACCAATAAGAAGGACTATCCAGTCGTATTATCATAAGATAATCTTTGAGGAAGAAATGGTAAAGGATTATGACTACTTTGTACAAAAATGAAATAATATTATAAATGAAGCACACCGTTCAAGGAAAAGCCATAGAAGCATAGAAATGTTCATGACTAAAGGGCTAAGGATAGTAAGAGAATCTTCGAATGAGAGTATAAAGATTGCCAGGAGATCTCCACATAGAATCTTAAGAACGAAAGAAACTTCCTTTGAAAAGGACCAATGAACAATGAGAGGAATAATCCACCCCTAAAGAAGGAATATTTGAATCATGTTAAAAGCAGGTTGGACTGTAACAACCCGCATATTTATCGAGTTTGTATTTAAATATTTTATTTAAATATTAACTCGTTAATCGGATTTTGGTCCGAAAAGCTACTTTTTGCAAACGGTCAAATTAGGACTCGAGACCACTTCCATTGAGTTCGAAATGTCGTTTACAACTTTTTAAGTATAAACATCGATAGGTTTGGAGTTAGTGAAATTTCACTAACTTTTCCCGCTTTGGACTTTGGGTTAGTTTAGCCTATTAAGCCCAAGTTCCAACCCTCTTCTCCTCACTCTTCATAAATTTCCTAACTAATCAAGCTTTGGCATTAATGGTGGAGGGAATGGGAAATTAAAACTCCAAGCACAAATTCAATTGCAAATCCAACATTCAACTCCAAATTCAAGTAGAAGATATTGGATTCAAGCTTTGGATTGCTTCTCCTTGCTTTCAAGCTTCATCTTCATAAACTTTAGTGCAAAGGTGAGATTTTTGTCTCACAAATCTAGTCTATAACTATATTGGACTGTTGGGAATGATTCCCTATAACTTTTGCATGCACATTTGCATTTGGTTTGGATTGGATTGGCAAAAAACTCCAATTTTTAGCATTTTGGTGAATTTTCTGCACTTAGGTCGTTCTGGCCATTTTTAGGTCGTTCGGAGTTAAGTCGTTCGTCCATGGGTCGTGAGTCGTTCACGAGTTAACTTTAGGTCGTTCTGGAAGAATTGGCACTTCGGAATTAGGTCGCTCACGAGTTAAGTCGTTAGGTCGCTCGCGAGTTAGTACCATAGGTCGCAGGGCTTTAGGTCATTCTGGAAGTATTGGCACTTCGGAGTTAGGTCGCTCGCGAGTTAAGCCTTAAGTCGTAGGTCGCTCACGAGTTTGGCCTTAAGCCGTAGGTCGCTCGCGAGTTAAGCTTTAAGTCTTAGGTCGTTTCCGACCTATAATCTCTAGGCAAACGTTAAGTCGCTCGCCCTAGTTTATCTCGTAGGTCGTCTCCGACCTAAGCTCCAGATAAGTCGTTCGAGTTAGGTCGTTGGACCATTTACCTTAGGTCGCTCGTCCACTAAGTCGGCCTGGTTTATCTCGTAGGTCGTCTCCGACCTAAGCTCCAGATAAGTCGTTCGAGTTAGGTCGTTGGACCATTTACCTTAGGTCGCTCGTCCACTAAGTCGGCCTGGTTTATCTCGTAGGTCGTCTCCGACCTAAGCTCCAGATAAGTCGTTCGAGTTAGGTCGTTGGATCATTTACCTTAGGTCGCTCGACTCTGTTAAGTCGGCCATGTTGGGTCGTGAGTCATCGTTAGGTCGCGAACACCTCTAGGTCGCAACCACTAAGTCGCTTGACCCCTTAGACCCCTAGGTCGCAGCCGTTAGGTCGTATGACCCTTGAGTCGTTAGGTCGTTAGACCTCATTTTGTCTTCACTAGGTCGTACCGTTTTGGTCGGGGCGCTGCCCCGCACCCCGCCGGGGGCGCTGCCCCCTGGACCCCCGCGACCTGACCGGGCAGGTCGAACCCCGTAAGCGGTGGCGTTGCCCCCGCATCCCCACCTTGGGGGGTTGCCACCCCCTGGACCCCCCCTCCGTAGGGGATCTTATCTGAAAAATATTGAGCTGATTTCCTTGGATTTTATTCGCATCTCCGTATGCGATCTTTGTGACTGATTGTTTCTACACTTGCTTATGTGTTTTGTCACTTTATAATATAAAGGTTTCAATACTAGTAGTAAATATCAAAACTCTTTTAACAAACAATTTCAACTCTATTTTTAATAACAAAGCTCTTTTCTTAAACCGTTTTCCAATCTATTAGTATATACAAGCCTTTACCTCACTCGGATGAGAAATCCAATTAAACGACTTAGTAAAACAAGTGGTATGAAACGCTTGCGTTCACTTCGTCGGTTAATTCTTGGACTTGTTCGATTGAACCTCTTGTGACAATTTTATTAGTGAAGATTTACAGTTTGTTCGTAAATATTTAAGTTAAGCAAGTGGTTATGGGACATGAAGCTAAACTTCTATATTTACTAGCTTAGTGTAATTGACACTTCTCGTTGATCTTGATGATCGCTTTATGAATTAGACTAGCAATTGCGCGATGTCTCTTTCATTGCAAGGTTAGACTAGACACCACTTGTGTGATTCCATTCACACATACCTTTCTGCTTTTTGGTTAGTCTTGACCTCAATCTGTGTGATTCCACTCACACATGTGGGGTAGCTCCCCATGGTCTTCGGACCGTCATGTGATAGGCCTCTTTCCCTTTTTATGATTTCTGGATTTCTCGTGTTGATTTCTGGAATTTATGTCATTGACTTGTTATGAGTACAAGTTTAGGGTATGATGCCCTCTTCGAATCTTTGAGAAGATTCTTGTGATATTGATTATCTCTTATTGATTGATCTTCTGTTGATCATTATTTACATACTTATAGTGGTATGTCGTTATGGATATTTATGTTTATGCCATATCTTTTATGTTATATCATGTCATCTGATATTTATAGCTAGACTGATCCGTTTATTATTTTCTTAAATAATACTCGGGTCAGACCGAGATGTTACAGGTGCTTCTGCTTGACTTCTTCCCAGGGATTCATCACTCTGACTTTTGGCTAACTGTTTAGATTAGCAGTTTTTGTTGTATACACTTGAGATATAGACTCATAGTTGTATTCTTTTGTATAGCACGTGTTGCTATTCTTTTGTATTATCGTGGATCTTACTGACCACTACTCTGATGTACACTTTCATGTGTTAGTTATATATTCATATCTTCTTCCGCCTTTGTGATATGGATATCTGTGACTGATTTGTGATATGATTATTTCTATGTTTGTTTCCGAAGATTATTTATAGCCACCGTGTGATAAGCAATTACATGGATGGTCGCTCCTCAACAGCCTTATTCTCCGTGCTAGTTGACAGCACTACTCCGGAGTGTTCTTGGCTAGCGTGGGTATAGAGGTGGGGCGTCACAGCTTGGTATCAGAGCCAAACTTCGGAACAATGTAGAATAACTTAACAAGGATCATCGTCCTAGGTCTATCTTAGGAGTCATACCATAGGATTAATTTGAGTCTTCGTACCGACTCATCCTATTTCCTTTATGATTCCTTGTTTTATCTATCAAGATTGCTTGATGTTCATTGGTAAATAACCTTCTTCCTTCTCTTCTTTCTTTCTTTAAGGAAGAGAATGTCTAGACCAGGCCGTCCCAGAACTGGATCATCTGGTGCTGCTCCTCCGGATGGAGTTTTTATGACTGCTCAACAGCTTCTTGATTTAGTAACTAATGCTCAAGCAGCTGGAGCTAACCCGGAACCTACTCACCCAAAGTCGGGATTTGCACGCTTGTGCAGCGATTACACCAACTTGGGTGGGAAGCCCTTCAAAGGTTCGGAAAATATCATCGAGGTCCAGGCTTGGTTAAAATCATGCGATCGAATCTTTTCTCGCATGAATCTTATCGATCTCCACCGCGTTCAGGTGGCTTCCAGCATGCTCCAAGAGAGAGCATTGGACTGGTACGAACTCCTTATTTCAGAAATTAATGAAGCGGATCTCACCTGGGAGCAATTTCAGGGACGCTTCGAGTTAAAGTTTGTACCAGAAGCTGGGAAAGTAAGCTTGGCTCGACGTTTTATAGACCTTGTTCAAGGTCAATCCTCTGTGACTGATTACGTCGCAGCCTTCGAGTCGCTTTCCAAATATGGGGTTGAATACATCAACACCCCATTGAAGAAGAACCAGAGGTTCGTTTATGGCTTAAATAAGAGTCTTAAGAAGCCATTGCTCCTGAAACTAGAAGTCGCATTTGATCAACTCGTCGATATCGCTCTTCGTCTTGAAGAGGCTGATAGAGAGAGTGATGTTGAAGTGGAAGGCGCTAAACCAAACTTCAACAACAAGAAGAGGCCAAACAAATTCAAGGGTCCTTATCCCAACAAAAAGGGTAAGCAGGCAATCCCTGCGGCAAAGTCTCCTTCTCCTAGTGGTGCGAGTTGCTTCAACTGTGGGTCTGGGGATCATTATGCGAATAAGTGCTCTAAGCCCAAATCTTGTCGCTATTGTAAGAGCCCAGATCACTTTATACATCAATGCCTCAAACGTAAAAGCAGGAATGAGGGAAAGTTAAATGTGGCTCAAGCCCCTGGCAACACATCTCGTGGCCAAGGTATTTCTCATTCCATTCTTGATGGTATTATTTTATTTCATGATCAACCTATTAGAGTTCTCTTTGATACGGGTGCATCCCATTCTTTTATATCAAAGGAACTGGTAGACACTTTTTCCTTAAGTGTTACTGCATTGATGACTTCTTTAAAAATTGCGAATCCTGTTGGCGGATCCGCAACTCTTAGTTTGCTTTGTAAAGATGTGGAGATTATTTTATGTGATTTTTCTTTCCTAGCCGATTTGCATGTCATGCGTTACTTAGGCTTTGGAATAATTTTGGGAATGGATTGGCTTAACCGTTATCAAGCCCATATCCTATGTCCTGAGCGGACTATTCGTCTCCGACATCCACAATCTGTTAAACAGATTTCTGTTAATCTTAAAGATTCAGAATCCTGTTTGGTGGCATCTTTATATTCTTTAAATCCTCATGATGACGATGATGATGATGAAGATGATATTATTTCTCGTATTCATGTTGTTCGTGAATTTTCCGACATATTCGAGCCCGTTTTAGGTTTGCCACCTAAACGAGCAATTGAGTTCAGAATTAATCTTGTTTCTGGAGCTCAACCTATTACTCGTCCTCCTTATCGCATGTCCAATAAGGAAAATGAGGAGATGCGTAAACAATTATCTGAGTTGGAGACGAGGCAATTTATTCGCTCTAGTTCCTCGCCTTGGGGAGCTTTGGCTATTTTCGTAAAGAAATCCGATGGTACTCTGAGGCTCTGCGTTGATTATCGCAAGCTTAACGATCTTACTATTAAAAATAAATATCCTTTACCTCGGATTGATGATCTATTCGATCAGCTTAGTGGTGCTAAGGTCTTTTCACAATTGGACTTGGCTACCGGTTTCCATCAGCTTCGTATCGCTGAGGATAGCATTCCTTTGACATCATTCCGTACTCGATATGGATCTTATGAATGGCTTGTTATGCCATTTGGGTTAACGAATGCTCCAGCTTATTTCGTTGACCTCATGAATCGAGTTTTCAAAGATTTCCTCGATCGGTTTGTTCTCATATTCATTGATGATATTCTAGTGTATTCAAAAACCGAGGAGGAACATGAGAAACATCTTAGGATTGTATTGGAAACACTTAGGAGTAATCAATTAAAGGCGAAATTTTCTAAATGCCACTTTTGGCAATCTTGTGTGAAGTTTCTCGGACATATTATTTCCGAATCCGGGATATCCGTGGATCCTTCAAAGATCGAAGCGATTCAAGATTGGAAGAGACCGGAGAGTGTGACAGAGATTCGTAGTTTTCTCGGATTGGCGGGCTATTACCGCCGTTTTATTAGAGACTTTTCTAAGATTGTCGTGCCTCTTACTGGCTTGACTAAGAAGGGAGTTAAATACATTTGGTCGGACAAATGTGAAGCCTCTTTTCAGAAATTGAAAGAACTCCTTTCCGATGCTCCTATTCTTGTGATTCCCGAGGGGAATCAAGATTTTGTTGTTTATACCGATGCTAGTCACGTTGGTTTGGGTGCCGTTCTTATGCAAAAAGAACGTGTTGTTGCTTATGCTTCTAGGCAATTGAAGCCGGCCGAGACTAGATATGCCACACATGATCTAGAGCTCGCGGCTATTGTTTTCGCCCTTCGAATGTGGCGTCATTATCTATTGGGAGAGAAATTTATTCTTTACACGGATCATAAGTCTTTGAAATATTTATTTTCTCAAAAAGAACTTAATTTACGTCAACAGCGTTGGCTCGAGTTCCTTGCACCTTATGATCTTGATATTCTTTATACCCCCGGTAAGGGTAATCGTGTCGCCGATGCTCTTAGCCGTAAGCAACAAGCAGTTGTTTCTATGATGATATCCGAATGGAACGATCTCGAGATCTTATCCACTTGTGAGATTCGAGAGCGCGTATCCGATTTATGCTCATCGCTTGTTTTATGTAGCCTTGAGGCTCATCCTTCTCTTTTAGACCGCATTCTTGAAGCTCAAGGGCTAGATTCTGAATTGGCTCTTCTTGGCAAAAATGTTAAGGATAAAATTGATATTGAAGGTTTGAAAGACTATGATATTGATTCTCGTGGCGGCATTCGAAAATTTGGTAGACTTATCGTACCAAATATTGGAGATCTTCGTAAAGATATTTTAGAAGATTCCCATTGTTCTAAATTCACCATTCATCCCGGTAGTAGTAAAATGTACGCTGATATGAAGCGACTTTATTATTGGGAGGGAATGAAATCTGATATTGCTAACTTTGTTAAGTGTTGCATGACTTGCCAACTTGTCAAGGCCGAACATCAAAGGCCTGGTGGGTTATTGCAACCTTTAGAAATTCCAATTTGGAAGTGGGATCAAATTTCCATGGACTTTATAGATGGCCTTCCCCGTTCTCGTTCGGGTCATGATAGCTTATGGGTGATTGTTGATAGACTTACTAAATCCGCCCATTTTATTCCTGTTCGGTCTAACCGAACCTTTCCTCTTTTGGCCAAACTATTTGTCAAGGAAATTGTAAAATTGCATGGAGTTCCTACTTCTATTGTTAGCGATCGTGATCCATTGTTTACTAGTGGATTTTGGAAGAGTCTTCAAAAAGCTTTTGGAACGAAGCTTAATTTTAGCACCGCTTATCACCCCCAGTCCGATGGACAAACCGAGCGTGTGAATCAAACTCTTGAAGATCTTCTTCGTGCTTGTGTGCTTGATTTTGGTGGAAGTTGGGAAGATCATATTTCACTTGTTGAATTTTCCTATAATAATAGCTTCCAATCTAGTATTGGTATGGCACCTTTCGAGGCACTCTACGGAAGGCCATGCCGATCTCCTTCTTGTTGGCTTGAGGCCGGTGAGAAGCTGGTTTTAGGTCCAGACTTTATTCGTGATTCCACGGAAAAGATTGAACTTATTCGACATAGGATGAAAGAAGCCCAGAGTAGACAAAAATCCTATGCCGATAATCGAAGAAGGAAATTAGAATTTTCTGTTGGGGATCTTGTTTTTATTCGTGTTTCACCTATGAAGGGTGTTGTACGTTTCAGTCGATCGGGGAAGTTAGCGCCTCGATATATTGGGCCATTTCCTATCACTGAACGTATTGGTTCCATGGCTTATCGCCTTGCATTGCCGGCTCAGTTTTCTGCTATGCATGATGTATTTCACGTTTCTCAATTACGGAAATGCCTTCGGGATTCTGATTCTATTCTTGAGCCTGCTGTTGTGGAAGAAATTGAAGTTTCGCCGAATTTAACTTATGAGCAGCATCCTATTCGAGTTATAGCTTCTGAGGTTAAACGACTTCGAAATAAAGATGTTCCGCTTGTGAAGGTTCAATGGTCCTCAAATCCTAAGGATTGTTCTTAGGAATCCAGAGAATTCATCGAGCGTACACATCCGGACTTGCTTACTCCTTCTCCTTGAGGTGAACTTCTTCTTTCAAAATTCCTCTTGTGTTAATATGCTTTTATGGTTGTTACTTTTTATTTCCATCTTATATATATTGCGAGGACGCAATTTCTTTAAGGAGGGGAGTCTGTAACAACCCGCATATTTATCGAGTTTGTATTTAAATATTTTATTTAAATATTAACTCGTTAATCGGATTTTGGTCCGAAAAGCTACTTTTTGCAAACGGTCAAATTAGGACTCGAGACCACTTCCATTGAGTTCGAAATGTCGTTTACAACTTTTTAAGTATAAACATCGATAGGTTTGGAGTTAGTGAAATTTCACTAACTTTTCCCGCTTTGGACTTTGGGTTAGTTTAGCCTATTAAGCCCAAGTTCCAACCCTCTTCTCCTCACTCTTCATAAATTTCCTAACTAATCAAGCTTTGGCATTAATGGTGGAGGGAATGGGAAATTAAAACTCCAAGCACAAATTCAATTGCAAATCCAACATTCAACTCCAAATTCAAGTAGAAGATATTGGATTCAAGCTTTGAATTGCTTCTCCTTGCTTTCAAGCTTCATCTTCATAAACTTTAGTGCAAAGGTGAGATTTTTGTCTCACAAATCTAGTCTATAACTATATTGGACTGTTGGGAATGATTCCCTATCACTTTTGCATGCACATTTGCATTTGGTTTGGATTGGATTGGCGAAAAACTCCAATTTTTAGCATTTTGGTGAATTTTCTGCACTTAGGTCGTTCTGGCCATTTTTAGGTCGTTCGGAGTTAAGTCGTTCGTCCATGGGTCGTGAGTCGTTCACGAGTTAACTTTAGGTCGTTCTGGAAGAATTGGCACTTCGGAATTAGGTCGCTCACGAGTTAAGTCGTTAGGTCGCTCGCGAGTTAGTACCATAGGTCGCAGGGCTTTAGGTCATTCTGGAAGTATTGGCACTTCGGAGTTAGGTCGCTCGCGAGTTAAGCCTTAAGTCGTAGGTCGCTCACGAGTTTGGCCTTAAGCCGTAGGTCGCTCGCGAGTTAAGCTTTAAGTCTTAGGTCGTTTCCGACCTATAATCTCTAGGCAAACGTTAAGTCGCTCGCCCTGGTTTATCTCGTAGGTCGTCTCCGACCTAAGCTCCAGATAAGTCGTTCGAGTTAGGTCGTTGGACCATTTACCTTAGGTCGCTCGTCCACTAAGTCGGCCTGGTTTATCTCGTAGGTCGTCTCCGACCTAAGCTCCAGATAAGTCGTTCGAGTTAGGTCGTTGGACCATTTACCTTAGGTCGCTCGTCCACTAAGTCGGCCTGGTTTATCTCGTAGGTCGTCTCCGACCTAAGCTCCAGATAAGTCGTTCGAGTTAGGTCGTTGGACCATTTACCTTAGGTCGCTCGACTCTGTTAAGTCGGCCATGTTGGGTCGTGAGTCATCGTTAGGTCGCGAACACCTCTAGGTCGCAACCACTAAGTCGCTTGACCCCTTAGACCCCTAGGTCGCAGCCGTTAGGTCGTATGACCCTTGAGTCGTTAGGTCGTTAGACCTCATTTTGTCTTCACTAGGTCGTACCGTTTTGGTCGGGGCGCTGCCCCCTGGACCCCCGCGACCTGACCGGGCAGGTCGAACCCCGTAAGCGGTGGCGTTGCCCCCGCATCCCCACCTTGGGGGGTTGCCACCCCCCTGGACCCCCCCTCCGTAGGGGATCTTATCTGAAAAATATTGAGCTGATTTCCTTGGATTTTATTCGCATCTCCGTATGCGATCTTTGTGACTGATTGTTTCTACACTTGCTTATGTGTTTTGTCACTTTATAATATAAAGGTTTCAATACTAGTAGTAAATATCAAAACTCTTTTAACAAACAATTTCAACTCTATTTTTAATAACAAAGCTCTTTTCTTAAACCGTTTTCCAATCTATTAGTATATACAAGCCTTTACCTCACTCGGATGAGAAATCTAATTAAACGACTTAGTAAAACAAGTGGTATGAAACGCTTGCGTTCACTTCGTCGGTTAATTCTTGGACTTGTTCGATTGAACCTCTTGTGACAATTTTATTAGTGAAGATTTACAGTTTGTTCGTAAATATTTAAGTTAAGCAAGTGGTTATGGGACATGAAGCTAAACTTCTATATTTACTAGCTTAGTGTAATTGACACTTCTCGTTGATCTTGATGATCGCTTTATGAATTAGACTAGCAATTGCGCGATGTCTCTTTCATTGCAAGGTTAGACTAGACACCACTTGTGTGATTCCATTCACACATACCTTTCTGCTTTTTGGTTAGTCTTGACCTCAATCTGTGTGATTCCACTCACACATGTGGGGTAGCTCCCCATGGTCTTCAGACCGTCATGTGATAGGCCTCTTTCCCTTTTTATGATTTCTGGATTTCTCGTGTTGATTTCTGAAATTTATGTCATTGACTTGTTATGAGTACAAGTTTAGGGTATGATGCCCTCTTCGAATCTTTGAGAAGATTCTTGTGATATTGATTATCTCTTATTGATTGATCTTTTGTTGATCATTATTTACATACTTATAGTGGTATGTCGTTATGGATATTTATGTTTATGCCATATCTTTTATGTTATATCATGTCATCTGATATTTATAGCTAGACTGATCCGTTTATTATTTTCTTAAATAATACTCGGGTCAGACCGAGATGTTACAGGTGCTTCTGCTTGACTTCTTCCCAGGGATTCATCACTCTGACTTTTGGCTAACTGTTTAGATTAGCAGTTTTTGTTGTATACACTTGAGATATAGACTCATAGTTGTATTCTTTTGTATAGCACGTGTTGCTATTCTTTTGTATTATCGTGGATCTTACTGACCACTACTCTGATGTACACTTTCATGTGTTAGTTATATATTCATATCTTCTTCCGCCTTTGTGATATGGATATCTGTGACTGATTTGTGATATGATTATTTCTATGTTTGTTTCCGAAGATTATTTATAGCCACCGTGTGATAAGCAATTACATGGATGGTCGCTCCTCAACAGCCTTATTCTTCGTGCTAGTTGACAGCACTACTCCGGAGTGTTCTTGGCTAGCGTGGGTATAGAGGTGGGGCGTCACATGGACGCCAGCCAAACATGGTTTAAAAATCAAAACTCCTTAAAGAATATATCCTACTATTGCGGTCAAAAATACCCATATCTAGACTAAGAAAGAAGGTGAATTAATAGCCTTCTCATAAAAAGAAGTTAGAATATGAAATGAAAACTAAAGAATGGCATTGCAACATTTACCTGATAAAGGGACATGAAGCAGAATGTCGACATAACCTAATTTGTATTAGAGTAATCCTTGCATCCACATCCCAATGTTGTAAAATATAAATTTATCCTTTAAAAGTTGTAAAATACGAAATTTTTGTACTTAAAATATATGATATTATTTGAAGATAAATGAATTATAAATTAACAATATATTATTATTTATGTCTACATTTTATGTTATGCGATCCATATATCTTTATATATGAATAAAAATAACAATTTTATCATCTTTGCTTGTGCGTGCGTGTTGTAGGCAAACTTAAATCGATATATTTTAAGATTTATTAGATGAATTAATAAATATTAGAAAATTGAATTTATTTGAATGATTTAAAATAAAGATTACATAATTGGTTAAATACATGTATACGAGTAAAAAAATATTAGAAGAGAATTGTGAAGAGTTTGTAAGTAACTATGGAAATTCAAAATATAGGTGTTTAATATTAAAAATATAATTTTTCAGTGCAATACATGATAACTTCATTGAGATAAACGAATTATAAAATAAATTTGTTATTATTGTTGATGTATATAATTTATGCTATGTGATTTATATATCTTTATATTAAAATGAAAATTTTATTTTACCAGTTTGTTGATGCTACTATGGTATACTGTTGAAATTGTCATATTTTAGAATTTACATGATATATCGAATATTAGATAACTGAGTTTATCAAATGGTTTAAATTTTGAATTACGTAATTAATTTAATTGTATGGAATTAAATGTAAAATATTAGAAGAGAATTAAGAAATCGTTTGTGAACAATCTTAGGTGATTTTAAAAGTATGTATTTGATTATAAATTGGCATTAGAAATTTAGTAGAATAATTATGAAGTGATAAATTATAAAAAAATTAAAATTAAAATATCAAGAGAAAATTAAGGAGAGTAGAGAAAACTCCTACAATTAATAAGAGAGCTTGAATTTATTTTGCTTTACTATTATTTAATAGATAAAGTAATTTGAAATGCTGAATATTTGCACCACTTACTAGTGTTGTTGTTCATTAACTAATGTCGACATGGGGGGTAGGGGGATGTCGACATGCTAGTCGTTTTTCAAAATTCCAAATTTAAATGAAGAGACCTTTCCCTCCACCTCTTCACCAAAAGACACGTCTCTTCAACCACTATATAAAGGCCTCTGAAAACGAACTTTAACATCAAGAATTCTTATATTCTCTTACTCCTTCTTCTCCAAACATTTGCAAAAGAAATCCACTGGATATGCTTTCAATCTTCTTGCAAATTGATACTGTTTCACTTCAATTCTTCATTGATTTGCAAACCACACAATATCAGAGAGTTGTACTTTAATTCAAATCATTTCTCTCTCTGATTTCATCATATTCCTTAAATAGTTCAAATATATATTGTCATTGAAGGTCTATAGGATCATTATACCAAATCCCCAATAACTATATTGAAGATACGACTACTTGCCATAGTTTGTTGTTGGTGATAAGGTGTTCTTGTAGCCTGTAAAATCAAGAGGCTATGTCTTGTAGCCCATGAAACCAAGATTGTAAAGGTTTTCTTGCCACCCGTGGAAAGCAAGCGATTATAGTGGAATTCTGCACAATAAAGTGCAGGGCCGGATGTAGGATTGGTTAATCCGAACCAGTATAAAAATCCTGGTGTTATTTTCATTGCTGCATTTTACTTAATTACTTACTTATTCTCTGATTACTTCTTTCTGTTTGCAATTTGAGTAAATATAGTTTTATATTCATAAGAAAGTAGTTAATACACATTTCACCACTTCTAGTGTCTAAATAGCCTTAGGATCCAACATTGTGTTGTAGCCACTCAAGTTTCCAACAAAGCTGAGTATAGAAGCGTGATTTATTCTACAAGTGAATTAATATGGATTGAAGGCCTTTTATCTAATTTTGATGTCAAGGTTCCAAAACCTATTAGTTTGTTTTGTGATAATATTGTTGCTAAGTACATTGCAGAAAATCCAGTTTTTCAAGAACGCAGCAAGCATTTGAAAATGGTCTGCCATTTTGTTCGAGAATATGTGCAAGAAGGATTCATTAAAATTTTGCACGTCAGAACATTTTTGTAGCTTACGGATATCCTTATAAAGCCTATCTGTTCTGAACCTCATAAATATTTCTCAGCCAAGCTAGGACTTGTGTCAAAGCCAGCAAATCCAGCTTGAGGGAGGCTATTGGGATATATGATGTAATGTTTGTAAATATTATTATTACAGCTGTTATTTGTTACAAAATATTGAGCTATTGGGCTATTGAGGAAGTTAATCTTTTTAGTTGTTTTGTATATAAACTTTCACCGTGTAAATAAAAAAATAGATTTATATATTTCTCTAAAACTTCTTCTTCTCTCTATATCTGGTATTCTTCAGATTTTGAACTAGTAAATTTTAAAGAAAACAAACTCATAAATTAACCTTGAAATATCAACTAGCCTTAGATTTTGAACTAAATGATTTATTACATGATATTAAAGCCTTTGTATAGGCAATGTTAATAAACTAAAAAATAAATAAATAACATAATGAAGTAAAAGAGAAGAAATAAATTAGAAGAAGTATTATGCCAACTTTAAGATTTCTCCTACATTAATCTCTTCCATCTTCTAGCCAATTAGCTTCGAGTCACAATTATTGCAAAAAGCTTCATCATCTTCGTTAAACTCATTTGGATGAGAAAGCTAAAACTACTTGAGATTTCAAAAGGTTAATCATATGGGATTTTTCATTAATTTATATGAACTTTGAAAGGGTGGATTTCTTAATTTGATCGCAGTTAGGTACACATTTTGGACCTTACTCCTTCCTCATAACTGAATCTCATTGGACGTTCCCATACTTAAAGCATCTGCAACGCTGTTTAAAGTACTAAACTAACGTTTCATATATGATAATGTTGGTAACTTTATAACATAACCATGTCATGATTGTTGGTTCAAGTAAAAATAGATTGGAAAGCCGAATAATTGTAAAACTCGGATTGATTTTATCAAGTGATGTGCTACTAAATATAGCAGCTGTGTACCAAACTAAGAATGTAGGAATACGAGGGAACTGATTCAAATGGTTCGAGTCCGTGTCTAGTTACATAGTGATTGGTAAGTCACACTGTACTTATTTTACGCCATCAAGAAGCAAGATTTATTCATAAAAAGGTAAATAAAGGTTTTGTGGTCGAGGTCAAGGGTTATCTGTAACGACCCGTAAATTTCGACAATTAAATTGGTTAATTTAATAAGATTTTTGTAATTAAATCTAGTAAAAAATAAAAACTTTATAATTTAATATTGAAATGAACGCTAAAATGAAATATAGCAATGATAACTAAAACTAATTATTAGTAATTTGAATAAAATTCTAATAAATGAAGTAGTGAAAGTGTTATGCCTATATATAAATTGAATATGAGAAAATAAAAGTAAGTATTGAATTAACCAATGAAATTACACATTGTTAACAGTAATTGATGTAAATTAAGGTTAATAATTAATGAACTTGAATGAACATGCTAATTAAATAAAAAATTTAAATGTTATGATTTAGTTATAAATGGAATATTATTAAAACAAATGTAATTATTGTATTTATGTGTGAAATAATATGATAGATGGTAATTGTTGTGGAGAATAACCATACATGTATTATAAAGAGTATATTGGTAACAAATGGTTGTTGTTACCACTTAATTTACCAATTACAAAAAAAGGTAATTAAATATTACTTTAATGAAAATAAATGTAGTAACTGAAAGTGTGAATGTAAATTAAATAGAAATGTAAATTTATTTTTAAGGTAGCAATTGGTGTAATAGAAAGCATGAGACCAAGTAAATAAATTTATTGAGAATATTAATTGTAATTAATGTATATATTTGGCAAAATTTCAATATAAGTGGAAAATATAGTTAACACACAATAAAAAAGGAAAGTTGAGTATTGAATTAATTAATGAATTAATATATGTTGAATGGTAATTGAATAAAATCAATGTTTAGTAAGAAATTATAACATTGGTTTGGGAATGATAAACTTATGAAAATGTGATTGATAGTTAATGTAACAATTATTACAAGTTAATCATTTATTTAGTCCATTAAATCAAAATTTGTAATCAATTGCAACGAATCTCAATTCAATGTTATGTTAGTGTAAATTAAGAAAATAATTGAAAATAATGTCAACTCTATTTATAATATGACAATTGGTTGATTTAAAGAATGAAAATTGAGATTTATTAACTTATTGAAATTTAAAATTCAATAATTCAATTAATTGCAAACGAATGAAATTAAATATTTATTTATTACGTTAAATGAAAATTAAGTTGAAATTAGAAAATATTAATGTAATAGATTTTGAATCCAATATTAATTTCATCCATTGACATCAATGAATTGAATAATAAAATGAAAAGTAAATTAAATAGAATGATTGGAAATTTAATTTGTAACTTTGAATTTAATGAAATTGAGGTTAATACTGAAAATTGATAAATTAATCAACTCTAGATTGACATGTAAATTTGTTTAAATCATTGTAAATGATCGAGAAATCAAAAATAATGGAATTTGTCGATTAAAGAATTGAAATTGAAAATTTGATTTAATTAGTTAATTTATTAATTTAATTAATTATTGTAAAAATAGTCATTTTGGCCACTGGCTCGGATTTCGACGAAACCAGCTTCATCGGATCCATAACGGTGAATTATTGTAGGATTTCAAGTTTCGTAACGATCAAACTTGTCGTTTGATCGTACGAACCAGAAACGTCTAGAAATCGATTCAATTGAATCAATATGAAATAACTTCATTTGAGCATAACTACTTCATACGATGGAATTTGGACTTGAAACATGTTCCATCGCGTTTAAAATATTCAAAAACATCTATTTTGATATATGGGTTGACCCAATTTCGTTCCGGAGTCGAAACGGGCTTTTCGGGCCATTTTATCGTTTAACGCGTATATCAACCTTATCCATCCATTCTAATTTCTGCTTTGTCTATAAATACCCTGTTATAAACCCTAATTGTTCCTCATTGTAAATTGTATGTACGTACAATTCCTTCTCACCTCCTCATTTCAATGGAAGACAATTCTAGATCCAATTACAATTCAAAATCAAATCAAAAATTTAAAACTCCTCAAAAAAATTCATAAAAATATGAAATTTGAAGATCTCATCAATACGAATCTGCATCTAGTGTCTGTTTTTGCAATGGATGCTCTAGTCAGCCAGAAATCTCGGTCAACGCTCGTAATTCGTGGATCCTAGGAATCAAATTGGGGGTTTTCGATTTCGATACCAATCGACGAAATTGATTGAGGGGTTTTGTAGTGCTTGGCTTCAGGATGTCGGGGCTGGTGGTCGTTTGGCGTAGCTTGGCCGGAGGTGACCAGAGTTTACTATTTAGGGTTGCAAAACCTAAATGGTGGTGGCGGCGGCACTGCGACCTAGGGACAGTGAGGCACGCATGGGGCAGCGGCTGGGTCATGTGGGGCTCGTAGCGGAGGTGTCGACGCTAGCGGAGGTGCCGACGCTAGCGGCGGCGCGAGGAGGCGGTGAGGCGTGGTCAAAGGCATGGTGGTTGACCGTGTGTTTGTGACTTCTCTGGTTCATGCGCGAGTCAGTGCGTGCACGTCTGTAGTCGGTTGAGAGAACCGTGTGATGATGTGGCATAGGTTGAAGAGGTATTCATTTCTTTTTTTATTTTAATTGAATTTTAAGCACTCTAATCAACATAACTTTTCATACGAGCTCCGTTTCATGCGCGGTTTTCTCCGCTAGGTTCGTATTGGAATTTCAGACATTTTGGCGCTGGTTTGGACGGACTCTGAAGCTGTTAAAATTTTGGGTTTAAATTGGATTTAAATTCAATTTAAATTCAAAAGGTGAGTGTTTTAACCCACTCATAACTTCTAAAAAAAATTATGTTTGTTAAATTAATTTTTCATGTGATTATAAATTTATTTATGACTGTTGGCATATTTTTAATCTTCATCTCGGTTAAACTGGATTTATTAGATTAAATTGTTATTTAATTTATTATTGCATAAAAACTGCTACTTAAATTGTTAATTAAATTATTATTGAATATAAACTGCCAGTAAATACCTGTCGTTTATTATCTGTTATATATTGATATTTCGTTTGAATTGGATGATGATTGTGATAAATGGTTGATGGTTGATATTGGATGAATGGATATTGTATTTTATATTATTATAAACTGCAAGTTTTATGCATTTTTATTTCATTCGGGATTGCGGTTTGAAATGATATACAACCATATTTTTATTTTAAATTACGGATTGAAATGATAAATATCTGTATCACTTGACCGTAGGGTAGAAAATTATATACAGACACCGTGGTCTATATACAAAAATATTTTGAAATGATTTCTATGGTTTTGTGAAGAAAAATATGGTCATATGAGATATTGATTTGGATATTTTATAAATGTTATTCTATATATAGTTAAATCCTTGGTTTTAAACTATGTATAAAATTGGTTTAAAGTATAAAAGAAGTTTAATAATAAAGTTTGATTTTATTAAAATATAATATGGATAAGTATTTACTTAAATTATATTTTAATATAGAGTTTATATTGATTTTTATAAATCAAAGTTGAGAAGATAGTTTCGAAATTGATTTTAAATTTTATTTAATTAAGAGTTATATTTAATAAGAATCCATTTGGAACTTATTGAAATTGAGATTTTAAAAGAATATGGTTTTATAACTTAATTCGGGTTTAAGGTAATTTAAGTGAATATATCAAGTCTAGATAAATTGAGGAATATTCAGTTATTGAAATTTGAACCATTATTTAAAGGATATTGGCTTTATTAAGCAAATATTTCAAAACTAAATAATAGCAAAATAAATTTGGTGTATATATATATATATGAATTATAAAATTTAGTTTTGAAATATTTAATATTTAAGCTTTGAAATATATTGAATTTGAAATGGTTTATTTTTTGGATCAAATCTGTTTTGAAATCGATATAATTTGGAATGGTCTATGTGGAAACCGAATTGAATTGAAATTTATGATTTGGGGATTTGGTTAAATTTAAAATTTAGAAATTCGGGTTGTTTTGAATTGATTTGTGAAATTTAAGGAGCTGGTTTATTTTATAAATATTTTAACATTTAAACCATGTAAGGGGTGGAAGTTATGTTTCAAAGTTATAAATTTCAAAGTATTACGTTTTGGAAGTGTTATAGTTTTAAGTCTTTGGTTTCAAAATTTTATATCTTTGAAATACTATGATTTAAAATGATATCATATTAATTTGGTTTTTAAAACAAAAATGATATCGTATTTATATGGTTTGAAATGAATATTATATCCTGGTTTTGAAGTTTAATTATTTTGAAATGACCGCGGTGTTATAATAACGTTTGGTTGTTAAAGAGACCGAGATCGGAAGTTCTCATACTCTCTGCCAACTCCGAAAACCACTTTAACAACCGTGTACACGGTGGAGATTCCAGAATGAAGTAGGATGGTGGCGGCGTTTCCTTTGAGGTAAATACGTGGACCCGACTCCCGTGAGTTGGCATAAGGTGGCTGAACAGGAGCGATTGACGGGCTAAGAAGGTAGCACCTTTTATCGGACACATCCCTTCGATATTATACTCTGACTTTGGATTGATTCGGTGGCCACTTTTGATTTTTGATTTGGGGGTGTGACTCGAGGTGGGCGGTAGTAGCTGCTACGCGCTACTACCGGTCCGGAAGCGTAATTGGTATATCTACCCTAGCATTGCCTAGTTGTGCCGTGTCACATACCCTAGCGCGCCTTGTACGAGTTTGATTTGTGTCGTACCTATGGAGTATCCTCTGGTAGGTTCCCGATCAGGAGGTATTACGGTACTGTATAGACTATTAGCACTATTACGTGTTAAGGGCTATGTGGGTAACCCCTTAACGCTATTTAAAAGTAAGTTTATTTTACTATTAGACATTATTATAATTGCGAAATATTACTATATAGTAAATAGTTTAACGGATCCTTAGGAGATGTGAATTCCGAGCATCTCTTAAGTTACTGCACTCACGTTAGACACTGGATAGGAGAGTCAAATCCCGTAAACATCTCTGACGCCGTTTCACTCAAGTGTTTTGTCTTTTCAATTCGCTCGGGTCGGCCTGAGCATTTCAGGATTTGGAAGACCGTATTCTGGAGGACGAAGATGAAAATTTATTATTATTTATTATAGTATTCCACTACATCCATACTGTTCCGCTGCATTATTTATTGTTCTCTGGTATGTGTACCTCTGATATGTATTGTATAAGTATAATCAAATGTTTTTGTAAAACAGCTTCATGAACTGTTTATTTGATTATTATATTTTATCGTTCCGCTGTAAGATTCTATTTTATTTTTTTTCTTTCCCTGCTTTTTCTTATTTACCCATAACAATCCGCCCTTCTGTATGGTTTAAGTATGACGTGTGTGGTTTATCGTCGGTTTAAAACGTACAGAAAGGCTGGACGTTACATCTGGTATCAGAGCTTTGGTTTAGCGATAAACCATAGCTTTGTGGAGTCTGACTCTTTATTAATAGGGTAGTAATACCCTATGATGAGTCGCCGAGCGTATATATGAGAGAGCGTATTTGTTAGTGTTATAAAAGATTTTATATTATGTTAATTTGTTTCGTTTTGCATTTATAGATTCTGGTTGGTGCATAGGACGCTATGACATCAATAGGGATTTCTAAACACTTAATAGGACAGACCGACACAATATTTGTTTTTGAATATAGGTGAATGAAATAATTTTGCCTATTATATTTTCTATATATAAAATAAAATTCTATAAATGATATATATATATATATATATATATTTGGTTGCAATATATTGGTTGTTAATAATGAAATTTATAAAGAATAGTGGAAATGAGATTGAAATTAAGATAAATGAAAATTGGAAAGTTAGAATTTAAGTTCCGGGGGTTTTGAAATCTCTTTCAAATGATTTGGAATATAATAATAATATTATTTAGAAGTATTTTCTGATATAAATATTTCAATATAATTTGAAAAGAATTGTTTTAAAGAAATTTTGAAGAAATAAGTTCTGTACGCCCCTCTCTGTCGCTGGAAAATAATTTCGGTAATGAGTGCAAGTATCATCGACATTCATTTTCGAGTTTCGAAGTGGGAAGGCCACTGTAGTAGTTTTACTGCAGATTTATTTTGATAAGCAAATATAAATTTTAAATTGTTTTATATATAATTGGATATATAAGTAGCAAGTATATATTAAACTATTATTCTAAAATGATTTGAAATTTAACTCGGTATTTAGTTCTAAATTTTCCATTAATTAGTAGTTTCAATTGCCTTAGTGAAATGGAATTTAACTAAAAATTGAAACATCTAGATGAAATAATAGATTAAATACTAGGCTATAAATGAAATTTCAAGAAAGTTGAAATTAGTAACCCATAAACAAAAGATATGATTATTGAACGTTAAATTGTTTAAAAGACATGAGAAATCTTGTATAACTTTCAATTACATTCTTAAAAGCATATATATAACTTACCAAAAGATGTAAAAGTTGAACTGTCAAATAAGAAAATGCAATGGAAATTGTACAAGTAAACTTATGAATGAAGGTGTTCAATGAATTTCTTTAGTAAATAAGAATTTGATGTTATTAGGGTTATGAAATTAAGTTATAATTGAAATGTACTATAATAAAATATGGTAGAAAGTAAGTTTTGTAAGTAAGCAATTAGAAACTTAAGTAAATGAATATAAATGCTAAGCCATTGGATGGAACATGAATCCTATTAATAAATGAAAGGAAGTTAGTAAGTAATGAAAAAAAAAGGAAAAAAATGAAAATAAGTATTAATTGAATAAAAAGGAAATCAAACAATAAATGTATGAAATGCAATTTAAATTAGTGAACTTAATCTATTGTTTGAAATTGTTGTTTGGTTTGGTTTATGAGTTGTTTGGGTAAAAGACACTTTTAATTGCTTAGATGTGTGAATAATATATTGAGTTTTACCTAAGACTATTGAGTAAATGGAATACTTCATAGTTATTTGTCATTCTATGTGATTTAAAGTGTCTTAACCCAAACCAACCAATTGTTTTGTTTTGCTTGAATGGTTGATTTGTATATGATGTGTATACCGTTGGTTGCGAATGATTGATGTTTGTATTGATTTGTTTGTTTATGGTTGAAACCACTTTAAATATTTCATTTTATTTAATTTTTAACCTTTTTGGATTATATAAGTGAAATACAGGTTATGGAAGCAATTACTACTGCTTTTGGTTTCATAATTAAGCGTTAATTGTCCGACAAATAGTTATGTTTTCGGATTACGGTTTATAGCGTTATTATATTATTTTCCTGGGTTGGGATATATTTTATTTTGGAAAATATATGCTGTATATTGTTATATTTGATATTATATTTTCTTCCGACCCTCTCCGTACAAAAGAGACTCTGCCGAAATTTTCTGTAAATTTTGGACTTAGAAATATTTTGAAAAAGATGCTTTCCAAACCTTATAAGTTTGAGTAATAAAAGATTTAATGGTTATAAATTGGCATATTTTATTTAAATTAATTAATTTTTTAAATTATTATTTATAAAGTTAATATTTTTGAATAAGATATATTATTTATTTAATTCTTTCTTTTCCCATCTTTTTCTTTTCGAGGACGAAAAGTTTTGAGTGGGGGAGAGTGTAACGACCCGTAAATTTCGACAATTAAATTGGTTAATTTAATAAGATTTTTGTAATTAAATCTAGTAAGAAATAAAAACTTTATAATTTAATATTGAATGAACGCTAAAATGAAAAGCAATGGTAATTAAAATTAATTATTAATAATTTGAATAAAATTCTAATAAATGAAGTAGTGAAAGTGTTATGCAAGGATATAAATTGAAAATGAGAAAATAAAAGTAAGTATTGAATTAACCAATGAAATAACACATTGTTAATAGTAATTGAATGTAAATTAAAGAAATATGTTAATACAAGTTAATAATTAATGAACTTGAATGAACATGCCAATTAAATAAAATAATTTAAATATTATGACTTAGTTATAAATGGAATATAATAAAAACAAATGTAATTATTGTATTAATGTGTGAAATAATATGATAGATGGTAATTGTTGTAGAGAATAACCATACATGTATTATAAAGAGTATATTGGTGACAAATGGTTGTTGTTACCAGTTAATTTACCAATTACAAATAAAGGTAATTAAATATTACTTTAATGAAAATAAATGTAGTAACGGAAAGTGTGAATGTAAATTAAATAGAAATGTAAATTTATTTTTAAGGTAGAAATTGGTGTAATAGAAAGCATGAGACCAAGTAAATAAATTTATTGAGAATATTAATTAATGTATATATTTGGAAAAATTTCAAAATAAGTGGAAAATATAGTTAACACACAATAAAGAAGGAAAGTTGAGTATTGAATTAATTAATGAATTAATATATATTGAATGGTAATTGAATAAAATCAATGTTTAGTGAGAAATTATAACAGTGGTTTGGGAATGATAAACTTATGAAAATGTGATTGAGAGTTAATGATAACAATTATTACAAGTTAATCATTTATTTAGTCCATTAAATCAAAATTTGTAATCAATTGCAACGAATCTCAATTCAATGTTATGTTAGTGTAAATTAAGGAAATAATTGGAAATAATGTCAATTCTACTTATAATATGACAATTGGTTGATTTAAAGAATGAAAATCAAGATTCATTAATTTATTGAAATTTAAAATTCAATAATTGGATTAATTGCAAATGAATGAAATTAAATATTTAATTATTACGTTAATTGAAAATTAAGTTGAAATTGGAAAACATTAATGTAATAGATTTTGAATCCAATATTAATTTCATCCATTGACATCAATGAATTGAATAATAAAATGAAAAGTAAATTAAATAAAATGATTGGAAATTTAATTTGTAATTTTGAATTTAATGAAATTGAGGTTAATACTAAAATTGATAAATTAATCAACTCTAGGTTGACATGTAAATTTGTTTAAATCATTGTAAATGATTGAGAAATCAAAAATGATGGAATTTGTCAATTAAAGAATTGAAATTGAAAATTTGATTTAATTAGTTAATTTATTAATTTAGTTAATTAATGTAAAAATAGCCATTTTTGCCACTGACTTGGATTTCGATGAAACCAGTTTCATCGGATCCGTAACGGTGAATTATTGTAGGATTTCAAGTTTCGTAACGATCGGACTTGTCGTTTGATTGTACGGACCTGAAATGCCTAGAAATCGATTTAATTGAAATCAATTGAAATCAACTTGAGCATAACTTCTTCGTACGATTGAATTTGGACTTGAAATCTGTTTCAACGCGTTTAAAATATTCAAAAATATCTATTTTGATATATGGGTTGACCCAATTTTAATCTGAAGTCGAAACGGGTTTTTCGGGCCATTTTATCGTTCAATGCGTATATCAACCTTATCCATCCATTCCTTTTTCAACTTTTTCTATAAATACCCTGTTATAAACCTTAATTGTTCCTCATTGTAAATTGTCTGTACGTACAATTCCTTCTCACCTCCTCATTTCAAATGCAAACAATTCTAGATCCAATGACAATTCAAAATCAAATCAAAAATTTAAAACTCCTCAAAAAAATCATAAAAATATTAAATTCGAAGATCTCATCGATGAATCTGCATCTAGTATCTGTTTTTGCAATGGATGCTCGAGTCAGCCAGAAATCTCGGTCAAAGCTCATAATTCGTGGATCCCAGGAGTCAAATTGGGGGTTTTCGATTTCGATATCAATCGACGAAATTGATAGAGGGGTTATGTAGTGCTTGGCTCCAGGATGTCGGGGCTGGTGGTCGTTTGGCGTAGCTTGGCCGGAGGTGACCGGAATTTACTATTTAGGGTTGCAAAACCTAAATGGAGGTGGCGGCGACACTACAACCTGGGGACAGTGAGGCACGTGTGGGGCAGCGGCTGGGTCAAGTGGGGCATGTAGCGGAGGTGCCGACGCTAGTGGCGGCGCGAGGAGGTGGTAAGACGCAGTTAAAGGCGTGGTGGTTGACCGTGTGTTCATGACTTCTCTGACTCATACGCGAGTCTGTGCGTGCGCGTCCGTAGTTAGATGAGAGAACCGTGTGATGACGTGGCATAGGTTGAAGAGGTATTTGTTTCTTTTTTAATTTGAATTAAATTTCAAGCACACTAATCGACATAACTTTTGCATATGAGCTCTGTTTCATGCGCGGTTTTCTCCGGTAGGTTCGTATTGGAATTCTGGACATTTTGGCGCTAATTTGGATGGATTTTGAGGCTGTTAAAATTTTTGGTTTAAATTGGATTTAAATTCAATTTAAATTCAAAAGGTGAGTGTTTTAACCCACTCACAACTTCTAAAATTGGATGATGATTGTGATAAATGGTTGATGGTTGATATTGGATGAATGGGTATTGTATTTTTATATTATTATAAACTGCAAGTGTTATGCATTTTTATTTCATTCGGGATTGCGGTTTGAAATGATATATAACCGTATTTTTATTTTAAATTACGGATTGAAATGATAAATATTTGTATCACGTGACCATAGGGTAGAAAATTATATACAAACACCGTGGTCGATATACAAAAATAATTTGAAATGATTTCTATGGTTTTGTGAAGAAAAATATGGTTTTATAAGATATTGATTTGGATATTTTATGAATGATATTTTATATATAGTTAAATCCTTGGTTTTAAACTATGTATAAAATTGGTTTAAAGTATAAAAGAAAATTAATAATAAAGTTTGATTTTATTAAAATATAATATGGATAAGTATTTACTTAAATTATATTTTAATATATATTTTATATAGATTTTTATAAATCAAGATTGAGAAGATAGTTTTGAAACTAATTTGAAATTTTATTTAATTAAGAGTTATATTTAATAAGAATCCATTTGGAACTTATTGAAATTGAGATTTTAAAAGAATATGGTTTTATATCTTAATTCAGGTTTAAGTGAATATATCAAATCTAAATAAATTGAGGAATATTCAGTTGTTGAAATTTGAAGCTTTATTTAAAGGATAATGGCTTTATTAAGCAAATATTTCAAAAATAGATAATAGTAAAGTAAATTTGGTGTGTATATATATATATATATATGAATTATAAAATTTAGTTTTGAAATATTTAATATTTAAGCTTTGAGATATATTGAATTTGAAATGGTTTATTTTGTGGATCAAATCTGTTTTGAAATCGATGTAACTTGGAATGGTCTATGTGAAAACCAAATTGAATTGAAATTTATGATTTAGGGATTTGGTTAAATTTAAAATTTAGAAATTCGGGTTGTTTTGAATTGATTTGTAAAATTTAAGAAGCTAGTTTATTTTATAAAATGTTTTAATATTTAAACCATGTAAGGGGTAGAAGTTATGTTTCAAAGTTATAAATTTCAAAGTATTACGTTTTGGAAGTGTTATAGTTTTAAGCCTTTGGTTTCAAAATTTTATATCTTTGAAATACTATGATTTAAAATGATATTATATTATTTTGGTTTTAAAACGAAAATGATATCGTATTTATATGGTTTGAAATGAATATTATATCCTGGTTTTGAAGTATAATTATTTTGAAATGACCGTAGTGTTATAATAACGTTTGGTTGTTAAAGAGACCGGAATCGAAAGTTGTCATACTCTCTGCCAACTCCGAAAACCACTTTAACAACCGTGTACGCGGTGGAGATTCCAGATAAAGTAGGATGGTGGCGGCATTTCCTTTGAGGTAAATACGTAGTCCCGACTCCCGTGAGTTGGCATAAGGTAGATAAAACAGGAGCAATTGACGGGCTAAGAATGTAGCACCTTTTATCAGACACATCCCTTGGATATTATACTCTGACTTTGGATTGATTCGGTGACCACTTTTGATTTTGGGGTGTGGCTCGAGGTGGGCGGTAGTAGTTGCTACGCGCTACCAACGGTCCGGAAGCGTAATTGGTATATCTACCCTGACATTGCCTAGTTGTGTCGTGTCACCTACCCTAGCGTGCCTTGTACGAGTTTGATTTGTGTCGTACCTATGGAGTATCCTCTGGTAGCTTCCCGATCAGGAGGTATTACGGTACTGTATAGACTATTAGCACTATTACGTGTTAAGGGCTATATGGGTAACCCCTTAACGCTATTTAAAAGTAAGTTTATTTTACTATTAGACATTATTATAATTGCGAAATATTACTATATAGTAAATAGTTTAACGAATCCTTAGGAGATGTGAATCCCGAGCATCTCTTAAGTTACTGCACTCACGTTAGACACTGGATAGGAGATGTCAAATCTCGTAAACATCTCTGACGCCGTTTCACTCATATTATTTACTGTTGATTTAACTTACATAAGATCTTTTAGTTTTGACTCGAGCGTTTTGTCTTTTCAATTCGCTCGGGTCAGCCTGAGCATTTCAGGATTTGGAAGACTGTATTCTGAAGGACGAAGACGAAGATTTATTATTATTTATTATAGTATTCTACTACATCCATAATGTTCCGCTGCATTATTTATTGTTCTCTGATATGTGTAACTCTGATATGTATTGTATAAGTATAATCAAATGTTTTTGTAAAACAGCTTCATGAACTGTTTATTTGATTATTATATTTTATCGTTCCGCTGCAAGATTCTATTTTGTTTTTTTTTCTTTCCCTACTTTTTCTTACTTACCCCACAACAATCCGCCCTTCTGTATGGTTTAAGTCTGACGTATGTGGTTTATCGTCGGTTTAAAACATACAAAAAAGCTGGACGTTACATCACCCTAGCTAGGCATATCATAAGACGTAAATCCAAGATGAAGAGAGAGATGATCTCATCAAACCGTAGTTCGCTCGAATCACTAAACTTTGTTTAAGCTCAAAATATTGGATCTATGTGGAATACTAATCCAGAATAAAAAAATACAAGTAACCACATCACCACCCTACCACCGAACGCTACTTGCCATTTTACATTATTTTATCTCTAGCTTTAAACCCTTAATCCTAAATCGACTTCTTACTCTTCGTACAACAATCATTCCTAATAGAATTAAGGGTATGTCCTAAGGGTATGTAATTTGATTATATAAGTTGACTCTTATAGCAAATTTTTTTCTAAATAACTTCAATTTTATTTTCTATCGAATATACTATTATACGGGAAATAAGTAATGTTTTAAATACATTAAATATACATAAGCAGAAAATGCTTAGAAAATATATTTAATCAATTGTAGCTATGCATGAGATAATCGTGAGTATTGAATCATGTCAATAAATACTTGTTATTAAGTATTCCTAATCAAGATGTAATGAGAATATAATATCGATATATCCGTTGAGACTGGCGTACTTAACGCTTTCCGTATGATGGACGATGAATTACTTATGACTATCGAGGAGGCCAAGGATTTATGTATGCATTGTTTTTTGGAACAATTTCATAATGACTACTCGAGAGTCTTTTGCATTTTAAAAGTCAGACACAAGATCTCATGTGAAAATATGCAGTAATCTATTGATTTAAGTATACCATGAACCTTAAGTGTTTAAACTATGTTTTGGTTATGATCAACCACACGACAATAGATTCGTGTTAAGGGTATAATTTGTTATAAGTTGAACCATTTATAATGAAATACTATTCAAGAGAGGAATCGTCTCATGTGCATAGAAGGTTAATTCACTGTAATGACCATAATTTTGACTAACATTATTAAGAACATTTAATTAAGTGAAATAACGTAGATGGTTAAGGGATTGAGATTTGTTAACCAATAAAAGGGTCATGCCTTAATGAATCTATAAGCCAAAGAGAATTAAAATGGAGTACGTAAGAGGAATATGATAAGGGCAAAATAGAAATAGACTATGTTCTTATACCCTAAACCCTTCTTAGCTTCATTCCTTGTTCATTTTAAACAATTGCAAACAAAAATAAAATACTTATAAGCTTGGTCGGCCACCATTAAGAGAAATTAAAGGAAGAAAAGCTAGGAATCAAGTAGAAAACTTGAAGGAATTAAGCAAAGAGCAAATCTCAACCTTCTTAACACTAAGCTAAGATGAATAATGATTTTACATCTCTTTTTTATTGATTTCGGTTTCTAGTTAGATCCGAATTAATTTTGCAAATAATCTACCATGATATGATTGTTTAAATGGATATATATGGTTGTTGATGACTTTTGTTGCTTCATATAGATTTTATGATAAGTTTAGATTTGAAAAACCTATTAATTGACATCTAAATGACTTGCTTTTTTAATATGTGGTCGAAAACATTATTTATGAAGTGGATTTCAAGTTTCATAATTTTCTAAGTTATTGTATATTTTTTATGAATTTTCTATGAAAGAAAATAGTTAAAAATGGGTTTAAATTAATTACGGAAAATATATGTTGATTTTGTGTCTGAAATTAAAATATGTCAGAAAACATGTTAGAAGTGATATGGTCATTTACAACATAATAACTATACCATGATGACTTCAGGAAACATCTTCCCTATTGGATCGACCTTGGTAAAGTCTCTGCTACGGTCCAATCTAACCATTCATAAGCTGCTACCAAGCCCAAGCACAATATAATAGCAAAACGTTGATATGGAAAGATAAAAAGACAATATAGAAACCATTTCTATTAAAAAGAAAATTTGTTGCAAATAAATTTACAGTTCTATTTACTTTATTTGAAATAGGTGCCACTTGGCTAATTCTTGTACCTAAAATGGTGTATGCACTATCTATAAGATAGGTTAAAATATAATGAAGCCAAGAATTGAATATTAAGCTTTCTTCTTATTAATTCATGTCTCTTTTCCTTTTCCTGACCATATAATGAATTATTGTGTTATCATTTGGTGCTTTCATCATTTTTGAACTCAAACAATAGTAGAGACGAAATGATTAAGGAATAGAGTGGTGACTGAGATTATTGACACCCTCCAAAACTCCATCAACAGTACCACCCGAATCGTACAAGAGTTATCTCTTGAAATCAACTCCACACCTTAACAAACCACAACGCCAACCGACCGTCGCCGCCATCTTTCACTCGATCACCACCTCTACCCACAACCCCCTTCCCTCACTTATTCCCATCTGAATGCCTAGATGCGAGCTAACAGATTTCGAAGGTTTCAAACCTTTTGATTGGGTATTTCAAACAAAATAATTTTTTTTCACCATTCAATTCCAGATGGGCAAGGGGTAAATCTATCAAGTTTCTGTATGACGGGACAAACTTTTACATGGTTCCAATGAGTGTTTCACAGCTATCAACCCTCATCTTGTAACACACTCATGAAAACCATTGAGCAGAAGTTTGGGTCCTCTTCCTTCATCACCCCACAAGCAACTTTGTTTAGGCTCAAAAAAAGGGGATCCGTAAGCAATACTAATCCAGATTAAAAAATAATAAGTAACCGCATCACTAACCTACTACCGAACGCTATTTTCCATTTTACATTATTTTATATCTAGCTTTATACCCTTAATCTTAAATCAACTTCTTCCTCTTCGTGCAACAATTATTCCCGATAGAATTAAGGATATGTCCTAAGGATATGTAATTTGATTATATAACTTAACCCTTATAGCAAATTTGTTTGAAATAGAGTAAGACTTCGGTTTTATTTTCTATTGAATATACTATTATACCAGGAAATAAGTAATCTTTGAAATACGTTAAATGTATATAAGTAGAAAATCCTTAGAAAAAGTATTCAATCAATTGCAGTTACGCATGTGTTCATAATCATGAGTATTGGATCATGTCAATAAATACTTGTTATTAAATATTCCTAGTCAGGATATATTGAAAACATAATATTGATATATTCGTTGAGACTAATGTACCTAATGCTCTCCATATGATAGACGGTGAATTACTCATGAGCATTGACGACGCCAAGGAGCTATGTATGTGTAATTTTTTAGAACAATTATAGAATGACTCATCGAGAATCTTCTGTTTGTTAAAAGTCAAATATAAGATATTATGTGATGATGTGCAGTAATCTTTTGATTTAAGCATAGCATAAATCTTAAATGTCTAAACTATGCTTTGGTTATGATCAATCATATGACAAGGATAATCGTGTTAAGGGCATAATTAATTATAAGTTGAACCACTTGTAGTGAAACATTATTCAAGGTACGATTTGTCTCATTCGCATAGAAGGTTAGTATCACCATAATTTGTTGTCAACTTATATCCTTTGGATAACGTAAATCGATGAATCGATAAATGTTATTGGATTGAACATGGAATTTAATGTTGGTTTTCACCATTAACTACATACATTATTAGAGTTTTGACCATTAATTGAGTTTATAATGATGACAAAGAAGATGAGCATAATATACCGTTGCTTAATGGTGCGCTTTGAAGATAATAAATTGGATTTCATCGAGATAATTTGTAACTGAACTCAGATTCGCTACCATATTAATGGTGGTAATTAGACTTGACCCAACAAAACCGTACCCGGCCTTGCGGCTCTCGGTTCTAGGCGGGTCGAGTTTTGTCAGGTCCAAACAATACATTTTGAAAACTAGACCCAGCCCGACTTGAGGTTCGATTTAGGCTTTGAGTTTTCCTGTTTGGGTCGGTTCGGTTCGGTTCGGGTTTGATTGGATCTTTATGGTATTTTTCGTTACCTAGACTCGACTCGAGACCTATCTGATTTTGGGTCTTCTTATGTAAGTTCAGTTCGAGTTTTGGGTTCTCTATTCTGATTACTAACCCTATAGCACAACAAAGTCCGTGTTGGTTTTAATATTTAAATTGGTTAAATATTACCGAGGACTGAGTTAACGGTTGGGAGTCATGATGTGCACGTAAATGTGCATATTTTTACCACCATATTTATTCTATTTAAATTAAATAAATGATCATATTGGGTATTTTAACTTGTTTTAACCAAAATTCATATTAATTCCAAATTTTCACATATTCATCTTCATATAGGGGCAAAACGGTCATTTAAGTGCATATATTTCTTTGAGAAAAATTGATTGGAAATTTATATATATTTTTGTAGGAAAATGGTCTCAAATAGGAGAGGTTTTATGAAGAAACATGCATGCACAAAATGGATATAAAGGAATGAGGATGGAAATAATTCAAAGTGAAGATCATGGAGGACCCCACCTACCCACCTACCTTAATGTACAAATTAAAGGCTAATGCACATGCTTTTGGACTTAATGGCTTCATGTACATTTAATAGGGGATTAAGACATGTTAATGATTACTTGGCCTCCACACTTCCTAAGGGGCATTTTGGAAATTCCCCAAAAAGTGAATTAGGGTTTTAAAACTTGTATATATACCCCTTATGTTTCATGTAGATCTCTCTCTTAGTTAGTTAGTTTTAGTTTAGAAAATAAAAGAAAGCTCTCTTTCTCTTTTCATGGCTACTTAGCCATTTTTCTTCATGTATTTTTCTTTTTTTTTATGCAATGTTATTTAGTGTTTCCTTTTAATTACATGTTCGTTTTCTTTTCTTGTTTATTTTCTTTCATGTTCTAATATAGATCTCTTTTATTTTATGCAAGTAGAATAATTTTTCTTTTCATTTTGCTCTCTTTCTCTCTTCTTGTTTAATGTTGTTTTCTACATTTGTTCATATGATAACAAATATGAGAGCTTAATCCCTTCAATTTAGGGGTAATGAAGCTCTCTAGTATGCAGATCCAACATTTTGATGTTTATGCTCTCTTTATGTGCTTAATGAGAATGATTGAAGTGGTTTAATGATGTTGTTTAGCTTTGAATTTGATAGTCTATGTTGTTCATAACAAATAGGCTATACTTAAACAAACAAAACACAAATTGCCTCTTCATTTACATATGATTATGGCAAGGAAGTGATTGTTGAAATTAAAATTTGATGGCTTATATTTCTAATTAATAGTTAATAGGCCATGCTTAAAATAGATTTTGCTTTCAACTTTGTTGTCATATTTTATGAAATTTAAAAGTGTATTAGTGGCTGTGTTATAGTTTGATGGTTTATATTGAGCTAATTAATAGCACAAATATACCATACTTATGATAAGCACATCAACTAATTCACTAATGACTAGAAAAGAGAGATCATAACTTCATTTTGTTGATTTATGTGATCTAGAGAGTGGAAATTGCCTCTAAATTGTCTTAATACTCATATTTTTATCAATTTTCTTTTGCTTGTTTTTCTTCTTTTCTAGTTTAACATTCTTTTCAACCTTGGTTTAATTTGATTGAATAGATTTTTAAAATCATCAATTCCCTGTGGATCGACCCGTATTCGCCACGTGCTACATTCGTACACCGTGCGCTTGCGGTTATTTTTAATTTAAATTCGTTCGACGGTTTTCTAAACCGATAGAATTTCCGTCGACGAACAAGTTTTTGGCGCCGTTGCCGGGGAATTGTTTGATTTTAGTTTTCTATTCTTCGAATTATTTTTGGCTTAATTTTAGTGTGTGTTTGTTTTGTATGTGAGTTTGCAATTTAAAAAAAAAATTGTGTGTTTTTGTGTTATTTTTGATTGCATTTTTGCATTTTTATTGTTTCTTGTTTTCTAGTTGCATTTGTATATACATTTGTAAAAAAAAAAAGAGCATACAAAAAAAAAAATTCACTTCTCATTTACATTTCACATTTGCACAGTTTTCATTTCTTTGTTTTCTTTTTACAGTTTTCATTTCCCTTGCAATTTCTTCCACCACACAAAAACTGCCTGCAACCAATACTGTCTACTCTCTGGTTCCACCATACTTCTGTTACATTGAAGTGCACATTCTGTTGCACTGTTCCTTTTCTCAACCATTCCTCATCAACAGTGCAACTACAACTTTCCACTCCATACATCCTCTGTTGCCTAAACTAAGCACAGACAACTTGCCACTCCCCTCAACAAAAACTTCTAACTTCTCACCAGCCATCCTTTCCTGTGCTACTGCCCCTCCACTGCCAACTTCCTCAATCAAACAACACAGCCATCACTTCATCCCCACTGCTACATCAGAGAACAGCCAAACAACCATCTACTAGACTTCTACCATCCACAACAACCCAAAAACATCCCACATATCAACTACCAAAACTGTTGCACCATAACCTCTTTCTTCAATCTCTCCGCTTTCCTCTGCCGCCAACAAACTGTCAAAGTCCAACATCCATTCCTGCCTTGGCAACCCACCTCCGACATCAAATACCCGTATCAGACACCGATACCAGACATCAATCAGAAATTCATATTCTCTGTTTCAAGTTCAATACAGCCACTTCAACATCGTAACAACACTGCAAGCAACCAAAATCATCTTCCTTGACATACCCATCAGCCTTCACAGCAAGCATATCACACTTCCTGTACCATCTCCTTCACAGCAATACAACTCCAAACTTCACTTCACAACTGTCGCACATAACCACTTCTTCACAACAGCAGGACCACGTCGAAACCATTCAGCGACCTCATCTAAAATCGTGAGTCCCAAAGCAACCGCAACTGCCTCCCACCTCAAATCTACTTCGAACCAAAACTTCAATTCGAACAACTTCGACCAATCGACCTCGCGAATCACATCGCAACAACCACGACCTACGAACCCACCCTGACTGTCTCCAACACCACTTCCCCGAACCATAAATTCGAAGCTTCGACCACCAGAACAACATCCAAATCGAACCACCTAAAATCGCTTCATCCCCTAACCAGAGCACAAAAACAATCGTGACTGGTTCCGTTGCAGCAGCCAATTCATGAACAAATTAAACAACTTCATCCTTTGATTTCAATTTTAATAGGAATCTGAATGTTGGAAATTGCGATTTGATTTAACGGATTGAATTAAAGAAATTGATATTTGATTTTCTGAAGTGGAAATGGTGTGCAGTCTTCAATTTGTGTTGTTCGAGATTATTGATTAGGTTGAGTCTTGGTAACTTGTTTATTTGTTTTGGGCTGGGCCGATCGTTTTTCTTTAAAAAAAAAAGGAGAAAGGAATTGTTTTTATTCTTATTGTATTTAAAAAAAAATTGTTAATTTTGTTTTTAAAAAATAAATTTTTTTTTTTTAAGTAAAACCCTACTTTTAAGTTTCCTTTCAAAAAAAAAACAAAAAAATTTGTATATATCTTAGTTTTTAATTTTCAGGTTGCCAAAGCAGGAAATAAAGGAAGAATAGCTTGCTGAAAATTGCTTCCTTAGCTAGCCAAAATAAATTGCTCTGCTTGCTAAAAAATTCTGCTTTCGTTTCTTTTGAATTGAATTGTTGGTTGCTTGCATTTGAATTTTAAAAAATAAAAAAAAATTCATTCGTAGTTGCATTGTTAATACACGTTTAGTTTCTGTTCTGCATTTCATCTTAGATTTTGATTAATAATAACGGTTAGACATCGATAACACTTAATTGTATATTGACAATTTGTCTTTTTTTGAACAATTTAATTTCTTGGTGTCTAGGCTATGGAAGAGTAATAACCATTTATAAATATTATGGTGATTCGTAAATATTATAGTGGTTGTTCCTCTGAAGGTACTTAAACCTTCGGCTGCATTGCTACGGTGATTCGTGGTGCACCGATAAATCCTGCCCGTTACCTGGCTGAGAACTATCTTGTTTATCTAAGAAAATTTGTGAATATACAATTTTGGGTTAACTTAGGATAAATCATTTGTAATTAACCCTTGCATTCACTTAGTTGCATTAGTTCATGCATATTAAAAAAAAAACAAAAAAAAATTCAAAATCCAAAACTAAAAAAATTGTTAATATTTCTTAACTTAGTTTTTTTTCTTTTCTTTTGAAAATTTTCAAATCAAAATTCCAAAAAAATTAAAATCAAAAATCCAAAAAAATCTTTTCAAAAAAAAAATTGAAATCCAAAAACAAAACAAAAATCAATTTTTGATTCTGAAAAATAGATATTTCTGTTTATAAAAAAAATCTTGAAAATGTCCGAGTTTCCTTTTTCTTACTCGCTTGAATTTAACTACGAAAATCAATATAATCCATATGAGTTTACTCCAAATTCGTATGGATATTTTAACAACTTTTGTGTAAATAATTCAAATTTCAAACAACAAAAATTTCAAAACGATGACCAACGTTCGACTCTTGAAAATAACATTGAAATGATTTCATCTTTACTCGAACTTTCTACACGACAAAATCAAGAGATAAATGATTTATGTAATTCTGATTTATGTAATAACTCGAGTCGAGGATTTCAAAATTTGAATTCAATTCAAAATTCAAACGATTACGATTATAACTCATGCCAATTTAATTTCGAGCTCCAAAATGAATTCCAAACTCAACATGAAAATGGGAACAACTTTTCAAACGAATTTAGCAATGGGAATAATCTTAACCATGTTACGAGTGAAAATTTTTGTTCTCAACAAATCCAAATCGAAAATTCTCAATTTAATAACTATAAATTGGATTTTGTTGAACAAATGAATGAAATTTACGATGATCACACGGATTTGTTGTTTGAAACTTATATGAAACAACGTGAACAACAAAATCAAATCTCAACGTGTGATGAGTCAAGTGATAATTCATCTTTTACCCAAATCGACGATTTTCAAATAACAACTTTTGAATTGGATAACGACGATCTTAATCAAGTTGTTGAAAATACGGTAATTGAGTTGGATTTCAATTCTTTTGAGGGTGCGAAACTCGATTTAAATTTCGATCCTCCTTTTTCTGAAAATTTGAATACAACAACTTTGAATTTTGAACTTGATTTATGTAATAAAGTTGTTAATAATCCAACAAAGGAAGTCGAATTTAATGAACACGAATTTTTTGGACTTTTGGATGACGAGTTGTTAAATTCCGAAGGGGAAGATGAAAATCACCATTTTGATTTTGAAATCAATAATTGTGAAAATGTTTTCAATGATAAGCTTGAATTTCAAATTGGTGAAAATAAACTTGAACTTCAATCAATTGTTTTGTCGACCCTGAAAATCATCGAAAATAAAACAACTCGTACGATTTTTAATAAAACGACATTCGTTTTTCCAAATCGACAATCAACTTCAAATTCTTTTACGATTTGGTTTTTCGTGCTTAAGCTGTGTCTCGCATATTTGACGAGACAAATTAATCGGTCTTTGGAAGACCGTTTCATTTACTTTTTGACAATATACTTTCTGATCTCGTGTGAATACCGTTCGTTTTCATGTAAATAATAATAAACATCCCTTTCACTTGGGTTGACTGTGGGGACACAGTCAAAATCAAGTGTGGGGGGGAGACTCATTTTCTTTTTGATTTTTCATGATTAAATTTTCATTTTTTCTTTTTTCTTCCAAAACTCAAAAAATATCAAAATTTTAAAATACAATTTTTTTTCAGCATTTTTGATTTATTTTTAAAGGAACACTATAGGATAAATATATGGTTTTGGTTTATTAAATTGAAATTTTTGAAAATATATTCGTCTTAAGAAAAATAAAAATGAAGTTTGATTATAAATAACAATGGTTTAACTGGTATATAGGAAGGTTCATACGTGTTAATTATGAAATACATCCTAATTGAAAATCTTTGTTTTAAAAGTGGTGAATTTAAAGTAAAGGATATAACATTTTTTTTGTCTTCTAAGTTAAATGGTGCTAAGAAAATTTTGCAAAACTCCCTCTCAAAATAAATAAATAAATAAATAATAACATCCAAGTATTCACTCTCATTTAAAAGTCCTCACGGTTATGCAGGGGTGATTACTTGGAATTTTTGATTATGTGCTTTCATACTCATTTAAAAGTCCTCACGGTTATGATGTATGGAACACATGTATGTAAAAAAAAGACTTAATAAAAACCACCTACGGTCGATAGTGTATGCATGAAAGTGTGTGCACTCGCCATGCTCTGTACTCCCCTCACATAAGCCCGAAAGGCAGTGCATGGGTGGTATATCTGGCCTCAGTTTACCTGAGCTAGGTGTGTAATTTTTCTTGCAAATAATGAGAGAGCAAGCAATTGAAATCCTAGCACTATTTTTACTTATTTGATTTGATTTGTTATTGAAAAGAAATGAAAATACCACTTTGATAAACTTTGATAATCAACTAAGGATCCATTTTATAATTACACTTTGTTATCAACCGAAACAACAAGTTAAACTATTGTCTATTTGTTATGATAACTTGATTTTTGTTGGAAATTTTGACCAGTAAATGACATAAATTTTCAAGAGAATAACCAAAACCTATATTTAACTTATTCGTGTCAATTTAAAAATAAATCTTTCATTTTGTAAATATTTTCATCTCGCACTTGGATTTTGTGGGTAGTATCCGCTGAAAACCCTCACGAGACAACACTCGTCCTACTAGGGACACCCAGAGGTTTAACGGCTTGTTGCATACGCTCAATGCAATCGTGCTTTCTACGAAAACGGATTTATCTTAGTTTTTCTTTATTCGAGGACGAATAAAAAGATAAGTGTGGGGGTATTTGATGTGCACGTAAATGTGCATATTTTTACCACCATATTTATTCTATTTAAATTAAATAAATGATCATATTGGGTATTTTAACTTGTTTTAACCAAAATTCATATTCATTCCAAATTTTCACATATTCATCTTCATATAGGGGCAAAACGGTCATTTAAGTGCATATATTTCTTTGAGAAAAATTGATTGGAAATTTATATATATTTTTGTAGGAAAATGGTCTCAAATAGGAGTGGTTTCATGAAGAAACATGCATGCACAAAATAGATATAAAGGAATGAGGATGGAAATAATTCAAAGTGAAGATCATGGAGGACCCCACGTACCCACCTACCTTAATGTACAAATTAAAGGCTAATGCACATGCTTTTGGACTTAATGGCTTCATGTACATTTAATAGAGGATTAAGACATGTTAATGATTACTTGGCATCCACACTTCCTAAGGGGCATTTTGGGCATTCCCCAAAAAGTGAATTAGGGTTTTAAAACTTGTATATATACCCCTTATGTTTCATGTAGATCTCTCTCTTAGTTAGTTAGTTTTAGTTTAGAAAATAAAAGAAAGCTCTCTTTCTCTTTTCATGGCTACTTAGCCATTTTTCTTCATGTATTTTTCTTTTTTTTTATGCAGTGTTATTTAGTGTTTCCTTTTAATTACATGTTCGTTTTCTTTTCTTGTTTATTTTCTTTCATGTTCTAGTATAGATCTCTTTTATTTTATGCAAGTAGAATAATTTTTCTTTTCATTTTGCTCTCTTTCTCTCTTCTTGTTTAATGTTGTTTTCTACATTTGTTCATATGATAACAAATATGAGAGCTTAATCCCTTCAATTTAGGGGTAATGAAGCTCTCTAGTATGTAGATCCAACATTTTGATGTTTATGCTCTCTTTATGTGCTTAATGAGAATGATTGAAGTGGTTTAATGATGTTGTTTAGCTTTGAATTTGATAGTCTATGTTGTTAATAACAAATAGGCTATACTTAAACAAACAAAACACAAATTGTCTCTTCATTTACATATGATTATGGCAAGGAAGTGATTGTTGAAATTAAAATTTGATGGCTTATATTTCTAATTAATAGTTAATAGGCCATGCTTAAAATAGATTTTGCTTTCAACTTTGTTGTCATATTTTATGAAATTTAAAAGTGTATTAGTGGTTGTGTTATAGTTGATGGTTTATATTGAGCTAATTAATAGCACAAATATACCATACTTATGATAATCACATCAACTAATTCACTAATGACTAGAAAAGAGAGATCATAACTTCATTTTGTTGATTTATGTGATCTAGAGAGTGGAAATTGCCTCTAAATTGTCTTAATACTCATATTTTTATCAATTTTCTTTTGCTTGTTTTTCTTCTTTTCTAGTTTAACATTCTTTTCAACCTTGGTTTAATTTGATTGAATAGATTTTTAAAATCATCAATTCCCTGTGGATCGACCCGTATTCGCCACGTGCTACATTCGTACACCGTGCGCTTGTGGTTATTTTTAATTTAAATTCGTTCGACAGTTTTCTAAACCGATAGAATTTCCGTCGACGAACAAGTCACACAATTGCAACTCTCAATTTTCGTTTGAAAATAGTTTAATGATCTATAAAAGTTATAAATTATTAGGGGAAATTAATTTAAAAATTATATTGATTTAATTATTATTTTATTAATATTATTAGGGGACGGAAAAAATAATAAATAAAATATATAATTGGTATATTTATTTATTTTATATAGGTGGAAAATAATGTTTATTATCATAGACTGATATGCCTTAGGGTAATCATGTAATTTGTTGCATATATCTAACTTGATAACCGATCTTATTCGAAATAAAGGTATTTTCTATCTATTATATACTTAATATAATATGTTATATTGATTAAGTAATTTAATTAAAGGTATATTTAATAGAAAATCAATAAATAACATGTTTTGTGATAGTAGTTATAATACGTTGTAATCATGAGTGATTTATACAATAAAATAAACATATAGTTTTAAACATTCCTGATCAAGATGTATCGAGAATGGATATTGATACACCCATTGAGAGTTGAGTACGTAACGCTCTCCAAATGTTAGGTGGTTATTATTCATGACCATTGGGGACATGCGTACTGATAGTTATGGGATAACCATGGAATGACACACTTGTGGTATTCTGTTGGTTAATATAACTATGGTCAAACTAAAAATACCAATGTGATAAAACTACATGGTTCTCTCGATTTGAGAATACTATTGATCTTTAATATAGAAGTTCCGCTTTGACTATAGTTAAATCGTAGCACGATGTCCATCAAAAGAATATAGTTGGGTCGAATGGAAACGTTGGAAGTGACACGCTATTCAAAAAGGATTTGTTTATTTAGTTATATGAGGTTAGTATCACGATTAACTGAAGTGAACTTAACGTCAAAGTCTCTGGTCAGAGAATTTCAGTTAATAATAATTGTTATTCTTGAACCAAGGACTTTGTGTTAGGATTATAGAGTTGAATATGGACGATATTAAAATTTTAATCATTGCCAAATTTCATAAGTTCAAAGTGATATGGTTTTGACGAAGAAAACTAGTGTAAATAATAGCCACAACCAGCAACGCTTAATAAAGTAAAATTAGATTTTTACCAAAACCAAGTAAGCGATAAATCTGGCCAAAATATCACACCATCTATTAAGTGGCGTATGAACGTTAATATTTGAATAGTTCGGTATTAATAGTTGACCAAATTTACGCCTAAGGAGTCGCATAACCGAATAGTTGACCATATTATTTAATTAATTTATAATATTTATAAATTAATTAATATGAAATATTAGTTATAAAATTGTATTTCGATTTGTTAAACCGTATTAATAAATATGTTTATGATAGTTTTAAATATATTAATCGACGTACAATATCGATACCTATTTATATTGGATTTAAATGCGATGAATATTGTTCGGGATTTAAATGGGTTTAAAGCCCATATAGGGGATTGTGAGTTAGACGTGTATAGAAAGGTAAGGGTGACTTGGATATGTAGAATGAGCTAGGGTTCTGATAGGTTAATGGAAGAGAATAAGTAAGAGAGAAAAGTGGATCTGGATCCTAACTTATCTCTCCATCTCTCCTCTATAAATAGATCAGAACCGTCATTCTTTTTCTAATTTTTTGAAGCCTCTGCTACCCTTACCTCTAGTTAAAATTCATCTTCCCCTCTCCTTCTTTTTCAAGCTCAAATCAAATTAACATAAACATTATTCAACAGTCGATGGTCTACAGTTTAGGAGATAACTCCTTCAGAATTGGAATTTGATTCAGGAGTTTGTTTCAACGCTTCAAGGTATGATCCTTTAGCATTATGAAATGTAGTTATCCGATCTATTATCGTATACTAATATTTAAATAATTTATGTATCATATATTGTTTCGTTAGTTAGATGACGATTCTAGTATATTGATATACCGTCATATTCAAAATGGTTGTACGATCATATACTTATATCTATTTAGAAATAAAATAAAAATTATGACATATACATGCTTCGATATTCATAGGTTAAGATAATAAAAAAATGAGATTTTTAAATTAAATTAACTTAAAATACTTTATTTAAATAACATAAACTTTATAATTTATATATTAAACATTATACTATACAGAATATGTTTTAAAATTATCTACAAATAGTTTTATACCTATAAAAAAATTAGCATGAAAAAAATAAGTTTTTAATATATAGATATAGACATATATATATATATATGAATATTATTTAATTCAAATCAGTAAAATAAATCTATAAGATAAATAAATATATCATAAAATACAATTTAAATTTTATAAAATCATTTTCATACTCGATAAACTTTCGAATGCAATTTTTTAATATGTAGTGATTAAATATTATTATAAATGCCAAAATTAAATTTAAAATTGCTTTTAAATCACAAAAATATATATTGAAATATTCAAATGTTAAAATATCATCTAAATTTTTTATAAAATATTAAAACATAATTTATAATTTTGAAACATGTTTTTTATACATAATATTACTATTTAATTTTGATCGAAAATTTAAATTAAATTAATTAATTTTCTTTCCATGAGCATTATTAGGAAAGTTAATATATTTTTATATTTCATTCATATATATATCTATACATATATACATTTATGTGTACATATATATATATGGGGTTTTTAGGCTCAAGGAAAAAGTTGGAGAAAAATTTAGTTTTAGAGACAAGAAGTTTGCATTTTAGGCTTAAGGATATTTTTTTAGTGTAAATCACAGAATGATAGTTGTAACTATCATTTTCAATTTACATTAGAAAATGTCCTTCAGACTAAAAAGCAAACTTGCTGTCCTTGAGACTAAATTTTTTATCAACTTCTTCCTTGTGTCTATTTTCCTGTGTGTATATATATATATATATATGTATGTATGTATATGTATATGTATGTATATGTATATTATTAAACTATTTATATGAATGTATATACATTAATATTTTATACACAAAAATAATAATTTTGTTTTCGGTTTTACAACAAAATGAACAATTAAATTTTATAATATATTTTAAAAAAAATTATAAACATAATACATATACATATGTATACATTACAAATTCCACATATACATATATATATATATATAATCATTCAAAATAAAATATAAATAAAGACATATACATATATATATATATATATGCAATATTTTATATACATAAATTAAAGCATATATCATACATTTGGACGGTACATTTGTATACTAGATGAGCTAACATGTTTGTTGAAGTGTCAATTCAAACACTTATACATGGGCATGTTAAACATTGCACAGATTGCTATGTGACACATACACTCACATATATATGTGTATATGATACATATGTATATATATTTTTTAATATTAATTACATGATATAAAAGTATATATTTTTTAATATTAATTACATGATATAAAAGCACATTTTATAAATGAAATAATGATTTTATTTAAAAGAAATTTAGAAATGTTCTAACTAATTCAACTTCATACACCCAATAAAGTTTCAATATAGTAAAAAATATCAGATATTCACACATTGCTTCTGCTGCGGGCTGGTCCATTTTCAACAATGGCATCAAAGTCAATAGCCTGTGCAGTCTAAATTAGTCGTATTAGGGTTAATTAATTAAGTTTGCAATCCAGTTAGTAAGGTGCTTAAAAAAGGTAGTGTCTTGGTTGGGTTATTGGGTTATAAGAACATTATCCTACCAGGCTATCGGGCTAGCCCGAATAATTATGTAAGCCTAAAGATTATCCCTAATAGAAAAAACCCAATTTGAATCGGGCCTTAGGGTAGTTTCAAAATTGTTTTGAAATTAAAATAAACGTTTTAAATTTAAAAGTTAAATTTAAAGTAAGAAAAAATTATAAACGTAATAATATAGATTTTCATATTGTTTTGAAAATTAAATAAAAGTTATAAATTTAAAATTAAACACATATTATAACAGTTATAATGCAAATTTTCAAAATGTTTGAAAATGTTATAGAAATAATTTCGAAAGCATTATTGATTAATAAGATTAATAGAATAAATGAATTAAATAAAGTGGAAATTAGGGAAAATGACAAACTTTGAAAAACATTAGGCTGAGGGACATTAAGTTTTATTTTTTGGCTGAAGGAGAAATGCTAGTTGTAATTAGCATTATATTCAACATTTAACTGTACAAAATGCTAGTTATAACCAGCATTATATTCAGCTTTACACCATAAAAATGCTTGTTATAACAAGCATTGTTCTACAGGTAAATAAAAGACTTGCTGTCCTTCAACCTATATTTTTTTCTAAGCTTTTCCTTGTGCTCATTTTCCTGTTAATTAAATGAGTTAATTAATTAAATATATATACATACATATACAATATATATAATGATTTATGTGATGTTGTCTTGAATTGTTTAATACAATATGAGTATACATGTGCGTATAAAAGAATTTTTGAAATAACAAAATTTAATTAAAAAAATTTAATTAAATTATTTAAAAGTTAATTAATAAATTAAAATACGCACACACGCACACTCATATATATATATACACATAAGATATATGTGTTACTATAAAGGTTATATTGTGTGCATATATATATATATATATATTCGATATAAGTGTTATAACTGAATAATATAATAACTAATTAAAGTGTTAATTAAGTAAATTAATTAAATAAGATTTAATTAATAAAATATTGTACAAAAGACTATTATATAAGCAAATCAAATTATAAAAGTTATATAATAAAAGTTATATAATATAAATGTATAATAATTGGTAGAATAGTAAGAAACCCAAAATAGATTCAAAATATAAATACATGCGTATATTACGTATATCGTGATTTCTGATATATCCAACACTTGAATCATGAGTGTATTTCATAAGAAATACATTATTCCATAAGTCGATATATCTCAATTAAATATATTAAAGATTATGAATCTTTAATATAAAGTTGTCCTCTATCATTTATATATACTTACATACTCCTTAGTTGTTGAGCTTTTATAATGAACCTACCGCGATGACCAGTTTAGCAAAGAACATTACAAGTAATGTCGTCTGCTAATCCGAAGAATATGGCTTGTTAAGGACGATCGAATGTGAATATATTCTTATACTAATATTGACACGTCATTTATACATTTTCACTTAATATCTGAACTGAATTTGACGTGTACAATATTAATACAAAGTAATAGACATGCCGATTTCTCAGAATCAGAACAATATATCATATAAATAACAATCACAGATCACAGTGGAACAATATACATATACAAATTATTTAGTTTACAAAATGAAATAATATACTCGATTGTTATACAAATTTAATAATTCTTTAATGTCAATTATACATTTAATATACAAGGTCCAAATTCCTAAATGAGATAAACTAAAAGTCCAAAGTATTTATCTCCTTGTTATCCTAAACATCCAAAGGTCAACTTGTTCTGTAAGCTGAAAAGTCTCGGTCTGACCCGAGCAAAATAACACCCGGGTCAGACTATCTCTAAATGTCCTATAGGGTGAGAACAAGATTTATAACACAAGAACAGATAATATATAGGCACTACAAATATCTAAGAAATAACAAGTCAAGAGACTAACCTAACTTAGAATTCATCACAAGACATGGGTTTTAAATTTTGGTGACGAACACAAATTAGTCACGAAACACTGAATTCACATAACAAAGCACAACATCTCTAAGCACACAAATATCAATAATTTAATTTACAAACCATCACAAGACAAGTATATATATTTATTTCAGGAACACACGACAAAAGAATATATATCTATTTCACAAACACATGACACAAGTATATATACATATTTCACGAACATAGAACAGTCACAAAATCCAAATATCCAGAATCCAAGAGATCTTAATCCAAACCGATCGTCCAAAACAATCACAATGATTGTACTCAAAACCTGTGGCAAACAAACAAAAAAATTGGTATCACTCAAACCGATCTGACACCAAAGATCGTACTCAGACCGGAAACACAGAATCACGGAATGATCTCAATGATAGTCCGTACCGATCAAGGCGATCGTAGAAACCATGACTCGATAAATCTACATTTATTTAATATCATTATTTTATTATGTTTGAAAAGAAATCCAGGAATAAACTTCTTAGGGATCTAGCATCCACTTGTCGCACACCAAAAGAGTAAACTCTAAAGTGCCAAATACTGTCACCTTTAGTAATCACTAGAATTTAACCAATACGTCCCATACCATATGGTGAAATTCAAGTATTTACTAAAAGCTAGTAAGGATCTAGCAACCACTTGTCGCACACCAGAAGAGAATACTACTCTAAAGTGTTAAGTACTTTCTCAATTACGATCACAAGAATTTAACCAAGGCATCCCATACTACCCAGTGAAATTCAAGTATTCATTAATGCGCTAGTAAATTCTACTCCACATTCTATTCAACGAGTTATACCATATTCGACGAAGCGTTATTCGAAAGCATTTAAAACAATCGATGACACTAAGTCGGTTATTAGTACTACTCAATTTATAGAATTAAGGCTCTCAAAACAATTTCTTCTTTAAGTTTGAAAATTCTTATAAATTTCCATATAACTATTCATTAAAAAAACCATAAATAAGTTGATATCTATATTTGTATAATAAACTTCGTTTATAAATTCTCTTATTAGTCTACATGTATTTGTATCTCATCAAGAAAGAATTGTATACATATAAGTATATTATAGTCTAACTTCATAAAAATAAAAGATACTTGTAAGTTTCGAAATTTTCATATATCAATGGTTCATAATGCTACATGTAAAGTTGGCTTATAATGTAAATAAAAGTGATAGGCTGCTAGTGAAAGTAGGTACATACATTTGACAGCATACCTATAAGTTTTAATATATGAATATGCAAAGACAAGTTTACTTTTCCAAAAGCAAAAAGGTGTCAGGCATTATTATACATATAAGAATGGTAAAGAATAATACGATATATATTATATAAATTATATACACAACATGTCCTCTAAGAATTGAAGAAAGGTGAGTCATATACTAAGTCACAACAATTTATACATATATTACTCATAGTTTTCATAACCCGACCCTGCCGCGGTTGAACCGCGAATAACCCCGAGCCGTGGGTGTCAAAGGCAGGGAACTCAATCAAACATCCTTCATGCAAAATCTTGGTTCGATTTTTGAATTGACGGTTTAACCCTTCATTTGAACGCGGTTGAACTCTCTCATATGCACAATTTCTTCGTTTCAAAATATGTTTTCAAATCTCCGTCCGTTTTATGTTCATAATTAGTGCAGCTAGTATAATAAATTTTGTTTAATTTTTCATATTTGAATTAATATGTGGATTATGAATTAATATCGTATATATTTATTGAAGATGTTAATTTATTGTGTACTTATGGTTGATACATTGCATCTAAATGTATTAATTTTCAAAAAAAAGTATGTGCGGTTCTTGACGGTTCTACCGGTCGAACCCTCGAAACCTCGAACCTTGAGTTCTCACGATTTGATTCACGGTCCGGTTATGAAAACATTGATATTACTATTCATAAATTTCGAAACCTGATTCTAAACTAAGAATGGAAAAAAAATTCGAAACTATAAAGTATGCATTCCATTTTCATAGTAACTAAAACAAAATGTAGGAAAATAAAGTGCACAGCCAAGCTAATATTTTTAAAACAAAAAAACATGACAGGTCTTTAATTAAGACATTAGCATAATGAATATTAAGCTATATAATATATGTAATAAAGCATGTAAAAATGCGTCAGGTCGTTATTTCAAGAGCAAAAGGTGACAAGATATCCATGTACAAAGCTAGCCTCAATAAAATAAAGGTGACAGGCTTCATCTAAAAATTTCCAAGGTATTAAAAACTAACCTATTTTAATATATACTAAGCTAGGCTATTATTTTCAAAAGCAATATGTGTCTGTTAATAGTCAGATTATTGGCACAAACAAAAGCATGTATATAAACCGTCCCTTTTGCATTAAAGAGTTGTCATGCTGCTACTTTAAACTTGTACAAAGTCAACAATGTATATGCTATACTGTTAGCAATATTATTCATTCGTATATTATTTTTATATATACACACACACATACACACACTATACTATTAGCAATAGGTATCTAGTTATATAAATAATATATAAATGAATAATATTACTAATAGTATAGTATATACATTGTTGACTTTGTATGTGTGTGTGTGTATATATATTCTATTCTATTCTATTCTATTCTACTTCATAGTTTTAGAAATTTGCCTCTAATATATATATTTATACTCTTCCCTCTTTTTATTACAAAGTCTAAATACAAGAAATTTGCGGTTGTTGATACCAAGAAACTTCATTAGACTGATGGACCAATTCACTAATATTCATTCTTACATCACTTAACAATGTGAAAATATGAATAATACAAGATTCAAATGCCATAACTGTCAAATATTAACGCACAAGAAGACAAAAGAAAGAAGAACATGCAAAACAGGACAGCAGCAGCAGCAATAACATTAGAAAGTATTCAATAAAGAAAAGAAAAAAAACAATTTCTCTTATTATAGCACGAGCCTCATCCTTTAGACTTGCGCAATGCTAATGCCACAAAACAAAAGCTCTACTTCATTCAATACTTTCAACTGGATTGATGAGAATGACATAGAACATAATGCAATTATTTACATTCATCGTCGTAAGAGCCACTACAAAGATGAACTAGCAGAAGTTAAAAACGAACGGCAAGAAAAAGCAACACCTGGAACCGAGTTTTAGGTCCAGGCTTTTCACCCGCCAATGAACCGATGTCGCACCATCGGTCGACCGGTGGTGACCGCTTCTAGAGCCGACAAAGCTCCAGATTTTATTACAAGGCGTTTGGTTGATCGAAAAAATTGACACTCTTAGCCGATCTCATGGTGAAGGGTTTTTAAGCATGCAAGCTCAAGCACGATACCATATTGGATTAACAAAGATGATTTCTAGCTATAGTTCCAATTATACGGGTCTGATTCATGAGTTTTAATATACATGACTAGAGTATCAGCAAAAACAAATGCATGCAAAGAAACTTCAATTGGAATTCACCAAAGTAAACATGAATTTTAATTTAGAGAAAGATGGTGTGAGGGTTACTCACAGATACTATTGCTAACAAATTTGCAACCGCCACCAAGGCCTAGGTCTTCGTCAGCCTCTGCCTTGCTCGAACCAGTGCCTCGACCTCCCCCGCAGTCCTAAGCCTTGCTCGAGCTCCGTCTATCGACGTGACTCGAATTGGCAAAGGAATTAGTTGGGGATTAGGGATTTGATTTTTTTTTGTTTTAGATGAAGAGCGAAGTGAATCGAGGAATATTCGTTTACAGGAAAAATAATATAGAGCAGAGCAAGTAAATGTATTTGTTTACTCAAGCAATAGAATTTGGTTAATTGTACAAATGGGCTTGATTTAACTTAAGGCCCAAACAATTTAATTAAGTTATAAATCATTTCATTAAGCAAAACAATAGATTTAAGGGGGAATTAATTTAAAGGACAAAGATTTGTATATTTTTTGCCACGACCTCGATATTTTTACCATAAGAACAAACATTCTTCTAAAACTTATTCATAAGGACAAACATTTTCCAAAATTATTCATAAGGACAACAAAACTGCTACCGAGCCAAAACTGATACCTAAAAACTGCTACCGATAACTACAAACTGATACCTAAAAACTGCTATCAATAACTAAAAACTGATACCTACAGAAAGTTGTTCTTAAGGATAAAATATTGAAGGTCTGTCATTGAGGCTAAAAAGCTGTGAAATTTTATCCTTTACAATAATTCTCTGTAGATTTAATTAGCCTAACTAATTAAATCAAGTTTGCTTATCTTTTTATACTGGTGTGTAACCCGTGCGTTGCACACGGTAATGTTGTAAAAAAATTGTCAAATATACATAGTTAAATAGCCAACGTACAATGTAATATGCTAATGTTAAACATATTTTTTTTAGCATGTTCAAATGTTATGTTTTCATAGTAAAATATATTCAAAAATTATTTTCGAATAGTTAAAAATAATCATATATTCATTATTATCATATTCTAACTATTTAAAATGATAGATTTTGTTTCAAATTAGTTTTATGATAATATTTCTAAAGTTTAAAGAAATTATATGTTAAACATATTATTTTATTGATATATACGTTTAAAAAATGTGTGTGTATATATATTATGTTATTTCCAAAAATTTATATTTTAAAATATTTTGTGTAATTTTTAAAATAAGTGTAATTTATATTTTGAAATTAAGAAATTATACGTTAATTATGATTGATATACCTATACATGTGAAACAATTTTTATTGTTTATGTATATGATAAATTTCAAATAAAAATATAGATGTAATATGTCACTTTTTGAAGTAATGTTGAGTAAATTCATGATTCTGTGTGTTTTGATGCGTATGTGCACCTGCACATGTGCATGATAATGCGTTTTAGATGTCAAATTGAAAATCTGTATTGATAAGAATTTTAAATGTAACATGAGATAATTAAGGGATTTTTTTTTAATTTACTAAAATTGTGGATGACAACAGTAATAAAGTAATAGAATGTATCTCATGCATTGCACATGCTAATTTTGTAAAAACATGGTACCCATACTTTAATTGTGTTAAAATAAAATTTTGTTATGCAATGTTCGATATACCAATCATAAATTAAACGTTTTATTATTGTTTATGCCTATAATTTTTGTTAAGTGATTAAGATATTTTTATATTTAAAAGAAATATCTACCATGTGTTACTGCTAATGCGGTATATTAATTGAAATTGTCATTTTGTTTATAAATTATCAAAGAATTTAATGAGTATTAATTACTTGAGTTTATTTACATAGTATAGTTTTGTAGTGTTTGGTTAATTTAAATACATAGATTTGAATGTAAAATAATAAAATAAAAATTGATGAAAACTTTGTAAATGAATGTACAAATTATAAAATCTCGGTATATATGAATATAAAATCATGGAAAAAAATTAACATAATATTTTGGATAACTATAAAATGATAATTTATATGGATTCAAAAAAACGAAGCGAATTAACGAGTAGGGGTGAAAATTTTATAATTATTGTGATGATTTGTGATCTTTAAACTTCAATCATTTAACTAATAATTAATTAAAATAAACAATTATACATTAAAGTTGCTCGTGTTGTTTTTTATGTGATCCATATTTATACTGTTTTGTTACAATGAGCGTGATATTTTATTGGCATGGTTATCTATATTATTTATTAGACAAATTAATAAATAATGGTTAATTAATTTTTTTCATATAATTTATAATGAAATTATTTGATTAATTTAAATATACAGACTTAAATGTAAATTGTACACGAAAATTGAGGACTTTGAAAATAATAGTAGAAAGCAGAAAGTGTAGATTTTTGAATATAAAACGATAGTGTAAAATTAATAAAATCTTATAAACAATTCAAAACTAATGAAATGTATTAAGTTTTTAAAATAAAATTTTAATAAATATCCAGAGAAAATTAAGGAGAGTTGAGAGAAATGCTAGAATTAATGTGAGAGCTAGAATTTCTTCTGCTTTACTATTATTTAATAGATTATAGTTTGAATAGTTACATGCAATACTATTTCAAAATTTAAAATCCATTAATTGATTTAAGTAATATTCCGACTAAAGCGAAATCCACTAATTTAAATCAATTATTCAAATTAGATTAAATTTCAAAATTATACTTCTAGAATCCCAAATTTAAATTAATCAACACTAATTAATTATGATTTGTCGATCATTAATAACAAGGTTGTTATAGCTTTCCTCCAGCTAGGAATTTTATGTGTAGTACTATTAATATATAGACTTACCGACATAAGATACTCATACATATTTGTTGAGCTTTCCTCAAGGTATGTGTAATATACTCAGTCCATCGCGAATTGGTGGGTACGAGTGAATAATCTCTCTTTATTTGTTGAGCTTTCCTCAAGGTAAAGTTGAGATTAGGACAAGGATCACGAGATAATGAGTTGTATGTGAACCAATAAGGAGTTATCAATTGTATACGGGCCTATGGTTTGTCGAGCATTCCTCAAGGTCGGAATCCTAAGGCATATGAGTTCTAACACCCACTAGTGAAGTCGAAACACTTTTATGTTTTGTCTTAGGATTTGGAGAAACATAAAAGACCTTACTACAAAAATAAAATGGTAACATTTTAACTTTCTAGTACTGTAAGGACATATGTTATATATAAAGTTATAATAATCTACATCGATAAATTTGTACAATTAGTATAATTAATAAAATGTGTATCAATTAAAATATACAAATGAACTGAATTAATATTGATAAATTTAAATATAAAATATACTTACCAATGAATTTTGGCATGTAGATCCATTTAAGCATCTAATTATACAACCATCAAATACATTCATAACTTGGTCACTTACGAGCACTACAACAAAAATAGTCATCAATAGCGGTTGAAAACTGCATAAATGATAACTATGATGGTTTAGCAAACACTACATGTTATAAAAAAACAATGACTTATTTCTAACACAAAAAAAAACTGCTATAAAAAAATCATCTTTTGTAGCGTTTTTATCCGCCAGTGTAAGTATAGTGGTTTAATACAAGATGTATATTGACATGTTATAATAGATACTAACCTATTTATAACACAAAAAAGCGTGAACTTTTTTAATATTGATAACGCCTTACTTATAACTTTTCTATAACCTTTTTTTAAGTTATATGGTTCATTTTTGCATTTTTAAAATCTGCTGCATCCCTATAAATCACGATAGTCAATACGTATCAAAAGCTGCATTAAAAATATTTCTAAAACATAAATCCATTCAAATAATGAAAATTATATCAAATATTACACATAAAGATATAACACATTATATTAAACATAATCAAATATTCATACATATAACATCCACATATTTAACGACGTAATATTCTATTGTATGTACAAGCATAAACGAAAAAATAACAGCTAATGTTACACCAAAAACAAATAGCTAGTTTCTTGCATCAAAAAGAAGAAATACCCCAAATCATTGAGTCTTTCACTTGCAAATGAAAAAAATATCTATATTAGAAATGTATATAAATATGAATATGGATATGAATATGAATATGAATAAAAACCGAAAAATGAAGTATCGACATTAGAAAAAAAAAACTTTTTGCCAAAAATTTCTTATCAAACATATTCGAAGTGTCTAAAATTTTTAATTTTTTTTGCCAAGGTCTCCTTTACACAGCTAGCATCGGGAAAATCCCAAATACAAGAAAGAGATATACACGATTGAAATATGATCGAAATCACAATATATCAATCACAAACATCTGAACGAGTAAAATATCTAAATATTTACTTATATATGTCTTATAAAGTGTGTCGTTACATAACATATACATCTGTTAAGCATAAAAACGTACCTTTTAGCAATATTACCTAGTTTGTAAACATTTCCAAATATGAAAAGAACCAAAAGCAAGTGAAGAGCCATCAAATACCTACACTTAACTCAAATCAGCATATGAGCACATTATTATTTCCTATTAAAAATTATAAACATAAGCTAGTTTCCTTAATAAAAACAGTGAATCAGAATGGTCGTGTGCATTTTTATCTACCAAGGACTTAAAGCATTATTATTTCATTATTAACTTAGTTTGTTTATTGTTATTATTGTTGTTGTTGTTGTTGTTGTTGTTGTTAGTATTATCATTATTAACTTAAGTAATTTTTATAAACTACAAGTTAATTATTATTTATTATTATCATATAAGCTTAGTTATTTTTTATATAGTTAATATTTTGTAATTCATCACTTTATTATTATTACATACTTATTAATTTACATAAACTTAGTTAGTTTATTATTATTATTATAAACTTAGTTAGTTTTAATAAATTTATTTAGTTTCTATAAAACTTAATTAACAAGATTAATTTTCACAAACTTAGTTAATTTATTATTTTTATTATTATATAAATTTAATTAATTTTTATAAAACTTAGTTAATTTGGTTAGTTTTTAATAATTATTATTAGTATCATCATCATCATCATCATCATCATCATCATCAGCATTATTTTAAACTTAGTTAATTTTTATAACTTATAGTTAATTTATTATTATTGCTATAAACTTGTTAATTTATAAAATTATTTAATTTTTATAAAACTTAATTAGCAAGATTAATTTTCATAAACTTAGTTAATGTATTACTTAAATCAATTTAGTTAATTTTTATAAAACTTAGTTAATTTGGTTAATATTTATATTCAATAATAATTATTATTATTGTAAACTTGGTTAATTTTTATAAACAACAACTAAGCATTTTTCCAAACAAGTTGGGGTCGGTTAGAGATGAATCCAAAAATTAAATGAGAAAGTCAATTTCAATAGTTATTTTAAAAAAACCACGATAATAATAATAAAATAAAGTAAAATAATTAAGCAAATAATAATAATAAATAATTAAAATTAAAAAATATAATAATAGAAATAAAAAAATAAAAAAATATTAAGTGATTAAAAAAACCATGTTAATAATAATAATGGTACTAATAGTAATAAGGACCGAAGACCAAACGCCACGTCTTATACTCCTATCCACGGGTCCTATAATCTAAAACTTACAACACTATCCTTAAACCAATCCTAAGCAAAAAACTCCTAGGTCATGGTTCTGCTACATGGATCGCTAATTTTCATGCACTTCTGTCCGACACCAGCTTTTTGGATATATTCTAATCCTTCAAGTCCCTTTTTACTACTTCATTCCATGTCAACCTTGGTCGACCCCTATCTCTCTTTGAACATTCGATGCTGCCTATAATTCCAACGCGCATAGGTGCCTCGGGTGGACTCTATTGGAGATGTCCGAACCATCTTAAGCGGTGTTGGACTAGTTTCTCTTGTGGTGCTACTCCAAGTTTATTGCGTATATCATCATTTCTAATTTGGTCTCGTCTTATATGACCACAACTCCCTCGTAGCATATGCATCTCTGCTACATTTACTTTCAAGGCATGTTGTTCTTTAGTAGGCCAACGTTCTGCACCATACAACATCACAAGCCTGATTATCGTTCTGTAGAACTTTCATTTTAAGTTTTTTTATAAAACTTATACTCAATTTATTGTTATTGTTATAAACTTAGTTAATTTTAATAAAAATTAGTTAACTTGGTTAAATAATTTATAATTAATTATTATTACTATACTGAACTTAGTTAATTGTTAATAAACTTTGTTAGTTTTTATAAAATTAGTTTGTTTATTGTTTTTATTACTATTATGGTCGTTATTGGTGTAGTTATTTTATTATTAGTATTATTATTATATACTTAGTTAATTTATTATAATTATTACAACAAACTTAGTTCATTTTCATAAAACTTATAGGTAATTTATTATTATTTTTATATAAATTTAGTTAATCTTTATAAAACTTAGTTAATTTAGTTAATATTTTATAATTTATTATTATTAGTATTAGTATTATTATTTTAAACTTAATTAATTTTTATAAATCTTATAGTTAATTTATTATTATCATTATCATCATAAACTTAGTTAAGTTGGTTAAATAATTTATAATTATTATTCTAAACATAGTTAATTGTTATGAAACTTCGTTATTTTTTATAAAGTTAGTTTGTTTATTGTTTTTATTACTATTATGACCGCTGTTGTTATAGTTGTTTTATTAATGGTACTATTATTATAAACTTAATTAATTTTTATGAACTTAGTTAATTTATTAATAATATTATTATTATTACAACAACAAACTTAGTTAATTTTTATAAAACTTATAGGTAATTTTTCATTATTATTATATAAATTTAGTTAATTTTTATAAAACTTAGTTAACTTGATTTGTTAACTAACATAAAGCAGTCGTTTGCAACAAATGATTTTAAAAAAAAAAATCTTAAATACGTGGATCCCATAAGTGTTTCTTTCCTCACCGAGATATGGTTAATGCAACTTAGAACATAAACATGTATCCATATGCTTAAAAGAGAGAACATAAAAGATTTTTTATACTACTTACAACCTTGGATAAGCTGCAGTAGGACTAGCCATTCTTCTTGGTCCTCCATGTATTTCTTTAGGTGGAATGTAGATAAGGACACTACAGTCGATATCTAATGCTCTTAAAATCAAAACAGTCTCTTCTAATGTTAGTAGGCATAGACCATCCTTCCTTTTTAGGTCAGAACCACTAACCTTTACTTTGCACTACGGATATGCAAACTTTTAAAACAAAACGAAAAGTTGAGTATTTGAATGAACCTCATTCTTGTCAACTCGTCCCCCTCCTCTTTAGTGCAACCTTGTGTACATCTAGAGAAAGCCAACATGTCCATTTTATATCTTAATTGGAGAACAAGAAAATAACCATTCTTCCATAACAAATTTATCGCTTTCTTTCCTAACTCTTCAATTTAAGTAGTAAATCTCAGACCTTCATAGTTTACTCGACATCAAAGCTTCTAAATCTCTAAAGGTAGTCCATTATTAGCTTTTCGAGCATCGGTTTTATTCAGATGCAAAACTTTGAATTTCCTTATTAATGGCAGAATCTGCTTCAAGAATTTACATAGGATATACAATCTAATCACTTAGCAAATTATGCACTATAAATTTGAAGAATGTCTAGAACGATGGTGAACCTGGTGATGATAGTAAGAAAAATCAGACCAGCTAACCAGGGGCGTGGAGTAGTACAATCCTAAATCTACCCTTCTCTTTAGCTTTAGGGGGCAATTTTGTCAATATCCACACCTCATCTCTTGGTGACATAATGAAATGTTGGACATCAAATATATCTTGAATTTCATTGCAATGAAATAAACATCTTTCAGTAACTTGTATAGTAAAGGATTATTAATCAATTTTATAGATTTATCTCACAATACTTAGGATCACTCCAGAATAAGGTTTTATCCAACTCAGGCACTATTAATATCACATTCAGATATATAGCAAGATCAACCATGTCACAAATCTGCATCTATGGGAAAAATCGATAAATCAATCATATAAATGTGTAAAAGATATCTGTGAAAAAATTTAAAAGGCTTGCGGCTGATCGCATTTGATTGAGTCCCCCATTGCACGATACCATTAGACAACCAATATTTTCATATAATCCTACAAAATGAAAACGAAAAAAGAAGTAATTAACGTGAGACAGATGGGATAGTACTATTAGATAGAAAAAGTGTTACAACTGAAGTTTAAGATAACAATATCTATCCTATATTTCCACCAATGCTAATTTAAAGGCCGCACAAGTTAACTTTTTTTATGTGTACCAAGATTACAGAAAGTATCACAAATGCATTACTATATTTCTGTGTTGCAACACAACAATTCGTATACCATATAAATCTAGTCAATTATATGCACGAAAACACATGTTATCCACGTAAAATACAACTTACTCGTGACATCATTATGAAGAAAAAAAATTAAAATACCACTACAAAGATGTCGTGCGAAAAATGCAAACACCATTTTTGTTTCCTCCTACGTCAACAACCCTACGTGATGATAAGTATATAACTATATTATCAATACACCAAACTTTGTCCAGCTGTCTCAATATTAGGCCGTATTGCCTGTAATGTGAAATTGTGCTTCTTATAACATGCAATAAAAAATCCACATACTACATCATCATTATTTCCTCATAATCTTTAATATAGCTAACAAACAAAAATGGTAAATTTCAAAAATAACAATCTATAAATCACAAAATGTCACACCAATGTAATTCTATGCGCTTTCTTGTATTTGCCATCTGTACCGTTATTAATTAAATTCTTGTCAATAGTCAACTAGCTCTAAAAGATAAAAAAAAAACACACTTTTTGGAGGATAATTCGTCCTTTCCACTTCGGAAGAAGAAGCCATAGCCAATGGATTAGATGAAGGCAAAACTATAGACTCCTTAACAAATCCACTAGACAAGCTCTCGATAGGTTTAGGACTACCCATGTTGTTATAGCAAGAAGGCCAACCTTTCAATACTCTGGAACCCCACATCTCCCCTAATGCAATTAACTATACTACACATATCCACAATTTCACTAATCATCACCCTAATTATCCACAACTTCATTTTTGATCATAACACCATTGAGTTGACTCCTTTTGGTTTATCTACAAACTTCAACTTGTTTTTCAAACCTATACAGAAGAACATAATTGCCTCATATCGATTTAGGGTTTTAGACAATCACCACATCGAATTACGCACAAGACAGTCCGATTTCTTCGAATTAGCTCGCCGGAGTTCAAAGCATTTTTGAGAGATGCTGAAGATCGAGAGTTTAGGGTTTTGATTTTGAATTGTTGATTTCTTCATGGGTTTCGATCTAGGGTAGAATAAAAGTGAAAATGGTAAAGTTTGCAGTCTGATTTGTTTGGAGGGAAACAAAAAATTTGAGAGCGGGTTGTTCTATGTAGGGGCCGTTTTTGGTCAACTGTTACGTGCTGTAGATCAAAAGAAACAAAGGTAAAATAACGAAAAGTTATGCATAAAAAATTACACTTTAAAATAATATGTTCCAGTGGGTTATTAATAACAAACTTTTTTGCAGTGGAGTTTACTTGTCCGAGACCATGTATTGTCTTCAAATGTATTTTGAACTCTAAAAGTAATACAAGAATATGGATATTTGACGCATATATGATCACATAAAAATGTTATATGGTGAACGGTCACAAATTAGTTCATTGACATAAGCAATATAATGTGGGATCGTGTATTCAACATGATTGATTACATGACCTTGTTGTGTTAAATGTAACACTGGACCAAATGCTACAAGATAGATCTATTAATTCGATCACTAAAATATCAATTTGATCGGTTTATTTAAAGTGCAATTTATTTGACATTCTTAAAAATTAAGGATAACCAAATGCACTTTTGTAAAGAGTTTGTTGTGATACTGTAGTAAGGATTTTTTTTGAATGGGTCGAATGCCTAGAAAGAAAATTAATTGTATAATTGTGAATGGTCACTTCTACTTCATAAAAAACATTGGAAACGAGAATTGTAAAATAATAGTAGATACTTAATATTGGAACGTGAAATATTGTTTAGAATCCAAAATGTATTTTCATATAGAAAAGTATTTTTTATGAGATTTATTCTTCTAAGTTTAAGATATTAGATCTAAAAATTCTTAACTGTAAAACTAGTTATAGTTGATGGAATAAATAGCATTTATTAAGTGGTTAAATGGACCTCTGTATTTTGTATGTTATTTTATTAATGACAGAAATAATGGGAGCTTTTCATATAGCACTTATTGGTCGCATCAAGTTACAAATTTTTTTTCCGTAAAACATACCTAACATTATTTACGAAATAATAACTATTTTTCGGTATTGAGTGAAACATAGACGTAGTTTATTTCACATGAGTATTATAAATATTCACTATAAAATAAAACTATAATAGTGGTATTTGAGATGCACTGAAAAATACATAAGTATCTAAATTTATTTGCAATTATTTTGGAATTATAGAATAAGTCATAATTCTAAAAAGTAATTATTTTATTATATGATCATGAATCATATGGTATTAGAGCATTATATCTCATACAATTAAGGACAACGCACATATTTAGTGGGAGCATCATAAGTGTTGATGTACTCTTCGAATTGATACATGTTGATGTATGCAATCGCAAGTCTAAAAATACGAAAACGGTTCCACATACTTCGTTATATTCACCGATGAGTTATCACCGACATGGACATGTGTATTTGATACACATGTAGTATGTCTACGGTAAGCTCATAGAGTATAAACGGAAGTAAATATAATAACGTGCAATAAAAATAAAATGATTCGATTTGATCGAATATGTGAGTATATTGGAAAGAGTTCCAAACGTACCTAAAAATGAATAAAGATTTAACCTCAAAAGTCACTCATCCTTATGATATAATATGTTATATTAATTAAGTAATTTAATTAAAAGTATATTTAATAGAAAATCCATAAATTGTGTGTTTTGTGATAGTAGTTACAATGCGTTGTAACATTAGTGATTTATCACAATAAAATTAACATATCATTTTAATATTCCTAGTTAAGATGTATCTTGATATCGATGCACCCATTGATACTAGAGTACGTAAAGCCTTCCAAATGTTGGGCGACATTTTACTCATTACTGCTGGGGGCACCAGGGGTTTGCGTACTAATAGTTAGTAGATAACTTTGGGATGACTCACTCGATCGCTTTCTGTTGGTTAACATAACCAATGCAAATAGAAAATATCGATGTAACAAAATTACATAGCTCTCTCGACTTGAGAATACTATTCATCTTTGTCATGGAAGCTTTGCTTTGATTATAGTCAAATCATGACATGACGTCCATCGAACGATTATAGTTAGTCGAGTGAAAACATTGAAAGTGGAACACTATTCAAGGGAGGATTCGTCTCCTCAGTTATATGAGGTTAGTATCATGGTCAACTGAAGTCAACTCAAAGTCAAAGTCTCTGGCAAAAGCATTTCGGTTAATAATAATTGTTATTATTGAACTAAGGACTTTGTGTTTGGACTATAGCGTCGTATATGGATGATATTGGAATTTTGACCATTATCAAATTCAATAAGTCCAAAGTGATATAGTTTTGACGAAGAGAATTAGTGCATAGTCATAGTTGGGTAACGCTTAACAAAGTAAAATTGGATTTTACCAAAACCAAGTAAGCTATAAATTTGATCGAAATGTCACACCACCTACTAAGTGAAATGTGAACATTAATATTCGAATAGTTCGATATTAATCGTTGATCAAATTTACATCTAAAGAGTGGCATAACTGAATCGTTGAATACTCCTTTGACTATATGATTTAATTAATTTATAATAGTTATAAATTAATTAATATTCATGAAATATTACTTACAAAATTTCTTTTGATTTGTTAAACAATATTAATAAATGTGTTTATAATAGTTATAAATATATTAATCGATATACAATATCGATACGTGTTTAAATTGGATTTAAATGCAATGAATATTGTACGTGCTTTAAATGGGTTTGAAGCACATACGAGGGATTGTGAGTTTGACCATGCAAAGACTAGGTAGGGGCGGCTTAGATATGTAGAATGGGCTTGGATTTTTACAGTATAAAGGAAGAGAATGGGTAAGAAAGAAAAGTGGATCTAGATCTTAACTTATATCTCCAGTCTCTCCTCTATAAATAGATCATAACCCTCATTCGTTTTTCCAAATTTTTGAAGCATCCACTATCCTTACTTCCATCTGAAATTCATCTTCCCCTCTCCTTCATTTCCAAGCTCCAATCAAATTAAAACGACATTATTTGATAGTCGGTGGTCTGTAATTTAGGAGATGACACTTTTAGAATTTGAATTTGATTTAGGAGTTTATTTCAATACTTCAAGGTATAGTCCTTTGGCATTGGTGAAAGGTAATTATCTAATATGTTAGTTAGGTGATGATTCTAGTATATTAGTATATCGTCATATTTAAAATGGTTGTATGATTATATGCTTATATATATAAGAATATAAAAATAAAATAATATTTTTTATGACCGATGATTGCCTTGATACTAACAGCTTAAGATAAAAAATTGATATTTTTTATCTAAATTAATATAAAATACATTATTTAAATAATATTAACTTTGTAATTTAAATATAAACATTATATTGTACAAAGTATGTTTTAAAATTACATATAAATAGTTTTATACCTGTTTGAACTAAAAATGGCACAAACACCCAGAAGTTATAGTAGAGAACAGAAAACGAAGAAAACAGATTAAAACCAGCAAGAAATAAACACATAGAGATTTATAGTGGTTTGATAAACTTCGTCCTATATCCACTTAATGATTTTATTGTTTATCTTCTGACTGTGGTGGAGAAGTTCTTAGGGGACGGTACGACTCCAACACTTGGATTTTTAGAATTACAAGAATATAGAGTAGAGTAGAACCTGAGCCAAAATATCCTAAAAATCAATAAAACAACATTGGAAATTGGGTCATGGCATCAAGGAGGGATCATGGGCAGAAGATGGGCTCCAATGATGGGGCTTTTATGGGTCGGTATCGACCCCACGCTTGGGAAGTTTGTGTTTTGGCATTCTGTTGGTGGTTTAGTATCTATGTTGTTATCCTCGTTGTACTTTGGCATTTCTTCGGGTGTCCTGTCTTGATAACTTCAAAGTTTGGTTTATCGGGTTTGTTTGTATACCGCCCGATCAAAAGGCGGGATAACACTTCCCCTCCAAAGCACACCTTGCAAATGGAAGGCGTGCTTTGCTCAAGAACAAATGTGATGTCAATCTTCAATAGTTGCACTCTCTAGCTACTTTAATCTTAGTGGATCATCCAGTTTCTTGGGATTTTCTTGTCAATTATAGGTTATTCCACATGTACCATAGCTTAAGACTCTAGATTCTTCTTAAGCATTGTTTATACATCATCTCAATTTTGATTTCTTTCAGAGCTATTACATATCAAAACCATCCCGTGTTCATCTGGGATTCACCTGTTTCGTTCTAATTTTTAAGGCGTTCAAATCTTATATCAAATCAATATATGTTTTAAAGTTTGACTCTCCAGATTGTTTTAGAATCAGTTTGCAACATGCGATTTCTTAGGATCGTTTTATAGCTGATTTAGTGTGCGATCTCTTCGGATTGTTTATTGAGTTCATGGCTCAGGGTTGATAGTTAAATCGACGATCTCTCCAGATCGTTAATTGAGGTTATGGCGGTTCGAGGTCGGTAATCAAATCCATGATCGTTCAGGACCGATAATTGAATCCATTGCCATTAGGGGTAAATAATCAAACCCATGGTCATTCGAGATTTATAATCAAATCAATGGTCGTTCGGGGCCTGCAGTCAAACCATGGTCTCTTCGGACCCGTGCTGAGCCCTCCGTTCGCTCTCCGATGAAGGGACTCAACAACTATTAAGACCATCCAGTTACTATCCGACGAAGTGACTACTCCCAACATTCTGGTCCCGACTCTTCGGTCGGGACTTGACGCGATCGAAGTTCATGGTCTCTCTGGGCCCTTGCTGAGTCCAATCTGCTTGCTCTCTGGCGAAGGGACTCAACGATAAGTAAGCCCATCCACTCATGCTCTGGTATGGTGTCTTACTTCTTGCACTCCGGTCTCGACTTTCCAATCAGGACTTTATAGCGATTGATATCGTACAAGTCCATCTGCCCGCTCTCCGGCTAGGGGACTTGAACCTTGCACACCAGCCCCGTCTCTCCGGATGGGACTTTAAAGCGATCAATATCAATCATTACATTGAATGTTGATTGCAATAATCAAATTCAAATATCCAAGACAACATAAAATCTAAAATCGAAGTAACTGCCTCGCCGGACGTTACAGTCCAGCATCCAGCCCAGAGCATACCTAGGGACCATTCGGGATCCCATACACGAGTAAGTGCCTAGATTGTATTATTGCATAGTTTACTGAAAATGGAAAAATAGAGCGTGAGAACCAAACCTGATTCCCTGCCATCTCGTTCAAGAGATGACTATCCTTGACCTTGATCCATGACCATTTCATTTTCTACTGTCGATAGCTGCTCTTGTCCCACCGTCGTAGGTTGATTCCTTACATATTGTTGTAACCAGTTATCTTTGACCCATTCCTCGATCAGACCCCACAGGTGTCTACATTCATTTATATTATGCCGATCTAGCTCATGGAATAAGCAATATTTTCTAGATGTCGTTTCGCGATCAGTTGGCTCTCTTCTTACCAGCTTTCGATAGGGGGGCTGTCCCCCAGTATCCAAATAAATTCTCTCCACGGTCTCATTTAGGTACATGTAAGAAGAGAATTTCAATTCCCTCCTTTATGGCTTTGATCCACCAAAGTTGTCATCCGTCTTTCGCTTTCCTTTGCATTTGTTGGATCCTTCTCCGAGCGGTACTCCACCATCCACGGTATTAATTTCTTCTTGATCAGCCTCAGCGTCCACCTGACGTTGATATCTTTCATCCTCGTGATAGAACTCTACAAGATCCCTTAAAGGATCTTGTTCTAGTGCAATCTTGAAATCCGTCTTAGCGCCTATTTCTGAAACCACCGCCATTAGAACCGTGAAGGATCTGGTTTATCAACCGCAGCAGCTGCCACATTGAATCGTGCTAGAAAACTCATATGGGTCTCTCTGACCCTCTTCTTCATGTTTTCTTACATCATTATATTTGTGGGTCATGAAATATGGACTCGAATTGCTTCACAAATCTATTCACTAACTTGGCCATGTGCTAATGGAACCATTCTCTAGTTGTCTAAACCACAAGGCCTCTAAACCGATCAAATATAAAGATAAACACCGTCCCAAAATCTTTTCAGACGCACCCAATAGATCCATATATCGGATGTACCTCATCAAGTGAACCGTTGGATCCATCTTCCCGTTGTATGTTTCCAGCATAGGTAGTTTGAAATCAGGCATATTCCTAGCATACCAAATATTCGGAGTGAATGGACTCTTGCGCACATCTTCCAAGCTCAGGTTAGGCAATCAACCTCTCACTACTCATCTCATTAACTCAGCAAGTCTATCATCATCATTCGAAGGAGCTCCAAGGTTAACATTCTCAACCTACACCCCGACTTTGCCAGGGAATTCAGGTACATACTACTTCGGATGTGCTTCTGCGTTCCGATCCGCGTTCAAACGCTCCACTCCAACTCCAACATGTACATCATTCCTTCCTAGGGTAGGATGACCCATACCTCCAAGCTCTTAGGTGTCAGTACCGACCCATACATTTGGCTCGGGGTTTGTCCTGGGTCATTCTACCCCACTCCTAGGTAGCTATGCTTTGGCTTTAAGTCCTTGATTCTAATTTGCAGCGACTCCCACTATTTTCATTCTTTTGAGGAAATTCTCCATCATCTCTACCTAGCGTGCCATCATCCTTTCCTTCAGCCCATTCATCATAGCTTCCATCTTCTCCCTAGTTATGTAGGTTGATGGGGAGTTTGCCCCTAAGGACGCCTCTTTGCTGCCCCCTAGTTGATTTCCTTTAACAACGATCCTTCTAGTTGATTGTCTAGCCATTTAGAATCTTCTCAAGTTTTGAATCAGCGAGTTCTAGTGTTTTCAGTGAAAGCGCCAAATGTTTAAATCAAAAATGGCACAAACACCTAGAAGTTATAGTAGAGAATAGAAAGTGAAGAAAAGAAATTAAACGAGTAAGAGATGAACATACAGAGATTTATAGTGGTTCGACAAACTCCGGCATGTGTACACTTAATGATTTTATTGCTTATCTTATGACTCTAGGGTAAAAGTTCCTAGGAGTCGGTACAACTCCAACACATAGATTTTAAGAATTACAAGAATATAGAATAGAGTGGAACCAGAGCCAAAAAATCCTCAAAAGTGAGCCATAACCCTCTATTTATAGAGGTAGGGAGCCTTAAATCTCGCACAAAAGATCTCCAGGCCATTCTCCTTGCTATAGACCAGTTGTCCATGAAAATAGGTTGCCACCTCATCAAATTACTATGGGTCGGTACGACTCCAAGGGTAGGGTCGGTACTGACCCCTAAGATTGTCAATCTAGTCATCTATAAATCTTCGCTTCGGATCGTCTCGTGGTTAGTTTGTGATTCCGTAGTTGTTTATACAAATATTAGTTTGTTTTGGAGTCCAAATAACGTAGTTATAGATGAACAAAGTTGATGATTCATGAGTTCGTGGAGACTGATAAAGAATTGCATTTAATCAACAAAACAACATTGGAAGCAGGGTTATGGCATCAAGGAGGGATCATAGGCAGAAGATGGGCTCCAACGACGGCATTAAATTCCTATTTCAAATTAGATTTCTCATAGAAAATTTTATATACAAACTCTTATTATACTTCAATCTTTTAACTTCAAAATAAAAGAAAGAAATATAATTCAAATAATTATTTTGACCTTCATTTTAATATTAAAATACAATCTTTTATTGTCATTAAATGAACGATTCTAAAGTTAACAACTTTTAAATCTAAATAAATCCATTTTCTCAAATATAAGACTTATTAAAATTTTCCAACCTCATAGAATTTCTAATTAGATTTCCCCAAATTAACATTTCAAATTTAAATAGGAATCCTCTTTAAGAAATGAAACTCACTTCTTAATTAGTTCAAATCAAATATTCCTAAAGACTATATTTAATTACATAATTAAGTTTCAAAATCGCAAATTAGAATTAATTAACCATGTTTAAACATAATTAATTAGGTAATTAACAAAAGGGTTGTTATAGACTTCACCTCTAAAGAAAATCGCATCTTCGTAATTTCCTTAATGAAAGAAATCTATAATATAATATTTTTTAAATTTCTGCCACAAACTAACTCAACAATTCATTTTAAACTAAAAGAAAACCATTTTAATTCCAATTCAAAATGTTATCTTTTACTTATCCTTTATTTTATTTTTTATCCCACGTCTTATATATGGTATTTCTAATATTTATCTATTCGAAACCAAAATGTCATGGCTCGAATTTCAGCATTCGAAAATTGACACCCGTACTTCACTTGTACTCGAATGCTGCAGATTCAACCGTTGAAATCCGATTCGTGGCAGAGCTTATAACATATTAAGTATAACAAAACAGTGGAAGAAAATGAAATATATCATTGATATATAACAGTTGATTACAACAATGATACAATTGATAGCAACATCAGAGATATAAGATAACAGCGGAAAAATAACACAACTGGGTGGTCTAGACTTTGCAACCATTGACAGTGGAAAGATAACTCCAATAAATGCATCTCCATTGCCAAAGCTCCGAGGACTCCAATCCAAAGGTTCGAACCACCATTATGATGAACTAAGCAACCTTGATCCAAATGCGATTGCCAAAATCCAAAGACTGGAGGCTTTCGAATCTACACCTACTATTTGATTTTCTGAAAAACCCAACTTTAGACTGTCCGTGTGGAAAATTGTGGGCACCTAGAGTTTAGGAATGGAACAATAAACTCCAAGTCAGTCATGGGACTGGTATGAGCAAAAAAAAACAGTTTATCTTTAACAAAAGAAAAACAAAAGAATTTAAAAGAAATCCACAATGCTTTTTGGAAAATGAAACTACCATAAGGCCTCCCCGCACATACACAATGCAAGCGCACAATTGGAGGAGATTTCTCCTTATGATAGTCAAACATGCTTGATACGCGAAATCATTTTGATATTATTATTAGTGCATAGTGTAGAAAACATTTCGAAACTATAATATTAACCTTAGCCAGCATACCATATTTCGTCATATGCCTACTATAGCCACCATGTTCAATAGCAGGTTACCGCCACATTCCATGGCAGGTTATACAACTAAAACGGTACAGGGCGCGTATTGTTTCTTTGCATTTCCAACAAATGGTCAGGCTAAGGAACTTCCTATTGCTACATGGATACGCCTCTGGAGGGATGCCCCGAGAACTTAACCAGCTCTCTGCCAATATAAGGTCAGGTTGCCCCTGCCCGGAAGTAACACCTACAAGTATGCCATCCCCGTCGTAACCAACCTTTATCCGAGCGCTCGACACCGAAAACCACAAAGTAATAAATTTGCAGTGACCACATAGGTTAAATATCCGAGATCTATACCATGATACCACCTCTATCTAGAAGAAATGGACATACCCTAGGGGCACGACCCCTAATAACCTTACCGCATCTTTCCTGTTTCGACCATTTTCGGGTTGTGAGGTCCGACGAGGTCTCGTCCACAAAGTTACGCTTTACACAAAAGTCGTGCTTCGATCAACACATGATCAGCAGCACTTCGTATGCCACATTACCAAATTAGGAATGTATCACTAGTAATCATCAACTACATAATCTCTGAGCTAGTACGTCTCAGAGAAGGGTGTTAAGCTAAGAGAATAAATTCTCCGCCACCAAACAGAAATGTATTTGATAGAAACCAGCTTTACATCTCAAAGTGTAATGCCAGACATACATCCATACAAGTCTGTTCCGGGTTCGAATAGAACCGAAGGCACTTCAAAAGAAGCCCTTGCAATCCGAATAATCCCTAATCACGTCCGGACTCCCCATCACAAAGGGTAATCAAATCTCTATACCGGGTATCAGCCGGTGCAGAGACATTCGACAGGTAATCCTTTCGCTTTCAAAAATACTCGGTCTTCACCACCATCTTCAAATGCTATCCATAACGTCGTATCATTATTTGGAATGGGTTATATGACACAAAGTTCTCTTCCGACTAAACCGAATAATAAGCGTAATATTTAAAAACATATGGATATTGGATCTTAGTTAAGTCACAACTTATTGCCCAAAACCTTTCTTTCAAATGGTTTAAACAAATTACCATTTTAAATCTTTTAAACAAAAAGATTTACTTTACAAAGTTCACCAATCTTTCACAAAGATTCATTCATATCTTTTAAAATTATTTCCATTCCAAATCTTTTATACAAAAGATATACCTTTAAGATCCTCTTCAATTTGGAAACAAAGTTCACCAATCTTTAACAAAGATTCATTCATAGCTTTCAAAAAAAATTTCATTTCAAAATTGAAATCCTGTTAACACGAATTGGAAATTCTTTCTTTATATGAAAGCCATTATCATTTGCAAAAAATACTTTTCGTTTCGGAAAAATCCGATTAAATATGCACGAGCTATAGCTTTTAAAATATAATACTTGGGTTAAATTTAAACTTCCAAAATAATACTTTTAAAATGGTTTGTAACCCATATAAACACATTTATAACTTGTATAACCTTTTTAAACCATAATTTCCAAACATAGAATTCAATTTCAAATCTTGAATTCAAATTCAAATCAAACTGTTTTAGTTTCCAAAACTTTATCAAGTTATTTAAAATAACTTTTATCTTTAAAATTCATACTCAGCCCAATTCCATTTCAAAAATCATTTTGGATTCAAAATTCTATCTTTAAAACCATTTCATAATAACTGTGACTTAACCAATTTCGCCGTGCGATCCATATTTGTGAGTGTATGGTGTAGTCCAGGGGTTTTACACAAAAGTGCAACGTCATCAATCATCACAGATTCAAGCACAGCAATATCGATAAGCGGTATAATCCTATAATGCTTATCTTCATTCACAGATTCATAGATAAATAATAAATTCATCATAGATAAATAAATTACATTCATCACAGCTCAGATCAAAACACTTCATATCACAAAGCATCACACATCAGGGATATCGAACAATTCAAAGCACTCGATACAATTCAAACATCCATAAGTAAGATCAATTAATTATTTGATTAATTTAAATCAGATTAATTACTTATAAATAAACTACTAATCCTGGTTAATTATCATTAATTAATTACAAACCATATCAATTAATTAACTTTTAATCATTTATTAATAAATTAATTAACCTTTAGTTATTAATTAATCAACTGTAATTAATAAATGAATCAATATTTAATCATTAAATAATTAACCTTTAATTATTTAATTATCCTTTAATTAATCACATTAATTAATTAACCCTTAATTAATTACCATTTAATTAATTTTCTTTAATTAATTAAAATAAGTGATTATCCCTAATCAATTGCATTAATTAATTTACCTTTAATTATCCTCAAATTAATTACCTTAATTAATTAACCATAATAATTAATTATCCTTTAATTACCTAATTTACCAAACTTAAATCATTAATTAAACTTAATTACTTTCATTTAGTAATTATCTTTAAGTAATTAATTACCTTTTAATTACTTATCATTAATTAAACTTAATTAATTAATTATCCTTAAATGTAATCATACAAAGTAATTATACCTTAATTACATTAAGTAATAATCTTTTATTAATTACATTAAGTAATCATCCTTTAATTACTTACATTAATAACCAATCCTTCATTAGTTACCTTAAGTAATTATCATTAAGAATAAATAATGATCCTTTAATTAAGACCTTAATTAATCAAGATAAATTCTTATCTTTATTGATCACTTAATTTCAACATTTAAATCTCATTAAATAAAATAAATTATCATTAACAGATAATTTAATTTTAAAACCTTAATTAATAATTAAAACATTATTTAAGATAAACCATTTATCTTAACCAGTTACTTAATTTCATCATTTGAATCTATTTAATTTAAATACTTGAAATCATTTCCATACAAGAACATTGATTAATTAAAATTTAGTGCCACATCATTTCAAAACATTAGTTAGTTAACTAATTAAATACAAAAACAATTTATATTTAAAAACATTTAACTTTAAACATCTAAAAGTTCGCTTGAAATCTTGTGTCACATTTTCTTTACCATTCATTTGTATTTAAAAACTTTCAAACCTAGTTCAGGTTTCTTTTAGAATTTTAAACCTAAAATCAAATTTTCTTTTCAAATTTTAGAACCGGTACTCAATCTAAAAACAACTCAAGCTCAACCAAAGTTTACCCAAGCATCTACACGAGCCAGTGCCCATCTTCCCCGAAGCCATCTTTGAGCCCATCACTTCTTCTTTGAACCTAAATCCCCCGGCACAAACGTCTACATGTGCATGTGCATAGTCGCACGGCGATGCTCCGGTCATCGTGGTGACCACCCACTAGTCGCTGATCACCTCCTCTGACGTCCCGACCATCCATCATCATCGAATTGTTTGAAATTCAAAAACAAGCGAATCAACCCAAAACTGGAACTACACCTTCGACTAAAACCACCACGCGCCGCCATGATTGACCACCAGACACCCGCCGAACCAACCCGCAGCTGCCTCACACCTCCACACTTCGATTCCCCCATATGCGATCGCCTCAAACTCGCCCACGTTGACGCAATTGCCTCGACTACCATCTCCATCAAAACTGAGCACTAAACCCTAGTTTACCGTCGCTATGCCACCATGTCCATCGATATATCGAACCCTTATTTTTTCTGTGATCTCCATCATACTGGCTACCTTCAGTCCCAGGCTCAATGAATAGTTTGTCGCCGTTCGTTGGCATTCGATAATAATGCCAAATCTGATCAACTCGAAGAACCTCATTAATCATTATGCTAAAAATTATGAAATTGCTTTTAAAAATCATTATTTGTTAGCACGAATCTAAATATGGGATCAAAATACAAAATTGAGTTCATTGAATTTTCTGTTTAAAAAGAAATTTCACTGTAGTTTTACCTTTTCTAATTATTTACCAAATATTTCAACCTGATACCATTTTTTAAATTTAAGTCACGTAAATATAAATACTTTTTTTAAGATCATTATCTAAATCCTTGTTGATTTTGAGATATGAATTTCTTTCTTAAATTTGACTAACCTGTTACTAAACAGAAACCTATCTATATATAAACAATCATGCACTCCCATTACATATATATACACACGACATGCAAGCATATTTAACAACTCAAACAACATTTTTCATAACAGGTTCAAGCATCAAACACAACATCAAGATATTGAGGCAGATTCAATGAGTTGGTCACCTGAGATTTGAAAAACAGAGAAGAAGCCTGACTTGAGCTTTTAATCTGGAACTTGATATAATTGATTATTAGCTTGTTTGAGATGATCTAAAGTTTGATTTACTTGAGTTCGAATCTGATCTTTGAATATGAGTTGATCTTGCATGATGTGTATGAGTTGAATCTCTGCTTAGCTTGATTCCAGTTTTTGAGGAACTTTAGCTTGATTCAGATTTTTATTCCAGATTTTCTGTTTTTTTGATTAAATTTGCACTTGATCTATGCATTGTTGAATTGCTTTTCTCTGGCCAATGAATCAGGTTTGATTTTTTCAGGCTTGAAGATTGTTTCAGATTTTTTTTCTTTGTGTTTCCAGATTTGTTTCAGGTTTGAGACAATTGAAAATAGCCTGGTTATTTCTTAACCAAAATGTTTTATATATTTTAATCAAAAAGTGATCAAGCTACTTGTTAAATTTTATGTTACTTATCCAATGTTTGTCAATGCATGAATCTATAAATTTACAAATGTCAGAGGAAATAAATTTGTGTTTAAACCCATTTCTTAAATAAATTTATAATTTGTGTTTTAAACCTCGTTCATAATTAATTTATAACTTTGTTTTAAACCCTTACTTTATTATAATTATGTAATATGTTTTATAATTTCAATATATATATATATATATCTCAAAGCTCAAAATTTATTTACCAACTATATTTATTTTCAAGTATATAAAAGAAAGTATTTTAATATTTTAATTAAATCTCATTTTATAAATTTACAAATCAATTTTAAACGTATATATGCTTTCTTATTAATTCCCAAAAGGTATGTATAATTTAAAACTTTTTATTAATTCTTGTTTTAATATCAAATTATACATATTGATAAATAATCATATATAGATATATTTCTTAAAATATAAAATTCTAAATCAAATTTTATTTCCAATATATTTATTTTATTTTAGAATTCCCAAATATTAAAATTAATTCTCAATTTATTCACAAATTAACCAAAATTTTATATTATTTACCAATTTAATTTGGCCAAAAAATCGGGAATATTACACAAAATTTTCCAAGATACAAAAGATGATCTTTCACAATCTTAAAACTTCCATTCCAAAAGATAATCATTTTTTTAACTTAAGTCCATTTACTTTGAAATTTAATAACTCAAGAAATTACTCTAAATCTAAATCTTTTATAAATAATTATTCCTTTAATTTCTTTTATTTACAAAAAGAACCAAAAGTTTTATTTCAAGTTTATCAAACTCTCAAGGAAAATTAAGATACTATATCCTTTTATTTTCCAAGGAACTCTTAAAATTTTCCAACCAATTCATGAATTACGAATTAAAATTATCTTATTATTATTCAATTAAAGAATTTGAAAGCTAAATTCATAAATGGGAGTAGATTTTCAGTTATTCTCCATTCAAAATTATTCCAATTAACTTCCATTTAAATTTAATATAAACCAATTCCAAAATTTAGAAAAATTTCCTTAACTTATCTAATTATACAAAATAATATTAAGCCATGAAATTTAGAAATTCAGTTCATCACTTGGCTTCAAAGTTGATTACACAGAATATCAACATTGCCTCGCCATGCTCTCCACTTCTCATAATTTATTCGACGTCTAAAATATCATTCTAAATTATTTTAAACTCAAATATTTTCCAATTTTTCAAGTTAAATATTTCTCATGTCAAAATATCTCGTTCGATGTGTAGGAACTCCTATCGATAATATGGCGTCCCACACATCATTAGAATCCTTAAACATTTTCTCAACAAGTTAAGACAACAAACAATCCCAAATTTCCCCTAGTTATATTTATTTAAGTATCATTAGCATCCATGCATCCAATTTAAATAAATACAACTAAGCAATCAATCCTAACAACCAATCAACAAAAACTAAATAGTCGCCTTTAGCAGAACAATTTAATTTCTAAAATTTCGTCGCGCAACTCTACTTATTCCTAAATCATTTAAATTTTTAAACCTTTGTACTCAATTTTCCAAAGTCTAAAATTAAATTTTCCAAATTCTAAAGGATTTTAACACATCAATTTCCAAAATTTTAATGTCATGGATTCCAACTTATCAATTTAAAATTTAAAATAAAAATACATCCTAAATGATTATCTCGATAATCATTTTATATTCATATCCCTATATAGACAACTAAAATAAACTATCTACCACACACCCCAAGGGACAGGATTCAATGTCTCACCAGGTCTAGATCTATGATATTATACGTTACAATGTTCTGACTCGGCTCTATTACCAATTGTAATGGCCCCACCGCTATACCTATATTGTTAATTAACATTGTAAGTATTTTCACCTGATAACATGGAGAATACGGCTTGTTAAGGATGACCAAATGTGAATATAACTTTAAACTAACACTGACGCATCATATTTATCGTTTTACTGAATCTCTAGAACAAAATTTTGATGCGTACAGTCTCAGTCTAAAGTAATAAACAAGACAATTTCTCAAAATCAGAACAGTATATCATATAAAACAATAGTCACAGATAATAACGGAATAATATACAACATATACATTACATACTGTGCGTCCATAAAATATAATACTAGCCCAAATAATATACGTCCGGAACAAGTCACTATCTCCAAATATACATCCCACATACACACACAAAATCATAAATGGGATAAACTAAAAAATAGACAAAATGGTTTATCTCTTCGCTAGCACACCTATCCAAAGTTCTACACGCCCTGTAACCTAAAAAGTCTCGGCCTAAAATGAGTATTATAAAATAATTGGATCAGACTATCTCCAAATATCTTAAAGGTGAGAACAAGGCATGACATATGGATATATGACATAGAATGAAATACAAATGTCATATATAAACAAATTCACTCAAATACTTTAACACATAATTTATCTTAAGACATGGAATATTTAAATCACAAAACTCCAAGGCACTGGAATATTTAAATCACAATACTCATAATAAATCACAAACCTCAAACCCATCTCAAAACACAGAAATCACAAAAAAATAGTGAAAAAGCCTAAAATTCTAGAAATAATAATATCTCAAAATCTAAGAATATCAAATCCATAGTAATCACAATGGTCGTACTCATACCGTGAAAAACAAAAGGTGGTATCACTCATATCAATCTGATACCAACGATCATCAATACCGTGAAATTAAAATCTCAAACTCTAAGAAAACCAAGTTCATACCGATCAAAATGATCATAAAGCATAACTCAATCATAGTAGGAGATATAACTCATGCTAATCATAAGGATCATAAAAAAATCCATGAGTGTACCTCTTAAGGATATAACGGCTTCCATAAATCCCGAACACCAAAAGAGAATACACTTTAAAGTGCCAAATACTGTCACTCTTATTAATCATCAGAACTTAACCAAAACGTTCCATACCGTCTGGTCAAATTCAAGTATCTACTATAAGCTAGAAAATCTCACTCGTTACGGATACCACTGGAAAATCTAAACTATATTCTCTTAAGGATCTATCGGTGTCATGCCGAATACCAAAAGAGAATACAACCCTAAAGTGTTAAATAATTTTCCTAAAGGCAATCACAAGAATTTAACCAAAGTATTCCATACTACCCGGTGAAATTCAAGTATTCGCTAATAGGTTAGTAAATTTCACTCAAGCATTCTATTCAATGAGTTGTACCGTATCTGATGAAGTATTACTCGAGAGCATTTAAACCAATCAGTATCACTAAATCGATTATTAGAATTTCCCATATTATAGAATTAAGTCTCTCAGAATTTTATCTCAATCTTTATTCCAAATCCTTAAATACAATGAACTACCAAATCCAAGATTTTCTCAAGATTTATTAAATAACATGAAACCATATTTTTAGAGAATTAAAATAGTTATGAAAGCACTATTTATATATAATAATTTCAATAAGTTTTATTTAAAACTTTTAAAATATTACTTTCCTTAATCCATAACCCATTTTACTAAACCTAATTTTGTAAAAAAAATAGTTTACTTTTATTTATTACCAAACTAAGTTAAAAATCAAAATTAAACAAAGTATACTTCATATATATATATATATATATATATATATATAGTTATTCATAGACGATGGATTTGTAAAGTTTATAAAATAATTTTATTAAGCATCCAAAAATCTAGTTAAAAAACAAAGTATACCTATATGTGTATAGGTATATATAGCTAGACAAATCTTGAACCATTAAAGTTTATAACCAAGCTTCTTATATATGACAAATCATATTTGGAGTTTTGGTTTCGATCCTTTAAATCTCAAAATTTTGCAAAAGTCAAAACATGAAAGTTGTAGATAAAAGTCTAAGTGTTCCAGCAAGAAAAGATCACCAAATTTGGGCTTATAGTTTAAAATTTACGATCAAATTAAGTTTCAAGTTTCAATTTTTTAACTCCGTCGTTTATTCTCAGGCTAGCAATAAAGAAATGCTATTTTGACCATTTAAACCTTTGTAAAACTCAAAAATTTGTAGATAAAAGTCTATGCTTTCAAAAAAAAAAGATAATCAAATTTGGACTTCAAAGATTATCGAATTTTAATAACGAAAAAGATACGGCCAAATCAATTTCAGGTATAAAACTCAAAAAAAAATTATATCAAAGGCAGATTTTTTTGAGAGAAATGCGTGATTCTCTAAAATAGCGGAGAGCACACATGTGTGTGTGTGTATCATTGAAAACAAAAGTGCTGCCAACATGCCTAGTAGGCAACTAATCGTTATACAGAAACCAGTGAAAAGGAGTAGGGTACAACTAAAATGAGCTCCGGCAAGGCCACCGCCTGGTAATGATGTGTTAGAAGTACCCAAAAAATCCATGAAGCTACTCAGAGTGGATGATACCAGTAGACAACTCTAACTAAGAAGGAAAACGCCTCACTGCAACTCGAAAAGTCCAGAAAGAACCTCTTGCTGTAAAAGCGGAGGATCTGGAAAGAAGTACGCCACTCTGAAGATGCGAAAGACCTAGAAAGAACGCCTCACTGCAAATACGAATGATCCGAAAAGAAGAACACCACTATGTAGACGTAGAAGAACTGGGAAAAACTACTCACTATGAAGGCGGGAGGACTAGAATGAACGTCTCACTATAATCCTATCAATAACAATCCTTAAAACCTACAAATAATAATCTAGTACCATTTCTGGCCAAAACCTATATCTGTAAATGGAACTGAAGAAAACTATAAGAAAAATACACATGTATGTATATAAATGAAATTTAAATGCATATATATATATTTGTATTAATAAATAAAAGAAAAATACAAAAGCTAAAATTATAAGATGGAAAAACAACAAAAGTTAGAAACAGACTAAAAAAAGAAACCGACACTTTAGATGTAAAAAAGATATATCAAAATCAAAATGGAAAAAGGTTAAAAGCCTATAAACTAAAACAATTGAAAAATATCCTTATGCTCCCTTAATCAAAAGGACATTGTGGTAATCAGTAAATTGTTATTCAAATTTGAAAAAATGTCAATGCTATACATATTAATATTAAAAATGTTTAGCTTAATATTATTATTAACCTTATTAAAATATACTTTGAAATGATTATTTTTAGCTAATCTATATTTAGGATTTGAGATTCAATTTAAAAAAATGATGATATTATAAAAATCAATTTATTAAAATGACCATTATTATTATTATTAAAAAGTCTTTGATTTCTCTCAAACCAAATATACCAGCAAATTATAGTGAATATAATATCAAGTAAAATTCTATTTTCCATTTTAAACTTATGTCTAAAATTATTCCAAAAATAGTCACAATCAGTAACTTTAGTTGTAAGACTAAAGTTAATGATTTTGAGAGTATTAATCATAATGTAGTAAGTATCCATGCAATCATAATACAAATGCTTAATATCTTCAAAATATAGATTACAAAAAGAACATTTATTATCAATTTGCTCATTTTTTCTTTTTAAAAATTCAATAGTATTTAGTTTTCCATTCATGATTAGTCACATATGGATTTCAGATTTAGGAGGAGAATTAGTTTTCCAAATAAGTTTAAAAGAGTTATTTGCAATGCCAGAGAAATTTATACAAAGAATTAGAGGTAAGTTTCTTACTCTTATCCCATTCCCAGTTAATATTATCATTTTCATTATCAATATTGTATAACTTTAATCTAGCATAAAGCAAAGAAAGTTGCCTAAGAGTTGTACCCTCTAAAATTCTACTAAAACTAAAATTCCAAGGAGGATTATTATCTGGAGAAAAAACATCTAAAACTAAAGCATTCTTAAAGTTACAAATTTCAAAAAGCTCTGTAAATTCTATCCTAAAAGGAATGATAGAAATCCAACAATCATGCCAAAAAGAAGTATCATTTCCTAAATGTACAATCATATTAGTACCAAGGTTAAAATTCTCATGACATTTTAAAATTGATTTCCAAAAATTAGACAACTTACTAATAAATGTATGTGTAATTTGGTATAAATTATTACTACCATTATAATAATGTTTAGAAATGATTTCTTTCCAAATAGAGTTATCATTAACATCCTTAAATTTCCATAACCAGTTCCCTAACAAAGACGAATTCATGTTACGCAAGTTAATAACTCTTAAACCACCTTCCTTTTTAGATTTACAAACTATTTCCCAATTAACTGAACATTTAATACTACTATTAGAATTATCTCCACTCTATAAGAAGTCCCTTCTAATTTTATCAATTTTGTTAATCACCCAATTAGAGAAAAAGTGCATATACATCCAATAGATCGAAAGAGCAAATAAAACAGAGTTAATGAGAACTAATTTACCCGCTCTCGATAAAAACTTCCCATTCTAATTAGAAATTCTTTTTTTAATTTTATCTATTATAATTAACCAATCATCATGTTTAAGTTTAGTTGGTCTAATCGAAAAACCAAGATAATCAAAAGGGAAAGTCATAGATATAAAATTAAGTGTATTAGAACCTAAACCTTCTACCTTATCAACTTCATTTAATACTAAAATGGAACTTTTATCAAAATTAATTTTAAGCCCTGAAAGAAGTTCGAAGTTGCATAAAATAAATTTAAGGGTAATGACATGATTAGGCAAATGAGAGGTAAATAATAACGTATCATCCGCAAATTAAAGAGTAGACAAACCATTGCGCGAGATTTCACCACCAAGAGTCCCTAAAGATCCATTACCAACTGCTTTTTTAATTATCATAGCAAAAACATCTGCAGCTAAGTTAAACAAAAGAGGCAAAAAAGGATCTCCCTGCCTTAAACCACGTTTAGATTGAATTTTATTCCCTAAAATAACGTTAACCATTATACTAGAATTACCTGTTTTAAGCAAAGTCATAATCCAACAAATCCACTTGTGACTGAAAGTTCTAGCCAATAAAATATCAACTAGAAAATCCCAATCCATCGAATCAAAAGCTTTCGCAAAGTCTAGTTTTAGAATCGCATAAGTAATATTATTCTTACAATAGTGATTAATGTATTCTTGAATAGCAGCCACACCATCAGTAATATTTCTACCCTTAATGAAAGCAATTTGTGAACAATCAATTAAATCATTCATTCTTTTACTAAGTCTATTAGCTTAAACTTTTGAAATAATTTTAACAAAATAGTTAATTAAAGAAATAACTCTGAAATCTTTTAAATTATTAGCTCTGATTTTTTAGTGTAATAAAATTACGTTTGCAAAATTAAATCTTCCTAATTGTAATTTACCATTATAAATTTCGTTAAACATACTAACTAAATCGAATTTTAAAAAATCCTAAAATATTTTGTAAAAGAAATTAGGGACCCGGGGCTTTATCACTAGGCATGTCATCAATAGCGTTCAAAATTTCCTCTTCAGAAGAAGAATTATCAAACTCAGAAAGGTCGATTCTAGATTCAGCAGGATAAAGACCATTCCATCTAGCATTAATTCTATGCTTATTCTCATTACCAAAAATATCTCTATAATAATCAGTAAATGCCTTATTTAGTCCCCTTGATCGATCAATTCACATTATTCACAAAAATATAATTTATCGTACTACTAAGTTTTCTACCATTAGCCGTATTATGGAAATTTTTTGTATTATTATCACCTTCATTAATCCATTGAATTCTAGATCTCTGTTTCCACATAATCTCTTCTTTTTCTAAAATTGAATTAAGCTCTTCTTTTAGATTAGCAAGAACGTTACGCTCACCTAGATTTAGTTGTCGAGTTTCTTCTATCTTGTTAATTTTAAGCATTTAAGAAAGAATGTTTTTTTTAATTTTAATACTACCAAAAACATTCTTACTCCAATTTTTAAGAAAGTTTCTAAGACCCGTAAGTTTTAAAATAATATTTTTTGCAGAATTATCTGTATTTCCGATATTATAAAGTTCATTGAAATCCATTTATTTTTAATTAAATTTGTAAAATTGGATTCTAATAACCACATTTTTTCGAATTTAAAAGTTCTTTAACAATTCTATCATGATCACACGTAAGAATTATAGGGAAATGATCATAATAAGTATAAAGCAATCCAGAAACTTTACAAATAGGAAATTTATTCTTAATTTCATCACTGACGAAAAATCTATCTAGAAGGACCATTGAAGGGAACTTTTTAGTATTAATCTGTGTGAATTGTCTATTAGAAAGGGGAATTTCAATCAAATTAGAATTAATAATAAATTGGTCAAACTCATCCATAGAAGAGAAATCACCTTCCTGTGATGAATGCTCTTCTAGAAAACGCGTAACATTAAAACCACCCCTCATAATATAAGAACAAGGAGCTAATGATCTAAATTCTAGACATTCATTCCACAGAACCCGACGACCAATTTTTGAGTTTAGCCCATAAACATTAGATATATTTAAAATAGAGTTATCGCTAAGGTTGATGAAAATAATATGCAAAGAATGTCTTTTAGAAATACATTGAAGACGTTTAAAGGAATTTTTCTTCCACCTTATAGGTAAACCCCCAGAAGTTCCAATAGAAGGTAAACAGGCCCAATTCCTAAAGTAATAACCACCTAATCTTATATAAAAATGAATACCAGGGCATTCAATTTTAGCTTCCTATAAAAGTGCAATGTCAATAAAATAGTCTTTAAAAAAACCTCTGATTTTATCACACTTATTTAAATCGTGCAAACCTCTAACATTCCAGCTAATAATCCGCATAAACCAACAGATCTTGCCTTCTTAATTTTTCTACTCCTAATATAAGCAGTATCTAACTCAAACTCAACGTCAGAAGAAACAAAAGCAGTATTCCTAGCTAGCTGACATAACTCAGTGGATGACAAACTACCTAGAGCATAAGTAGAAAAGTATTGCCCAAATCAGAACACATACCTAAGCCTGAATTCTTAGTGCCATTAATGACACTCGAATCAGGTAAATCACCCAAAAACGGAGAATGGCTACTCCCGATGCTTGCACTATAGCGAATAGACCCACTTACAGCAACAGACCTCTTACATCTACCTCTCCATGATGAAGAAGAAATAAGAGATGATTTTCTGTCTGAAAAACACTCATCATCATTTGTTGAAACAATGCCTTGAGAATCTTGAGTGAAATCAACTATCACATTATCACCCTTCATCACATCATATTTAGAGCTAACTATATTATCACCTTTAGAAAAGGCAGCTGTCACATCACCCTCCTGAATCTCAATGGACATCGGAAAGTTATTGACCACCATGCATTGCCCACAGGATGAAAAATTTCCAACCACCTTATTACACTCATTCACTACCTTAGAAAAAATATCAAAATCAGACCGAACAATCCCTTTTACTGCACAATGTAAAATGTCGGATGCATGTGCACATTGATCTCTATGTGCACACTGAGATTCATCAATAGACACACAACCATCATGAGAAATATGAATGCCATCACCCTTCTTTGGTCGAAATTCAATATCATCGTTGTAATCTTACATGCCACTCCTAATTGAAGACATAACTCCAAGCATTAACATATATGTTACTGTGCTTAACATCAGCCATGTTGTTATCCCAAAATGAGACTATGTCAGGGATATGAAGAGCTAAACTAAGATCAGAGTCACAACTGACAACAAGCAAAGCATCGCTATCCCCATCGGAAAAACCACCATCTACTAACAAATCACTTCTATCTCCAACCAACAACACCTTATCACTATCCATCACTGTGTTCAAGTTTTTATGCATTCAACCACCTTGTGACTCCTGAACTCATTTGAAATACAACATATGTTGTCCATGTCTAGTATTTGAAGCACAAGGCTCATATCAGAACCATTACTGACAGCAACACTATCATCATCGAGCAAATTAACGCCATCCCTATCTATACAAACATCATCAACTAACGTATCACTTCCACCTCCAACCAAAAGTAACTGATCACCTATTCTAGCAAAAGTTTCAGGACTACTATTGTTAACATCCTTCCTCGTACACATATTCATGTGCACAGTAACCATCTTGTGTATACCATCAACAACATTGTTTATATCAAAGCCACCTTTACCTTCATCAACAAACTGAATAACCCCATTCTTTATCCCTTCTTCAACATACATGTTCTGATTAACACTGAATTGATTGATGCCGACCTTACAATTTTTAACAGAACCTCTACTTTCATCCACCTTGTTTACACTATCACTCTCATCACTCACCAGCAAACATTTAGAAGTAATATGGCATGCAAGTTTCTTATTAACTAACTTGTCTTCTTACATCAATGAATCCACTGTTGATATATCATTATTAATATAATCGACCACTTCGGATTTTTTATCAGAAAACTCTGAAGAATTAAGACAATCAAATCTATTAGAGGTGACTAAATCAAACCTTTCTATTACACATGAATTTGATATGGCTCTTTTACTATGAACTTGGACAAAAACATTACTCAGATCATTCTTAAGAATTAAAGAATCAATACTCTCGAATCTGCTGTCATATAATGATTCCGTGATTTCAAATGAAGAAGCATCTAATTTACAGTGTAAAACATCTAGATATAACAACATTGGATCGAGAAAGATAGAATCATCTCTACAAATAGCAACAGAGGAATCAGATACAACCTTGAAATCATCATAATTAATCAAATCACCATTATAATCATTGGTTTCAGAAATCTTATTCACAATGGAGACTTCATCAATCTTTGAAGAAGCTTAATCACCAATATATTATTTGGGATCACCAAATTTCTCTTTATAATTTCTGCCTATATTTACTTCATTAATAACATCAAAATTATAGAAAAGTACCTCCAGGAAGTCGATTCCTTCCTTCCTCTGTACCAATAAATGATCTAACATAACTCTCTTAAGCTTCATACATTTCAATACAAATTGAAATCCTTTATCAGTAATTGAAAGACCACGATTCCTATTTGCGTGTTTTCTCGAACACTCAAATTTTTCATGCCCGAAGAAACTGCATTCGAAGTATCTAATGGGATCGCGACATTCAATAACCGTATGAGAAAAATCTCCACAACGAAAGCAAGGTTTTCTCCCCTTTCTAGAATCGATCCATTTCTTGGTGTTATGCGTTCATGGGAAAATTGGTGTAACGACCCAGAATTTTAGTCATTTGAAATTCGTATATTTAATTGATTTTAAATATTCACAAGTAAATTTATAAGCTGAATAAATAATATTTCGAATATAGGGATTTAATTGGATAATTAAATTATTGATTTAATGTTTGAAATTGCGTAAATAATTGGAAATTGAATTTAATATGGATAAAAATGGTTTATATAGTTACATTAAATTCTATTTGAAGTAGTATGATGTTAGAGAACTTTTAAAATTGAATTAAAAGTTAAATTACAGAAATTGAATATTTTAATATTTAGTTGACGAGTCAAAATAGCCACTTTTCAAACAGTCTCAGATTTCGACAAAACCTATTTCATTGGATCTGTAATGTTATATTATTGTAAGATTTTAAATTTTGTATCAATCGGATTTACGGTTTGTTCGGGGCAAACTAAAACGCATAGAAATTCGTTTAAGTGAATTTTAAATTTAAAATAGTCGATTCAAAAACCTATCTTCCATATATGATCGAATTGGCTCTCAATGTATATTCCATTATGTTCGGAATAGGGGTAAAACATTATAAACGCCAGACAGCATGCTTCGTTTTGAGTTCGAAAATTTTTCGGATGAATAGTGTACGTAAATTTTCTATAAAAGCCCTTATTTTTTCCTTTTCTCACAAACCCTAGGGTTTCATACCCTAGCCGCCACTTTCAATTTCTATGGCCAGAAATGCACGAAACTTCTCCTCTTAGTATCTCAAAAAACATCAACAATTATCGAAAACACTCAACTACAAACTTGTAGGTGAGATCTTCACATCCATACGCTTATGATCAATTTTGGAGGCACGGATCGACGGAATCTCCGTTTGAACGACCGACATTCATTCATGTTTTTCGAGGCAGTATCACGACCGAACTCGACTGGTTCTCCGGCGTTGATAAAGTAGGTGATGGCCGTTCGTATGGCACTCTCTGATCGTCGTCACGATCGAAGACAGAGGCGTGAAAATTCGTGAAAAAGTGGACATCTATGGGTTTCATTGCACGGTTGTTGCCTGGTACAAAACGAATGGAGGAAGAAGCAAATAGGAGCGGCTTAGATCTGATGTGGATGAAATCAATGGCTGTGATGATAGCAAGGTTTAAAAATAAAAATAAAATAGTAAATTGATTTATATAAATTCGTTTAAACTTTAAAATGCCGTTACTTTGTCATACGAGATCGAAAATTCACGAAACGAATTGCGTTGGAACCTATTGACGAGCATTAGATTATGGAGCTGGATTGGGATTTATTTGAGCTAGTGAAAATTTTGGTTGAAATTAAACGCTTGTTTAATTTTAATTGGAATAAATCGCTATCGCGACGACTACAATCAATGTGAGTACAACTCACTCTTTCTGACTCACTGATATTTTTATATAAGTGAGAAATGATTTATTTTATGATGATTGATGATTATTTGGATGATATATGATATATTGATTGATATTTGGATATATACCTGCCTGGTGGAGCAGATGACCCTATACATTCCCGTATATGAGCGGATGACCCTTTGTACACGCGTCTGCCTCGAAGCGGACATTGTACACATATTCTAATATGTATATTTATTGCAGGTAACATGTTTGAGGGATCCAACTGTATTCCTCACCGGTATTGATTTGTTTACAGATATTGTTATATATTCTGTTATCATATGATATATGATGTTTTGGATGCCATGATTGTTGTATTTAGTGCTGTTGCAACATTGAGACTATTTTGGAATTTTAAAAATGTTAAAGTGACGGTTTCCAAATTTAAAAGGATTTTCAAGTGATTTTGAAAATAGATATCTTATTAATTTTGAATTGTTAAAAGAAATGGATTATTTTAAATAAATAAATGTTATAATTTTTATGTTATAAAAATTATGATTTTTGTGAAATAAAATCAGAATATGATTTTTGGAATATAGAGTTAACTATTTTGAGAAATAGTATAAATGGAGATTTTTGAATTATTATAAATGGTTTTATATATAAGATTTATAAAATTGAATTTTTATAAATCGAAATAATGGAATTATGAAGGAGTTTTTATAAGTGTTAAAATGTAGTATAAATGAATCTTATAAGTAAATAAGATTTATAGATTTATGAAGTTGTGGTATTATAAAAAGAATGATTTTGTAAATAAAGAGATTTATAAGAAATTTACTTATAAATGGGATTTTGGCATATAAATGATAAAAATGGTATTTATAAACATTGTTTTATAAATCCGAAATCAATTGAATTTGATAAGTTAATTATTATAGTTTATTAAAGGAATTTCATCCATGATTTTGGACAGTGGATTATCCTTTAATAAATATGTAGAAGTAATAAATTTCGAAAGGAGATATATTCACGATTTTGGACAGTGAATTATCCTTTAATTAAATATGCAATAGTATTGAATTTGGTAAACGAATTATATTCACGATTTTGGACGGTGGATAATCCTTTAATGAATATATAGAAGCAATGAATTTGATAAAGACATTATATTCATGATTTTGGACAGTGAATAATCTTTTAATAAATGTTTTGGAAAGTTATATTTTAAATGAAGTTAAATGGTATGAAGATGTTTTAAAATGTGTTAAGGATCGAAACCATAGATTTCAACATTTACTGTTGAAATAGACGTTTTCGATAAATAAGGAAATGATGGACTGTAACACTGTTGTCATAGTAAATGATTTTCGAAAGAAAATGTTTTTATATATTATTGGGGTTTATATATCTACCTAATTTTCAAATCCCTATACTAGTGATTTTAGGTTGTCGTAACGATGTTTTACACAACATCCGTTTTGACCCAAATAAATGTGTTTAAAGAGAATATTTTCCTTAAAGAATAAAATATGCTTAATCCTGATTTAAGTATATGCAATATTTTCTAAGTGTTGAAAAACAAATTGATTTGTGAATTACTTATTATTTTATAAGTATATGGAAATGTTTTCCAATGTTGAAATATTTTGAGATTATATCTTATTAAAAGATATTTTAAAGTGAATATTTGGCAAGTGATTTAATTGATAAAAGATTAATTAAAAGGGCCTAGTGATTGTATATGGCGTTGAATATTTTTTTGTTACTTTGATAGTTAAATAACCGACTATCAAACATTAGCCAAATTTTAGTTTCTCGACTTGATGTGGGAACTATTTAGTCGTACACTTAGTATGTAGCCTTCTGTGTAGGCTTGATTATTATTTTGTTGAGGATGTTGATTCGTATAGTGCGGAGTATTACCCCAATCTATCAAGCTTTCGTCTTGGCCCAAAGGATAACAAGTTGAAAGTTAGAGACGTGATAAGTCTATAAGACTTAGTTTCTGTGTGAGGTTGAGAAACGCTTTTGCATTGTTGGTGCGAAGAGACCGATATCAGATTTATCTGAAAACCACTTCGGACCAACGTATATGCAACGATAGTGCAGATTGCTTGTTATGATATTGATATTCTGGATTTTCATAGTGGGGGGCTGCTTGTTGATCGTTTGGGGTTAAAATCCCAATATACATCCAGTAGCAGCGGTCTCTTCATTATGAAATATCCAATGCAAGGACTATTCACTACTAATCCTAGGGATTTTCCAACAGGATGTGGTAGGAAAGTACCTTTGGTTTGTCATGTTCCTGGGAAACTTGTATGGATGTTTGTCTGACATTGCATTTCTATAGATTACGTACATTTGTTTTTACAAACGTACATCAGTGGTGGCGGAGAAGGCAACTTCTCTTAGCTTAACACCCTCCTTGAGACATATGAGCTTAAGGGTTGTATTTTTGTGGAAGACAATTAGTGGTCAATGGAAATGGCCCTGTGGCATTCAAAGTGATGTGATTGTGATTGTAAAAGGTAATGGTTACCTCGTCAGGCCTCATCAACCCGAAATGACCAAATAGGGTTAGATGCGGCAAGGCTAAGTGGGTTGCTCCCATTAGGGTATGATCATCCTCTTCTAGATATATCTTTACACGCTATGATGTCGTGTATTTGATTATTGTGCTTTATATGCTAGAGGGCCCTCGGTAAAGGTCGGTAATGACCAGAGGATGACATATTCGGTACCATCTATTTATAGAGGTGGGTCGGTCTTGTGTTGGTAAAGGGCAGATGTTCTGTGCCTCGGGACATCCATCTAGAGGTGTACCCCTTCGGAAGGTAGTCCCTTCACCTGGTCATTTGTATGGAAATCCAAACTCCACTCGCACCTGCCATTTTATTTGTAGAGCCTAGTATGCTGGAATTTAATAATGGTAACATTTCGGCTATTTTGAATATTATTTGTACAGTAGACACTATTATAATATAAGAGGATTTGATATGATATGTTTTAGTTATCGTAAAGTAAAAACATGTCTATGTTTATGTATGGACTTGTCTTACGAGATACTTTTGTTTTGATAAAGAAAAAGTTTGGTAATTTAATAAATTCAATTGAGTGTATTTCTCACGTTGGTTTACCAGACTACTCCGGGTGTTCTTCCCTTTCAATGCTCGGGTCAGACCGAGTATATTTACAGGTTATGATTTGATGCTTTTGGAGTGTTAGCAGGGGAGCTGGAGATCTTCATTTTGTATACACGTACTTGTTTTGATTATCCGTTGTGCTTTGTTTGTTGTTGTAATTATCGGCATTTGTAAGGACATGTTATTATAACTGTTCAGGCTGATAACTATTGTTTGATTGTTGAACTCTGATTTATATATGTATATATGCAGTTTCTATTTTATAAAGGTCATTGATATGATATTATATATTTTCCGCTGCGATATGAGATTCTGTATTGTTCTGTCTGGTTCTATCTTCTCTCTTTCTTCTCTTCTCTTCTTCTCTCTTCTTTTCTTTTTCTTGACTTTCCGTCAGTTTGTACTTTTTGGGTCGTTCATGTGTGGATTATTGTTGATTCAAAGGGTACAAATTTTTGGGTCGTCACAATTGGAGCAGTAGAGACATTCGAACCCATAACAATCTGAGCATAAGATCGCAATGGAGGAGGATCATGATCCTTAAAAGAAAAAGAATGATCATATCGAGATTGATCAAGAGAAAGAGATTGCAAGTTAAAGAATCGCGGATACGAGAACGAAGTTGATGCCATTTGTAAATATATGGAATTTTACTAAATTGTATCAAAGACAGAATTATAATTATACTTTCAATTCTATTTCAGGTCAAGTAAATGGAAAAATCTTGGAAAGTAAACAAAAGATTAATTATTTCTCAATGAATTTAATTTCTAACCTAAAAAGATTAACCCCAGACAGGTTTGAAACATGCAAGTTATCGTTGTTTTATTTAGCACAGTTTCCTAATACAATCTATGTAGCCATTTGCACATCTAATTTCACAACATTGCATACAATTCAACCGTTCTCTAATTATTCAACAATCAAATTCAAGTAACCAATCCATTAAGAGATCAATTCAACAATTGAAACACACAAAACCCTATTAGAGATAGTAGGTGAAGATTACTCACCTTTACACCATCCTATAGCTTGCTCGATCCTCATTTAAGCCTTGCTAAACCTTTATCTTCACCAACCTGCATCTAATCTAAAAAAAAACCAAACCAGCAAGCAGTGTGATCAAAAATGAGATCAAAATCAAGAATTTGAAACCCTAGTGGATGTAGAATGGTTGAGATTCCTTACCAATAATTAATTTGGATTTAATAGGAATTTTTCTGCATTGATTTTGGTAATTTTATTATAGGTAGAGGGTTTTGTTTCTTAGATTGAGAAGGAGATAAATGAAGAGTTTAGTTGCAGCTGGAATAATAAACGTTTCCAATTTGCTAAGTTTAGAAACGAGTTTGTTTCTCCATTATGCCCCAAATGGGCTGAAATTTATTAAGCCCAAACCCATACTCAAATTAAACACCTTAAACCATATTTTCTAGCTATTTTCTTTATTTAAATTCCTATTTCAAATTAGATTTCTCATTTAAAATTTTGTATACAAACTCTAATTATACTTCAATCTTATAACATCAAGATAAAAGAAAGAAATATAATTCAAATAATTATTTTGTCCTTATTTTTAATATTTAAAATAAAACAATCTATTATTTTCATTAAATGAAAGATTGCAAACTAACAACATTTTTATCTAAATAAATCCATTTTTTCAAATATAAGATTTATTAAAAAAAATCAAACTCAGAGAAGTCCAAATGAAGTTCCTAATTAAATTTCCCCAAATTAACATTTCAAATTTAAATTGGAATCCTCTTTAAGAAATGAAACTCATTTCTTAATTAATTCAAATCAAATAATACAAAAAACTAAATTTAATTACATCATTAAATTTCAAATCACAAATTAGAATTGATTTACCATAATTAAACTTAATTAATTAGGTAATAACAACAAGGTTGTTATAATTGTGGCATCCTACTATTCTTAACATTTAAAATCAGTGACAAATGCTATTAAAATAAGCTTGTGTACTAATCTCAGATATTAAAAATTGCGGGTCATTAGTTATATAATTCAAAATCTAAATATCCAAACAAAAGGGGAAAACCTCACAACGGAATTAAAAACAATGTATACATACCTCAACAATGAACATCATATATGGCTTAGGGTATGGTAATCAGACCCGACTCGATGAATCCGGATCCAACCAGATGGTTCTCGATTTTAGGTGGATCGGATTTTGTCAGGTCCAAAATATACATTTCAAAGCCTAGACCCGACCCGACCTAAGCTTCGGTTTGGGTCGGGTCATTTTGGGTTCAGTTAAGCCATAACACTAAAAATGTGTATATTTTAATGTTTTTATATCAGGCCTTTCTGGTCAGGTCGGTTTGGGTCAGGTTTAGTCGATTCCTTATGGTATTTTTCATCACCGGACCCGACCTAAGACCCAACGTATTTAGTTTGGTTTAGGTTTGGGTCTTTCCAGGTCAATTAGGTTTGAGTTTGCGATTCTTGATTCTAATTGCTAACCCTAACAAGGCTGAATACAATAAAAGAAACATTTATATTCATCTATATAGCAGTTTATTAAATTTATAAACAATACAATGTTGACACATGAGTGACAATCTAAGTAAGCAACCTGTAAGCGTAGTATGCAAGTAAACTTCTTTCCTTTCCTTCACTATCACCTGTAAGCCTAAAAAATGTTCAACTATATTTGGACCGTGCTTAACCCTATACTCCCCGACCATAAAGGAATCGTGGACTTTTGAACAGGAAAAGACTACTGATGCAACCTCTTAAGATAAAGCCCACGTAGTTCTATTTCCTGCTCTTCTCCTATACCAAATAATATTTAGCTCATAACATTGCACAACAATGGCAAATAAGCAACAAAAACACCATATTACTAAGTCACCATATTCAGTCGTCATAAAAATGGAGGGATTAATAAATAACAATACATAGCCAATAAAAATCACACAAATTGGATAATACTTAATGTCAACCCTAAACGCTAAATAAATCAATAGTAACAAATATCCTTGAATGTATTCTGTTCATCCACCACTAGTAATACCTCGTCAATCGCATAAATGAAAGTATAAATCCAACAAATGTGTACTATTATGCCATATTAGTAACATAACATCAACCACATCAAATATGTACTATATTAGTAAAACATCAATGTCATCAACAAAACAAAACCATAATTAACTACACAACACCTACCTAGTAATAATTATAAAATATCGCATAACTTATCCTAATCCGATTCTATCTCTGTTCCTTTAACCTACATGATAATTTCAACCAATAATTAGTCAACAATAACCCAAAATAATGTATTCATACTCATTATTTCCTCTTTAAGTATAAAGTCTACTTTTTTTAATTACAAAATATGTTCATCTTAAAACAATAATATTTTCTTACAAAGATAATGTACTTTAAAGATTCTTCATTTTATATACTTTACTTCAAATATCTCAAAACATCATTATTAAGTCAAAATTAAAAATTTATGTCAAATCACTTATAAAAGCAATAATATTATTACTCTACATTAGAATAATAATATATACACTCAAATTCCTTTGTTTTTCTTTCGCAACCAATTTATTACTATTTAACCCGAAAACAATAATATTGCACTTTAAATCCTAAAGCTCCTTTTATTTATATTTATCTCAAAATAGTAATAACTTAACCCAAAATACTTTTTAAAACATATCTTTATTATTATTATTATTACTATTCCCAAAATATCTCCTATTTTACTACTCAAATACATTAACTCCGTAAAAATAATTATATTGTTATTTAATCAAATCTATACCGAATCTTTTCTAAATCACATTAAAACACCACAAAAATTAAACAGTCACAAATAGGCAAAATTAAATCAAAGGATGTATATATTTTATCGATGAATGTTTATTTAACATTTTAAGGTATAAACAATTACAACTATTTAACCTTGCTAACACGATTTTACAAACAGTTCCAAAATTCAACAAACTATATGCCAAACTATTTGGAATTTTGCTATGAATCCAATGAAACAAACTGCACATGAAACAATGGCCGCTTGTAAAATTTATGGCTATGAGAAGATATAAGGTTTAATATGTAAATAACAAAAATGTAGGGGATAAATTGAAAAATTGCTTTACCATCGTCGTTGTCGATCTCATCACGCCCACAAAATTGGACCATCAATTTATGCTTTCATATGCCAAATACCTCCCCTAACCACCTTCAACCGAGAGCAGGCGTCATCGTCCACCTAATTGACCAATGACCGTAGTCCCTTGTTACTAAAATTGGTCATTGCCGCCATTTATAAATTAGTGGTCTGAAACTCTGATTTTCCAATTCCCATCGATAAGTGCATTCCAAACGATGAGATCAACGTCGACCAACTTCTGCGAGATCTGCAAGTCCTAACCTCCAATTTCACCAACCAACGCCTAGGTTAGAATCCCTAAATTGTCACTATGGATCTCGCTGCCTTTAACTTTTACAAAGGATTATGATCACCTTGAGCTCTATCTAAAAAAAAAACACTTGATTTCTCTTCTCCTCGTCGAGATGATTAATTTGATATGTAATTCGGTGGTATTTAGACAACTTAAATTTTGGAGCAAATTTTGATTAGAGAAAGATATACGACATTAACAAGCGATCAAATAGAAATTTTGGGATTAGAGAAAAGAGAGTGGCTTGATGGAAGCTAGAGTTGGGGAAGGCTTGTATTTATAGCAAAATAGGCTATATTAGGTCTAAAGCAATTTCGGACCCAAAAATACCAATTTCGATCAATATGTCTAAACCATATATAAATAAATTCATTTCTCTAACTGTCCAAACGCAATGGAAGTAGCAAAATTTCCAAATAGACAACTATGCTCAAAATCTTCCTTTTATTGTTAATTTAGTTTAAACAATTACTTTATAATTAATCAATAACTAAATCATTAATTTGCAGGTTCATTACAATCGTACCTCCTTATAGAAATTGCCCTCTTGCAATTCCCTAAAAATGCATTCTCAACACAACATACAAAACATCATACAAAACATCATACCATATTATACGCTTAAATATACAAAGTTTGGGGAAGTATACTAATCTCAAACCGACTAACTCTAAAGTAATATACGACAACCGCATAGCACCACCAATCATGACATATCCATTCACAAAAATAAATGTAATTTTCTACACACACATACTATAGTAACACATACTTTTCCATAACTGTACAATCAAAAATATAACATGTAAAATAACACTTCATCAACAAGAGTTAATCAATCTCAATTATAGATCAACACCATTCACAAATCGTATCATGTGTTTCAATAATCCAATCATAATATCCTATAGAGAAAGTTCACAAAAAATACTCAAGTTAACCTAAAATTGATGCATAAAAAATATATAAGCCAACATTCAGTATAGCTCATCAAAATAGAGCACGCATATTAAAAATTACAAGATATTCTCATTACACTAACATACCAACAAATATCACATGTGTGCTAACCCCTATACCGACTACACATCTAGCAAAATAAGTGTATCCTCAAAATATCGATGAACGTCGTCATAGTCTCATTCTGTAACAAACCTGTTGTAATTACCTAATTAATTAAGTTTAAGTAATGTTAATTAATTCTAATTTATGGTTTGTTAAATTTGATTGTGCAATTAAATCTAGTTTTTGGAATAATTGATTTGATTTATGTAAGAAATGAGTTTCATTTCTTAAAGAGGATTTCGATTCAAATTTGAATTGTTATTATGTTAATCGTTAAATTTGTTGTTTAAGATGAAATGTTAATTTGGAAAATTTATTATGAATTTTATTTGGGTTTTTGTGAATGTGGAAAATTGTAAAAAAATCTTATATTTGTATAACATGGGATTATTTAGATTTAAAGTTATTAACTTTAGAATTTTCCATTTTATGAAAATAGGGATTATCTCCTTTTAAAAGATTAAAAACAAAGGTCAAATAGATATTTGATTATGTTTCTCTCTTTTATTTAAAGTCAAAAGATTGAAGTATAATTTGAAGATTTTATATAAATTTTTCTATGTGAAATCTAAGTAGAAAAGAAGGTTTAAAAGTGAGAAAAAGGAGATAGAGTTTTAATTCATTTAAATAATTATTTGGTTTAAATCTTTTATTTATCGAATAAAAGAAAAGTTGAGATTAATAGACTTCTTTATTTTAAATAGTTGTCTATGGTTTAAAAGCACTCATGAAGTCATTTTATCTATTTAGGCTTTTATTTCATGAAGATATTGGTTAAGAAATTAAATAAAAAAAGAAGGCATTTTATTCTTGTTGGTTGGGTTTAGTAGTTGAATTCTAAAGCCCAAGTTAAGAGAACTAAGAGATATTCTCCTTCTCGTTTATAATATCCCGTACGTACAAACTTCAAAGACAAAGAAGAGAAGCTAGGTTTTCATGTTCCTCTTTCTAACTCAATCCAAATTTGAAATTTTAAAATAGAAGGAAAATTCTGAAAATTCATATAAAATCAAGGTAGATATTTTAAACTCTTATCTACCCTCTAGCTCAATCAATTTCAGTTTTTAGTATGGTATTAAGCTCTTTGGTATTTCTTTGGAAATTGAGTTCCAGGTTTTAATTTGGGGAAAGGAGTTCTTGGTAGAAGATAAAAGCGTTTCATGTCATTAGAGGATTGAAAAGGTGAGTGATCCTTACCAACTACCTTTAATAGGGCCGCATGTAATCAAAGTGTAGATATGTTTGCTGTTTTAATTGAATTTGTAAATTGGTATGATGATTTTGGGTTTTTATGGTTCCTGAAAATATATTAGGAAAATGCACTAAAGTAAAACAGCGATAACTTGCAAGTTTCAAACCAGGTCAATCTTTTTAGGTAAGAAAATAGATTCAATTAGAAACAATTTCTGTTTTGGCTACTTTTGAGATTTTTCCATTTACTTGACCTGAAATAGGATTGAAAGTGCAATCACAATTCTGTCTTTTATATAATTTTCTGAGTTTTAAACCTAGATTTGGTCATATCTTTTCCATTACTAATCAGAATTCAATAATTCTTGAGGTTTTGGAAAGCTTATACTTTTATCTACAACTTTTCTGTTTGGAGTTTTGCAGTATCTTTAGGTTTATATGGTTGAAAATGCATTTTAGCTTTGCTGTCTCGAGAATAAATGACTGGGATGATGAATTTTAAACCAGAGATTAGTTTTGGCCATAACTTTTGAACCGTAAGTCAAATTTGATGATCCTTTTCTTGTTGAAAAGCTTAGACTTATTTCTATAGCTTCAAAGTTTTGTAAAATTTTGAGGTTTTAATAGTCAAAATAGCATTTCTTTGTCACTGGCCTGAGAGTAAATGACAGAGATAACTAATTTAAAACCCGAGAATTGTTTCGACCACAACTTTGAACTGTAAGTCCAATTTTGATGATATTTTTTTTTTGGAAAGCGTATACTTTTATATATAACTTTTGTGTTTTGAGTTTTGCAATATTTTATGGTTTATATGGTCAAAAATGCATTTTAGTGTTGATGTCTTGGGAAACAGGATTGAGGAATTTAAATCTGAAAATCATTTTGATAGTAATTTTTGAACCGTAAATCCGATTTTGGTGATCTTTTCTTGATAGAAAGATTTTACTTTTATCTACAGCCTTTTGTTTTGAGTTTTGCAAAATTTTGAGATTTAAAGGATTGTAGATTTGGAAACTCTAAATTTGATTTTAAAATTAGTATATTATGGAGTGAAAGGTTTTATAAAGAAAGTGATAATTTAAAATTTTCAAATAAAACTTATTGAGATTAGTATATATAGATATTGATTTTAAGAACTATTTTATAATTCTCTAAAAATATGTATTTTTATTATTTAATAAATCTTGAGATAAATCTTGAATTTGGTGTTTCATTTTATTAAAGAATTTGGAATAGACTTTGAGATAAAATTGGGAGCCTTAATTCTATAATATAAGAAGTACTAATAATCGAGTTAGTGCTACTGATTATTCTAAATGCTTTCAAGTAACGCTTCATCAAATATGGTATAACTCATTGAATATGATGTATGAGTGAAATTTAATAATTCATTAGCGAATACTTGAATTTCACCGGGTAGTATAGGCTTTTTTGGTTAAATTCTTGTGATTGCTTTGGAAATGTATTTGACACTTTAGGATTGTATTCTCTTTTGGTGTTTGGCATTTGTGTAGGCTGATAGACCCTTAAGAGATATAAACTTTAGGTTCTCCAATGATATCCATAATGTGTTAGATTTACTAATTTCCAGTAAATTCATGAATTTCACCAAACGGTATGGGATGCTCTGATTAAGTTCCCGTGATTTCTAAAAGTAATAATATTTGACAGTTTAGAGTGCATTCGCTTTTAGTGTTCGGATTTCAGGCCGATAGATCCTTAAAAGATACACTTATGGATCTTCTTTTCCATGACCCTTGTGGTCTGTCGAGATTTGGTTTTCCACGATCCTTGTCATCGGTCGAGATTTTTTTCTTTGTTTCATGATTTAAATATTTCTATGCCTTAAGATGGATTCCGAGGCTTTGTGGTTTATTTTGTGTTTCATGATTTAAATATTCATGTGCCTTGAAATGGATTCCAAGTTAAATTATTCCAGTGACTTGTTTATATATATGACATTTGTATTTATTTATATGTTATATATCCTTGTTTTTTATCTTGTTCTCACTCTTTGGATTTTTAGATATAGTTTGACCCATTTATTTTAGAATACTCGGGTCAGACCGAGACTTTTCAAGTTACAAGACACGTAGACTTTTGGATGGGTGTGCTAGAGGGAGATAAACCATTTTGACTTTTTAGTTTACCTTATGTAGGATTATGTGTATGTATGTGAGATGTACTATTGGAGGTAGTGACTCATATTGGATGTATATTATGTGGATTTAGTGTTGTATTTGCAGACTCACAGTATGTAATTGTATAAGATGTATTTGTATTTCACTGTGATCTTTGACTATTATTTTATATGCTATACTGTTCTGATTCTAGAAAACCGGTGCGTTTATTACTTTAGACTGATACTACACGTGTCAAATTTTATCCTAGAAATTTAGTAAGACAGTAAGTATGACATGTCAGCGTCAGTTTAAAGATATATCACATTCGGTCACTCTTAATAAGCCGTATTCGCCATGTTATTAGACAATATTATTTATAATGTTCTTTAATAATATGTATATAGTAGTGGGATCGTTACATATTCTCAAAATAAATAATGTACCATCTCATACTTACACCTGCCAAAATATCGTATGAACCTACTATAAGAACACCTCAAAATAATATGCTCCTACCCATGGCTACATCCTCAAAATAATATGAGCCTAATCATGACTATATCCTCAAAATAATATGGCTCAACTCATACTACAGCTACATTGATCCTTAATTTTCAAAGCCACATAGAAGGTCTCTTACCGAGATATATGATAAATCATAATATGCCCATCACTTCAGCGACTACTCAACACCATGGTCTCATCAATGCTCGAAGTAGTTTCTTTCCATTACTAAGGTGAACTAGACACTCACTAAGGTCACATACAAAGCACCCTTTTTGTATATGGTAACACATATGACCATCATTAAAGTCAACAACTATCCAACATTGCGATCTCACAAATGCTCAAATAGATGACATCACTAAGGAGAGCTAGACTATCACTAAGGACTAGGGTATATAGATGAGCATACTCACATATCCTCGCTCTATCAGCACATATCAAAACCTCTGAATTATCCATGATCCTTGGCATGCATCCACATTGGAACCCAGTTTGTTCCATCCTTTAGATCACATCGAGTATCTCATTCCATAATCCTCTTATAATAATTTTTTTATTTGATAAAATGGACGACTCATCCAAAATACCAAAGAGCAATCTACTAGCCATCATTAGCGAGAGAATTCTAATACATCGTTAAATCAAAACATTCACCAAAATTTATTCGTTTTCAAATCAAAGCTTCTATGTTCTTTTTAAACCAAAATTTTCTTTCTTAAAATACTACCATCATTTTTTCTTTAAAATCAAATTAAACTAATTTTTTAGAAAATAACATTTCATAAAAATTCTGAATTGTGTAAAGTTCTTTAAAATTCAAAATAGAAGTCCTTGTTGAAATCAAAACATTTCATCTCCCATCATTGCTTTGATTCCTTAATGGTATCCACCAAGCCATTCGCCATCAAAACTTTTCAATCACTATTACTTACCCTTAAGGAACATCACCACATCTCTTGGTCAATTGGAATACGTTGTCTTCCTTAGCTTGGGAAACTATGTCATCCACTATGACTAAACCAAATATATTCCTTAACAACCGACAAGTTTCTAAATTTCATACCCACTAAAAGTCAATATAGGATAACTAACACATCGTACAATTATCATTCAATAACAAGCAATATAACCTGGCATATAAGAGAAACAATCAAACAAGGCATTAAATAAACAAACAATTATAAATGATCATAGCAAAACAAGCAATCATAATAATATAATGCAAGAAAAAGGAATTAATTCAAGCAAGCATGACATAAATACATAATCAAACATAATCAAACAAGCACACGACATTTTCCTAACATAACAAATTACCTAAAAACTTAAAAACAATGTACAATTCAACCCAAGTAAGTAGATACAACTAAATTAAAATGTCTCTATCCAATACGGCGAAATGGACAATCAGACATCATATTCTAACTCTTTGGAAGAGAATAAGTAGACATCCCTACAACTAATTAGGGAAAGTTACACATGATAGGTATAATGGTTACATCATCATAATGGCCATTGGGCAAACTCAATACTCCTATCATCTAATCATCTCACACCCCCATTCCATTTGTTTCATAGTCCTCAAATGTTATTCAATAAAGTTTTCCAAATTAAATATCCTTTCAATAAAATACTTTTTAACAAGCACCTCTAAAATTTGTTTCTCAAATCAAAATATTTTACCATTTTCAACTATGTACTTATAAACTAAATTATTCGTATGTTTGTAAAATATTTTCCAAGGTATTTCAAAACTAGACATTTTATAAGTCGTCCTTTCTCAAAAAATATTTTGAAATATATTCCTAATAAAACTTTTTGTCCAAATTGGATCCTTTCCAACCAAAGTTCTTTACTTAAAAAATGTTTTCCTTCCAAAATAACATTGATTAGAAAGTATCATTTGAGTAAAAGTGCTTACAACCAAAATTTACTTCGAAAAAAAGTTTTCCAAACTCAAGGATATTCTTTCGATTATAACATTTTTCTTAAATAAAAATGTTTCTCACAAACTTTACTAAAAATATATAAAAACGTTTCTCACACACTTTAATAAAAATGTACTTCCCAATCGAATATTTTCTTCAATAAAATAATTTCTTAAAATGTTATTCTAAAATTAAATTTCTTTCTATTAAAATACTTTTTTCGTAAAGCATCCTTGAAATAAACTGTAACGACCCGTCGTTTTGACCATCGAAAGTCGACACCGAACACTACCACTGTGTTCCAATGTTGTGCATCCAATCGCCGAAAGGGCAGATTGTTAGGGTCAATAAAAAGAAAAGAACAGAGAACAGAGAAAAATAGAATCTTAGAATGGAATCGGCAACATATAATATAACAAGGACAACATAAACTGTCACTCCAAACATACAGAGTATATCAGAGTTAAAAATAAAGCTTATCAGCTGGACAGTTATAAAATCCCGACCTTACAAATGTTGATAATTATACTGTATACTACAGCGGAAAATAAAATTATGATAGGTGAATCTTCAACTCCTTTCTATGAACTCCATAACTTCAAAGTGACAATTTGGGAAAATACTCGGTGTGACCCGAGCATTATAAATAAAGAACACCCGGATCAGTCTGGAAATACTAATGTGAGATAATTCAAATAATATGGATCATATAAAAATTCTATGAGACCATGCTGCTAACGTGGAACGGGTTTTCACCTCACAAGAATAACATCCATACAGGCAAGAGCAGAAATAAATATCAGAAACAAATCCAAATAGGAATGAGTATAATTAATATTAAACCAGACTTAAAAGAATAGAAAACAAACCGAGTAAAATCCAAACTGGACAGAGTGGATGGAACAATAAAAACAGTCCAACTTGATAAAATGGACTAAATAAAGTAATGATCCAAACTTGATAGAATGGACCAAACAAGTAACCCTTAATAGAATGGACAGAATAAGGTAACAATCTAACTTTGATAGAATGGACTAAATCAATGTTTAAATGCCATGATGAGGAGTTGGCTCTACTAGTGGAAATTTAAAGCTAAAACAGATTCAAGGATACAAATCAAATAAGGAAAGGAAATTTTCCATCAAATGACAAGGAAGGTGCACCCCCTTGAAGTATACCTCTAGTAACATACTTCTGAGAAGCACATTTACTATGTGAAAACTTCTCGAGAACCTCCAAGCCGGACCCCGCCATACCTTACCGAGAATCCGACTATTTCCATATCTAAGTGCATAACCGAATCCAAAATAGATGAGATGTGAAAATGCCTTTTTGATAGGAGCAACCCTACATAGCTTGGCCCCCGCTCGCGCTTTTGGTTTAGTCATTTTCGACAAAGGATAACAAAGCTCGATTGAGCAACATATCATTTTTAAAGTGGCGGTAAACCATGAAGAAAGTTGAATCCGATAATTAATAAATCAATTATCGGGGAAAATTAAAATGATCCTATATGGAAATTAAATTTTATATATTTACCACTACTCGTCGATTCTAGAAAAGCTCTATTTCTCGTTTGAAAGTGAAGCCAGGAAAGTTGAGGTAATGTTACCTCTAGGCATTGCCTTGATGACATTTTTAAGTTTCGAGATAGAAACAAGTCCAAGCCTCATCGTTTAGCGTTAAATGTATGACGGGATCCTTTCCATATAAGCGATATCGATTCCAGAACTATTGTTCTATAATCGAAATCGAACTTTAACTTTTAAAAACTGAACTTGTGTTTGATTTCTGTATTTCCACTTTAGGTAAACACTTTTTAGAATTAGTTCCTGATTGTTGAAGCATTAAGAGAAAAATCTTTCCAAGTGCACGACCTCAAAGGACCAAAACCAACATCAGACCGAACACCCGAAAGGTTATCTAACTTAACATCTCAATTGTCGAGTTCCAATTCCTTTTTAGAACTTTATTAATTAATTGAATTTATTAAATTCAGACTTCATTAGTCAAAATGATTTATTAAAAACATCATTTATTAAAATGATTTATTTAATTATAAAAACATTATTAATTAAAATGAAATAACTAAATTCCAAATATCATTAGTTAAAACAATTAATTAAATTTAAAACAATCATTGATTAAAATGATTAATCAAATTCAAATATCATTATTTAAAATGATTAATTACTTTTAAGTATCATTAATTAAAATGATTATTAATTTCAATTATCATTAATTGAAATAATTAATTAAGTTCAATAAATTAATCAAAATCTATTACCATTAATTAAAAGAATTAATTAAACTCAAATAATCATTAATTAAAATGATTAATTAATTATAAAACATCATTAGCAAAAATGATTAATTAAATCTAAAGATAAACCAATTTTTAATAATCATTTATTGAATTAGTTAACTAATCTCAAATTAATTAATTTAAATTATCATTTATCAAAATGATCAATAAATTTTCAATATTCTTTTTAGCGGAAATACACGCTCAAGTTCATATGACGGGGTTTTGGAAAATGAAATTGGATAGATGATGGTATAGCGAAGATCGCTATAACGACATTTAAACTATTTGATGGAATATCAGGATTTTATTTAATTATCGTTAATATAACAGCATATGAATGCATATAAATAATTCATTGGAAAGAAACCCCCTTTGGGTTTCTCTATAGATTTTACATGCAAAATAATGGTTATGGATAATATATTGATAATTATACGGGCTTATAACAATCAAATTAATATGTCATCCATTTTCCAATTAGAAAATTCAACCAAACAAGCAATCAAAGAATTTAACTAACATCCAAACAATCAATAAATGTTTATAATATCATTGATATGATAAAATAAAATCAAATGTGAGTTGAACTCATGTTGGTTTTTGTTTCCGCCGAAACGCCCTGATTTCGGACTAAAACCAAACTACCGCTCGATTTTATCCTAAATTTTTACTTGCTCCAATTCCAACTAAACCAACTCCATCGTGAAAATCTCAACGAGACGAGCCTAACATAAATAACGGTGTTTCAATCGGATCTCATATGTGCAAGATACGAATTTTATAAGTCACCGATAATTTAAAATTGAAATTAAACAACCTCACCATAATTACAAGATTTCCCCACCACTTAGCTACTCATTCTCCAAATGAAAAGAAAGTGCATAGGGCACTAATATGCAGTGATCTGGAGCTACGCTCATCATATTGACGAACCGACTTCGTCAATGGCTCTCACTCCTCGAACCAAATCTCCTCGACACCAAGGCGGCGAACTCGCACCCCGCCGGCCGAGATCGACCTACTACTATTCATGTCGCTGCCCCATCAGGTCATGCTTCACAAAGTGCCTCTGATCCCTCCAAAAATTTGTGCGTAGGTGCAACGCAACGTCACGAACTCGAATCCGGCCTCCGTTTTGCGAATCGTTGCTTAAAATCATCGAAAACTCAAACCCTAGCTCAACCATGACAATGACCATCTTCCAAACAATGTCCAGTCATCACCAAAAATCTGCCGGAATGAGGCTCTCACCAAAACAAGATTTTTAAAATCGGTTTCTTGATTTTTGAACAAGTATGGGATTTTTAATTTAAATTTGAAGTTTGAATTAAAAAGGGAAAATCTCTTTTACATGTACAGGCAATAATTTATAGGAGGAAGGGGTATGGTCTTGTACATGACAGGTATGGGCATAGGTATGGCCAAAAATGATGAGGTATGGACATACATATAGCTGAATATAAATATATCTATATTATTTTAATTTAAAATTATTACCCAGAACATATCCGAAAATTCCGAACTCTAGACGAGACGTGTCACTTGGCGTTCTATATGTTATACTCCTATTCTGAAAACATTGAAACTTGTTTCGAGACCAAATTCGATCATATGCAGAAGATACATTTTTGGACCTAGTTAGTATATTAATTTTTCGATATTAATTTCAACGCATTTCGATCTCGCATGACCAAACGATACGTCTGATCGCTATAAAATTTGACAGCGTAATATAATTCACTATTATGGATCCAATGAAACTAGTTTCATCGAAATTCGAGACTATGCCCCAGAAGGCTAATTTCACAAATTCAAATATTTAATTATCGATATTTATCCAATCTATTTTATATTTTTAAATAAATTTAAAAATGGAATTCACCAATATTATTTATTAATTAAAAGGAGTTAAATAAAATTATTAAATTCATAAATGACTTTTAATTTACAATTCAAATATTTAATTATCCCTTACATTTGAATTATAAATCATTAAATTCCAAAATTCAATTAATTTTTTTAAACATTTTAAAATCAAATAAGCAAAATTCTGGGTCGTTACTTAAACACTCCTCAAATTATCTAGCATTTATTGCAAAGTACTTTTCAATAAAACATTTCTTTCTTCTCAAATTAGAGTTCCCACTAAATAATATCTACAAAAACATCTAACAAACATTTTGAATCGGGATACCTATATAAAAATATCTTTAAAAATATACTTTTTAGAGGATGTTTTGAAAGTAAAAAGATTTTTAAACAAAATGCTTTATACCAAATTTTTCTCCAATGACCTCAATCTAAATTCTTTCGCAAAATGATTTTAAATAATATTTTACACAAATCATTTTTCCTTTCGAAATTATTTCATATCAAAAATATTTTATTTCCTAAATTAAATGCTTTGTTTTTACTCATATAAAGTTTTCAACAATAAGCCCAAAACATATATTTTCTCCTTCTAATAAAATAACTTTAAACCCAAAAATGCATGTTTAAATATAACTTTTAGTTAAAACTTCATAAAAAATAAGTTCATTTATTAAAATTTAGGTACTAAAAACAATTTAGTGCCAAGCTTTTGTCACTTGGGTTATAACCAATAATTAAAACTCCTATAATGGCCCATCCTACCCCACTCCTACTGTACTTATTTTCCAAACAAACATCATCATAAATAAACATCGTCTTAGGTTAAGGTAATGGCGGTTACACATGCAACCTATATTACACACAAGACAAACAATCATCAATACGAATGCTCTCTCATCGTATATTCTAACCAAACCTAAGTTGTAAATCAACTTACACTGAATGGTTTAAATAAACCCAAGGTCAATTAATCGCTAAACCTAAGCTTTGGTACCAAATGTGACACCTCACTATTCTTAACCTTTAAAAATCACTAACGCCATACACATACGCTTTTGCACTAACCTTGGATATTAGAAAATAGTAGGTCATTAGTTATAATTAAAAAAAATACGAGCAAAGGGAAAAAACGTCATGGCGGAACTAAACAATAGTGTGTGTTTGTGTGTGTTTGTATGTATCAACCATGAACAATATATAAGGCTCGATACCATACAATAAATGTAACATCTTTATGCTTCTAAACATTAGTCATTAACAAATTTACAAATAAAACAATAGTAATATAAGAGAGACAATTTAAGTTAGCAACCTATAAGCATAGTATTCAACCGGTTTTCCTTTCTTTCCTTTACTATCACTTGCAAGCCTCATAAGAAAAAAATGTTCAACTATGTTTGGACTGCACCTAACCTTATACAGCCTACAGGAAAAAGTGGGCTACTGGATATGAAAAGACCGCCTACATACCCTTTCGGGATCAAGCCCACATAGTTAGATTTCCTCTCTTCTACTGCATCAAGTAATTGTTAGCACGAAAAATTGCATACCAACAGCAACCAAGCAACCAATATAAGAAGAAAACACCATATTTTACCAAGTCACGGAAACGAATCATCATAAACATAGGGTAACACTAATAATAGAAACACATAGCCATTAAACATCATACAATTTAAATAATACTCAACATGAACCTTAAACAAATAAATCAACAACAACAAATATCCTTGAATGTGTACTAATCATCGACCACTAATAACACCACATAAATAGCATAAATGCAAGTATAAATCTGACAAATGTGTACTAATTACTCCATATTAGTAACACAACAACAACCTCATCAAATGTGCACCAAGTACTCTATATTACAAACATCGATGTCATCAACATAACAAAACCATAATTAACTATGCAACACCTTTACAACAATAATGGTAAAATGTTGCGTAACTCGTCCTAACGTGATTTCATCTCTACACAGCAAACCTACATGATAATTTCAACCAATAATTAGTCACATATGTTACAACAACCCAAAGTAATGTATTCATACTCATTATTTCATCTTTAAGTGTAAATTGTCTTATTATTTTTTATTATAAAATATGTTCATCTCAAACACCATTATTTTCTCAAAACAATAACATGCTTTAAAAATTCTTCATTATGTACATTTTGCTTTAAATATCTCAAAACATCCTTATTAAATCAAAATTGTAATTTACATTAAATCACTTTTAAAAATAGTAATTTTATTACTTTACATCAATTTATGATATATATACTCAAATTCCTTTAATTTTCTTTCACAATCAATTTATTACTATATAATCCAAAAATAAGAATATTCCAACTTAATTCTCAAAACTCCCTTTATCGCTATTTATCAAAAAATAGAAATAACTTGACCCAAAATACTTTTGAAAACACATCTTTATTATTATTATTATTCCAAAAAAATATCTAATTTTTATTACTCAAATAATAATAATAATAGTTTTCTATAAAGTCCATAAAGGTAATTATATGGTTATTTACTCAAAACAATGCTACCATTTTTCAAAATACATTAAAACATCACAAAATCAAACAGTTGTAAATAGCCATAATTTAAATCGATGGATGTATTTTCTATCGGTAAATATTTCTTTAATACTTTTAATATATAAATATTAACGACTATTTAACCTTACTAACATGCTTTTACCAATATCTCCAAAAGCTAGCTAAATACATGCTTAATTTTTCGAATCTTGCCATAAATCCAATAAAACCACCAACGCATGAAACGGAGATCGTACATAAAAGTTACACAATTGAAGTTATAAGGTTTAATTTGTAACTAGCAAAAACTTGGGAGCTAAATTGAAAATTTTCTTTATCATTGTTGTCATTGAACTCATCACAACCGTAGATTTGGACATTGATTTATGCTTCCATATAATAAAGTAGCGCCTCTAACCACCCTAATTGAGAGCAAGCATCTTCCTCCACCTAATCAACCAACTACCACTGTCCTCGATTTCATAAATCGTTCATTACCGCCGTTTATGAATTAGGGTTTCAAAACCCTATTTCACCAATTCTAGCCCCCACAATGCACTCCAGATGCTGAGACCGCCACTGATCGACTCTACGCTATGAGATATACAAGTCTCAATCTCCAATTACACTGATCGATGCCTAGGTTAGAAACCGCCAAAAAGTCATTATGATCTTGAAGCGTGAACTTTGGCCAAATATTCCTATCGCCTTAAGCTCTGTCTCCAAAAAATATATACTTAATTTCTCTTTATTTTGTCGAGATAATCAATTTGACATATAATTTGGTGGTATTTTGACACTTTGGACCTTGGAGCAAATTTTGATTGGAGTTATCAGTCAGTGATTAAGAAGGAAAATTTGGGTTTAGGAAAGGTAGAGTGGTTTAGTCGTGGCTATTGTTTGGGAAGGCTCGTATTTATAGCAAAAATTCAGGTATTTTAGTCTAAAGCAATTCCGAGTCCAAATATATCCATTTCAGTCAATGTTTCGAAACCATAATATATTGTACATCAAAATTTGTTTCTCGAACATTCTGGATGCATGGAATTATCAAAATTTTCAAAAAGACAACTCCACTCAAAATTTTATTTTTATCATCAATTTGATTTAAATAATTATTTTATACTTAATCAATAATTAATATGTGAAATTTGCGGATCGTCAATATTATCCTAACCAATTTATTAACACTACCCATCTTATAATAAAACTCACCGCATCGAAAATGCAACATATTAGAGATCAAGGTCTTTGCTTCGATTATAAGGAAAAGTATCTACCAGGGTACTGTGCAAAACTAGATAGATCTTCCTATTTTACAATTACGAAGAAGAAGTACTAAATTTGCTATTCCTAGATTCACTTGATACAATTAACAACAACACCCTTAATATTCCCTCCATGCTTTACTGGTCTCTTCCCCTCTGATGTCAATAAGGCTACCGATGAGAATCACTAACACTTAGATCTAAACTCTCGTGGATCTTGGCAATCAACATAACTTTTACACCGTCGAACAATTCGATTTTTGGGCTTGCAGCTAGACAAATAATATCCTTTTCCATTGCTATTGGCAGTGGTGAGAAAGTACGATGCAATGAAGTTTATCGACATGTGATAGTTAGATTTGGTGATTACAAATTCTTTACTAGTTTCTATTTGTTGAATTTTGCTGGTTCTCATGCTGTATTGGATATACAATGGCCCTAGTCCTTGGTCCAATTGACAATTGACCATAAATTACATATTGTGTTTTCCACTTACAACCACAAGCCCAACCTCTTAAGAAGCCAAAATGCACTCCAATTCCCAACTAAAATTTTACTTCAATGATTAAAAAGATTACAGCCCACCTCTTCTATTTCCTTTTATGTCCACCTATAAATGGACCCAAATCCCACATGCACTCCACAAAATCCATCTAAAAATACTAAACCTCAACTCCAATCAATATTATACAAACATGCTTCGATATTAGAAAACCTGCAAGCCTTCCACCACATAGTGACCTAGATCACCACATAAATATTCAAACGAATGCCCAACAAATAAATGTCAAACCGCATCGTTACCCTTACTTCTAAAATAGAAACCCAAGTACATGATGTACTCTAATAACAAATTATCCTACCTACCACCATTCCTTTCTCCTCACCCACTCTTGTTAAGAAAAAGATAGTTCATGGTGTTTTTGTGTCGACTATATTGTACTTAGTATAGTTACCATCAAAGATAGATTTTCAGTACCAACTGTCAATGAACTTCTGAATGAGTTACACGATTCGACATACTTATCCAAACTATATTTTCTAGTAAGATATTTTCAAAATAGAGTCTATCCTTCGGACATTCATAAAATGCCATTTCGCACTCAAAATGGTCATTAAGAGTTTTTGGTAATGCTGTTTGGCCTAACCAACACACCCCAACCCCTAGGGCTATTAATTTTGTATGAATATTCGATGTCCATTCGAGTCCATGGTCGAAAAACATCCATTCAAGTCCGTTTGATTTTCATTTACGACATGAATTAGACAATAAAATTGTACGAACAAAAATCTTATCCAATCCATGTTCATTCGAATTCATCCGAATTTCTTATAATAAATAATTTATTATATCCGTTTTGTTCTTCAAAATATTTATAACAATTATTTGTTGATTAAAGATTATAATAATGATTATACTTTAGTACATGCTATTAAAAAACACAAATGTAATGTAAAAAGCAATGTCCGTCCGTGTCCGTGGCTAAAAAATGTCCATTCGGTTTTATTTAGGACATGAATTAAAACAACAAAATTTGTACAAGTATAAATTTCATCCAGTCTGTATCTAGTATGATTTCATTAGGATAGGAACTGAACAAACCTCCATCCGATCCGGCTCGACTGAGTTACACCTCTAGCATCCCCTATGTTTTAAGCTAGCAGGGAATATTTTCTGACACTATCTTCATAAATTTATACTTATCTTCTTCGACAATATTCTCACATATACTCATGGGACTCCCACTTCACACTCAGAGGTAAAATTGGATATATTGGAAAAATATCAATATTTCGAAAATATCTCTAAATGCATTTTCCAACCACCAAATTAAGCTATTTGGGCCACATTATTTCTAATTAAAGTGTACATGCAGATACCAAGTATAATATCCAACATCAACCTCAACAGTGGTAGTTCAGAGCTTCTTTGGCCTAGTACCCTATTATAACATATCTATACCTCACAATGCTTATATAGCAGCCCCAATTTCGAACTTAATAAAAATGGAAGAAATTTTTAACTAGACGAGGAAAGCCCAGTTCGCATTTTTTCTAGGCTATTTCACAAATTCATTTTCTTTCCCTTACTAATTTCAATCTCTCTTTTGACATTTCAACTAACATGTCATACTCGGCAATATGAGCATCTTTTCATAACAACGACATCCAATCATGTTTTATAATAAACGCCTTACACAATAGCTCTAAAAGGCAATGACATCTGCTTGACTCTATTATGTATGTTATTCAAAAATAGAGGGAGCAATGGAAATTGGCAACAAAACTTTTGGGTTCCGGTTTCACTAGAATGTACAAACCGGGTTCGGAAAACAACATAGTTGATGGTCTATGCATGTGGACTACGATATGACTAAGGGTACGCTCTAGGGGCGATTCTATAAATACTGAAAATTATTTAGTTTGTAATAATATCTAATTCAAAATAAAAGGCATTTTTCTTTCTATTATATTCTTGACATAATATGCTATATTAATTATCAATCTAATTTAAGTATATTTAATAGAAAATAGATAAATGATATGTTTTGTGATAGTAGTTACATCCGTTCAGGCTAGAGTATGTAACGCTATCCAAATATTGGGTAGTGTATTACTCATGGCTGATGGGAAGCCCTAAGAGGTTATATACTGATATTTATTAGATAATTATAAAATGACCCACTCGATGGTTTTATGTTGGTTAATAGAACTAAGGTCAAAGAGATAATATCAAAGTGGCATATTACATAGTTCTCTCGATTTATAAATACGATTGAACTTCAATGTGGACATTCCACTTTGATTATAATTAAATCATGGTACAACGTCCATCGAACGCTATATTTGGGTCTGAGTTGAAGCATTGGAAGTGAAACACTATCCAACAGAGAAGTCGTCTCCTTGGTTATTTGTGGTTACATCACAGTCAACTTTAGTCAAATCAAAGTAAAAATCTCTATTCAGAGCAATAAGTTTGATAATAATTATTATTATCGAGTCAAGTATTTTATGTTTAGACTTACAAAGTTGAATGTGGATGATCTTGGAATTTTGATCAAAATGAAATTTCATAAGTTCTAATGTGATATAGTTTTGATGACGACAATTGGTGTAAATAATTGTCAATACCGGGAACTACTTAAAATAATAAAATTAGTTTTTTACCAAAACTTTTTAAGCGATAAATTTGGCCAAACTGTCATACCACTAGCTAAGGTGATATATGAACATTAATATTTGAATTATTTGATATTAATAGCTAGTTGAATTTACAATGATGAGTCATACGTCCGCAATGTTGTATACTCCAAATACCACTTAATTAAATTATAATTTTTATTAATTAATTATTAAATAAATAAATATTAATGTAATATTAATTATAAAATTTTATTTCATTTATTTGAATCAGCATTGAAAATAGTGCATATATAAAAGTTATATACACACGTATTGATATACGATATCAATGTGCATTTAAATTCGATTTCAATGCGAATTTGCTGGTATAGTTTGAAAATGAATCGTGACAGCCTTCAATGTGGCAAGCCTAAAATTTTCTCTACCTATTGACAATGGTCGAATGTAAGTTCCACCAAGACAGGTTGCATAGAATTAATTTGAAGTTTTATTATTAACCTTAGTTAATTTAGCTGCGGCATAACGATAACATCTTATATGGTATGACAATATATAATATACGATACATAACCAGAACTTGATATGCATATACGAGACAGAGCAATATGGAAGTTAGTGATAGAAATAGCAATAGTTGGAATACATTGATTCCATATAAACGAAGTACCAAATATGATGTCTAATAATACATGTCTCATACATATAAATACAGGTCTGTCATGTACTACAAAATTGTAACAATCTGGAATTTCGAACAATTTGTATTTAAATATCTAAATTATTTAAATATTTGAATATTGGATTTAATGCGATTAAATTGATTTTGTAATCTTATTAACCCCATTTTAATTAATAACTAATGAAGGTAAACTTGTTTTTGAAAAATATTTACAAAAATAAATAGTTTGATGGAATATCAATAATGTGACTGGAAATCATTTTATCGATAAACAACTTTTCCCTTGATCAAAGTAGTTTGAACATTTTGCAATATGTAAATGTAATTAATTAGCAGCTAAATATATTTTGCTAGTGTATTTGATAGATGTCTGATGAAGAGGAGTAGGTTAGGAATTTATTAAGGGGAAGTGATGGGATAAATTGGAAAGCATGCAAGGGAGATATGGGGTTTCTTTTGACCGAAAATAGGAAGGCAAGGGAGGCCATTTACAATTGTTAAAATCTTTACTTCATATCATTTTGTTTATAATTTATTTCCCATGGATTAAGAATAAAAAACAAAGTATTCTCAATTCTTTTCTCTTCTCCAATCTACATTTTCCTAAGCAAATCAACTCCTATCCTCTTCAAACTTCAACCAACACCTTAGATCGCCCGTGGAAGCATGGAAAACAACTCAAATGATTAATAAATGGTGCACAAACCCCTAGCACTTTGGGCCACGAGCATGAAGGAGGAGGAAGGTTGGCTTGAGCATGAGGAAGCTAAAGCTTAGATCATTGAAGGTTAGGTGATGGTAGGATGTGGTTCTTTGACCTTTTGTGGTTATGCTTGTGTTTCGATTGGTTTTCGGTGAGTTATGTCACTATCGCGTATGTATATGTTATGTATACATATTGTGTGTGAAAATATAAAGTTAAGTAAGTTAGTTAACTAATTAAAGTTATAACTTTGGACCCCTTTGCTTTTGAAAGCAAATGACAACTCTATAATGTATAACATCACTTCTATTACCTTTTATAATATGTATTGTCACTACAAGTAAATATAATTATTATAACGCAAATAGATAACGCATTATTCCATAGCGTTATTGTTTTGTTAATTCGTATTATTTACAACAGAAATTATCTACGTAACACTTACTGCCCCAATTAATTTCGACGGCCGCCAATTACTCAAAAATTATTTCACTCTTCCCTCTTAATTTTTTTCGTTCCATTATTTTCCACTTATCAAACCAAAGAAACTTTAATTCCTCTCTAACAAATCCCTAAATCCACTTCGCTTCACCAGCCGATCTACGCTGTACGTCATTCTGATCCACCGTTGCTTTTGTTCTGCGCCGCCGCACCGCATCCCTCTCGAGTCAAGCATCTCACGATAGCATGGATGCACAGTATCAACCGCATCGAAGCACAATAATGACCACAACAACGATTTAGTTTCAAGATCTATATTTTCGAAAGGTAAATCAATTCTCTTAGATATGCTCCATAATTGCTTGAGACATTAGTTATACGTATATTAAAAAATTAAATATAGTAGAACTTCCATTTGTTTACTTGTCTTATAAAATTAGTTTTCTATTTGAATGGAGATCATCGGTATGATGGTATTGAGATATTTGATGTTGGATTTCTATATATGATCTTTGTCGAGAATAATATGTTCTATGGTCAAAATATATAGTCAATACATGCACTTTATATAAATTATTTGCTGGGATAATAGTTGAATTTTTTTATAGACATCCATATGTTCATGATAAAAAAAGATAGATGGTTTGGTACTAGAAACATAGCACTGACATCTTGCAATAAACTACTTTGAAAAACTAAATTGTGTTCGGATTAAGTTTAGGCCCAAAACTAATAGAGTTAAGTGATAAATTCATTATTCAAGTATTTGTGACACACTTTTCAAGTTACATACGTATATATATTTATAAAAGCAAGATATATATATATGGTTGTAAAAGTAGCATTGGCATTTTGATTTAAGTGACAGAGTAAATGGTTGTAAAACTGACAGAGTTAAGTAGCAACAAAAGATGCATTGGCATTTGACTTCTATATTTCTTCTTACCTCTAAAGAGTTCAGTTTAGTATGATGCACCAATTTTTTATTGTTTCAATCATTGTTTGTAGTGTCAAATATGGATATATTTTTGGTTTTTAAGTCATCGTTCAAGTTTAGGCTTAGAATTGCTTCATATCCTCTAATTGAAATCAATTGCAATCTAATTTTTTTTACTTATATAGACATTTGCATCTAATAAGTCAACTAAAAAAACCATGCAAATTTTTCGTGAGCCATCATATTTAGGTGATGCTAAATGCATAACTTCTTTCAATGAAATTTGAATTTTGAAGCACTAAACATATATCAATTTGCTGTGTAATTTTTTCTAATCTTGTAGGAAAATCTACAGCAGGGAGCACACTCAAATACTTTGAGGATAAAGACTAGCTGCTTTTCACCTAGACATACCAGAAATTACGCTAGTATTTCTTTTGGGGATGTTTACAGGAATGAGGTATGATTCCTACTATAAAGGTTTGATCTTTGTAAGTGTTCGTTGTTTGGATGGATTTGTCATAGAGGCTTTTGTTAACTGTTTGGTACGGTATTGGTAATAGTTGCGTTTGAAGAATATTGTAGAAAATTTGTTATTGAGAAAGAAATAATTAGTCCGTACTTGGACTTATTATAGGCAACATTCACACACTAGTTCAGATGTTTAAAAGGATTTAGATTCGTACATTTACCGACATTGGTTGAGAAATTAGAATATAAAGATATTCTCAACTAAAATATTATCAACAAGTTGAAACATGAAATATTTATTATTGCTTTCCATATGTACAAGTCTAAAGTACATATCAACCAATTTATGTTTATAATAAGTGGTTATCGCTGAATAGAAACACTTGAATAAGTGGGTTGGGGCTGACTTATGAGCATGTTTGGCAAGTACTTAGAAGTAGTTAAAACAACTATAAGGTGCTTATATTACCGTATCTATGTTTTCCCACAATTTTTAAGATGGTACAATAAGTTGCTTTGAAGTTGATGAGTTATAAGATAAATCGCTAGTAACAAATATTTACTGATGGCTCATTTTAACTTTTACTGCTGAAATCTATCCTAATTTCAACTTATTTTCCTAATTAATTTTACCTTTTAATTTTTTTTCACTTAAAATTTAAAAAATCATTATTCAAAACACTTTTATGCAGTTATAAATGAAGTTCTCAAACGGTTTTATAAATGAACAGTGTATTAAGCACTTTACACTTGTTGATAACTTAATGCCAAGGTTCATGAGACATTTCTACAATTTAATTCGAGAAAATTCTTTTTTGGTTTTCTTTATTCTTCAATTGATAATATCTACATAATTATTATTATGTATGCATTAAAGGTTGCTTAACCATTCAAGAGTGAATATTACATGGTCATCACATAAATTTAGGCCGTTTATGGTGCAACTGAAAGTGGCTTTGATCCCAATTAGTTGCGGTACAAAAAAGAGAGAAGGCATGTAGCTAAATTGTAATAGTTCAAGGCAAAAGCAGTTTTATATTTTTATTAAAGGTAGATTTTTTTTGTTAGGATAAATTTTGTTGCATATTTTAATTCATATAAGATTCCACTATTGATAAATTTTATAGCATAGTTGAATTCATACGAGAATCCTCAGTCAATAGATTAATTTTGCTTAAAAAATATGTCAAATTTAAATTCACTTACTGATATTAAGTAAAGTTACTGCAATAACCAGGAACATGTAACCTATTATTGCTTCTCATCCATGTAATAAGATAGTTTAGCTCCTATTTTTTCCTTTTAAGAATATGCTGATTTTAGAAATGAGCTTTTAGTGTTTAAGCGTCAACTTGAATGCCATAAATATGTTTTTTCGAATACATGTTCTATAGTATTGTTTCAGTATTTTTGCATAAATTAATTTTTAGTGAATGGGAAATAAATTCTATTTTTATAGTGACTGCCATAAAAGGAAGGCTGGCAAACAAGTCTCTCAAGAGAGGAGGAGCGACTTCATTATTTATTTGCTGTCAGGCCAAGAACCAAGATGCAAAACTATCTAAAGTGAAGATGTATCATCGAAGGCATAAGGTGTTCGAATCACACTTGAAGACTCCGGCTGTTGTGGTTGCTGGTTTGATTCATAGATTTTTCCAGAAATGCTATAAGTTTGATCTTTTTTTGTTGCCTTAGAAGACTATTTTAATTTCATTTCATTATTCTAATGTTGTTTAGGACAGTCTTATCACATGTTATCCAAAGGGTCTTTGAATACTTTCTTCACAATAAACCTTAAATTCAAAATAGTATTAAATAGATCTAGTATTTTAAGCTAAACTATTTTATGATCGTTCAAAAGTGTGCCCAGTGCACAATACTTCATTTTAACAGGATCGGTCTTACCCCATTACTGGTATACTTGTTGAACTTCTTAGTACTTGTTAGGTTGCATAAACACTCAATGACTATAAAATTCTTTTTGTGAATAAGTAATGCTTGGAGCTAGTCAATATTTTTTTTTGAAAACCAGAAGAACCCGGTAGGCCGGTAAACTCCTGAGGAGGGTATAGTAAAGCCGTCCGCTGATCCAAGCTCCCATACCCTAGGTATATTTATATAGGATAAGGAAGCACATGGTAGGAATCGAACCTGGGTCTTTTTACTAGAACCTAAGCCTCATTTCTACTGCGCCGCACCCACGGACTGCTAGCCAACATTGAACAGTTAGAGTTTCATTGCAAACAAAGGTAACCATAGAAATTTCTAGGGGTCTCTTTTTCCAAAGAAATTAAAATTTCATGATACCAAAGTCAATGTTAAAACACTTCTTAGAATACTATACTAACAAGGTATTCTGAAAATGGTCAAGACTAAATCCGGAAATATATAACTAAAATATATGAATGGTAAAACAAGAAAAAGGATATAGCTTCTTTAGTCACTATAATTTGTGCTATAACTTCTTTGATCCACATCTAATAACTCATTGATCCTTTTCTGGTAATTCTTTCTTCTACGACTAAAGACTGCAAAATTATTCTATTTAAACCTTACTAGTTCCTAAAATTAAATGAACCTTAATTTTTACCACTTTGCTTATTATTATTGTAAATTGGGAAAATTAGCATTGTTGTTACTGTAAAATTAAATAAACCATTATTTTCACCACTTTACTTATTATTACTATAAACTGAAACTCTATGGAACAAAATCGTTACACTTCTATTCTTCTTTGACTTTCCTGAAATGTTTACAAATTTATATATTCGTGAAGAAATCCATGAATGTTCAAGTAAAAAAACCTTTGCAACCATTTTAACCTTGATTTACCAGTGGATTCCAGTCCAGTCAAATGATTATGAATAGAGTTTTAGATCACCACTGTCCTTATGATGAGGCTTATGAAACCACTGTCCAGTCCAATCAAACCGAGCAAGCCGGTAGTATATACAATCTACTTTACCTTCTAACAATGGCATTTCAATTCGTGAGGTAAAAGGTCACTAAGAGAGTTTAGCAATAGTTTTTAAAGTTAAGGGTTTATACATATTCAAAATTCATTTATTGCCTTTCTCTTGCTTTTGTTGAATCCAGGCCTTGTTTTATTTATCATGGATAATAGCATTGGTCAAGCTGCATTGGATCAAGCATGGGCTTAAAGAAAATATACCAGTAGGAGCTGTGATTGTGACTAAAATGGATGGGCATGAAAAAGGAGGTGGCACACTCAGTGCGTGAGTTTACCTTTTATTTTTGATATTAATCATATTTTATTATTAGGTAAACTAATAATGATGCTGTTTTTTAAGTCACATCCATTCAAAATAATTGCATAAGGTTTAAGCATAGTAGATAAAGTTTTTCCTAAACTTTCTAACTGTTTTTTGCCAGTGTCAATTTTTCATTATAAAAATCTAACATAAAGAAAAATTCCTATGAAATGTCAAAGGAATATCAAATCTTTTTTTACCAGTGTCATTATCGTTGGTCTTGTTTTGAAAGCAATATCCTCTGTTATTCAATCCCTTATATATCATAGGTTGTTCTCAAACATGATTTTGGAAATTTAGATAGGATATCGACGGATAAGGAAGAAGTTGAAGAAGATCGAAATTTTGAAAAGCTTTATGAGTCTACACGATCGAAAAGGTTTATTCACAAGTCAAATCTTCTATTTACACAAACTACAATGTTTCATTCCATATATTTCGAAGCTAATTATTTCATTGCTAATGTTATCAGCATTTCAAAGATATATAGTATGTGCTATGGATGGATATGTTTTGCTTGGAACTAAGCAAATTGATATAGGTTAGAATTAACCTTGCTTTTCTTTTCTCACCGAAGCATTTGTCTGATCAATCAAGTTAATTTGTGTAACCTAATTTTCTTGTCATAGTTTGTCAGAAGATGCAATGAAATTTGGCGTGAATGAAACTTGTAGTAATAGTGACGGATTATCAAAAGCTGCTATATCTTATGCTAAAACTCAAGCATTAATTGGAAAGGAACATTGTTACCTGTTAAAAGTTCGTAGTAATCAGGTTTGATACAACTTTACTTGTAGACTACATGCACACATTAACATTAACATTTATGTTTGATTCTACTAAAGAACTATGATAATATTTCAAGTCCCCTTCAACTGCATCCAACATGAACACGGTGGATGCTCCTGTAGTGCGGTGAAGCTGTATAATTATCGCATCACTTGTGTTAATAGGTACAAAGCCATATCCTTCAAATTTTCATACTCTCGATGAATAGTCATGTCCCAACAATTCATATAAATTATTTTACAATAACAACAATATTCATATAAATTATAATAACAATTCATATAAATTATAATAACAGGGTTGGCGCAGTTGGTTGATGGTTCGGACTGCGTGATCGAAGGTCACGAGTTCGAGCCCCGAAACTGACAACCCTGTAACAAGTACCCGAAGTATGTGTTTGGCAGGCACATATTTCCCTAGAGTTTACAAGCGAAGCTTGGTTCTCTAGGTAATTCAAAAAAAAAAAACAACGGTATTCAAAAATAACTTTATTAATAACAATAACAAATTAACTGTAAGTTTTACAAAAATTAACTAAATTTATAATAATAGTAGTAGAAGTAGTAATAGTAATAAAAATAAAAACAACAACAACAACAATAGTAATAATAAATTATAAAATATTAGTCAAACTAAATTTTATGAAAAATAATTAAATTTATATAATAATAATAAATGAACTACGTTGGGTGTTCGTTAGATATCAAAATTTATTTATTTTACTAGTATTTGTTTGGGTCGAATGTTAATGAATAAGATTTACCAAGTTCATATATAATAACAACAAGAACAACAACAATAACAACAACAATAATAAAGTATGAAATATTAACCAAGTTAACTAAGTTTTATGAAAATTAACTAACTTCATGTAATAATAATAATCAAAATAAATTAACTATAATTATAATAACTAACTTCATCAATCATGTCTTGTAAAAATAAAATATCTCTATAAAAATTAACTAAGTTTGTAATAATAATGATAAATGATAAAGTATTAACCAATTTAACTAAGTTTTATAAAATTTATTTAAATTTATAATAACAATAATAATAAATTAACTAAGTTTATAAAATTTAACTTCATTAATTAATTTTAATAAGATTAAAAAAGTTTATAATATTAACTAAGTTTATAATAATAATAAATTAACAAAGTTTTAGAAAATTAGCCAAGTTTATAATGATAACAACACCAACATAAATTATGAAGTATTCAAATCTTTACATCTAATTTATTTTATAAATTTCTAAATTTTACAAAAAGTAACTACGTTTACAGATGAAGATCGGTGAATTTTATAAAAGAGTTGGAGCCTTGGCGCATCGGTTAGGTCACCCGCATGGTGATTTGGATGCCCAGATTCAAGCCTAGAAATAGGCTCTTCGCAATGCGAGGGAAAAACTGTGTACACTATCGACCTCCCTAGAGCCCGCTATCGTTTGGGGGAGGGGGGTCTCGTGCACTGGGTTGGGATTTCTACCTAATTAAGCTTGATAAATATAACTAAGTTTATATATAATGACAATAGTTAACTTAGTTTAAAAAAATTAATTAACTTTATAATAATAATAATAGTTAGCTAAATTTATAAAATTAATTAAGTTTGTAATAATAATTCTAATATCGACGACTACGATTCTAAATTGTTACATTTTTTTTAGAAAACTAGCTCTTAGAATTTTTTCTCTTTACTTACAAAATTAATGTTGTTTAAAAGTTGTAGTCTTTCTTCTACGAGTTTAGTTGGACGAAAAATAGGATACCCCACTCCTTTAGCTAGATAAAAAGTTAGGAAAACAAGTTTATAAAGTATAAACCAGGTTAACTAAGTTTAGAGTAGTAATAATAATAACAACAATAATAAAAATAAATAAATTATATTATCAACCAAGTTACTAAGTTTATAACAACAACAACAACAATAAAATTAACTACAAGTTTTATAGTTAACTAACTTTATAATAATAATAATAATAACAATAATAATAAATGATAAAATATTAACTAAAATTAACTCAATTTTATAAAAATTAACTAAATTTATATAATAATAATAAAATTAAATAAGTTTTCAAATTTTTTTAACTAAGTTTATGAAAATTAACTAAATTTATATAATAATAACAAGAACTAATGTTTATTAACTAAATAACTAAATTTAGTTAATTTACTTTCCACAAGAATTTGTTTCTAGCGACGTTGTCTAGTATCCTTCTCTTTGTGCTTGTTAAAGATGTAGTACGATTCAGAACTAGAACATCTATGGTTGGAAAATATCTAGAAATGGTGAAAACTAACCATCGTCCATAGTACTACCAATGTAACAACTAGAATTCCAGTGGGTTCGTATTTTTCGTAAAAATACTAAAACCCAAGCCCACTAAAACCCGAGTTTGGAATCTGGTATCTTACAAATAGGCAAAGACAAATATATCAGAGCTCAATTAAATATCTCACAGCGGAATGGACTAAAATATAATAGTAAGTAAAAACTCACCAATGTAATAACACTTTCTAAACAAGTGTCTTAAAGACATCTACCTAACCTATAGGATGTAATGAGGATGGGCTTAGAAGTAAAGTTCTGGTGAATGAATAAATTATATACTTCTAGGCTTAATTCTATATATATCGTTTTATTTCCATTTACTTTTATATTAGGTTTATTAGGTTACAATATTCTCGGCCCTGTTTGTGAACCGTTCCCATCTACTCCATGGTAGATTAAAACCTAATAACTAATATATACATATATGTAGTTATATGCCCAATGACCATATTAGTCCTAGGTACCATTCATGGTACCTTCCGTATCCTCCTCGAAAAAGGCTCCATCATCTTGCTTCGAGAGCGTTCCATAACTACATTTGTAAAGGATTGCTTCATAAGGCCTGTAATACAAATGCCCCATCATCTTTCTCTATAGCTATATCTGTAAATGACTGCTTCATAAGGCCTACAATCAGATACTCCATTGTCTTGCTCCGTCAGCGTTCCGTAGCTACATTTGTAAAGGACTGCTTCATAAGGCCTATAATACAGATGCTCCACTACTTACTATGAAAACGTAAATCATGTCCGCACTAGTCTATACCAGTGCTCGGACATCCAAAATGTACCACCCGGTGCGTACATTGAGGACTACGTAATCGTTCTGTCCACTATCTGAATCCCACCAACAAGGTCTACCATGTACGGAATTCAGTCGGGGATTTTCTATATCTATAAAGGACTGCTTCTTTAAGCCTACAATACAGATATTCTAGTTGGTCTGTCTCTTTCCAATGTGGCTATGGCCCCATGTAGCCACCCCTCGAAGTAACCGAAAGATTTCTAAAGAGTTAAGTGGCCATGCTCTACTACAAACACTCTGACGTCCAAATGGCGGTGCCCCACATCCAATGTCTCAATAGTGAAAAAATCATTGGCATGTCGGTTTAACTCTAGTCTTTCCTGAAATCACTCTTGGTCACGATGCTGGCCGATATCCGCATGCGACTATCCTTAAACTTACCTGCAAGTACTAGATATACATTTACCCTACTCCAAACACCAAGCCCATCTGACTGCCTACAAAGATCTACTTCGTTAGGCCTACAATGCAAATGCAGTAAAGGCATACTCACTTGATGGAACACCTATAGACATTCCTTTGGGGGTATAGCTTTGTTAGACCTACCCAGAGGGCCATCCTAGAAGCCTAAAAAAACTAAGTTGGACATGCTTATCCATTTCTGAAATCCCTGATGAATTACTTCGTTACACGCTTCATCCTTTGGGCTGCTTCAAATGCATCTCAATTCTTTTATTAGACCCTAAGTCTAATCTTTTAATTTGCATTTAGTTTACTTTCTTATTCCGTTGGCTACTTATTTACCCTTATTATCATATTCTTTTCCTCGTCTCACCTCTATCTACTATGAGATTTCCATTTATTTAATAGGGAATGTTGTTTGTATGAGCCACATTCATTATCTTGCTTATTTAACTTAATAAAATCTCAAATTCATCAAAATAAGTCTCTTTTATCATTTCTGCTTTATTTTCTTATTAACTTAATATAAATTCTTTGGATTACCTTCTACCATTATTGTCCATTAATTTATTCAAAGTCTCAAAATAAGCTTTCCCATTCTTATTACTTAATTATAATCTATGTTATAATTCTCCAAGTAATTGTCATTTTCTCTTCTTTTATAGTCCGTACATAATTCCATCATTTCTTTTCTGTTCTAATCTGCCTCTTTTTATTATGATATAAAATATTCTATTATTCTCCTATATTATATAATTCACTTATCATAATAACTATCTTTCTTAAATAGTTTGCATAGTGAATACAGACCTTGGTTCATTATCGTTTGCAGCTTCTAGTTCTTATCTAATAATTTACTTGATTCACGTCATACTTTGCTTTATTTTCTTCTATTCAAGGAAGTAATTTTATTTTATTTGGTTGTGTAACATCCCGCCTTTTTGTACGTTTTAAGCAGACACGCATGCCGACTCAATCCATACAAAAGGATGGATTGTTATTGTGACGCCCCACCTCTATACCCACGCTAGCCAAGAACACTACGGAGTAATGCCGTCGACTAGCATGGAGAATAAGGCTGTTGAGGAGCGACCATCCGTGTAATTGCTTTGCGCGAGCACCGATATGTCAGATAGTATAACATGCATTTTATTTCAAGAGGAAATCCGACATACCGACACAAACTCAAAGCTACTACACAGTGGCTATAAAGGTCTTCGAAAACAAATATAGAAATAAACATAACACAAATCAATCACAGATAATTCATATCACAAAGGCGGAAATAGATATGAATATAACACATGAAAATGTACATCAGAGTAGTGGTCAAACAAGATCCACAATATCAAAAAGAATAGATACAAGTGCAAGACAAAAGAATAAGTATACATCATAGAGTCTGTATCTCAAATGTATACAACAAAAACTACTAAACTATAGTAGTTAGCCAAAAGATCAGATGAAGTTTCGATAAGGAGTCAAGCAGAAGCACCTGTAAAATCTCAGTCTGACCCGAGTATTATTTAAGAAGAAAATAATAAACGGATCAGTCTAGTTATAAATATCAGATGAATGATATATAATAAGAGATATGACTAAACGTACAATAATCACAATGCCAAGCTGTGATAAATAAATAATTGAAAAATCAATAAGAGATTAATCAATATCGCAAAGATCTTCTCAAAGATAAAAAGGAATGTCATACTCCTAATTTCATTCACCAAGCCACAATAAATGACATATATATCAATGCCAATCGTAAAAGTTGGTGAAACATAAATTCCAGAAATCAACACACGAAATCCAGAAATCACAAGAAAAGGATGGCCAATCCCAGAAAAATAAACTCCTCCTGACAGGGTATAGTCCCCCATTGCGGACATTGAGCCGAAGCTCCTCCTGGTGAGCCGAAGCTCCTCATGACAGGGTATAGTCCCCCATTGCAGACTTTGAGCCGAAGCTCCTCATGGTGAGCCGAAGCTCCTCGTGACAGGGTATAGTCCCCCATTGCGGACTTTGAGCCGAAGCTCCTCCTGGTGAGCCGAAGCTCCTCGTGACAGGGTATAGTCCCCCAGTGCGGACTTTGAGCCGAAGCTCCTCCTGGTGAGTCGAAACTCCTCGTGACAGGGTATAGTCCCCCATTGCGGATTTTGAGCCGAAGCTCCTCCTGGTGAGCCGAAGCTCAGTAAAGATGAGGTAAAGTCCTCCACGTGGACAAAGAGACATCGCACAATTGCTAGTCTAAATCACAAAAATGATCGTCATGATCATCGAGAAGTGTCAATTACAGTAAGCTAGTAAATATATGAGCTTAGCTTCATGTCCCATAACCACTAGCTTAACTTAAATATTTATGAACAAATTGTAGATTTCCACTAGAAAGTTGTCACAAAAGTTTCAATCGAACAAGTCCAAGAATTAACCGACGAAGTAAACGCAAGCGTTTCATACCACTTGTTTTACTAAGTCGTTTAATTAGATTTCTCATACGAGTGAGGTAAAGGCTTGTATATACTAATAGATTGGAAAATGGTTTAAGAAAACGAGCTTTGTAATAAAATAGTGTTGAAATCATTTGAAGAAAGAGTATTGATATTTACTACTAGTATAGAAAACCTTTATATTTTCAAAGTGACAAATCACAAAGAAGATTGTAGGAACAATCAATCACTAAGATTTACATTCGAAAACGTGAATAAAATCCAAAGAAATCGATACCGAATCCATCGAAATGGATATTCCAAGAATTCCCGAAGAAAATAAGTCATCAAAGTCAATAACAAATGATAACAACAGATAGGGAAATAACACGAATCGATTAAAGTTGGAAATTCAAACAACTAGGCGAAATAGGCAAAAATGCTCCAGGTCGGTCGGCCGGCTACAGAGCTCGGTCGACCGGACCAAAAAATAGAAATTCTCGGGGTAGCAGGTCGGTCGACCGAGCCCTGTGTTCGGTAGGCCGGACCTGTAACCTGCACTTCCTAACAGAGGCTGGGAAGTGCCTGGGTAACAGGTCGGTCGACCGGACCCTGAGGTCGGTCGGTCGAACCTGTAGTCATCACCCCCCATGCCCAACTAATGAATGCCAATCTCTTCCAAATTTCTATCAGACGAGCAACGACACTAAGGGTTTACGCCAATCGACTAGCCGGCCATAGAAGCTCCTCGGTTCATCACCAAAACATGATCAAAACATCAAAACTATGATTTTTAAAGAATTGAACCCAAAACACCAAAAATTGGAATATTCACCAAATCAATCCAAACCAAAAGCAAATGCACACGAATAAGTGTTAGGAATTCATACCTAACAATTGAAGATAAATATAAGCATAGATGTGAGATAAAAATCTCACCTTTGAACCCAAACGAATGAAGAAGATGCTATGAAGCAATGGCAAGAACAAGCACTCTTCAATTCCAACTCAACAAACTTGAATCTAAGCTTAAGAGAGAACCATTCCCTAAATTAGGTTTAGGAAATTTCTGAAATCAAAGAGAGAATGAGTTGGAGAAGAAGAAGAGGAAGCTTACCAATGGGTTCTCTTGAACTTTGGAGCTAGGAGATGAATTTGCAAAGGAAGCTAGGGCTTGGAGTTTTAATTTCCACTCTCCACCTCCATTTTCAGTTTTGCTGGGGAGTTAGGAGTTGGAATGAAGTAATGAAGAGGAGAGGGGGATTGGGACTGAGTTAGTAAGTGGTTAATTGGCTCAGCCCAAACCAAAGCCCTAAGCGGGAAAAAGTAGCAAAAATCAACTTTCTCCAAACATATCGAAGCTTATACTAAAAAAGGTCGCAAACGTCATTTTGAACTCAATGGGGGTGGTCTCGAGTCCCAATTTGACTGTTTGCAAAAAGTAGCTTTTCGGACCAAAATCCGACGAACGATAAAATATTTAAATAACATATTTAAATATAAAATCGATAAATATGCGGGTTGTTACAGGCTCCCCTCCTTAAAGAAATTGCGTCCTCGCAATACTTAAGAAGAAAATAAAGAGTAACAACCATAAAAGCATATCAACACAAAAGAAAATTGAAATAAGAAGTTCACCATAAAGAGCACGAAAGAGTTAGCACGAACGGGATCGCTCGATGAATTCTCTAGATTCCCAAGAGTAATCCCTAGGATTTGAGAACCATTGAACCCTCACAAGAAGAACATCTTTATTCCGAAGGCACTCAACCCCCGAAGCAATGATGCGAATGGGATGTTGCTCATAAATCAAATCTGGTGAAACTTCAATTTCTACAATATCACCGGGCTCAAGAATAAAAACCGGAATGCCTAAGGCATTTCCGTAGATAAAAGACGTGGAGAACGTCAAGAATAGCGGAAAATTGAGCTGGTGCAACGGCGTAGTACAAAAACGGTACGCCCGAGGAACTAGAAATCAAATAATTTGGGACATCAGCATAGTACAAAAACGGTACGCCCAATGAACCAAAGCAAAGACATTGATGTAGTACAAACGGTACATCCAATGAATCCAAAGCAAAGTCATCGATGTAGTATAATAACAGTACATCTGATGAATCTGATAAAAAGATAATTCCATTCAGACAACATCAAAGAATCAACCACTTGTTGCTTACGACAAAGCGCATTGGCAACACGATTTCCCCTTCCGGGAATAAAAAGAATGTCAAGATCATAAGATGCTAGGAACTCGAGTCATCATGAAGTTCCTTATGAGAAAATAAATATTCCAAAGATTTATGATCGAGGTAGAGAACAAATTTCTCATCCAAATATGATGATGCCAAATTCCAAAAGTAAAAACAATAGCCGCGAGCACTAGATCATGAGTGGCATATCTAGTCTCGATAAGCTATAATGATTTAGAAGCACAAGTGATAGAACGTTTTCCTTTGCAATAGAATGGCATTCCAAACCAATACGACTAGTATCGGTAGAAATAGCAAAGTCTTGGTTCCCCTTCAGGAATCACAAGAATAAGAGTATCGAAAGGAAGAGTTCTTTTAAATAATCCTCTTTCCTGAAAAGTTAAAACTTTCAAAATTACATTTATCATTATGTAATAATCATTCTAGAAAAATTTACTATTTTCAAGTTAATATACCGTGTCTGATTGTCTCATCAAAGAGTTTAGGAAATTCCTATCGATAACGTTGATCAAGCGCGTCGACCAGAATTCTTAAAACACTAAATGGGCAATACAATCACAAAATCGTATTCTATTGGATAAGTAAGTTTCTCAAAAACTTCTAAGAATATTCTTTGTTCGTTTTAATAATAAAAATCCGGTTATACTTCTAAATAAATCTTATGAAAAAGATTTTGCAAAATTTTAAATTGCTATTCTCATCCAAAAATCAATAAATAAAAGAATGGTCTCATCGAAATATTCATAGAATATTTGATATATAAAATGGATGAAATAAGCTGGACAAATTGAATGACAAAATAAGTCATTCCTTAGAATCATAACGAGTGCGGAGTGCGTAAGTGGAAAGCTAACTCACGCGACTCGTAGCCAAAAGAAAATCGGTGGCAAGGTCGAACTAGAAAGACCTTAACACCACACAAAAGATTTCTTAGGTGGTAATCCTAAGACAAACTCGAAAATACCGGAAAATTTCTCAAACTACATGAATGAGAGAAATAACACTTTCCTTATGAGTGGGCTTAAGGAATAAAATGATGCCATCAAACTGGAATCAAAATCATAAAGGAAAAATAGAAATCTGCTTAACAGATTGAAAATGTCGAAGATGAATAGTCCCCCCGAGAAAATAGGATACAGGCTTCATTAATTATTAAGCCAATCCTATCGCACAAATCAATTCCGGAGCCTAAGTAAAAATATCGGCTCAGAAAGAAAAATCACATAAAATAATTTTCGACATCAAATAAAAGCAAATTGAGTGTTGCGGATCTACCATCCGGATTCACAATCCTCAAAGAAGTCATCAAGTCCAAAATATTCAAAGAAAAAGAATCGACAAGTTCTTTTGATATAAAATAGTGAGATGGAACCCATATCAAAAAGAACTCGAATAAGAAGATCACGAAATAACACAATGCCATCAAGGATTGAGTGAAAAATACCTTGACCGAGAGAAGAGTTGCTAGGGGCTTGCAGCTTTCCTTCTCTCCTGCTTTGACGCTTGGGACACGAAGAGATATAATGATCCGCACTTTTGCAATAGCGGCAAGAAATAGGCCTTGGACACCTATTTATATAGTGGTCCCTAGAGCCACAATTGTAGCATTCTCCGTGATTAGGGATGGGAGTATTTGCTATAGAAGTCTCTTGCTTTGCCCTCTTGTTAGGATTAGGAATTTCAAACCTAATAAAGGGATGCCTCTTCTTGTTGTTGTTGGAGTTCGGTTTGGCACTCCCAACCTCGACATCAATTTCTCTATCGGCCTCTTTAAGACGAAGAGCGATATCAATAAGCTGATCAAATGAAACCTCAAGTTTCAGGAGTAATGGCTTCTTAAGATTCTTATTCAAGCCATAGACGAATCTCTGATTTTTCTTCATTGGGGTGTTAATGTATTCAACCCCGTATTTGGACAGAGATTCGAAAGATGCGACATAGTCTGTCACAGAAGATTCACCTTGAACAAGGTCTATGAAACGCCGGGCTAAAGTTACTTTCTCAGCCTCCGGCACAAATTTCAATTCGAATCTTTCCCGGAATTGCTCCCAAGTGAGATCCGCCTCAACGATTTCAGAAACCAAAAGCTCATACCAATCTAATGCTCTTTCTTGGAGCATGCTAGAAGCCACTTGGACTCGATGAAGGTCAATAAGGTTCATGCGAGAAAAGATGCGATCGCATGATTTGAGCCAAGCTTGAATTTCAATAACACTCTCGGATCCTTCGAATGGCCTTCCACACAAATCGGTATAGTCTCTGCACAAGCGTGCAAAACCGGATCTTGGATGAGTAGGCTCTGGATTGGGGCCGGCAGCTTGAGCGTTCTCAACAAGATCTAAAAGCTGCTGGGCAGACATAAATACTCCATCCTGGGGAGTAGCACTAGATTGACCGGCGCTGGGACGGCCTGGTCTAACCATTTCTCTTCCTTAAGAAAGAAAGAAGGAAGAAGAAGAAGGTTATTCACAAATGAATATCAAGCAATCTTGATAGATAAAACAAGGAATCATAAAGAAAATAGGATGAATCGGTACGAAGACTCGAATTAAATCCTAAAGCATGACTCCTAAGAAAGACTTAGGACATGACCCTTGCTAGATTATTCTACATTGTTCCGTAGTTTGGCTCTGATACCAAGCTGTGACGCCCCACCTCTATACCCACGCTAGCCAAGAACACTACGGAGTAATGTTGTCGACTAGCACGGAGAATAAGGCTGTTGAGGAGCGACCATTCATGTAATTGCTTTGCGCGAGCACCGATATGTCAGAAAGTATAACATGCATTTTATTTCAAGAGGAAATCCGACATACCGACACAAACTCAAAGCTACTACACAGTGGCTATAAAGGTCTTCGGAAACAAATATAGAAATAAACATAACACGAATCAATCACAGATAATTCATATCACAAAGGCGGAAATAGATATGAATATAACACATGAAAATGTACATCATAGTAGTGGTCAAACAAGATCCACAATATCAAAAAGAATAGATACAAGTGCAAGACAAAAGAATAAGTATACATCATAGAGTCTGTATCTCAAATGTATACAACAAAAACTACTAAACTATAGTAGTTAGCCAAAAGATCAGATGAAAGTTCGATAAGGAGGCAAGCAGAAGCACTTGTAAAATCTCAGTCTGACCCGAGTATTATTTAAGAAGAAAATAATAAACGGATCAGTCTAGTTATAAATATCAGATGAATGATATATAATAAGAGATATGACTAAACGTATAATAATAACAATGCCAAGCTGTGATAAATAAATAATTGAAAAATCAATAAGAGATTAATCAATATCGCAAAGATCTTCTCAAAGATAAAAAGGAATGTCATACTCCTAATTTCATTCACCAAGCCACAATAAATGACATATATATCAATGCCAATCGTAAAAGTTGGTGAAACATAAATTTCAGAAATCAACACACGAAATCCAGAAATCACAAGAAAAGGATGGCCAATCCCAGAAAAATAAACTCCTCCTGCCAGGGTATAGTCCCCCATTGCGGATATTGAGCCGAAGCACCTCCTAGTGAGCCGAAGCTCCTCATGACAGGGTATAGTCCCCCATTGCGGACTTTGAGCCAAGCTCCTCCTGGTGAGCCGAAGCTCCTCGTGACAGGGTATAGTCCCCCATTGCGGACTTTGAGCCGAAGCTCCTTCTGGTGAGCCGAAGCTCCTCGTGACAGGGTATAGTCCCCCATTGCGGACTTTGAGCCGAAGCTCCTCCTGGTGAGTCGAAACTCCTCGTGACAGGGTATAGTCCCCCATTGCGGACTTTGAGCCGAAGCTCCTCCTGGTGAGCCAAAGCTCAGAAAAGATGAGGTACAGTCCTCCACGTGGACAAAGAGACATCGCACAATTGCTAGTCTAAATCACAAAAATGATCGTCATGATCATCGAGAAGTGTCAATTACAGTAAGCTAGTAAATATATGAGCTTAGCTTCATGTCCCATAACCACTAGCTTAACTTAAATATTTACGAACAAATTGTAGATTTCCACTAGAAAGTTGTCACAAAAGTTTCAATCGAACAAGTCCAAGAATTAACCGACGAAGTAAACGCAAGCGTTTCATACCACTTGTTTTACTAAGTCGTTTAATTAGATTTCTCATACGAGTGAGGTAAAGGCTTGTATATACTAATAGATTGGAAAACGGTTTAAGAAAACGAGCTTTGTAATAAAATAGTGTTGAAATCATTTGAAGAAAGAGTTTTGATATTTACTACTAGTATAGAAAACCTTTATATTTTCAAAGTGACAAATCACAAAGAAGATTGTAGGAACAATCAATCACTAAGATTCACATTCGAAAACGTGAATAAAATCCAAAGAAATCGATACCCAATCCATCGAAATGGATATTCCAAGAATTCCCGAAGAAAATAAGTCATCAAAGTCAATAACAAATGATAACAACAGATAGGGAAATAACACGAATCGATTAAAGTTGGAAATTCAAACAACTAGGCGAAATAAGCAAAAATGCTCCAGGTCGGTCGGCCGGCTACAGAGCTCGGTGGACCGGACCAAAAAATAGAAATGCTCGGGGTAGCAGGTCGGTCGACCGAGCCCTGTGTTCGGTCGGCCGGACCTGTAACCTGCACTTCCTAACAGAGGCTGGGAAGTGCCTGGGTAACAGGTCGGTCGACCGGACCCTGAGGTCGGTCGGCCGAACCTGTAGTCAGCACCCCCCATGCGCAACTAATGAATGCCAATCTCTTCCAAATTTCTATCGGACGAGCAACGACACTAAGGGTTTACGCCAATCAACTAGCTGGCCATAGAAGCTCCTCGGTTCATCACCAAAACATGATCAAAACATCAAAACTATGATTTTTAAAGAATTGAACCCAAAACACCAAAAATTGGAATATTCACCAAATCAATCCAAAGCAAAAGCAAATGCACACGAATAAGTGTTAGGAATTCATACCTAACAATCGAAGATAAATATAAGCATAGATGTGAGATAAAAATCTCACCTTTGAACCCAAACGAATGAAGAAGATGCTATGAAGCAATGGCAAGAACAAGCACTCTTCAATTCCAACTCAACAAGCTTGAATCTAAGCTTAAGAGAGAAACATTCCCTAAATTAGGTTTAGGAAATTTCTGAAATCAAAGAGAGAATGAGTTGGAGAAGAAGAAGAGGAAGCTTACCAATGGGTTCTCTTGAACTTTGGAGCTAGGAGATGGATTTGCAAAGGAAGCTAGGGCTTGGAGTTTTAGTTTCCACTCTCCACCTCCATTTTCAGTTTTTCTAGGGAGTTAGGAGTTGGAATGAAGTAATGAAGAGGAGAGGGGGATTGGGACTGAGTTAGTAAGTGGTTAATTGGCTCAGCCCAAACCAAAGCACTAAGCGGGAAAAAGTAGCAAAAATCAACTTTCTCCAAACATATCGAAGCTTATACTCAAAAAGGTCGCAAACGTCATTTTGAACTCAATGGGGGTGGTCTCGAGTCCCAATTCGACTGTTTGCAAAAAGTAGCTTTTCGGACCAAAATCTGACGAACGATAAAATATTTAAATAAAATATTTAAATATAAAATCGATAAACATGCGGGTTGTTACAGTTATGAGGTAAATAAGAAAAGCAGAGAAAGAAGAAAACAAGACAGAATCTTGCAGCGGAATGATAAAATATAATAATCAAATAACGGTTCATGAAGCTGTTTACAAAACATTTGATTATACTAATACAATACAGAATCAGAGTTACATATGTCAGGGAAAAATAAATAACAATACAGCGGAACAGTATAAATGCAGTGGAATAACATAATAAATAATAATAGTACAAGTCTTCGTCTTCGTCCTCTAGAAAGAAGGTCTTCAAATCCTGAAATGCTCAGGCTGATCCAAGCAAATTGAAAAGACAAAACACTCGATTCAGAACTAAAAGATCTTATGTAAGTTAAATCAATGGAAAATAAATATGTGTGCGATGGCGTCAGAGATGTTTACGGGTTTTGACATCTCCTATCCAGTGTCTAACGTGAGTGCAGTAATTCAAAAGATGTTCGAGATTCACATCTCCTAAGGATCCGTTAAACTATCTACTATGTAGTACAATATGCTATTATAATAGTGTCTACAATAAAGTAAAGTATTAAAATAGCATTAAGGCGTTACCCATATCCTTCTTAACACATTTTTATATATTCCCATAGTCTATACAATACCGTATTTCCTTCGTAAACTGAAGGGCTATCAGAGGGCACTCCATATGTATGGTACAAAACAAACTCGTAAAAGGCACGCTAGGGCATGTGAACACGGCACACGAGGAGATGCCAAGGTAGATATACCAATTGCACTCCCGGACTGGTGGTAACGCATAACAGCTATTACCGCCCACCTCGGGCACACTTCCATTGTAACAACCCACATATTTATCGATTTTATATTTAAATATTTTATTTAAATATTTTATCGTTCGTCGGATTTTGGTCCGAAAAGCTACTTTTTGCAAACAGCCGAATTAGGACTCGAGACCACCCCCATTGAGTTCAAAATTCCATTTGCGACCTTTTTGAGTATAAGCTTCGATATGTTTGGAGAAAGTTGAATTTTGCTACTTTTCACTTAGGGTTTTGGTTTGGGCTGAGCCCACTTATGTATTCAGTCCCAACCCTTTCCAACTCTTCATTACTTTATTCTAACTCCTCAAACTCAAGCTCCAACTGAAAATGGTGGAGAGGAAAGGGAATTAGAAACTCCAAGCCCTAGCTTCCTTTGCAAATCCATCTCCTAGCTCCAAAGTTCAAGTGAACCCATTGGTAAGCATCTCCTTCATCTTCTCCAACTCTTTCTCCATTCAATTTCAGAAAATTCCTAAACCTAATTTAGGAAATGTTTCTCTTTTAAGCTTAGATTCAAGCTTCTTGTGTTGAGATTGAAGTGTGGTTGATCTTCCTTCGTCTTCAAGCTTCTCATTCATTGTTTTCGGATTCAAAGGTGAGATTTTTAATCTCACATCTATGCTTATAATTCTCTTCTATTGTTAGGTATGAATTCCTAACACTTATTCATGTGCATTTGATTTTGATTTGGATTGCTTTTGTGAATATTCCAATTTTTAGTGTCTTGAGTTCATTTCGTTAAAAATCCTAACTTTGATGTTTGTACATGTTTTTGGTGATGCATCGAGGAGCTTATAGGGCCGGGTAGTCGATTGGCATAAACCCTTAGCGCCGTTGCTCGTACGATTGCAATTTGGTCGGGATTTGCACCTCCTTTGAAATAGGGTAGGAAGTGCAAGTATACAGGTTCGGCCGACCGAGCCCCCTGGGCCGGTCGACCGACCTGTAGTCCAGGCACTTCCTGCCTCTGTTTGGAAGTGCTGGTTACAGGCTTCGGCCGACCGAGCCCCCTGGGCCGGTCGACCGACCCGATGCCCGAGGAGTTTCCAACCTCTGGGTTCGGTCGACCGACTCAGGGAGTCCGGTCGACCGACCTGCTACTATTTGCCAGATTAGCTTATTTTGCTAATTCGTTTGAATATCCAACTTTAATCGATTCGTGTTGTCTCCCTTTTGTTGTTGTCATTTATTATCGACTTTGATGACCTTTTCTTTGGGAATTTTAGATATATCCACTTTGATGGATTTGATATCGATTTCTTTGGATTTTATTCACGTTTTCAAATGTGAATTTTTATGCCCGATTGTTTCTACAATCACTTCTATGATTTGTCACTTTAAAATATAAAGGTTTTCTATACTAGTAGTAAATATCAAAACTCTTTCTTCAAATGATTTCAACACTATTTTATTACAAAGCTCGTTTTCTCAAACCGATTTCCAATCTATTAGTATATACAAACCTTTACCTCACTCGTATGAGAAATCTAATTAAACGACTTAGTAAAACGAGTGGTATGAAACGCTTGCGTTTACTTTGCCGGTTAATTCTTGAACTTGTTCGATCGAAACTCTTGTGACAATTTTCTAGTGGAGATCTACAATTTGTTCGTAAATATTTAAGTTAAGCTAGTGGTTATGGGACATGAAGCTAAGTTCATATATTTACTAGCTTATTGTAATTGACACTTCTCGTTGATCATGACGATCATCTTTATGGTTTAGACTAGAAATGTGCGATGTCTCTTTGTTTGCGAGGTTAGGCTAGACACCACTTGTGTGATTCCATACACACATACCTCTTCGATTAGCCTAGACACCACTTGTGTGATTCCATTCACACATACCTTTATGCTTTTCGGTTAGGCTAGACACCACTTGTGTGATTCCATTCACACATACCTTTATGCTTTTCGGTTAGGCTAGACACCACTTGTGTGATTCCATTCACACATACCTTTTCGGTTAGCCTAGACACCACTTGTGTGATTCCATTCACACATACCTTTATGCTTTTCAGTTAGGCTAGACACCACTTGTGTGATTCCATTCACACATACCTTTTCGGTTAGCCTAGACACCACTTGTGTGATTCCATTCACACATACCTTTATGCTTTTCGGTTAGGCTAGACACCACTTGTGTGATTCCATTCACACATACCTTTTCGGTTAGCCTAGACACCACTTGTGTGATTCCATTCACACATACCTTTATGCTTTTCGGTTAGGCTAGACACCACTTGTGTGATTCCATTCACACATACCTTTTCGGTTAGCCTAAACACCACTTGTGTGATTCCGCTCACACATACCTTTTTGTGATTTCTGGATTTCGTGTGTTGATTTCTGGAAATTTTATCCTTCACCTATTTTTGTGATTTCTGGATTTCGTGTGTTGATTTCTGGAATTTATGTTTCACCAACTTTTACGATGGGCATTGATATATATGTCATTTATTGTGGCTTGGTGAATGAAATTAGGAGTATGACATTCCTTTTTATCTTGAGTAGATTATTGTGATATTGATTAATCTCTTGTTGATTTTCAATTGCTTATTTATCACAGCTTGGCATTGTGATTATTATATGTTTATGTCATATCTCTTATTATATATCACTTCATCTGATATTTATAGCTAGACTATCCATTTATTATTTTCTTCTTAAAAAATACTCGGGTCAGACTGGGATGTTACAGGTGCTTCTGCTTGACTCCTTATCGGACTTTCATCTGATCTTTTGGCCAACTACTTAAGTTTAGTAGTTTTTGTTGTATACATTTGAGATACAGACTCCTTGATGTATACATATTTTTGTCTAGCACTTGTATCTATTCCTTTGTATTATCGTGGATCTTTTTGACCACTACTCTGATGTACACTTTCATGTGTTTTATTCATATCTATTTCCGCCTTTGTGATATGAATTATCTGTGACTGATTTGTGTTATGTTTATTTCTATATTTGTTTCCGAAGACATCATAGCCACTGTGTAGTAGCTTTGAGTTTGTGTCGGCATGTCGGATTTCCACTTGAAAAGATTTGCATGTTATACTATCTGACATATCGATGCTCGCACAAAGCAATTACACGGATGGTCGCTCCTCAACAGCCTTATTCTCCGTGCTAGTCGACAGCATTACTCCGTAGTGTTCTTGTCTAGCGTGGGTATAGAGGTGAGGCGTCACAGCTTGGTATCAGAGCCAAACTTCGGAACAATATAGAATAATTTAGCAAGGATCATGTCCTAAGTCTTTCTTAGGAGTTGTGCTTTAGGATTTTATTCGGGTCTTCGTACCGTTCTATCCTACTTTCGTTTATGATTCCTTGTTTTATCTATCAAGATTGCTTGATATTTATTTTGAGAGTAACTTTTTCCTCTTCTTTCTTTCTTTCTTAAAAAAGAGAAATGGTTAGACCAGGCCGTCCCAGCGCCGGTCAATCTAGTGCTACTCCCCTGGATGGAGTATTCATGTCTGCTCAACAACTTTTGGATCTTGTAAAGAATCAAGAGTTTATCTATGCTTTGAGTAAGAACCCCGAAATGGTTCTACCTTTGAAACTTGAAGTTTCTTTCAATCAGCTTGTGGATGTTACTCTTCTGCATGGAGAGGTTGGTAAAGGAAGTGTTTGTGATATTGGGACTTCCAAGAAGAGGCATATTAAGTTCAAGAGCCTTAATCCCAATAAGAGAGTGAAGCAAACTACTTTTGTAGCAAAGACTCCAATCCCTAATCGTGGAGGATGCTACAATTGTAATTCTAAGGAACACTATGCGAATATGTGTCCAAAACCCCATTCTTGTCGCTATTGCAAGAAACCGGGTCATCTTTTATCTGCATGTCCCAAACTTTTGAACAAGGACATGAGAAAGCTAAATATTGTGCAAGCCCCTAGAAACTCTTCTCGTGGTCAAGGTATTTCTCATTCAATCCTTGATGGCATTGTTTTATTTCGTGATCTTCTTATTTGAGTTCTTTTTGATATAGGTTTCATCTCATTATTTTTATATCAAAAGAACTTGTCGATTCTTTTTCTTTGAATATATTGGGCTTGATGACTTTTTTGAGTATTGTGAATCCGGATGGTAGATCCGCAACACTCAATTTGCTTTTTATTGATGTCGAAATTATTTTATGGGACTTTTCTTTCCGAGCCGATAATTTTACTTAGGCTTTGGAATTGATTTTTTTTGAAAGGATCGACTTAATTGTGAAGCCCGTATCCTATTTTTCGAGTGGACTATTCATCTTCGACATTTTCTATCTGTTAAGCAGCTTTCTATTTTTCTTTGTGATTCCGATTTCAAATTTTTGGTGGAATCATTTTATTCCTTAAGCCCACTTATAAGGAAAGTGTTGTTTCTCTCATTCATGTAGTTTGAGAAATTTTCCGGTATTTTTGAGTTTGTCTTAGGATTATCACCTAAGAAATCTTTTGTGTGCTGTTAAGGTCTTTTCAGTTTGACTTTACCACCGGTTTTCATTTGCTACGAGTTGCGGGAGTTAGCATTCCACTTACGCACTCCGCACTCGTTATGATTCTTATGAATGACTTATTATGTCATTCAAATTGTCCAGCTTATTTCATCCATTTTATATATCAAATATTCTATGAATATTTCGATGAGACCATTCTTTTATTTATTGATTTTTGGATGAAAATCGCAATTTAAAATTTTTGCAAAATCTTTTTCATAAGATTTATTTAGAAGTATAACTGGATTTTTGTTCTTAAAACGAACAAAGAATATTCTTAGAAGTTTTTGAGAAACTTACTTATCCTATAGAATACGATTTTGTGATTTTATTGCCCATTTAGTGTGTTAAGAATTCTGGTCGATGCGCTTGATCAACGTTATCGATAAGAATCTCCTAAACGCTTTGATGAGACAATCAGACACGGTATATTGACTTGTAAATTGTAATTTTTTCTAGAAATATTTTTTACATTGAAATAATTATGATTTTGAAAGTTTTAGCTTTTCGAGAAAGAAGATTATTTAAAAGAAATTCCTTCTTTTCGAAACTCTTATTCTTGTGATTCCTGAAGGGGGACCAAGACTTTGCTATTTGTACCGATACTAGTCGTATTGGTTTGGATGCCGTTATCTTGCAAAGGAGAACGTGCTATCTCTTTTGCATCTAAATCATTATAGCTTATTGAGACTAGAGATGCCACTCATGATCTGGATCTCTCGGCTATTGTTTTTACTTTTGGATTTTGGCATCATCATATTTGGATGAGAAATTTGTTCTCTATCTCGATCATAAATCCTTGGAATATTTATTTTCTCATAAGGAACTTCATGTTGACTCGAGTTCCTAGCTTCTTATGATCTTGATATTCTTTTTATTCCCGAAGGGGAAATCGTGTTGCCAATGCGTTTAGTCGTAAGCAACAAGGGGTTGTTTCTTTGTTGATGACTAAATGAAATTATCTTTTTATCAAGTTCATCGGGCGTTTTGATGTACTTCGTTTTATTGAGTTTCATCTCATTGCTTTTATGAACTTGCGTCCGATGTTCTTTTATTGTGTTCGGTTCATTGGACGTACCGTTTTTGTACTACATCGATGTCTTTCCTTTTGATTCATCGGATGTACCGTTTGTACTACATCGATGTCTTTCCTTTTGATTCATCGGATGTACCGTTTGTACTACATCGATGTCTTTCCTTTTGATTCATCGGATGTACCGTTTGTACTACATCGATGTCTTTGCTTTTGATTCATCAGATGTACCGTTTGTACTACATCGATGTCTTTGCTTTTGATTCATCGGATGTACCGTTTGTACTACATCGATGTCTTCGCTTTTGATACATTGGATGTACCGTTTGTACTACATCAGTGTCTTTGATTCATTGGATGTACCGTTTGTACTACATCAATGACTTTGCTGTTTGATTCATTGGATGTACCGTATGTACTACATCAATGTCTTTGCTTTGGTTCATTGGGCGTACCGTTTTTGTACTACGCTGATGTCCCAAATTATTTGAGATTCTAGTTCCTCGGGCGTACCGTTTTCGTACTACGCCATTGCACCGGCTCAATTTTCTGCTATTCTTGACGTTTTCCACGTCTTTTAACTATGGAAATGCTTTTATGTTTTCGGTTTTTATTCTTGAGCCCGGTGTTATTGAGGGGATTGAAGTTTCACCAAATTTGACTTTTGAGCAACATTCTATTCGCATCATTGCTTCGGGGGTTGAGCGCCTTCGATATAAAGATATTCTTTTTGATAAGAGTTCTATGGTTCTCAAATCCTATGGATTGCTTTTGGGAATCCAGAGAACTCATCGAGCGATCCCGTTTGTGCTAACTCTTTCGTGCTCTTTATGGTGAACTTCTTATTTCAATTTTCTTTTGTGTTGATATGCTTCCATGGTTGTTACTTCTTATTTTCCTCTTAAGTATTACGAGGATGCAATTTCTTTAAGGAGGGGAGTCTGTAACAACCCGCATATTTATCGATTTTATATTTAAATATTTTATTTAAATATTTTATCGTTCGTCGGATTTTGGTCCGAAAAGCTACTTTTTGCAAACAGCCGAATTAGGACTCGAGACCACCCCCATTGAGTTCAAAATGCCATTTGCGACCTTTTTGAGTATAAGCTTCGATATGTTTGGAGAAAGTTGAATTTTGCTACTTTTCACTTAGGGTTTTGGTTTGGGCTGAGCCCACTTATGTATTCAGTCCCAACCCTTTCCAACTCTTCATTACTTCATTCTAACTCCTCAAACTCAAGCTCCAACTGAAAATGGTGGAGAGGAAAGGGAATTAGAAACTCCAAGCCCTAGCTTCCTTTGCAAATCCATCTCCTAGCTCCAAAGTTCAAGTGAACCCATTGGTAAGCATCTCCTTCATCTTCTCCAACTCTTTCTCCATTCAATTTCAGAAAATTCCTAAACCTAATTTAGGAAATGTTTCTCTTTTAAGCTTAGATTCAAGCTTCTTGTGTTGAGATTGAAGTGTGGTTGATCTTCCTTCGTCTTCAAGCTTCTCATTCATTGTTTTCGGATTCAAAGGTGAGATTTTTAATCTCACATCTATGCTTATAATTCTCTTCTATTGTTAGGTATGAATTCCTAACACTTATTCATGTGCATTTGATCTTGATTTGGATTGCTTTTGTGAATATTCCAATTTTTTGTGTTTTGAGTTCAATTCGTTAAAAATCCTAACTTTGATGTTTGAACATGTTTTTGGTGATGCATCGAGGAGCTTATAGGGCCGGGTAGTCGATTGGCATAAACCCTTAGCGCCGTTGCTCGTGCGATTGCAATTTGGTCGGGATTTGCACCTCCTTTGAAATAGGGTAGGAAGTGCAAGTATACAGGTTCGGCCGACCGAGCCCCCTGGGCCGGTCGACCGACCTGTAGTCCAGGCACTTCCTACCTCTGTTTGGAAGTGCTGGTTACAGGCTTCGGCCGACCGAGCCCCCTGGGCCGGTCGACCGACCTAATGCCCGAGGTGTTTCCAACCTTTGGGTTCGGTCGACCGACTCAGGGAGTCCAGTCGACCGACCTGCTACTATTTGCCAGATTAGCTTATTTTGCTAATTCGTTTGAATATCCAACTTTAATCGATTCGTGTTGTCTCCCTTTTGTTGTTGTCATTTATTATCGACTTTGATGACCTTTTCTTTGGGAATTTTAGATATATCCACTTTGATGGATTTGATAACGATTTCTTTGGATTTTATTCACGTCTTCGAATGTGAATTTTTATGCCCGATTGTTTCTACAATCACTTCTATGATTTGTCACTTTAAAATATAAAGGTTTTCTATACTAGTAGTAAATATCAAAACTCTTTCTTCAAATGATTTCAACACTACTTTATTACAAAGCTCGTTTTCTCAAACCGATTTCCAATCTATTAGTATATACAAACCTTTACCTCACTCGTATGAGAAATCTAATTAAACGACTTAGTAAAACGAGTGGTATGAAACGCTTGCGTTTACTTTGCCGGTTAATTCTTGGACTTGTTCGATTGAAACTCTTGTGACAATTTTCTAGTGGAGATCTACAATTTGTTCGTAAATATTTAAGTTAAGCTAGTGGTTATGGGACATGAAGCTAAGCTCATATATTTACTAGCTTATTGTAATTGACACTTCTCATTGATCATGACGATCATCTTTATGGTTTAGACTAGCAATGTGCGATGTCTCTTTGTTTGCGAGGTTAGGCTAGACACCACTTGTGTGATTCCATTCACACATACCTTTTCGGTTAGCCTAGACACCACTTGTGTGATTCCATTCACACATACCTTTATGCTTTTCAGTTAGGCTAGACACCACTTGTGTGATTCCATTCACACATACCTTTTCGGTTAGCCTAGACACCACTTGTGTGATTCCATTCACACATACCTTTATGCTTTTCGGTTAGGCTAGACACCACTTGTGTGATTCCATTCACACATACCTTTTCGGTTAGCCTAGACACCACTTGTGTGATTCCATTCACACATACCTTTTTGCTTTTCGGTTAAGCTAGACACCACTTTTGTGATTCCATTCACACATACCTTTTCGGTTAGCCTAGACACCACTTGTGTGATTCCATTCACACATACCTTTATGCTTTTCGGTTAGGCTAGACACCACTTGTGTGATTCCATTCACACATACCTTTTCGGCTAGCCTAGACACCACTTGTGTGATTCCGCTCACACATACCTTTTTGTGATTTCTGGACTTCGTGTGTTGATTTCTGGAAATTTTATCCTTCACCTATTCTTGTGATTTCTGGATTTCATGTGTTGATTTCTGGAATTTATGTTTCACCAACTTTTACGATGGGCATTGATATATATGTCATTTATTGTGGCTTGGTGAATGAAATTAGGAGTATGACATTCCTTTTTATCTTGAGTAGATTATTGTGATATTGATTAATCTCTTGTTGATTTTCAATTACTTATTTATCACAGCTTGGCATTGTGATTATTATATGTGTATGTCATATCTCTTATTATATATCACTTCATCTGATATTTATAGCTAGACTGATCCGTTTATTATTTTCTTCTTAAATAATACTCGGGTCAGACTGTGATGTTACAGGTGCTTCTGCTTGACTCCTTATCGGACTCTCATCTGATCTTTTGGCCAACTACTTAAGTTTAGTAGTTTTTGTTGTATACATTTGAGATACAGACTCCTTGATGTATACATATTTTTGTCTAGCACTTGTATCTATTCCTTTGTATTATCGTGGATCTTTTTGACCACTACTCTGATGTACACTTTCATGTGTTTTATTCATATCTATTTCCGCCTTTGTGATATGAATTATCTGTGACTGATTTGTGTTATGTTTATTTCTATATTTGTTTTCGAAGACATCATAGCCACTGTGTAGTAGCTTTGAGTTTGTGTCGGCATGTCGGATTTCCACTTGAAAAGATTTGCATGTTATACTATCTGACATATCGATGTTCGCACAAAGCAATTACACTAATGGTCGCTCCTCAACAGCCTTATTCTCCGTGCTAGTCGACAGCATTACTCCGTAGTGTTCTTGTCTAGCGTGGGTATATAGGTGGGGCGTCACATCCATAATCAAAATGAGGGGTGGCACCAAATCAATCACAAATTCAAAATATAGTATCGAAGAAATATGCCCGATGGGAGGAATGACCTCACTTGGCCCGGTATAGCTCCTGATTTTAGTCACATCTAAGCTGACTCATGGGAGTCCGGGTCACGTCATACCCTATATAGGAATGGTTCTCCAAACCATCCTACTTTATTTCTAGAATCTCCACCACATAAACAGTTGTTAAAGTGGTTTTGCCAGAGAGTATGACAATATTCGATCTCGGTCTCTTTAACATCCAAACGCTTATTTCACACCGGATGGTTCTTTTACATTTCAAAAGTCAATTCGAAATTGATATAAAAAATATCATATTCTCAAAATCATAATACTTTCAAAATCGTATTCACTTTAAAATCATATTCACTTTGAAATCATATTCACTTTGAAATCACAGTCTGGAATTATATTTCCTTTCAAAAAGTCATAATTTCTTGCATAGTCATATTTCCAAAATAGGGTAAAACCTTACTTCAAAATCACCGTTTTCAATTTATTCTCTTTTAAAACAAAGCATTGAATTTAAACACTTCTACTTTACTTTTTCTGGAAATTTAGAAATATTTTAAATAATTATAAATAGTTAAAATAATTATAAATAGTTTAATTATAGGTTAAAAATAATTTTAAACATATTTAAGATAGTTAAATGGATTTAAATTAGATTAAGTATAATTAAAATAGATTAAATAGCTTTAAAATAGATTAATTATATTTCAATAAATTAAAATGGTTTAAATTAGATCAAAATAACTTTATATAGTTAATATTAGTTAAATAGTTTAATAAATTTAAAAAATATGAATAATTAGAAATTTTAAAATAATATATTCTTTAAAATAGTTTATATTAAAATATAAGTTTGGAATTTACATCCAATAAAACTATTCTTTTCATTTCAATACATTTAGACCAATTCCAATTTCCAAATCAACAAACCAAATTTTCCTTTTCAACATAAACTTGATTTTCCAAAAATACTTCAATTTATATAAATCAAATTTTACTTCAAAGTATCATTTAATTCCATTCTAAAATTAAGGAATTTAAAAACATTTAATTTAATCAATCCGGTGTCCATATATAATTCTCTACCCTTGGACCAAGTGATACGAATATTTATTATTTCAATCCGCAATTTAAAATTTTACGGTTATATATCATTTCGAACTGCAAGAATAAGAACTTTTGAATATAAGGTGTCAGGAGAAACAAAATGTAAAAGAAGAAATAAGCTATAGGTTATTTATAATTTGGAAATGAAGGTGGAGGGACAAAAATAAATGTCATATTTTATATTGAAAACTTTAGGCGTTAATAATGCATGAGGAAATGTACGTAGGAATGGAAAAGTTTGCAAACGAAAGTAAAATTTTGTATATGTGAAAATGAGGTTGCAAAAATTAAATACAACCTAAAAGTCTGGGCTTAGGTATTAAACAGAAGGAGAAATAAACGGATCAATTATTAATAATAAGATAACTATTTAAAACGCTTATGCAACAATTAATAATAAAAGATATGAAGGGACCATGTACGTTGCACAACCTTTTGAAATTTAATTTTTTTTAAAACGTAACCAAATTAACTTCATTAACTCAAATAATATTCAAATTTGCATGCATTTAGGTTTTTATCTACGCATAATAAAAAATTTATACTTACCTTAAGAATAAAAACGTTCAATTTGGTTTTCTCAAAATGATCTTTTATTTCTATTAAAACACAATTTTTGCTTAACACAAAACATGTGTTTCTTTTATTAAATCTATTAATTGCAATCAACATTTTATTTCCTTTTAATTGAAACATTTGAATTACATTAATTGCAATTACTTACAAAATTAATTTTTAAAACAGACAACTAAAATGGATGAAAAAATAGAATAATTGTTTATTTAAACACGTTTGTAAATTTGTTGTTTATACACAAGACAATAAATAACTTACTAAAATAGATTATTTTCCTATTATTGTAATCAATCTGTAAGCTAAAACACAGTTCAAATAAACATATATTTCTTTCTTTAAAATCTCATTCTATACTTTATATTAATGAAATTAAAACTACATTCACAGATGAAACATTCATTTTATTTGATGTAAATGTTCTTTTCATTAAATCAAACTTTCCTTATATTTTCACAAAACATAGGCGGCTTTTAATTACACCTATTAATTTACAATTAGTATTCTCTCTCCTATTAATTGAAAATTTTCAATTACATAAATTTCAGTTGATTAAGTTTTAAAATGGACTAAATGAATTTAATGAGAATTAGAATAATTATTTCCTGTCTAATAGCAATTTAAACATATTTATGCACTATTGGATATAAACAGTAATTACACATTTCTTACTAAATAATAGTTTCTCGTCTCTACAATCAATCTTTCAGCTACCAAGCATTTCAAATAAATAAACATATGTTTACTCCTTTACTAAACTTATTAATTTTTATTCTTTTATTTTGATTTACACTCCTACTATTAAACCAACAATATCTTATGAAATTATAAACATAGGTTTCTATCTTGTTAACCTCATTTTCTACAATTGAATCCTTTTCTTACATTAACCACAATGTTTAATTACATTTAATTCCAATTAATTATAATTTTAATTTCAATAAATTGATTAAATTTGGTTTTAACCTTTTTATTTCATAAATCATCGCCTTGTAAATAAAGTTTACATTTCTATACCTTTTATTACGTTCACACTACAGTTATTGTCTTATCCCACATTAATGTAACATTTTGTTGACATTTATTTGAAATTGACTAGTTAAATTGGTAACAACACCAATTGTCACCATTATACATTTTATAACATTTGTAAGTTACTTCTTTACAAACAATTATTATAACAACTCTCATTACACTACACTTATTCCATTTCCACCCATTACACATTATTTTATTAATAAATCAACCTTTAAATTATTAATTACCTTTTATATCCCACTATAAATCAGTGCACACATTTATTAAAATTTATACTCCCAATAAATTTATTTATCTTGATTTTATTTGTTTTTATTAAATCAATTATTACTTTGTGAATAAAATTTACATTATTACCAAATATTACTTAAATTTACATTAACGTAATACTTAATTGCATTTATTGCAATTGGTTTCAAATTTAAAATAACAGGCTAATTACATAGGTAACGTATATTAATTTTTACCATTAACTTTAAATCACACTTATAAATTCATTATTTACACAAAAATGTTGCAATTTCTTACATAATCCAAATTTTATTCAATGGTCATTTATTTCATACTATTTCATTTATTAATTTAATGTTTGCATTTGTCTTCTTATATTAATTAATAACCAAGTATAACATTTACATTATTTCATTCATTGGAATTTCATTCAAGTTATTAACAGTTAACTTACATTTATTTGTTACAATTCATTCTAGCTATTATTTCCATTAACAATTCACTTGTTTTTATTTTCTTCAATATTAAATTACCAAAATCTTACTAAATTAACAAATTTAATTATCTAAAATTTACTGGTCATTACAGGTTGGTTATGAAAACAATATTTAAAAATCTATTTCCATATTTTAATATTATATAATACTATATACAATAATCCGTAACTGCTAGATGTTTCTTTTACTATTTTGGAATATTGTAAAATATAGTGGTTTCTCTATTTTACACTAATTCTTTTTTCTTTCTTTTATTCTAGCAATTACGTTCATTGTTGTCAATTAATCTTCTCTATTAATTGATTTTATATAATTTCTTTCTCTAATTTATTTGTTACAAAAATATACATCTACTCAGAATAATATTAATTAGTTGCCCAATTTACAAACATTTCTTTGTTTTAAATTTTCAAACGTATATAACTTAATTAAATTATCTGCATATATAATTGTAATTTAATGCGTGGTGTTACATTCTCCCCCCTTGGAAAATTTCGTCCCCGAAATTTGACAAGGGTTCGATTATGTAATTTCTCATATTAATCACATCCATTTTGTGTACATCCAATTTTGCAACAATCTGTGCATAGTGTAAAGTGCAATACATCATAAAATATATGCATGTACAAGAATTTCTATGCGGTACCTCCTATATGAATGTTTTTTCTTTTAGAAATTCCTTTTAAAACATGATGCACATGTCCTAAATATATTTGCAATTTCTATATGAATGCAATCTTTTTAAAACTCAAAATATTTTTCATCTAATTTTTCCCACACTCCTACTAAATAGGAGCATATCTCAACAAATTTTACGTCCAAACCTACCACACAACTTTTAATTTTTGAATTTTAGAAAATTCTAATTTTCCAAATTCGATTTCTTATGTTAGAAAGAAGGCAGAAAACAAAAACACTTCACATTTCTCCATTTTACTTTTGCGTATCTCTCTCTCCGTATTTGGAACATATGACGCTATCCGATAAATCTCTATTTTCTTTCCCAAGCACGGTCAAAAGAAAGAATTTTCTTTTCAAACTTTTTCCCAAGCTTAATTTATGGGAAAGATGTATTTTTCTTTTGCAATTCTCATTTATTTCTATTAACATTTCTGTTGCTTTCTTTAGATCTTACTGTTTTCCTTTTAGTTACCTTTTATCTGCTTTTACTCTTCTTTTAATATAGCAACTAAACACAGCTATCATCTAGGGCAAGGAGGTCTAGGACCATGTCTACTTTGACACAGAAAGGTACTACTCTAGGAATCCAAGTAACTCATATGCTCCTCCTGCCGCCTATTACTTGTTACCAACTTACGTTGTATTACTCACGACGAACAAGATATATTCATCTCTTCTACTCCATGCTCAAAAAGGAATAACTAAGTCTTATTTACCGCAATTGATAAGAGTTTCAATCTATGCAGTCTCTATCTAAAAAGACAACCAAGCTTGGGGAAATATTCTCTTTACCTTTCATTTTTCCCCAACTAAGGTCTACGTATCCCAACCACATGTGTCTTATCATCTTACTAATATCATTTCACTATTCTTCTATAGTCTGCACACATGAAGCAACATTTCTAGGTTTTCACTAGTGTCCTATACACTTACGGAAACTTTTATTATTACTAAGAGTAATTACTACTATAACCTTATACTTTTCCCGTTACACCTAGGAATTGATTCCTATCTACTCATATTTAAAAATCTGATTTGGTTTGGTATTTATCAATTTTTCTTCAAAAATTAAAACTTCTAAATTTTATTTTTTCAAAAACATATTTACTTTTCCACTAAACCATCTTTTTTTAAACATGTCTTGCTTGTTCTTAAAACATTTTTCTTTTTTCTTGACTTTTAAAAAATGTCCTCACATGTTTTTAAAATATCATTTTTTATAGATTTTCAAATTTACTAAAACTGGGGTAAATAAGAATAATTATTTTATCAAAAATCTCTTAACTTTACTATTCTTCCAATTACTTAACCTTGAAGGTGTTACTAACTTACTACACTTAATGGCTTTATACCTTAATGTATTGGAATTACTTTCTCTTATGAGAAATTATTAAAGCAAAAACCTTCTATGAATCCTTTAAAGGAGGATTTAATGTTTTTGTGAAATTATAAGCAATTTATTTTATGTTCTATTGAAATAGGCTATACAAAATATGGTGATTTACATACCTTGTACATCTCTTTCACGCATTCCTTATAGCTTGCACAAAACATCTTTATTTGTGATTCATAGAAAATTATACCATTATTCATTTCATTCCAATAGATTAAGGTATGTTTACTCTATACTTACATAGGATATTTTCTACTAAATTCATTAATTTATCGTACATTATTTTTCAAAAAAAAACCATTTTTAAAACTTCTTTATAACTAGAAAATATTTTCATGTGCTTATTTAACTAATAAGTGTACTTACAAACCACTTTAGAAATTATCTCCAAAACTCATTTGGGTCAAAACAAATGTTCGTAACACACCGTTACTACAACCCAAAAATACTAATATATAGGTTCAATTAAAATAAATATTAATAAATCCTATATGCTATGTAAAAACATTTACTTTGGGAGTCACATACTATGACAATGGTGTCATAGTCTATGCTTCCTTTATTTTTACTGAAAACATTTATTACAACAATAAATGTTGTATCCTACGTTTTCTACTTAACGCACTCTAAGTTTTTATATTTTAAATCTTTGTTTACCTACAAAGAAACTAGCGAGCAATAAATGCTCTATAATTCTTCAAAAAGAATTTCACTTTTAACAAAATTTACATTATATAAAAACCAACTTAAATTTCATACCACTTATTTTTTTCAAAAACCCAATATTTACTTCCTCAAATATATTAACAGTTATAATATTCAACTTTTTTAATTCAAAAATTTCATTTTTATTGGGTTAGACATAAAGTTAATTTTCTTCATATTAAAACCTCTTATTTTTTCTGAAATAAAAACACTCTCCCTACTATCCCTAAGGAATTTCCCTACTTCCTAAAACATATGGATACAAATTTTCTCTCAAAACATGGCTTATTTGTATGCTATAAATCGGTAATAACAGAGGACTCTGCATACTTGGGTCATCTCAAACCCAATTAGCAAACTATGCACAAATATACTTCTAAAAACTTTTAATATGTTAAAATGTATGATTGGGGACTATTTCGATTTTAGTACATAATATATTTATATTTTATTTAAAAATACAAATACGTTTACTCATTATCTACCTATGAATCCTAAACCTAGGCTTTGATACCAAATGTAACAACCCAAATTCAAGTAGGTCTGGATTTTTTGCAAAAATGCTAAAACCCTAACCCACTGAAACACGAGTTGGGAATCCGGTATCCTGCAAATATGCAAAGACAAATATATCAAAGCTTAATTAAATATCTCATAGTGGAATTAACTAAAATATAATAATAAGTAAATACTCACCAATATAATAACACTTTCTACACAAGTGTCCTAAAGCTGGGAAGTTTTTGCCATCTACCCAACCTATAGGATGTTGTGAGGAGGGGGTCGGAACTAAAATTCTTGTGAATGGATAAATTATATACTTCTAGGCTTAATTTTACATATATCGTTTTATTTCCATTTACTCTTATATTAAGTTCATTAGGTTACGACACTCTCGCCTCTGTTTGTGAACAGTTCCCATCTACTGCATAGAAGATTCAAACCTAATAACTAATATATACATATGTAGCTATATGCCCAATAACCATATTGGTCATAGGGACCATCACTACACCAAATACTGAGATTTGCAACTAACCATCCGCACATAACCGTTGCCATTTAGAAACGGTTAATCACCGTCTTGGTTCAATTAGCAATGGTTTTTTGTCGTTGCTACTTAGGAACGGTTATTAACCGTAGCTTCTTTGGAGACAAATGATGGCAGTGAATTTCATCCTTTCGCGCCATAATTTTTGGCGCGCTTCGTTCCAACTAGCAACGGTTTTCAACCGTGGCTAATTAGCAACGGTTTGTAACCGTCGTAAATGTTGTGGCAAATAATGGCGCTAATTTTGTGCCAAATATTCGCTGGGAGCCAAAAAGAATTGGCCCGTCACTTTTCCTTCCCTCCTTTCCTTTGATATTCGTTTCATCGTCTTTCAACGAAAAGAAAACCTAAATAAAAAAAACCCCAATTCCACCAATTCGATTTGCTTCAACCCGCTCATTTTTCCATCTAATCATGAAATCATCTTCCATCCAACCGCGAACCTATCTTTCCACCTAATCGTGTCCAACTGCGAACTCATCTTCCTTCCAACCGCACCAGTTCTACCTTTATTCAACGCCAATCAGTGGCCCTCTCAGATCTGTGTTCGGAGAAGTATTACAACGTGAATTTATCGAATACCTACTCCAAGTTAGGTACTCATTTTTAATTATTTGATTTCTATTTTAAATTTGATTTTGTTTCATACTTGTATTATAAAATCTAATTTGAAATCTTAATTATCTCAGATCTATGTATCTTTGATATTTGGTTCCTCGAGTTTCATTGGCATAATCGAAGAGAGCGCATAGCTGCCAGGTAAGCTTTGTTTTGTAATAATACTTGTTGTCAATTGAAATGGAAACTCTGTGTACATGTATTTGCGGTGCATTGTTACATCACAGTACTTATGTGTAGAATTAAAAGAACCTTTAACTTCATACGTTGCTCGGCTAAGTGTTGAAGAACCTGGTTCAAAGTTAACGTGAATATCTTCATGGTGATAAGATAAACTTTTAACTATGTACCAAGGATTTTCTGATTCTTCTCGGCCAAAAATTTGCCACCTTTTGCTTGTTCTATGTCGCTGAAAAGAGATTTAGGACGAATGTAATAGTCAGGGCCGGTTTTTGGGCTAGGCCCAATAGGCCATTAAATAGGGCAACCCCCCTTACGGGGCAACGAACGACCGAAAAAATCAAAACCCTATCTTCTCAAAATTTCAAATCACGATAATCGCGCAGCCTCCCACCTCCATGACGCGAGCCACTCGGCGAGGCATTCTTCTCCACAACGCGCTTTCTCCTCCACGACTCCGCGACAGCAATCTCCAGGCAACAGCCACAGTACTTGGCGACAGCCGACAGCAATCTCCAGTCTCGAGCTACATAAACATTCTTCTCCAGCCTCCACGGTTCCACCGCTCCACGACTACACTACAGAGCTTCTAATTTGATTACTGGCCTGATTCCTGAAACAATTTGATAAAGGTAAATATGGATATGATTTTTTTTGAATCTAAACAACCGAATGACTGCTTTGTGTGATTATACTAGTAGTTTCAAAGTGATTAGTTCTTTTCAAAAATTCACATTAATTAATCAGGATTTTTCTTGCTTCAGTCGAAGCACCAAAATCACTTATGTTGACTGCACTACAGGCTACAGGCACAGCTATATGCTTTATGAGTTTCAACTAGCCATTCATTTATTTGTTGGATAAAAAGTACAAAATTATTGCTACTATATCAATATGTATTAACAATATGTCAATAACACAGAACTCTTTATGTTATTGATCACATAAAAAAGAGATGCCTAATCTAAATCAATGCTCTTATTCATTCTCTCATTCATAGGCATTTCTGCGCGATATCACAGAAATCACTGCGTTATTGGCACTGATTGAGTTTTCTCATTAGAAAATAGCAATATATAATAAAAATAAAATATTCTAATTTAATATACTTAAGCATCTAGCATGTTTTAAGCCCTCGGCGTCTGTGACCAACACTTCCAGTACACTGATTTTCATTAGAGAGACAAACAACATATAATGTGTGTTGCATATAATTTTATATTGTAGAGAAATATGAGAGTTACACATGGAGTTTTTATTTGTTGAAATGTAACTCATCAGTAAATGAACAGAGTTGCATAATTAGTATTTAATGTTTATGTTTCCTCCTATTTATAGCTTTAGTAAATATTATAAATTGCAGTTAAATAATATTGCGGTGACTCGACAATGATTCCTTACTTATAATAACAAAGAATGTAAATTTTGTTTTGCAGCATCTGAACTTCAAACTTGCATATTTTCTTTCATTAATAACTCTAAAAATGAATAGAAGACATATTCATTCATTCATAATACCATGCCAGCCTTGACTTCATATCATTGCTTGGTTAGACATAGCTGCTTATAGTGACTGCTAGGGTATAAGTTGATGCAATGAATTTTGTTTTACTAAATATGAGACCATATTTAGTAAGTGGATAAAATTGTTGTTAATGGCGCAAGCCAAGTATCAGGAGAGGGGTAAGCATAGACATTACTCTGGTGCTACAAAATGGCGCCGTTGTAATAGCAAATTTTTTGAAAACAGTTTGATGCTGATGTTAAATTTCAAGTGAAATCAGCAGAATATACATCTGTTTAGTTAATATCAGAGTTGAACTTGGTGGAAAGCCATAAGATATTGTTACCCATGATTTCTTATTAGCTCTTGTTATTTTCTTTCAGTATGTCTTTTAGTATAGACAAACAATGGATGAATCAATCTAATCGAAGAAATACAGAATATGTGGAAGGTGTGAGAAATTTCGTTAAATTTGTTGCTGAAAACGGTGGCAATAAGGAAAAGTATTCGTGCCCATGCACGCGGTGCAAAAATGAAGATACATTCAAATTAAATGACATTCATTTTCATTTGCTTAGATATGGTATTGTTCAATCATATACCGTGTGGTGTTTTCACGGGGAAAGAATACCGGAGAAGCCAAAACAATAACCGATTAGTCATGCCACAAATACTGATGAGTCCGAACATATTAGGATGGAGGATTTGATCAATGATGCAGATAGATTCCATCATTTTCAACCTACAAGTCAGTTGCATGATAATGCTAATATTGGTGAGCAGTTTACGGATAAATCATTTTTTGAGTGTGCAACTGCAACAGAGCCATTGTATCCTTCTTGTCCAAAAGAGATTACAAAGTTGTATGCCATTGTGAAACTGAATAGCTTGAAGACCCAATACGGCTTTTCAGACAATGGTGTGACTGCACTACTCGAATTCATAAAGGAGTTACTCCCCGAAGGTAACACGCTACCGTCAAAGTACCCCGACGTGAAGAAGATCATTAAGCAAGTTGGGATGAATTACATAACTTATGATCCATGCATTAATGACTGCATCTTGTACTGGAAAGATAATGCGAACAAAGTTTCATGTACAAATTGCAACACACCAAGATATAAGACATCATTCGATGAAGAGAGAAAAGCTACCACAATACCTCAAAAGACCTTAAGACATTTTCCTTTAATTTCTAGATTGAGAAGACTGTATACTGTACCATGGATAGCAGAAGCGATGACCTGGCATGGTCGTGCCAAGTCCGGTACTACCGTAATGCGTCATCCGCGTGATACTTCTCAATGGAAAACTACAGATTCTTTTGATTCTTCGTTTGCTGCTGAACCACGAAATATCACGCTTGGAACAGCAACAGATGGTTTCTGTCCGAATGCTTCTTTAACTAACCCTTACAGCTGTTGGCCAGTAATGGTAGTACCATATAACCTTCCTCCATCTTTGTGCATGAAAAGAGAGTTCTCAATGTTAACACTGTTGATTTCTGGGCCAAAACAACCGGGGAAGGATATTGATGTTTATTTAGAACCTTTGATAGACGAGTTAAAGCAGTTATGGGAAGGAGTCGTTACATTTGATTCATTTAAGAAATCTGAGTTCATAATGAGAGCTAGAGTGTTGTGGGCAATCCATGATCATCCCGCTCTTGGGACTTTATCGGGATGTACAACTCCCGGCTACTTTTCATGTCCACCAAAAATTGCTCAAGATGATTGGGATGAGTTCATAAGAAACGAATCAAAACTCGAGGCGAAAGAAAAAAGGAAGCGAGGCAAACAAAATAGATCAATGCTCGAATATGGTCATCATTCGGGACGTAAGAGTCACGCTATGATTACTCAAGAAATGGTATGTGTCATTGAATTGGTGCATCACATTGCATATACCATTAGTTCCAAATATAATTTTAGGTCATTGTATGCAGGTCGATTCAAGTAGTCCGAGAACAGAAGTATCACGTCTTCAAGTATGGGAGAAAACGCATAAGAAAAAAGATGGCAGCACGTCAGATGCGACATCTTTCTACTTTGTAAGTTAAACAAATAATAACGCCTCTAAATTAAATTTTCATTATTCATATATATGTATTTACTTTTTAGGACAAAATTGAAAAAGAAAAGGAAACGACGAGTGGTGGTGATGAAGCCGTCTTTATATCAGTGTTTGGTAAAGATGTAAAGGGCAGGAGCCGAAGTATTGGGACCAATATAGCTCCTAGCCAAGTTAAGAGTGCTGACATTCCATGCAAACGGCTCAAACAGGACCAAGGAGTATATGAGCAGCGACTGCAAAATGTGGAGCAAAAATTGATGAAGCTGGACAATATGGATGATAAACTGGAGCGTCTTCTCAGCATAGCCCAAGATAATCGTCAAGCAGGTAGTGAAATCGCATCTTCTCAGTTTTCCACTCCGAACAATCAGTTAATCGACCAAAGATGTGAAATCCTGGACTTCGAGGACGAAGTAATTGCAACAGGTACTATTTTAAACGACCAATCAGTCTTTTTGTGCTTCAACGGAGTTTACTGCTCTCTGTTATTGTGCATATAAACAAATTAATGAGTATTAGTGCATGTGTATTTATAGATTCTAAATTATCTTTTGTTATAGAAAAAGAGGTTAGGCAACAAAGGTTCACGTTTGACATGTACGTCATAATTAGGTTCACAAGAGGTGTATATGACATTTTCAAATCCAAATTAACATAATCATAAGATATAAGAGAATATTTAGCAATATTTATAATGCTATAACCATAGGATAGAGCAAATTAAGCGGTTTTAAGTAGTTTTAGCAAATCAATAACAATGATCACATGGATAAGTTCTGGTGGGCACAACCTTCACTAAATTCTTGCTTGGCTGAAAGTACAGTGTTATTTAAAAAAGGTTGTGTTCATGATTAGATTTGAGAAACAGTGAGAGATAGCAAGAAATGATGAAGAATCACGTAAAAGTTCAAAATGCTATTGCAGAGTTGGAGTTTGAGACAGCGAATGAATGACAGAGATGAGAAGGAATTCATTATCAATAGCGATCTAGTCTGTATACTTATACTCATCGTAGTCTTTATCTTATATCTGTTTTGGTTTCAATTTTCATTGACACTCACAATAGCCATTATGTCCAAAAATAAGTCAGTAAACTCCAAAACAAAAAAGGATATAGAAAGATCATAAAAGTTTACACCTTCCATTCCAATCTTGCATGATTTTAAAGATCGAATATCGCATACACAATGGGTCTAGGACTTGTGTAGCTCTGCACAATGGTCTTAAATGTTTGGGAGCTTGTTAGTTCTGTAAATGTGATTCCATATATTCACTCCAGAAATGCTTATATAACAGGTACTATATGCCGAGATTCCACAGCATTAGTAATTCATGGAAAACTAGTACCACCCATATATGAAAAAGTGTTGTTGGACAAAAATTTTTGCCGGATGAGCTAACCGCCAAAATATGTCGACAATTTACCGAGACCTTTGGTGATGTTGGAGCCGAGGTTATGTGAGCCATCAAAAGGGTTTGATACGATATCTTTAGTCGGAGGTATTGATATTTCTAACTTGTTCTTTGCATATATTGCTAATTTTCTTTTGTTTGCTATATATGAAATTTGCATATGCAAATGCATGTGTATTTTTCCCTGATCTGTCTTGTTTACAAGATAATCGACAATTTATCAAATACTAGGAAGTAAAGTCAAAATTCAAAGACAAAATCAAAAAACAAAAAACATGATCAATGTGCCTGAACGATGAATGGAGGTCCAATAAACTAAAAATTGATTAGGTAAAAAAATTTATGTGTGTATCGTACTAATTGGGTTTAATGGGTGGTAAAATAATTTGGTTATGATGTAAGGGATGGGACTGAAATGGTAGGGGACTGGAATGTTTGGTAGGGAACTGGGGTGGTTACTGGAGTGTTTACTGGTGGTTGGAGTGGTTGATACTGGTGGTTTGTGGTAGAGTTGGTGAATAGAAAGTGAAGTAATTAACTCAAATAAACAAAAAAAGGTGTTAATTTAAAAAAGGGTAAACAATACCATAGAAGGCTTAGTTGATGAACTATCAGCGCTAAACTCAGCAATGACAGACTGATACTGACATGGTTGAACTCCATTATCCAGACCAAGTTTAGAAGGATCACAACCGACATCTGAATTACAAGAACATCAATCGGTACACCCTGTATTCCGACTATTACCACACATAAATAACACAAAAAACCTGTTAAGAATAGTCCCATAATGATTATAAAAATATGTTCTATATGAATATTAACATAACCCTTTTTGCAGCGAAGTACTTGGCGTTAAGTCAGCTCAAACTTGAAAGTGAGCAACCCAAACATACCTTGTTGGTTAGCCAAAAACACATGTTTCCATATTCAATTAGGTGCCATTTTCAACTTTTTCTATACACGACCCTTTAGGTGTTGGAATATTTTTCAGTTGTATGGAAATTTACAGATTTGCCAGTGAAACAGAGACTTTTGTCGTCTGATGATCCACCAAATGCACTGCATAAATCGGGCTTCAATGCCAGAGATCGGTGAGTTTGGAAGGGGAAGAAGATGGTAATGGAGCGAAAGGAGAGTTTTGATTGGTGTGCCTTTGCATGTGTCCATACTGTTTGCATATAATTGATGGGTTGTGAGTGCATATAATTGATGGGTTGTGAGTGGAAGTGTATAACAGAGGGGATGGGATGAAGTTGAAAGGCAGTTTTTTTGTTAGTGTTGTTATAGTTGTTTAAATGTTTGCTGCCACTTTTACTTGTACATTATTATTGCTTACACAGGAATTCCGTTGCTCTATTAACTGAACTTGACCAAGCTAAAATTCACTGTATGATTTGAGTTTAAAACCTGTTTTTACTTTTGCGCAGGAATTGGATAGAATACTGTATGCACCACAGCATGAGCCAAAGAAATATCAGCTTCGGCTAACCTGCTCAGCATCCTTTTAATGTGTTTATTATATGTAGACTTCATTGCTTGCAAAACAATGTAGTGTAATTAATGAAATCTTTGTAGTGTAGTGTAATAAACAATGCACTGTAATAAGTATGATATTCCGGCACGGTAACATTCTGTTTGCAAAACAATGAGTGTAATTATAAGTTTGATAATTTTATACGTATGGTATATGTGCGATATGTTTATAGTGCTTGTGTACCAATATTTTGATATTCTGGCATATTTTGATATATACTGATATTCTGGTATATATACTGAGATATGCGTGTAACGCAGTAGTGAGTTACATATGTGATTTTGTAGGAGCAGGAGCAAACACTATGTGCAACGGTTGTTAACCGTTGCTTTATGTGTGACTTTGGGCATAAAGCAACGGTTTTTAACCGTTTTTTACTGGACATAAAGCAACGTTTTTTGGCCATAAAGCGACGCTTGCACCCGTTGCTTTTTGGACAGAAAGCAACGGTTTATATACGTTGATTTTTTGCCCATTAAGCAGCGGTTTGTAACCGTTGCCTTTTGTACATTAAGCAACGGTTTATACCCGTTGTCTATTGTCCATAAAGCAACGGTTTATACCCGTTGCCTTTGGCCCAATTTGCAACGGTTTATACCCGTTGCCTTTGGCCCAATTTGCAACGGTTAATACCCGTTGCCTTTGGTCCAGTTTGCAACGGTTTATACCCGTTGCCTTTTGGACATAAAGCAATGGTTTTCTCCCGTCGCTAAATTCAACCACTCCTATGTCGAAGACGGTTTTTACCCGTTGCTTTTGGACTTAACAACGGTTTTTACCCGTTGTTAATAGCTTATAATGCTGTAGTGCATCCATGGAACCTTCCGTATCCTCCTCGAAAAAAGCTCCATCATCTTGCTTTGAGAGTATTCTGTAACTACATCTGTCAAGGACTGCTTTGTAAGGCCTACAATAAAGATGTTCCATCGTCTTTCTCCTTAGCCATATCTGTAAAGGACCGCTTCGTAAGACCTAGAATACAGGTACTCCATCGTCTTGCTCCATGAGCGTTCCGTAGCAACAACTGTAAAGGGCTTCTTTGTAAGGCCTACAATACAGATGCTCCACTACTTACTATGAAAACGTAAATAGCGTCCGCACTAGTCTATGCCAGTGCTCGGACATCCATAATGTAACGCCCAGTGCGTACATTGAGGACTACAAAATCATTCTGTCTACTATCTAAATCCCGCCAACAAGGTCAACCTTGTACGGAATTCAGTTAGAGATTTTCTATATCTGTAAAGGACTACTTCGTTAGGCCTACAATAAATATATTCTAGTTGGTTTGTCTCTTTTTCATCGTAGCTATGGCCCCACGCAGCCACCCCTCAACTAACCAAAAGACTTCTAAAGAGTTGAGTGGTTGTGCCCTGCTACAAACAATCTAACATCCAAATGACGATGCCCCTCATCCGATGTTTCGATAGTGAAAGAATCATTGGCCTGTTGTTTTAACTCTAGTCTTTCCAAAATCGCTCTTGGTCATGATGCTGGCCGATATCCGCATGCGACTATCCTTAAACTTATTTGCAAGTACCAAACACATGAATGCCCTACTCCGAGCACCAAGCCCTTCTGACTGCTTACACAGGTCTTCTTCATTAGGCCTACAATACAAATGCAGTCAAGGCATACACTATTGATGGAACACCTACATACCGGCCTCCGGGGGTGCAGCTTCGTTAAGCCTACCCAGAGGGGCATCCTAGAGTATCCTTACATCCTGTTAAAGTCTCGTACTTTCTTGAAGTCCAAAAATACTAAGTTGGACGTGCTTCTCCATTTTCGAAATCTGTGATGAACTGCTTCGTTAGACGCTTCATCCTTTGGGTTGCTCCAAATGTTTCTCAATTCTTTTGTTAGACTCTAAATCTAATCTTTTAATTTGCATTTAGTTTACTTTCTTATTCCGTTGGCTACTTACCATAATTAGTATGTTTTTGCCCTCATCTTACCTCTATTTATTGTGAGATTTCCATTTCTTTAATAGAGAATGCTATTGGTATGAGCCGCATTCATTATCTTGCTTATTTAACTTAATATAAATTTTAAGTTCATTAAAATAAGCATCTTTTATCATTCCTACTTTATTTGCTAATTAACTTAATATAAATTATTTAGATAAGCTTCTACCATTATTATTTCTCATTAATTTATTCAAAGTCTTAAAATAAGCTTTTCTATTCTTATTACTTAATTATAACCTATGTTATAATTCTACATGTAATTGTCATTTTCTCTTGTTTTATAGTCCGTGCATAATTCCAGGATTTTTTTCTGTTTTAATCTGCCTTCTTTTATTATGATATAGAATATTCTTTTATTCTCTTATATTATATAATGCACTTATCATAATAACTATCTTTCTTAAATAGTCTGCGTAGTGATTGCACACCTGGTTCATTATCATTTGCAGCTTCAAATTCTTATCAAATAATTTACTTGATTCATGTCATGCTTTGCTTTAGTATCTTCTATTCTAAGAAGTAATTCTATTTTATTTGGTTGGTTATGAAAACTATATTTAAAAATTCATTTCCATATTTTAATATTATATAATACTATAAACAATAATCCGTAACTGCTAGATGTTTCTTTTACTATTTTGAAATAGTGTAAAATACAATGGTTTCTCTATTTTACACCAATTCTCTTTGTCTTTCTTTTATTCTAGCAATTACATTCATTATTGTCTTTCAAATATTAAATTATAGAAATGTATCATATTTTCTAAACCAACCAATTAACCTTTTAGTTACTCCCAAATTCAGTTATTAGATTAATTAACTTTTCTCATTTTAACGTAATTTATTACAGTAATTCCATTCCTCAAACTTTAATTATTTTACATCTTCTTTCCTTCATTTTAGTATTCTTAATTGTTTAATCCATATTCACATTTAATATATTCTAATCTATACACAAAGAAAGAGGAGAAAATAGAAGAAGAATGGCGCTTGCATAGAAATCCAAAACGTAGAAACAGATGTAAATAAATGCTAATACTGTAAATAAACTGTAAATTCCTTATAGATCAGCATAACTTAATTTATAGGATTAGTTATTGAATAAAATTATCTAAAAGAGAATTTAATGATAATATATCATAAACATAAAAGATATAATTAAATCCACTCACATTGCTAGCTTTCCAAATCTCCATGCTTTCATTTCAAATCTATCCCTAACATCTATATTCACATCCATTGTAATCCCTATTTGGAATTACAAATGATATATTTAAAGTTCTATAATATTTGAAAGAGAAAAGTAAGAGATTTGGATTAGAAATAACAATTAAAACTCAGATATAGGGTTTTGCCTTTGACATAGTCTTCTGATTTGAACCAATTTCTAATTCCCTAATTAATTCTATTCTCTTTCTATTTAGATCTAAATTAGTGTGAATTAGATGTAAAATTTTGTTAGTAAGAAAGTGTAGTAGAGATAGAAAAATGGCAGAGCTTCTGTATGCAAAAGAAAAATATGAGAATAAAAATGTGGCTTTGCGCCTATATTTATAGTGGATCAAATCAGTGCTAACTATTGGATATAAAACCCTAAAATATAAAGCGTGCACTCAGTCTATGGACATTAAATTAATATGTTTTCTTCTACGTTTGTTTTTATTTCAAATTAATTCTTCAACAATCTTTTCATTAATCACTTTCCCTTTCTCTCTCGCAATCTACGGAAACATATATTTTTAAATGTGACGTTTCTTTTAAATAAGATTCCCATATTAATCACTCAATTAATAGATTTCATATATACCTACAATTAATTTACTATCCAATTAGTCCTTGCCTGCATTGTGATTTCTTACCAAATTAATATGCCAATCAACATCATATAATTCGTCATATATATGCATATTAATTTATTTTATTCCCATAATTATTGCATGCATATATTCTACAATTGAATTTTGAATCACAATCTTAATTATATATGTTACCATAAGTCTCCATGTTTATTAATTGACAATTGATTACTTGCGTAAATTTCTCTTCCTCCATTTTATTCTCTTACACTAACATATATGTTTCTAATCATATCACTTAGTTGCTACAATATATGTTTCCTTTCTTATTAGTTTCTGTCAATTAATCACCTCTACCAATTAACTGAATAATAATTTTCCTTTTATACAAACACTGTCAATTAATCTTCCATATTAATTGGTTTTATATAATTTATCTCTCTAATTTATTTGTTACACAAATATATATATATATGTTCCAAATAATATTAATTAGTTGCCCCATTTATAAACATTTCTTTGTTTTAAAATTTCAAACGTATATACTTAATTAAATGATTTGCACATATAATTGTAATTCAATGCGGGGTGTTACAACCAACGTATCATTGCCCATACCACTATTCACATTACCAAGATTTTGATAGTAGCTATTCCTATGTAAGAAGTACCTACATTGCCATACCACTATTCATTTATTGAAACACAAAAGCTTGAGTAAACATCATGTTTCTACGGCATATTGGTACGATTATACTGCATATGAGCCACATAATATTTTGGGTTTAAATGAAAGTCTGCACTGAAACCACTAGGCTGATTTTCCTCTTGTGTTGTATCATTGAGTGACAGACCAATCATTAACGCGTGTACATTCTTCGTGTTGGTATATCTTTTAGTTTCTTGTATATGTTTGTCTATGAAAATAAATTATAAAGCAATACAGGCCCTTGATCAACATTTTCCCAGCTGAGTTTGAAGCAACGGTGATTTTGAAAAAAATTTAGGGTTTCCTTTCAGCCATGAGGGAAAATCATCTCCCTCATCTTTCTTCCTCTAATCTCTCCCAATCTTCTCTAATCAGACCACCTGAGGCGTCTCAATCAGGAAGCCATTAGGGGTTACCAATGTTGATAATGATGGTTTTATTTTGGTCCAATCTAAACAGTAGAAGAGGAAAGAGGCCAAGAAAACTCAGGAGTTTCCATCAGGTTTCTATAGGGACAGCAGAAAAGGAAGAGATGATCAGTTTCTGACTAACAATCATGCAAAGAACGTACAAAGTTTGCCCCCAATGAAAAAACCGATAGTCATCTCACTGAATAGAGAACAAGGCCGCAAATCCTGGGCTGATATTGTTGCTGATCAGCCTCAAGAACCCAATGATGAAGATTGCAATCTAGAGCACATTGCACCAATCAAGATCAATAACAAAAAGTATGGTCTGGTGAAGGAAGAGGTATGTAAAAGAGCAACCGAAATATGGAACTACTCTGTTCTTGTGTATGTTGTGGGCACCAAACCATACTATGTGTTTTTTAAATCTTATATCCAAAGAGTATGGAAGCCGGTCGGTGATTTTGAAGTTTTTACAAGAGAGAATGGATTCTTTCTTGTCACATTCAAAGATTATCTAGATTGCTCTTCAGTATTGAAGAATGGACCATATTTCTATAATGACAAACTCATCATAGTGAGAAAGTGGTCCGATTCTTTGAAAATGGACAGAGATTTGTTAACATCTATGCCCATTTGGGTAAGATTACCCTACGTTAATCTAAAAATGTGGGACAGAGAAGCTTTTAGTGTCATGGCCAGTATTATAGGAAACCCATTAAAATGGACGCAGCTACTACCTTAAAGTCGAGATTGAATTACGCTCGCCTTCTTGTGGAAGTATCTACGACTGATGAACTTCCAGAGGAGATCAATATTACTCTATACAATGGTGAAAACATCTCACAAAGAGTGGAGTATGAATGGGTTCCACCGAAATGCAATATCTGTAAATGTTTTGGTCACACCAGAGAGCAGTGTAATCCAAAACAAATGTGGTTACCCAAAACTAGTAATCAAAACAGAGGTAATCTTCAAGAAGATAATTCAGGCGTTATTCAAGAGCCATATTTTAATAAAGATTCAATAAATCAATCAAGAAGTCAGAAAGACAATGATCGGATCAATCAAGAATGTATCATTTCCGATCAAGAAAATAATACTGTGGTGCTCACTGATCAAGAAGATCAGATCACGGCAATGGAAGTTCATCAGTTTAAAGAATCTTGTAAAATTTCAAGTGTTCTGAACCAGTATGCAGTGGAGGGGAATGTTAATGTAAAGGTCTTTAGCTTTGAAACCCCTCCTATTTCAGAGCCATGTTTAGTTACAGAGATTGTTGGTACAAAATTACATAAAATCTTGCATAAAGATAACAGTCAAATCAGTAATAATCCACCACTAGAGGAGTCTCCTTCAGAAATTGCTGCAGATATTGAGGACAGGGTAGATATCAACTCAACATTGCCTCGCAAGGAGGTCTCTCCTCCGAAGCAGGCTGCAATAGTAGAGCTCGTTGACTCTACATTGCCTCACACAGCTTTCGATATTTCTCTGATTAAGGTTCCTGTAACAGAACATAAGGAAGATAATGAACTAGATATGATAGAAGCTGCAGACCAGTTTGACATTTCTAATTTACACATTCCAAAACCAAAGGCTACTGGTAAATTAAAGGGAAGTAAAGAGAAGAAAGTCTTCAAACAAAAATACATCTCTATTAATCCAGAATGGAATGAGATGTCTACAAGGTTAAAAGCCAAGAGTGCTGATAATAAGAGAAGAGGTAAGAGTTCCTCTATGTCAGGTACCATCTAATTTTTCTCTTTATATTATTTTTATGTCTGTGTTTGTTTGGAATGTCAGGGGTATGAATTCCCCTGCCAAGCAGTTTGATATTTTATATATGATTAATATGTACAAACCTACCATTATTGCTCTTCTAGAAAACAAAATGAATGATGAAAGTTATGAGAATTTTTGTTTAAAGTTATCTAGTAATTGGAAATCTACAAATAATAATGATTGTAATTGTAAAGGTAGAATCATTGTTATTTGGGACTCAAATATTTGGATAAACTTAAATATAAATAAAGACAAACAGTTTATAGATTGTCAATTTAAAAATATAGGTGGTTTTTTGATTCAAATTGCTAGTGTGTATGGGAGTAACTTTGAAATTGAAAGGAATGATCTATGGCATAAATTGACATTTATGAATTCAAAATACAATTTTCCTTGGATTATTTTGGGAGATTTCAATACTGTGTTCCATGTTTCTGAGAATTTTGGAGGAAACAAAATCCCTCATAGCAAATTTGATAAAGTTAATAATTTTCTCTCAAACACTGGTCTTTTGGAACCAAATATTAGGGATAATAAGTTTACTTGGAAATCTAGTTTGGCTAAGAACATCCATTGTAAGTTGGATTGAATTTTAATCAACAAGGATTTTTCAAATAATTTTTTAGATTTTATATGTTCAACTCTTGAAAAAAACTCTAGTGATCATACCCCTCTTATAATAAACTTTTCTAACATGTTAATTTAAATAAGAAAGCTGCCCCCATTAGATTTAAAAACAGCTAGGTTTTGGAAGAAAATTTTAATACTTTGATGGAAAAAAGTTTAAACTTTTCATGTAGTGGCACTAAGCAATTTCAGTTTAGCATGCTTCTGAAAAATGTAAAATCTAACATCAAAATTTGGAATAAAAATAATAGTGAGAATAATAGTCTGGATTTTTTTAGAAAGGAGGGAATCTTTTTACAAAATCAAGTGGATAATAATCCTGGTAATATGGATATTGTTTGCAGTTTTTTTAATAATCAGAAAAATATATCTAATCAAATATATAAAAATACTATTAATGCCAAACAAAAGGCCAAGGTAGATTGGTTAACTCTTGGAGATGACTGCACAAATTTTTTTATATGCTAAAATGAGTAATAGAAAGCATATTAATAATATTGGCAATGTCATAGATTTTTCTGGTAATATTTCAAATGCTTTTTCCAAAATTGCTAATGAAGCTGTTGAGTATTTTGAAAATCTTTACTTTAATGAACCTGGTGTAAAAGAATTTCCCCATATTATATGTAAAAACATTTTGAAAGATAATGCTTCAGAGTTTCTACTTGCTCCTGTCTCTATAGAGGAGATTAAACATATTATTTTTAAAGCAGGTGATAACAAAAGTCCAGGCCCAGATGGGTTTAATGCAAAATTTTATAAAAATCAATGGGATAATATTAAAAATCAAATTTATGAAGTCATTAATGAATTTATGGTTAAAGGCAAAATACTTAAAAGCATTAATCATACTTTCATAGCTCTTATTCTTAAAAAGAAAAATCCTTCTAATATTGGAGACTATAGACCAATTTCATGTTGTAACTTCATATACAAAATCATTTCTACTATATTAAGCAACATGATTAAAAAAATTCTGCCTTTCATCATCTCTGAAAATCAGAGTGCTTTTGTTCCTGGTAGACTTATTTCTGAAAATTCTATGTTAGCCCACGAGATGGTGAGGAATTTCAATACAAAAAAGGTGACAATGTGTGTTTAAAAATAGATTTACAGAAAGCTTATGATAAAGTTAATAGGCAGTTTATTTGTCATATTATGAAGTGTATGAGATTTCCAAGTAAATTCTGTGATCTGATCATGGAATGTATTGATACCCCTACTTTTTCTATACTTATTCAAGGTAAACCTGTAGGTTTTATCAAGAGTAATAGGGGTTTAAGACAAGGTGACCCCCTGTCTCCTTACTTATTTACAATGGTTATGGAATATTTTTCTGTTTTAATTGAAATATAAACTATTAAAGGGAATATTAATCCCATAAATAGGCTCCAACCTTATATTAATCACCTTATATATGTTGATGATCTAATGGTTTTTATTAAGGCCAACAGGAAAAATGCAATTTCCATTAAAAGTGTTTTTGACAATTTGAACAAATATGCAGGTTTGCAAATAAACATAGATAAAAGTAAAGCATATTTCAGTAAATTCAGCAGTTATAAAACAGATGTTCTAAATGTTTTAAAAATTTCTGAAGGTAATCTTCCTATTAAATATATGGGTTTACCATTATCTGTAAATCAAATTAAGGACTCTGACTGCACTGTTTTATTAGACAAAATTCAAGGTAGAATGGAAACTTGGTCTAGTAAACTTCTTTCTAGTGCAGGAAGAGTTGAACTTATCGAAACAGTAGTCTATGCTATCATTTTATACTGGTTACAAACATTTCATATCCCTGCTGCTTCTTTAAAAAAATTAGATAACAGATGTGCAAATTTTTTGTGGAGAGGTAAATACCACAAAATTAACTGGGATACAGTTTGTAAACCTAAGGATGAAGGTGGATTTGGCATTAAAAATATGAAGGATCTTAGTCTTACTTGTCATTTAAAATTACTATGGAGATTTCTTAGTGCAGACTCACTATGGGCCAGATGGATGAAGGCTAAGTATCTTAGAAAAGGTAATTTCTGGAATATTACTCCAAACAACAATCAGTCTAATACTTGGAAACATATTTTAAATTACAGAGACATTGGCAAGTGTCTTTTGGAAAGAAATTTTAAATTAGGTGATGAAACCAACTTATGGTTTGATCCTTGATTTAAAAATGACTCCTTTGTCAATAAAATTGGTTGAAGTAATTTAGTTATATATGGGGATTCTAATGCAACAGTGTCTTCTATTATTATAGATAATCAATGGCAACCTCAAATTCACCCAATTACTTACCCTCACAGAGATGAAATTTGTAATATTATCATTGACAGTAATGCAGACAGTGATTACTGGACATGGAAAGCAGATAATAAAGGGAAGTTTTCCTTTAAAAATACATGAAATGCCATTAGACATAAAGTCATCAAAGTTGATTGGTATGACTGTATTTGGAACAAAGTTAACAACCCCAAGATGACATACTGTACATTTTTTGTCTTTCATAATAAATTGTCAACTTGGGACAGAATAAACAAATGGGGGAAATAACTCAAATTCACTTTGTTCCCTATGCAGTCTTGATAAAGAGAGTTCTAATCATTTATTTTTTGTTTGCAGTTATTCACAGTTTCTATGGAATCATATTAAAGCTAAACTGGATATTCAAATCAACAATATTATGGAGCTCAAGCAAATTATTCAGCTGATTAATATTAAGTTCAAAGGGAAATCTTTTGAAAGAGATCATGCTCACGTATATATTACTACTGCAGTTTATCATATTTGGAGAGAGAGAAATGCTCGTGTTCATAATAAAGCTAGCAGCAGTAAAGAGCAGTTATGGCTTAGAATCGTAACAGATTGTAAGATACCACTTCACAAATCTAAGAAAAAAGTGAAAGATCAAGCCAAATTCGCCATTCTAGCTGATGTTTGGAATAGCGAATTTGGTAGTAAGCATCTGGAATAATTTCTAACCCATCCAAAGAATATTAGGACGAGTAATCATCTTCCAGATAAGCTTATCCCTGCGCCGACAACAGAGCTCACTCGGTCTCCAATCATGATAATACGTCTAATAAAACCCAAAAGACTTCAAATCAAGTGCGCGATGTTTTTCAGAGGGATTACTCAACAGATCTGAGTCAATATGACAACAGATCTGCTGATATCACCAGAAATTATCATCATCAGATCTGTTGTTTCACGACCGAAGAGATTGATGGTATGAGAGGCAAACTTAACGAAGGCCTCTCGTATTGGGAGAGAGGAGAAAGCAGTGGAGTGAAGAATGGAGGTGGCGAAGTATAGATTCGTCACTGGTCGCCATTTTTTTTCTCCGTTTGTTTTTTTCTTCTGTGTTTTTGGTTTGAGTCGGCGCTAGGGTTTTTTGGGTTAGTAGGGGTGGTTTCGGGTTGATTTTACCCGTTTCATTTCTTATTTGTATTTGGGCTGGACCCTTTTTACTTTCTTTCAAAAAAAAAATACATTTTCCCAGCTTTAGTTAATTTGTCTTCAACTGCTAACCCTGCAACGATGTCATTAGTTTGGCTTTCTTTTGACGCGTGGAAAGATACATCAGCAAATGGTTCATCTTCACTCTTACTATCATTATTATTACTTTAACCAATTACTGAGGCATCACCAAATAAATCATCAATTATAGAAGCAGATGAGGTAACATTAGTGGTGTTCTAGCAACATGATTGGGCTGTGTAACATTTGCTGCACTATTCCTCCAGGATTAATTAATATGGGGATTAGCACAGTTGTATAGGCTTTGCATTAGATTGTTCTTCCTGGAATCCTATATGGATTTTGTTTTCCATTAATAAAAAATGTTGGCCTCTTCATTCAGGGAAACAATATTAAATGCAATTATCATCTCCAATGACCTCTTTTCTCTACTCTTAGTTGTGACATGAGCCGAGCTAGTATCCTCGTTGTTTACAGCACTTCCCACAATAGTTCTCAAACCCAGTCCTCGTATATCTAAGCCTATATTACCTGAAGAAGCGACCAATAATTTTCATTATGGTACTCTTTTCTTTCATATCTATCTCTGTTACTTATTTCTATAGTTAATGATTTTTAAGTGTTCGGGCTCATATAATCTTCCAATATTATCAGTTTGCCTAAAGGAACTAGCAGCAGTAATCGTGTTCAATCCATTATCCATCACTTCACAAAGAAGAAGAATTCTTTCCGTTAGATTTTGTATTTCCGAATACTTGATTTCCCCATGGCGTATTTGATCAATCCACGTAGGTCGATCAATTTGGTTAATTAAAAGGTGTAAAGTTCTTTGGATGTCCTCAAAATGGAAATGAGAAGGTATGGTTTTATTACTCCTTCCTCTTATATCTGTTACATTTTGTAAATTACAGTGCTCAACTAGATTTAGCTTAACTTTTTGAGAAGCTAAGTTACCCTTCACAGTTGGCGTTAATGTATCAGCTAAGTAAATTACAGTTTTACTTTACCCTTACGAATTTTAAGCCAAGCCGAGTGAGTACAAATTTTGTGTCGCTATGGTAAATGTTTCATCATGCTAGCATGCTAGAACAGAGCGTATTTCATCATGATTATTTAAGTTATGATTCATGTTTAGTTACATAGGTTTGTGATCTTATGGGTTGCAATGTTCTTATGAGCAGGACTATGCATGGGTGAACAAGAGATGACATTTCCATTTATGGATAATCTAAAGAGGTTAGTGGCATATCATTGCAAACGTAGTGATCGCTCATTTTTTTGGAATGGAGTTGCTTTAAATTAACATTTAACATGTTAGGTTTCAGGGGCATACCAAGTTATACAAAAACATCCCTGTTGATTTACAGATGGCTGTTTGTAGGAACTCCTGTTGATGAAACCGACATGAAAGAGGATCAGGAAGCCTCTGATTCGAACATGATCTTGAAATCCAATCTCAAGAAAGCCAGGTAACTGATGCAAATTTTAAGTTTATATTTCTGTAATGTTGTTTGGTGTGCCCTGAAATTTGTTTAAATCAAGGTTCAAAGTTCCGCTTTTCGGTTCCGTTTCGGTTAGTTGCGATTTTAGAAATTTCGATTCCGTTTTGAAAAAACCGTCAATTCCGTTTTAATTCCGGTTTGAAAATTCCGGCGTCGTTTTCAATTTTTTTTATGTATTGAATTTATTAATATTAATACAAATTTATTAGTAATTTGAACATTCTGCACATTATTCAAAATAAAAATAAAATAGTTTTAGCTAAATAAAAAAGTCATTATGAAGCTTAGCCCGTGATTATAAAACCCAACACCCGACTAGTACGAACAACAGCTCAAAGCAAATTAGAACACAGAAGCCCCAAAATTTCATCGCTCTCTCTTTTGTTTCAAGTCAACACGAAGTACTGATCCTAAATATTTACATATTCAGAAATAAAAACCGCATATCTACACTACTCAGATCCGTTTGCTCAAGCTCGACATAAAGTATGAATCAACGCTCGAGATGAAGTATGAATAAAAAAAACCCTAAATTGGTACAACTATAACAAGCTTGAGATCCGCTTGCTCAAGCTCCAGATTTTCTTGGTCGACAATGGATCCGAGGTAAGTAAAATACTGTGTTTCTCTTTGTTGTAATCCGGAACGGGATTTTAGTCCTATTCCGACTCGGCCAACGCCGGATCCGGAACGGATCCGCCGGAATTCCAACGTGCCGGCCGGAATCTGGAACCATGGTTTAAATATTTCAAATTTACCTTCAGAAACTCAAACTTGATACCGAGCCATCTTTTTCTCATGAAGGCTAGCTGCACTTACTCTTGGACTTGATGCAGCTGATATTGCTAATGGATGTAATGAGGCTGCTTTAATCACTGTTAAACATGAAGACAAAAAAATTGATATGAAATTTTATGAAGTGCTATTGCTAAGGTTATTGGTAGAGCGGAGAAGAAAAATAAGTATGTTTTTTTCCTTATTGGTTTTGCCTTAATGCTACTTGCACTTAGTAATTCGGTGTAGTACATGTTGAACATACACATAGCCATGATAGCTTGGATACAACTGCTGCTTATCTGCTCATCATACTGAAACATTATCATGTCATGCTGTTGTCTCTTTTTTTTTCAACTCAAAAATAAATTGTGAACATATGCTCTATTCAGTATTGATGCCTAGCCATGCATTATATTGGCAAACATAGAACTGCCTTATATGCAATTCAACTTCTTCTCTAATGCATTTTATACGATTCAAAGCTACCACTTTAGAAATGTTCTCTCTGTTATTTGTATTATCAATCCTCGCTATAGCTAACCATTAATATATGTCATATTGAGCATAGTTTCACATGTATATTACCAACACACTTAATTGTTAGCTCCGTATGTCACCTATCGGCCACCAATTACTGAATTATTCAATAAGTCATCTCAACTATTGTCATATACACTCTCAATTTCTCATATATATTGGTCCAGGTGCGAAAGACATGCATAAAGAAAGTCTTTGAGCAGTTCAAGTTTTTAGTGATGCATTTGGTATTTGTAGACTTTAACTTTGAACTATGTTGTCTTTTGTTATCATGAATATGTATTGAATTTAGTAACTCGTGTATTGAACTTATTTTTTAGTTGATATTTTATTTTGTTATCATGAATATGCGTTACATTTGCTGGTTATTATTTTTTTTTTCTCATACATTGTTTAAATTGTTATCTATTTAAAGAAGATTTATTTTGATTGTTATTATTAAAACGTAACAGTGGAGTGCATCAAATATATAGTAAAATAAAGTATAGCTCCTAAAAATCGTTATAACTATGTTACATAAGTACAATAGAAAGATAATACAATGTATGAGGTTACTATCAAAGGATAACAGCAAATAGGAGTTATTGTATCTACACATTTTATAGCGGTATATATATGCTGTAAATGGATGTAGAATATACTATACACATGTAGGTATATAGCGCGAAATAGGTGCTATAGAATAACTATTTTATAGCGGCTATACTGTGCTATGAAATCATGCTCTTTTAGAGCGGCTTTTTGTCTGTTATAAATGTGCAATTCTTATAACCTGTCGATATACAACGGTTATCAAACCGCAATAGTTGTGTTTAATAGCGGCTATGTGCCTCTATAAAAGACTATTTTTCTTGTAATATGGGGCCTATAAATATATGTTTACATGATTGACAATGTTGTATGTAACATAAAAGTGTGTATGTGAATGGAAGCAATTTGAAATCCCATTGCTTTAACTTGTCAATATATTACGACATGATATATTTTGATTGTTCTTTACACATATTTTGGTATATGTGATAGTAAAAAATTGGTTTGGAATGTTGTAGAACGTGTGGAACAATGTTGTGAAAGTTAGAAGCGAATTAGTCATTGTGGATGGAGTTTGAAATTGCTTTGTGTTTGGCGATTTTTAAGTTAACTTTGGAAGGTGTCCTTAAGGGTTTCTTTGCTGTTTTAACAAGTAATATATGTGTACTTATTACTGTAAAAATATCAAAGTTTAAATCATTATATAACCATTTGAACGAAGTTGAAAGAGTTAGAAGCAAATTAGTCGACGTTATAAATGCACTTTGAAATATACCTTGTATTCGGGAACTTTCAATATAATTTTGGAAGATATCATGGTTTTTAATTAGCCTAAGTATTCTACTTAAAGTAAAAAAAATTGGATCAAAAATCATTTGTTTAAGTGATTAAAACTTACCACAGATATCATGCATTTTCATGTTGTTCTTTATCCAGAGCTTTAAATAACATTTATAAATGCAAACTTCGGTCTACCGCATCACTTCCGGGTTCGTTGCAATGTTTTATTTTAATGTGACATTTTAGCTAGTTTTTCATGTTTTAAATGGTTTATAATTTATTATCTTGGCGGAATCATTTTAGGAAGGTGTAATAACATGAATTTGGGTATTAAAAAAAGATTAGAAGTTTAAATATATTTTTAATAATTAATATTAATTTTTAAAAAGATTTCTAATAAATTATAAATTATTTATTTTTAAGTATTGTTTTACATAGATATTTGAAACCTATTTATAGGTATTTTTAAAGTATATATAAGTTTGAAAAGGTTAAGTTAAGTAATTTATAAAAGGGTAGGTGGTTTTGTTATAACCTTATTTTATAATAAAAAGAATGAGTTTTGAGAAGTTAATTAAAAATATATTACCTTATTAAATAAGTGTAGATGTAATTAGACCTTTAAAATGAATGTTCTAAAGATAATGACAAATGTTTATAGTAGCAGTGCTTTAAGTAACATTTGTTTTTAACTTATTTAATTATAATTTTGGAAATGTGAATTCCTGTAAGATTTGAGAATATTCGTACACAGTTTAGGAAAAGAATATTAATACATTTTTAAGTATTGGAAAAAGTAGAAATGAATAGCGAAAGTATAGAAATGAATAGTAAAAGAGTAGAAATGAATAGTGAAAGAGTAGAGATGAATAATGAAAGAGTGGAGATGAATAGTGAAATAGTACTGTATATGTATACATCTTTTGTAAAGGTAATTTACATATATATATATATATATACACACACACACACACACACACACACATACATACAAGTATATACAAGGAAATTTTAATTAATAAAAGAATTAACTAAATGAAAAGGAGATAGAAGTCACTTATGTGACTTAATCATGCTTTATGTGACTTAATCGTGCTTTATGTGTTTACTTGTTTATGGAAAATACTTAGTCGTGTACACAGCACTAAAAGTCAACAAAGTATATTTATTCTAGTTGTGAGAGTTAAGAATGATGTTCAAGTAGCGTTTAGAAACAACAGCGCTATAACCTACCGGCTTTACACTTGACCTAGGGATGGTGTAAGTTGAGAAAGTTGAAAACATGGTAAGTATACAAGACTTGGTCTTCATATGAGATGGTTTCTATTTTGTGCTTGATAGTTGATTAGTCAACTATCTAAATCGGTTAAATTAAATTTGGAAGGATATGTAAGCATTACGTATTGATACAGTTTGAGATCCCTAAGAAGGACTCATTCCTATGAATCATCTTTTGCTTTAAGAATGTATATATATGAGATCCTCTTGGAGGACTCCTTTATTTTTTTCATTTTTTTATTAAAGAATCAGAATTGAGTTAACTAGAAATTCATCCATCTACTTTTGAAGAGACCATGATTGGATAAGTGTATTTCTTACCGAAAACCACTTCAAAACTGATATACGAGTTTTATGTTTTGGAAGCAGTTGTGAAGTGAGATGTTATAGAGTTAGACTATTTATCCTAATGTTAAGTCCAAGAGGGAGGTCAACGTTAACGTTTCAAACGATACCATCGTGTTGTATTGTCTACCTTTAGATTGATTCCAAGAGAGAGGGCAGAGTTAGCATTCGTCGAACGACTTATGCTGGGATCTAGAGTGAGATTCAAGATCTGTTTGAGTGATGAAGACTTATGTGTTGAGATGCTAAATATGACTTCACCATCGAAAATGATGAAAAACAGAGTAAGCCTCATAGCCTGTGCGTTTAGCTAACCCAATGTTACATTAACTCCAAATATCTGTAGTTGCTGTTGACTATGGCGCATGGGATTTTTTGGTATTTGATATCACATGTTTAGGCAGAGACCAGCTAGTTTACCTAGTGCCATATTTTATCTAGAGATATGCGTGGTTTCAGAAAGTAGTTTCTATCCCTTGTGCAGGAGGTTGGCTTTCGGTTTACCCAGAATAGCTCCATGGAAATCCATATGCGAACGTGCCTTAGCTATTTTAGTTGTACTTCTAATATTGTTGTGTTAAGAGATGCAAGCAGCATAACTATTTTTTGACTTATATCTACATCCTAGACATTATCTACTATATCACCTTATGTAATTATTAGATAGTTCGGTTATTTTGAGGGGAAAATCGTTACGAGCAATTCGAATTTTCTCAAAAGTTACTGTTATATGTTGTATACATATTTCTTGAGTTTCTCATACCGGACTTATATCTGATTCATGGTTTTATCTTCATCTTAATTCTATGGATGCATTTTTGGGTAGTCTGAGAATGGTAGGTTTTCATTGATATTCTTTGAAGCTTGAGGAGACAAGTTGGATTCTTTCACCTACTTAGTATTTTATTTCCATTACATTACTAGTTGTATATATCAGCAATTGTGAGAAGAGGATGTTAAAACTATCTAGCCAATGATAGTACATAGGATTGTAACTCTAAAATGTTATGTATCTTAGAGTAAGACTTTGTACTATCTTTTTGAAATAATATGTTACCGTTCCGCTGTGAGATTCTGATGTTTTACTCTCTTCTTTCTTGCTCTTTTCCTTTTTATTCTACCACAGTAATCTATCTTTTTGGCACTTGGATGCTCGACACGTGAATATCATGGATGCATTAGTGTTGACATTTAAGAGTTTAAAAGGCAGGTAGTTATAAAAGTATACATCTAAATGTATAAAGAAATATCATCATCCTGTTCTAATCCAAAATAATGTGATCCTGAGCTATCCCTAATAGCCATCTTTCTCTCAGCTGACTCAATCGAGTAACCGAGTGTTGTCATAAAATAAATAGAGAAAAAATGTGGGTCACACTTAAGTGAAATCAAAATATACATAAATGACTACAATAAAGATAATGATATATGACTAAATATATAGCTCAACGTGTTCTTTACCTACAATCAACGAGCCAACACAACTAATGTAGTGTGACCGGCACATAATAACATACTATGATAAAGATAACCCAATAAACAAATGTGGGTGTAATATAGATATCATAATGTAGGTCTATAACATAATGATATACATCAAATAGCATGTACGCGATTATTTCCATCATTGTCGATGAGTGGAGCCTGTGGTGGACATCCATCATGATCCAATGATTCCCGTCGAGTGTCCAAAATAAATAGAGTTGTTACCTAAATGTATCTTACACTCGAGCTGCATCTTCAGTGATGAGTCTTATGTAGATGTCACCATGCCCTCTCAATGAGCTTTGGTGATATATGATACCCTCTTAGATGATTGTCATTATCTCCATTCTTAGTCATCATGGATTCTTGTTAAATTCACGTCACTTCTCTATGAAAGAGAACGACAGGTGTGTCCCATATAATGCGCCATTAGGAGCTACTAAGGAACACCAAAGTCTTATAACATCATGTGGTGTCTACGTGTATCCTAAATGAACATGACAACATCATCATCTCATCGTCGAAACACCATGCTAAGGAACCTCAACATCATCATTAAACATTCTTGTAGTTTTTCAGGTAAAAATAGTTCCAGTCCAGAGCAATACGCTCAGGTATTGGACATCGTTGCCTAGTTCAAACACTAACCGGTGAGCCGGTCAACACCACCTATCCACTGGTGCATGCACAACAAACTGTATTTTGTGGTATTCAAGAGTCAGACTTTGCCATTCGATGCTAATTTCTAGGTACTGCGAAGGGCAAGTTATTACATGTATATAGGCCTATAAGCCTATAGGACCGGCCGACCATATTTAAAGGATTATGAGTGTGTTGTTTGTAAAACAAAGGGTTTTAATTGATGGAGAAAGAAGGGTAAAAGACCAGATCAAGATATCCTCTTTTTGCTCTTTCTCTCTTCCTCTTTATTTATTTTAAACCCATCACCGTCTTCATTTTCGAGGTAACTTTCTTAGCTACTCTCCTCCACTTAGGCCGAAAGTACAAGCCTTCATGCATCCTTTCCTTTCAAACCAAATACAAGTTTAAATCAAATTAAATAGTAGGAGCATATATCTCTTTGATTACTAGCAATTTTAGAAGAGATAGGATCAAATTCTATGAGTTTATACGATTCAGCATTTAATAAGTTCCAACGTAGACCACAACTGTGGTAACTTTTAATTTGTATAGATTTCATATATGTGATCGTCTATGTAATTGTGTATATATATAATTTAGAATTATATCACGAATTCATATATGTTTTTGTTGTCATTTTAAATATGAGTGTGGTTTTTAGAAAGAGTTTTTTATGTATATAACATTTTACTTTTGACCATAACAATAAAAAAATAATTTGTTCAAGTTCAAAATATTTTAAAAACTTTTTAAATTAAAATTGCATTTTTTATACATGTATACATACACACACACACAGATGTATATGTGTATATATATAAACTATTTTATTAAATCTTATTATTTGTTATTTTCATATGCAAAAATACAAAATTATATATAAATCATTTGAAAACCAAAATGATATATTTATTAATTTAAAAATATTAAATTGTAATTTTTAATATATATACACATATAAATTTATATATTTTATAAAATAAAATTTTGTATAAAATAAAAAAGTCAATTTTGATTTCCGTATGCAGATATTAAATTTAATAAAGGATTAATTATATTAATTCGTATGGATTAATTATAAAATAAAATATGATTTTGTCAAAACTTTTTATATCTAAAAATTTATATATATATATATATTATTTATGTATAAATTATTTAATATTATTTGCACTTATAAATAAATTATAATTTAAAATAATTTAAGGTATTTTCAAATATTATTTTATGCATTTATGAATATAAAAACCAATATTTATTATGTATAAATATAAGTATATTTTAAAATTAAAAGTAAGATGTTTAAAATTTAATTTTAAGGATAATTTAAATCCGGATTAATTTCAATTTTGAAATTTTCCTAAAGATTTGAATTTTAAATTGTATTATATGTTAATTTTAACTTACTTTTTATGTAAATATGTTTGTATGTATATAAATATAGTTTATTTTTTTGTACATATATATATATGTACTTATATAAGTATATTTTTTTTCATTATAATATTATATAGTAACAAACTATAAATACGTATATGAACGGACTAATTTGTCCATTGCGGTGCAAATTCCAACATTTGTATATGGCATGTTAAACTATGTACACATTTTATATTACACTTACACGTTTATGTATACATACATGTACACAACATATCATTTTATAAACAAATAAATTTCTTTTGTTAACTAATTGAATAAAATAATGATTTATTTAAAAAATTATTTAGATTATATCTAAATTAATTTAGACTTCATCGGCCCAATTAGAACCAAAATGGTAAAAAAAATTGAAATTCACTCATTTAACCCGCTACATGTTGGCTTAATTCCAACAATGATATTGGAGCCCAATATACTAAAGCCTACCCATTTAGTAGGATGTCTAGAAAATTAGTGTATAAGGTTCGGTTTAGATAATCAAGTACTCTACCATATCTGGCTACGCGCTTAGCCCGAAAGGATGAGGTAGACCCAAAGGTTATCTCTAATAAGCTTAAATTGATTTTACGCCTTAGGCTAATTTTTCAAAATTTACTTTGAAATCAAAATAAAATTTTAGCAAGTTGGATTTGAAATAAGTAAAATATTTTATAAACATTATAAAATAATATCCAAATTGTTTTGGAATATTTAATTTCAAAATAAATATTAATTAGATACATAAATTAAATAATTAATCAAATAGTTAATTAGTTAAATTATATAACATATATAATGATATATTTTACATTATCTTAAAATATTTAAGGTGATGTATGTATATAATTTTTGAAATAAATTATAATTAGTTAAAATTATCTAATTAAATAAATAAATTAAATTTTCATTAATAAATAATAAAATACATACATACATACATACATATATATATATATATAAAGATATATGTGTATAACTTTAAATGCTATAGTGTACATATTCAGTTTAAAAGATTTAATTGAATAATATACAATTAATTAATTGTTAATTAATTAATTAAATTAATTAATTAATTGTTAATTAATTAATTAAATAAGATTTAATTAAGAAAATCAATATAGGATTATACATAAGAGTATTATATAAGTTAACTAAATTATAAAATGTTATACAATAATTAAACTTATATAATATGAATGTATAATAAGAGGCAGAATAGTAAGAAATCCTAATTAGATTTAAGAATTAAATACATACGTATAGTACGTATACCGTGATTTCCATATGTGTTCAACGATTGAATCATGAATGTATTTCATATGCAATACATTATTTCATAAGTCGATATCACTTAATTATACATACATACATACATACATACATACATACATAAATATATATTAAAGATTTTGAATCTTTAATATAAATGTTGTCCTATACCATTTATATATTAGTAAATTACGTGCACACTCTTTGGTTGTTAAGAAAATTCAAGCTAAAGATGTTAGTATTATCAATATTAACTAGATGAGGTAAGATAACAATATGTATTTGTTGAACAAACTCAAGGTACATATACTATACTTACGCCGTTGCATAGTAAGTACGAGTGAATAATCTCTTTCAATTTTTGAGCAAACTCTAGGTCGAAATGAGATTAGGAAAAAGACCATGGGTTAGGAGTTCTATATGATACAACTAATAAAGTGTTATCCATCGCTTATGGGCCTATGATTTGTTAAGCAAACTCAAGGTTAGAATCATAAAGCAAGCGAGTTCTAACACCCACTAGAGAAGTTGAATGACTTCTATGTTCTGTCTTAGGGTTTTGACAAACATAAAAGTCTAGTGGGAGCTTATTAGTAAAATAAAATGTAATGATTGACCTTACTAATAATATAAGAACATATACTATGTATAAATTAAACTAATCTACATAGATAAATTTATGCATTTAATATAATTGATAAAATGTTTATCAAAAATATGAAATTGAACTGAATTAATATTAACAAAGAGAAACATAAAACAAATTTACCAATAAATTTTACATTGTGTCAATTCAAGACCCATGTAAGTGTTTAATTATACAACTATTAAATACGTTCGTAACTTGGTCATTTAAGTGTTTATTTTCCTTAGACTATTTATTGTCATCTATGAGTTTCAAAATCTAAAATAATATAAAAATATATGGATATTTGATCCATATTCAATCACATATAAATGTTTTATTGTGAATGGTCACAATTTGTAATATACGAAACCTCGATGAATTTAGTTCATTTGAAGTGAGCAAGTTAACCAAAGTGCTAGATTGTGTATAGTAACGACCCATTTTTTAGTGTATTATTTTTTAATTTAATTTGTAGGATTTTTTCATAATTTTGAATTTAGAAAATAAATAAATTTTTGTTTGGTGTATTTTATGGAAAACGTTAGTATTTTTGAAACTTCACAGAGTATGTTAACTGGTGAATTATTATTATTTTATGATCGTCTCACATTGTTGTGCGTGATCATATTTTTATTTCCGTCGTTCATGGCTAGTAATCAATCGTGATATTGTGTAGTGTCATACCATAATTTTTTTAATAAAATAAACACATATAACTATGCATACACAACATCATTCCTTGTTTCTTGCCTTCATTTGTGGCTTGTTTGGTGGAAGAATGTTTTATAAAACATAATCATTTTGTTTTAGATATTTTCATTATAATAGTGAGAAAAAATGAAAAAAAATATGTACACATTTTTTTTACATTTCTTTTACTTCAATACAAGTAAAATTATACATAGAAACTACATCTTCCTTTTCTCCTTCTTTTAATCGTTTTGAGAGCTAGGATCAATGAAATTCAACAATTTCGGATCCATTGGCATTTTAGAAGCAAGGGCTTCATATTGGTGGGTGTCGATTGGTGTGTGGTTGAGTCTGGATGTGCTTGATTAGTGACAGCTGAGGTTAACATTTGGTCGAATTTTGATTCGAGTGGCCAGAGATGGAATCGAGGGTGTAGTCAAGCTTGGGGAGGCGAATGGAGTTGATCAGCGGTGGTTGGAAGTGATCTGGTGCATTGAAACGATGTGCGACATGTACGACCGCATGAAGGGAGCTACAGTTCATGGCGAAGATGGTGGACGGTGGTCTATTGGTAGAGGTTATGGTGTGTGACGCGCCGGCGAAGACAGTTTGGGTTTTCGTCGAGCGGAAATAGAGATATGGAGGAGAGAAGGGGAGCTACTAGCGGGTTATACATATTTGTGCATGACCAAGGAGGCAATAGGGAAGATATATCGAACCGGTATTTTCAACCCTCGAAAATCGACGCTATACGTCCACTATATTACATGTCGAGCAATCGAATGCCTAAAAAAATCGATTGTTAGGGGGTAGGAAGATGACAAGAAGAAACTAAACAATACAGAATCTCACAGCGGAACAAGTAATCTATAATATAAATCTTTACACAAAAACAAACTGTTATATGTGTATATACAGATATCAATCAGAGTGTACTAACCTATTTCATCCTAGACAATTATAACAACATGTCCTTACAATTGCTGATAACTGCAACCGACAGATAACACGGTGGAACACAAAAAAATATGTAGATATGACTAAAAGACCTATAACTCATCTCCTGAGATCCAATGAATCAAAAATAATATGTAAATATGCTTAGTCTAACCTGAGTATTATAATAAAATAACACTCGAGTCGGCCTGAAAAACCAGCGTGAGAAAACACACCCAGCTAGATTTTAAAGTTATAAAAAACCTTTGAAATCAAAAGTATCTCGTAAGACCATGCCGCACATAAACACAGATGGGTTTTGACCTTACGATAACCAAAAAATTTCTTATGAAATTCTTTGATATTATAATAGTGTCTAAGACACAAATACTTATTAATCTTAGCTGAAACTGTTATGTTAATTAAATTCTAACATAATAGGTATAAAACTAAAACAGCAAAGGCTCGTATTGGAGAACGGATTCCATACAATGACTGGGTTACTAAGGTACCACCCATCACGGTGCATCTCCAGATAAAATAACACCAAGGAGCTCGCTAGGATCCCCTGCCAACACAGAACCGGCCGACCACTTGACTAGTTGTACCAAATGTGATCACCTCCCGTTAATGGGCCCTGAAGCATACAAATGAGAAATAACATCGACTCTAGATAGGGATGATCATACCTTACTAAGGAGCGACCCACATAGCCCTGCTGCATCTCCCTTGATTTAGTCATTTCCGATTGGTGAGGCTTAAGACTACGTTTTCCTTTCATATAGCATGTCCCACTTAGAATGCTAACACTGGCCTCCGGGCAACAATGTAATGCCAACATCCATCCATGCAAGTATGTTTTGGGACTGAATGAAATGCTTGAGAGCTCTGTCTTCAATTCCATCATCTTCGTCTTTACTTTGAAACGCTTAAGTTGAATCGAAGTGGCATTCGGATATCATATCTGATTTCGGTCTCTTCAAAACAATGTTCGATAGTTTCCGGTAAACTCAACCCCGGTTCTTTAGGAAATAAACAATCAAAAATAAGAGCGGAGATCACCTTTTAACCGACCATCTAACCGTTAGTGGACAGATTTCCTTATCATTTGTCCTAGGTGAACGAAACGAGATTTATGCACAATATATCATTATCAAAGATGACTATGTCATATAACTCATGTGTTTCTCTTAGATATTTCCAAAGTTACGTTTTGGGTCCATACTCGATAGTCTGTTATTTAACTATCGAATAAACAAGCATCCAAATCAGGAATTTATTTCAAAAGGAAAAATCAATATTGGTTAAGCATATAAGTAACCACTAGCCTCCTTGATTAATCTTTTTGTTAATTAAATTCACTTTGTCAATATTTGTATAAAAATACTTTTACAAAGATATATATATGTGTATATATATATATATATATCCATAAATTCCTATATTTCAATACTTGGAAAAATGTCCATATACTTATCTCAATGGTATACATATATTCACTAAACACCGAGGAAGTTTTCCCTTTTATACACTCTAAAATCATTTATAAACTCCATTATAAATTTCTAAAACCATTTATGAATTATTTTTTATAAATCCCTAGAACCATTTATAAACATTTCTAAACATTTCTCAAATTATTTATAACCCTTTATAAATCCATAAAACTAATTAAAATACCCCTCTTATAAATCTATAAACCCATCTCTAAAATTCATTTATAAATATCTAATCATTTATAAAACTCCTTTTCCTTATAAATAATCTCCCTTTAAGCCTTTAAACCATTTCATAAATCTCTATTTATAAGTTTCAAAAACATTTATAAATAAATAAAAATCATTTACTTTAAGACCTTATAATAAAAATTATTAACAATAAACATTATAAACAAATAATAATTATTAACTTCAAAACATCTTTAAAACAATTAATAATTCCAAAACATTGTTAATAAAGCAATAATAATTAATCTTTACCACTATTATCAATAACAATAATTTATTTTCAAAACATTATTAATAAAGCAATAATAATTAATCTTTACCACTATTATCAATAACAATAATTTATTTTCAAAACATTATTAATAAATCCTTATTATTAATTTCAAGCCATATTTATTTTTAAAATAATCAACCTTTCAAAATATTAACATATTGATAAATAACTTTAAAACAATATTAATATAAGCAAATAACTTTAAAATTAAAATAAATAACTTTTAAAAAATATTAATATAAATAAATAACTTAAAGAATATTAATATATATAAGTAACTTTAAAACAATATTAATATAAATAAATAACTTCTAAAAACTTTTTTCTACTGGCTTAGAAAACGCTAGATAATAAGGTTGAAGTAAAATAGAAATTTAATCCTTTTTAAATAAATTATTTCTGAAGCCTACATTCAGATTTTAAAATCATTTCCTGTCTCAAAAGTCAATTCCAACTCCAAATGGCAGTTTATAGTATTTAAAAAATACTAATTTAAGGCCAATAGCTGCCAAATGCGCAACCAATATTGATATTGATTTCTTATCACTACTGGGTTTTAGCTTTTTTGAACATAAAAAATTTCATAACCAGTAGTGTTCATAATCTGGTTTCATATCCAGTAATTCATATAACAGGAATTTTTATTGGAAACAAATCAACAATATTAAGAAATCGCATTGGATCCCTCCAACCTGTCTCCTTGCATCACAACTCATATATGTATCAACACATATATAAATAAAATCAACAGTAATGAAGAATCATGTTGGATCCCTCTTACCTATCCCCATGCATCATAGCTCGTATATAATTATATAATATGGGTCATTCGCTACTAAGCGGGTATATATAAAAGGTCATCTGCTCCAACGGCGGGAATAAATCCAAACCAACTGATAAAATAATAAATCATCCAAACGTCCAATTAATAATTTTTATCAATTATATAATATATTGGTTAATTAAAAATATGAGTTTAACACATCGAAATTTTCTGTTGTCGCTCAGGCATTCAGGTTTGGAACTAAAATCGAATGACATTCGATTTTAACCCAAATTTCAACTGTCTCCAAATTTGCCCAAATCAATTCCTAAACATAGTATTTGTCGATAAGATCGTGACGCAAAAACCCATGTTCAAATCCGACCTAATATCATCAAATTATTGCATTAATACGATCCAAGAATTTAAATAATATATTTTATTAGCTAAATACATCATTAACTAATATAAATGACCTTGATTATTATTCCCAATCCTTCTCCCCTCATCATTGATCGTGCATGAAATTACCCATGTCGCTACTTCCCTTGCTCGCCGATGTCACCATAGCCATCCAACCGCCGCCGCCTCGCTCCCATCACTAGCCCCGTCCATGCAGCGCCTAACCCTCCCGACTTCGTCGCCTATAATGACCCATCGCTAAGAAAACCCCTCACGAATGAATTTCCTTCAACTTCAAACTACACCACCACCACGCGATGATAGCCCACTAAACTCCGACCGTGCCTTGCCCTTGCCTCCCTCTATATTTCTCCTTCACATGCCATCACCTCTAGGATCATCGAAATGCTGAAATCGGAGAAAAATGAAATCACTGTTCATCGATGAACTATTGCCGCCACATGTCGAGTTGGCTCAATCCAATCATCCAAGTTGCTCCACTCATCGCCCTCTACACTTCTCCAATTAAGGTCGAGGCTTAAAGACGCACGAAAAGGTCCTGATGAGTGTAGATCATTTGATTTGGCTATGTTTTGATTTAATTTTTTTTGAAAACTTTCCTCTAGCTTTGGTGCGATTTAAATAGAGGGAAAAGGGTAGGGTTATAGAATGTGGGCAATATGGTTTGAGTAGTGGAGTGATATGTGCTTATATGGTGAGGGTATGGGCTTATATGGTGAATATATATTATTTTATATTAAAAATATCCCGTTCTAAGCACTCAAAAATCTCAAACTCGAAACAAGGCTTGCCCCTTGGCATTTTATACTAAATACCATGATTCCGAACACAATGGAACTAGTTTCAAGATCTAACATGATCATATACAGAAGATAGCTTTTCAAACCTAATTATATTATATTAATTCCTGAAATTAATTTATAAGCATTTCAAACTCGTACGACCACATGATACATCCAATCGCCACTAAAAAACATCAAAGTATAATAACTCACTATTACGGATCCAATGACTACAAATTAATCACATTTAAATCTAAATTAAAAGTTTACTATCTCCATTTTTAAATAGAATTTTAATCAACTTTCAAAGTCATTTTTGTTCACATTAAATTCAGGATTTAATTATTTAAACAATTCTAAATATTAAATTTAACAACTTAATTATCAAACAAATCACCGTATTTGAAATTCAAGTTATTCAACTTATAATTTTAATTTTTCAATATTTAAAATCAATTAAATATTCCAAATTCAAATGACTAAAATTCTGGGTCGTTAAAGAAGAAGAGTGGAGAGTTGGTCTAGGTTTGGGCTTTGGAAGTTGGTGAGGATTAATATGACTTATTTGTTTTAATTTATATAAATTAAGTATGTTAAAATTTAAAATGTCATATCTCATTCATTTTAAATTCGTTTAACCTACGGATTTCTCCATTAAACTCTCACTGACGAGTATAACACTAAGGTATAAATAGTTGATAGTTTTAAGAAAGTATAAATTTATGATAAAATAATGGTGATTGAATTTAATTACGTTGTTTTAAATAACAATGTGGTTAAAATAACTATACTTAGTTTGTGATATCTATTTGACAGAATAAAACACCGTTCTGCTATAATTAAATTGAATAGATTATTTTGGACATCTATTGAGCAGAATAAATCCTTATTCTATGCTTGTAAAGTAAAAATATTATTTTTGAAGTTGATTAATATGTGGATTAATTAGTAAATGATATGTTACTATCGATTGCTAATTGTTAATAATAATGTGTTTGTTATTATTGTTTATTTGAATTGCGCTAGGCCAGTTAACGAGCAATTAATTTCCATATGCATAGGTCGGGTAGAAAACAATTGTAGGCTAAGACTTTGTGATTTATTTCATAATTTTACTGTAAGGTGTTTAGCAATAATATTGGTTTATTAAATTATTATAATTAGTTATAATAATTTTGATATTTAAATTTTGAACTTCAATTTAATGAAGTTGTTTTAAAAGATGGTTTTCATAAAAGAATATGTTATGAAATGGTTAAGGAAAATAAATTGTTGATAAAAGATGTTTATTATAATTTTAAAAGGAAAAGATACTTATCTTTTGGAATGGAATGTTTTCCTTTAAGAAATAGAAATATTAGGGAATAAATATTTTTGAAGTGATTTTATATAGAAGTGGTTTACATAAAGATATTTACAAAATGTGTTTTATAAATAAATGAGGATTTCGAGGACTAAAACCCCGGTGTTTTTTAAACGGTTTTCCAAAGATTTTAAGCAAGCAAACAATACCGTGTTTGAAATTCTTTGTGATTATTAGTGCAAAATAATTTGTCACTTCAGGAGACAAAATGTTTTGTTATGTTATCGATGTTCGGGTAATCCATAACTGAAAAGTGGGCAAAGGGTTTAGGTAACCCTCAATATAGGCTGCTCTTGGATAGAGGGATATACTTATAGAGGCTAGGACCCAATTGTCTTTTTTTATAGGAGAAACCTCCCGATCTAGTTTCATATATTTTGATATGTTTTTATAATATAATATTTGGGATTTCAATTAAATATATCAAATATAGCATTGTGTTGTTATATAGAGTATTTGACACCGTTTTCAAAAGTGCTTTGTTTTAAATCTCGAACAAAGGTAAGATTTGATACAAAAGATATATATTATTACTACAAAAGGATTTGAAATGAAACTGGGAATTTAGTTCGAAGAGATTATTTAGATTGTATTTCAAAAATAATAAATTAATTACATTTCAGAAATATAAATGTAAAGATTAAGTCTAGGTGGGTAGTTTGGGAATTCCACCTTTGTTTGTGCATCGTAGGCTCCTTGAGTCCTATTTGTGACAGGAGAACTACATTAGCTTGATCCTGTATCTAATTGGGTACCCAATTAGATATGGGTAAATGGACAGTCACAAGTCATAGTGATACAGCCCTAATAATAATATAACTTTTTCCTGTTTATTGTTTGCTATGATTATCATGCGTTGGTGTATCTTTCATGATTACTATTTTACTCTGCATTTACATTGCTTATTGAGTTTGTAGGAATGGCTATTGCTATCTCTCATATAAAAATTGTGTAGCAGTAGATTTTTAGATTTTGAGTTTGGTATGTATTAAAGCACATCCTGCAAAATAAATGATTACTGTATTATTGAGACTGTATCTTATACATTTAGTAATGTTGTATATTTATATGTCTTTTGGTAGTTTTCATTCATAGTTTTAAAATGGATGGATTTCCCAATGATTTTGACTGGCCCGAAATCTGGGTCGTCACATGTGTTCAATATGATTGATTTAAGTAAGGATCTTGTTGTGGTAGATATAACATTAGACCAAGAGCTACAATATGAATCTAAGAGTTTGATAATTGAAAGCTCAGTTTGATCAGTTTACGTAAAATATGACTTATTTGATATCCTTAAATTTTATGGATAACCAAATGCATTTTTGTAAAGAGTTTGTTATGATCTTGTAGTAAGGGTTTTTCTGAATGGTTCAATCATCTAGAATGGAAAGCCAATGTACAAGAGTGGATGTAATTTAAGGTACAATTGGGATGAAGAGAGTGAATGATTACTTTTTCTTCGTGAAAAGATATTGGAACCAAGAAATGTATAAAAGAACAATAAATACTTAACAAGATATAAGAAATATGATATCTATTGCAAATGTATTTTCACATAAAAATTGCTTTCTATGAGATTTATTTCTTAAAGTTTAAGATATTTGATCTGGAAACTCTCGATTATAAAGCAGTTACAGTAAATGAAATAAATAACTAATACCAAGTAGTTGAATGGAGCTTTACATTTCATACGTTTTATAGTAATGACAAAAATAGTAAGAGCATGCATATAGCACTTGTTAGCCCCATAAAATTACAAAAATTATTTTCATAAAACATTCCAAAATTATTTACGAAATAATAACTAATTTTAGTATTGACTGAAAATAGGCATAGTTTTGTTTCAATATGAATATATCATGAATATTCATTATAAAATAAAACTATCATGATGGTATTTGTTTTCATAAAAATATATGATGCATTGGAAAATACATAAGTACATGAAATTATCTGTAATTATTTTGGAATCATGGATTAAGCTATAGTTTGAGAAATTACTCATTAATCGTATGATTATGAACCATATGGTACTAGTGAATGGTATCATAATCCATAAAGGGCAAATATAATTATAAAATTTTAGTTGTAAATTATGTATATAAAGCATTTATATACACACACATATATAATTAAATTACAAAATATTTCAAATATTAGTTTGTAAAATAATTTTGAGTATTTATCGAGTAATACGAAATCATAACAAATTTTTATTTAATAATTTATTTATATATATATGTATATATTATATAAACAAATAACTAGTTATATATAATTATAAATATAATAATGATAAAATTTATAAATAAATATATTTGTTTGCTGTTGTTCTCGGCCAAATAATTTTTAAAATTTTCATTTCGGTTCGACTAATTTATTATTTTTATTTATTAATTAAATTCTATATGGAATAAATAGAAAAAATATTTAAAAATACTTTTGAAAATATAATGCATATATTAGAATACGTAGAATTTTATATTATTTATAAATATATAAACCGTATTTCTTTCTTTAACTAATTTTAGATTAAGTAAATATTTTAACTATATATATATATATATATATATATATGAAAATAAATACATAAAAATTATTTTGCTGCAGAATATTTTTCAGGCATGAATAGAATTTTATAAAATTTAAAATATATATATTATATATTTTAATCTTTTGTATTTAGATTAAATTCAGTATATTTATTGAATAATATTATTTTAATAAAAGTTATTTTTTTATATCAGGCGTTGAGTAACATAAAGGCATATATACATAAAAAAATTATTTTCTATTCTGCACACACACATACGTATACGTATACATACATATACATGTGTGTGTATAACCATCGACATGTGATAATGCGTCGATATACCGATTCGTTATAAAATCCACCTAGCTAACGTACGATTCAATAATCAATTAAACATTAAATATATTTGTAGACCATAAGTGTACCACTCATCAGGGCCCAGAGCTCGTACTTTGAAATGATGAAATAAACTCCTTGAATCGAATTTCAATCCTAAAGTTGCTAACTTACGAATTCCCTTACCATCGTCGATCGAATCAAAGCAAATTGATGTGAATTAGCGCTTGGATTTTTAGGGTTTTTATGAGGTGATGGCAGCCTAATATGAGCGGCAAGGAAATGAGTGCAAAAACTATTTCAAGACCGAACAATATTTGCAGCATTTAAATATAATTTAAACGGGTATCAACAACGGATATCGAATAGTGTTTATATATCTATTATATGCACACTATTTAATTTTTCTTAATTCACATCAAATAAAATTTATAACAAATATTTCATAAATATTAATTAATTATAATAATTATAAATTAATTTAATTAATTTATAATAATTATAAATTAATTAATGGATGGTAAATAGGAGTATTTAACGTTTTGATTGTGCAACTCTTAGATGTAAATTTAGTTAGCAATTATATTGGACAATTCGAATATTAACATTCATACTTCACTTGGTAGGTGGTGTGACATTATGGTTAAATTTATGGCTTACCTGGTATCGGTTAAATCCAATTTTTCTTTATTAAGCGTTACTCGATGGTAATAATTATTTACATAAATTCTCTTCTTTAAAATTATATCACTTTGGACTTATGAAATATGATAATGGTCAAAATTTCAATATATTTTGTATTCAACTCTATAGTCCAAAAATAAAATCCTTGGTTCAATAATAATAATTATTATTATTAACCATACTACTCTGGCCAAAGACTTTGATTTTGAGTTGACTCAGTTGAGCATGACACTAACCTCATATGACCGAGGAGACAAGTACTCTCCTGAATAGTGTTTCACTTCCAATACTTCCACTCGATCCAACTATAGTGTTCAATGGACACCGTGCCACAATTAACTATAATCAAAGCTAGGCTTCCACATTGAAAATGAATAGTATTCTCAAGTCAAGAGACTATGTAATTTTGTTATATCAATATTTTCAGTTTGACCTCAATTAGATTAACCAATAGAAAACCATCGAATGAATCATTCCATATTTATCCAATAACTATCAGCACGTAACCTCTTGGTATACCCAACGACCATGAGTAATATGCTAACCAACATTTGGAGAGAGTTATGTACTCTAGTCTAAACGAATGTATCGATATCTAGTCTCGATCATCTTGACTAGGAATATTTAGAACAGTATGTTTATTTTATTATGATAAATTACTCATGGTTACAACACATTGTAACTACTGTCACAAATATACCAATTATAGATTTTCTATTAAATATACTTTTAATTAAATAATTAATCAATATAACATATATTAAGTATATAATAGAAAGAAAACACCTTTTATTTCGAATAAGATTGATTATCGAGTTAGATATATGTAACAATTACATAATTTTCCTCAGGACATACCCCTAACACTATCAGGAAGAGCCTTCACCAATATTATAAGAATATCCTTGTGTGAATTATTATGTACCAAACTCGACGGATGATTGTCAACTCTTCCTCCTGATTGACCGTTTATTCCCTGCTTTGCTTATAGTAGTAAAGGTAAGGATCTATTTTTGTTTAGATTACCTTGTAATTTGATTTTTTTTTCTTTGCTTATTTTTCTATAGTTGTGCTCTAAATAGTTCCAAATTAGGGTATATATAAGTATGGGAGATAACAAGTCATTAAATGGAATCATATTGAATTGCATGACTACAATGTATGATGGAACAAGTCATTGATTTCTATAGAGTGCATAACATGGCTACAGTAATGATGTAGGACAAGTCATTAAATGGCTACATATTACACATTATGGTTATGGTAATGCTATAGGAAAGGCCATTGAATGTCTATGGATTGCATAGCATGATTGTAGTAACGACATAGGATGGACCATTGAATGGATATGGATTGCATATTATGGCCATAGTAATTTTATAGGACAGGCCATTGAATGTCGATGAATTGCACAACATGGCTACAGTAACAGTATAGGACATGTCATTGAATAACTATGGATTACACAACACAGCAACAGTAATGGTATAGAACAAACTACTAAATGTCTAAGGATTGCACAATATGGCTACAGTAATGGTATAGGATAGGCCTTTGAATGGTTACTTTAAGAAACGAGAATGGGTGATATGTGTACATTCTGAATTGGTTGCATCAAACACAACTTTTTTTTTTTGGAATACGGATGACTGACACATGTACGCTCTGAATCGATTATTGTAGGTCATGCAAATCATGAAATTACTATATATACTGCAAAAGTTTGTATAAGAAGTTCATAGGATTCCAAATAGAAAATCAAACTTGGACTCCTTATGATTATTTGGTGTTGATTAAAACTTACATACAAGCCGATCGAAGATATCTGAAAGAGAAGGTTGATGAAGCTTTTTTGGTCACCGTTAAGGAAGCTTATAATAATCATCCAAATTGTAAGTTAAGAAGACAAAACTTGGATAGCAGAAGTAACCGTGTCATGCTTCCTAGAGCATGTCGAAGGTACTGAAAAATTATAAGCGTAAAGGAAGATGTGTTTGAGATGTTTAAATCAACATTTGACTCTTTGTATTTTACGAATCGTTAGACAACCTTTGTTAGTCATGCTGTGTATGATCTATGGGTTACTTATATTAGACAATTTGAATGTTTTCGTTGTTCTATGTATTTCGATGTATTATATTTATTCTATGTATTTGTATGCATTATATTTGTTCTATGTATTTTATGGATTATATTTATTTTGTGGGTTAGTAATAGTATACACTTATATCAAACAAATTTGTAAATAACAAACATATGTAAATCCAACTTGACTACACCTTGATCAAGTTCATACTTAAACATAGATAAACATACATTATCACACACATAATCATACTTTAACATACAAAACATAAACATACCTGAACAAACATAGACATACATTAAGATACATCAAAGAGGCTAGATTTTGTAAACTAGTTTTGTCTACGACCACCTTGAAATTCTAGCGAACTTAGCCTCTTGCAAAGAGCTGCTATTTCCTATTCAAGTTTGGTGGCATATTCTATGGCTCGTCGAGAGATTGGATTACCAATCCATTGTCATAACCCACAAATATTTGGAAAGTTGGAGCATCTATAGTGGTGCCATTCAATGTCGTTTCCATTTCTTATGATGAAATATATAACGAAACTCCGCAGAGACAAAAGATCAGAGGAGAATCAATCTCACATTCTCTTTATGTCATTGATTATGGATTTCCTATCCTCTTTGCCTACTTCTACGTTGGATTCTACGTTGTTCTCCAAGTCTTCTTCCCTCTTCTCCTAACTGACGCTTTTGTTCCTCTCTCTCTTATTCTCCCTTAGGTTTTCATAGTGCCTTTCTTGCAGTTTGACATACCACTCCGTCAGTGGTTGAGGAGATGAAGGATTTGGAGGGATTTTGTGACTTAGAGGACCTTAGTATGAGTACGAAGATGGAAAATAATTGTGGCTATTGTCCATCATGTTGATATACTATATCTAAGTTGGAAGAAAAGTTCATATATAGCACAATGTTAGGAGGATGCTATTTATAATACTATGGCGCATAGAAAAATGAATATTGGATAAACACAAGAACAACGTGGTTAAAGTGTAAGATAAGGCAAGTCACTAACAAAATACAACAAGGCTACAATAGGGGATGAGACGCGACACTAGATGAGTCTACCGAAACTGCTACAATGTGATAGAAGACAACTCAATGAATGATATATGCACAACACAACTACAATGGGTGATTTGACAAGTCACTGAATCATATCTACCAAAATTGCTACAATGTGAGATAATACAACTTAATGAATTATAAACAATAAAGCAAAGTGTAATAACCCATAAATATAAGCATCATGTTATACTGACTATAAAGCATGAAGCATAGTGCACAAACCATGAATAATACCGAATATAACAGGAATCAAAATGCATAAACGATGAATATAACATGAATCGAAGTGAAAAGCATGAAGAATAATGAATATAACATCAATAATGATGCCAACAATATGAATAACACCGAATACAAACCAATCACATTGCATAAACCATGAATAACACTAGATATAACATGAATCAGAACTAGTATGTAAACTATGAATATAAATACTGAATATATCATGGATACATAAATCAAGATACATAAAACATGCCACTAGTCATCCATACATGAATTAGGTATATGGCAGCAATGTGGCTCATTGTCATCGTCTCAGCTAGATAAGTGCTCAAAGTACATACCATAACCAAAGAATCTCTTCTGCTCTGCCTCTAGCTCAACAAGTAGTTGTTCTTGTGCATGTGCCTATGTAGATGTCTCTACCCGAGACTGATAAAACTGCTCTAATCCTTGGGCCTGTGCCATCTGCTCTGCATGTTAGCACAACGCATCCTCATAATAATTAATACCATGTATACGCTCTATACATCCAGTATAGTAGAGTCTTATCTACAAGTCGAATAGATCACCATACGATATCTGGATAGGATCGGAATACTGGTCGTGTGCAAGAAGGTGAAACGCGTCAATATAATGGTCAACTCCAGAAAATGTAGGCGCTGCCATAATCCAACTAAAATGATTAGCAACAAATACGTGATCTGGTACGTGATACCTATGTCTAGGCTAGGTAAAATCCTCGATAATCGAAGGCGCTATCCTATGACATATAGTAGCTAGCCCTACCAAATCTATCGACGTTGCATGAGTAATAGTATAACCGGATGCAGTATGAAATCTACGCCAAAAATCCATGTATAATGGACCAGTAATAACAATTCTGTCTACTAGCCACCAACACGCCTCCTTCGTAGCAGCAAGCTGATTAGAATAGTAAATTATAAAAAAATATGTATAAGGGCGTGGTCATTGGGATTGGCATCATGGTTATGAAACTGTCTCCAACGCCTCTCTCTGAGATACCAGTAAAAACCGAACATTACATGATACGATACTAGAGGAAATCTCCACACATTGAGCACCATAGCTAACTGCATAAACTCAAGCTTGATCTAGTCGCTACTATCAAATGGATGTCATATCAACTGCCTCTATACATCTTCAAGTCAATCTGGTTATGTGCAACTGAATATACATGATGATATTTGTTATCCCTATCCTTGGATTTTTCACACACCAGAATAATAAACCAGAGAAGAAACTAGGAGCATCTGAAGTTATTGTTATGAAATGAAAGTTCTTGAAATACTCAAAATACTAATACTGTAATAACTCCCAAAAACCAAACAATGAAGTGAATTAGAAATAACGCACTATGCGTCCAAACAACTATATAGGTACACAAGTATATAAGTACCCCAATCGCACAGGATAGTGCAATCAAAGTCCAAAACCACCACGATCTAAATATAGGCGACCTGCATACTACTGCTACTGGTACTGAAAACAAGTTTCTTATAAGATATAGTAAAAACAGTCAAGCAAGTTTCAATTTATGCACTGCTGAATATGCCGTCATTATGTTGTCTATGGCAGCTGTAATCGCACCAATTCTAATAGTAGTGGCGATTGGGTAAGATGTCGGTAAAGTGTCTAAATGTGGAAAAATGTCATGAACAAATGTGGGAAAACACCACTTATCATCATATGCAAGTGACGAAAAACCAGCCACTTCTATGGTTATACCGGTGAGCATAGAAAGTATAACGGTGTAATCCCTAACTCATCGCAAGGAAAATAAAATGTATGTGTGGTTTTATACCACTGAAGAATAATAGGAGCACATAATTGAACATTACATTTAACAACATTATTGATTCCTACAATATTAAATTACGTAAAAATTTAAACTAAACTACAATAAATTGAATGAATATTTTTTAAGTTAAACAAATGATTAAATTACCTAAGTAATAATGAAATTCGAACTCACGTAGAAATGTTACAGCTATTGAAATATTTGACAAATGCTTGTAAAAATATTTTAGGGTATTAGCTAATGAACCATAGGAATGAATATTCCATGATTGTCTTAGTTAAACAAAATCTTAAATATACATAATAAAATAATAATTCACTTTAACCATAACTGGTAAAAAAAGGATACTTACAGCCATGTTAGCCATGTTGGTCTGTGTGCTGACATGCACTTCTCCTTTTGGAAGTACTTGAAAATATATAAGAACCTTTTGCGTAGTCAAGTTTGGATCCTCAAAACCATTCAGCTTAGCAACACTAGTAGAAACCTACCCAACTCCCCTATGACTCCTGCCTGCTCGATCACCTAGACAATCCCATTACTTCAACCTGCATGACCGCCTTTTCGTTCGCCTTATTCACAGGCATTTTCGATGACTTTAAGTAGCTCTTCTATTTCGCGCTTATATTCAAATAGAATAATCAGATTCTCTCTTCTCCATAGGGATCACCGCCACCACCATCTCTGCTGCCGTTACTACTTTTTCCATGCATAAAATTTTTTGTAATCTATTGGGCAATATATGCATTTCAACACGTGCAGATCACAAAAAAAGATTTAATTTGTGTGTTTCTCCTTGGATTTAGGGATCTAGGGTGAAAATTTTGATAAAAGTGGGTACGGTATTTTCTCTCGGGGGTTGAAAAATTATTATCCCACCTTCTGGCTAGTAAGTATAAGGACGTACCCGACTTCGTAATTATCAAAGAAAGATGCTCGGAGAGTTGACCATGAAGCCCAAAACCAAAGAATAAACAAGATCACCATACAAATACCAAACCACCACACAGTGCAGGAAACCAAAACTCCAAGTGTGGGCTCGGTACCGACCCATAGAAACTCCCCTAGGAGGCCCATCTTCCTCCTATGGATGCTTCATGGTGTCAGCACTCTATTTCCATTGTTTCTTTATTGATTAAATAAAGTCCTCTACCTATCCCCATGAACTCCCAAATCAGCAACATTGTTCTTCTACAACTCTATCGTTTGGAATCCAAAACAAGCTATTATTGATGCAAACAACTTAGAATCATGAAGCTAATCACAAGACGTGCCGAAGCGAAGAGCTCGAGACATCCTGTTTGGCTATTTTAGGGATCGGTACCGATCCTAACCTTGGAGTCATACCGACCCTGATGTGGCATCATATTTTCATGAAGAATTGGTCTAAATCTTAAATGACAGCTCGAAGATATTTTGGATGAAATTTTAGGCTCCATCCTTCTATAAATAGAGAGGTATGGCTTATTTTTTAGGATCTTTTGGCTTTAACTCTACTCTACTTTATATTCCTATAATTCTAAAACTAAGTGTCCGAGTTGTATCGACCCCTAAGTACTTCTGCCCCTATTCAAAAGTTAAGTAATAAAATCACTAAGTGGACGTAGGTCGAAGTTTGCCGAACCATTATAAATCTTTGTATGTTCATTTCTTACTTGTTTTAATTTATTTTTCTTCACTTTTATTTCCCTGCTTACTTTCGTTTGGTGTTTATGCCTTTTTGGTTCAAACACTTTTGTTGCTTTCACTGAGAAGACATTTGAAATTGTTGATCAAAGTTTTGAAAAGGATTCTAAATGACTAGACAATCAATTAGGAGGACCGTTGCTGCTAGAAGTCAATAAGGGGCGGCGAAGAGACGTCCCTATGATCTCACCCCACATCAATCTATATAACTAGGGATGAGATGGAAACTATGATGAATAGACTATGGTAGAGGATGATGGCTCGCCAGAAAGAGATGATGGAAAACTTCTTCAAAATGATGGAATAGATGGAAACAACGGGAGTTGCAAAAAATCAGAACCAAAGACTAGGAGCCAGAGCGCAACAAACTAGAAGTAGGGTAGAATGACCCGAGACAAGCCCTAAGCCAACTGTATAGGTCGATACCGACCCTTGAGCATGATTCGGTACCAAACCCCAAGGATTCGGGGGCACGAGTCGTCCCGCCCTGGGAAGGAGTGATGTAAAGTTTGGAGTTTAAGCAAAGCTTTTAAATACGAATCAGAATGTAGAAGCACGACCAGAGGAGTATGTGCCAGAATTTCCTCGTAGAGTCGGGGGGCGGGGCAGGCTGAGAATGCAAATTTTGTAAATCCATCTAAATGGTGATGATAGACTTGAGATGGTGAGCAATTTATGAGGGGTGGATTGCCTAATCAGAACATAAAAGATGTAAACATGAGTCCATTTACTTTGATATCCGATACGCTAGGAATCAACTTGATTTCAAGTTATTAACGTTGGAAATATATGATGGGCAGACGAATCCAACAGTTCATTTGATGAGGTACATCCAACACATGGAACTGTTGGGTGCCACTAAAAATGTAATGGGACAGTGTTTCCATTTATATTCGATAGGTTTGGGAGTATAGTGGTTTAGATAGCTGGAGAGTAGCTCCATTAACACGTGGGCCGAGTTAGTGAATAAATTTGTGAAGTAGTTCTAGGTCCATATCTTACGACCTAAGAATATAATGACGCTGACAAGCATGAATAAGAAGGCCGGAGTGACTCTCAGGAGTTTTCAGACAAGATTCAACGCGGCGGCTATTGCGGTTGATAAGCTGGAACCTTCGAATTTTTAATGGCGGTAGTTTCGGGAATAGCTACTAAGACGGATTTTAAGATTGCGCTAGAATGGGATCCTCCAAGGGATCTGGTATAATTTTATCACGAGGCTGAAAGGTTTCTGTGCTAGGAGGACGCTGAAGCCGATGATGAAGAAATGAATGCTGGGGATAGCGGAGGACCGGCCGGAGAAGGAACCAACAAAGGCAAAGTGGATGATGGCTTTGAAGGATCAAAGCGACAAAGGAGAGAATCGAGATTCACTTCTCACACTGATTTAAACAAGACACCAGAGTGGATTTATCTGGATACTAGGGGACAGATCCCCTATCAAAAACTAGTAAGAAGAGAGCCAACTGGCAATGAGAGGAAGTCGGGAAAGTATCGTCCATTCGATGAGTTGGATGGGAATAACATGAATGAGTATAGACACCTGCGGAATCTGATCGAGGAACAGGTCAGAGGCAACCGATTGCAGCAATACATGAAAAACCGAGCTGGGATAGTGGAACAAGAGTAGCCATCAACCACAACGAATGGAAAATGTCCCTGGATCAAGGTCAAAAATAGTCATATCTTTATTGGGATGGCAGGGAATCAGGCTCGATTCTCGCAATTTATTTCCCTCTTTTCTCAATAAACAGGGAAATAATACAGTTTAGCCACTTACTTGTGTATGAGATCCCAAACGGTCCTCAGGCATGCTCTGAGCTGGATGTTAGACTGTAGCACCCGGCAAGGCAGTCATCTTAATGTTAGACTCTATGTTGTTTCTTAAATGTTTGAATTTGATTATTAAAATCCACTTGAACGTGAAAACTGACATTGATCGCTTTAAGTCACATCCGAAGATGCGACCAAAGTGCGAGTAAGCCCCCTCACCAGAGATTGATCAGTAAGCGGCAGGGCTTGCTTGTCGTTCAGTCTCATCGCCAGAGAGCGAGTGGATCAGGCTTAGCAAGGGTTCGAAGAGACTATGGATTTAATCATCGACCTCGAACAGCCATAAGCCTTGAACGACTTTGATCATCGACCAAGAACAATCATCAGCCTCGAACAGATATGGATTTGATCATCGACCCTGAACGGTCATCAGCCTTGAATGGCTATGGTTTTGATTATCGATCCTGAATGGCCATCAGCCTTGAACGACCATCGTCCTCCAATGACCACGGGTTTCATTATTGGTTTCAAACAACCATGAATTCGATCATCAGACTCGAACGGCCATCGATCCCGAACGAAAAAGGATTTGATTATTATCCCGAACGACCACAAATTTGATTGTCAACCTCGAACGGCTACTGATTTAACTATCGATTCTGAACGGTCACAAATTTGATCATCGATCCAGAGAGACCATGCATTAAAATAAATATAAAATGATCCGGAGAGAACGAACCCGAGAATGAAAACAAATTTGATTTTGACAAAAAGGATTCGAATGCCTTACAATTGGAATAGAATTGACAAATCCCGGATGAACATGAGGCGATTTTGATATGTAGTAACTCAGAATGAAATCAGAATGATCACGATGTAAAACCTGGATAAACACGGGATGGTTTTGCTATATGATGTAATGACTCCGAATGAAATCGAAACCGTGATAATGTATAAACAACACCTATGTAGGGTCTACTGTCTTAGGCTATGACAAGTCTGAAACGACTCGTAATTAACAAGAAAATCCGAAGGAACTGGACAATTTACTAAGATTGAAGTTGCCAGAGAGCTCAACCATCAATGATTGATGTCATATTTGTTCTTGAACAAAGCACACTTTCCATTTGCAAGGTGTGCTTTGAGGGGCAAGTGTTGTTCTGCCTTCTGACTAAGCAACACACGGACGAACCAAACTTCGAAGTTATCAAGATAGAACGACCGAAGAGGTGACCATAAAGCCCACAAACAACATCGCCATTCAAATACCAAACCACTACACAAGTACCAGAAACCAAAACTCCCAAGTGTGGGGTCGGTATCGACCCATCCCGATCCCGACCGATCCCTAAGGGTCGATACGGGCCCATAAAAATCCCCCCCTAGGGGTCTCATCTTCCTTCTATTGATGCTTCTTAGTGTCAGGATGCCATTTTCAGTGTTGCTTTATTGATTTAGTAAATACTCTGCCGATCTTCACCAACTTCAAAATAGCAACTTTGTTCTTCCACCCCACATCATTTGGACCCGAGAATTTTACTGTTTTATTTAGATCGGGCAAATCTTTGCAGTTTAAATCCACGTTCATTCAGTGAAAAAAGAGAGAGAAACGACTTAATACTTCCGTTGTCGGTGATGGTTTTACTTTATTTTGGTATTTTCTTTTCCTTACGTGATTCATTTGTTTCTCTTCTCATCTCCTCTTAAATCTCCTCTCTCCTCAAATATGAAGATATAAAATGGAAAATCTGTTTGGATCCTTGCAAAAGCTAAAACAATGTCTATTATTTTTATGGGGTCGGGCAGGAGTGAAATATGGAGACAAATTCTTGTTTTGTTAATCGGGCAATTATTATCCCTCTGTATAGCAGCTGTTAGTTTCACTTCTTCTTACATAGCAGATTTGGGTGATTAACTCTTCTTCTTCTTCTTGTGTTTTTTCCCCTTCTTCGTCTTTTTTTCTTCTTCTGTTTCCTTCTTTATATTGTGGTATTTGATATTATTTATATTTTTATGAAGGTGTTAAAACACCACTTGCTCAGTCATTAATCACATACCTCTTTCTGGCTGTTGTTTACGGTGGCATATTTCAATACAGGCGGCAGAAACTTTTGGTAACTTTCTTAAACTCGTAGATAAGTTAAAACTTTAAACCGTTCTTATCAATTGAACATCGTAACAATGGTTTCAATAGTGGAAAAAAAAAATTATGTGCTGGGAATCCCTAGTAGAATTCAGTAATGCAACATACACGATAAAATCGAAGCGTTTTTCCCCTAACTTCTGTCATTTGATTTGCTGAAAGGTAATCAAAATTTAATGATTCTGCACAGGTCGCATGGTATTGGTACGTCATATTGGCTATCGCTGATGTCCATGGAAACTATCTATGTAACTACTTCGTTCAACACATTATACACGGATTCAGTAAAGATTCAGGGTTCAATGTTTTGATATGCTATTAAAAGTTCAAGGCAGTCTAAGTTTGCTTTACCTTGTGCTATGGAACAATTTTAAACTGTAGATGGAGAAAAGCAGTTAGGAACCATATTTTATCCCGTTTAATGCAGAACTTCTTTTGATATTTAAAACAATTCACATAAGCATCTCCTAGAACTTTTCTTCACCAAGGCTTTGCATTACATACGTTTATATAATTTAATCCCTTTTATATGCATACATTTTCCTGGATTGATATAATCGGGTTGAAATCGCGTATAACTTGGCAACTTGCTATGTAGATGTGAAGGCATATCAGTACTCCTCCATTACAAGTGTGACGCTATTGGACTGTTTTACTATAGCATGGGCTATGATGCTCACGTATTTTATTTTATGGACACATTATACCATATGGCAATTTTTAGGAGCTGCTATCTGCGTTGTGGGCCTTGCACTAGTGCTGCTTTCTGATTCAGGCGTATCCGGTGGAGGTATATGTTGTTTTATCATGGTTTTATGAATATTTGCTGCATTAGTTGGAGCCGTAAATTTCCTATTACCAAGTTTCTAAGTTGACGTTTATGAACTTTCCTGTAATACATTTACGGCCCTTCATTTATTTGATGGTTTTTTCTCTCTTTCTTTCATTCTTTCAATTTTATGTCTCATCCTCCTCCTTTTTTTAGCTTTAGTTTCTGCATTTTAACATGCACCAAAACGTACCTACCTACAATAAGGATCTAACTATTTCAAGGGTAGGGTGGACAACTGCCCAATCCTAACAAAAAAAATAACAAAGTCATGGTCTATTCACCTTAGTAAATAGAACCCTAATTCCACTCAAGTATCTTCTCTATTTTGCAATATTTGGCCTTGAAATTATATCCACGCTTCGCGATTAAAAATTGTTCTTGACATCGCTTCATCTTTTTTTTTTTGAATCCCAAGCAGATTGTTTTTGAATAACCTTAGGTAGTGTTTGAGTTGAAAATGCGTTTTTGTTTCATGTTTTCAATATGTATGTTAAATGACATGAGAGAGAAAAAATGATTGGAAAATGCTAGTCAATCCAATCCAATAAAGGGGTAAAGAGAATGTAGAAATTATTTTTTTATATTTTCCTAAAAGCCTCAAAAAAAGTCACTATCAAGTTAAAAAACATTTTTCAAATCTACAGTTTTGCACCCTTTTCTACTCTCTACTCAATCTAAAATACATGGTAAAAACACATAGCTCCTTTTCAAACCAAACACTATCTTAGATTCCTCTCGTGATCTCTAAAAGATACATTATTTTTTGCATGCAATGAGTTTTCTCAATTTGCTTATGATTTCTAGTTAGTTGTCGTAAGATAGAAACTGCACCCATTAAATGACTTATTGCTAAATGATTTAGGGAATTACTATTTAAATTTGCTACATCATTCTAACTTTGTTACTAAATTTCTCTCTTCGAGTTGTTGTTAATTTCTTATATGATTTCAAGTCCGTCGCTTACTATAGATTTCTTGCGATAGCTTGGTGTAATAATTCGATGTTTAAGCTTACTTAACAATGAAACGATCAAATTTGAATTAGTATCTAATTATAGTTAATCGTTTAACTGAAATAAGTGTTAAATTGTTGCCCATCCCAAACCGAATTCTTAGTTATGCCTACATACATACATACATATTACATAGGTACATATACGTATGCACATACATACTCACATTTAGAGAAGGATTTTGTACTACTACACTCCATCTACACTCTTGCAATTTTGGAACTTTGCCTAGGTTTTCTATTCTCCTATATAAGTTATTTTCTAGATTCAGATTTCGATGCGACAGAAAGCGACTGCAAGAGTTTTAGCCTCCACTAATTAGGGTTTATCAAAACCTACTTTTCTTCAATTCTCTTCTTCACAAATCAATTCTATTAGAATTTTGATCATTGCAATCATTCTCTTGCACTCTTCTTATCGATATTAATAAAAGCTCTTTCTTAAGTGGATGTACACTAACACAACGTTGGTGGAACCACTATAAATCGCTGTGTGATTTATTTTTCATTATTGCTTTGATTTCCATACTACTTGTTTGGGATTGTGATCGGATTTGGATTGGTTGAGATTTAGATTGAGTTATTGCTTGGTTGTTTTTACAATTTTTACCATGATCTCGTCTTCCCCTGTGTTATTAGGGTTTTGATTTGAGTGGTCTCGAGTTAAAATTCCGTCACAACATTTGGTATCAGAGCATTAGTGTTGGTAGGTGGTTGTAGAAATGCCGGAATTAGATAATACCTCAAGTAGTTCCTCAATGAGTAATCCAAGTGGTGTAGCGTCTTATGTACGTGGATATTATGCGGCTTCAGGATCATAATTGGTAATCGACAAGTGGAATGACGATAATTATTTTGAAAAATGGCAATGAAAGATGAAAGCGGTTCTAAGGAGGAATCAGGTGCATCAGATATTCTTTGATACACATTTGTTGTCGGCAGACATCTTGGATGTTGCGAGAAAGGAAATGGAAGAGTGAACATTCACTATACTTCAACTTGCTATGGAAAAGATTGTTATCTTTGAAATTAGTGATGAGACTACCGCTAAGGGTATTTGAGACAAATTGGAGGAGTTGTATATGAAGTTACTAACTAATCGAATGATATTATTGCGAACGTTTTTCACCTATAAAATGAAGGAAGGTACTTTGCTAAAGGCCAACTTGAATACTTTTGGTAATTTTCTAATGAAGATGAAGACGGTAGATTTGAAGATTAACGAAAAGAAAAAGACGATGATATTGTTGTGTTCGTTGCCAGACCGCTGTACAGTTTTCTCAAATAGTTTGATCTATTGCCGGGATACATTGACTCTTGATTATGTCAAAACAGGTCTTCTTAGCGAGAAGTTTCGAGATCAAATGAAGGAGTTAGGTGATGGAAGTAGCGGTGCTAGTGATGATTATGGTTTATTTGTGGAGAATGAGAGATATGTGGAGAAGGAGGAGGGCGTTCTAAATCAAAGAAATCCGGTTGGAGAGGAAAGTCGAAGGAAAGAAAAAGCAAGTGCTATATTCGTAAAAAGCTTGGTAATTGGAAGAATGAATGTCCGGACAAGGAGAAGACAAAGAAGGAAGTAGCATCTTAATCCGTAGCGGTGGAGAGTGGAGTTGGTGAGGGAGACATAGATATGTTGTCGGCGGTAGCATCGAATATTTCATATAGCGAATGGGTGCTCGATTCGGAGGCGTCTTATCATATGACGCCAAATAGGAATTGTTTTTCATCTTATGTTGATAGAGATGTAAATTCAATTGTTATGGAAAATGATGCTATTTGTAAATCGAAATGCGTTGGTTCCGTGCAAATTCGAATGTTTGACGGAATGGTTCATACTCCCACTAACGTGCGCTATGTTCCGAGACTTTGGAAGTCTCTTTTCTCTTTGGGATAGTTGGATTCTTTAGGTTGTAAGATCACTATTGAGAGTGATAGCTTGTGGGTTTCGAAAGATGCCCTTGTGATGATGAAAGGTGCTAGAACTCATGGTATTTATTTGCTTCAAGGAGTGACCATAGAAGATGAAACTTGGATAGGAGTAGATAGTTCTCGTGGCTTGGATGCGACTAGGTTGTGACATTTGAGGTTATGCCATATTTCAGAGAGGAGTTTGGATATTCTTTGGGAGACGGAGATGATCGATGGAGAGAGTTTTAACAAATTAGAGTTTTGCAAAGAATGTGTCATGGGAAAGCAAAGTATCATTCGGTGAGAGAAAACATGATTCGAGAAGGGATCTTGAGTATGTTCACACGGATGTTTGGGACCAGCACCGGTAGCTTCTTTGGGTGAAGCTCGCTATTGTATTTTTTTATTGATGACTTTTCTCGAAAGATACGAGTGTGTGTAATGAAAACCAAGTCGGATGCATTTGCAAAGTTCAAAGCGTAGAAAGCATTTATTGAGAATGAGAGTGGAAAGTCTTTGAAGGTTTTAAGGTCCGACAATGGCGGAGAGTAGGTTTTCGAGAATTCTTGGAGTTTTGCAAACATCTTAGTATTCAGAGGCATTTTACTACACCGATAGATCCGCAGTCGAACGGTGTTGCGGAGAGGATGAACCGTACTCTACTTAGAGAACGCTCGATGCTTGAGATTGACATTAGGTTTGGCTAAGGGATTTTGGGCCGAAGCTTTGTCAACTGCAGTGCATATTATTAATCGAATTCCATGCTGTTTGCGCGAAAAGTGGGCAAACACCTCCAAGTCGTGAGATTTAATGGGTTTTATGTGATTCTTAATGATTTAGATGAGTTAAGTAAATATGAAAAAAGCAGGGACTGAAATGTAAAAGACACACAGATTTATAGTGGCTCGGCCAGAACGTGCCTACGTCCACTTTATATGTTATTATCTTCTTTCTTTCGGATTACAAGTACAATGCTTTGTGTTCAAGTATATGAAAGTAGTTTGAAAGTTCCTTCCATGCTTGAGCTCTCAAACTTGTCTGCCATTGTTGTACCCCTGCCCCTCTATTTATAGAGTGAGGCTGGGGGCAGGGGTCCTGAATGTATATAGCTGCTGGTGGGCCCGGGCTGAAGCAATCTGGCCTGGTAGTTATCTGGTTCGGCGAGGCTTCATTCGGTGGTGAGGTATGTGTTTGGCTCGATGGTGTTGGTCCGGTTGTGTGTAGGCTTGGACCGGTGGTGGAGGAGAAGAGGTCGGTCCGGTGGCATTCTGGTTCGGCATAGGGGTGTGAAGGTTGGTGGACTGGTAGAGAATGGACCGGTAGGGGAGTAGGCGAAGCCTGGTCCGGTGCTTGTTTGGACCGGTTGTGTAGAGGAGGCGTGTTGGTTCGGTATTGGAGGGTTTGGACCGGTAGGACTTTGGTCCGGTGTGGCTGGTTGCTTTGGCTCGGCCGTGGACACTTGGTTCGGTGGCCGAATGGAAGCTTGTGACCGGATGGCCTTATGCCGAACGAGCTTCTATATTAAGAATGCCGGATGGACTTCTATGCTTGTATTGGGCCTTGTGTTTGTCGAACGAAGTGGAGGTTGCGAACCCGGGTGAAACTGTCACTTCTTGGTCTCGAAATCTTCTGGGTGAGAATTCACCCAACATTTGCCCCCCAAAGTGGGGCACGTGCTTGCATGTGTCGCGCTTTGTTTTCCCGCGGTAGGAAGGCTTGTCTTGTAATGCCATGAGCCAGATGTCTATACCCTGTTGGTGTCCTGCAAAGGAATCTGAGTGAGGTGCCATGCATGCCCCCTGTTCCTGGTTTTTGCTGGTAGATATAGCTTCATTCGGTTTTTTGTTTGGTCCGGTATGTTGGTCCGGTAGGCCGGACTAGCTGGTTCGGCAATCCTGAGCTCGCCTATATATAGAGGCTACACCCCCCTTAGTTTTCCCTTACCGAACCAGAGAGAGCCGAATCAATTCATAGCCGAACCAACTCTTTGCCGAGCCAAGCTTTTGCCGAATCAGGTATATCCCCTTTCGCCGAATGAACTTGATAACCGAATGGGCTTATGCCGAATGGACACGAAAGCTTTTCACTGCCGAACGAGCTTGGCGTTGCACTGCCGAATGAAAAAGTGTGCCTTTATGGCCGAATGGACCGGCATACCGGATGAATTTCCAATGCCGAGTAGAACCACCGAATGAAATATATGCCGTATGAGGCTTGGAAACTTGAACTTTGAGCGAAATCTTAGGTCTTTATACGCTTGCTTGCTTGTATTCTTGTTCTAACATCATGTTTTTCACTTTTGTGTATGCAGATAAATGTCTCGCAAGGCGGAAACACGATCAGACAGACAGAAATCCAAAGATAGAGGCGAGTCTTCCTCCGTGCCCCCAGCCCAACCAGGATCTGGGCAGCATCGACCTGTTCCGAGGTCGTTAGTGGACGGATATGGTCCACAGGAACTTCTGGTCTCCCCTCCCAATTGCTTTCCTAGCTCCCTAAAGGAGGAGCAACTTGATGTCATCTCTCGTTCATTTGGGATAGACATGGCTCTTATGCTGCTGCCGGGAGATGGAGTGATGCCATATAATCCCCCCGAAGGTTACTTCGCTTACAGCAGGTACCATTGCATGTGTGGTGCTATCTCTCCTATCAATGCCTGGATAGTCAGCTTTACCACATATTTGAAAGTGGCTCCATTCCAGCTCCAGCCGAACTCTTATGCCATTCTGGTAAGCCTTTTCGTCATCTTCCAGAGGAGGTACGGGCGCCCTCCTTCTAACCGGGAAATTCGGTATTTGTATAACCTGAGAGGCTACAAGAAGGGGTCTCCGTATATTAGTCTGGAAGCGGCCGTGCCCTTCAAACCGGTCTTGGACTTATATTCAAAGTTCACCATGTTCAAGAAGGAATGGTTTTTTGTCAAGGACGATTCTGTTTCTTTTCGCCTTTTCACTTCCGGCTGTAAGATTAATTTCATTTATATTTTCCATGTTCTGACTGTAGTGCTTCTTCTGACACGCTTCTATTTCTTGCTAGCGACAGGTGGCATTGCCGTCGTGGAAGATGATTCTTTGGCGCGGATGGCTGCTGGAATAAAGGCCATTCCTGCGCGGGACAGGTCGGCTTCGTTTCTGATCAGGAACGCTACCCTCCTGGAGTACAATTTGATCCAGCCGCACCAGTCCGTTGTTAAGCAGAGGGACACGGCTGAGGAGAAGGCTGCTAAAGCTAAGGAGGGGGCCACGGTGAAGAGTGGCAAGAGAAAACCCTTTGCACAGCATCCCGTCGCGGGGGGCAAGAAGCTTAAAGAATCGGAGGGCCCCTCTCCTAGTACTTGCCCGATCATTCCGGAGGAGGAAGGTGTGGAAGAGGGCGAAGGAGGCGATATGGAAGGAGAGTCGGAAGGCGGAGGAGATGGAGATGGTCAGGGTGGTAGTGGTGCTGGTGCCTTAACTTCTGGGCAAGACTCTGAGCTGGATGAGGCCCTCCGCCAGGCCTTCGGGGAATCGGAAGGGGAATCGGGAGCGGAGAAGGCGAAGGAGACTGGCAAGGTCGGGGCTGGTGCCGATCTATCCCCTAGGGGTTCCTCAGCCAGGGTGACTTCGGCGGTGCAAGGTGAACTTTTGTCCTCTGTCGATTCCATTTTCGATAAGAACTTAGAAATATTTTATGGTTCACTCCCGTCCTGGAATGAGATTCAGGACTTATTGCAGTACCCCACTCCTCCGCAGGGTTTGTATAATAGACGTGCCTTCACACTTTTCTTTCTTTTTACTTAACATGTTTCCTGAATTGTGGACCATTGTATGTTCGTAACACTTGTTCTTTATTCCAGGGGCAGGCCAGGTGGTTAAAACGTCAGACGTTCGACACCGCCTCGAACAATTCAAGTTGATGAGAGCTTCTGCGAAGCCTCCCACTGGTCGCACTGGAGACGTGGTCAAATACCGTCCTCTTCTTGGGGTCATCGAAGAGAGCATTCAGAAAAAGAAGAGGAGTCGTTCTTTATTTGAGCCTTCCCCTGGTCCGCAGCTTCCTGTTCAGCCTCCTCGTGATGCCACGGAGGAGAGCACGGAGTTTATCCCCCCTCCACCTCCTTCCAAGAATCCCACAGTTATCCGTATAAGGCGTCCTGACGTGCCTCGTGACCCCTTTGCCGGTCATCCTGATTTAGATCCGAGTTCTCGGGATATTTCATTTGATGAGGCCACGGGTGAACACCTCCTTCCCCGCAACCCCATGGTACGAGTGTTAGACGAGGCTAAGTCCCTAGATCTTGATCTGCTTACCACTCGGGTAGTTACCATGGGAGACGAGGCCAAGGCTAATATCGATCGGGTGGCCGAAGAGACCAAGAAGTTAATGAAGTATCATGCTCAATTGGTCAAGGCCGAGGAGGAGATTGGGAGTGCTAATATTCGGTTGCGGCTGAAGGTTGCTGATCAGGCCGAACAGCTTGTCGGTCAAGCCGTTCAGATTTCTCGGCACGAGGAAGCCTCCAGGCGTCTGAAAGAGACCATGGAAAAGGCAAGTAGGGCGGAATTACGGAAGATGGAGGCCGCCTGTAAGGAGCGGATCGACATGGCCATTGCGACAGTGGATGAGGTTCGGAATGCGGATCTCGAGCAGGTAGAGGAGTTGTCTGGGAGGCTTGAGGCCGCGGAGATGGCTCAAGTCAAGTTAAAGGAGGAGATGGAGGAGATGAGGAGGTCTCTCCAGGCTGACTGCTCGAGATACCGATCAGAGAGGGATGCCGCTGTCGCCAAGTTGCAGGCTTCCGAGGCCAGGGTGAGGGAGTTCGAGGAGAATGAGGGGATGATGGACGAGATGCTGCAGGACATGTACTTCCGCACTTGGAAGGAGGGCAGCTTGTCTTGGATGGATGACTATCCCCGGGTCATGGCCAAGATATATCTCCGGGCTTTAGAGGAGGCCAGGTTCGATGCGGGTAAGGAAGGTGGAGTGGCTTTTAGTCTGGATGTGGTCACTGCTCAGTTCTCGAAAGAGGAGCAAGTGGCGGTGAAGGAGGGGATGCGGTTGCTCGCTGCGGAGGAAGCGGGTGTGCAACTGGAGGATGAGGATCAAGCGGCGGACGCTGGTGAGTTATTCTTCTCTTTTCCTTTTCTTTCTGGGTTTCCATAACTTGATTGTTTATCGTTTGTTTAATGGATTCCTCTTCTGAATTGGACAGGTGGAACTTCCGATCAACATGCTGGGGGTTCCGGCCCTGCGACCAAATAGGCTTGGGAAGTCGGTGATGGAGTGTGGACGCAGCTGGTTACTCGTCCGGATTCGGCCGCTTTTTATTTCTTTTTACTGTTGTTTACGTTAGTCCAAAACATTGATGTGGCTGTAATAATATTATTTGCAGAGAATAACTTGGTGTGATTTCATAATATAAGCTGGTTTTGTTATGTTTAAACGTTGTTGTCATTTTGATGTGCTGTGTGAGAAGTATGACTATGTATATGCCTGTGACTAGTTGTGTTTGACGTTAAGCCTTTGCTTGAAATATAATTTCATGTTTTGCAATGTTAGTGTGACATATGAATAAGCTATAGTTATGTATTTGTGTACAAGAGAAGAGAGTACCGCCCTTCATGTTTTATTTGCAGGCGGTAGTTTTGAGCGTCTTGTGTAACTGATCATGAATATATCTGAGTACCTTGCCGCCCAGTACGCAGGCTTAGATTCTTATGAGTGAATGCTCCCTATTCGGTTTCCTGTACTTTAGAGTTTGTTATACAGGATAGGAGAAAAGTATTTAAATGAAATGAAAATATAGAAAAAGTAAAACTTCCAGTCACGGAAGGCCGTCGATGTGCTTAAGTTCGTGGCAAACGGGTTTTGTAGTCACTTTCCCTAGCTGTGGGTCTTGGAGACATTTGTCACCCATCTTACGCCTCCGCGGGGAGTTTTTTTTTTACCACAGCCGCACTTAAGACACATCGGAGCCGAGATCGCGCACGGTAACTACCCGAACCATTATGGTCCGTAATCGTGGGTATTACCGTGGCCGGCTAGCGTGGGTGCCGTTGGCCGTGAACTACCCCTGGCTGGCCACACCTTATGTTGGGGCTTAAAGTAGGTTCACAGTTGCCGGCGAGCCGAACGCCATAATGAGCTGCCATCGGCTATAGTCGGCCTTTATGATGACTTATAATCGGCTCATTACAGTTGGCTTTGAGGGCAGGCGCGAGCAATGAGTTAACCCGCAGCAGAGGGATGCTGGAGCAAAAGAGTCTCATTGGCGAGTGCATAGAATCGTAGCGTACCTGTTAGGCCTTGTCCAGATGAGGCCGTGGTGCGTCTTGAGTGGAGATGCCATAAGATTTTGTTCAACAGAAAAGGATAAAGCTTAACAAGCAGCCAAGATATAAAGGAACAAGTTAAAAAGAGACAAGATTTTTAAAGTGGTTCGGCATGAAAACGCCTACGTCCACTGATTCTCTTTGTCAATTCACTTCATATGGGCAGTACAAGTTAAGAAAAGTATCGACGGAGGTGTCGGATGTTCCATGCCCTCTGGAACACCTCTCCGTCCACTGTTGACAAAATATAAGCTCCGTTGTGGAGATCTTTATGAATTACATATGGTCCGTCCCAGATGGGGTCCAGTGCCCCGGGGCGCGGAAAGATTCGCCTGAGAACAAGATCTCCTTCTTGTAAGACGCGATGCTTGACTTTGGAGTTGTATAGTGCTGCCACTTTTTGTTTGTGAGCTGCTGCTTTGAGTGCTGCATCGTTTCTCCTTTCCTCAATCAGATCCAAAGACATGAGGAGGAGTTCTTCGTTTTCTTCTGGATTGTAGTGGATCCTACGGTGGGAAGGAACAATAGTCTCAACAGGGAGCATTGCCTCCGATCCGTATGCCAAAGAGAAAGGAGTATGTCCCGTTGATGTTCTGAAAGATGTGCGGTAGGCCCAAAGTGCCGTAGGAAGTTCGTCCACCCAAGCGCCTTTTGACTTTTCGAGTTTCTTCTTGATTAGGGTTTTGAGAATTTTGTTGACAGCTTCGACTTGTCCGTTTGCCTGAGGATAAGCTACTGATGAGAAGCTTTTATGAATTCCATGCTCTTGGCACCAGTCGGCGAATTCTTCGCTGTCAAATTGGAGTCCGTTGTATGATATGATCTTGAGTGGTACTCCGTACCTGCATAGAATATTTTTGATCAAGAAGTTGATAACTTTTGCTGAAGATATTTTATTTAGGGGTTCCGCTTCCACCCATTTGGTGAAATAATCGACTGCCACTATAGCATATTTGGCTCCGCCTCGGCCCGTTGGCAGTTCACCAATTAAATCGATTCCCCATACAGCAAAAGGCCAAGGGCTGGTCATTTGAGTAATCTCATTTGTGGGTAGTCGAGGAATCTTGGCAAATTTCTGACATCTGTCGCATCTCTTGACGAAGTCTAAGGCGTCCTTGTTTAGTGTGGGCCAGTAATATCCATATCGGAGTATCTTTTTCGCTAGAGTCTGCCCTCCAGTGTGATCGCCGCAACTTCCTTGATGGATGTTGAATAAGATTTCCTTGGCTTCCCTTCCAGCGACGCATCTGAATAAGGGGCTAGAGAAGCCACGCCGATAGAGGATGCCTTCTTGTATTGTGTAGTGGGGAGCTTTCCTCAAAATTCTCCTGACTTCATCACGTTTGTCTGGTATTGTGCCGTCCTGCAAATATTTCCGGATAGGAGTCATCCAAGTTGCTTCTTCAATTGCAGTTATCAGATTCACTTGTTCAAAACTTGGGGCTAGTTGCCTTGAGATGGCTAGTGCTCCGGAAATGGTGTTATTCTTCATACTAGCTTGCTTTGCTAGTTCATCGGCCTCTTGGTTATCTTCTCGAGGAATGTGTTTGATTAGATAATGGTCCAATTGGTCAAGCAGCAGTTTGGTTTTCTTTAGATATGCTGTGAGTCGTTCTCCTCGTGTCTGGAATTCTCCTAGTACTTGGTTTACGATAAGTTGAGAATCACTATGAAGACATAAAGAATTGACTCCAATTTCTAAGGCAAGCTCCAATCCCGCTATTATTGCCTCATACTCCGCATCGTTGTTAGTGGCTGCGAATTCCAACCTTAATGCATAGTACAGCTTTCTTCCCCTAGGGGTGATTATCACAATACCTGCCCCCGAGCCTTGTTCGTTTGATGCTCCATCTACAAAGAGGTTCCACTTGATGTTTTTTGCTATTTCAAACTGATCCTTGCCTTCGTTAGTAGTGAATTCGGCAATGAAATCGGCCAGGGCTTGCCCCTTGATAGCGGTGCGAGGATGGTAGGTGACGTCATACTGACCTAGTTCAATGCACCATTTGAGGAGTCGTCCAGAAATGTCGGGACGATGGAGCACCTGTCTTAGTGGCTGATCGGTTAGAACTCTGATGGAGTGAGATTGGAAGTAGTGTCGTAGTTTTCGTGATGCGATCAATAAACAATATGCCAATTTCTCAAGTTTAGGATATCTGGCTTCTGCCCTTGTAAATCTCTTACTTATAAAGTACACCAGGCGTTGTGTGCGGTCTTCTTCTCTTACCAGGGCAGCGCTTAGAGCATGAGATGATACAGCGAGGTATAGGTATAGCTCTTCGCCTTCGTTTGGAGTTGAGAGTACTGGTGGTTTCTGAAGGTGTTCGATCAGGTTAAGGAAGGCTTTTAAGCATTCATCGGTCCACTCGAACTTTCCTTTGTCTTTCTTGAGAGCTTCGAAGAAAGGGACGCACTTGTCAGTTGCTTTGGAAATGAATCTGCTTAGGGCGGCCACCTTTCCGTTTAAGCTCTGCATTTCTTTTCGGGTGGAAGGTATCCTTATTTCTTTTAGAGCCCGGATTTGTTCAGGGTTTGCTTCAATTCCTCTGGAATGGACAATGAATCCTAAGAATTTTCCCGATGACACTCCGAAGGAGCACTTTAGAGGATTCAGCTTCATTCCATATCGGCGAAGTACCTGAAACATCTCGCTCAGGTGGCTTACATGATCGTCGGCTTTCCTGGACTTTACCAACATGTCATCCACATATACTTCCATAGTTCGTCCTATTAATTCCACGAACATCTTGTTGACGAGGCGCTGATAGGTAGCTCCGGCATTTTTGAGTCCAAAAGGCATGACTTTGTAACAATATAATCCCCGGTCAGTGATGAAGCTAGTGTGGTCTTGATCGGGAGCGTGCATGGGAATCTGGTTGTATCCGGAGTATGCATCCATAAAAGATAAAAGTTCGTGCCCGGCAGTGCTGTCCACAAGCTGATCGATTCTGGGGAGTGGGAAGCAGTCTTTCGGGCAAGCGTCATTTAAGTTGGAGAAATCAATGCATGTTCGCCACTTCCCATTAGCTTTCTTTACTAGTACTGGGTTAGCGATCCATTCTGGGTAGATGGCTTCTCGTATGAAGTCATTAGCAAGTAGGTTCTTTACTTCCTCATTGAGGGCTGCTGATCGTTCTGCTCCCATGCTTCTCTTTTTCTGCTTTATCGGTACCTTGTGGGATCGACGTTCAGCATGTGGCATGCTATGTCTGGGGAGATTCCTGTCATATCGGCATGTGTCCACGCGAATACATCTAAGTTGTGGCGGAGAAAGTCAATGAGTTGATCCTTCAATTCTGTTTTTAGCTGAGATCCTATTTTTAATAGTCTGCTTGAATCATGTTTGTCTACAGATACGAATTCCATGGCCTCTGCAGGCTCAGCGGTAGCCTCCTCCTCCTTATCCCTGGGGTCTAGTTCATTGAAAGGATCGCTGGTGTATCGAAGAGGAGGGGCTTTCTTTAGTTGCTATGCTTCCAAGCTTTTCATGCAGAGAGTGGTCTCTGCATCTTTTCCTTTATTCTTTCTATGGTTATTACGAAGTTCAGTTACATAGCAATCTCGAGCGGCGTCTTGATCTCCTTCAACTTCTCCTATTCCGTTATCTGTTGGGAATTTCATCTTTAGGCACCACGGGGCTAGGACAATTTGGAAGTCAGATAAGGCTGGTCTTCCCAAGAAGGCGTTGTAGGCCGAGTGGTTTTCTATTAGTACGAATGTTTGTTTTCGCACAACGGAGCGGGGATGACTTCCTATTTCGACGAAGAGGTCAGGTTGCCCGAGGGGCATTTTCGCATCTCCAGTGAAACCGTGCAGGGGTTTGTTGCAGGGAGACACATCCTTCATTGACAGTTTCATTTTGTCGAATGCATGCTTGAACAGGATATTTACGGAGCTTCCTGTGTCTATTAGAATTCGGAAAACTTTAGCTGGACCGAACCAGGCAGAGATGACCATGGGATCTATATGCGGATACTGTCTTCCTTCTAAATCACGCCTACTGAATACGATGTCGTCACTCTCTTTCCGTTTCGGATGGTGTTCTTCCATAATGAAGTTAACATAGCCTTCAGCATTTCTAAGTGACTTGCCGTATCTTTCCATCTCTGCCCAGCTTCTGTCGGCGATGTGTGGTCCTCCCGAGATGGTATGGACCACTATCTTCTCTTGACTAGAGCCACTGGTGTTGCGATTCCTCCGCCTACTTCTGGGACGGGTCGCTTTGGGTTCTCATTGGCAGGAGTTGGAGTCCTGTTCTGACCTTTCACATAGCGTTCCAGCCTTCTTCTTCTGATGTGTTCTTCGATCAAGTCCCGGAGATGGTGGCATTCATTGGTGTCATGTTCGTGGGATTCGTGGAAGCGGCAGAACTTTCCAGACTTGAGTGCGTTATCAGATTCTTTCTTGTGCGGGGGGCGCTTGTATCCGAGTTCGCCCTGAGTGGCTAGGAAGATGTTTTCGATTGTTTCATTCAAAGGAGTGTAGGAGTCAAATCTTGGTCCTGGTCGATATTGGCGTTTTTCAACCTTCTTGCCCCCAGCATTGTCTCTAGATTCATTTCTTCGAGTGTCCTTGGCTGCAGCGGGAACCTTGTCCGAAGTTGTCCTACCTTGCTGCCCTGACTGCCTCTCAGTGGCGGCGTCTTCAAGTCTCATATACTTTCCAGCTTCATGGAAGAAATCAGGTAAAGTAGCTGGTTTTTCCTTAGTTAGCCTTCTAGCGAACTTGGTATCTGGGTGTACACCACTACAGAGGGCCATTAGGGTGAGCTTCTCATCGGCATCTTGGACTGCGGCCGCTGCGGCGTTGAACCGGGTTAGATATTGTTGCAGTGTCTCTTCGGATTTCTGTTTGACATTGGATAGAGAATAAGCATCCTTGGGTTGCTCTACATGGATGCGGAACTGGCTAATGAACCTTTCTTTCAACATCTCCCATGAGCTGATAGATCCTTGGGGTAGATGGCAGAACCAGGAGGTAGCTAGATCTGCTAGGAATAGCGGAAAACATTTACACAGCACCCCTTCTGTTGCTCCGCTCATGAGCATATGCTGGGTGTACCTTTGTAAGTGTACGATGGGGTCGGAAGTTCCCTTGTAAGGTTCCATGGTTGGCATTTTCCACTCCCGGGGGGTGATGGCAGTTTCGATATTGCGGGTGAAGGGGCTGGTGACCCTAGCGCCTATTCCTCGGTCCCTTTGCTCCCGTTGGACGCATTCTCTGAATAATCGTGCCATTCTTTCATCAGAATTTGGAGCGGATATAAATGAACTTGGTTCTTCCCTGCGGGATCGATCTCGTACAGATGACCTGTAGGGATGGTATAGTCTATCACTTCTGACGTTATCCAGTGGTTGCCTCTGGCTGCTCGGATGCATGCTAGGACCAGCTACAGTTGCCCCTTGCCTTGATCTTCCCCTGTGGGGTTCTGTTTCGGGCATTTCCATGGGGCCAACTTCGGGCTGGGTTCTAGCTCGGCTCCGTTCAACGGGGTTTCTATGATTAGGTGGCATGGCTGGCTCAGCTACATCCGGCCCTCGCCTGGCGCCTCCCCCACTGGGTTCGGTTCCAAGCGCTTCCTCGAGTCGGAGTTCGGGCTGAGTCCGGGTGCGGCCCCTATCATTGTTATTCCTGTTGATGGCTTTCTCGAAGAGGGAAGACCTTTGCTGTCTCCGAGATCCTCCAGATTGAGATTCATCCCATGATTCAGTGTCGCGGTTAGATTCTTCGACATCCCTCAAGCGTGACATGAGTTGGTTCACCAAAGTTTCTTGTTGGGATGCGAAGCGGTTAGTCACTTCCACCACAACTCTGTCTAGGTCTGCTCTAGTGATTACTGCCGGTTGTTCCGCGGCAGGGGCTGTTGGAATTGCCTGATCTACATGTGGCACTGCTGCTGTAGTGGGATGGTTCTCTTGATCTGGATCCACTGGATTTGGAGCGCTGCTAGTTGCAACGTTCTTTCCCTTGTTGGCATCTTTTCTTGGCCTGGAAGTCATGTTTCCTAGGCAATGAAGGGTGCTATTGGGAAAGAATGTTGAATGAGGGAAGCTAAAGCTTCGAGTTCGAAACTCTCAGTGAAAGCACCAAAAATGTTTGCGCGAAAAGTGGGCAAACACCTCCAAGTCGTGAGATTTAATGGGTTTTATGTGATTCTTAATGATTTAGATGAGTTAAGTAAATATGAAAAAAGCAGGGACTGAAATGTAAAAGACACACAGATTTATAGTGGTTCGGCCAGAACGTGCCTACGTCCACTTTATATGTTATTATCTTCTTTCTTTCGGATTACAAGTACAATGATTTGTGTACAAGTATATGAAAGTAGTTTGAAAGTTCCTTCCGTGCTTGAGCTCTCAAACTTGTCTGCCATTGTTGTACCCCTGCCCCTCTATTTATAGAGTGAGGCTGGGGGCAGGGGTCCTGAATGTATATAGCTGCTGGTGGGCCCGGGCTGAAGCAATCTGGCCTGGTAGTTATCTGGTTCGGCGAGGCTTCATTCGGTGGTGAGGTATGTGTTTGGCTCGATGGTGTTGGTCCGGTTGTGTGTAGGCTTGGACCGGTGGTGGAGGAGAAGAGGTCGGTCCGGTGGCATTCTGGTTCGGCATAGGGGTGTGAAGGTTGGTGGACTGGTAGTGAATGGACCGGTAGGGGAGTAGGCGAAGCCTGGTCCGGTGCTTGTTTGGACCGGTTGTGTAGAGGAGGCGTGTTGGTTCGGTATTGGAGGGTTTGGACCGGTAGGACTTTGGTCCGGTGTGGCTGGTTGCTTTGGCTCGGCCGTGGACGCTTGGTTCGGTGGCCGAATGGAAGCTTGTGACCGGATGGCCTTATGCCGAACGAGCTTCTATATTAAGAATGCCGGATGGACTTCTATGCTTGTATTGGGCCTTGTGTTTGTCGAACGAAGTGGAGGTTGCGAACCCGGGTGAAACTGTCACTTCTTGGTCTCGAGATCTTCTGGGTGAGAATTCACCCAACACATGCTCGGCTATTGGTAACAAAATTTCAAAGGAAGTGTGGAAGGGAAAGAACATCGACTTGAGTATCTTCGTGTGTTTGGTAGTCCGGTTTATGTGCATGATACAGGAAATGATAAGGCTAAATTTAGAGCTTTCAAGGGGTTTTTGCTTGGTTATACAGATGGAGTAAAAGGCTACCAGATCTGAAATCCTAAAACGAAGAAGGTTATGAATTCTCGTCATGTTACTTTTGATGAGTCGGTGTTGTTCAAGGAGAATAAAAGCTCATCGAATGTTCCGGATTGGTTCATGGGGAATCAAAAGTGAAGGAAGTTATTTCCACATTTTGTCTAAGGAGTAGAGAGAGTAGTTGGAGATGCTTACGGGGAGGATGCGGTTGATGTTACATCGCATAATCCACATGATGCCTCTAGTAGTGTTGGTGATGTGCATGATTCTAGAGAAGATTCGGTTCAAGGTGGAGCCGAAGGGTCTTTGGATGATGGTATTGCTAGTCGGGTTGGTCATCGTACTATAAGGCCACTCGAAAGATATGGTGATTGAAATCACCTTAGCTTTTGTGATAATTTAGACTGCTCTTCATGCTGTCCAAAATGAACCGATGGACTTTGATAACGTCATGAAGTCGAATGATATCTCGAAATGGATTTGTATCATGGATGAAGAGATGCAATCATTGATGAAGAGTCAAACTTGGGATTTGGTTCCACTTCCTAAAGGAAACCGTGCTATTGAGTGCAAATGGATATACAAGATGAAGAACAATGGAAGATACAAAGCTAGGCTAGTGGCTAAGGAGTTGCACAAAGGAATGGGAAGGAGTATGATGAGATATTCGTATCAGTTGTGCGCCATACGTCTATCCGGAATTTAATTGCTATAGTTGTTATTCACGACTTGGAGTTGGAGCAACTCGATGTGAAAACTGTCTTCTTGCATGGTGACTTGGATAAAAACATTTTCATGGAGCAACCGAAAGGTTTTGTTGTGGATGTTAAGTCAAATTTGGTTTGCAAGTTAAAGAAATCACTGTATGGTTTAAAGCAATCACCTAGGCAATGGTACAAGAGATTTGATTATTTTATGCTTGAAAATGGTTTTAATAGAAGCGTCAAAGATGCTTGTGTATATTTCAAGAAGTTGAAAAATAATTGTCGGGTGTATTTACTCTTGCATGTGGACGTCATGCTTATTGCTTCTAAGGATAAGAATGAAATCAACAAACTAAAACTGAGTTTGAAATCTGAGTTCGAAATGAAGGATCTTGGCGAAGCAAAGAGGATGTTAGGCATGGATATAGAAAGAGATCAAAAATGTTTTGAGTTCAAACTAACTCAAAAGGAGTACATAAAGAAAGTGCTTTGTCGATTTAGCATGGAGACTACAAATGCGTTAAATACACCTTTACCTTTACATATGAAGCTTTCGAATAAGGGATCGCCTATCTTGAAGAAAGACAAGGCTTATATGGTGAAGGTGCCATTTGCTAGTGCGGTTGGAAGTTTAATGTATGCTATAGTGTGTACAATGCCTCATATTGCAAATGTCGTTGGGATGGTTAGTCGTATATGGCTAATACAGGGAAATCGCATTGGGAAGCTATGAAGCTTATATTGAGATACCTTAGAGGCATATCATCTCATGGTCTTGTTTTTGGCGGTAGCGATGTGGAGAATTGCAAGTTGGTTGGTTATTGTGATTTGGACTACGCCGGCGATAAGGATCGAAGAAAATCAACTTTCGGATATGTCTTCACACTTGATGATGCGACAATAAGTTGGAGATCGAGATTGCAGACCGTAGTTGCTTTATCCGCTATGGAAGCAGAGTTGATAGCCGCGGTGGAGGCGGCAAAGGAGGTAATTTATTTGAAGCGATTGTTGTGTGACTTGAGATTCGAACATGGTAGCATCGATGTTCGATGTGATAGTCAGAGTGCTATTCATTTGGCATCGAATTTGGCGTTTAGCTTACGGACTAAGCATATTGAAGTGAGAGTCATTTCTAGTATCCATGAATAAGGATAAACAAGTATATCTTTGGTAAGTGCACACAAAGGATAACGTGGGGGATATGTTCACTAAGACATTGTCGTTGGAAAGTTCGAGCATTGATTCTCATGGAGAAGTGCCATGTGCCGCGAGGTGGCAGGGAGAAGCTTGGTATTGAATGAGGAAGAGTATAAGTGAGAGATTGTGGTTCTATCTTCTTGGTGAGTGCTAGTTTACACTCCACACCACTTTAGTCTTTGGTGAGACAGTTTAAGATTTGGATGTTTTCAACACTTTGTCAACGGTCGGGGGCTTTGCATTAACTCGTTGATGGAGTGCAATGGGCAGTGGTTTTGCCGAAGCTCATTGAGAAAGCACTCACATTTGGTTGAATGTAGAAGTGGTGATGGTTGGTGTTGTTGGTTGTTGTTGATGGTATGGTACCATTGGAGTTGGAGATAAATATAGTGTTGAAGTGGAGTGTTAAATTTTGACGACGCTATATAGAGAATTGAAGGGGAAGGAAGTAGATTGGTGACGGAGAAAACGGTTCACAAATCGGAGCTTGGAGAAAGAAGTTATGGAGAAGAAGGTGGAGTAGTGCTGGAGTGACAACGACGAACGTCTGAGAGAAAATGACAGACGTCTGTCATCACAGGGTTTAGAACCCGAGAGTTGGGACAGACGTCTGAAGCTTAAGCAGACTTATTCCAGAGACCCAGGACAGTCATCTGAAGTCTTAGTCTGACGTCTATGTTTCCAGCAGTTTTATTTCAGAGACTTGGACAGACGTCTGTAGCGACTTGTGCCAGTTTTTTGGCTTGGGTTTGACATGAAGATTTGTGATATTTGAAGGGGCAATTTTGTAACTTTTTCTAGGTTTTCTATTCTCCTATAATTTCTGGATCCAGATTTCGATGCGACAGAAAGCGATTGCAAGGGTTTTAGCCTCCACTAATTAGGGTTTATCAAAACCTATTTTTCTTCAATTCTCTTCTTCACAAATCAATTCTTTTAGAATTTTGATCATTGTAATAAGTCTCTTGTACTCTTATCATCGATATTAATAAATGTCCTTTTTTAAAGTGAACGTACACTAACACAACGTTAGTGGAATCACTATAAATCGCTGTGAGATTTATTTTTCGTTATTGCTTTGATTTATATATTGTTTGTTTGAGACCGTGATAGGATTTGGATTGGTTGAGATTTAGATCGAGTTATTGATTAGTTGTTTTTACACGTCTTACCACGACTTCGCCTTCCGTTGTGCTTTTGGGGTTTTGATTTGAATGGTCTCGAGTTAGAATTCCGTCACAACAGAGACACACACACTGAGGCGCGCACACGTAACGTACATACATACCCACACATATATGTATTTATGTGTGTGTATAAAAAGACACTCACATTTTGAGAAGGGTTCTAACTCATCACTATTCATTACACTCCAATTACACCCTTATGATTTTTCAAGCTACACAATTCGACATTAAAAGAAATTTTTTATAGATATTTTTCAACATGCTTCGCGAGTGGTTAATTTGAATAATCCTAACATATTCAAAATAGTTTTCAAATCGAAGGTCAAACAAATGTTTTAACGATTGATATAGATTTTGACATTTCAAACTTGTTCGAAATTTTGAAATAATATCATTTTTTTGGAGACAATGCCCACAGTGTAGATTGAACTTCCCAAAAATTTCATTTGATTTTGATTAGTGTAGCAATAAAAATCCCAAGGGTATAAAATATGGTTCACTACACTCTATTTTACATCCTTGATGTTCATAGGGTTACACAATTTGAAAATTTAATTAAACTTTGTTTCAATTTATACTATGAACATCATCCATACAACAAATGAGATTGTTTTAAAACTTCTTCTACGCTCAAAATGTTAAATGCTATCTATAATTTTCATTCGATTTCGAACCATGTAGAGCTAAAAATCGACATGTAGAGGTATTATATTGGAGGTTTGTAGTGGAACCATTCATACATATGCGTACATGTAAATATTAGGAAGGATCTACATCCCAACTTCTTTGTTTCATCAGTTTGTACCCGATTTATTTTTTTGGTATCTATATCATTGAGGTTTAATAATTTCTTGCAGGTGATAGCTACATACTATCAACTTTGGCTCAGTAAAAATATATTTTATTCCAATAGTATTAGCACATCAAAATTGATTATATGCAGTTGCAAAGAATTAAACCAACGACCTTCTGCGGTTCACCCCAATGCATTAAACCATTCAACCATCCTGTCAGGTTTACTTAAAATGGTATTGGTTTTACTTAAAATACTTGTTACGATCATTGATTCGAAAAATTCTAGATCAAAGTGAATTTTTGTAGGTATGATATGTTAATCAGCAAATTAATTATGCAAAATTTAGAATTGTTCCGAAACTTTAAAATCTTTAAGATTGCAGGTCAATATGAACCATTTACAACTGTTATACAGAAACTAGAAGTAATGGTACCATTTCCTATTGCATGTAGTGCTATGAAACAATAACCTTTGTTGTTTTACATAAATTCACATTTAGGTGGAAGTAACCCTCTCTTAGGCGATGCACTTGTAATTGCAGCAACATTGTGCTATGCAATTAGCAACGTTGGAGAGGTGACCATTTTCTATCTTTTATTCAAGATTTTCCTCATTTAGATCAAACTACGTCATAATTGTACCGGGTTTCTTGTTTGTTCCATAATTATTGAAAAATATAGGAATTTTGTGTCAAGAAAAAAGATGGGGTTGAATTCCTCGCGATGCTTGGCTGCATTGGAGGGCTGATTAGTTTGTGTGAGATGTATCCTTTTTACTACTTGCTTACACTTGTGACTTATCCTTACCTTTTCAGAAAATATCTCTCCTGTAAATTTCTGTGTTAATTTATCAATGCTTGAAACCTACCTTGTAGTTATTGGTTTCGTTTCATTATTCTTCTAGATATATGTTTGAGAGAAAAGAACTTGTATCAGTTCAGTGGTCTGCAAGAATTGTAAGTAGTTCTACTTATCCTTTTATTTAAACTTCTGTTTTGAATATATCAGGTAACTGTATGTTACTATTCTTTCTTGCAGATTGCTCTGTTTGTTGGCTATGCAACAACATCATTTCTATTTTACACTGCAGCCATTTTTCTACTTAAGGTTTGTATTTATAACTGTAATATACTGAACGTATATATCATGTAAGCTGGATTAGTGTTGTTTACATAGAGTAATATCACGTTGCAGATGAGTGGAGCTACTCTATTGAACTTATCGTTGCTGACATCTGATATGTGGGCGGTGCTTATTCGAATTTTCTTTTACAAACAGCAGGTAATCATTCTTCACTGTGATATTAATTATACTGCCATTTATTATGCATTGATGTATGCTTATATTCATACAATTGACTGCATCCAGGTTGATTGGTTATACTATTTTGCATTTGCAATTGTTGCTGCTGGACTAATCACTTACTCTTTGAGGTATGTCCATTTCAAACTTACTACTCTTAAATGAGAACACAATCTCGTTATCACAATTTTATTCTGATTAAGCTCTTTGTTTCTCTTATGCAAAAGTGATAGAGATAAAATGTCAAGCACGGATGGTATGGCGGTCGAGGAGGAAATAAATCCACTAATTGAAGGCTGTTGAACACACTGAAAAAATGCCTATCCTAAAATGAAGGGCTTAGCATATCGAAAGAGAAGTAGTAAACGATGAGAAATAGGTTACTTGTAATTCATATTTTTACTGAGTTTTCATTACATGGTTCAAGAAATTAAATACTTGCAACCATTTTAAAGATATCTACCTCTAACCGATGCAGCACTAGTAAATTTTAAAGAAAACAAGCTTAGGAATTAACCATGAAATATGAACTAGCCTTAGATTTTGAACTAAATGATTTATTACATGATATTAAAGCCTTTATATAGGCAATGTTAATGAGCTAAAAAATTAATAAAGAACATAATAAAGTAAAAGAGAAGAAATAAATTAGAAAAAGTATTATGCCAACTTTAATATTTGTCCTACATTAATCTCTTCCATTTTCGACCCAATTAGATTCGAGTCACAATTACTGCAAAGGGCTTCATCATCTTCGTTAAACTCATTAGGATGAGAAAAGCTAAAACTACTTGAGATTTCAAAAGGTTAATCACATAGGAATTTTCATTAATTTCTATGAACTTTGAAAGGGTCGATTTCTTAATTTGCCGCCGTTGGGAATACATTCAGGACCTTACTCCTTCCTCATAACTGAATCTCATTGGATGTTCCCATACTTAAACCATCTGCAACGCTGTTTAAAGTACTAAACTAACGTTTCATATATGATAATGTTGGTAACTTTAGAACATGACTAAACCACACCTCTCATCTTGAATACAACATAATAACTATGTCATGATTGTTGGTTCAAGTAAAAACAGATTGGAAAGCTGAATAACAGTAAAACTCTAGATTGACTTTATCAAGTGATGTGCCACTAAATGTAGATGTGCACCAAACTAAGAATACAGGAACCCGATGGAACTGATTCAAATGGTTTGAGACCATATCTGGTTACATAGCGATCGGTAAGTCATTTTGTACTTATTGTACGCTATCAAGAAGCAAGATTTATTCATAAAAAGGCGAATAAAGGTTTTGTGGTTGAGGTCAAGGGCTACCCTAGCTAGAGATATCATAAGATGTAAATCCGAGATGAAAAGAGAGAGATGATCTCATCAAACCATAGTTCGCTCGGATCACCAAACTTTGTTTAAGCTCAAAAATACTGGATCCGTGACGAATACTAATCCAAAGTAAAAAATAATAAGTAACTGCATCACCACCCTACTACCGAACGTTATTTGCCATGTCACATTATTTTATATATAGCTTTAAACCTCTAATCCTAAATCAATTTCTTTCTCTCCATACAACAATTGTTCCTGATAGAATTAAGAGTGTGTCCTAAGAGTAAGTAATTTGATTATATAACTCAATTCTTTTAGCAAATTTTGTTCGAAATAAAGTAGGACTTTAGTTTTATTTTCTATCGAATTTACTATTATACTGGGAAATAAGTAATGTTTGAATACATTAAATATATACAAGTAGAAAATCCTTTAAAAATATATATTTAATCGATTGCAATTACGAATGTGTTCGTAATCGTGAGTGTTGAATCATGTCAATAAATACTTGTTATTAAATATTTCTAGTCAAGATGTATTGAGAACATAATATCGATATATCCGTTGAGACTAGCATACTTAATACTCTCCGTATGATGGACGGTGAATTACTCATGACTATTAAGGAGGCCAATGAGTTATGTATGCCTAGTTTTTTGGAACAAATTCAGAACGACTAATTGAGTCTTTTGTATATTAAAAGTCAAACAGAAGATCTCATGTGATAGTACGCAATAATCTTTTGATTTAAGCATACCATGAACCTTAAGTGTTTAAACTATATTTTGGTTATGATCAATACACGACAACGATAACCGTGTTAAGGACATAGTTGGTTATAAGTTGAACCACTTGTAGTGAAACACCATTCAAGAGAAGATTCGTCTCGTTCGCATAGAAGGTTAGTATCACCATAATTTGTAGTCAACTTATATTCAAATTCTTTGGATAACGTAAATTGATGAACCGATAAATGTTATTGGATTAAATGTGGACTTCAATGTTGGATTTCACAATTAACTACATACATTATTAGAGTTTTGATCATTGATCGAGTTTTGATATCTAAGTGGCATAATGATGACAAAGCAAACGAGCACAATATATCATTGCTTAAGGGTGTGCTTTGAAGATAATAAATTGGATTTCATCGAGATAATTTGTAACTGAACTCGTGTCCGCTATCATACTAAGGGTGGCAATTAGACCTGACCCGAAGAAACCCAAACCCGACCTTGCGGGTCTCGATTCTAAACGGGTCGAGTTTTGTTGGGTCTAAATAATACATTTTGAAAACTAGACCTAGCCTGACTTGAGGTTCGGTTCAGGCTACATCAAGTCAGTTCGGGTCCGTTTGGGTATTAACACTAAAAACACATATATTTTAGTTTTTTTTTAATCGTGTCTTTCTATTCGGATCGGTTCAGGTCAAGTTTGATCGAGTCTTTATGATATTTTTTTGTCATCTAGACCCGACCCGAGACCTATTCGATTTGGGTTCTCTTGGGTCAGTTTGGGTTTTCGGTTCTCAGTTCTAGTTGACAACCCTGTACCATGCTTCAATAAAGTCCGTGTTGGCTTTAGTATTTAAATTGGTTAAATATTACCAAGGGCAGAGTTCACTTTTTACTCAATTATTTATATAGGTGGAAAATAATGTTTACTATCATAGAATTAATGGTATGCCCAAGGGCAATTATATAATTTATTACATATATCTAACTCGATAACCGATCTTCTTCGAAATAAAAGGTGTTTTCTTTCTATTACATACTTAATATAATATGCTATATTAATTAAGTAATTTAGTTAAAATTATATTTAATAGAAAATCCATTAATGATATGTTTTGTGATAGTAGTTACAATGTGTTGTAACAAAGAGTGATTTATCACAATAAAATAAACATATAGTTCTAAATATACATAGCCAAGACATATCGAGACTGGATATCGATGCACCTATTGAGAATAGAGTATGTAACGCTCTCCGAATGTTGGACGGTGTATTATTACTCATGACTGCTGGGCAAGGGGTTACATACTTATAGTTTTTGGATAACCATGAAATGACCCACTCGATGGTATTTGGTTGGTTAATATAACTAAGGTCAAATAGAAAATCTCAATGTGATAAAATTACACAGTTCGCTCGATTTGAGAATACCGTTGATCTTCAATGTGGAAGCTCCGCTTTGATTATAGTTAAATTGTGGCATGATGTCCATCGAACAACTATACAGTGGAAACATTGAAAGTGAAACACTACTCAAGAGAGGATTCGTCTTCTTAGTTATATTGGGTTAGTATCACGATCAAAAGTCAACTTAAAGTCCATAACATTTCGGTTAATAATGATTGTTATTATTGAACCAAGGACTTTGTGTTTGAAATATACAGTTGAATATGAACTATACAGTCGAATATGAACAATATTGGAATTTTAACCATTACCGAATTCCATAAGTCCGAAGTGATATAGTTTTGATGAAGTGAATTACTGTAAATAATAGTTACAACCGGGTAACGCTTAACAAAGTTAAATTAGATTTTGCCCGAAACGAAGTGTTAACCTAAAAAATGGGCCAACACCCTGATATGATTGTGAAAGCACCATCCCTGTTAATCAGGACAATAAAGTAGCACTCTTCAAATTGCAGAAAAGGCATAATAAAATAGAGAAACTTAAGATTTTTATAGTCATTCGGCTGTTAACGAAGCCTATGTCCACTTTATAGATTTTATCGATGGATCGACTATTGATCACAAGTACAAGTTGTTTACAATTCTGGTAATTGAACGAAGAAAGATCAGACCACCATTGATGGAGACAAAAGGAAGGATCTCAATTGTCCTATGACAGCCATTGTGAGGAGGAAGAAGGTTGAAGAATCTTAGCAGCAGAGTTCCCCCAGTGATCAGAGCAGCCAGCCTCCGCTTCTGTTGAAGATAGGATGGTATTTATAGGATTTAGATAGCACTTGTATCAGAACTAGAGTACCAGAAGCTTGTAGTTATCCATAGGAGGAAGCACATAAAATTTGGGGTAATTTTGAACTAACCTTTTGGATCGGTGCCGATCCAATTGGATTGGATCAGTACTGATCCAACATGTTGTGCAATTTTTGCACAACTCCTACTTCATTGGTTTCCTTTCTTGCATGCGAGGTTCCTCTGTGATTTTATAGCTTGTTGACTTGTTGACGATGGTTCACCTGCAAACTAGACTGAACTATAATCTGAATCGGATAGTCTTGACTTCTTCAACTCGGATGCTCGAAATGTTATCAAATATGGTAGATAAGTTTAGGAGAGATGAAAGAACACAATGCATGTGGATTAGAGAATCCATAAGTCAATATTTTGGATCGATATTGATCCAATTGGATCAGATCAAAGTCGATCTCCCAGAGTTTCTTTGTCATGTACTTTTAGGTCTTCCGATCAAGTTTCGAGTCGTTCTGACTTAATCTGAATGTGTTAACTCTTTTTGAATTTTATTGGGTTAAAAACTCAGTTAACATTTGCCCCCCAAAGTACGCCTTTTGAATGGAAGACGTGCTTTGCTCCAGAACAAATTCCGGTAACGAGTCTTCGATTGTTGAGCTTTCCAGCTACTTTAGCCTTGGTGAACCGTCCAGTTCCTTTGGATTCTTTCGTCAATCCCAAGTCGTTCCAAACCTGTTATAACCTAAGACTTTAGACTCTACCTAATTGTAATCTATACATCACAATCATTCCTGTTTCATTCAAAGTTATTACATAACATGCCCCTAATTACATTACGCATCTCTAATCATTCCATGTTCATCCAGGATTTGCGTCATTACTCAAATTTAATTCAGAGTTATAATTTCATATGTCAAAATCACATCATATATTGAAATCACATCATATCACATTATATATCAAAATCATCCTGTGTTCATCCAAAATTTATCTGTTTTGTTCTATTTATAAGGCATTCAGATCCTTTTCGCAAAATCAAATATGTTTTAATGTTCGATCTCTCCGGACCGTTTAAGTTTGATGCACGATCTCACCAGATCGTTAAAGTTTAGTTTAGGGGACGATCTCTCTAGATCGTTTGTTGTTTCAGTTCAGGGGGATGATCTCTTTGGATCATTTGCCTATTAAGTTATGAGAAATTAAGCAAGCCCATCCGCTCACTCTTCGGTGAGGAGACTTACATTTTGCATTCCGGTCTCGTCTCTCTGGCCGAGACTCTATGGGTTCAATATCGTACAAGTCCATTCACTCACTCTCCGGCAAGGGAACTTGCACTCCAGTCCCGTCTCTCCGGTCAGGACTATAGTGTTCAAAATCATTCATCACATTAAATATGGATTTTATCAAATTCGAATTTCAAATCAAAGCAAACAAATAGAAATTAAATAAGTAGGAATCCTGAATGCTTATCTCAGACATCCGACTCAGAGCATAGCAAGGGTCCAATTTATGTTTTGTGCACGTCCAAGCGATCTGAGATTATTAGCATGTGCAGTCATTCCAGATATCCAACTCAGAGCGACTAGGAACCAATCTAGGTTTAGCGCACGTCTAAGCGGTCTGGGGTCATTTTTGTTTTTATCGCTAATATACGGTAAAAAAGTGCAAAAAAGAAACCAAAGCAAGAGTAGCAGTCGTATCTGACTTTCCATCCATCCCGATTATGGGATTATCTGTTTTGGCCTAGATCCTTGGGCATTCCTTGAAGCATCTGCTGTCGATGGTGGCTGCTCTAGCTGTGCCATCGTAGCTCTGTTCCTCACGTACTACGGCAGCTGGTTGTTTCGAACCAGTTCTTCTATCAGATCACAAAGGTATTGTCACTCATTCGTTTTATGTCTAGCCAGCTCATAAAAGATGCAAAAATTTCTAGATCCTTTCTCTCGATCTGTGGACTCTCTTCTCGAAGGCTTCCGATATGGAATTTCCCCCTTAGTGTCTAGGTATATCCTTTCCAAAGTTTCAGTCAGCTCAGAGTAGGAAGAGAATTCGATCTCTCTCCTTTGTCGTTTTGGTTCTTTAGAATCATCATCAGCTTCTTTTTTCCCTTTGTCTTTTTCAAATCCTGCTCTAGAGGACCCTTGCTATCCACAGCATAAATTTCGGCATCTTCAGCTTCGTCTTCAGCATCAGCATCCTCCTGACGTAAATATCTCTCAGCTTCATAGTAAAACTCAGCAAGATCCATTGCTGGTTCCCTCTTAAGTTCATCCCTGAAGTCGGTCTTGCTTGCGACTCCAGACACCACCGCCATCAAAATCACCGATTGGTCTGGCCTATCGACCGCAGCCGCTGCTGTATTGGATCTTGTTAAGTAACTTTTCAAGGTCTCCCTAGGACTTTTTTTCACATTTGCCAACGTCATTACATTCTTCGGTTGTGAGAAGTGAACTTGTAATTGTCTCAAAAATCTGCCTACTAACTCGGTCCACGTGCTAATGGACCCATTCTTCAGCTCTCTAAACCACATCACGGCCAAACCCGTCAAGTATAATGGGAAGCACCGCCCCCATTGCTTCCTCAGAAGCACCCAACATCTCTATATGACGGATATATTTCATCGGATGAATCATTGTATCAGTCTTTCCGTCGTACATTTTGAATGTGGGAAGCTTGAAATCGGTAGGATTTCTCACGTTCCGGATATTAGCAGTAAATATGTTTCTATTCACATCTTCCAAACCTTGATATGTGGTTCGTCCTTTAACCCACCTCTTACCAATTCAGCAATTCGATTTACACCATCCAATGAAGGTCTTCGTCCGAAAGCGATATTCTGCCCCTCGGCTTGGCAAGGGAAATCCGGCGCATACTCCGTTGGTTGCACACTAGTGTTCTGCTTTACTCTCCTAGCCTCATTCTGTCCTCTTCTCCTCCAGGGTAGCCTTGGCACATATTCCTCTACAAGTTGCACTTTAGTATTCGGATTAGCTTCCATACCACCAGTTCCTGGAGTTTCAACAGTCACTCCATTGTTGTCCCTTTCGGTGCCAGCTCCAGCATCGATCCCATCATTGGCATTGATCTTAAGTTGACTCCTGTGTTGCCCCTAAGTATCGATTGCTCTAGGCATGGAGACAACATTCCATCTCGTTCTAATCCAACTCTAGCAAATCCTGTATTATTTTCTAAGGTCTGAATTCCTGCAGCTCCTGTAATTCCTTGTCGTCCCATCTTTGGAAGAATCCCTCCATCATCTCTTATTGCCTAGCCAAGATTACGTCATGCATCTCCTTCATCAGCCTTTCCATTTCTTCTCTAGCTACATAGTTGGATTGGTGAGAATTTGAGGATACTTTCTGACTGTTCCCAGACTCCAGTTGACTTGCTCCATTTTTAGATCTAGTGTTAGACCTCTTCATTTTTCCTAAATCTCAGATTCAAGCTTTAAGTTTCCAGATCTACCTTTGTTCTTAGTGAAAGCACCAAATTATTAACTCAAAAAATGGATCAATACCCTGATATGATTGTGAAAGCACCGACCCTGTTTATCTGGATAAATAAAATAGAGCAAAACACTCTCCAAATTAGAGAAAACACAGAACAAAGTAGAGAAACACAATATTTTATAGTAGTTCGGCTACTAACGAAGCCTACGTCCGCTTTATAGATTTTATTGATGGATTGACTATTGATCACAAGTACAAGTTATTTACAATTCTAATAATTGAACGAAGAAAGATCAGACCACCATTGATGGAGACAAAAGGAAGGATCTCAATTTTCCAATGGCATCCATTGTGAGGAGGAAGGTTGAAAAATATTATTAACAGAGTTTCCCCAATGATCAGAGTAGCTAGCCCCCGCTTCTGTTGAAGATAGAATGGTATTTATAGGATTTATATTGTAGTTGGATCGGAACCAGAGTACCAAAAGCATGTAGCTCTCCATAGGAAGAGGCACGTAAAATTTGGGGGTAATTTTGAACTAACCTTTTGCATCAGTACCGATCCAATTGGAACGGATCGGTACCGATCCAAAATGTTATGCAATTTTTGCATAACTCTACTTCATTGGTTTCCTTTCTTGTGTGCGAGGTTCCCCATGTGATTTCATAGCTTGTTGACTTGTTTTGACGATGGTTCACTTGCAAACTAGATTGAACTATAATCCTAATCAGATACTTCTTCAACTCAGATGCTCGGAATGTTAGCAAACTTGGTAGTTAAGTTTAGAAGAGATGTAGGAGCATAATGCATGTGGATTGGAGAATCCACAAGTCAATATTTTGGATTGGTACCGATCCAATTGGATTGGATCGGTGCCGATCCAAATACTTGGCATATTTTTGGTTCAAACTCCCTTGGTTTCCTTGTCATGTACTTTAAGGTCTTCCGATCAAGTTTCGAGTCGTTCTGACTTAATCTGAATCTGTTAACTCCTTTTGAATTATGTTGGGCTAAAAACCCAGTTAACACCAAGTAGGCAATAAATATAGCTAAAATGTCACACCACCTGCTAAGAGACGTATAAATGTTAATATTTGAATAGTTTGATATTAATCCCCATCAAATTTACACCAAAAAGTCAAATAACGGAATATTTGAATACTCCTTTGACCATATTATGTACTTAATTCATAATAGTTTTAAATTAATTGATATTTATGAAATATTAGTTATAAAATTTTATTTCGATTTGTTAAACAATATTGACAAATATGTTTATAATAGTTATAAATATACTAATCAATATACGATATCGATATGCGTTTAAATTGGATTTAAATGCGACAAATATTGTACGAGCTTTAAATGGGTTTCAAGCCCATATGGAGAATTGTTAATTCAACCATGTATAGACCTGGTGGGGGAGGCTTGGATATGTAGAACGGGTTAGGGTTTTGATGGGGGAAAGAAAGAGAATAGGTAAGAGAGAAAAGCGGATCTAGATCCTAATTTATCTCTCTAGTATCTCCTCTATAAATAGATCAAAACTCTCATTCTTTTTCTAACTTTTTGAAGCCTCTACTATCCTTACCTCTGGTTGAAATTCATCTTCCCCCCTCCTTCATTTCCAACCTCAAGTCAAATTAAAATAAACATTATTCAATAGTCGATAGTTTGCATTTTGGGATATAGCCCCTTTAGAATTGGAATTTGATTCAAGAGTTTATTGCAACGCTTCAAGGTATGGTAATTTAGCATTGGTGAAATGTAGTTATCTGATCTTAATGTATACTAATCTTTAGATAATATATATTATATACATATATCATATATTTTTCATTTAGAAATATATATATATATATATATATATATATATATATATATATATATATCGTATATTGTTTTGTTAGTTAGGTGATGATTCTAGTTGTATAACTATATACTTCTATATATATATTTAAAAATAAAAATTATTTTCTTATGGCATATAAATGCCTCGATACTCACAGCTTAAGAAAATAAAAAATTGATATTTTTTAAATTAAATCATTTTAAAATACAGTATTTAAATAACATAAACTTTATAATTTATACACTAAACGTTATACTATACAAAATATGTTTTAAAATTACCTGCAAATAGTTTTATACTTAAAATATTTTTAGCAAGAAAAAAATAATTTTTTAATATATATATACACATATATGAATATTATTTAATTCAAATCACTTAAATAAATCTATTAAATAAATAAACATGTCATAAAATATAATTTAAATTTTATAAAATAATTTTCATACCTGATAAACTTTCGATTGCAATTTTTTAATATATATTAATTAAATATTAATATAAATGCCAAAATCAAATTTAAAATTGCTTTTAAATAACAAAAATATACATTGAAATATTGAGATGCTAAACTATCATCTAGATTTTTTATAAATTATTAAAACAAAAAATTATAATTTTGAAACATATTATATATATAATATTATTATTTAATTCTGAGCTGAAATTTAAATTAAATAAAAAAATTCCATGAACATTGTTAGGTAGGTTTATATATTTTATATGTATTTCATTCATATATATCTATACACAAACATATATATATACATATATTATTGAAATATTTATAAGAATATATATATATATATAAATATATATATATATTAATACTTTGTACATAAAAAATTTAATTTCGTTTTTGGTTTTACAATAAAATAATTTTTTTATAATATATTTTAAATGATTTTATATACATAATATATGTATTATAAATTCCATATTTACATACATATCAATATATAATCATTCAAAATAAAATATAAATTCTATATATAATCATTCAAAATAAAATATATATATATATATATATATATATATATATACTTGCAATGTTTTATATATATAAATTAAAGCATATAACATACATTTGGACAATATATTTGTATACTAGATGGCTAACATGTCCGTTGCAGTGTAAATCCAAATGCTTATATATGGGCATGTTAAACCTTACACGGATTGCTGTGTGATACACACACACAAACACATGTGTGTGTGTTTGCGTGTGTGTATGATACACATGTGTATATATAGATTCATTTTTTTAAATATAATTACATAATGTAAAACCATATTTTATAAATAAAATAATGACTTTATTTTAAAGAAATTTAAAAATGTTCTATATAATTTAGATTTCATAGGCCCTATAAAGATCTAATATGGTAAAAAAAATAGATATTCACACATTTTTCCACTACAGGCTGGTCCAGTTCCAACAATGGTTCAAAACCTAATAGCCTATGCGGTCTAAGTTCATCTTATTAGGGCTAATTAATTAAGCTTACAACCCAGCTAGTAACGTGTCTAAGAAAGGTAGTGTCTAGGTTAGATTGTTGAATTATCAAGTACCCTATCCTACCTGACTATCAGTCTTGCCCGAACAGTTATGTGAGCTCAAAGGTTGCCCTTAATAAAAAATGCCCAATTCAAATTTGGCCTTGGGTTGGTTTCAACATTATTTTGAAATTAAAATAAAAGTTTTAAATTTAAAAGTTAAATTTGATATAAGAAATTTTTTATAAATGTGATAATATAGATTTTCAAATTGTTTTTAAAATTAAATAAAAGTTTTAAATTTAAAATTAAAATTAAATACATATTACAACGATTATAATATAAATTTTCAAAATGTTTGAAAATGTTATAAAATTAATTTCTAAAATATTATTTATTAATAAGATTTATAGAATAAATGAATTAGTTAAAGGAGGAATTAAGTGAAAGGACAAACTTTGAAAAAAAAATTAGGTTGAATGACATCAAGTTTTATTTTTAAGCTAAACGACAAATGCTAGTTGTAATTAACATTATATTCAACTTTCACACTATACAAACTGCTAGTTGTAACTAGCATTATATTTAGTTTTACACTATGCAAAATGCTATTATAACTAGCATTATCCTTAGGCAAAAAAAAAACTTCCTGTCCTTCAGCATAATTTTTTTTCTAAGTGTTTCCTCATGCCTATTTTCTTGTTAATTAAATAAGTTAATTAATTAAAAATATATACATATATAATATATATAATAATTTATGTTATGCTGTCTTAAATTGTTTAAGACAATATGAGCATGCATGTGCATTTAATTAAATTCTTTTAATTAAATAATTTATTTAAAAGTTAATTAATAAATTAAAATACATACATACATACGTATAAGATATATTTGTATTACTATAAAGGTTATACTATGTTGTGTGTGTGTGTGTATATATATATATATTCAATATAAGATGTTATAAGTGAATAATATAATAATTAATTAAAGTGTTAATTAAGCAAATTAATTAAATAAGGTTTAATTAATACAATATTATACAGAAGACTATCATATAAGCAAATCAAATTATAAAAGTTATATAATAAAACTTATATAACATAAATGTATAATAAAAGGTGGAATAATAAGGAACCAAAAATAGATTTAAGATATAAATACATATGTATAGTACATATATCGTGATTTTTGATATGTCCAAACTTGAATCATGAGGGTATTTCATAAGAAATACATTACTCCATAAGTTGATATCACTCAATTAAATATATTGAAGATTATGAATCTTTAATATAAAGTTGTCCTCTACCATTTATATATATTAATAGATTACTTGCATACTCCTTAGTTGTTGAGCTTTCCTCAAGCTAGATGTTTTATGAGTATACTATTAATTTATAGACTTGACGAGGTAAGATACTTATACATATTTGTTGAACTTTTCTAAAGGTATGTATAGTATACTTAGGCCGTCGTAAATTGGGGTGTACGAGTGAATAATCTCTCTTTATTTGTTGAACTTTCCTCAAGGTAAAGATAAGATTAGGACAAGTAGGTTATGACTTTTACATGACGTATCGATAAGGAATTATTAATCGTATACAGGCCTACGGTTTGTTGTGCTTTCCTCAAAGTCGGAATCCTAAGGCATACGAGTCCTAACACCCACTAATGAAGTCGAAATGCTTTTATGTTTCGTCATTGGGTTTGGAGAAACATAAAAGACTTTATTAGAAAAATGAAAGGGTAACATTTGACCTTTCTAATATTGTAAGAACATTTGCTATATATAAAGTTATAATAATCTACGTTGATAAATTTGTGCAATTAATATAATTGATAAAATATTTATCAATTAAAATATACAAATGAACGGAATTAATATTGACAAATATAAATATAAAATATACTTACCAATGAATTTTTGCGTGTCGATCCGTGTAAGCGTCTAATTATACAATCACTAAATTCATTAGTAAATCGGTCATTTATGAGCACTACAACAAAAACAATCATCAATAGCGGTCGAAAACTGCGATAAATGATAAACATGGCGGTTCAGTAAATGCTGTATATCGACATGTCATAGAAAACAATGACTTATTTATAGCACAAAAAACCACTATAAAAAAATAATCATATTTTAGAGTGTTTTTTATCCGCGATTGTAAGTATCTTATAGCAGTTTAATAAATGCTGTAAATCGACATGTTCTAATAGATGCTGAACTATTTATAACATAAAAAAGCGCTGTAATTTTTTTTACTTTTGATAACGCTTTTCTTGTAAGCTTTCTATGGCGTTTTCTAAGTGTTATGGTTCATTTTTTTTGCATTTTTAAAACTTGCTGCATCCCTATAAATCACGATAGTCAATATATATCAAAATGCTACATTAAGAATATTTCTAAAACATAAATCCATTTAAATAATGTATAGCTGCACATTGTATTAAACATAATCAAACATTCATACACATTACATCTACATATTTAACTACATAGTATTGTATTGTATGTATAAGCATTAACGATAAAATGGTAGCTAATGTTACATAGAAAACAAGTAGCTAGTTGCTTGCATCAAAAAGAAGAAATACCCCAAATCCTTCAATCTCTCACATGCAAATGAAACAAATATCTATATTAGAAATTTATATAAATATGAGTATGAATAAAACTGAAAATTGAAGTATCGACATTAGAAAAAACATTTTGCCAAAAATTTCTAATCAAACGTATTTTAAGTGTCTATTTTCGATTTTTATTGCCAAAGTCTCCTTTGCGCGGCTAATACCAAGAAAAATCTTAAGCACACAAAGAAATATACACGATTGAAACATGATTGAAATCAAAATATATCAATCACAAATAGATGCACGAGTAAAATATCCGTATATTTACTTATATATATATACTATAAAGTGTGTACGTCACATAGCATACACATCTGTAAAGCATTAAACGTACCTTTTAACAATATTAGCGAATTTGTAAACATTTCCAAACATAAAAAGAACCAAAAGCAAGTCAAGAACCATAAAATACCTACACTTAACTCAAATAAGGATGTAAGCACAATATTATTATAAACATTCTAAACATAAGCTAGTTTTCTAATAAAAGCAGTGAATCAGAATGGTTGTGTGCATTATCATCTGCCAAGACAAGACATTACGCATTATTATTTATGTTACTAACTTAGTTTGTTTATTGTTATTATTATCGTTGCTATTGTCGTTACTATTATTATTATAAACTTGAATAATTTTTATAAACTTAAAGTTAATTATTATTTATTATTATTATATATATAAACTTAGTTATTTTTTATGAAACTTAGTGAACTTAGTTAATATTTTGTAATTAATCACTTTATTATTATTATTATTACAAACTCATTAATTTTCATAAACTTTGTTAGTTTATCATTATTATAAACTTATTTCATATTTATAAAACTTAACTAACAAGATTTATTTTCATAAACTTAGTTAATTTTTATTTTTATTATTATATATAAAATTAATTAATTTTTATAAAACTTAGTTAATTTGATTAATATTTAATAATGATAATAGTTTTAAACTTAGTTAATTTTTATTAAAGTTATAGTTAATTTATTATTATTGTTATAAACTGAACTAATTTTTATAAAAATTAGTTAACAAGATTAATTTTCATAAATTTAGTTAATTAATTATTTTTATTATTATATAAATTTAGTTAATTTTTATAAAACTTAGTTAATTTGGTTAGTATTTAATAATTATTATTAGTATCATCATCATCATCATCATTATTTTAAACTTAGTTAATTTTTATAAAACTTATAGTTAATTCATCATCATTATTATTTTAAACTTAGCTAATTTTTATAAAACTTATAGGTAATTTATTATTATTATTATTACTATTGTAAACTTACTTAATTTTAATAAAATTTAGCCAACTTAGTTAAATAATTTATAATTTATGTTATTATATTCTAAACTTAGTTAATTGTTAAGAAACTTCGTTATTTTTTATAAACTTTGTTTGTTTATTGTCTATATTACTATTATGGTTGATGTTGTTGTAGATGTTTTATTATTAGTATTATTATTATAAACTTAATTAATTTACTACTACTACTACTAAAACAAAAACTTAGTCAAGTTTTTATAAAACTCATAGGTAATTTATTATTGTTATTATATAAATTTAGTTAATTTCTATAAAACTTTGTTAACTTGGTTAATATTTTACAATTTATTATTAATAGTAGTAGTATTATTAATTTAAACATAGTTAATTTTTATAATAATTCTAGTTAATTTATTATTGTTGTTGTTGTAAACTTAGTTAACTTGGTTAAATAATTTATAATTTGTTATTATTATTCTAAACTTACTTGATTGCTATAAAACTTCGTTATTTTTTATAAACTTAGTTTGTTTATTTTTTTTACTATAATTATGACCATTATTGTTATCATTGTTTTATTATTATAAAGTTAATTAATTTTTACGAACATAGTTAATTTATTAATATTAATATTAATATTATTATTACAATAACAAACATAGTTAATTTTTATAAAACTTATAGGTAATTTGTTACTATTATTATATAAATTTAGTTAATTTCTATGAAACTCAGTTAACTTAGTTTGTTCACTAATCTAAGCAGTTATTTACGAAGAATCATTTTGAAAAAAAAAATCTTAAATCCGAGGTCCCCTGAAGTGTTTCTTTTCCTCACCTAGATATGGTTAATGCCACTTGGAACATAAACATGTATCTGTATGCTTAAAAGAGAAAACATGAAAGATTTTGTATACTACTTATAACGTTAGGATAAGATGCAGTAAGACTAGCTATTCTTCTTGCTCCTCCGTACATTTCTCTAGCTACAATGTAGATAGGGGAATTATAGTCAATATCTAATGCCCTTAAAATCAAAGTAGTCCCTTCTGGTGTCAGCAGGTATACATCGTCCTTCCTTTTTAGGTCAGAATCAGTAACCTTTTCTTTGCACCATGGACATGCAAACTTTCAAAACAAAATGAAAAATTGATTATTTGAGTGAACCTTATTCTTGTCAAATCGTCCACCTCTTTTTTAGTGCAATCTTGTGTACATCTAGAGAAAGCCAACATGTCCATTATGTACTTTAAGTGGAGAACAAGAAAATAAACGTTCTTCTATAGCAAATTTATCACTTTCATTCCTAATTCTTCAATTTGAGGAGTAAATCTCAGAGCATCATAGTTTACTCGACATTGAAGCTTCTAAATCTCTAGAGGTAAGGCGTTATTAGCTAACCGAGCATTAGTTTTATTCAGGTGCAAAACTTTGAATTTCCTTATTAATGGCAGAATCCACTTGAGGAATTTAACATAGGATATATGCTCAAATCAGTTAGCAAATTATGCACTGTAAATTTAAGAATATTGAGAAAGATGGTGAATAACCTAGTGATAATAGTATGTAATGTCTGACCAGCTAACATGGGGTATTGAGTAGTACGTTCCTAAATCTACCCTTCCTTTTAGCTTTGGAGGTAATTTTTTCAATATCCGCACCTCGTCTCTCAGTGACATAACGATATGATTGACATCAAATATATCTTGAATTTTGCTCCAATGCTATAAACATCTTTCAGTAACTTGTCTAGTAAAGGACTATCAATCAATTTTATAGATTTATCTCACAATACCCAGGATCACTTTAGAATAAGGGATTATCCAGCTCAGTTACTACTAGTGTCACATTCAGATATCTAACAACAACAACCAAGTCACAAATCTGCATCCATGGGGGAAAAATCGATAAATCGACACAAATCTGCATCCATGGGGAAAATCGATAAATCAATCATATTAATGTGTGATAGATATCCTTTAAAAAATTTAAAATGCTTATGGCTTGTAACATCCCGATATTTCCAACTATTCACATTCGCACACGTCGGACTTGAATTGCTCAAAATATCAGATTGTTAATTTATATTTGGAAAAACTCGGCATATACAGTAAAAAATAATAATTACAGAATCACAGACATAGAGTAATATAACAATAAGAAGCATAAACAAAAGAATAGTAGTTCATGAAGCTACTATATATATATCAGAGTTAAACAAGACATGACAGAAGTCTCGAATACAATAGTCAAATAATAAAATTTGAATACATCTCTGGAATCAACTGAATATCCGAAAGCTGAATAGATGGTTAGATCTCCAAGCGAAGCTCCAAACTCAAAAGGTGAGTCTCAAATGCTGTGGCACTCAATCTGACCCAAGAATAAAGCAAAACACAAAATACTCGAGGAAGGATTAACATTCATATACCAATAAATCCAACTCAAGTGAAATATCAACTGAAATACAATAAACTTAAAGGATGTTTGGGATAACCATCCTTTAAGGATCCGTTAAACCATCCACTATGTAGTAATATACGCTATTATAATAATGTCCAAAGTAAACTATTAAAATAGCGTTAAGACGTTACCAATTTCCCCCTTAACACATTTTATAGTGCCATGGTCTATACAATACCATGATACCCCGTAAACAGGAGCTATCAAAGGGCACTCCATAGGTACGACACAAAATAAACTTGTAGTTGTCTCGATAGGGTAGGTGACACGACACAACTAGGCAATGCTAGGGTAGATATACCAATTACACTTCCAAGCTGATGGTAATGCTATCAGAAGTTTCATTCTCTTGGCAGCGAAATTCGAGGGCGCTGATGCCTACAGTTATATGGGTTTTTGCTGTGATAGCAACGTAATCCCAGATGTAGCTGCAATCTGTAGCGGTTCCATGGCGTAATCGAGGGGCGCGTAGTGCCTACAGTTATCTATGGATTTGGCAGGGATGACAATGTAACCATCGGGTTAACTGCGACCGTGGATGGGGGTGATGATTTCCAGAGCATTCTCACCAAAGACGTTTCCTCTATTTTCAAAAATGTTTTCTATATTTTCAAAACAATATTTTCCCAAGTATTTTCATTGGGTGTTGAGAACGGGTCTGTAAGTACTTATAGATTTTCAGTCCTACGCTTGATCAGTGTATGATCGAATTTCTGTAAGAATGAAGACGGACTTGTTGTAACATCGAGTTATAAAATGATATTTTTATAAAATATTTTGGCAATATTATATAGATTTTAAAGTGTTTTAAACAAAAAGAAAATTTAATTGATATCAAGTATTTTTTTATAAATTCTGGCTTCATTCCTTTTCGAGGACGAAAAGACTCAAAGCGGGGAGGAATGTGATAACCTGTATTTCGAACATCCGATAATTGGATATTTAACTGGATTATTCAAATTAACAGATAAAAATTCTGATAATAAAAGATATCTGGATATGTAAATGAATTTGAAAATATAATGAAGTTAAATTATAAATATCTAGATAAATATTTAATTGATAATTTCCTAATACAATTATTGAAGTTTGACAATATTAGTTAATAATCTTCTTTTATAATTATTTAATTGGGCAAAATTTTATCTTTTCATAATTTATAAAAATGATTTTCTAATCATAATATATAATATATAGGTATATATACTGAATTGGAAGTTATGTTTTAACAATTTTCAAGAGGTGTTTAAAGTTGAATTCTATATTTTAACACTTAGAATAGTATCTATATTTATTTATTATTAAAGTATTACAGCTTAAAGATTTAAAATAGGATTTAATAAAAGAGTTTATTACACTTTTTTTTAATTGTTGAACTAATTATGATTTGTATAAAAAGATATCAACATAGATTATTAAATATTTAATAGTTCAAAATATGATAGCCTAAAACAAGATTCAACAAGGGTTTAAATACACCTTCTTTTATTTGAAATTTATGCACTTTGTATACATAAAGGTAACACATATTAATATAAATGCATGTGGAATCTTTAGTGCATGCAATTTTACAAGTGGGAATTTATCATAACATACAAATTACAAGTGGCAATTTTGTTCTTTAAACAAATTTTTATTCATAAATTTAGTGTAGAGCAAAACCAGGCTGTTGCATTTATTTTCATTTCCTCTTTTCTAACTCTTCCTTCATCTTCTAAAAAAAATCAAAACAAGCAACTTCAAATTTTCAACCTGAAGCAATAAATTTAATTCCAGTTGCAAAATCAAAAGCATGCAGATCAATTCAGTTTTATCAAACCCCAGCATTCAAGTAGTAGATCATCAATCAAACTTTTGATTTCAATATAAGATCCAGATTTAAATCAAGAAAGCCAATTTCTCCGTATCTTCAAAAACGGTGAGTAAAACTCTTAAAAACTGAAATAACTTGAATTGGCTTGTGGTGATTCTTTGAAAGTATGATATGAATCGTGTTGTGCATGAAGTTAAGAAGTGATTGATGTATATATATGTGTTAGTATCTGTGTTCAGGTCTGGAACAGGCTAGCATGTCTCTGTTTAAACATTACAGGTTTGGAAACCTGATTTTAAAAATTCAAATCTTTCACTAAATGATTTTCAGTCTTTAATCTCTGAATACAATTTGTTTGTATGAGTGTAACATTTTATTAAAAATTGATTCAAGTGAGATACTCTGTAAATATCTCAGAAAAATAAAATATTGCAGTGAAGAACAAATTTAATGTTAGAATTTGGATTATCAAATTTCCAGATTTTGATTGTATAATCGAATTTGTTTACAAAATCGATGAATTTTAATAAAAATTTAGGAATTTTTAAGTTGGTATGTATATAGAATTTTGGGTTGAACGCAAACTGTGTTTCACCCAAATTCCGACGATCGACGTTAAGAGGATGGTCGTGCTTGTTGTAGAGGGAAGCTGAGGAGCTGATGATCGTCAGAAAAATAGCGAATGATTTTTTATCCTGGCGTGGTGGGAGCGGCGAGGCCATTTAGGGTTTCGTCTATGTTTTTTTGTCTGAGTGGTTCGCCGGAGGATCTCGGCGCCGTAGAGGTGTCGAGGTTGACGGCACGTGGGGGAATGGGTGCTTGGGATTAAGACGATGCTCCGATGTGGTCGACAGGTGTGCTTGGGGTCTGAATCGTCAGAGATTGGGGGAGGGGGGTTTCCGATCGATTGGTTTACAGGCTTGGTCATTTGGGTCAAATTTTGATTCACTGTCGATGTTGTCGATCTGGGTGGACTGAGTCATCATCAAGGTCAGCAACGACTAGCAAAGCATCGTGAGGTTGATCGGAATCCAACAGATCGTCATGCACGTGCACGCGTGCACGATCGTATTTGGGTTGGTTTTGAGGTTGGGGAAGATGAGCGTTTTTTTTCTGGAAGATCAAAGTTGGCTCGAGTAGATCTTGAGTCTGGCTCGAAGGAATTGAGTTGTGATTTTTGTCCGAGTTTTTGCTCATATATACCGAGTGTGGGCTCGGGTTTTAGCAGTGTTGAATTACAAGAATTTTTTAGGCAAAGGGAAAATACAAGTTTTCAAAAGCTAAAGGAAACATATTCAGATTTTTATAGGAAGATTTAATCGGGTTTAAAGGCAAAGATTAAATTTGAAAATCAAATTTCAATATAAATTATCTGAATATAAAGGTAATTTGTTAAATGAGAATTCAGTTTCCAAAGTGAATTTATTCAAAACAGGTTTTAAAAGTAAAGGAAAGTGATAACAAGTTTCCAAAGTAAATCATTTACTAGGTTTTAAACTAATTTCAAGATTTAATTAGTTTTAAATTTGTTTGGTTAAAAGTTGTTATATATAAGATTAATTATGAAATTGATTAAGTAAAAATTACTGGAAGTAATTAATAATGTATAATTACTTAGTGATTGTAATAAATGGATAATTACCGAATGTTATTAATAAAAGGAAAATTTACTTAATGGAAGTAATTAAGGATTAATTACTTAGTGTAATTTATTAAAGGATTGATTAATTAAGAAAATTAATTAAGGGTTAATTAATTAACGAGTGTGATTAATTAAAGAATAATTAATCAATGTAAGTGATTATGGGATAACTAATTTGAGAAATTAATGTGAATGAGTGAAGGTTAATTAATTTGTGTTATTAATTAAAAGCTAATTACTTAAGCTAATTAAAAAGGATAATTAATAAAGGATGATTAATTTAGATAATAATTAATGGATGATTAATTAATTTGTTAGTAATTAATTAATGATTAAATAAGCAAGATTTTTTTAAAAGGCAATTGAAGTAACTAATTTAATCTATTTAAATTAATTAGAAATAGTGTGACTAATTAATCTTGCTTATGAATGATTAGTTGATAAATGTGTTGTGATATGATATGTTTGGTTTGAGCAGTGATAATGTGGTTATCTATCGACAATGAATTTCTGTGTAAAAGTGACATCATGTAGTTAAAATTGAATTGTATTCACTTGAATAACTTGGGTTAAGATGACATTGGATTTGAAGAGACCGGGGTCGGATATCAGCAAATAAACAAAACCACTTCGATTTGTAATCTTCTATAAATTTGAAATCTTCTATAAATTTGAAATCAATAGGTTGGAATGGAATGATATAAGTAATTGGACACTTTAAACTATGTAGAGGTACATAGATATTGATGTGTGAAATAAGTATTGACTATAACAAATTGAGAACTCGTAGTGAAGTACGAGTTACCCTGGGTTTTAAATAAGTTTTGTGCATTAGAATTTCATGTTTTATGGGTTTACTCACGCTTGTTTCCAGCCTGACCCAGGTGTTACTTTGATGTAATGCTCGGGTCAGACCGAGTATTCAAGCTTTTCAGGTTAGGACGTTCTGGAGCTCAGGAGGCGAGCTGGATAGCAGGATAATATAGAGTATACCGTTGTGTATAGAGTTGTATTGATAGTTTGGGACAAGTTGTATAACTGTCCAGTTTATGTGTAAATGTTGCAATTCCAATGAATTGTATGTAAAGTAACTATTACAGCTTTCTTTATGAAAATGCTATTATTTGTTATTATATTTTATCCGATGCGAATGTGAGAATCTTTTTTTTTGGAGTTTCTGTTTCTTCTTCTTATTCCATCTATGTTCTTCTTTTCCTAATTATCTGGAATTTTTAGGATCTAAAATTCTAGATCGTTACATCAGTTTAAAAAGAAAGGAAAGATTTATCTTTGGAAATGTGAAAAGGGATTTATGAAATTGGGGACGTAAATCGATTGGTGATAAATCTGGAGAGATTTATAAATATTAGATTGGTTATATTTGAATTGAAAAATAAATATTGTTGTCAAAAAGTTGAGTGTGTTTTAAAAAGATGATTTTTAATTATTAAACTAGGTAATTTAAATATGTTTTAGCATAAAAATATTTCAAAAAGTTATTTATGTAGATATTTTTAAATTGTCAAAATGAGTTATAAGTTTTATATAAAAGTCTTGTAAATCTATTAGAATTTTATCAATGAATCAGAATTAATTATTTTTTCAAAGTTATGTAATTATTTAAATTGTTTAAAAGTATACTTAATTATTAAATAAGTTTTTTAAAAGTAGTGGTATGCTTTCATGGCGAAATCGGAGGCACAGATTGCCTGTAGTTAAATTTGGATTTCTCTGGGATAAAGACATAATCATTAAGCCGTGAATCCATGGTCGATATCGCATGGTGCTTTCTATATTTATTTTAAAAGTTTTTTTTTCAAATAATTATTGAAGGGAATGGTTTGTGAATATATTTATTTCGGTGGGATATGTATATACTTCTGAATAAAGAGATTTAATTAATGAAACCTATCTAATTCATTATCAACGATTTAAGGAATTTACAATATAAATTGTTAAGTGCTTTGAGAGAAGAGAAATAAATGGAACTTTCCTAAGTGCTGGGAAGTAAGGGGTCTAGAAAAATATTATTTTTAAATATTATTTTTCTAAGTGTTGAAATAAGAGATGGATTGAAATATTTTGATATGGATATAAGTATTTGAGTTGTCTCAAATATTGAAAGGGATTCAAATATATATCTTATAAAGATATTTTGAAAATAAATTTTGGAAAATTATAGTATGGATCTCGTGACTGCTTATGGATGTTATATTGATAGTTAAACAACCCACTATCAAGATTGGCCAATTTCATTGACCATTTCGAAGTGACCGAAATCAGATTTAATTATCCGAAAACCACTTCGATCCGATTTAAGCATTACGAATAGATATCGTGAAGATGGTGAAGATGGTGATTCGGTTTGTCTAGACCCAGAACAACTTGTATGGACGAATGCTATCAGGACATCGTCATTGAAGGACGATGAGCATTCTAAGTGAAATTGTCCTTGAAAGGCAATGGTAGCCTCAAGCTTCATCAACCGGAATGACTGAAAATTAGGAGAGATGCAACAAGGCTAAGTTGGTCATACCCAATTAGGGTATGTTATCACCTTCCTAGATACCCTTGGATATATTATAAATTATGGACGCCGTGGTGCATGGAAAAAAGAGCTCACGATAAGGGTGGGAATACCCGGGGTGATGACATATTCTGTAACGACCCAGAATTTCTGTCAATTAAAATTTGTATATTTAATTGATTTTAAATATTAATAAGTGAAATTTATAAGTCGAATAAATTTTATTTCGAATAATTTGATTTAATTGGATAATTAAATCGATAATTTAATAGTTGAAATTACAGAAATAATTGGAAATTGGGTTTAATATGATTAAAATTGATTTGTAAAATTTTATTATATCATGTTGGAGTTATAATGATGTTTTAGAACTTTTAAAATTGAATTTAAAGTTGATTTGTGAAAATTGAATATTTTAATATTTAATCATCGACTGGAAAATAGCCATTTTTCAAATAGTCTCAGATTTCGATGAAACCAGTTTCATCGGATCCGTAATGTGATATTATTATAAGATTTCAGATTTCAAGTCAATCGGATTTATCGTTTGTCCGGGGCGAGCCAAAACGCATAGAAATTTGGTTAACCGATTTAATTTAAAATCGATCGTTTATTTCCATAACTCGCACATACGATGGAATTAGCCCCCGAAACACGTTCCATTGTGTCCGGAATGTGGGGTAAACGCTAGCTGGCATGCTTCGTTTGGAGTTCGAAAAATTCTGGATAAATAGTAATTCGCCAATTTTCTATATAAGCCCCTTTATTTCATTTTTTGCAAAACAAAAGCAAGCTAGGGTTTTAAAACGTTCAGAGCCGCCACCCCCTAAAATCAATGGCCAGTATTTTTCTTTCTTTTCTCTTCTATTTCTCCAAATCCACTCAGTATTATCGAAAACTCCCTGAATGAAAAACGTTAGGCTCGTCGAGATGAAGACATCTAACGGTGGGAATTGGCTATCGTCGATCGGAGAGGAGCTTTGGGATCGCGTTCACCATAGGGTCGCGCATGGTTTTTTGGAGCTATTGGCGACCGAGCTCCTCGAGATTTGAGCCGAGAAAGTGTCGTGTGATGGCCGACCATCTGGGAGTGTTCGATCAACTCCTAAGTGATCGATTGGGTGGCGAAAATTTGAAGAAGGAGGCGGCAAATGGGTTTAAACGTGAGGACCTGGGAAGTTTTTTTTTCACGTACGGGATGAAGGAAGAAAGAAGTAGCGTTGATCGGCCTAGATCTCATATCATCAAAATGAACGGCCATGTATTAAAGTAGGGTTTTGTAATAAAAATAATATTGAAATTGATTTACATAATATTCGTACGATCTTTAAAATGCAATATCGTTTTGATACGAGGTCGGAATTGCACGAAACGAATTGCGTTGTAATCGTTTTGTCGAATACTCGCAATGGATCTGGATTAGAATCATTTGGAGCTAGTGAAAATTTTGGGTAAAATTAAACGCTCGTTTAATTTTATTCGAAATAAAACGCTGGAACGGAACTAAAATCAAGGTGAGAACTTCTCACTCAATCGAATTGTTTCGATTTAGATTTTAAATAGTTATATTTAAAATTGCTTGATTATATGTTTGAATGATGATTGCTATCTATTGATTGTTAAAATAGACATTATGCGTCGTTAGTAAGCGGAGGTTATTTATTAAAAACATATACCACGAATATTTCACTGCAAAGTGAAATTGGTATTATATATGTACTTGGAGTTGATTTTCCCGCATTATATAGCGGATGTGACCCTATTGCGCCGCCTATTAAGCGGATAATATTTTATAAATCCCATATACCGCGATAATTCCGTACTGGAACGGAATTGGTATTGTGCTAATGTTTGTGGATGCAGGGAAACATGTTGGAGGGATCCAACTGGATTCCTCAGCAGTATTTATTTGATTACAGATATTTTGATGTTTGTTGATTATCATATGATGATATATGATGTTTGTTGTCGTGATTGACTATTGGGTGCTGTTGCATCATCGGATCCATTTTTGAAGTTTAAAATAATGATTTTGATTTTAAAAAGGATTTTTGAAAGTGATTTTTGAAAGTATACGTTTTATTAAATTTTGAATTTTTAAAATAAATAAACATTGTAATTTTATTGTTATAAAAGTTATATTTTTGGAGAATAGTACTTAAGTATGATTTTGGAGTTATATAAGTTTTAAATAACGTTTTGTAAATTATTAAAAGGATTGGTTTATTTAAATTGAGATTTTTGAATTATTATGAACGGTGTATATAAAGGATTTCTAAAATTAACATTTATAAATTAAAAGTATAGGAATTATGAAACGAGTTTTATAAGTGTTAAAAGGAAGTATAAATGGATTTCATAAGTGAATGAAATTTATAGATTTATAAATTGTGAAATTTTAAAATAAATAGATTTTTGTAAAATAAAAGATTATAAGTAATTAACTTATAAATTAGATTTTTGGTATAAAATTGAGTTATAAATTGAATTGGTAAATAAAAGTGATTTTCATAAGTTGAAGTTTTTATGAAATGAATATATATATATATATGTGAATTTATAAACGTTGTTTATAAATCCGCAATCAATTGAATTTGATAAATTTAATATAGAAGTTTATAAAAGGAAATATATTCGCGATTTTGGAAAGCGAATAAATTCTTGAAATAAAGGGTGTAGTAAATATTGAAATTGGGTTAGTGAAGTATATTCGCGATTTTGGACAGTGAATATATTATTAAATAAAATGGATATGTTTTGGGAAATGATATTATAAAATGAATCTTAACGATTTAAAGATGTTTTAGAATGTATTAAACATCGAAACCATAGATTTCAAAATTCGTTGTTGAAATAGACGTTTTCGAGAAATAGAAGGAAATGGTGGACTATAACACTGTTGTTATAGTAAATGATTTCTGAAAGAAAATGTTTTATATAGTATTGGGATTTATATATCTATCTTAATTTCGAATCCCTATACTAGTGATTTTATGTTTTACGCAACATTCGTTTTGGGCCCAAATAAATGTGTTTAAGCGCACGTTTTCTTTAAAGAATGAAATATATACTTAATTTCGATTTAAGTATATTGAATATTTTCCAAGTGTTGAAAATAAATAGATTTGTGAATTGCTTATTATTAAATAAGTATGGAAATGTTTTCCAATATGAAGTGAATATTTTAAGATTTTATCTTTTAAAGATAAATTGAAAATGAATATTAAAAATCGATTTGAAATCGTATATTCATAGATATTTTGGAATTGTAAATTCACTATGGAATTTAAAAAAGAAAGGGAAATTTGTTTAAAAATAAACGTTGATTTATTTTTGAAGTGTGGGAATAAATTTACGGATTTGGAACGTAAATATAAAGTAAATCAGTAAGGATTTATTTAATTGGTTTAAATGAACCATTTTGAAATGAAAATGAATAAAGATTTGTGAATATATCCCGTATAGGGAAATGATTTGAAATTGTTTTCAAAGGTGTTAAAGGCGAAAGTGATTTGAAAATTTGTTTTCAAAAGGTTGAAGTGTGGAAATTTTATATCTAGTAAAGATATTTTGGAAAGTAAATAATTTGGGAAATAATTTGGAATTTGGTTATGTTGCGCATCTCTATTGATAGTTAAATAACCGACTATCAATATTTACCTTTAAATAGGTATTTGTTGTGATTTGCTTGAATTTGAATGCCACACTTATTTTTAAATAAGCGCTCACTATTCGGGTTAGCCGGGAAAGGACCTTGGGGTCGTGTAACTCATTCCGAATATGTGATACGTCGTTATGAATTGCATTTGAAGACCGGTGTTGAAGACCGAATATTTGTGAAAACGGAAGGATTACCGTCGAATGTTTCTGCATCGGCTGATCTCCGATATAGAAACTTATTACCCTTTGTGATGGGAAGTCCGGTCGTGATTAGTGAATATCCGGATTGCAAGGACTTCTTTGTAAGTGCCTTCAGTTTCGTGCGATCGCGGAACGGACTTGTATGGATGTGTGTCTGACGTTACAGTTTGAGATGTAAAGCTGGTTTCTATCAAATATATTTCCGTTGGTGGCGGAGAATTTATTCTCTTAGCTTAACAGAAGAGGTTATGTAGTTGATGGTTACTAGTGATACATTCCCAAATTGGTAATGTGGCATACAAAGTTCTGTTGAGCATTTGTTGAATTAAAGCACAGCTTTTGTATAAAGCGTAGCTTTGTGAACGAGACTTCGTCGAGCCTCACAACCCGAAAATGGTCGAAACAGGAATGTTGCGGCAAGGTTTTTTTAGGGGTCGCGCCCCTAAGGTATGTCCATTTTTTTTGGATAGAGGTTGTATCATGGTATGGAGCCAAGATATTTAACCTATGTGGTTGCTGCAAATTTATTACTTTGTGGTTGTTGGTATTGAGGATCCTCGGATAAAGGTCGGTAACGACTGGGGGATGGCATACTTTTTGTGTGGGGTTATCAAGTTACAGCTCCATTGCACCCAGAAGCGTGTGGTAACTCGGCCTTGTGTCAGCAGAGATCCGGTTAGGTTCTCGGGGCGTCTTTCCAGAGGCGTACCCATTTCGGTGTAGGAAGTTCCTTTGCCTGACCATTTGTTAGAAATCCAAAGAAACAATACGAACCCTGTACGGTTTTAGTTGTATAACCTGCCATGGAATGTGGCGGTAACCTGCTATTGAACATGGTAGCTATAGTAGGCATACGTCAATGGTCGTATGTTGGCTAAGATTTATATTATACTTTCGAAATGTTTTCTACACTATGCACTCAAAATAATAAAAATCAAAGGATTCTGCGTAGTAAGCATATTTGACTATCATAAGGAGAAATCTCCTCCAATTCTGCGTTTGCATTGTGTGTGTGGCGGGAGTCCTTATGGTAGTTTCATTTTTCAAAAGCATTGTGAAATTCTTTTGATTTTCTTTGTGAAAATAACTGTTTTAGTTCTCACACCAGTCCCATGACTGACCTGGAGTTTATTGTTTCCTTCTCAAACTCTTGGTGCCCACCAATTTCCACACGGGCAGTCTAGAGTTAGGTTATCAGGATATTCTGGAATTCAGGAGTTGCTGGAGGCAAGCTGGATGGCATGGCGTATTCACTAGTATATATTATTTCTTTCCGCTTTTTGTTGTTTTTTGTTGTTGTACACTCTGATGATGTAATGTAATGTGATGTAATGTAATAACTGATATAGTTCTTTGTTTAAAGATTATTCATTTATCTATTATATGTTGTTCCGCTGCGATTGTGAGATTCTGATATTGTTCTGTTGTTTCTTTCTGTTCTGTTCTATCTTTTTCTCTCTTTTTCTATTTTTTTCTTCTTCTTAAACCCTAACGGTACGGTTTTTCGGCATTTGATTGCTCGGCAGTTGATACAGTGGACGTATTAATGTTGGTTTTCGAGCGTCGAAAAGTCGCATTCGTCACATTTGGTATCAGAGCATATGGTTAAGCGACAACCATGGCTCTGTTGGGAATTACTCATTAGAGATAGAGTCAGTAGTACTCTAGAATGAGTGTGAGTGTAATAATAGCTATGAGCGCGTATTTGTTAGTGAATATAAAAAATGTTTATATTGTGTTTGCTTATCCGTTGAGCTGTTTGTGAATTCTGGTCGGTATGTGGGACGCCAGATTATCGATAGGGGTTTCTAAACTCTTAAACGAGATGAACCAATATAGTATCATTTTAAATTGGATAAATGAAATAATTTTACCTCGATTATATTTTTATATATAAAGGAAATAATTTTTCAGAATTATTAGTGTATATAAATTGATTATTGATTGTTGAAAATGTAAGAATGTATGCAAGTAAACAAAAGTTGTTTGAATAAGTTAAATTAAAACAACAATTGTAAAAGGATGAATTGTATAAGCGAAGAATTATAAACCATGGAATTATAATTAAAATGATTTACACTTGTGAAATAATCTTACATATAAGAAGTGAAACTGTATTAATATATTTATAAATATGGGTTGTAATTAAAACTGAATTTGAAAATTTTAGAGATTTGGAAAGTTTAAATTCCTTTTGATTTTGAAAATGAATTTCAAAGGATATGGAAAAGTACCTTCCATTGAGAATTTGTGAAGGTGTTGGAACTCGGTATGAGTGTCCATTTGAATTGGAATCCCGCGTGATGGGATCATGTTGATTGATCATGATGTATACTAGCGTTATTCGAGAGGTGTGATGCCTAAAGTTACAAGCGATTCCACCGGGATAGTGGCGCAACCGCCGTGTAAACTGCGATCTAGATGCCATAGCGAAATTCGAGGGTCGAGATGCCTACGGTTACAAGCGATTCCACTGGGATAGTGGCGTAACCGCCGTGTGAACTACGATCTATGGCAACAACCATGGCGAAATTCAAGAGATGTGAAATCTACAGATTACAAGCGATTCTACTGGGATAGTAGCGTAACCGTCGAGTAACTGTGATCCATGGGGGAACGTGCTTTCGATATCCATTTTTAAAATGGAATATAACTTAAATGAAGTTGAATAAAGTTGATTTTGGTGTCAAAGTAAATTAATAAGTGAATTAATAAAGTGAAGTCATTAAGAATATGGACTTGAGTTATATAAATGAAATTCAACTTTATATTGTTAAATGAATTAGCAATTGAATGAATTAATTGATTGAATGTTAATCAATTGAATGTAAAAGGATTGATATGGGATAATGAATGTAAGTGTAAATTCATTAGAAGCTAATGAAGTTGAGAAGTTGAATAATTGAATGAAAATCAATTTAATATCAACCAATTGGAGTTAAAAAAGTGTTGGACCAAATTGAATGTAAATTAAATAATTTGGTTATGTTATTTGATTTTTGAGTGATTGTATATAAATTCATTAAGTGTTAATGAAATTAAATTAGTGAAATTGAAAGCTATAAATCATTAAATCCAAATAGGAAGTAAATGAATATGAACTGAATTTGATTCAATTTGGAAGTAAACTAATGTGAATTTAATTAGTGAATGTAAACTAATTGGAAACAAATGAATGAATGTTAATTAAATCCAATGTTAATGAATCGAATGTGATTTAAATTGAAAAACCAATTCCATGAATATTAATGAGAAATGAAGGAATATTGATTTGGTTGTGGATTGATTTGAATAAACATTGATTTGTTGGATGTTTATTGGATGATAGTTGGTTGATGGTTGCAATTGTTGCTTTTGAGTGCATTGCTATGTTGGCACATGTAGTTGTTATGTTACTATATGTTGTATATTGATATTATTTTCATATATGCATGTTCTCATGGTTTGTTGAGTGTTTAGTAGGTGCGGATTGCGCTTGCTTCGCATTTGGAGCTCGCTTTCGCGCTATATTAGCCGTATACGCTCGCGAATAATATATAAGGTACATATCTCGGATTACATACCGTACTTTTACACCTTTTCCCTGCGGGATGCCTCATCACTTGATGAGATGTATATTTGTGATATATATACTGTCATTTTTTTTGGATCGAGCCGCGCAAAGGTGACTCTGTCGAATTTTTCCGAAAATTTAAGGCGTTAGAATTATTTTGAGAAAATTGAAAATTTTTGGAAACTAAAATTGGATTTGGAAACTTAGTAAAGATTTTGTAAGAAGTTTAACTATGAATTTTGGAAAAGTTAAACACTTAAGAGATTTGAAAAATTCAATTCGAACGAATTGTTTTGGAAAGTTAATGGATTCTGTAACTTTTTCTTACTTGATAATTTCGAGGACGAAATTCTTTTAAGGGGGGAAGTTTGTTATGACCCAGAATTTCTTTCAATTAAAGTTTGTATATTTGATTGATTTTAAATATTAATAAGTGAAATTTATAAGTCGGATAAATTTTATTTCGAATAATTTGATTTAATTGGATAACTAAATCGATAATTTAATAGTTGAAATTACAGAAATAATTGGAAATTAGGTTTAATATGATTAAAATTTATTTGTAAAATTTTATTATATCATGTTGGAGTTATAATGATGTTTTAGAACTTTTAAAATTGAATTTAAAGTTGATTTGTGAAAATTGAATATTTTAATATTTAATCATCGACTGGAAAATAGCCATTTTTCAAACAGTCTCGGATTTCGACGAAACCACTTTCATCGGATCCGTAATGTGATATTATTGTAAGATTTAAAATTTCAAGTCAATCGGATTTATCGTTTGTCCGAGGCGAGCCAAAACGCATAGAAATTTGGTTAACCGATTTAATTTAAAATCGATCGTTTATTTCTATAACTCGCACATACGATGGAATTAGCCTCCGAAACACGTTCCATTGTGTCCAGAATGCAGGGTAAACACTAGAAACGCCAGTCGGCACACTTCGTTTGGAGTTCGAAAAATTGCAGATGAATAGTAATTCGCCAATTTTCTATATAAGCCCCTTTATTTCATTTTTTGCAAAACAAAAGCAAGCTAGGGTTTTAAAACGTTCAGAGCCGCCACCCCCTAAAATCAATGGCCGATATTTTTCTTTCTTTTCTCTTCGATTTCTCCAAATCCACTCAGTATTATCAAAAACTCCCTGAATGAAAAACGTTAGGCTCGTTGAGACGAAGACATATAACGGTGGGAATTGGCTATCGTCGATCGGAGGAGGAGCTTTGGGCTCGCGTTCACCATAGGGTCGCGCACGGTTTTTTGGAGCTATTGGCGACCGAGCTCCTCGAGATTTGAGCCGAACAAGTGTCGTGTGATGGCCGACCATCTGGGAGTGTTCAATCAACTCCTAAATGATCGATTGGGTGGCGAAAATTTGAAGAAGGAGGCGGCAAATGGGTTTAAACGTGAGGAGCTGGGAAGTTTTTTTTCACGTACGGGATGAAGGAAGAAAGAAGTAGCGTTGATCGGCCCAGATCTCATATCATCAAAACGAACGGCCACGTATTAAAGTAGGGTTTTGTAATAAAAATAATACTGAAATTGATTTACAAAATATTCGTACGATCTTTAAAATGCAATATCTTTTTGATACGAGGTCGGAATTGCACGAAACGAATTGCATTGTAATTGTTTTGTCGAATACTACGCAATGGAGCTAGATTGGAATCGTTTGGAGCTAGTGAAAATTTCGGGTAAAATTAAACGCTCGTTTAATTTTATTCGAAATAAAACGCTGGAACGGAATTAAAATCAAGGTGAGAACTTCTCACACAATCGAATTGTTTCGATTTAAATTTTAAATAGTTATATTTAAAATTGCTTGATTATATGTTTGAATGTTGATTGCTATATATTCATTGTTAAAATAGACATTATGCGCTTTTAGTAAGCGGAGGTTATTTATTAAAAACATATACCGTGAATATTTCACTGCAAAGTGAAATTGGTATTATATATGTAATTGGAGTTGATTTTCCCGCATTATATAGCGGATGAGACCCTATTTCGCCGCCTATTAAGCAGATAATATTTATAAATCCCATATATCGCGATAATTCCGTACTAGAACGAAATTGGTAATGTGCTAATGTTTGTGGATGCAGGGAAACAGGTTGGAGGGATCTAACTGGATTCCTCACCAGTATTTATTTGATTACAGATATTTTGATGTTTGTTGATTATCATATGATGATATATGATGTTTGTTGTCGTGATTGACTATTGGGTGCTGTTGCATCATCACATCCATTTTTGAAGTTTTAAAATTGTAATAACCCGAAATTTTTGACAGCATATTTTAATGAATGTTTAATCTAATTTAAATTAAATATAAGCTTGACAATGTTTAAAATGAAATTGAAATAATAATGTTTAAAATAGAAAAACATAGAAATATTAAACATAAGCATGGAAGTATAAGACAATATGGATATAAACATACAAGACTAGTATAAAACATAATTATAAATTATAGAGTATAACCAAAAAGATAAATGTACAAATGTAAGTAATATAACTAAATAATGCTATGAATCAAAGGCTTGTAAAATCTGAAATACAAATGGAATACAAGTATTTAGTCAAACAAAAATCTTTAAAATTCAAATTGTACAACACAAAATCTTTAATAAAGATTTTAAGAAAGATCATATGAACAAGTATACAAATTTCATGTAAAATATATTTATGCATAATCTGTACACACAAATGTACAACAACCAAAAAGATCTTGTTCAGAAAAGTAAAACAAACATGAAACTTATATGTTGCTGAAGCTTACATGCATAAGAAAAATAAGTTTTACTTCAAGTATAATAAAACAAAAACCTGTGTCTTACACAAAACATGCTAGCCGAAATATGATAAATATCTTTGTACCATACATAAGCAAGTATCAACAAACATTAATTACATGCTATCATAATTAAAAGCATAAACATTTAATAGCATAACATCTTGTTTAAGTATAGTACACAGCCGAAATCCCTATATCATTTCATACTGCATAATATATTTACATATGTACAATTCTAAGAAGATGAATTATCACTATAACCTGCATATACACATGAATAATGAAAAGAAGACAAAACATTTACATCAAGTACAAAATATCTTGCACTAAGAACATGTAGTCGAGATAAGTAAACTTTCAGCTAATATTCATTACATGTAAACAAATATTCACATCTTAGTTCAAACATAAGAGCTGCAAATATCTTTATAAAATCCATGTGTCAACAACACATAATAAGTATACACCTTCATGAAGACATATCAGTACAAATAGAAACCTGAAAATATCTTTGTACCAAATTGTTGTGTCAGCAAACATTAATGGTGTGTTAACTTAAATGAAAACACAAACCTTTAATTAGCACACATTCTGTCAAATACTATCTTCCAGCCGAAATATTTGATTTGTCTCAGTACCTTATTATAAATAAAAATAAAATAAATGTAATATCAAGTTAAGGCTTGTTCAAGAAGACATATTGTTCAAGTTATATATGTATTCATTATTTCTTATTCTGGAGTTCATATGTAACTGTAAAAGCAAAGTCTGAAAAAAAAAGTATAAAACAAAACTGCAACTTGAATTTAATACAAACAAATTTATGTAACATCTACAACATCAAAGGTTGGAGTTTGAAATTCAAAGCTGAAGGCTAGGAAACTGTGTGCATCTGGAAACTGAACTACCCTCTGTTAAACCATATGTGAGTAAACTTAATTATTTTCAATTTAAAATTTGTATTTTTAGCTTTCAATTTGTATGTGTTTTGATATCTGCTTGAATAAGAATCCCTGAGTACTTCTGATGCTCTAGTAGCATTTATAATTGTGTTTCAGAGATAGGTGAGTAAACATAATCCATTAAGTTTTAACTTTAAAATTTTACGGTTAAGTAGTTCTGTGATCGTGTGGTTATGTATGGTTTCATCTTGTTAGTGTAACACTGTGGAACATATGCTCTCAGTTTAATTGATACAGGGAAGTGAATTATCATAAACTCAATTCATGTGATGTGAATATATGTTTAGTTTTAATTTCTTTCAATCAAACAAACTAGTTAAGCTAAATAAGCTTTTACAAGCTGTTTAAAACCGCGGGGTAAAAGGTATGCTACTGAAGATGATTTTACAAGCAACCAAGTAAATTATGTATCAATTCATTTGTTATAGAATGTTAATTTGGATTTATATCTTGAGCTTCGATGGAAATTTATGATTTTTAAAACAAGATTGAAGAATTTTCGTCTAATATTCAAAGAGCATTTTGAAGTTGAACTTATGTTGCAATTCTTTCTATTTCAAGCAATTTACTCAATTTTAATTGATGAGATTCAAACTGAAGCTAGTTTATCCGTCTACAATTTCGGGAAAAATGTGAAAACAGTTGTTTATTTCGTGAATTAAGAAATTAAGGCTATTTTAGGGTTTTATTTGCAGTTTTGTTCTTCACTGTGAACGCAACAAACTCATCGTCTATACGGGTTCGAGCTTCACGTGATCCAGGGAGGCAGCTTATTGCGTCGTGGTGGTGTGGCAGAGGTTCAAGCTCCTCTGGCGATCGGTGCATCATTCGCGAGGCTTGATTGTCGAAGGTCATGCTTTGCAGTTTTCCATGAACTGTAAATTTTCGATTTTGATCTTTATTTGTCGAATGGGTTGTGATTCTCGCACCTAAGCGAGATTTGTGACTTGTCTGCGGCTTTGGGGTTCGCCAGAGAAAGATTGCGCCGCCGTGCACGTGCACGGCGACGGTGATTTGGTGACAGCGCAGAGGGGATTCAGGTGGTTCGTGTCGTGCTCGTGTAATATGGGTGTTGCACCGGGTCGAGCTCGTGTTTATGAAGGTCTCGTTCTAGTTTAAATTTAGGTTTATCTTTAACAAATATAATATAGTAAGAAGAAGTAAGAATCAGCAAAAAGAGAGAAGAAGAAGAAGGGGTTTTCAAGGGGGGGAACTCGGGAAAGTTTGCGTGCAAACTTAAGTTGCACTCGAGACTAAATGAGGGAGACCTGGGGTTTTGTAAGTGTAGTAATGAACTTTCAAAATGAAGCTAAATGAAAATCTTTTTCATTAAGATTTAGATTGAAATATAAATAACTGTTAAACGGTTGTAAGTTAGAAGCTGGTTACATGTTTTAAATTAGTTTCCGTTAATACTTAACGATGTTTAAGCCTTAATTATTATTATTTTAATCAAGTAATTACAGTATAAGTTAAGTAATTACTTTAAGCTAGAAGTGTAACCGATTAACGTTTAAGTTTGTAGTTAGTAGTTATTTGAGCTTTAAAATTTTAAAGAAACTTCTTTTAATTACTTGCAGGAAGTAATTAAGGATGTTTAAGTGATTGATAAATGAGTAAGTAACAACTTAAGTCGATAAATGAAGAATTAATAGTTAGCTAATCAAATAATTTAACTATGAATTAATAGTTGATTAATTTAGTAATTTAAATTAAGAATTAAGAATTTAAATTGATTAATTAAGTAATTAGTTGGATAATTAGTTAATTAAGTTCCATTAATAAATATTTAAGGGTACTTAATTAATGAATAAGGAATAGTTAATTATGTAATTAAAGTTAGATGGCTAGATTAAGAAGTAATTAATTAAATGATGAAATAAAATAATTAAGTAATTAAATAATTAAGTCCTAATAATTGATTTAGCAATGATTAATTAACTCAAATAATTTGAAATGAAATAGGTAATTGATTGATAATTAATGGGTAATTAATCTGGGTTAAGTGATTAACTTTCAGGTAATTAATTCTAAATTGAATTAATTACAAGTAAGATTTAAAGGTAATTGTTTATGGATGGTTGAGTAGAATATCTGCTTGTGATATTTATTTGATGATATTCTGTGATGCTCTGTGATATGTTATGTATATCTGTGGTGCTGGTATATGTTTTATCTGTGATGAATGCTATGTTAATTCAATTGTTGAATTTAAATTATTTAAACTGTTAAGTTAAATAGACAACTTGGCCCTTAAAATGGCGTTTGGATTCAATGAGACCGGGATTGGAAGAATCAAATTTGATTCTCCAAAAACCACATCAATCCAATTTAAACGTTAGGTCGTGAATCCCGAAATGAAGATCGAGATGGAGTTTTCAGAATGCAAGGGTTATCGTCGTTGACTCTGAGGGTGATTCCAAAACGAGTGTGACGAGATAATGCCTTCGGTTTTGATCGAACCCGGAACGAACTTGTATGGATTGAATGCTTTCAACACATCGTCAGGCGGACGATGAGCATTCTAAATGATATGTTCTATAAAGGTAATCGCTGCCTCAAGCCTCATCAACCGGGAATTGCTAAAACATGGGAGATGCAGCAAGGTTAGGTGGGTCATGCCCAAGCAGGACAAGATATTTCCCCTGTCTAGATGTCCCTTTTTATTTTCGGCTGTGTGGGCGGTTGCTAGCTACAACCGCGAGGTTTATCTTGTTCGGGACTGTTCAGTAAGGAATGGTTCCGGCCTTGTGTAGCAGGGGGTCGGGGGTGATCCTCGGTACGGTGATCTAGGCCCCGTACTGTGACGGGCGGTACCCCAGTAGCCCTGCCATTGTTGGAAATCCATTTTCCCTACGAGACCCTACGTTTTGATTTGTATTACCCACTTTTGTGGCTAGTAGCCGGAATTTAATAGATGTAACAATTTCAGCTATTTTCTATTTACTTGAAAACCCTAGACACTATTATAATATCACTGGGTTTCCTATGAAATGTTTTGGTTAGCGTAAGGTAAAAACTTACCCGTATTTATTTGTGGGGAGTCTTACGTGATACCTTTATTTTCAAATGTATTTCAAAGTTAAACAATTTTAAACCGTTTACTCATACCAGACCCATGTCTGACCCGGAGTTTATTTTTGTTTTTCATAAACTCTCGGATACCCAAATTTTTACGGGTAGTCAAGGGATTCAGGTTAGCTTTGATTTCTGGAGTGCTTGGAGCATGAGATTCCAGACGTATGTAGCTATCTATCTAAGTTCCACTGTGTCAGTAGTTGATGTATGATGTTCCTATGATGTATATTGTGATAGATGTATACCTGACTATCATATGTATTGATATTGTATAACTCTGATATATGTAAAACTATGTAATATTTATGTGATATATTATATTTTGTTCCGTTCCGCTGTGAGATTCTGATGTTGTTGTTCTTTCTTTCTCTTTCTCTTCTATTTCTATCCCTTTCTTTCTTTATGATGATCAGTCTTTCTGGTAGCAGAAGGGCGGGTCGTCACATTGGTATCAGAGCAAAGGTTGGTGATAACCTTGGCTCTGGTAGGAATTACTCATGGAATAGAGTTTGTAGAACTCTAAAATGAGTTTGAGTGTATTAATAGATATGCGCGCGTCTTTGTTAGTGGATATGAAATGGTTTTATATTGCGTTGATTGATTTATTGAGTGGTATATAAACCATCGTCGGCACAGCCTCGAAAACTGTATCGAAGGGGTTTCTAAACACTTAAATAGAGCAATTCGACACAGTATTGTTTTAAAAGTAGGGTAAATGAAATAATTTTACCCAAAATTATATTTTAATATAAAAGAAATATTTTTCTGAAATTATTATATATGTTTGAATGTTTGATTGTTAATAGTACAATCAAATTAAAATTTAAATGTGAGTGGTTTATAACCAAATAAAATTATTTAAGAATGATTTTGAGTAAAAGAAATATAACTAAACTTTGATTAAACCAGAATTTAAGTCCCGGAAATTTGAAAAGTGTTTAAATGAATTTAAACAAAAGGATTTGGAAATTTAAAAACCTTTGGAATGTTTGAAATGTTGTTCCAAAGATTTGAAGGAAATAATGGAATCTTGTTTTGGAAAATATTGTTGGTTATGATATTGTTTGGGGTTGTTGGGCATGCAAGTTGTTTCAAAATTTTCAAAAGAGAAAATTTGTTTTGGTGAAAACAAGTGTTCGGAATTTGAAAATTTGACTGGATATACCTGATGGGTATGTATAGTCATCATTTCAAAATGGTTTTGGAAATGAAAACCGGGAAATTGAATTCTAAGAAATTCTATTTAAATAATGTGGAAGGTTTGAATAAATCAACTATTGAACTTATAAAGTAAAGTTGATATTAATAAGAAGAAATTGGGAATTATAATCCCGAAATTAAAATTTAACTTAAGTAGATGAAAATAAGAAATATATTTGAGTTTAACCTGAGATAAGTTGAAAGGAATTGAAGTTCAAAATGAACTTAATTGGATATAAAATTTGAAGGAAAAATGATTGTGATTGTAAGGTGAAAATTTATACCTTACGACAGTAAGTGCTATATATATATATATATATAATCTGAAATTGTGGTTATAAGGTGAAATGGCTCAAATGAGCAATATAAGCTTTTAAGTAAACAAATAAGTTTTGAGCTCATATATTGAGAAATAAAATTTAAATATTGGTAAGTAGCTAAATTTAGCTGAAGTTGAGTTGAAATAAGATTGTATCTAGATAAATTCAATCGAGTCATAAATAATATTGAATAAAATAAAATTCTTATGTAAATAAGTAAATGTAAACCAAGTAAGCCTTGAATTGGATTTAAATAGAAATGGTGTGAGTTGTAAACAAATCTAATTCAAGTATAAATTGAATGACTTTATTATAAATTCAATAATGAATTGTTAATGTAAATTAAGATTTAAGGATGGATAAAAGAATAAACTAATCAAATAGATTAGTAAATAGTTGAGATTTGATTAAAGGAAAATCAAATCAAAGATTTGAATGGAAATTGGTGTAATAGAATAAACCTAAGTTGTTGAGTGGAACAGTTTGAAGAAAATAAATGAAGTAAATAGTGAAATGATTATTTAAAATATTGTTGTCGAGTTTAATAAAATGGTTTGGAATCAAACTTTTGAAATAAAAGAAAATGCAACGAAAGGATTGTGAATAAATTAATTGAGATGGACTCAAGTGTAAATTGAGTTGAAATCAATTTAAGATTTGTTATAAAGCTTAAGTGATTATTTATTCACAATGATATTGTTAAATTGCCTAAGGAAATGGGTTGTTTGAAGTAAATCAGATTGAATAAAATTTTATGAATCGTTAGAAGAAGAATAAGATGATTTTGATTATGAGTTTGTTTTGCTTAAATGGATTATACATAAGCAAGTAAGTTATAAATCACTTAAACTGAAGAGAATGGTTTGAGAATTGATTGGGATTAATTGTAATAAGTGTTGAAACCCTTACATATGTGCTTATGAAAATATGTAATGCTAAACAAATGGAGACTCTGCCAAAACTTTTCAAAATTTTGGGAGTTAGGAATTGAAAAGAAAAATAATAATACAAAAAATTTAGTAACACAACAATTTCAAATTAGGAATTGAAATAAACTAGTGGATGAAACTAATTTAACATAATGATAAGAATCAGTTATAAATGAAAAGATAGTCAATAAAAATTAAATATTCAGATTTAAATAAGAAGATTAAGGCTAAAGTGATAAAGTAATAATATAAGAATATATATAATGCTTATAGTAAGCTTAAGAAATGAATGGTGGAATTCTTAAGTAAAATTTGATATTGAAAAAAACAAAATTATTCCAAGTGGATAGAATCAGGATAACGTGAATAAAAGAAATTGATATGGTTGATAATCAATGGGTATAAATACGTAAGATGAACATATATTATTTTATTCGCATAACAAACTGATCCAGATTCGAGCACAGAATTTCGAGATAGTTATATCGATCCGAGTTAGGATTTTTCACTCGATTTTCGACGACGAACCATGGATTTGGATTTTGATTAATTCTGGAAATTCTCTATCATGGTTGTGACTATGCAAGGAGAATGACGTTTTCTGATCCAGAAAACCAGTTCTGAGTCCGTACTAGGAAGTCGGGTGGACAATACTAGTTCGGAAGAGAAATTGTATGATCGAGCGAGCGATCGGATTTGATATTGCGTACGAATAGTATATGTACATCGTACGGGCTTGACTGAACAAATATTGAAATTCTGTAAAGAGTTAATACTGTAGATTTTAGAATTTAATTTCCAGAATGGATGTCTGGAATTTATTGTGTATTCCTTATATCTCAGGAAATTTGTTCATGATTCATCATTAATTGTTAAACCGGTAATTCAGGAAATTGGAAGTTGAGTCGAATTTAATTGTGGTCAGGAATCCAGTTTGGATTATTGGTCATCGAGAGACAAACTCTCAATAATTTTAGGAAAGCTTATCCGGATTTATGTTCGGATAACTAGTGATGTTTGTTAGAGTAGACTGTTTGATTTTGTTTTTGTATGAATAGTATGTATGTTTGGATTGTTATTATAAAAAGCTTTTGAATTAACCGTTGTTTTGAATTTCGGGGACGAAATTCTTTTAAGGGGGGAGGAATGTAATAACCCGGAATTTTTGACAGCATATTTTAATGAATATTTATTCTAATTTAAATTAAATATAAGCTTGACAATGTTTAAAATGAAATTGAAATAATAATGTTTAAAATAGACAAACATAGAAATATTAAACATAAGCATGGAAGTATAAGACAATATGGATATAAACATACAAGACTAGTATAAAACATAATTATAAATTATAGAGTATAACCAAAAAGATAAATGTACAAATGTAAGTAATATAACTAAATAATGCTATGAATCAAAGGCTTGTAAAATCTGAAATACAAATGGAATACAAGTATTTAGTCAAACAAAAATCTTTAAAATTCAAATTGTACAACACAAAATCTTTAATAAAGATTTTAAGAAAGATCATATGAACAAGTATACAAATTTCATGTAAAATATATTTATGCATAATCTGTACACACAAATGTACAACAACCAAAAAGATCTTGTTCAGAAAAGTAAAACAAACATGAAACTTATATGTTGCTGAAGCTTACATGCATAAGAAAAATAAGTTTTACTTCAAGTATAATAAAACAAAAACCTGTGTCTTACACAAAACATGCTAGCCGAAATATGATAAATATCTTTGTACCATACATAAGCAAGTATCAACAAACATTAATTACATGCTATCATAATTAAAAGCATAAACATTTAATAGCATAACATCTTGTTTAAGTATAGTACACAGCCGAAATCCCTATATCATTTCATACTGCATAATATATTTACATATGTACAATTCTAAGAAGATGAATTATCACTATAACCTGCATATACACATGAATAATGAAAAGAAGACAAAACATTTACATCAAGTACAAAATATCTTGCACTAAGAACATGTAGTCGAGATAAGTAAACTTTCAGCTAATATTCATTACATGTAAACAAATATTCACATCTTAGTTCAAACATAAGAGCTGCAAATATCTTTATAAAATCCATGTGTCAGCAACACATAATAAGTATACACCTTCATGAAGACATATCAGTACAAATAGAAACCTGAAAATATCTTTGTACCAAATTGTTGTGTCAGCAAACATTAATGGTGTGTTAACTTAAATGAAAACACAAACCTTTAATTAGCACACATTCTGTCAAATACTATCTTCTAGCCGAAATATTTGATTTGTCTCAGTACCTTATTATAAATAAAAATAAAATAAATGTAATATCAAGTTAAGGCTTGTTCAAGAAGACATATTGTTCAAGTTATATATGTATCATGGTATGGAGCCCAGATATTTAACCTATGTGGTTGCTGCAAATTTATTACTTTGTGGTTGTTGGTATTGAGGATCCTCGGATAAAGGTCGGTAACGACCGGGGGATGGCATACTTTTTGTGTGGAGTTATCAAGTTACAGCTTCATTGCACCCAGAAGCGTGTGGTAACTCGGCCTTGTGTCAGCAGAGATCCGGTTAGGTTCTCGGGGCGTCTTTCCAGAGGCGTACCCATTTCGGTGTAGGAAGTTCCTTTGCCTGACCATTTGTTAGAAATCCAAAGAAACAATACGAACCATGTACGGTCTTAGTTGTATAACTTGCCATGGAATGTGGCGGTAACCTGCTATTGAATATGGTAGCTATAGTAGGCATACGATAATGGTCGTATGTTGGCTAAGATTTATATTATACTTTCGAAATTTTTTCTACACTGTGCACTCAAAATAATAAAAATCAAAGGATTCTGCGTAGTAAGCATATTTGACTATCATAAGGAGAAATCTCCTCCAATTCTGCGTTTGCATTGTGTGTGTGGCGGGAGTCCTTATGGTAGTTTCATTTTTCAAAAGCATAGCGAAATTCTTTTGATTTTCTTTGTGAAAATAACTGTTTTAGTTCTCACACCAGTCCCATGATTGACCTAGAGTTTATTGTTTCCTTCTTAAACTCTGGGTGCCCACCAATTTCCACATGGGCAGTCTAGAGTTAGGTTATCAGGATATTCTGGAATTCAGGAGTTGCTGGAGGCAAGCTGGATGACATGGCGTATTCATTAGTTTATAGTATTTCTTTCCGCTGTTAATTGTTGTACACTCTGATGATGTAATGTAATGTGATGTAATGTAATAACTGATATAGTTCTTTGTTTAAAGATTATTTATTTATCTATTATATGTTGTTCCGCTGCGATTGTGAGATTCTGATATTGTTCTGTTGTTTCTTTCTGTTCTGTTTTATCATTTTCTCTCTTCTTCTATTTTTTTCTTCTTCTTAAACCCTAACGGTACGGTTTTCCGGCATTCGATTGCTCGGCAGTTGATACAGTAGACGTATTAATGTTGGTTTTCGAGCGTCGAAAAGTCGCATTTGTCACATATTCGGTTCCATCCAGGTTAGGGATAGGGTCGGTCTTGTGTTGAAGGGGATCCCGGCCGACGAGGTCCTCGGTACATTTTTCTAGACATGTACCATGATAGGTGGTACCCCAATGTCTAGTCATTGTATGGAGTTCATTCTCCAATGAGCGCCATATGGTTTTGGTTGTGCCCAACTATGCTGAAAAGCGAGATGCAAACATTTCAGCTATTTTATATTTTACTTTCTATAGACACTATAAGAATATCAGATGATTTTGATATCAAATGTTTTAGTTATCATAAGGGTAAAACTCGTCGTGTTTATGTGTGACATGATCTTACGGGATAACATTGTTTTTCAAAGGAATTTGAAAATAGTAATAAATTCAATTTGAGTGTGTTTTCTCATGCTGGTTTTCCAGACTGATTTGGGTGTTATTCTATTATAATGCTCGGGTGAAATCAAGTATTATATATTCAGGTTAGGATGCTATCTACCTTAGGAGACGAGCTGGACGATGAAGACATATTACACGTACTTGATTATATTTTGCTATGTATTGTAGGCTGTATATTCCGTACTAGTACGGACAAGTTATTATAACCGTCCAATATTGGTTTGTTGACTGTTGTACTCTGATGATTGTAAGTAATAGCAGTTACAGATCCTTTTGTATAAAATTTTGTTATTATCTATTATATATTGTTCCGCTGCGATTGTGAGATTCTATATTGTTTATATTTTCTTCTACCTTTTTCTACTTTATCCCTAAAGATTCATCTTTCCATTAAATTTGAGTTGAACTGATGTGAATTAGGTTGACTTAAAGGGTATAGAGATACAGGCCTTTACATTTGGTATCAGAACTAAATGTTAGGTGAGAACCTTGGCTTTGGTGGGGATTACTCCTTAGAGATGGGGTCAGTAGAACCATAGAATGAGTTTGAGTGTACTAGTAGATATGAGTGCGTATTTGTTAGTGAATATAAATTGTTTTATGTTGCGTTGATTTATCTATTGAATGGTATATAAATTCTGGTCGAATAGTGGGACGCCACTAAATCGACAGGGGTTTCTAAACACTTGAACATGGTAAATCGACACAGTACGGTTTTGAAGCGGATAAATGAAATAATTTTACCCAAATTATATTTTGATATAAAAAGAATAATTTTCTGAATATTATTATAGTGATGTGTTTGGTTGTTATTATGTAATCAAAATAAGATATAAATTGAAAATGGTTCATATAACCAAATGCAATTTTGTATAAGTATGAATTGTACAAATGGATTAAGTTAAAATGGATTCAAACCAGAATTTGGAGATTTAAAATCCTAAAAGCTTTGAGAAATGTTTTAAATGGGTTTGACTAAGTATTTGGAAATTTTGAAATCCCAGAAGTTTTAAAAATGTTTTCCAAAGTGGTTGAAAGAATAATGGAGTTAAATTTGAGATTTTTGAAGAGAAAATGTTTTATGAATGGATTTTTAAGGTGATAAAGCATTAAATTAGTTTCAATCGTCGAAAAATAATTCCGATGATGATCGCGACATCATCGGTGTTCATTTTAGAGTTTCTAAGTAATGGATTGCTACCTTAGAATTTGATATGAGGAATTTGTTTGGAAAACAAGTATTGCTTTGGAAAGGAGATTTGTGTTAGATAAAACCAAATTGGTTTTGAAATTCCAAAGAAAGGTTGTTAAAATCAAGAAAAAGTCATATATTTGAATTTAAATGTTTTGAAATAAAAACCGGATGTTTGAATTCTTGAATTTTAATATAAATGTTGGGAAAACATTAGGAAATAAGTTATGAACTTATAAATTTAGAATGACTTAAATAGGAAAGAAAAGTATGGAATTTGAGTTTTGGAAATAAATTTTAATTTGAGTGAGTTAAAATGAATAAACTTTGACTTAAGGTAAATTAAACTAAACTGAGTTGGACTTGGAATTGAATTTTAACTTAAGTAAGTTAAAATAAATTCTATGATTTGGAATTTACTTAAGATACGTTAAATAAAATAATAAAGTAAGACTAGATTTGAAACCATATCGAATGGAATTGAATATCGAGTTGGAATTATAAAGTGACTATATAACTATACGTTATAAATTCTAAATGGAATAAAATTTAGATGAATTTTTTTGGAATTGTGAATAAATAATTTTGCATAGCTTACAGGATTGGAATTAATGGAATAAATATATATTTAAGCTATAAAGTGATGTATAATCTTGAGCTAAAAATAAAACGTGAATACACTCGAATATAAAAATGATACGTGAAAAATAAGTTGTATAACTTATAAAAAATTGAAAAGCGAAATGGAAAACTAGAAATAAAATTGGTTCAATATTCTGGTGAAGAAATAAAAATCCAAACTTGAGTTATAAGATGAGTTTGAGCTCAAGTAAATTAAATGAAGTAATTTTTGATATAAAAATTTAATTGTGAATTATAAATTGGAAGTGAACTAATTGGATAAATTAATCAATTAATTGAATATAGGGATGGAACTTAACTTGGTTAAGTAAAATGGATTTTTGATTGAAATTGAAACTGAATATGGAACTTGAGTTATGAATAAAAATTTGACTTAAATATAAGCGAATTAAATATATTTTGAAATGTTGTCGAACAAAATAGTAATGGATTGAAATGGTGATGATTTAGGTTATAAATAAATCCAATTTATGTGTAAATAAATTGAATATTGCTTTGGGATATTAATGAAAAGAATTTGAGTATGAACTTAAGTTTTGAAGTAGAGTAAATGAAGGAACTAATTAAATTAATTAGTAAATGAAATGGAATTTGATTGAAATAAAAATAAACTTAAGTTATAGAATTGAAATAACTTAAACTGAATGGATTAACTTAAGTAAAAATTTGGAATGAATGTTTGGCTTAAATAAATGTATGAAATGATTCATAAATAAATTAGCATGGAATGATTCCGAGCATAATAAAATAGATTTGAATATAATGAATGTGGATATGAATGGGTAGTAACTGAATTGATTGAGAATCAATTTGAAATGGAATAGAATTAAATATAAATTGATTTGGAATCAATTTAAAATAACTATAAACTAAAATGGTTATTTTATTAAATGAATATCGCTGAATTTGTGTAGAAAATATATCATTTGACGCAAACAGAAGTAAATTAAATTATGTGAATTAATGGAAAGTGAATAAATCGATTTTGAAATCAATTTGGAATGAATATGAATATGTTCGGTATATATATGAATTGAATGATAATAAATGGTCTGTGAATCATTGGTGATTGAATGAAATGGCGTATAAATTGAATTTGAAGTGAATAACCAAATGTTGAAAACCTTTAAATTGCATGTACCTTCTAAAATACATGATATACCATGTTTGGTTATGAAATTTATGTATTTTCACTATCTAATGAATACAAAGTTATTAAGTTTCATATTTGTCTTACTTACGTGTTTATATTGAGTACGTTCAGGTAATTAGAGGTTATTGGGCTCGATTTGGGTTGCGTAATTGCATATTAAATAAGCTGCTAGCTTAAAATGCTAAAATAAGGTACGTTTGCAGATTAATACTGCAATGATATAAAATATTGATTTTTTTTGTTCTCCGACCGTCTTCCTCGATGTACATGTTTTTATCTCTATTGTCATATTGCAAAAGATTCTCTATACAAGGAAGGCTCTGCGAATTTTTTTTTTAAAATTTAGGGTGTTAGAAAAATTTTGGAAATTTTTGAAAATTCTTGTCAACTATAAATTGATATTTGAATTTTACTGAGAAATAAAGGGTTTTGATAAATGTTTAGGAAATAAATAGTGAATATAAGTCTAAAGGATTAGAAGGGTGAAATGTAGAGTTTTAACAAGTGGATTTGGTTAAGTTAATGGGTTTGGAGCAGGTTTCTCCCTTAGCAATTTCAGGGAACGAAATGTTTTAAAAGGAGAGTATTGTAACAATGTAGATTTTTCGATGTTTAATTTGAAATATTTAAATGGTTTAAGTATTGAATTTGGAATTATAATTGAGTATATAAGCTTTTGAAAATTGAAATTTCAAGTGAATTGGTCAATTTTTGAATCGTTGATTTAATCGACGCGTTAAAATAGCGATTCGGGGTACAGTCTCGAAAATCGATGAAAGCAGTCCCATTGGATCCGTAATAGTGTGTTATTATCAAATTTCAAATTTCATAACGTTTGTATTTACCGTGTGGCATACGATCTTAAATCCCCAAGGATAATTGAATTGAATTTAATTTAAGTAGTCGATTTAAAAAGCTATCTTTCACATACGATTGATTTAGACTCCAGAACATATTCCATTGGGTTTGGAATAGCGGTATAACATTAGAAAAACCTCGCAGCACCCTTACATAGGGGTTCAAAATTTCCGGTTATGTAATATGAGATATTTAGAATTTAATAAAAATATATATGATCAAATCAAGTCAAATCTAAGCCAACCTATTCCACTAGCCAAAACCATTCAAACACGCTATCCCCATTTTCCTTAAATCACACGCCTCTCTCTTCCTTTTGTAAATCACCTATTCGTCCCTCCCTTCCTTCCAATATGAATCGAAAAGAGAAAAAAAAGAAAAGAAACAACACGTGATGAATCTCGATCAAATAGATGGAGACGAGGCGGCGCACATTTTGATTGACTCTAGGTTTTGGAATGCATGACCATGGCGTTCGCGTATGCAGGCAATGGGTTAGTGGATCGTTAGTGACATAGAGGAGTTAAGGGAATCGCGTTTGGAGATGGAAGGGGCTCGAGTTGCAGCTTAAGGCGATGGAATCGAACAAAGTCGCAAATTAGGTTTGGGGTCGATCGAAATCAGTTGGGCGCACGAGGGAGGGGTTAAACTGCGATGGGAGGTGGCGGCTTGTTGTGGTGGGATGCGGGTAGACCATTCTTTTTTAAGGTTAGAATGGTTAAACTTATTATTATTGTAATTCAAGTGTAAGAAAAAAAGAGGAAATTTATATATTTTTAATTAAATTTAATTTAAGTGCATTCAGTTTAATTTCAGAAAAAATCACTAACGTACATACGTCGTAAATTATTCGTACCAGGTCATGGAATAAATCACGATGGATTCGTAGTTGCAAATTCTACACGATGGAATTAAAAATTGGAATGGATTGCAAAATAAATAACACATTTGGATTAACGAATTAATTTTTAAATAGTTAAAATTAATTATTGGATGCTTGGTTGAATTTGTAAATTATCAGTCTGGATGTTATATATGTGTATATATATAGCAGTATATATGTTAGTTCTTGGATATATTTCCTGCCTATTGGAGCGGATGAGACCCTATGCACCCTATATAACAGCGGATGACCCTATATTACCGCGATATCCTGCCTTGAAATGGGATTTGTATTTTATGTTATATTAACATCTGTGGATGTAAGGAAATAGGTTGGAGGGATCCAACTGGATTCCTCAAAAATGTTGAACTTAATTTCATATATAGTTCTATATGATATGTTTGAATAATCTGCAATAGATTATGGTGTGATTTGAATTTATTGGATGCTAGGTAGCACTGGTTCAGAATTTGGTATTACAAAATACCATAAATATATACTTGAATTTGAAAAGAAATTAAAAAGGGATTTTGGAAGTAAAATATTTATATAGAATTTTGGATTAATTGATCTGGATAAAATATATAGTTTGACTTTAAATTTGTACTTAACTATTTCGGGATATTGTAAATAGATACTTTGGAATAATGTATAAAAAGGATTTTAAATAATCAAATTTGAGTGATATTTTTTTAAGTGTAAAAGGATTTTTAAAATCGAGATTTTAAATAGCTTGGGAGAATAAAAGGAAATTGGAAATAAATATAAAATTAGTTGTACCAAATCTCGATTAAGATTTTAAATTATGAAATGGAAGTAGAATGGAGATTTGGTTGGTTCTTGGAATAAAGTTTGGGTTATTAAAGAAATTTATTTATAAATGGAATTTAATTTAGAAATAATTTATTATGGATTTAAGTGATGTGAAACCGTTGTATAACTGGAAATGATACCATGGGATTTCTAAACAATGTTTATAAATAAAGTGAAATGACTATCATTTAATAAATTAAAGATATAAATTCACGGAAAGAATTTACAATGAGATGGTTAAATCAGTTTAAAAAGAAAGGATATATTTTTCTTTGGAAATGTGAAAAGGATTTATGAAACTAGGAACGTACGTTTGGTGATAAATCTAGTGAGATTTATAAATATTAGATTAGTTATATTGGAATCGTAAAAAATATTGTTGTCCAAAAGTTGAATGTGATTTAAAAAGAGCATTTTTATATATTAAACTTGGTAATTTAAATATGTTTTAGCATAAAATATTTCATAAAGTTAGGTATTTAAATATTTTTAAATTGTCAAAATGAAATATATGTTTTATAAACAAATCTTGTAAATCGATTAGAATTTCATTAACAAATCAGAATTAATTATTTTTTCAATGTTATGTAAAATAATTGTTTAAAAGTATATTTAAGTATTAAATAAGTTTTCGGAAAGTAATGGTATACTTTCATCGCGAAATCGGAGACAGTGATTGTATGTAGTTAAGTTTGGATTTCTCTGGGATAGAGACGCAATCATTGAGCCATGAATTCATGGTTGATACCGCATGGTGCTTTCCATGTTTATTTTAAAAGGTTTTTTTTTTCAAATAATTTTTGAAGGGAATAGTTTGTGAATATATATTTCGTTGGGATAAATATATACTTTTGAATAAAGAGATTTAATTAAGGAACCCTGAAACTTATAGAATTCGTTATAAATGAGTTAAGGAATTTATAATATAAATTGTGAAGGGCTTTGAGAGAAGAGAAATAAATGGAACTTTCCTACATGTTGGAAAGTAAGGGGTCCAGAAAAATATATTTTAAGTGTTGAAATAAGAGATGGTTTGAAATATTATGATATGGATATAAGTATTTGAGTTGTCTCAAATATTGAAAATTTGAAAGGGATTCGAATATATATCTTATAAAGAGATTTTGAAAATAAATTTTGGAAAATTATAATACGGGCGTAGTGACTACTTATGGATGTTATATCGACAGTAAATTAGCCAACTATTAAGTATTAGACAATTTCGTTGATCATTTCGAAGAGACCACGATCAGATTTAATTATTCGAAAACCATTTCGATCCGATTTGTGCATAACGAATGAATATCGTGAAGATGGGAAGTCAGTGATTCGGTTTGTCCAAATCCAGGACAACTTGTATGGACGAATGCTATCAGGACATCGTCATTAGAGGACGATGAGCATTCTAAGTGAAATTGTTATTGAAAGGTAATGGTAGCCTTAAGCCTCATCAACCAGAATAACTGAAAATCAAGGGAGATGCAGCAAGGCTAAGGGGGTCATACCAATTAGGGTATGTTATCACCTTTCTAGATTCCCTCAGATATATTATAAATTATGGATATGGTGGTGCATGGAAAAAGTGCCCCCGATAAGGGTGGGAACACTCGGGGTGATAACATATTCAGTTCCATCCAAGTTAGGATAGGGCTGATCTTGTGTTGTAGGTGATCCCGGCAAGGTCCGTGGTACATTTTTCTAGATGTGCACCATGGTGCCCCAGTGATTAGTCATTTTATGGAATCCATTCTCTATTAAGCACCGTATGGTTTTGGTTGTGTCCAACTATGCTGAACGTGAGATGCAAGCATTTTAGCTATTTTACTTTTTATAGACACTATAATAATATCATATGATTTTGATCTCAAATGTTTTGGTCATCGTAAGGGAAAAACCCATCATGTTTATGTATGATGCCGTCTTACGAGATACCATTGTTTATCAAATGATTTTGAAAGTAGTGATAAATTCAAATTATGCGTATTTTCTCATGTTGGTTATCCAGACTGACTCGGGTGTTATTATATTATAATGCTTGGGTCAGACCGAGTATTACAGATTCAGGTTTGGATGCTATAGAGCTCAGGAGACGAGCTGGATGACAAAGACGTATTACACGTACTTGATTATATTCCGCATTGTATTATAGGCGTATATTCAGCACTAGTGAGGACAAGTTATTATAACTATCCAGTATTGGTTTGTTGACTGTTGTAATATGATGATGGAAAGTAATAAGCAGTAATAGAGATCCTTTTGTATAAAAATCTATTATTATTTATTATATATCGTTCCACTATGATTGCGAGATTTTGTGTTATTTATATTTTCTTCTACTTTTTTCTTCTTCATCTCTAAATATTCATATTTCTGTTCAATTTGAGTTAAACTGATGTGAATTATGGTTGACTCAATGGGTACGAAGATACATGCCTTTACATTTGGTACCAAAGCTGAAGGTTAAGTGAGAACCTTGGCTTTGGTGTGGATTACTCATTCGAGATGGCATCAATGGAACCCTGGAATGATTTTGAGTGTATTAATAGATATGAGCGCGTATTTTCTAGTGAATATAAAATGTTTTATATTCTGTTGATTTATTTGTTGAGTGGTATATAAACTCCTGTCGAATAGTGGAACTCCACTAAATCGATAGTAGTTTCTAGACACTTGAAAATGGTAAACCGACACAGTATGGTTTTGAAGCGGGTAAATGAAATAATTTTACCCAAATTATATGTTGATATAAAAAGAATAATATTTTGAAAATTATTATTGTGATGTGTTTGGTTGTTGTTATATAACTAAAAGAAGATTATAAAATTAGAAATGGTTTATATAACCAAATGAAATTTTGTATAAGAATGAATTATACAAATGGATTATAGTTAAAATGGATTCAAACTAGAATTTGGAGAATTAAATCCCAAAAAATTTGAGAAATGTTTTAAATGGGTTTGAACTAAGTATTTGGAAATTTTGAAATCCCAGAAGTTTTAAAAATATTTTCCAAAGTGTTTGAAAGAATAATGGAGTTAAATTTGAGATTTTTGAAGAGAAAATGTTTTATAAATGGATTTTTGAGGCGAGAAAGCATTAAATTCACTTCAATTGCTATGAAATAATTCCGATGATGATCGTGACATCATCGGTGTTCATTTTAGAGTTTCTAAGTGATGGATTGCTATCGTAGAATTTAATATAAGGAATTTGTTTGAAAAATAAGTATTGCTTTGGAAAGGAGATTTGTGTTAAATAAAATCAAATTGGTTTTGAAAATTCCAAAGAATGGTTGTAAAAGCCAAGAATGAGCCATATATTTGATTTCAAATGATTTGAAATAAAAATCAGGTGTTTGAGTTCTAGAATTTTAATATAAATGTTAGGTAAACATTAGGAAATAAGTTATGAACTTAAAAATTGAGAATGACATTACTAGAAAAGAAAAGTATGGAATTTGTGTTTTGAAAATAAATTTTAACCTAATTGAGTTCAAATGAATAAACTTTAACTTAAGATGAATTAAATTAAACCAAGTTGGAATTGGAATTGAATTTTAACTTATGTAAGTTAAAATAAATTATGTGAATTGGAATTTAACTTAAGATAAGTTAAATAAAGGAATAAAGTTTGACTGATTTAAAACCATATCGAATGGAATTGAATATAGAATCGAAATTGTAAAGTGACTATATAACTATAAGTCATAAATTCTGAATGAAATAAAATTTAGATTAATTTTTTTGGAATTATGAATAAATAAGTTTGAATAGCTTACTGGATTGGAATTAATGGAATAAATATACATATTTAAGCTATAAAGTGATGTATAATCTTGAGTTAAAAATAAAATGTGAATATACTTGAATATAGAATTGATGGAAACATGAAAAATAAGTTGTGTAGCTTATAAAACATTGAAAAGTGATATGGAAAAACCAAAAATAAAAATGGTTCGATATTTTGGTGAAGAAAAAAGAATCCAAACTTGAGTTATAAGATAAATTTGAACTCAAGTAAATATTGATATAAAAATCTTTGTGAATTAAAAATTGGAAGTGAACTAATTGGATTAATTAATCAGTTAATTGAATATGAGGATGGAACTTAACTTGGTTAAGTAAATTGGACTGGGGATTGAAATTGAAAATGAATATGGAACTTGAGTTATGAGTAAAAATTCGACTTAGATATAAGCGAATTAAATATATTTCTAAATGTTGTTGAATAAAACAGTAAGGGATTGAAATGGTGATGATTTAGGTTATAAATAAATCCAATTTAGGTGCAAATATATTGAATATGGCTTTGGGATATTAATTAAATGTATTTGAGTATGAAGTTATGTTTTGAAGTAGAGTAAATGAAGGAACTAATTAAATTAATTAGTAAATGAAATGGAATTTGGTTGAAATAAAAATAAACTTAAGTTATATTGTTGAAATAATTTATGCTAAATGGATTAACTTAAGTATATATTAGGAATGCAAGCTTGGCTTAAATAAATGAATGAAATGGTTCATAAATAAATTAGCATGGAAGATTTCGAGCTTAGTAAAAATAGATTTGAATATAATGAATGTGGATATGAATGGGATGTAAATGAATTGACTGAGAATCAATTTGAAATGGAATAGAATTAAATATAAATTGATTTGGAACCATTTTTAAATTTTATAAAATGAATATCGTCGAATTATGATAGAAAATTTGTCATTTGACGTAAAAAGGAGTAAACTAAATTCTGTTAATCAATGGAAAGTGAATAAATTGATTTTGAAATCAATTTGGAATGGATATGAATTTGTTGGGTATAAATATGAATTGAATGATAATAAATGGTATGTGAATCATTGAGGATTAAATGAAATAGCGTATAAATTGAATTTGAGGTGAATAACCAAATGTTGAAACCCTTTGTAACGACCCAGAAAATTTTAACAATTTTAAATGATTCTATAACGTATTTAATTGAATATTTGTGAAATCTTATAATAATTGAATTTTTAAATAAAATGTTTATATATTTAGAATATGTATATTTAAATATAGCAGATTGTAAATTTTCAAATAATTTTATGGAAGTTTATTTAATTGAGAAAACGTGCTGTCCAATTCAAGCTATTAATTGCTTTAATTGATTTCTGAATCAGTGCGTAACGGTTTCTTTTTACTACCGTTAAAGATTTCTATTGCTTAATACTTTTCCAATCCAGGTAGACTTTTCCATTCGTAACCATTAATAAATTTGAGATGATGATGCAAACCAGAGAGACGAAGTCATAGGTCGGCTCCGACCTAACTTGTTTTTAAGACGAGCACGACCTAAGAAATCACAAGGTGAAGAGTTCCGACCTAACGAGCCTCGATCTAATGAGCTCCGACCTAAGGGGTTACAAGAGGAAGACACACGAGTTAGTAAAGAAAGATTGAGTCGTTTTCGACCTAACTGGAATCCAGGATGTGAAGGCCTAGGTCGGCTCCGATCTAAGGAACCATGTGGGGAAAATATGCGAGTTAATGTAGAGGAGTTAAGTCGTTTCTGACCTAACGAAGAGGCAACACGAGTTAACGAAGTTTCGGTTTCTGGTCGTTCTGATGTTTTAGGTCGGCAACGACCTAAGGAAGAAGACTTAGGTCGGCCACGACCTAATGATAATGTTGAAGAACGCTCACGACCTATGGAAGGAATGTTAGGTGGTCTACGACCTAAAGAAACACGTGGAAAGAAGCTACGAGCTAACAGACCCTTAGGTCGTATGGAGGAAGCCGCGTTTTTAGGTCGCGTACGACCTAACTCCTTTAGGTCACGGAATGATTTCTGAAGCCGCTCCTTTAGGTCGCGAACGACCTAAATCATAAGCCGTTGATGTGCTAGGTCGCAGACAAGTGTGAGCCATTGGTCTTTAGGTCGTTATGTGTGAAGCGCCTACTGTTTTGTAATCTGTTAGGTCGGCAACGACCTAGTAAAGTCGTAGGTTGTAGGAGGGTTGAGTTACCGTTGTTTTAGGTCGCTGGAAGGGTGCTGTGTGTCTGTTAAGTCGGCAACGACCTAATATAGGTCGTGTGATGGGTTGTTTGTAAGTGTGTGTTGTAATAAGTCATGCACGACCTAAGTGTTGTCCAATGTTGAGTTGTGTGTGTGTGTTGTAAACTCTATAAATAGCAGGGTTGAGTCATTTGTAAAGTGGTTGATATTTGAATAAAATTCTCTTTTGTTAGCTTTGTGCTTTCATACAAATTGGTAGTTGAGTGTGATCTCCTATCTCCTCTTTCGGTTAATCGAGTGCGCTCGATTCAACGATCGTAGAAGCCGATTCACGGTATCTAGTGCGCTAGATCAACGTGCGAAGAATCGTAGATCTTCTTTCTCGGCATCGTGCGCGATCAACGAGGCAAAGATAGCTAGAATCCGGTATCTTTGGATCAACGGATTTGGGCCTTGCAGTATTCTCAACTCACCGATTGCTACATTCCATCAATTGAAGTTTGTTTCGATTTATCCGCTGCGTCAGTTTTGGTATCAGAGCCATACTTAGCCAATCATAGCTAAGTTGATTCTTGGAGCCAAGTATTTGGAGTTTATCGTGTTCATCTTGAAGTTGCAACGAGTTTGAAGATTCCGATCCATTCCATTTTGGATCTAGAGTGGAGATTTGTTTGAATTTGATTTGTGTTGAAGTACTTGAGCTTGAGCCGAGCTAAGTTGTGTAGTGGTATAGGCCGAGTCAAGAGAAGTTTAAGGCCGAGCCTTGTGAAGTTGTGTGGAAGCTTGTGAAGCCGTGACTTGAAGATTTTGTTGTTCAATCATGCCGCCTAGAAGAGCTAACCGACATCAAAACGTTGAAGCTTTGTATCGAAGAGAAGAAGCCGATCAAATGGAGCAACGTATGCATGAGAAGATTGATGAAGGCATTGGTAGGTTGGAGAAGCTTATGATTGATATAAATCAAAGTAGAAGAAGAAATTCACCTGAATCCATCCGTGGGGGTAGTAGAGTGTCATCACATTCAGAACGGGAGAGGAGAGAAAGTCAAGAGCATAGGAGTGTTGACAATCGAAGTAGTAGGAATGTTGATGATCATGATAGACGGGATGTTGGTAGTAGGGGTGGTGGTGGTAGAGATGTTGGAGGACGTGAAAGACAACGATATACATCAGACTTTGATGAGGAGTTTGACGGTGAGAGGGGAAGTATTCATTTCAGAGACCGAGATCAGGGACGACGTCAGTATCGGGTTATTGATGATGATCGACGTTGGGAATCGGGAATGAAGATGGAAATTCCGGAGTTTAAAGGAGGGATGGTAGCTGAAGAATTCTTGGATTGGTTATCTAATGTGGAGGAAATTTTTGACTTTAAGGAAGTTCCGGAGAATCGACGGGTGAAGTTAGTTGCTACTAGGTTGAGGGGAAGAGCATTGGCATGGTGGCAGCAAACTAAACTTACCAGAGAACGGATAGGGAAGTCAAAGGTTGAGTCTTGGGATAAGATGAAGAAGATGATGAGAGCTACATTTTTACCATACAACTATCAATCACTTATGTACCAGAGATTGCAGAATCTACGGTAGGGGACAAAATCAGTAAATGACTATACGGATGAATTTTACCAACTCATTGCCAGGAACGATATAATGGAGACAGAAGAATAGCTGACTGCTAGGTTTGTTGGAGGGTTGAGAATGCAGATCCAGGATATGGTTAATATGTTCGATCCCAGATCTGTAGCGGAGGCACATCAAAAGGCGTTAGCTTGGGAAAGCAAGGAAGGCGTGGTGGTGGTGTGTTTACTAATTCTAACAATCAAGCAAAGGGTGTCGGTGGAAGTTCTAATGTTACTAAAGCTGTTGCCAAACCAGTTGTGAAGGAGGGTGAGAAGGCGAAGGTTGGCAGTGGATTCAAATGTTACAACTGCCAGGAGATGGGTCATAAAAGCAATGAATGTCCGAAGCCGAAGAAGAGAACTATGATAGTTGAAGCTGAGGATGAGGAGGAAGAAGCTGAATGTTCTAATTCACCTTATGTTGAGGAGGAAGAAGAAGTGTCGGGAGACGAAGGTTGTAATCTGATGATGAGGAGGTCTTGTTTGACGCCAAAACAAGAGGAGGAAGATAGTTGGTTGAGGAATAACATATTTCAATCTACTTGCACTATTCTTGGGAAAGTTTGTAAATTTGTCATTGATGCTGGGAGTTGCGATAATATTATCTCTACAGAGGCAGTGAGGAAATTGGAGTTGAAAACCGAGAAGCATCCTAAACCATACAAGTTAGCTTGGTTAAGGAAGGGTGGTGAAGTGAAAGTTGGGAGAAGAGCTTGCGTGAAATTTTCTATTGGGAAGAAATACAAAGATGAAATTTGGTGCGATGTAGTGGACATGGATGTGTGTCATCTGTTGTTGGGCAGGCCATGGCAGTTTGATCGAGCAGTACAACACGATGGTCGGGCCAATAGCTATAGTTTCATGTTCGAAGGTACTAAAATCACTTTGGTTCCCAAGAAGCAACAACAGAAGGAGAGCAAGCTGGAGGAGATTGAGGAATTGAAAACTCTGTTGACTTTGAAGGAGTTTGTTAAGGAGGTTGAAGAGGAGCCTGAAGTATACTTGTTGATTGGGCGTGAGAGCAGTGAAGAGGTTGAAATTGCCAAAGAAGCAAAGCCAGTTTTGAAAGAGTTTGAAGATGTATTTCCAGAAGAGTTGCCAAAGGAGTTACCGCCACTGAGAGACATTCAACATCAAATCGATCTTGTTCCGGGAGCAGTATTACCGCATAGACCACATTATCGAATGAGTCCGAAGGAACATGAAGAGTTGAGAAGGCAGGTGGAAGAGTTGCTTGAACAGGGACGTGTGCAGGAGAGTCTGAGTCCATGTGCTGTGCCAGCTTTATTGGTACCCAAAAAGGACGGGACGTGGAGGATGTGCACTGACAGTCGAGCATTGAACAAGATTACCGTGAGATATAGATTTCCAATGCCGAGGTTGGATGACTTACTGGATTAGTTGAGTGGGGCAACTATCTTTTCGAAGATTGATTTGAAGAGTGGTTACCACCAGATTCGAATTAGACCTGGAGACGAATGGAAGACAGCGTTCAAGACGAGAGAGGGGTTATACGAATGGTTGGTTATGCCATTTGGTTTATCAAATGCACCTAGTACATTCATGCGGGTGATGAATCAAATCTTTAGACCATTCATTGGGAAGTTCGTGGTAGTTTATTTCGATGATATTCTGATATATAGCAGGAGTATGGAGGAGCATGTTCTACATTTGAGGGAAGTGTTGATTATTCTTCGCGAGGAACAATTTTATGCTGCTACGAAGAAATGTGTGTTCATGGCAAGAAGTGTTTTATTTCTGGGGTATATTGTTTCGGAAGCAGGAATTCAAGTTGACCAGAATAAAGTGGAAGCAGTCAGGAATTGGCCACAGCCGAGGACGATTACAGAGGTGAGGAGTTTTCATGGGCTAGCATCATTCTACCGAAGATTCATTCCGCACTTCAGTAGCGTGATGGCTCCAGTTACTGATTGCATGAAGGGGAAACAATTTGTATGGTCAGAGGAAGCGGGGGTTGCTTTTGAGAAGATCAAGGAATTGTTGACGTCTGCACCAATTCTTGTTTTACCGAATTTTCAGTTATTGTTTGAATTGCATACTGATGCATCGAAGGTCGGTATTGGAGGAGTTCTGAGTCAGAATGGGAAGCCAGTTGCTTATTTCAGTGAAAAGTTATCAGGAGCAAAGATGAGATACAGTACATATGACGTTGAATTCTATGCTGTGGTACAAGCTGTTAAGCACTGGAGGCAATATCTATTTCAGAAAGAATTTGTCCTATACACTGATCATGAGGCATTGAAGCATTTACAGGGGCAAGACAAGATTTCAGCGAGACATGCATCATGGATTGCTTATTTACAACAGTTTACTTTTGTCGTGAAACATAAGTCAGGGGTGACGAATCGTGTAGCAGATGCATTAAGCAGGAGGAGTCATTTATTAACGACATTGAAGGTTGAGGTGACAGGGTTTGAAATGTTGCCAGAGCTGATTGAAGAAGATCCTTACTTTGTGAAATGTGTAGAGAAAGTCAAGGAAGGAAATACCGATGAATTTGTGATGGTTGATGGATTCTTGTTCAAGGGGAATCAATTATGTATTCCAGATTGTAGTTTGAGATTGAAAATTATCAAGGAGTTACACGAGGAAGGGCATGTGGGCCATGATCGTACTTTGCAATTGATTTCACAGTCTTACTTTTGGCCGTCGACGAGGAAAGAAGTGGGAAGGTTTGTGGAGCGATGTCATATTTGCCAAGTTTCGAAAGGAACCGCGACCAATGCTGGGTTGTATATGCCGTTGCCTGTACCGGCTAAACCATGGGTTGATGTGAGTATGGACTTTGTATTGGGATTGCCGAGAACGCAGCGTGGTAATGATTCCATATATGTAGTGGTTGACAGATTTTCTAAAATGGCACATTTTATTGCTTGCAAGAAGACGGCGGATGCTGTTCGTGTTGCTCAGTTATTTTTCAAGGAGATCTATCGACTTCATGGATTGCCAGAGTCTATTATGTCGGATAGAGATACTCGTTTTCTGAGTCACTTTTGGTTAAGTTTGTGGAAGATGGTGGGAACGAAGTTGAATTTTAGCAGTGCTTATCATCCACAAACAGACGGACAGACCGAAGTTGTTAACAGATCGTTGGGAAATTTGTTGCGATGTCTTGTGAAGGACAATCTGAAGAGTTGGGACATGAAGTTATGCCAAGTTGAGTTTGCACATAATCATGCAGTGAATCGTAGCACGGGATTCAGTCCATTTCAGATTGTATATTCAAATTTACCCAGGGGACCGTTGGACTTAGCGGTGGTACCACAACCGAAGGGGACGGTTAAACGAGCTGCTGATTTTGTTGAAGGATTGACGGAATGTCATAGAATCGTTCAAGAACGATTGGAAAAGTCAAATGAGAAGTATAAGCGGGCTGCTGATTTGAAACGACGGAGTGTTGAATTTAAGGAAGGTGATTTGGTTTATGATGTATTGACGAAGGATCGTTTTCCGGTGGGTGCTTATAACAAGTTGAAAGCTAGAAAAATTGGTCCTGTGGAAGTTGTGAAACGGAGTAATGAAAACGCTTATAAGTTGAAGCTGCCGGAGGATGTGTACACTTCTGACGTGTTCAATGTTAAACATCTTGTGCCATATTATGAAGATGAACAATCAGATGTAGGAAAATTTACAAATTCGAGGACGAATTTTTCTCAACCCGGGAAGGATGATGCAAACCAGAGAGACGAAGTCATAGGTCGGCTCCGACCTAACTTGTTTTTAAGACGAGCACGACCTAAAAAATCACAAGGTGAAGAGTTCCGACCTAACGAGCCTCGATCTAATGAGCTCCGACCTAAGGGGTTACAGGAGGAAGACACACGAGTTAGTAAAGAAAGATTGAGTCGTTTCCGACCTAACTGGAATCCAGGATGTGAAGGCCTAGGTCGGCTCCGATCTAAGGAACCATGTGGGGAAAAGATGCGAGTTAATGTAGAGGAGTTAAGTCGTTTCCGACCTAACGAAGAGGCAACACGAGTTAACGAAGTTTCGGTTTTTGTTCGTTCTGATGTTTTAGGTCGGCAACGACCTAAGGAAGAAGACTTAGGTCGGCCATGACCTAATGATAATGTTGAAGAACGCTCATGACCTATGGAAGGAATGTTAGGTGGTCTACGACCTAAAGAAACATGTGGAAAGAAGCTACGAGCTAACAGACCCTTAGGTCGTATGGAGAAAGCCGCGTTTTTAGGTCGCGTACGACCTAACTCCTTTAGGTCACGGAATGATTTCTGAAGCCGCTCCTTTAGGTCGCGAACGACCTAAATCATAAGCCGTTGATGTGCTAGGTCGCAGACAAGTGTGAGCCGTTGGTCTTTAGGTCGTTATGTGTGAAGCGCCTACTGTTTTGTAATCTGTTAGGTCGGCAACGACCTAGTAAAGTCGTAGGTTGTAGGAGGGTTGAGTTACAGTTGTTTTAGGTCGCTGGAAGGGTGCTGTGTGTCTGTTAAGTCGGCAACGACCTAATATAGGTCGTGTGATGGGTTGTTTGTAAGTGTGTGTTGTAATAAGTCGTGCACGACCTAAGTGTTGTCCAATGTTGAGTTGTGTGTGCGTTGTAAACTCTATAAATAGCAGGGTTGAGTCATTTGTAAAGTGGTTGATATTTGAATAAAATTCTCTTTTCTTAGCTTTGTGCTTTCATACAAATTGGTAGTTGAGTGTGATCTCCTATCTCCTCTTTCGGTTAATCGAGTGCGCTCGATTCAACGATCGTAAAAGCCGATTCACGGTATCTAGTGCGCTAGATCAACGTGCGAAGAATCGTAGATCTTCTTTCTCGGCATCGTGCGCGATCAACGAGACGAAGATAGCTAGAACCGGTATCTTTGGATCAACGGATTTGGGCCTTGCAGTATTCTCAACTCACCGATTGCTACATTCCATCAATTGAAGTTTGTTTCGATTTATCCGCTGCGTCAGATCATCGACCTTGCTTTTATTATTCCTTGTAGTTTCGTGCACTGACTTTACCTTTTCTACTACTCATAATTTTCTCTATACGTTTCTTTTGCAATTGAAGCGTATATTTATATTTATGGTGGTGCGTTTATTCTGGTCTCTCTTTATTTTTGTTTTTAACGCTTGAAAGAATCTCAAATCATCAAGCTAGTAGCATTCGTTCCTTCCCTCGCTTTCATAAAGCCTATAATATATAAACCACTTGCTTATAGATCCGAACACAACTTTGTCATAAAATTTAATGTGCCTTCCTCTCCCTATTATTTCGGTTCCAACCTTCCTAGTAAATGGCTTTTAATAAATTTTGGCTAAATCATAGCTACGGACTTTTCAAATTTCTTTTATTTTATAATTATTTCCAGTTCCTTCATTGCTTCAAAATTTTTGAACGTGCCTAATCGTCTCAGCATGTATATATAATGTAAGCCTACATTTCCTTGGAAAGCTATTGCTGACAAAAATTTCCCGATTTCTTTCCTTTTATCCATTTTTATACCCTTGACTTTCAAAACACATTATGTGTTATACAAACAAACAAAAATTTATTGCTTTAAGTATATAGCTAAATCAACTATTGACCGTTACAATTACTTTTTTTTTTCATTTCAATTTATTACTTAAATAACGTTTTGATGAATTAATGGACAACTTTACGTTTCTTTTGCTTTTGAAAACTTTATATTTATAGTGTACGTTTCTTTTGCATTTCAAAAATTTGAAACATGGTGCCCCATTTAAGCCATTAATTGTTTTAATTATTTTTATTAATTAACATATAACTGTTGCTTTTTATTATTCTAGGATTTACATCCATACTTTAATCTCTGCTGTTCCATTTATTTCATTTGAAATCTAAATTTATTTACCATTCATTTATACGCCTCTTTCTCTTCAATCTTTTACCTCTTCGTTTCCGTGTTTCTAGGAATATATATATATATATATATATATATATATATATATATAGTATAACATAGATTGCATCTTCTTTTCTCTCTGTAGGCTATTCGTTGCCCTCAAATTAATATTAAAAGAGGAGAGAGCTTTGTAAATATTATATAAAGTCATATAGCACGTTCACATATCAGATGCAGACCTACCTTTATATTTAAGAAACGTGCATTTTGACTGTTGCCATCCCCGTATTTATTTCTTTCCTTTTTGAAATTAAAACGTATACGTTTTACATTTATTTATTTCTAAACCATTCAGTGCCTTTCCTTTAAATCAATCCATTCTCTTCTTATTTGTTTTAATTTATTTCCTCTTTTCACCAACACTCAATATTTATACATATTTGTTTTAATTCATTTTCTCTATACATGTGCATTCAATCTTTATACATATTTGTTTTAATTCATTTTCTCTATACATGTGCATTCAATCTTTATACATATTTGTTTTAATTTATTTTCTCTTTTCACCAGCATTCAATGTTTATATACATATTTGTTTCATTTTATTTTCTCTGTTCACCAGCATTTAATCTTTATATATTTGTTTTAATTTATTTCCTCTTTCTTTTTTTTTACTTCTCCTTAATTTATAGGAATAAATTCTTAAATTTCCTCTAGCCATTACTATCTTTATTTCTTGCCACTTTAAACAAAATTTCTTTCCACTTTATCAATGTGAGGCTTCTCTTATAAATACAAATCACTCGTACATACCCTACTCCATATCAATAGACCTTCATCTCTTCTCTTGCGTGTGAAGCTTGTTCTGTAGGTAAATGGCTGCACTAAATTTTTTTTTCTTCTTATTTCTTTTCTTTTTCTTCTTCTTTTCCATCCTTTTCTTTTGTTTTATTTTTGTTTATATTACTTTTGCTTTTCCTTTATTTTAAGCATAACATGCTTCAAGTATATATTTTACATTATAAGTATGTTTATATAGTGCAGCGCAAGTATACAATAAATTTAAAGTTATAAACATTTGCATTTGTTCTATGGTTAGTTTTATATGAGTATTTATTGAAATTTGTATAGTCTGACTTTTGAATATACATTGAGTTATTTCATACGGTTTATATATAATATAAGATGTTTAGCAGTCTGCATATATGTTACAGTATGTAAGATTTTTATATAAGAAAAAAGAAAGGTGTTAATTTTATATTGGATTATTTATAAAAAGGTGTTAATTTTATAATATATATATTGTTGGACAGTATACATTTATAAATATATTAATATACATTAAGTTATAAAACATAAGTTTGATGTATAGGTAGAGTTTGCATGGGTTTAAATTTTCCTTCTGTTGTTTAAAATATAGTTGTAGAGTTATAAAATTTTGGGGAGAATATATAGTATAATATATTTTAAGTTAGTTTGTGTGTCTGTTCAGAGATGAATTATTATACAAATACAGTTTTATAAGATCTAAGATCTGTTGTTTTAAAATGTAAGTTTATACTAGTGATTATATGGGTTAAAATTTGACATTGATATTTGTAAGATGATAAAGAAAGTTTAATGTAAGTGTTAACATGTAAGAAATGCCTGAAGCCTGTTTTAATATTAAAGAAAATACTGGAATTTAAATTGTTAAATTAAGTTGGAGCTGTGCTCTCGCCCTTCTCTTTCTTATAAATATTTTGCAAAAGGTAAATTTTTATCAAGTATAAGGTGTGTAGTGTTTCAGCAAATCAAGGAAAGTCGATAATGTCTTAACAATAATAATGTGGAATGTTGACTTAAATGTTGATTTAAATATGATTATAAAAAAAAATTATGTTAATATTGGTTTTAAACATAGTTTTGCAGTTTTCTATTATTTGCATTTGTTTGAAAATGTATGTATGTATATGTAATTTTAATGCGTTTCAAAACTAATATTGATTAAGAGAGTAATATAATAGAATAATATTTGTATTTCATTTCGGTCTACATAAAGCAGTTTCTAATCTATTTTCATCGATCTCTATTTATCAGCTGTCCATCGTATTCGTGCCAATCTTGCTTCGCTTTGAAAATTTTGTTTGGATTTGTTCGATGTCTAGATCGTGATCCAGCGTAGCTCAATTCTTTGTCCAATCTATCTAGCCTCGAAAGGTGAGCAATCACTCGAGATTTAACATTCTTATATTTATTAGATTTGATTCCAATTGAAACGACAATTGAAATATGTTGTTATTAGTTATTTAAATTGTTTATATGCTATTATTTGTAACTGTTCACCTATGGGATATGACACCATATCCTGTTGTTTATATTATACTGTTATTGATGATATATGCCTGTTATATTATTATTATATGTTATCACTCTACAAGTTCCCTGTAGTTTAGAATTCACTATGGGTTGAAATTATACATACCCGAACGGACTTTAGAATAGGAGAATTTCGTTATGAGTTGAAATGATAGACCCAAGCGATTTTCATTTAATTGAATTTGGGATTACGGTTGAAATGATATCCACCCGTATATATTTAGTGTACGGTTCGAAATGATAAATATCCGTAGCACTTGACCATATGATAGGAAATATATACAGACACCGTTGGTCCATATATATAAAAATATTTTGAAATAAGTTCATTGTTTTGGAAAGAAATATATGGTCTTAATAAATATTAATTCTTAAATTATTATATATAAAGGGTAATGATATATATATATATAGATTTAATAATATTTAAGTCAATTAAGATTGATTTAATACATAAATTATGTTAATTATTTAGGTAAATTATAGTTCAAATAGATTTTTGCAATAATTGGGATAAATTAAGATTGGGAGATAAATTTGAGTTTATTAAAAATGGTATTTAAATAAGGATTTATTTAATTAAATCAATTTGAAATTTTGAATGGGAAATTTAAGGGTATGATTTTGTAACTGGATTTTTGATGTAAGTGATTTAATGAATATTTTACGTTTAAATATATTAAAGAAAATATTGAGTAAAATGTAATTAAGGTTACTTAAATGATATTGAATCTAATAAGGGAGTATTTCAAGACTAAATAATAATGAGGTTAAATCGAGATCTATATAAAACTGTTATATTGAACTTTTAAATATTAAAGCCTTGAACTATATTGGAATTTAAATGGTTTATTTTGAGATTCGGATCTGTATTTGAAATAAATATAGTTGAATTCGTTATTTAGAAACTAAATTGAATTTAAATTGATAAATTAAGATTGGATTTAATTTGAATAGGAAGGTCGGGTTGATGTTGAAACAATTTGTTAAGTTGAGGAAATTGAAAATACTTTACTCTATAAATTATTTAATATATATATAAATACTATTTTGGGAAATATAGAGATATTTGAAGTGAAAATGATATTTGGTTTTGAAGTATAAATTAAGTTGAAGGGACTACGGTGTTATAGTGTATATTTCTACCTTGTAGATAGTTCTATGGACCCTTAGAGGATGGTTATCCCAAACATCCTTTAAGTTAATTGTATTTCAGTTGATATTTCACTTGAGTTGGATTTATTTAGATAAGAATGTTAATCCTGACTCGAGTGTTTTGTGTTTTTCTTTACGCTCGGGTCAGACTGAGTGATACAGCATTTGAGACTAACCTTCGAAGTTGGAGTTTGCTTGAAGATCCAGCTATCTATCCTTTCAGTCATCCAGTTGATTGGTCCAGAGAAGTCTTCCGCACGTACTGGAGACTTCACTGTATCTGAGATATTCTATTGTACTTTATCTCTAACTCTGATTTTTTTTATAGTAGCTTCATGAACTACTATCTATTTATTCCACTGCGTATTTTTGTACTACTTTGTATCTGTGATTCTGTGTTTGATTTATTTACTGTATATGTTGGGTTTTGCCAAATTTTAATTAACAATCTGATATTTTGAGCAATTCAAGTCCGACATCTGCGGATGCGAATGGTTGAAAATAGCAGGTCGTTACAGTTGGTATCAGACTTTGGCTCTAGGCAAAACTTATCATATATGGTAAATTTATTTACAGAATCACTTTCGTTCGAGTTGAATCTCTTCCTTTCTGACTCGATTTCCTTTGAATTTTGGAATGTCCCTCGGTTCCAAAATTCATTCTTGTCTCTCCCTAATTATATTCGTTCGATTCTGGAGTATCCCATAACTCCACTGAATGATTCGTAAAAGGGGGGTGAAAACTCCTTTTCAATTGGCATTGATTCACCGAAGATTTTTTTGTATCATCGGTTTACGATGCTGTTGTATCTTGGTATGCCGAATTCTATCTCTGGCGATCGAATGTCGATTTGTTTTGGAATTCCGCGTCGATTATATTCCTGAAGTCACGGTTGACTCGGTTAAGGTCGCCCGCGATTTGTAGATGTATATCCATCTTCCATTTTGTAATTTAATTATCTCATCTTCGATCGAGTCTATCTTCGAATCAGGATTCTATTGATTGGAGTTCCGCTAATTTAAATCTCTATCTTTGTTTGAAACCCATTCTTTGAAAAATCGGGTATGTTGTATTTTTGAAATTGTTTATACCGAAATTATTATTTTGATAACTATGGTTTTATTCTATATATAAAAGTGAAAATGTTTTCGATAAGGATTATATACCCATATAAAAAGGTTTTGAAAGGATTTGAAATTTTGAAAAATTATAAGAAATTGATTTATATAAAATTGATTTATAACTGTAGAGTTAAATTTGAAATTCGAGAATTGAATTCCGGTATTTTGAAATTGGTTTTAAGATTTTGCAAGATATATAAAAATAATACGATTTAAAAGTATTTTTCGAATAAGAAATGTTTCTAATGAATTTTAATAATTTTGAAGAAATTTCAAAGAAGTTTTGAAGAAAATAGAAGTCCAGAACTCACTTATGTCGCTGGAAAATAATTTCGGTGATGAGTGCACGCATCATCGACATTGATTTTCGAGTTTCAAAGTGGGGGAGATGCCACTTTAATAGCTTCGCTATGCAAATGATTTTGTAAAACCTTTTTGATTACAAATTCCGAAGTATAATTTGATATTTTAAAAAGATATAGGTATATATTTTAAAACAATTTAAAATGAGACCGGTGTTCAGTCCTCGAGTTTCAGATTTAATAATTGGTTTATTGATTTATGTTGATTTTCAAATCTTGAATTTGGAAATTTGATTTCCCTAACTATTTTGAATGTTCGAACACTTCCAAATCGAGATTAAATTTTTAAAGCTAAGAAATTTCGAAGAGGACAAAATGTTTGATAAAGCATATAAGTTTTGTTTTGTATGTTAAGTTTGAAACCTTTTGTTAGGTAAATGAATATGACTATTTTGAAATTATACTAATGTGGAATTTAATTTTAAATGTTTTGAAAAACTATTAGTTTTAAATAATGGTTTTCAGAAAGGAAAATTTGATATTTCAAATAAAAAAATAAACACTTTAAAGGGTTAAAGGGATAATTATTAATTTGGAAACCATTTGAGTATAATTAATTTTGAGAAAATTTTTGGTTTTGAAATTAAATTGAAATTAAAAACCAGTACTTATATTGTGATTTTGGAAATGAATTTGGTTGACTTGAATTATTTTAATTTGGAAACTGGGATAAATTTCCTTACCTATTATTTTGGGAACTTTGAAATTTAGATATTTAATCTGGAAGAAAACTTGGTGAAATCATATATGATATTGAAATGATTTGAAACTGAGAACCTTATATTATTAAGCATTTGATTTGGGAGTGGTCAAACTTATATAAAATGGATTTGTATAAGTATAAAGTTGATTTGAAATCTATTGATTTGAAAGGTACTCAATTTGGAAAGAGAATTTTATATAATCAAAGTCTATATAAGTATGTTTTGATATACTATTGATTTGGAAAGTATTCGATTTAGAAAGGAATCCTATATATATGGACTTTATATAAGTACGATATTTGAAAGTATTTGGAAAGGTACTATATGATATATATTTTCGAAATAAAGATATGGAAAGTGCCTTCTACTTGATATCCGCTTTGTGGCCACATCGTGGATTCATTCTATCGATATTATTCTCTCTGATTTTTGGTTTTCCGGATGTAACACTCGAGTGTTCCCACCATGGCGTAACCCATGGTTTTTTTTTTCTCTCGTGAATGCATAGCGAAATTGCCTGGCTGAGTCTTGCCTAGGGGTATGGATTGTTTCCTGGGGGATCCAGGCGTAACCATTGTGTATCCTGCAATCTGTGTAGGTCGCGAATAGTAGCGCAAGTGCCTGGCTGAGTCTTGCCTAGGGGTACGGATTGTTTCCTGGGGGATCCAGGCGTAACCATTGTGTATCCTGCACTCTACTAGTCATCATGGCGTAACTCACAGGGCTGAGAAAGCTTACGGATATGGATTGTTTCCTGGGGGACCCAGGCGTAACCATTGTGTATCTGCGAACCATGATCGGACAAAGGTTTTGGTTTGGTTGTTTTGTTTGGATTGTACTTTCCATATCTGGTTTTTTTAAAGGTTTTTCAAGTATTTTCACTGGGTGTTGAAACGGGTCTACCAAGTACTTGAAGAATTCTAGCTTTGCGCCTGATCAACGCATGGCCAGAGTCTGCAAGAACGAGGATAAACTTGTTGAAACATCGAGTTATAAAAGTATTTTCGAAAGGAAAATTTATATCGATATAATAGTATTTTATTATAAAAGTATTTTTCCCAACAAAGAATTTTTGAATTAATATTTGAAATTTAAATTCTTATGGTTCTAGATTAATTATTCGTGCCCGATACTATTCCTTGCATCTACCTTATCTGCTCAGTTTAGTTATTCACCTTGATTCTGTTTTCCAAACCTACCTTCCTTTCCTTTTTGAATAAATCTTTTAAATATTGGTTATTTGTATACTACAATGTTTTATATAAAATTTTAGTGTTGTAAATATTTTTGAAGTTATAAATTAAATAAAACGTCTTTAAAGAAAATGATTATTAATTTATTGATAATATTTGAAAGGTATCTTGAGATAAATTAAAAATTTCATAAATTTTGGATTTTATATTTTCAATAGTCTTTGTAAATAGAAGTAATAATGTAAGTAATTGTTTGCAAAGGAGTTTGAGAAGTATTAAATATTAAAGAAAATTTAATTTCAAATGAAATTTTCAAATAAATATTTTAAATAAAATTTATATAGTTTTAAAAATTTATTGTTTATCTTGGCTTTCAATCTATTTTTTTTCTGGTTGTTTTATTCTCCTACCTCCTTCCTTTTCGGGGACGAAAAGTTTTGAGTGGGGGAGAGTGTAACGACCCGGAAAATTTTAACAATTTTAATTGATTCTATAACGTATTTAATTGAATATTTGTGAAATCTTATAATAATTGAATTTTTAAATAAAATGTTTATATATTTAGAATACGTATATTTAAATATAGTAGATTGTAAATTTTCAAATAGTTTTATGGAAGTTTATTTAATTGAGAAAACGTGTTGTCCAATTCAAGCTATTAATTGCTTTAATTGATTTCTGAATCAGTGCGTAACGGTTTCTTTTTACTACCGTTAAAGATTTCTATTGCTTAATACTTTTCCAATCCAGGTAAACTTTTCCATTCGTAACCATTAATAAATTTGAGATCATCGACCTTGCTTTTATTATTCCTTGTAGTTTCGTGCACTGACTTTACCTTTCCCACTACTCATAATTTTCTCTATACGTTTCTTTTGCAATTGAAGCGTATATTTATATTTATGGTGGTGCGTTTATTCTGGTCTCTCTTTATTTTTTCTTTTTAACGCTTGAAAGAATCTCAAATCATCAAGCTAGTAGCATTCGTTCCTTCCCTCGCTTTCATAAAGCCTATAATATATAAACCACTTGCTTATAGATTCGAACACAACTTTGTCATCAAATTTAATGTGCCTTCCTCTCCCTATTATTTCGGTTCCAACCTTCCTAGTAAATGGCTTTAATAAATTTTGGCTAAATCATAACTACGGACTTTTCAAATTTCTTTCATTTATAATTATTTCCAATTCCTTCATTGCTTCAAAATTTTTGAACATGCCTAATCATCTCAGCATGTATATATAATGTAAGCCTACCTTTCCTTAGAAAGCTATTGCTTACAAAAATTTCCTGATTTCTTTCCTTTTATCCATTTTTATATCCTTGACTTTCAAAACTCATTATGTGTTATACAAACAAACAAAAATTTATTGCTTTAAGTGTATAGCTAAATCAACTATTGACCGTTACAATTTTTTTTTTCATTTCAATTTATTACTTAAATAACGTTTTGATGAATTAATGGACAGCTTTACGTTTCTTTTGCTTTTTGAAAACTTTATATTTATAGTGCACGTTTCTTTTGCATTTCAAAAATTTGAAACATGCTGCCCCATTTAAGCCATTAATTGTTTTAATTATTTTTCTTAATTAACATATAACCGTTGCTTTTTATTATTCTAGGATTTACATCCATACTTTAATCTCTGCTGTTCCATTTATTTCATTTGAAATCTAAATTTATTTACCATTCATTTATACGCCTCTTTCTCTTCCCTCTTTTACCTCTTCGTTTCCGTGTTTCTAGGAATATATATATATATATATATATATATATAGTATAACATAGATTGCATCTTCTTTTCTCTTTGTAGGCTATTCGTTGCCCTCAAATTAATATTAAAAGAGGAGAGAGCTTTGTAAATATTATATAAAGTCATATAGCACGTTCACATATCGGATGCAGACCTACCTTTATATTTAAGAAACGTGCATTTTGACTGTTGCCATCCCCGTATTTATTTCTTTCCTTTTTGAAATTAAAACGTATACGTTTTACATTTATTTATTTCTAAACCATTCATTGCCTTTCCTTTAAATCAATCCATTCTCTTCTTATTTGTTTTAATTTATTTCCTCTTTTCACCAATACTCAATCTTTATACATATTTGTTTTAATTCATTTTCTCTATACATGTGCATTCAATCTTTATACATATTTGTTTTAATTTATTTTCTCTTTTCACAAGCATTCAATGTTTATATACATATTTGTTCCATTTTATTTTCTCTGTTCACCAGCATTTAATCTTTATATATTTGTTTTAATTTATTTCCGCTTTCTTTCTTTTACTTCTCCTTAATTTATAGGAATTAATTCTTAAATTTCCTCTAGCCATTACTATCTTTATTTCTTGCCACTTTAAACAAAATTTCTTTCCACTTTATCAATGTGAGGCTTCTCTTATAAATACAAATCACTCGTACATACCCTACTCCATATCAATAGACCTTCATATCTTCTCTTGCGTGTGAAGCTTCTTCTGTAGGTAAATTGCTGCACTAATTTTTTTTTTCTTCTTATTTCTTTTATTTTTCTTCTTCTTTTTCATCCTTTTCTTTTGTTTTATTTTTGTTTATATTGCTTTTGCTTTTCCTTTATTTTAAGCATAATATGCTTCAAGTATATATTTTACATTATAAGTATGTTTATATAGTGCAGCGCAAGTATACATTAAATTTAAAGTTATTAACATTTGCATTTGTTCTATGGTTAGTTTTATATGAGTATTTATTGAAATTTGTATAGTCTGACTATTGAATATACATTGGGTTATTTCATACGGTTTATATATAATATAAGATGTTTAGCAGTCTGCATATATGTTATAGTATGTAAGATTTTTATATAAGAAAAAAGAAAGGTGTTAATTTTATATTGTATTGTTTATAAAAAGGTGTTAATTTTATAATATATATATTATGGGACAGTATACATTTATAAACATATTAATATACATTAAGTTATAAAACATAAGTTTGATATATAGGTAGAGTTTGCATGGGTTTAAATTTTCCTTCTGTTGTTTAAAATATAGTTGTAGAGTTATAAAATTTTGGCGAGAATATATAGTATAATATATTTTAAGTTAGTTTGTGTGTCTGTCCAGAGATGAATTATTATACAAATACAGTTTTATAAGATCTAAGATCTGTTGTTTTAAAATGTAAGTTTATACTAGTGATTATATGGGTTAAAATTTGACATTGATATTTTTAAGATGATAAAGAAAGTTTAATGTAAGTGTTAACATGTAAGAAATGCCTGAAGCCTGTTTTAATATTAAAGAAAATACTGGAATTTAAATTGTTAAATTAAGTTGGAGCTTTGCTCTCGCCCTTCTCTTTCTTATAAATATTTTGCAAAAGGTAAATTTTTATCAAGTATAAGGTGTGTAGTGTTTCAGCAAATCAAGGAAAGTCGATATTGGTCTTAACAATAATAATGTGGAATGTTGACTTAAATGTTGATTTAAATATGATTATAAAAAAATTATGTTAATATTGGTTTTAAACATAGTTTTGCAGTTTTCTATTATTTGCATTTGTTTGAAAACGTATGTATGTATATGTAATTTTAATGCGTTTCAAAACTAATATTGATTAAGAGAGTAATATAATAGAATAATATTTGTATTTCATTTCGGTCTACATAAAGCAGTTTCTAATCTATTTTCATCGATCTCTATTTATCAGTTGTCCATCGTATTCGTGCCAATCTTGCTTCGCTTTGAAAATTTTGTTTGGATTTGTTTGATGTCTAGATCGTGATCCAGCGTAGCTCAATTCTTTGTCCAATCTATCTAGCCTCGAAAGGTGAGCAATCACTCGCGATTTAACATTCTTATATTTATTAGATTTGATTCCAATTGAAACGACAATTGAAATATGTTGTTATTAGTTATTTAAATTGTTTATATGCTATTATTTGTAACTGTTCACCTGTGGGATATGACACCATATCCTGTTGTTTATATTATACTGTTATTGATGATATATGCCTGTTATATTATTATTATATGTTATCACTCTACAAGTTCCATGTAGTTTAGAATTCACTATGGGTTGAAATGATACATACCCGAACGGACTTTAGAATAGGAGAATTTCGTTATGAGTTGAAATGATAGACCCAAGCGATTTTCATTTAATTGAATTTGGGATTATGGGTTGAAATGATATCCACCCGTATATATTTAGTGTACGGTTTGAAATGATAAATATCCGTATCACTTGACCATATGATAGGAAATATATACAGACACCGTTGGTCCATATATATAAAAATATTTTGAAATAAGTTCATTGTTTTGGAAAGAAATATATGGTCTTAATAAATATTAATTCTTAAATTATTATATATAAAGGGTAATGATATATATATATATATAGATTTAATAATATTTAATTCAATTAAGATTGATTTAGTACATAAATTATGTTAATTATTTAGGTAAATTATAGTTCAAATAGATTTTTGCAATAATTGGGATAAATTAAGATTGGGAGATAAATTTGAGTTTATTAAAAATGGTATTTAAATAAGGATTTATTTAATTAAATCAATTTGAAATTTTGAATGGGAAATTTAAGGGTATGATTTTGTAACTGGATTTTTGATGTAAGTGATTTAATGAATATTTTACGTTTAAATATATTAAAGAAAATATTGAGTAAAATGTAATTAAGGTTACTTAAATGATATTGAATCTAATAAGGGAGCATTTCAAGACTAAATAATAATGAGGTTAAATCGAGATCTATATGAAACTGTTATATTGAACTTTTAAATATTAAAGCCTCGAACTATATTGGAATTTAAATGGTTTATTTTGAGATTCGGATCTGTATTTGAAATAAATATAGTTGAATTCGTTATTTAGAAACTAAATTGAATTTAAATTGATAAATTAAGATTGGATTTAATTTGAATAGGAAGGTCGGGTTGATGTTGAAACAATTTGTTAAGTTGAGGAAATTGAAAATACTTTACTCTATAAATTATTTAATATATATATATAAATACTATTTTGGGAAATATAGAGATATTTGAAGTGAAAATGATATTTGGTTTTGAAGTATAAATTAAGTTGAAGGGACTACGGTGTTATAGTGTATATTTCTACCTTGTAGATAGTTCTATGGACCCTTAGAGGATGGTTATCCCAAACATCCTTTAAGTTAATTGTATTTCAGTTGATATTTCACTTGAGTTGGATTTATTTAGATAAGAATGTTAATCCTGACTCGAGTGTTTTGTGTTTTGCTTTACGCTCGGGTCAGACTGAGTGATACAGCATTTGAGACTCACCTTCGAAGTTGGAGTTTGCTTGAAGATCCAGCTATCTATCCTTTCAGTCATCCAGTTGATTGGTCTAGAGAAGTCTTCCGCACGTACTGGAGACTTCACTGTATCTGAGATATTCTATTGTACTTTATCTCTAACTCTGATTTTTTTTATAGTAGCTTCATGAACTACTATCTATTTATTCCACTGCGTATTTTTGTACTACTCTGTATCTGTGATTCTGTGTTTGATTTATTTACTGTATATGTTGGGTTTTGCCAAATTTTAATTAACAATCTGATATTTTGAGCAATTCAAGTCCGACATCTGCGGATGCGAATGGTTGAAAATAGCAGGTCGTTACACCCTTAAATTGCATGTACCTTCTAAAACACATGATATACCCTTCTTGGTTATGAAATCTGTGTTTGCACTATTTAAATGAATAAAAAGTTATTAAGTTTCATGTTTGTGTTACTTACGTGTTTAATTTAATTAAGTATAGGTGAATGGAGTATATTAGGCTAGATTTGGGTTGCATAATTGCTTATCAAATTAGCCGCTTGCTTAAAAACACTAAAATAAGGTTCATTTTCGAATTAAATGCCGCAATGATATAAAATATCGATATTTGTGTTGGTATTCCGAACGTGTAGGTCTATGTATATGTTTTTATCACTCTTGTCATATTGCAAAAGATTCTCCGTACAAGGGAGGCCCTGCCAAAAATTTTCGAAAATTTAGGATGTTAGAAAATTTTTGAAAATTCTTGTTGACTAGAAATTGATTTTTGGATTTAACTGAGAAAGAAAGGATTTTGATAAATGTTTGGGAAATAGATAGTGAATGTAAGTCTAAAGGATTAGAAGAGTGAAATGTAGAGTTTTAACAAGTGGATTTGGTTAAGTTAATGGGTTTGGAACATGTTCCCGCCTTAGCAATTTCGGGGACGAAATTATTTTACGAGTGGAGGTAACGACCCGGATTTTTTGATGTTTAATTTGAAATATTTAAATGGCTTAAATATTGAATTAGGAATTATAATTGAGTTAATAAGATTTTAAAAATTGAAATTTCAAGTGATTTGGTCAATTTTTGAATCATCGATTTAATCAACGCGTTAAAATAGCGATTCGGGGCACAGTGTCAGAATTCGATGAAACTGGTCCCATTGGGTCCATATCAGTGGTCGTACGATCTGAAAAGGCCTTGGATAATTAATTGAATTTAATTTAAATAGTTTATTTAAAAAGCTATCTTCTACATACGATTGAATTAGGCTCCGGAACATGTTTCATTGGGTTCAAAATAGCGGTATAACAGTAGGAACGCCTGGTGGCACCCGTCCATAAGGGTTCAAAATTTCGGGTTATGTAATATGCGGTATTTAGAATTTAATAAGAATATATATGATCAAATAAAGTCAAATCTAAGCCGACCTATTCAACTAGCCAAAATCGTTCAAACATGCTATCCCTATTTTCCTTAAATCGTACGCCTCTCTCTTCCTTTTATAAATCGCCCGTTCTTTCCTCCTTTGTTTCCAATTCCAAATCGAACAAGTAAAAGAAAAGAAAAGTAATAACATGCGATGAATCTCGATCGAATAGGTGGAGACGAGGCAGCACACGTTTTGATTGACTCTGGGTTTTGGAACGCATGACCATGGCATTCAGGTATGTAGGCAATGGGTTAGGGGATCGCCCGCGACATAGAGGAGTTAAGGGAATCACGTTTGGAGATGGAAGGGGATCGAACTGCAGCTTGAGGCGATGGAATCGAGCGAAGTCGTGAATTTGATTTGGGATCGATCGAAATCGGTTGGCATGCGAGGGAGGGGTTCAACTGTGATGAGAGGTGGCGGCATGTTGTGGCGGGATGCAGCCAGATTATTTTTTTAAGGTGAGAACTTATAAACTTATTGTTATTTTAATTTATGTGTAAGAAAAAAAATAAGAAAGTAGAAATTTATTTAGTTTTAAGTAAATTTAATTTAAGTGCATTCAGTTTAATTTTAGAAAAAAATCGCTAACGTATATACGTCGTAAATTATTCGTACAAAATTATGGAATAAATCATGATGGAGTCGTAGTTGTAAATTCAACTCGATTGAATTAAATATTGGAATGGATTGCAAAATAAATCAAGGTAAGAAATTCTCTCTCATTTGGATTACCAATTAATTTTTAAATAGTTAAAATTAATTATTGGATGCTTGGTTGAATTTATAAATTATTATTAGTCTGGATGTTATATATATAGTAGTATATATATTAGTAAGCGGATATATCTACCGCCTATTAGAGCGAATGAGACCCTATGTGCTCCGCATTATAACGGATGACCCTATATTACCACGATATCCAGCCTCGAAGTGGGATTTGTATTTTTATGTTGCATTAGCATCTATGAATGCAAGTAAACAGGTTGGAGGGATCCAACTAGATTCCTTAAAAATGTTGAATTTAATTTCATATATAGTGATATATGATATGTTTGAATAATCTGTGATAGATTATGGTGTGATTTGAATTTATTGGATGGTATAGCAGCACTGGTTTAGATTTTGGTATTTTAAAATACCATAAATATATATTATATTTTGAAAAGTAATTAAAAAGGGATTTTGAAAGTAAAATATTTATATAGAGTTTTGGATTAATTGACCTGGATAAAATAAATAGTTTGACTTTAAATTTGTGCTTAACTATCGGGTACTGCAAATAGAGATTTGGAAACAATGTATATAAAGGATTTTAATAATAAAACTTAAGTGATATTTGTTTAAGTGTAAAAGGATTTTGAAAATCTAGATTTTAAATAGTTTGGGAGAATAAAAAGAAAATTGGAAACAAATATAATATTGGTTATATTAGATCCAAAATAAGATTTTAAATTATGAAATGGAAGTAGAGTCGAGATTTGGTTGGTTTTTGGAATATAGTTTGGGTTATTTAATAAATTTATTTATATATGGAATTTAATTTTGAAATAAATTTATAGTGGATTTAAGTGAGGTGAAACTATTGTAGAACTGGAAATGAGACTATGGGATTTATAAACAATGTTTATAAATAAAGTGAAATGATTATCATTTGATAAATTGAAGATATAAATTAACGGGAAGAATATATGATGAGATGGGTAAATCGATTTAAAAAGAAAGCATAGATTTCTTTTTGGAAATGTGGAAAGGGATTTATGAAACTAGGGACGTAAACCGATTGGTGATAAATCTAGAGAGATTTATAAATATTAGATTCGTTATATTGGAATTGAAAAAAAAAATATTATTGCCGAAAATTTGTGTGTGATTTAAACTGAGGATTTTTATTATTAAACATGTAATTTTAACATGGTTTAGCATAAAATATTTCAGAAAGTTAGTTATTTAAATATTTTTAAATAGTCAAAATGAATTATAGGTTTTATAAACAAGTCTTGTAAATCATTAGAATTGTACTAATAAATTAGAATTAATTATTGTTTCAAAGTTATGTAATTATTTAAATTGTTTAAAAGTATATTTAATTATTAAATAAGTTTTTAGTAAGTATTGATATACTTTCATGGCAAAATCGGAGGCAGAGATTAGCTGCAGTTAAGATTGGATTTCTTTAGGATAGAGACATAATCATTGAGCCGTGAATCCATGGTTGATACCGCGTGGTGCTTTCCATTTATTTTAAAAGTTTTTTTTTCAAATAATTTTTGAATGGAATTGTTTGTGAATATATTTACGTCGGCGAGATAAGTATATACTGTTGAATAAAGAGATTTAATTAAGAAACCCTAAAAATTATAGATTTCATTATAAATGAGTTAAGGAATTTACAACATAAATTATGAAGGGTTTTGAAAGAAGAGAAATAAATGGAACTTTCCTAAGTGTTGGGAAGTAAGGGGTCTAGAAAAATATATTCTAAGTGTTGAAATAAGAGATGGTTTGAAATATTCTGATATGGATATATGTATTTGTGACGACCCGAAATTTTTAAGCCTTTAAATTGGAATGTTTAGCTGATTTTAATTATTTAAAAGTTAATTTTAACTTGAATTCAAATCTCACTGTTTATTTGATAATTAAATTTTTGAATTAAATAATTTGAAGTTGGGAAAATGTTGAATCTGAAGTTTTAAACATGTTGAATATAATTTGAAGGCTTGTAAAATTTATGTTGATAACACTGAAGATTATAGAAGTTGTAAAATTGAAATTAGCAGTGGTTTGTTCAGTTTTGAAAATTTCATCGTTTAAATTGAATTTAAAAATAACCTTCCGAGGACAGTCTCGGAATTCGACGAAACCAGTTCCATTGGGTCCGTGATATTGAATTATTATCGGGTTTCGAATTTCGTATTGATCAGAGTTAGTGTGTGAGTTTACGATATATAAACACGCTAAAAATTTATTTAATAATAATTTAATTAGTCAACCTTCTTGTATACGCTATCTCATATTCGTTTTAACACGCTACCCTTATCTTCCATCGTACACTTCTCGTCCCTTCTAAAAACTGTTAGTTCCTTCCTCGTTTACCCAATTCAATTTCAGGCATTATCAAACGAAAAAAAATATAAAAAAATTATATAAATGGCCGACATCAGAGGCGACTTGGATTGTTTCCTTTCCTCCTCCAGTTTGAAAACGAAATCCCCTTTCTCTTCTCTTCAAACCGAATACGAATTCAAAAGAAAATTTTCAAAATTTAAGCAACTCTCTTCCCCCAGGCAATCGAATTCAATTCAAGTGAAACTCCTCAGTTGTCTTCTGTCGAAAATCAAGTTGACAATCTAGTTCACGCTTATGCGCGTGGATAAGGAGGCTGAACAAGTGTGGGATTGTTTAGAGACGTGACACGATAAGATAAGTATCGAGCTCGTTGGGAATTTTTGGTGACGCGATACGATGTGGGTACGGCGGAGCAGTGTTCTCGCGATTTGGGAATAGGGTTCATGCTTGTTTCTGGGCAGCAGCGACTTCAATTTGTAGGCGCGCGAGAGGCTAGGGTTTTGCCAGTATCCTGTAAGGTATAATTTAAATTTTGATAATTAAAATTAATTATATATATATCTTGGCTGATTTAAGAAAAGGAGATAATAAATTCATTTATTTGCAGTAAGATTTATTTTAAAAAATAATAATAATATAAGTATAACTCTATATATACACACATTTAAAACCCTACTACTTCGTTTAAATAAGATTTATTTTTCTGGGAATGTAGTAGCCAGTATGCATATATTTAAAGTACTCAGAAAATTTTATATTTATATATGTATAAGTAAACAGAAAATAATATATATAGATGATATTTTTTTGGAGATAAGAGTTATATCTAAACTTGGATTTCTGAGTACTTTACCTTTAGATATATATGTACAGTAAAATGTCGAAGTATATAGGAATTTAAAAAAAAATATTTGAAGATTTATGTAAATTAGGTTTTTTTTGAAATCTATGTAGTTTTTTTTTTAAATATATCTGTAGCTCCCAAGTTAAAAGGAAATAAAGATAAATATTTTCAATCACTAGTCTATTTTCTAATAATGGGTAATGGAGATTAACCTATTTCATGATTTTAACTTCTAAAATTATTTATTTTAAGAAAATCAGTTTGAACTAAATCATTAGTTAAGCAATTTATAAAATGAGACCAATTGTTCGATTTGTTCGAATATTAATAAATTATATAATGTTTATACAAGGCCTAAAGACGTGAGGAGAAACAAGTCGGAACGAAAAAATGGACCGCAAATAAAATAAGGGTGAGTTAATCTCACTCAGTTTAAATTTAAAATGATTAAATGTAAATAATTGTTTGAATGGTTGAATGAATTGATGTGATATAGTATGATATTTTGGGTTTGGTATATTATATTGTGCTGACGTTTGTGGATGCAGGGAAAAACAGGTTGGAGGGATCCAACTGGATCCCTCAATATTTATTTGACTTATTTAAAACCCTCTGTTGTGATTTATTTGATATCCTACGATGATCTTTATTGGAATATTGAATGCCATGGTTAGATTGGATATCATTGGGTATGATGAATTACCAAAAATATATAAATTGGATTTTGGTAAGATAATAAAAGAAGTGAAATTGTAAGTGAAATAATTATAGAAATTTGAATAAATTTTTAAATGAATTGGGAAGAAATTAAGTGACTTTAAAATTCTACTAAATAGATCTTGGTATATGATGGAAATTTGAATAAACAGGAAGTTAATGAATTTTAATCTTCAATGATATTAATTAAAAGAATAAAACATTTATTTAAAATTTAAGACTTAATTTTTGAGAAAAAATAAAATAAAGAAGAAGTTGGAAAAAGCTGAAATTTGTATATTTCAGTTAAAAGATTTTAAGTCAAATGGAAAATAATAACAATAATAATTAAGTGCATAATTAATGAAATTTGAAATGAATTGAGTAATTAAAGAGACTTATTTCAAATGGAATAAATTGGGAATCAATTTGGAAAATTGATTTAAGTGATTGAAGTTGAAATTCTCCCTGGATAACTAAGTACGTTTTCAAGTAAATTTTTAAATATAAGTTAATAGTTTTAAAATTGTTTTAAAGGGTATGTTTTGAAAAATTTATTATTTCTAATATTTAAATTCTAAAGTAAGTATTTTCTCAAATCTATTATAGTAGTAATTATTTAAAAAGTGACTTAGTATTTTGTTTCAAAAGCGAAAATCTAGTTTTATATTTTATTAAGTAACTTTATTTTCAAATATTCATATAAGATGTATTTTTAAGAAATTTTTAAAGTAGTTTTAATTTAAATGTTTTAAAAGTATATATTCCAAAGTAAAGTGTTTTAAATTATTTTAAAATCTAGTTTTGTGCTTGGTAATTTCAGAGGAGATAGAAAATATCTGGGAAAGTTTATTCTGAAAAGAATGATGGGTTTGAAACTGTTTTCAAAGGATTGAAAATAGAAATATATCTTGTGAAGATATCTTTGGGATAAATAAATAATTTGGGAAATTATTTATTGTTTGATGGATGTTTGTGAATATTAATTGATAGTTAAATAACCGACTATCAATATTAGCCAAATATGCTGATCGTTTCGAAGAGACTGGGATCGAGATTTATTTCTCGAAAACCACTTCGATCCGGTTGTAGGATTTCGTGAAAAACGATTTTGGATTCGAAAGTGGAGCAGTGAAGTGCAAGGGCTAATCGCTACTAATCATGAGGATATTTCTTAATTGGATGTAGTAGGAATAGTGCCTTCGGTTCCGTTCGAACCCGGGATGGACTTGTATGGATGAATGCTTGCGAAACATCGTTAGGTGGACAATGGGCATTCTAAGGGATATGTTCTATAAAAGGTAACGCTTAGCCTCAAGCCTCATCAAATGGGAATGACTGCAAATCAGGGGTTATGCAGCAAGGCTAGGTGGGTAGCACCCAAGCAGGGTGAGGTCATTCCAGTCTAGATGACCCTTTTTATTTCGGCTTAGTGGGCGGTTGCTGATCCCAACCGCGGGGTGATCTCACTCGGGATTATCCAGTAAGGGGTAGTCCCGGCCTTGTGTTGCAGGGGAGCGGGCGTACTCCTCGCTACGGTGATCTAGGCCCCGTACTGTAACAGGTGGTACCCCAGTGCCTAGTCAATAGTTGGAAATTCATTTTCCCTACGAGCCTTGTACGAGTTTTGTTTGTATTACCCACTATGTGGCTAGTAGCTGGAATTTAATCATGTAACAATTTCGGCTATTTTATAAGTACTTGTATATAGACCCTATTATAATATCAGAGGATTTCTATAAAAATTGTTTTAGCTATCGCAAGGTAAAAACCCGACATGTTTATTTGTGGCGTGGTCTTACGAGATGCTTTTGTTTTCAAAGGATTTTTGAAACTTTAATAATCAATTGGGTGTGATTTTCTCACGCTGGTATTCCAGACTGACTCAGGTATTATTTAATTGTAATGCTCGGGTCAGACCGAGTATTATATGATACAGGATATGATGCTGTGGAACTCAAGAGACGAGCTGGATTGACGATACGTACTCTCGTACCTGTATATATATATATATATATATTTCCTCTATGTTGAGTTATTGTGTATTCATTTGTATGACATTGATGTTGAGCTGGGATTGATGTACTCTGATGATGTAATATATAAACAAAGATATTTTGATGTTTGAGTAAAGAGTATTTATTATCTATTATATTTTATTCCGCTGCGATGGTTAGATTCTGTTGTTGTTTTCTATTTTCTTCTTCTACCTCTTCTTCTTTAACCCAAATGGTTCGTATTTCTGTACGACTTGAGTTGATCTAGGTAGAATAGTGTTGACTCAAGGGGTACGGATTTGTGGGCCGTTACACTTGGTATCAGAGCTTAGGTTGGTGATAACCTTGGCTCTGGTGGGAATTACTCATTTAAATTAGAGTCCGTAGTACTCTATAATGAGTTTGAGCGTATTAATAGATATGAGCGCGTATTTGTTAGTGAATATAAATTGTTTTAATATTGTGTTGATTGGTTTATTGAGTGGCATATGAACCTTGATCGGCACAGTCTGGACAACTGTATTGAAGGGGTTTCTAAACACTTGAATAGAACAATCGACACGGTATTGTTTTAAATGTGGGTGAATGAAATAATTTTACCCAAATGTATTTTGATATAATTAAAAGTTTTGTAAACTATTTTAGCTAATATATGGTTGTTTGGATGTTAGGATGAATTATATTTAAGTATTATCATTGTTAAGTGAAAATTTAACTAGAAATTGAAATATAACTAAAATTTAAGGGAATAAATTCATTATGAAATGGAATTTATAAATATGAATTATAGATGTAGATTATAAATTGAAATATAATTAAATGGGAACTTGAATAAGCATAAACAATGCAAATGAATTGTGGGTAAAATTGATTTAAGCAGGATTTGGAAATTTAAAATCCTGAAGATTTTTGAAGAATTTGTCGAATGGTTTTGATGATAAATGATAGCATTATTGTCTTGGGGGTGTTTGTAACAACCCGCATATTTATCGATTTTTATATTTAAATATTTTATTTAAATATTTTATCGTTAATCGGATTTTGGTCCGAAGCTACTTTTTGCAAACGGTCAAATTAGGACTCGAGACCACTTCCATTGAATTCGAAACGTCGTTTGCAATCTTCTAAGTATAAACATTGATATGTTTGGGGTTAGTGGAATTTCACCACTTTTTCACTCGAGCCTTTGGTTTGGACTTTTAGCCCATTAGGCCCAAGTTCCACCCCCCTTCTTCTTCATTGCTTCATTTCATTTCCTAACACTAAAGCTTCAACAAAAATGGTGAATGGAATGAGAAATTAAAACTCCAAAGTCTTTGTTTTATTGCAACTCCAACATTCAACTCCAAATTCAAGAAGAAGACATCGGATTCAAGCTTGTGGTTGCTTCTCCATTTTCCTTCAAGCTTTGTTCTTCATTTTCATTGGGTTTTGGGGGCAAAGGTGAGATTTTTATCTCACAAATCTAGTCTATAACTATATTGGACTGTTGAGAATGATTCCCTATCACTTTTGCATGCACATTTGCATTTGGTTTGGATTGGATTGGCGAAAAACTCCGATTTTTGGTGTTTTGGTGAAATTTCTGCATTTAGGTCGTTCTGGCCATTTTCGTGTTTTCGGAGTTAGGTCGCTCAGGACCTTAGGTCGTGGGTCGCTCAGGACCTTAGGTCGTAGGTCTCTCAGGACCTTAGGTCGTAGGTCGTATGGTCGTTAGGTCGCTCTGCTTTGACTCTGGCCATTTTTGCTCACTCGCAGTTAGGTCGCTCACGACCTAGGACTTAGGTCGCTCGCGAGTTAGTGGCTTAGGTCGTTGGGTCATATAACCCATTAAGTCGCGCTCTTTTAGGTCGCGCCTCTTTTAAGTCGCCCTTCTCTGGACCTTGTTAGGTCGCTCAACATTGACCTCGTTAGGTCGCTCAACACACCGTGTCGCTAGGTCGCTCGACTCTGGACTTCATTAGCTCGCTCAACCGTCTACCTTTATAAGTCGTAGGTCGTCTCCGACCTTAAACCACTCGGCCGCATTAGGTCGCGTACCTTTTAGGTCGCGTGTTGCACTTAGGTCGCTCGCCCCTTAGGTCGTAGGTCGTTCGAATGTTAGGTCGCTCGGCCCTTATCCCCTTAGGTCGCTAGGTCGCGACGTTTTAGGTCGCTGCATCCTATGCCTCTATAGGTCGCTCGACCTCGTTTATGACCATAGGTCGCTTACCCCCTCTTCGTTAGGTCGCTCGGCCTTGCCTTCCATTTTTAGGTCGCTAGGTCGCGACGTTTTTGGTCGTTAGGTCGCGACGTTTTAGGTCGCTTCACCTTGTTTTCCTCTAGGTCGTTTGGCCATAGCTCGTTAGGTCGCATGACCTTATAAACCGATAGGTCACATGACATTATAACTCTATAGGTCGTTGGACCTTATCCCGATAGGTCGCTTGACCCCTAGGTCGCAACCCTTAGGTCGCTCGACCCTATTCCCCTTAGGTCGTTGGACCTCATTTTGTCTTCACTAGGTCGTACCGTTTTGGTTGGGGCGCTGCCCTCTGGACCCCCGCGACCTGACCGGGCAGATCGAACCCCGTAAGCGGTGGCGTTGCCCCCGCACCCCCACCTTGGGGGGTTGCCACCCCCCCTGGACCCCCCCCTCCGTAGGGGATCTTATCTGAAAAATATTCAACAGAACTTGCTGAGCTGATTTCCTTGGATTTTTATCACATCTTCGAATGTGACCTTTGTGATTGATTGTTTCTGCAATCGCTTCTGTGATTTGTCACTTTAAAATATAAAGGTTTCAAAACTAGTAGTAAATATCAAAACTCTTTCAACAAAATGATTTCAACTCTATTTTTAATAACAAAGCTCTTTTCTTAAACCGTTTTCCAATCTATTAGTATATACAAGCCTTTACCTCACTCGGATGAGAAATCTAATTAAACGACTTAGTAAAACAAGTGGTATGAAACGCTTGCGTTCACTTCGTCGGTTAATTCTTGGACTTGTTCGATTGAACATCTTGTGACAATTTTATTAGTGAAGATTTACAGTTTGTTCGTAAATATTTAAGTTAAGCAAGTGGTTATGGGACATGAAGCTAAACTTCTATATTTACTAGCTTAGTGTAATTGACACTTCTCGTTGATCTTGATGATCGTTTTATGAATTAGACTAGCAATTGCGCGATGTCTCTTTCATTGCAAGGTTAGACTAGACACCACTTGTGTGATTCCATTCACACATACCTTTCTGCTTTTTGGTTAGTCTTGACCTCAATCTGTGTGATTCCATTCACACATGCGGGGTAGCTCCCCTTGGTCTTCGGACCGTCATGTGATAGGCCTCTTTCCCTTTTTATGATTTCTGGATTTCTTGTGTTGATTTCTGGAATTTATCTCCTTGACTTGTCATGAGTACAAGTTTAGGGTATGATGCCCTCTTTGGATCTTTGAGAAGATTCTTGTGATATTGATTTATCTCTTATCGGTTGATCTCCTGTTGATCATTATTTGCATACTTAATAGTAGTATGTCAGTATGGATATTTTATGTTTATGCCATATCTTTTATTTTATATCATGTCATCTGATATTTATAGCTAGACTGATCCGTTTATTATTTTCTTATAAATAATACTCGGGTCAGACCGAGATGTTACAGGTGCTACTGCTTGACTCCTCCCCCAGTGATTCACTACTCAGACTTTTGGCTACTTGTTTAGATTAGCAGCTTTTGTTGTTTACACTTGAGGTATAGACTCATAGTTGTATTCTTTTGTATAGCACGCGTTGCTATTCTTTTGTATTATCGTGGATCTTTTTAGACCACTACTCTGATGTACACTTTTATGTGATATTTATTCATATCTCTTTCCGCCTTTGTGATATGGATATCTGTGATTGATTCGCATGTTATGCTTACTTCTATATTTGTTTCCGAAGATTATTTTATAGCCACCGTGTGATAAGAAATTACATGGATGGTCGCTCCTCAACAGCCTTATTCTCCGCGCTAGTCGACAGCACTACACCGTAGTGTTCTTGGCTAGCGTGGGTATAGAGGTGGGGCGTCATAGTGTTTCTGGAAGGAAATTGTTTTAAATGGATTTTGAAAGTGTAATAGCATGGGAATCACTTGGATTATTGGGAAATAATTCGGATGATGACGGCCGCATCATCAGTATTCATTTTCGAATTTCTAATTGACGGATTGCTGCCAAAAATTGATTTGTTCAAAAAGCTAGTTGTTTTTGAAAATTTCAAAAAGGAAATTTGTTGTAATAAAAGCCAGGATTGGTTTAAATTTTTTGAGAAATGAGATTTGAGATGTTGGAAATTTCAAAATGATTTGAAACCAAAGCCGAGAGTTTAAAAATCCTGATAGGATGGGTTGTAAGCTTATACATTAAGATGATTTTTAAATCAGGAATGGAATATAAGCTTTGAAGGTTGGAATTTAAATTTAAAGAGAAAAGTTGAAAATGAAATTAACTTGGATTTGGAAATAAAAATTTGACTGGATTGAAATTAATTGAATAAGCTGAAATAATATCCAGTTGTATTCGAATTGAGTTGAAATCGAATTGAGTTAAATAATACTAAGTTAAAATAAAATTGAATTGGAATAAAAATTCAGCTGAATTATTGAATGAAATTAAATTCTTACCTAGATAACTGGGAAATAAGTTGGATAAGAAATAAATTGGAGAAGAATTAAATTGAGTTCAATAAATCAAAATGGCATATAAAAGAATTAAAAATGCATGGAATAAAATATGCTTGAGTTATAAATAAACGTAAAACTCGAGTCGAAAATAAAAGAAGAATATATTCAAGCCTATAATGAATGGAATGGTGTAAATAATAAGTTGTGACTGAAAATGGAATACAAATCCAAAATACATATTGTTTGATGAATTGAAAATAAAATGAAGATCAAAACTTGAATTATAAAATAAATTGAACCTAAGAAAATAAAATGAAGTGGTATTTGGAATTAAAATCAAGTATTGAACTATAAGTAGGGAAGAAACTAATCTGATAATAAATTAGTTAAATAAATTGGATAGTGAGTTTATGATGAAATTTGGAAATAAACTCAAGTTATAAATAAAATTCGACTTAAATTGTTGATGAAGTGAAAGTATTTGAGAATGAAGTTGAATTGTGGGTTCATGAAATTCGGTGGTAAATTGAAAGTGTATAGTGGATTCAGACTTGAGTTATTAGTTTAAATTTTACTTGAAGTGTTAACAAATTTAATATAATTGGAAAGGTATCGACTAAAAATGAAATTGGATGTGGATAAAATCCAAATATATGGAAATAAATTGGATATGGCCTTGTAATCAATTGAGTTAAGTTGAGTATAAAAGAGGAAAATTTACTTGTAAAATGGAAATGAGCTTAAGTATAAAATTTGAATAAATTGAAGTAAATCGACTTAAGTTGAATAAATCGAAGAGGGTTGAATTTAATTCAACTTAAACTAAATTTAATGATTTTGGGTTGGGTTTAAATCAAGCGAAAATAAGATTGAATCGAAATAGAATTTGGTGGGTTATAAATAATATTTAAGGAAATGAAAATTTCAAAATGGATTGAGTGGATAAACTAATTATATTGAATAAATAAATGGATGGGATAAATAAGAATCATATGGAAATGAACTTAGGTTATCGACTTAAGTGTCGAATAAAAACCAAACTCAAAATGAAGTGTGGTTTAAATGTGTTGGGAGTGGTTATTGAATGAAATAGCTTGATTTGTTTTCGAGCTAAATAAAATAGTTTGAAATAAACAAATATGAAATGGGATGTAAATGAATGGATAGTGAATAGAATTGAAATGAAATGTGTCGAGTTAAATAAATGGTTGTGAATGAAGAAAAAAAAGAAGGGAAATTTAATTTGGTAATTAAGATGAACCTAAGTTGTTAATGGTTTTGAATGGACTAGTTTGGTTAATAAAATGAAATGCAAGTGAATGGATTCAAATCCGAAATGTAATACAAATGAGAATATATGTGAATTGTGAATAAATTGAAAATGGAATAGAATTAAGTATAAATGGAGTTGAAATCAATTTAAATTGGTTATGAAACATAAATACAAGTTTATTCACATAGATCTCGTCAAACTGCATAGAATGAATTGTCATTGGATGCAAATAGGAGTAATTAAAATCCAATGAATTGACTTTGAGAGGAATTGAATTAAATATGAGTTCAGTTTGCTTAAAAGTAAATTAAATGTAAGCGATTGAGTTTTAAACCATTCAAATTGATGAAGTGGTATACGAATGGATTGAAAACCATTCAAATTGAATGAAAATGGTTTATAAGTAAATTGAAACAGTTGAATTAGTATGAAGTTGTAAAAATTGTTTACGGAAAATGTTGGATGTGCATTTCTTTAGAATTCATATGTTTTAACCATTGCAACTAAGTGAAATATAGTTAAACTGCATATATTTGGCACTTACATGTTTAAATTGAGTAAGTACAGGTACCTGGCAGCCGTGTGGCTGGATTTGGTTGTGCTTTTGCTAAAAATAATAAGCCACTTGCTTAAAATGCTAAATAAGGTACGCCTACGCAATTAAAATGGGAAATATGAACTGTTTTTGATTTTTCCGACCGGGTGGGTCGATGTATATATATTTATCTCTTTTGTCAAATTGCAAAAGCTCCTCCATACAAAGGAGACTCTGCCAAAAATATTCAGTAATTTTGGGAGCTAGAAATTTTTTGAAAATTTTTGGGAAATTTTGTTAACGACAAAACGGTTTAAAACTGAAAAAAATTGAAATAAGTTAATAAATGGAACTAATTAAAGTAATGACATGAGTTAGTTATAAATAAAAAAATATAAAAAAAATTTAAATATCCAGAGTGAAAGATAAATTAAATTCATATGAGAATGAAAGAATCGATCTGAATAGAAATGGATATAAACTAAAGGGGTAAAGTAAAATGAATATAAGAAGCATATAAAATGCTTATACTAAACTTAAAAGGGAATGGTGAATTCTTAAATGAAAATTGATGCTACCAATATAATTTAAGTCAATATTGGAATGAATAGACATTGGCATTTTGTGAGAAAGTCGATAAAATGTTTTGGAATATTGTAATTGGATATTAGTGCTAAGCAGGGTATGCAGGTAATATAAATAAAAAGTGAATTGGTTTTGACTTCATAAGGATAAAAATTGAGTTGCCCGACCAAAAAGGTATGTGTTTAAATTTCTGTGAAATTTGATTGGGATTTTGGATTGAGCCACTTGGCCTTTTGTTTTCTTTTTGGATTTGGGAGGCCGCAGAGCCATTTTGTAGTTGTACCGAGCTAGCCGCGCAAAGGAGACGCTGACGAAATTTTTCGTAAATTTAGAGAGTTAGAAAATTTTCGAGAAATTTTGAAAATTTTAAACTTGGTTTTGAATTATAATTTGAATAGTGAATAAGTATAGTTATTCGGAACTATGGAAAACTTGGAAAGTTAATAAGAATAATAATTGGTCTTTTATAAAAGGTAGTTGGTAAGCTGTTGAATTGTTAAAACTATTTGGTTTTAGGGAAATAATAAACGGGTATTGGATCATTCTTCCTAATTAATAATTTTGGGGACGAAATTCTTTTAAGGGGGAAGGAATGTGACGACCCGAAATTTTTAAGCCTTTAAATTGGAATATTTAACTGATTTTAATTATTTAAAAGTTAATTTTAACTTGAATTCAAATCTCACTATTTATTTGATAATTAAACTTTTGAATTAAATAATTTGAAGTTGGGTAAATGTTGAATCTGAAGTTTTAAACCTATTGAATATAATTTGAAGGCTTGTAAAATTTATGTTGATAACACTGAAGATTATAGAAGTTGTAAAATTGAAATTAGCAGTGGTTTGTTTAGTTTTGAAAATTTCATCGTTTAAATTGAATTTAAAAATAACCTTCCGAGGGACAGTCTCGAAATTCGACGAAACCAGTTCCATTGGGTCCATGATATTGAATTATTATCGGGTTTCGAATTTCGTATTGATCAGAGTTAGTGTGTGAGTTTACGATATATAAACACGCTAAAAATTTATTTAATAATAATTTAATTAGTCAACCTTCTTGTATACGCTATCTCATATTCGTTTTAACACGCTACCCTTATCTTCCATCGTACACTTCTCGTCCCTTCTAAAAACTGTTAGTTCCTTCCTCGTTTACCCAATTCAATTTCAGGCATTATCAAACGAAAAAAAATATAAAAAAATTATATAAATGGCCGACATCAGAGGCGACTTGGATTGTTTCCTTTCCTCCTCCAGTTTGAAAACGAAATCCCCTTTCTCTTCTCTTCAAACCGAATACGAATTCAAAAGAAAATTTTCAAAATTTAAGCAACTCTCTTCCCCCAGGCAATCGAATTCAATTCAAGTGAAACTCCTCAGTTGTCTTCTGTCGAAAATCAAGTTGACAATCTAGTTCACGCTTATGCGCGTGGATGAGGAGGCTGAACAAGTGTGGGATTGTTTGGAGACGCGACACGATAAGATAAGTATCGAGCTCGTTGGGAATTTTTGGTGACGCGATACGATGTGGGTACGGCGGAGCAGTGTTCTCGCGATTTGGGAATAGGGTTCATGCTTGTTTCTGGGCAGCAGCGACTTCAATTTGTAGGCGCGCGAGAGGCTAGGGTTTCGCCAGTATCCTGTAAGGTATAATTTAAATTTTGATAATTAAAATTAATTATATATATATATCTTGGCTGATTTAAGAAAAGGAGATAATAAATTCATTTATTTGCAGTAAGATTTATTTTAAAAAATAATAATAATATAAGTATAACTCTATATATACACACATTTAAAACCCTACTGCTTCGTTTAAATAAGATTTATTTTTCTGGGAATGTAGTAGCCAGTATGCATATATTTAAAGTACTCAGAAAATTTTATATTTATATATGTATAAGTAAACAGAAAATAATATATATAGATGAGATTTTTTTGGAGATAAGAGTTATATCTAAACTTGGATTTCTGAGTACTTTACCTTTAGATATATATATACAGTAAAATGTCGAAGTATATAGGAATTTAAAAAAAAATATTTGAAGATTTATGTAAATTAGATTCTTTTTGAAATCTATGTAGTTTATTTTGTTTTTAAATATATCTGTAGCTCCCAAGTGAAAAGGAAATAAAGATAAATATTTTCAATCACTAGTCTATTTTCTAATAATGGGTTATGGAGATTAACCTATTTCATGATTTTAACTTCTAAAATTATTTATTTTAAGAAAATCAGTTTGAACTAAATCATTAGTTAAGCAATTTATAAAATGAGACTAATTGTTCGATTTGTTCGAATATTAATAAATTATATAATGTTTTTACAAGGTCTAAAGACGTGAGGAGAAACAAGTCGGAATGGAAAAATGGACTGCAAATAAAATACGGGTGAGTTAATCTCACTCAGTTTAAATTTTAAACTTAAAATAATTAAATTTAAATAATTGTTTGAATGGTTGAATGAATTTATGTGATATAGTATGATATTTTGGGATTGGTATATTATATTGTGCTGACGTTTGTGGATGCAGGGAAAAACAGGTTGGAGGGATCCAACTGGATCCCTCAATATTTATTTAAATTGTTTAAAACCCTCTGTTGTGATTTATTTGATATCCTACGATGATCTTTATTGGAATATTGAATGCCATGGTTAGATTGGATATCATTGGGTATGATGAATTACCAAAAATATATAAATTGGATTTTGGTAAGATAATAAAAGAAGTGAAATTGTAAGTGAAATAATTATAGAAATTTGAATAAATTTTTAAATGAATTGGGAAGAAATTAAGTGACTTTAAAATTCTACTAAATAGATCCTGGTATATGATGGAAATTTGAATAAACAGGAAGTTAATGAATTTTAATCTTCAATGATATTAATTAACTGAATAAAACATTTATTTAAAATTTAAGATTTAATTTTTGAGAAAAAATAAAATAAAGAAGAAGCTGGGAAAAGCTGAAATTTGTATATTTCAGTTAAAAGATTTTAAGTCAAATGGGAAATAATAACAATAATAATTAAGTGCATAATTAATGAAATTTGAAATGAATTGAGTAATTAAAGAGACTTATTTCAAATGGAATAAATTGGGAATCAATTTGGAAAATTGATTTAAGTGATTGAAGTTGAAATTCTCCCTGGATAACTAAGTACGTTTTCAAGTAAATTTTTAAATATAAGTTAATAGTTTTAAAATTGTTTTAAAGGGTATGTTTTGAAAAATTTATTATTTCTAATATTTAAATTCTAAAGTAAGTATTTTCTCAAATCTATTATAGTAGTAATTATTTAAAAAGTGACTTAGTATTTTGTTTCAAAATCGAAAATCTAGTTTTATATTTTATTAAGTAACTTTATTTTCAAATATTCATATAAGATGTATTTTTAACAAATTTTTAAAGTAGTTTTAATTTAAATGTTTTAAAAGTATATATTCCAAAGTAAAGTGTTTTAAATTATTTTAAAATCTAGTTTTGTGCTTGGTAATTTCAGAGGAGATAGAAAATATTTGGGAAAGTTTATTCTGAAAAGAATGATGGGTTTGAAACTGTTTTCAAAGGATTGAAAATAGAAATATATCTTGTGAAGATATCTTTGAGATAAATAAATAATTTGGGAAATTATTTATTGTTTGATGGATGTTTGTGAATATTAATTGATAGTTAAATAACCGACTATCAATATTGGCCAAATACACTGATCGTTTCGAAGAGACCGGGATCGAGATTTACTCCTCGAAAACCACTTCGATCCGGCTGTACGATTTCGTGAAAAACGATTTTGGATTCGAAAGTGGAGCAGTGAAGTGCAAGGGCTAATTGCTACTAATCCTGAGGATATTTCCAAATTGGATGTGGTAGGAATAGTTCCTTCGGTTCCGTTCAAACCCGGGACGGACTTGTATGGATGAATGCTTGCGAAACATCGTCAGGTGGACGATGGGCATTCTAAGGGATATGTTCTATAAAAGGTAACGCTTAGCCTCAAGCCTCATCAAATGGGAATGACTAAAAATCAGGGGTTATGCAGCAAGGCTAGGTGGGTAGCACCCAAGCAGGGTGAGGTCATTCCAGTCTAGATGTCCCTTTTTATTTCGGCTTAGTGGGCGGTTGCTGATCCCAACCGCGGGGTGATCTCACTCGGGATTATCCAGTAAGGGGTAGTCCCGGCCTTGTGTTGCAGGGGAGCGGGCGTACTCCTCGGTACGGTGATCTAGGCCCCGTACTGTGACAGGTGGTACCCCAGTGCCTAGTCATTAGTTGGAAATTCATTCTCCCTACGAGCCTTGTACGAGTTTTGTTTGTATTACCCACTCTGTAACGACCCGGTGTTTTCAACCATTCGCATCCGCACATGTCGGACTTGAATTGTTCAAAATACCGCGTTGTAAAAATAAATTTGGCAGAACTCAAAATATACAGTAAATAATTAATCACAGAATCACAGACACAGAATCAGAATACTCGCAGCGGAATTTAAAAATACTTAGTGGTTCATGAAGCCACTATAAATAGTCTCAACAAATACAAATTACAAAGTCTTCCATCCCAAATATAGTTTAAATCATCAAATAAAAATCCCAAAGTCCTGATTTCATAAATAAGATAGCGGACAGAAAGAAGCCAACAACTTGAAAGGATCTACAGAAGTCCTAGCTCCGGGATGATGACTGAATTGCAACTCAGGCTGACCCGAGCGTAACATAAAACATAAACACTCGAGTCAGGACATACATACTTATATAGTGTAAGCTAATTCAAGTGTACTGTAATATAGAGCAAGTAACTTAAAGGATGCTTGGGACCGCCCATCCTCTAAGGATCCGTTAAACTATTTACTATGTAGTATATTGCGCTATTATAATAGTGTCTAATTGTAAAATAAACTTACTTTTTAATAGCGTTAAGGGGTTACCCATATAGCCCTTAACACAAATAATGCCAATAGTCTATACAGTACCGTAATACCTCCTGATCGGGAAGCTACCAGAGGATACTCCATAGGTACGACACAAATAGAAACTCGTAGGGGGCTCGCTATGGTAGGTGACACGGCACAACTAGGCAATGCCAGGGTAGAGATACCAATTGCTATCCGGACCGGTGGAAACGCGTAGCCGCAGTTACCGCCCACCTCGAACAACACTCCCAAATCAAAGGTGCGCACCAAAACAATCACAAGAGTAATAGAATGGCATACGAAGAAGTGCGTTCGATCAGAGGTGCTACCTCATTAATCCGAGAATCGCTCCTGTTTTAGCCACCTTATGCCAACTCACGGGAGTCGGGTCCACGTATTTACCTTAAAGAAACCGTCACCACCATCCTACTTCATTCTGGAATCTCCACCGCGTACACGGTTAGTCAAAGTGGTTTTCGGTATCGACAGAGAGTATGCCAGATATCCGATCCCGGTCTCTTTGCCAACCAAACGTTATTATAACCCGTGGTTACAGTTTAAAATGGTATTCGTACTTTAAAATCAAAATATATTCCTTCAATATCAAATATTGATTTAAACTTTCCACTTTATACATACTTTTTAAATTTATTCAATTTATTTGGAATTTATTGCCTTTACCAAATTTTAAAGTTAAATTCTTCCTTTAAATCCATCAAAAATCAATTTCTTAAAATTTTTCTAATTACATATTAAATTCCAAAATTTACACCTTTTTCCCAAAATTAATTTCCATACATTTTTAAAACAATCAAATTCCAGTTTCTGCAGCACTTATGAAATGCTACCTAAAGTTTATGGGTTAAACAGTCCAATTTTAAAAGACAGCATTCAAAATTTATTAACTTATCAATTTAGTTTAAATTCCAAATACAACTTATTATCAATTATTTCTTAACTGGAATCTCATCTTAACAAAAATCCAGAATTTTTCCAAATAAGTTATATCTATTTATTTAAAATCTTAACTCATTCAAAAATCATTTTTAAATCTTTATAAAAATCCTTTAAATACATTAAACCACAATATTATAAACTTCCATTTAAAAATAATTTTAAAATATTTCAGAAAAATATTATAGGAACCACGGGTCTGTATAAAATTTTCTAGCCTAGGTCAAGTGATACGGATTTATATCATTTCAATCCGCAATTTGCAAAATCCCGGGTTCTATCATTTCAAACCCGCAATCCCAAGTTAACAGTTAAGCAGTTTACAGAAAAATTGGACAATAATAATCATTTTAGGCCTATCATTTCAGCCCATAACAATCTAAATTTTACAGGGAACTTGCAGTGGTGATTAAACAGTAAATAAACATTTAATGATATAACTGCAGAAATAATACAACAGATAAATAACTGATGAGGTGTCAAATTAAATGGGGTTCATCATTCTACGTTATACTACAGACAGATAATATTTAAATAAAATTTTACACATACACTTGCGATAATTTACCAAAATATATGTACGTATGTCTGGTGAGAAATACTCACCCGATGGCTGCAGAAAGATTTTAAATTTCAAAACGATGATTCACCGGAAAAGAACTACAGAGAGTAACGATCAAAATCCCTCGGATGTCAAGCTTAGATACAAATCTAGAACAAGATTCAAAATATTGAATACGCGACTTTAGAATTTACGGTCAAAGAAAAATTTAAAAGTAGGGAGAGAATTTTTTTGTTTGACTTGCTCGCCCACTCTACCGTGTACAACAACCAAAACATTTCCAAACACACGAACTGTGTGTTGAATATGCGCTTTGCGCTATATGATTTTTTGTTTGATGATAATAAACATATATACATTCATATAAATGTATTTGGTAATGTACTATTTTGTTTTTCATAGTTTAAATAAATATTTGTTGAATAAAATTAAATTACACAGAATTCAAATTTGAATTCAAACAGAACAAGTTAAACAGATTTTGAATTCAAACAGAAATTTTTTATTCAAACAAATATTTATTACAAATTGTAAATAGTACAATTTCATGCTCTCACTATACATGTACACTTTTGATTACAATCACATCACATTTACATCACGACCTTACTACATATCGCTCACACTCATATTTTTGTCTTCAACTATAATCCGGTTTGAATCCAGCATCTGAGTAATCTGCAAAAATATTTTCAAACGCAGTAAAATTGAAAGAGAAATATTTTTGAAATTTGAAAGAAACGATGATTTTGAAAACATTGTTTGCCTCAGTTATTTGGGTTGTTCGTCATCATCTTTGACTGTGCAATATCTGTGCATATCGATATTTTTTATCAGGGACAGGTAATTACAAGTGGCTGCAGTACACACGTGTACATTCGTATACGTGTGCACTGCCTCGCCAACTCGTGTGCAAAAATCAAACAAAAGCCGGGTTCAACTCACGTGCAATAACATAAAAGTCACAACTCTCAGCACAAGGTCAAACCCGAGTTTTAAAACTGGATTCAACTCAGCAAACAGAAGTGCACCAGTACAAACCAAAGTCAAGGCAACATGAACTGCATAGGACTGTAACAACCAAAATGAAGACAAGTACACTTGAACAAAATGAACAAGTGGAGCATCTGTGTAAACTGGGCAAGTATGGACAGAGTTCGAGCACAGTTGAAGCTCAAGACATCAAGTGATATAAGTCAGAGCAACAAAATCATCACAATGAAGACCACTATGCAGTGTACAGTAATACAACAGAGAAATGCACAAGCATGATACAGAGAATACAGTATGAAGACCAAGGCTGCAAATGTGCAAATGCTCAAACTCAGTGACAACATACTACAATGACCAAGTACAAGTGCACCAATGAACCATCAAAGAATGCAACAGGTTATGCTGCAGGGATGAATACAACATGAAGCACTGCAACTCAAGGAGATAGGGTCGACCAAAAATCCAAATGCACAAAAGCATGATGCAAACTGAACAACTTACAAATATGCAACCATACAGCAGTCATGTATGCAACAGGTTCAAGGCCAGAATGTCCAGTTACAACTACAAGAGTGACGCAGTGAACAATGCAACATAAAGCAACAAACCAAAAATGGAACAACAGTTCATATAAACAAGTGTGCAAAGGCAATATGAACAAGTGACCCAGGTAACAACCAAATTAAGAATCAAGTGGAAATGAATCGATGTCCAATATGCAACATGGTCGAGCATTGATACAAGACACAAATGAATGACAATGAATGCAACAGTGAAGCAAAATATGGCAGTAAAGATATAATGGCCGTGAACAGCAAGATGATCAGCCACTAGAATTTCAAATGAAGCAAATCCAAGTTTACATACAAAATTCAAATGCAGTGATATGCAGCAGGGTAAAACAACACATTACAACAATATCGAGCAGCCAATTTTCAAAAAGGAGCACAGAGTAACCACAGTCAAAATCAAGTGACCGAAGTCAAAAAGCAAACCACTGTCGTGATAACCAAGTAAACAAAATAGGTCAAAGCCAAGAAATCACAACTTCAAAACCGTGAGTATCAAATTATACGAAATTTATCAAGTCAGAGAAAGTCACGGAACCAAAATCAAATTCAAGCCGAGAATTCTCTACCGTGTCAACCAAGGAATCAAGTGCATACGAATTTGATTAAGTCAAAGAAATCTCAAGCATCAATACATAATCGAACGACCAAAGCAATTTTTTGAAATAATCAGTCGAACGTAAAAATAGGAAATCAAATCCTATTAAAACCCTAATCATCATCGGCATTTCAATTCGATCGAGTTCAAGTATCAAATTAGAAAAGCAAAAGGAGACAGCACATACCGAATTCACTAGCATCAAAACTCGATCGAGCAACTGCAAGCAAGCTAGGGCAACCAATCACAGATCAATTGAAGAAACCAGAGCCCTAATTGCAACGAAGAACCGAAGCCCTAATTGCAACGAAGAGCCGAAGCCCTAACTGGATCAAAAGGGAACGAAGCCCTAACTGGAACGAAGCCGCCATTATTTCTCACGAACGAAGATAAAAAGAGGATCGGGTGAAATAAGGAAGTGGGCCGGTGTTCAAAAACAAAAGGGGGTTTTTGTTATTAATTAATATTGTTAATAAACTTATATTAATAATGTTAATTAGTTTAGGGCTATTTTTTTCTTAATTATTGTTTTTTTTTATTCTACGAATCAAAGAGTTTAGGTAAATCACCACCTAGGTTTTAGGTTGTGTCTGATTGTCTATTTAGAGTTAGTTCAGTAAGCAGGGGTTGCGAGTTTGCAAAACTATATAGGCGGTAGCAGGGTTTGCAAGTCTGTTAGAGTGTTTGTAAGCGTGATACTGTTTAATTCTAATAGAAATCTGGGAATGCAGCAGTAGGCAGGGGTTGCCGAAGCTGGGTAAATCTTGTGTGTGATTTACTTTTCAGTATATTTATTTCTGCAGTTTATTTTTGTGTTTAAATCAAGAAAATTTGCTATAACCCTATTCACCCCCCCTCTAGGGTTAATTTAGATCCTACACTGTGCTAACACTATAACCATGATAAAATTTCCTAAAGACAAACTAAGGCAAAATGGTGGAGTTTTCTTATTATGCCGGGGTACATGTACACGTGCACACTTCCATTACACTTACTCGCGTACACGCACTCACGCCAACATTTCCACATACTTACATCTCTTCTGCCACTTTCATTCATTATTTTCTTTTCCTTTTACCTGGATCCAACTACTAAAAATATCATCTACTACTGCAAATCAACCTAAGTTCTTACAATATTTCTTTACAGTCTAAATTTAAACTTGCAGGCTTTACAAACTTACAATCAGACAGGAATTCATCATCAGCTACACGCGCCACAACCCCACTTCTTTGAGCTAACCATGGAATTTCTTCGAGAAAAATGCAACAAATCTTCGGGACAAAATATAAAGACTTCGAGAATTTTATGCAACGACTTCGAGTAAAATCATGCGACTAAATCAAAGCATCTTCTGAATGGGTACATCTCCTCTCCTCCTTATTCTCTGCTTCCTCTATCATATGAAGGTTACATATATGCAGACTAACTGAACTCACAGTCCTAGCCTACCTCTTTCCCATCCTCACCCCTTGTTTTTTTTTTTTTTTTTTTTTGCAAATGAAAGAAAACTCTCTAGGCCTTGTTAACATCCAACTCAAACATGCAAAAAGGGTTTCTCACTGTTCCTATCAGACCTCTACACGAACCAAAACAACTCCTAACCAGATACAAAACAAATGCATGCTTCTAAATATTTGTGACTGTGATACACGTACACGGTGACACCAATGCACAACCCAGTCTAACATCCCTGCCAACACATATTCACGCAACAACAAAACAAAAACTAAGCATCATCAGATCCTTACTAAATGAACCCATCCCTCTTTCTTAAATATTTTGACAACACTGCGCTTCCTACTTCTCTCAAACAACTCCAGACCATCTTATTGTAACATTCCCGTTTTTGAATCGAATTTAAATTGGAAATTTAATTAATTTTAGAAATTAAATTGTGAATTAACTGGATATTTTCCAAATTTAAATAGATATTTGTTTGTCATTCAAGTAAATGGATATAAAACAAGAAATAAAAATTTAAAATAATATAAATATAGATAATGATTTATTTAAAAGGTTTACTAGTTTTAATTCAAAAATAAAAATAAACTAAGCTTATAAATAATATTGGTTTAAAAAGTAATATTATAGAATTGATATAAATAAATAAAAGATTGCAAAAGCTATTTCAAAGTTTTAATTCAACCATATTATATACTTATTTATTTGATTTTATAAAAAGATTTAAAATGCATCTTCTTTTGAAAAAAAAAAATATAGTTGTATAATCCCAAAAAATTTAAAATGTAAAAAAATGACTTGAGTTTAAAAATTTAAGAAAAAGAATGAATATGAAATATTTACCTTTTAGAATTTATAAATGTATTGTAAATAAATATTTATTAAATTCTTTTAACATTGAACATGTACATACTACATACAAATGAATAAACAAATACATTTATTTATAAAGTATAAACAAATACATACTTTAAGATCTTATACATGCACATATACTAATGGCATCATCATTTTTTTTTTAATAATCAATTTAAAAATACAAGAAGCCTTTCATTTCCCCATAAGTAATCATAGCACATCTTGGGAAATCTAAATGGAATAGTAGAAAAGAGACTTGCCTCACACATTTCAAAATCCTGGGCTGTTCAAAATCAGAAAAGCAAACAAACAAAATCAAGTGTTCAAGCCTTCAAGCCCGAACAAAACAAAGAAAAACAAATTTCAAATGCAAACAGAATCAAAAGCTTCAGATCATCTTCCAGTTTGCCAGTTCAAACAAAACAAAGTATTCAAGAGCAACAAATCTGAAAACAAATCAACCCAAAGGCAAGTAAATTTCCTTTTAAAAGAATTTGAGTTTAATGTTGTAATCAGTAAGTAAATCAAAGATTTATACAACTTTGTAAATCATTTGCAGTGAAAAAAAAAATAAAAAAAAAATCCAAGAATGCAAAGGCTTCAACCTGAAATGCATTGGAGCAAATGTAAATTGAAGTCTGCAGCTTGGGAAATAAATCAAGTTTGAAGCTTTAGAACAAATTCAAACTGTAAGTAAGTAGAATTAAAATTGTTGGGTTTGATGAATTAAATGAACAAATACAACAGTGATTAAGCAAAAGTTTTTTTTTTCACGAGTTCCAGATTCCAGCCTCAGGCAAGACAAATCAAAATCAAAATAAGGAAAAATCAAAAGCCTGCAAACTCAAAACAATCTTTCCTGTCTCTGTTCTTGTCTCTGTTGCAAAAGATCCAGGTGAGCAAACTTGAAAATCTTCCCTTTGAATCTGATATCTATGAACTTGTGAATTGCTTTGTGATGCTTGCTTGTTGATATTGGGTTACATGCTTGTAAAATTTGAAATGAATGTGTTTCTGCTGTGTACAAGTCCATGTATGGTTTCTCTGTATACCTCTCAGTTGCAAGGTTAATTTAAATTCATAAACCCTTTGATTAGTTTAAGATTAAGATTCAAACAAAACTTGTTTGTTTAAATTAAAACTTCATTTTAAAATTTTGTATAAGTCAAAATAATATATAAACATCTCTGGAATATACATAAACCAATAATCAATCAGTAATTAGTGAAATCCCAAGTATAATAATTTGGAGTTACAGGGTTATAAATCTAATCTTCATACAAAATTATGATTTTTCAAAGCAAAGTTACGATTTTTAATGCTATATTTCAAAAGCAATTCTGTTTTGACAGTATTATGTATTTTGGGGTATCTCGTTTGCCACAAATGGTTTGAGGTGTCGAATTTGTTTCTGGATGAAGGGGAGTTATCATAGATAAAGGGAAAAATACCAGATTGGATTGCGTTTCGTTTTTGAAGTTGTGATTTCGATTTGAAGTCCAGAACCCTAATTTAACTAGGCTGCGTGATTTGGGATGTCGCGATTTCTCTGGTTGATCGAGTTCAACCAAACTTAAATGGCTGGAAGCAGGAACGTAGGCGATGGCTTGGACGGAGTTTCATCAACTCTGGTGGTCGGGGGAGCATAGACGAGGCGTTGACAGGTTTACTTGGTGATGCTTGTCATTGTTCCAGGTTTGGGTGAGAAACAAGTTTTCGAATTTGAATTTTAGGTGGCGTTGTGATGATCGTGAATGGGGCCGTGGTTGACTGGTGATGAGTGGAGATCATCAGAGATGATCAATGAGTGTTGCGTCGTGGGTGCATGTGCACAGAGCAGAGATATGGATTTTATGGTGGTGTTTGTCTTTCTGGTTTTTGGTTGCAGGGTCTTATAACCGTGAGGGTCTCGGGTATTGAACATTTACTCGAAGCGGGGAAGCATGGGACTCGAAGTAATCTGGGTAGGCTCGGGTTACATTTAGTGTTTCAGGTTTTTGAGATTTGAGCAGAACCTGTTCTTTTTCCCATTTTTTAAGATTTAAACAAAAGTGTTGATGCAAACTTAAATTTAAACCTAAGATAAAAAATAAAACTGAATTTTATTTGAATTCAATTAGGTTAATTTTAGGTTTGAAATAATTTAAATTTTGAAAAATTTATTTGGTCTTATGCAAAAGCAGTAACCTGTTTCCAGGTTTTATAAAGAAAAGAAAAAAAAAGTAAACGGCAAAACAAAAATCTGAAAATAAGACCTGAACTTGAAATTGAAAATTCAATTAAGTTTTTAAATTTTAAATCTTTGAACTAAATTTGAAATGCTTTTAAATCCAAGTTGGGTTTTTAACTAAAACAGAAACTGTTTTCTGTTTTTATTTAAATTTAAAAGTAAAGTTTAAATTTGTAAGATTAGTTCAAAACTGAAATGTTTAAACCTGAAAGTTAAATTTGAAGTAAATGGTATAAATTCTTGAATTTGAAATATTTTTGAATTCTAGAATAAAATATGTTTTAAACCAAACAGAAACTGTTTTCTGTTTAAAATTTAAAAGTAAGTTTATAATGGAACTGAAATTTAAAATAAAGTTTTAAATCTGGAAATCTGAAATATGAAACTTAGCAAATGAAACTAAGTTTGAATTTAATTTAAAACTGGGAATTAAAATTTAGTTTTTAAACTTTTTAAAGTATAAAGGAACATTGGTTTAAATTTGTAAACCATGAGTTTTAAATTATGAAATAGAATTTAAAATAAGTTTAAATTCAGTATTGAAAATCTGGAATTTGACTTTAATGTCAGTTTTTTTTTTAAAAAATAAAAATAGTTTTTTAAATTTAATTTGTTTGACTATTTTTAGAAATGGTTAAATAATTTTGAGTTTTAAAATGAAGATGAAAAAATGTAAGTAAAGCTTTAAAGAATTAAGTTTAAATTTAAAATAAAAGATTCAAATCTGTATTTCAGTTTTGAAGTTAAGGAAATTTTTGAATTTGTTTTTAAATGCTTTATTCAAGTAAGAGATGTTTTATCTTAAAAATAAATAAATAGAATTTAATGATTTAGACTCATTAAATTATTAAGTCGATAAATCAAATAATTAATGAATGATCAAATGAAAATAATAAATACTTAGTGAAAATAATTAAGAGAAGATAATTAAAGGTTAAGGATTGATTTATCAAATATTTGAGCTTAATTACTTTAAAGAATAATTAATTAATGTGGTTAATTAATTAAGAGAACTAAATCGATTAAGGTTAATTAACTTAAAGTGATTAAGAAATCATTATTAATTAGGGAGTAATAAATTATTGAAATTAATTAGAGGAATAATAAATCTATTTATTAAGGACAATTAATTTTTAATTAATCAATAATTAAAAGTTTATTATTTAGAGTAATTAATTGAGGAATATGTAATTAAGATTAATTAATCACAATTAAAGGATAATTAATTAAGATAATTAATTTAGTAAATGATTAATAAATGAAGATGGTTAAGACTTAACTAAATATAGTTAATGATAATTAATCATTGGTTTAAAGATTTCAAATAAAAGTAATTATGTGGGTAATAAATTTATAACCACACGGTTTATTCATCTTAATTAAAGATGTTTGATTGTTAATGAATGTTGTGTGATGGATTGATATATTTGATATGTGATGCTATGTGATGCTTTATACTGAGCTGTTATATCTGTGATGTATATATTGTTATATGAATATGCAAACCCCTTTACTTGTAAAACGACATTTGGATTTCGATGCGACAGGGAGTCGGATTCCATTTGGTTATCCGAAACCCACATCGAATTCTAATAATTGAATCTGTGCTGATTGATAATGTGGCACTCTTATTGTGTAAAACCCCTGGACCACACTTATACACACACAAATATGGATTGCACGTGGAAATTAGTTAAGTCACAGGTTTTGAAATTGTTTTAAAATTGAATTTTTAAATCCAAAATAGTTTTGAACTAGAATTGAAGCTTTTTGAAAATGGTTATTTTTAAATAACTTGATGGAGTTTTGAAATTTAAATAATTTGATTTAAATTTGAATTCAATATTTGAAATGGAATTCTATAATTTGGGAACTAGGGTTTAAAAAAAAGTTATTCAACTTATTAATGGGTTTATATGGGTTTTTAAAACCATTTTAAAGGTGATGTTTTGGAATTTAAAATTCAACCCAAGATTTCAACTTGTACAAAGTGGATTTTTCTGAAACGAAAACTATTTGTTTTCAAATGATTGAAGCTTTCACATAAGAATGAATTTCCAATTTGTGTTAAAGGATTTCAAGTCTAAAATGAAGATTGTTTTCCAAATTTTAGATAAATCTTTGGAAACGTGTTTTGAAAGCTATAAATCTTTAAAAGATTTAATTGGGTTAATCCAAATTGAATGGGAATTGTTTTGGAATCCATGAATAGATCTTTGTGAAGCTGGGTGAAACTTTGTGAAATAAATCTTTTTGTTTAAAGATTTAAAATGGTAATTTGTTAACCATTTTGAAAGAAAAAGCTTTGGATTTTTTTTAGTTGTGACTTAACAGAAATCCCATATCCATATGTTTTTAAATATTGCGCTCACTATTCGGTTTAGCCGGGAGAGGACCTTTGTGTCATATAGCCCATTCCGAATATGTGATACGTCGTTATGGATAGCATTGAAGACCGGTGGTGAAGACTGGGTATTTGCGAGAGCGATAGGATGACTTATCGATTGTCTCTGCACCGAGTCGCGCCGGTATAGAGATTCCTTAAGTGATGGGAAGTCCGATTGGGATTGTGAATACCCGGATTTGCAAGGGCTTCTTCGGAAGTGCCTTCGGTTCTGTTCGAACCCGGAACAGACTTGTATGGTCGTATGTCCGACATTACACTTTGAGATATTAAACTGATCTCTATCAAATACATTTCTGCTTGGTGGCGGAGAATTTATTCTCTTAGCTTAACACCCTTCTCTGAGACGTACGAGCTCAGAGGTTATGTAGTTGATATTTATCAGTGATATGTCCCAAATTTGGTAATGTGGCATGCTGAGTGCTGCTGTGTGATGATCATTGGTTGATCATTTGTGATATGATCATTTGTTTGATCATTTATCTTTATGATCATTGCTTTGGTCATCTGTTGACCCAAAGCATGGCTTTGTGCCAAAGCGTAGCTTTGTGGACGAGACTGCATCAGGACCTCACTCCCCGGAAATGGTCGAAACAGGAAAGATGTGGCAAGGTTATGAGGGTCGCTCCCTTTAGGGTATGTCATTCCCTTCTGGTAAAGGGTGGTATCAGGTATGGAGCCCTGGTATTTAACCTACGTGATTGCTCCAATCTCATTTACTGTGTGGTTGTTGCTTTGAGGCGCCTCGGATAAAGGTCCCAAAGGACCGGGGGATGGCATATTCGTGTAGTAGTTACCTAGTTACAGAGGTAACCTGGCCTTGTGTTGGCAGAGATCTAACCGTAACGTTAGTTCTCGGGACGTCCCGCCAGAGGCGATCCCATGTGGCAGTAGGAAGTTCCTTAGCCTGACCATTTGTTGGAAATCCATTCATCCAATACGTGCCTTGTACGGTTTTAGTTGTAGAACCTGCCATTTAACATGGCAGCTATAGTAGGCATAGCATCATGGTACCTATGCTGGCTAGGATTTATATTATACTTTCGAAAGATTTTCCTCTATGCACTAGTAATAATATCAAAGAATTTTTCTCGTAGCAAGCATGTTTGACTATCATAAGGAGAAATCTCCCCCATGTGTGCGTTTGCATTGTGTGTGTGCCGGGAGGCCTTATGGTAGTTTCATTTTCCAAAAAGCATTACGGATTTATTTTAAATTCCTTGTTGCTTGTTTTTAAAGGCCAAATGCTTTTGTTTGCTCATACCAGTCCCATGACTGACCTGGAGTTTATTGTTCCTTTCCTAAACTCTGGGTGCCCACTATTTTCCCACACGGGCAGTCTAGAGTTGGGGTTTTCAGATAATCCGGTAATAGGTATAGATTCGTAGCCTTCGAAGCTCTTTGGATTTGTGGATTGCATTTGCTGCACTTCAGCATCACACCAGTCTTGCTCTCTTAGTGAACGTGATGAGGGTTCGAGCTAGCTTTGGATTGAAGATAGAGTCCTTGGAGTTTGGCATTTGAAGGCGTGATCTTTCCGCTGCTATTCTTTGTATCTCTGATAGTGTTGACATCTATTGTATCTTTCTATTGTACCATTCATGTTGTATCTGATGTTGTATAAAATATTGTATATGATATCTGTTATTTCATTTTTTTTTTCTTCCGCTGTGTTGTATTTAATGTGTTATAAGCTCCGGCGAACCAGGTTTGACGTTTGGATCTGCGGCATTTGAATACGAGTGTCGTATTCGGTGCCGATTTTCGAAGGTCGAGTCAGGATCGTTACAGTGGTATCAGAGCTGAAGGTTAAACCTTAGCTCAGGAGTATAACACATTAAGTAGCTCATTAGAGATAGGGTGAAGTATACCCTAGAATGAGTATATCCCTGAGATATCCGTTCGAATGCCTCAGTAAATTCTCTTACTATCCACTGATAGTGAGTATGAGTGCGAGAAGAGAATGAGATAGGGGACAGGGGAGTACCACTACAAATGGTCAATACCCTGCAATAGCGGAAACAACTTTTCTCCATCAATCTCCTTTGATTCGATTCTCAATTCTTTCAATTGCTTCGTGACAGCTACATAAAGGAGTTTCGGTGTGATGGTGGCCATACGTATTGTTGTAGGAAATTCTTACTTCGTATCTTCATCGGTTTCTTATCAACTATACGATCTAAACTCTAATGAATTTGAAATTGAAAATATTAAATAAATTGGAAATTTAAATTAGTAAATTGGTTAACTAATATGAAGATTTGATCCATCTATCTATTCTCTGGGGTCCGATATATTCTACGAATGATTAGTTATCCCTTCGAACTAATCAATGTCCTTGCATATCGTAGACTGGTGGCCCGAACATCTTGTAAAAATAATTATATGAGTTTGTTCTCATATCTATTAGTGATATTCTGATTTGGTAAGCCAATACAGAATAGATGATCGGCTTGATTTGGAAGTCGATTCTCTATCTTTGTATATCTCTCCATTCTTAGTTGTCTTCCTGGCAAATTTCGGGGACGAAATTTCTTAAGGAGGGGAACCTGTAACATTCCCGTTTTTGAATCGAATTTAAATTGGAAATTTAATTAATTTTAGAAATTAAATTGTGAATTAACTGGATATTTTCCAAATTTAAATAGATATTTGTTTGTCATTCAAGTAAATGGATATAAAACAAGAAATAAAAATTTAAAATAATATAAATATAGATAATGATTTATTTAAAAGGTTTACTAGTTTTAATTCAAAAATAAAAATAAACTAAGCTTATAAATAATATTGGTTTAAAAAGTAATATTATAGAATTGATATAAATAAATAAAAGATTGCAAAAGCTATTTCAAAGTTTTAATTCAACCATATTATATACTTATTTATTTGATTTTATAAAAAGATTTAAAATGCATCTTCTTTTGAAAAAAAAATATAGTTGTATATTCCCAAAAAATTTAAAATGTAAAAAAATGACTTGAGTTTAAAAATTTAAGAAAAAGAATGAATATGAAATATTTACCTTTTAGAATTTATAAATGTATTGTAAATAAATATTTATTAAATTCTTTTAACATTGAACATGTACATACTACATACAAATGAATAAACAAATACATTTATTTATAAAGTATAAACAAATACATACTTTAAGATCTTATACATGCACATATACTAATGGCATCATCATTTTTTTTTAATAATCAATTTAAAAATACAAGAAGCCTTTCATTTCCCCATAAGTAATCATAGCACATCTTGGGAAATCTAAATGGAATAGTAGAAAAGAGATTTGCCTCACACATTTCAAAATCCTGGGCTGTTCAAAATCAGAAAAGCAAACAAACAAAATCAAGTGTTCAAGCCTTCAAGCCCGAACAAAACAAAGAAAAACAAATTTCAAATGCAAACAGAATCAAAAGCTTCAGATCATCTTCCAGTTTGCCAGTTCAAACAAAACAAAGTATTCAAGAGCAACAAATCTGAAAACAAATCAACCCAAAGGCAAGTAAATTTCCTTTTAAAAGAATTTGAGTTTAATGTTGTAATTAGTAAGTAAATCAAAGATTTATACAACTTTGTAAATCATTTGCAGTGAAAAAAAAAATAAAAAAAAAATCCAAGAATGCAAAGGCTTCAACCTGAAATGCATTGGAGCAAATGTAAATTGAAGTCTGCAGCTTGGGAAATAAATCAAGTTTGAAGCTTTAGAACAAATTCAAACTGTAAGTAAGTAGAATTAAAATTGTTGGGTTTGATGAATTAAATGAACAAATACAACAGTGATTAAGCAAAAGTTTTTTTTTTCACGAGTTCCAGATTCCAGCCTCAGGCAAGACAAATCAAAATCAAAATAAGGAAAAATCAAAAGCCTGCAAACTCAAAACAATCTTTCCTGTCTCTGTTCTTGTCTCTGTTGCAAAAGATCCAGGTGAGCAAACTTGAAAATCTTCCCTTTGAATCTGATATCTATGAACTTGTGAATTGCTTTGTGATGCTTGCTTGTTGATATTGGGTTACATGCTTGTAAAATTTGAAATGAATGTGTTTCTGCTGTGTACATGTCCATGTATGGTTTCTCTGTATACCTCTCAGTTGCAAGGTTAATTTAAATTCATAAACCCTTTGATTAGTTTAAGATTAAGATTCAAACAAAACTTGTTTGTTTAAATTAAAACTTCATTTTAAAATTTTGTATAAGTCAAAATAATATATAAACATCTCTGGAATATATATAAACCAATGATCAATCAGTAATTAGTGAAATCCCAAGTATAATAATTTGGAGTTACAGGGTTATAAATCTAATCTTCATACAAAATTATGATTTTTCAAAGCAAAGTTACGATTTTTAATGCTATATTTCAAGAGCAATTCTGTTTTGACAGTATTATGTATTTTGGGGTATCTCGTTTGCCACAAATGGTTTGAGGTGTCGAATTTGTTTCTGGATGAAGGGGAGTTATCACAGATAAAGGGAAAAATACCAGATTGGATTGCGTTTCGTTTTTGAAGTTGTGATTTCGATTTGAAGTCCAGAACCCTAATTTAACTAGGCTGCGTGATTTGGGATGTCGCGATTTCTCTGGTTGATCGAGTTCAACCAAACTTAAATGGCTGGAAGCAGGAACGTAGGCGATGGCTTGGACGGAGTTTCATCAACTCTGGTGGTCGGGGGAGCATAGACGAGGCGTTGACAGGTTTACTTGGTGATGCTTGTCATTGTTCCAGGTTTGGGTGAGAAACAAGTTTTCGAATTTGAATTTTAGGTGGCGTTGTGATGATCGTGAATGGGGCCGTGGTTGACTGGTGATGAGTGGAGATCATCAGAGATGATCAATGAGTGTTGCGTCGTGGGTGCATGTGCACAGAGCAGAGATATGGATTTTATGGTGGTGTTTTTCTTTCTGGTTTTTGGTTGCAGGGTCTTATAACCGTGAGGGTCTCGGGTATATTGAACATTTACTCGAAGCGGGGAAGCATGGGACTCGAAGTAATCTGGGTAGGCTCGGGTTACATTTAGTGTTTCAGGTTTTTGAGATTTGAGCAGAACCTGTTCTTTTTCCCATTTTTTAAGATTTAAACAAAAGTGTTGATGCAAACTTAAATTTAAACCTAAGATAAAAAAAAACTGAATTTAATTTGAATTCAATTAGGTTAATTTTAGGTTTGAAATAATTTAAATTTTGAAAAATTTATTTGGTCTTATGCAAAAGCAGTAACCTGTTTCCAGGTTTTATAAAGAAAAGAAAAAAAAGTAAACGGCAAAACAAAAATCTGAAAATAAGACCTGAACTTGAAATTGAAAATTCAATTAAGTTTTTAAATTTTAAATCTTTGAACTAAATTTGAAATGCTTTTAAATCCAAGTTGGGTTTTTAACTAAAACAGAAACTGTTTTCTGTTTTTATTTAAATTTAAAAGTAAAGTTTAAATTTGTAAGATTAGTTCAAAACTGAAATGTTTAAACCTGAAAGTTAAATTTGAAGTAAATGGTATAAATTCTTGAATTTGAAATATTTTTGAATTCTAGAATAAAATATGTTTTAAACCAAACAGAAACTGTTTTCTGTTTAAAATTTAAAAGTAAGTTTATAATGGAACTGAAATTTAAAATAAAGTTTTAAATCTGGAAATCTGAAATATGAAACTTAGCAAATGAAACTAAGTTTGAATTTAATTTAAAACTGGGAATTAAAATTTAGTTTTTAAACTTTTTAAAGTATAAAGGAACATTGGTTTAAATTTGTAAACCATGAGTTTTAAATTATGAAATAGAATTTAAAATAAGTTTAAATTCAGTATTGAAAATCTGGAATTTGACTTTAATGTCAGTTTTTTTTTTTAAAATAAAAATAGTTTTTTAAATTTAATTTGTTTAACTATTTTTAGAAATGGTTAAATAATTTTGAGTTTTAAAATGAAGATGAAAAAATGTAAGTAAAGCTTTAAAGAATTAAGTTTAAATTTAAAATAAAAGATTCAAATCTGTATTTCAGTTTTGAAGTTAAGGAAATTTTTGAATTTGTTTTTAAATGCTTTATTCAAGTAAGAGATGTTTTATCTTAAAAATAAATAAATAGAATTTAATGATTTAGACTCATTAAATTATTAAGTCGATAAATCAAATAATTAATGAATGATCAAATGAAAATAATAAATACTTAGTGAAAATAATTAAGAGAAGATAATTAAAGGTTAAGGATTGATTTATCAAATATTTGAGCTTAATTACTTTAAAGAATAATTAATTAATGTGGTTAATTAATTAAGAGAACTAAATCGATTAAGGTTAATTAACTTAAAGTGATTAAGAAATCATTATTAATTAGGGAGTAATAAATTATTGAAATTAATTAGAGGAATAATAAATCTATTTATTAAGGACAATTAATTTTTAATTAATCAATAATTAAAAGTTTATTATTTAGAGTAATTAATTGAGGAATATGTAATTAAGATTAATTAATCACAATTAAAGGATAATTAATTAAGATAATTAATTTAGTAAATGATTAATAAATGAAGATGGTTAAGACTTAACTAAATATAGTTAATGATAATTAATCATTGGTTTAAAGATTTCAAATAAAAGTAATTATGTGGGTAATAAATTTATAACCACACGGTTTATTCATCTTAATTAAAGATGTTTGATTGTTAATGAATGTTGTGTGATGGATTGATATATTTGATATGTGATGCTATGTGATGCTTTATACTGAGCTGTTATATCTGTGATGTATATATTGTTATATGAATATGCAAACCCCTTTACTTGTAAAACGACATTTGGATTTCGATGCGACAGGGAGTCGGATTCCATTTGGTTATCCGAAACCCACATCGAATTCTAATAATTGAATCTGTGCTGATTGATAATGTGGCACTCTTATTGTGTAAAACCCCTGGACCACACTTATACACACACAAATATGGATTGCACGTGGAAATTAGTTAAGTCACAGGTTTTGAAATTGTTTTAAAATTGAATTTTTAAATCCAAAATAGTTTTGAACTAGAATTGAAGCTTTTTGAAAATGGTTATTGTTAAATAACTTGATGGAGTTTTGAAATTTAAATAATTTGATTTAAATTTGAATTCAATATTTGAAATGGAATTCTATAATTTGGGAACTAGGGTTTAAAAAAAAGTTATTCAACTTATTAATGGGTTTATATGGGTTTTTAAAACCATTTTAAAGGTGATGTTTTGGAATTTAAAATTCAACCCAAGATTTCAACTTGTACAAAGTGGATTTTTCTGAAACGAAAACTATTTGTTTTCAAATGATTGAAGCTTTCACATAAGAATGAATTTCCAATTTGTGTTAAAGGATTTCAAGTCTAAAATGAAGATAGTTTTCCAAATTTTAGATAAATCTTTGGAAACGTGTTTTGAAAGCTATAAATCTTTAAAAGATTTAATTGGGTTAATCCAAATTGAATGGGAATTGTTTTGGAATCCATGAATAGATCTTTGTGAAGCTGGGTGAAACTTTGTGAAATAAATCTTTTTGTTTAAAGATTTAAAATGGTAATTTGTTAACCATTTTGAAAGAAAAAGCTTTGGATTTTTTTTAGTTGTGACTTAACAGAAATCCCATATCCATATGTTTTTAAATATTGCGCTCACTATTCGGTTTAGCCGGGAGAGGACCTTTGTGTCATATAGCCCATTCCGAATATGTGATACGTCGTTATGGATAGCATTGAAGACCGGTGGTGAAGACTGGGTATTTGCGAGAGCGATAGGACGACTTATCGATTGTCTCTGCACCGAGTCGCGCCGGTATAGAGATTCCTTAAGTGATGGGAAGTCCGATTGGGATTGTGAATACCCGGATTTGCAAGGGCTTCTTCGGAAGTGCCTTCGGTTCTGTTCGAACCCGGAACAGACTTGTATGGTCGTATGTCCGACATTACACTTTGAGATATTAAACTGATCTCTATCAAATACATTTCTGCTTGGTGGCGGAGAATTTATTCTCTTAGCTTAACACCCTTCTCTGAGACGTACGAGCTCAGAGGTTATGTAGTTGGTATTTATCAGTGATATGTCCCAAATTTGGTAATGTGGCATGCTGAGTGCTGCTGTGTGATGATCATTGGTTGATCATTTGTGATATGATCATTTGTTTGATCATTTATCTTTGTGATCATTGCTTTGGTCATCTGTTGACCCAAAGCATGGCTTTGTGCCAAAGCGTAGCTTTGTGGACGAGACTGCATCAGGACCTCACTCCCCGGAAATGGTCGAAACAGGAAAGATGCGGCAAGGTTATGAGGGTCGCTCCCTTTAGGGTATGTCATTCCCTTCTGGTAAAGGGTGGTATCAGGTATGGAGCCCTGGTATTTAACCTACGTGGTTGCTCCAATCTCATTTACTGTGTGGTTGTTGCTTTGAGGCGCCTCGGATAAAGGTCCCAAAGGACCGGGGGATGGCATATTCGTGTAGTAGTTACCTAGTTACAGAGGTAACCCGGCCTTGTATTGGCAGAGATCTAACCGTAACGTTAGTTCTCGGGACGTCCCGCCAGAGGCGATCCCATGTGGCAGTAGGAAGTTCCTTAGCCTGACCATTTGTTGGAAATCCATTCATCCAATACGTGCCTTGTACGGTTTTAGTTGTAGAACCTGCCATTTAACATGGCAGCTATAGTAGGCATAGCATCATGGTACCTATGCTGGCTAGGATTTATATTATACTTTCGAAAGATTTTCCACTATGCACTAGTAATAATATCAAAGAATTTTTCTCGTAGCAAGCATGTTTGACTATCATAAGGAGAAATCTCCCCCATGTGTGCGTTTGCATTGTGTGTGTGCCGGGAGGCCTTATGGTAGTTTCATTTTCCAAAAAGCATTACAGATTTATTTTAAATTCCTTGTTGCTTGTTTTTAAAGGCCAAATGCTTTTGTTTGCTCATACCAGTCCCATGACTGACCTGGAGTTTATTGTTCCTTTCCTAAACTCTGGGTGCCCACTATTTTCCCACACGGGCAGTCTAGAGTTGGGGTTTTCAGATAATCCGGTAATAGGTATAGATTCGTAGCCTTCGAAGCTCTTTGGATTTGTGGATCGCATTTGCTGCACTTCAGCATCACACTAGTCTTGCTCTCTTAGTGAACGTGATGAGGGTTCGAGCTAGCTTTGGATTGAAGATAGAGTCCTTGGAGTTTGGCATTTGAAGGCGTGATCTTTCCGCTGCTATTCTTTGTATCTCTGATAGTGTTGACATCTATTGTATCTTTCTATTGTACCATTCATGTTGTATCTGATGTTGTATAAAATATTGTATATGATATCTGTTATTTCATTTTTTTTTTCTTCCGCTGTGTTGTATTTAATGTGTTATAAGCTCCGGCGAACCAGGTTCGACGTTTGGATCTGCGGCATTTGAATACGAGTGTCGTATTCGGTGCCGATTTTCGAAGGTCGAGTCAGGATCGTTACACTTATGTTCACGCAATTTATACCTCAAGTATTTTTTTTTCTTCGACAGATCTGTTCCCAAAATAACTCCCAGGCCCTACAACTTACCTGGCATGACATCAACACAGTTCCCATATACAAATTTGCACAACATTCCACTACCTATGTGTCGAGAGTTAAGCCTATAACACACACACAAGATCTCACTTCCTCTCTGTTTCTAGACCTAACTTTCCAAAACAAAAACAGTTCAACATATCCAGATCCCATATGTTTAGTTTAAGGCAGATGATAAGAGTCTCATAGAAAGACAAAGTGAATAAATAGTAGTGTGGCCGAGCAAGGCACAGATAGAACAACATCAAGAGAAAGAGGAAGGAAAACTGGAAGGAAAAAAAACAATAAGACTTATTACCTGATGGATCTTGAACGTACGAGGAAGGGGAAGGCAGAGATATTTAGATGCGGAGAAAGAAACTGGTGAGATGGGTATATATATAGGCAATGCGAATTAAAGGAGAGGTAAAAGCATCAGTTTTATTGATATAAATTTGGTTGATATGACTGCGAAATTTCCTCATCAGTTCAAAGGAAATAGATAAAGTTCGAACGTTGCAAAAATTAAAAAGATTTGAACTGCTGCAAGATCAATGGGGAGGGAGAGCAATCAGTTGAAGACTTGAAGCTATTAGAGACGAAATATATAAATACGTGATTTTATTGCTGAGAAAAGAAAAGGCAAAACACATTTCCAGTTTTGAACAAAAGAATATGTTCGAAAAGGTTTGATTGAGATCTTCTTGCGTGATGAAAGAACCACTGATTTAGCATGTCAGTTACACAGATATAAAGTTGTTAACATGAATGCGTGAACGTTACTTAAGGGAATATTGATCAAAGGAAGGGCAAGCAAGCATCAGTTATATTGACATAAATTGTGAATATAGATACGTGATTAAAGCAGAGGAAAAAAAATGGCAAGCGTGATAAATGGTTTGATTTATTCAATGAATTGCGAGATTCATGTACTTGATTTTGGTAGAGCTGTTGGAAGCAGAGAATGGGAGAATATAGGATATGCACGTTTCAGTCTTTAAAGTGCATGCATTGATTGTGTAAAAGGATATCAGAGGGAAAAATATTTCGAACGTTACTTCATATTCATTTTTATTTCATTTTATACATTTTGATCTTTATATGTGTGATATCGATTCTCAGTTATAAATGTTTGAACGTTACCCATATTTATTAAAACATGCGTTGATTGTGGGAACATGGCTTGCGAGATTTAAAACTGCCAATTGAAATTAATGCATGCGATTACTGCAAATTTTATGAGAAGCTTTGATTTCAATATTTATGCGTGATTGAGGAACTTGATTTTGTGTAGTACTGCTTGAAACAGAGGATAAACAGATTTGGACTTTACTTATATGTGTGATTCATTTCTACTTTATCAATCTTGATTTTTAGTTTGATTGCAATAAATGAAATGGCAAAAATTATGTAAGGCTTTAGGAATGAAACGTATATAAATTTATTTAAAAAAAACCAAACTGTCCGTCAAAACAAAATAACGTTTGCTATAAAATCACTGACTGATATTTTATATCCAAAAATATTAAAAATATGATTTTTTTTACAATACATCAAACTGACGTAATACAGAATATCAAAAATTTCTATAAAAATAACATTTTTAAGTTTATACGTTTTATTCCGTTACCTACCATAGATTTTTACGCGTCCTTTAAACGCGAAATCCAACAGTTCATTATTACACTAAATTCTTCAAAATTATTACTTAACAAACTTAATTGGTTTTCACATATTATATATATATATATATATACAAAATTCCTTTTATTAAAATTCAAATAGAGTTGTCTTTTAACAAAATTAACCGTTTCACAACTTTAAATTTCCATATTTAGTATTTTAAGGAAATGATTTAAATCAAATTATATATGTATATAAATTGGAAAGTAAATTTTACTGGAAAGAGAAAAATAACGGATTAAAGTTCTATACGTTTTCTTATATATAATCTTATATATATATATATATATATATATATATATATATATATATATATATATATACGGTATTTATTCCCTAAATTTAGGCGCCTTTTTTAAGGCGTAATTACCCAGTTCATTTATATACTAAAAAAAATTAGAAATTCTGACCATGCTGAGACTCGAACTCGTGACCTATCGTGAATAGCGCAGATGTCTTAACCACCTAAGCTATTAATGTTTTCTTAATTAAAACTTGATTTTGCTAGACATTAAGTTATTTACCATCCTCGACAAAACCCAAATTACCAAATTAAAGTTAATTCTTAACCATGTCAAAATTTCAGAGATCTTATTATTTAATTAAAAATTTGGTCAATTGTTTTTTTCTTATATATTTTTTTAATCACTTTAAATAAACCCCAAAGTTTTTATTTTTAGAAAAATACAAGTGAAAAATACTTGTTAAAAAAATTGGGCTGTTACACACTCTGTGGCTAGTAGATGGAATTTAATCATGTAACAATTTCGGCTATTTTATAAGTACTTGTATATAGACCCTATTATAATACTATAAAAATTGTTTTAGCTATCATAAGGTAAAAACCCGACATGTTTATTTGTGGCGTGGTCTTACGAGATGCTTTTGTTTTCAAAGGATTTTTGAAACTTTAATAATCAATTGGGTGTGATTTTCTCACGCTGGTATTCCAGACTGACTCGGGTATTATTTAACTGTAATGCTCGGGTCAGACCGAGTATTATAGGATACAGGATATGATGCTGTGGAACTCAGGAGACGAGCTGGATTGATGATATATACGTACTCTCGTACCTGTATATATATATTTCGTCTATGTTAAGTTGTTGTGTATTCAGTTGTATGACATTGATGTTGAGCTGGGAGTGATGTACTCTGATGATGTAATATATAAACAAAGATATTTTGATGTTTGAGTAAGGAGTATTTATTATCTATTATATTTTATTCCGCTGTGATGGTTAGATTCTGTTGTTGTTTTCTATTTTCTTCTTCTACCTCTTCTTCTTTAATCCAAATGGTTCGTATTTCTGTACGACTTGAGTTGATCTAGGTAGAATAGTGTTGACTCAATGGGTACAGATTTGTGGGCCGTTACAGTATTTGAATTATCTCAAATATTGAAAATTTGGAAGGGATTCGAATATATATCTTATAAAGAGATTTTGAAAATAAATTTTGAAAAATTATAATATGGGCCTAGTGACTGCTTATAGATGTTATATTGATAGTTAAATAACCAATTATCAAGTATTGCCCAATTTCGTTGAACGTTTCGAAGAGACCACGATCAGATTTAATTATCCGAAATCCACTTCGATTCGATTTTTGCATTCCAAATGGATATCGTGAAGATGGTGAAGACGACGATTCATTTTATGCAGAAATAGGACAACTTGTATGGACGAATGCTATCTAGACATTATCATTGGATGACGACGAGCATTCTAAGTGAAATTATTCTTGAAAGGTAATGGTAGCCTCAAGCCTCATTAGACGGAATGACTAAAAATCAGAGGAGATGCAGCAAGGCTAAGTGGGTCCTACACAATTAAGGTATATTATCACCTTTTTAGATACCCTCGGATATTATAAATTATGGATACGGTGGTACATGGAAAAAAGAGCTCTCGATAAGGGTTGGAATACCCGTGGTGATAATTTATTCGGTTCCATCCAGGTTAGGGAAAGGGCCGATCTTGTGTTGTACGGGATCCCGACGAGGTCCTTGGTACATTTTTAGATGTGTACCGTGATAGGTGGTACCCAAGTGCCTAGTCATTATATGGAATCCATTCTCCAATAAGCATCATACGATTTTGGTTATGCCCAGCTATGCTGAAACGTGAGATGCAAGCATTTTAGCTATTTTCCATTTTACTTTTTATAGACACCATAATAATATCAAATGATTTGGATATCAAATGTTTTGGTTATCGTAAGGGAAAAACCCATCGTGTTTATGTGTGACGTGGTATTACGATATACCATTGTTTTTCAAAGGAATAGTAATAAATTCAAATTGAGTATGTTTTCTCACGCTCGTTTTCCAGGCCGACTCAAGTGTTATTCTATTATAATGCTTGGGTTAGACTGAGTATTAAATTAAGTTAGGATTCTATGAAGCTCAGGAGATGAGTTGGATGACGAAGATGTATTACATGTATTTGATTATATTACGCTGTGTATTGTAGGCTGTATATTCAGCACTAGTGAGGACAAGTTATTGTAACTGTCCATTATTGGTTTGTTGACTGTTGTACTTTGATGATTGTGAGTAATAAGCAACTACAGATCCTTTTGTTTAAAAATCTGTTATTATCTATTATATATTGTTCCACTGCGATGGTGAGATTTTGTGTTATTTATATTTTCTTCTACCTTTTTCTTCTTTACCCCGAAAGGTTCGAATTTCCATTCAATTTGAGTTAAATTGATGTGAATTATGGTCAACTCAAAGGGAACGAAGATACGGGCCTTTACTAATATCATATAATTTGATTTTTATTCAAAATGCAGAGGAAACATATGTCCAAAAGAAAGAATCACTGAAAGGTACATAGATATTTCTAGACTTTAAGTAAACATCAAACTACCGATTGTTAATGATGTTCTTATGTCGGAATTAGTATACTTTGGTTATTTAATATTGATATTGGATTTATAAATTATGTGACGACCCTCCTTTCATTCCACAAAAAGATGTATCATTATTAAGAAAGAAAGGGATAGAAAAGAGAAAAGATAGGAAAGAAAGAATTACACAATATTAGAATCTCACAGCGGAACGAATAAAATATATTACATCACATAAGTATTTACATAATAGTCACCATCTATCAGAGCCACACAGCTTATACATAACACATTAGACAGTTGTGAAGACTTGTCTATCATTACAAGCCAAAATACAACACAGAGCTACTAACATAGCGGAACCTAATATCTATATACGCTGAAGCCTCCTGCTCCAAGTATCCTCCATAATTCGTCAAAGCTAACCTGAATCCCGTGGCTACTTATAAAAATTTGAGTACCCAAAAGTTTAAGAAAAACAGAAAATAAACTTTGGGTCAAATTATTACCACCACTATTATCAAGATGAAGACTCGAAGTATTACCATGCAACTTCAATGTATTACCATGCAACATTCCATTCATATTATACTCATAAATCTTTTCGATAACTCTTTTTAAATATTTCTAATGTATATTGGCCTAATTCAAAAGTTAATCGGAGAAATTTATGGAAAGAATGTCTTGAATTTAGATCCTTAGCTCCGGGTTCTTGGATTATGGGAGGTGATTTTAATGTTACGCGCTTCATAGGCGAGTGTTCTCCTAGAGAAGGGGATTACTCTACTATGGAGGAATTTGATCAATTTATTATTAGTTCAAAGTTGATCGAGGCCCCCCCCCTCAAATAGAGAGTTTACATGGAGTAATGCAAGAGAGTCTCCATCTATGTCTCTTCTTGATAGATTTTTTGTTAGCGATGAAATTGAAGATATATTTCCAATCTGTAGAGTCTCTGGTTTACCTTATACATACTCAGATCATTGTCCTATTACCTTCCCTACGAGTACCATAGAATTTCTATTAATAATTTTAAAATTTAAAAAATGTGGCTCTTGGAATCCAACTTTGTGAATTTAATTAATGGTAAATGGATTTCTTTGAATTATCATAATACTAGAAATTAGGATAATTCAGCAAAATCTTTTGCACTAAACTTAGAGAGCTTAGAATTTTTCTTAAAAACTGTAATGAGAAAAGTTTTTGGCAATTTAAAAATAAAAAAAGATAATATTCTTCATGCGATGCTTAAAATTAATAAGATAGAATAATCTAGACAATTAAATTTAGGAGAGCGTAACGTTCTTGCTAATTTAAAAGACGAGCTAAGTTCAATTCTAGAAAAGGAGGAGGTCACGTGAAAGCAGAGATCTAGAATTCAATGGATCAATGAAGGAGATAATAACACCAATTTTTTTCGCAATATAGCCAATGATAGAAAATGTAGTAATACAATAAATTCTATTATTATTAATAATGAAGAGTTAGTTGATCAAAGAGATCTTATGTGACGGCCCACCTCTATACCCACGCGAGCCAAGGACACTACGGAGTAATGCCGTCAACTAGAACGAAGAATGAGGTGGTTGAGGAGCGACCATCCATGTAATTGCTTTGTGCGGGCACCGATATGTCAGATAGTATAACATGCATTTCATTTCAAGAGGAAATCCGACATGCCGATACAAACTCAAAGCTACTTCACAGTGGCTATGATATCTTCGGAAACAAATATAGAAATAAACATAACACAAATCAATCACAGATATCCATATCACAAAGACGGAAATAGATATGAATATAACACATGAAAGTATACATCAGAGTGGTGGTCAAAAAGATCCACAACAACACAAAAGAATGGTGCTAGACAAAAGAATATATATACATTAAGGAATCTCTATCTCAAATGTGTACAACCAGAAACTACTAATCTAAGTAGTTAGCCAAAATTCAGGATAATAACCCCAGATGAGGAGTCAAGCAGAAGCACCTGTAACATCTCGGTCTGACCCGAGTATTATTTAAGAAGAAAATAATAAACGGATCAGTCTAACTATAAATATAAGATAAAATGATATAGAATAAGAGATATGACAAAAACGTAAGATAAGCATAATGCCATACTATGATAAGTATGTAATTGAAAATCAACAAGAGATTAATCAATATCACAAGAATCTTCTCAAAGATAAAAAGGATTGTCACACTCTTTATTTCATTTACCAAACCATAAATATTGACAGTTATACCAATGCCAATCACAAAAGTTAATGACACACAGATTCACCAATGCACAAATAATGATAAAGCTTATCAATGTAAATCACGAAAATTGGTGAAACACAAATTCTAGAAATCGATCAATAGAAATCCAGAGATCACAAAAAAGGGAAAGTGCCTATCACTAGAACGGGAGCATGAAAACTCACCAACACGTGTATCATAAAACGGAACGCTATTCCATGGCTGCTAACCATTAATTTTGAACCGAAGCTCCATAAAAACGGCCCGAAGACCTTTGAGCCAAAGCTCCACTAAAACGGTCCGAAGAACTTTGAGCCGAAGTTCCACTAAAACGGTCCGAAGACCATGCGTCGCTACCCCACCAAGCCGAAGCTCCACTAAAACGGGGTTTAGTCTCCCCCGCAGACAAAGAGACATCGCACATTGCTAGTCTAAATCACAAAATGATCATCATTGATCGATAATTGTAAATTACACTAAGCTAGTAAATAAATGAGTTTAGCTTCATGTCCTATAACCACTAGCTTAACTTAATTATTTATGAACAAATTGTAGACTTCCACTCGAGGTTAAGTGTAAATTACACTAAGCTAGTAAATATATGAGTTTAGCTTCATGTCCCATAACCACTAGCTTAACTTAAATATTTACAAACAGATTGTAGATTTCCACTCGAAAATTGTCACAAGAGATTCAATCGAGTAAGTCTAAGAATTAACTGACGAAGTAAACGCAAGCGTTACATACCACTTGTTTTACTAAGCCGTTTAATTAGATTTCTCGTACGAGTGAGGTAAAGGTTTGTATGTACTAATAGATTGAAAACGGTTTAAGAAACGAGCTTTGTAATAAAATAATGTTTGAAATCGTTTTGATGAAAGAGTTTTGATATTTACTACTAGTATTGAAACATTTATATTTTTAAAGTGACAAATCACAAAAATGATTGTAGAACAATCAATCACCAAAATTAACATTCGAAGACGTAAACTAATTCTAAGAAATCGATATCAAATCCATCAAAATGGATATTTCCAAAAAGTCCAAAATAGAAGTCATTAAAGTCGAATAATTGATAGCATCAACTAGGAATCAAAATGAATCGATAAAAATTGGAATCACAAACAAAATAGGAAAAATAGGCATAATAGGAAAATATGAGCAGATCAGTCGACTGGCTCACTGAGTTCAGTCGACTGAACACAGTCCCTGGAAATCCACGGGATACTGGTCAGTCGACTGGACTCAGTATGCCAGTCGACTGGACCAGAGCCAGGGAAGTGTTCTGGTAGCAGGTCAGTCGATTGGACCAAAATTCCAGTCGACTGGAACCTGTTTCCAGCACTTCCTAGCCCATCTAAATGAAGTCCAATCTCTTCCAAATTGCAATCGGTCGAGCAACGGCACTAGGAGTTTACGCGAATCAACTACCTATCCCTATAGGCTCTTCGATGGATCTCCAAAAGCATGATCAAACATCAAAGTTATGATTTTTAAAGGTTTGACTTCAAAACACTAAAATTGGAATACTCGCCAATTCAATCCAAACCAAAAGCAAATGCACATGAACAAGTGTTAGGAATTCATACCTAACAATCAAAGATAATCATAGACCTAGATGTGAGATAATAATCTCACTTTTTCACAAAAATAAGGAAGGAGAAGCTATAGAGCAAGGCAATAACAATCACTCTTCAATTCTAACCCAAGAAGCTTGAATCTAAGTTTAAAAGAAAAAAATTTCCTAAGTTAGGGTTTAGGAATTTCTGAAATTGAAGTTAGAATGAGTTGGAGAAGAAGAAGATGATGCTTACCAATAGCTTCTCTTTGATTTCGGAGCAAGAATTTTAGTTTGCAAAGGAACTAGGGTTTAGGAATTCTAATTTCCAATCTTTTCCCCCATTATTCTCTTGAGCTTGAGAGAGTTAGGAAATGAGGAATGAATGAAGAGAAGTGGAGAGGGGTTGGGTTGATATAACCAGAATTGGGCAAATGGGCTGAACCCAAAGCCCAATAGAAAACGTAGCAGAAATCAACTTACTCCAAACATATCGAAGCTTATACTCAAAAAGGTTGCAAACGGTATTTTGAACTCAATGGAAGTGGTCTCGAGTTCTAATTCGACCGTATGCAAAATGTAGCTTTTGGACTACAATCCGACTAACGGTGAAATATTTAAATAAAATATTTAAATATACAATCGATAAATATGCGGGTTGCTATAGACTCCCCTCCTTAAAGAAATTGCTCCTCGCAATACTTAAGAAGAAAATAAATAGTAACAATCATAAAAGCATATCAACACAAAAGAAATTTGAAATAAGAAGTTCACCTCAAAGAGCACGAGAGAGAGTAAGTTCGGATGTGTTCGCTCGATGAATTCTATAGATTCCCAAGAGCAATCCTTAGGATTTGAGAATCATTGAAATTTCACATAAGGGAAATCTTCATTTCGAAGGTGCTCAACCTCCGAAGAGATGACGTGAATAGGATGTTACTCATAAGTCTAATAGGTGAAACTTCAATTTCTTCGATAACACCGGGCTCAAGAATAAAATCGGAATCTCGAAGGCATTTCCGTAGTTGAAAGACGTGGGAAACGTCATGAATAGCAGAAATTGAGCCAGTAATAAAAGGCGATAAGCCATGGAACCAATACGTTCGGTGATGGGAAATGGACCAATATATCGAGGTGCTAATTTTCCCGATCGACTGAAACACACAACACCCATCATAGGTGAGACACGAATAAACACAAAATCTCCCACAAAAAATTCCAATTTCCTTCTTCGGTTATCGGCATAGGATTTTTGTCTATTCTGAGCTTCTTTCATCCTATGACGAGAATCTTTTCGATGGAATCTCGAATAAAATCTGGATCAAAAACCAGCTTCTCACCGACCTCAAGCCAACGAGAAGGAGATCGGCATGGCCTTCCATAGAGTGCCTCGAAAGGTGCCATATCAACACTAGATTGGGGGCTATTATTATAGGAAAACTCAACAAGAGAAATATGATCTTCGCAATCTTCCACCAAAATCAAGAACACATGCACGAAGAAGATCTTCAAGAGTTGATTCACATGCTCGATTTGTCCATCGGACTGAGGATGATAAGCGGTGCTGAAATTAAGCTTCATTCCTAAATCTTTTTGAAGACTCATCCAAAATCCACGAGTAAACAATGGATCACGATCGCTAACAATAGAAGTAGGAACTCCATGGATTTAAATAATTTCTTTGATAAAGAGTTTGACCAAAAGAGGAACGGTTCGATTGGACCGAACGGGAATAAAATGGGCGGATTTAGTAAGTCTATCAACTATCACCCATAAGCTATCATGACCCAAACAAGAACGGGGAAGGCCGTCAATAAAATCCATGGAAATTTGATCCCACTTCCAAATTGGAATTTCTAAAGGTTGCAATAACCCACCGGGCCTTTGATGCTCGGCCTTAATGAGTTGGAAAGTCATGCAACACTAAAAAAATTTAGCAATATCAGATTTCATCCCATCCCAATAATAAAGTCGCTTCATATCCGCATACATTTTACTATTACCATGATGAATGGTAAATTTAGAATGATGAGAATCTTCTAAAATATCTTTACGAAGATTACTAATATTTGGAACGATGCGTCTACCAAATTTTCAAATGCCGCCATGAGTATCAATATCAAAGTCTTTTAAACCTTCAATTTCAATTTTATCCCTATAGTTTTGGCTAAAAAGAGCCAATTCGGGATCTAGCTTTTGTGCTTCAAGGATGCGGTCTATAAGAGAAGGATGAGCCTCAAGGCTACATAAAACAAGAGATGAACATAAATCGGATTCACGATCTCGAATCTCACAAGTGGATAAAGTCTCAAGATCATTCCACTTGGATATCATCATAGAAACAACCACTTGTTGCTCACGGCTAAGTGCATCGGCAACACGATTTCCCCTTCCGGGAGAATAAAGAATATCAAGATCATAAGATGTAAGGAACTCAAGCCAACGTTGTTGACGCAAATTAAGTTCCTTTTGAGAAAATAAATACTTCAAAGATTTATGATCGGTGTAGAGAATAAATTTCTCTCCCAAAAACAATGATGCCAAATTTCTACAAGCGAAAACAATAGCCGCGAGCACTAGAACATGAATGGCATATCTAGTCTCGAAATGATTTAGAAACATAAATGATAGCACGTTCTCTTTTGCAAGAGAACGACATCCAAACCAATACGACTAACATTGGTACAAAAGATAAAATCTTGGTTCCCCTTTGGTAAACACAAGAATAAGAGTATCGGAAAAGAATTCTTTCAAATAATCTTCTTTCTCGGAAAGCTAAAACTTTCAAAATTACATTCATCTTTATGTAATTATCTTTCTAGAAAAACTTACATTTTTACTATTCAATATATCGTGTCTGACTGTCTCATCAAAGCGTTTAGGAGATTCCTATCGATAACGTTGATCAAGCGCATCGAACAGAACTCTTAAAGCACTCAACGGGCAATACAATCACAAAATCATCTTCTATATGATAAAAATATCTCTTAAAAAATTAAAGAATATTCTTTGTACGTTTTAAGAACAAAATCTAATTGTACTTATAAAATCTTATGAAAAAGATTTGCAAAATTTTAAATTTTGTTTTCATCCAAAATCAATAAATACAAAAATGGAGTCATCGAGATATTCGTAGAATACTCGATACATAAAATGGATGAAATAAGCTGGACAAACTGAAAGACATCATAAGTCATTCATAAGAATCATAACGAGTTTGGAATGCGGTAAGTGGAATGCTAACTTCCGCAACTCGTAGCAATAAAAATCGGTGGTAAGGTTAAACTAAAAAGACCCCAACACCTCACAAAAGATTGCTTAGGAGATAATGCTAAGACAAACTCAAAAATACCGAAAAGTTTCACAAACTATTTAGATGAGAGAGGTAACACTTTCCTCATCATGAGGGCTTAAAGAATAAAATGATGCCATCAAATTGGAATCAAAATCACAAGGAAAAATAGAATTATGTTTAACAGATTAAAAATGTCGAAGATGAATAGTCCACTCGGGACACAGGATATAGCTTCATAATGATTAAGCCAATCCTTTCCAAAAATCAATTCCGAAGCCTAAGTAAAAATCGGCTTGGAAAGAAAAATCACATAAAATAATTTCGACATCAATATAAAGCAAGTTGAGTGTTGTGGATCCACTATCCGGATTCGCAATTCTCAAAGAAGACATCAAGTCCAAATTGTTTTAAAGAAAAAGAATCAACAAGTTCTTTTGATACAAAATAATGATATGAACTCATATCAACAAGAATTCAAATAAGAAGATCACGAAATAAAACAATGTCATCAAGGATTGAATGAGAAATACCTTGACCAAGAAAAGTGTCAATAGGAGCTTTTAGCTCTCCCTCTCTCCTACTTTGAAGTTTAGGACATGTAGATAAGTAATGACCCGAGCCTTTGCAATAGCGGCAATAAAGGGGTTTCGGGCACTTAATTACATAATGGTCCGTGGAACCACAATTGTAGCATTGTTTACGACTAGAGGTAAGAGTCTTTGCTACCGAAATTTCTTGTTCCCCTTTCTTCTTGTTTTGAAGTTTGGGGCATGCAGAAATATGGTGACCTGAATTTTTGCAATAACGACAAAAGAGAGGTTTCGGGCACTCCCTTGCATAGTGGTCCTTAAAATTACAAATGTAGCATCCTCCATAATTAGGGATTGGAGTCTTTGCTACCGAAGTAGTTTTCTTCACCTTCTTATTAGGATAAGGGCTTTTGAGCTTAATATGCCTCTTCTGGGAAATCCCAATATCACTAACACTTCCTTTACCAACCTCTTCATGTCAAAGAATGATATCCACAAGCTGATTGAATGGAACTTCAAGTTTCAAAGGTAGAACCATTTTGGGATTCCTACTCAAAGCATAGATAAACTATTGATTCTTTACAAGATCCAAAATTTGTTGGGCAGACATGAATGCGCCATCCAGAGAAGGGCTACTGGATTGACCAGCGCTAGGACTGCTAGAACTAACCATTTCTTATTCTTTAAGAAAGAAAGAAAGAAGAAGAAAAAGGTTATTCTCAAAAGGAATATTAAACAAACTTGATTGATAAAACAAGGCATCACAAAAAAAAAAGGATAGAACGGGTCCTAAAACTCGAATAAAATCCTAAGGCACGACTCCTAAAATAGACTTAGGACGATGAACCTTGTTAAAATTATTCTCCATTGTTCCGAAGTTTGGCTCTGATACCAAGCTGTGACGCCCCACCTCTATACCCACGTTAGCCAAGGACACTACGGAGTAATGCCGTCAACTAGCGTGAAGAACAAGGCGGTTGAGGAGCGACCATCCATGTAATTGCTTTGTGCGGGCACCGATATGTCAGATAGTATAACATGCATTTCATTTCAAGAGGAAATCCGACATGCCAATACAAACTCAAAGCTACTACACAGTGGCTATAATATCTTCGGAAACAAATATAGAAATAAACATAACACAAATCAGTCACAGATATCCATATCACAAAGGCGGAAATAGATATGAATAAAACACATGAAAGTGTACATCAGAGTAGTGGTCAAAAAGATCCACAATAACACAAAAAAATGGATACAAGTGCTAGACAAAAGAATATATATACATTAAGGAGTCTCTATCTCAAATGTATACAACCAAAAACTACTAATCTAAGTAGTTAGCCAAAAGTCGGGATAATTACCCCAGATGAGGAGTCAAGCAGAAGCACCTGTAACATCTCGGTCTGACCCGAGTATTATTTAACAAGAAAATAATAAACGGATCAGTCTAACTATAAATATCAGATAACATGATATAGAATAAGAGATATGACAAAAATGTAAGATAAGCATAAAGCCATACTATGATGCGTATGTAATTGAAAATCAACAAGAGATTAATCAATATCACAAGAATCTTCTCAAAGATAAAAAGGATTGTCATACTCTTTATTTCATTTACCAAACCATAAATATTGACAATTATACCAATGCCAATCATAAAAGTTAATGGCACACAGATTCACCAATGCACAAATAATGATAAAGCTTATCAATGTAAATCACGAAAATTGGTGAAACACAAATTCTAGAAATCGATCAATAGAAATCCAGAAATCACAAAAAGGGGAAAGAGGCCTATCACTAAAACAGGAGCATGAAAACTCACCAACACGTGTATCACAAAACGGAACGCTATTCTATGGTTGCTAACCATTAATTTTGAACCGAAGCTCCACAAATACGGCCCGAAGACCTTTGAGCCGAAGCTCCATTAAAATGGTCCGAAGACCTTTGAGCCGAAGTTCCACAAAACGGTCCGAAGACCATAGGTCGCTACCCCACCAAGCCGAAGCTCCACTAAAATAGGGTTTAGTCTCCCTCGCAGACAAAGAGACATCACACATTGCTAGTCTAAATCACAAAATGATCATCATTGATCGATAAGTGTAAATTACACTAAGCTAGTAAATAAATGAGTTTAGCTTCATGTCCCATAACCACTAGCTTAACTTAATTATTTACGAACAAATTGTAGACTTCCACTCGACGTTAAGTGTAAATTACACTAAGCTAGTAAATATACGAGTTTAGCTTCATGTCCCATAACCACTAGATTAACTTAAATATTTACGAACAGATTGTAGATTTCCACTCGAAAATTGTCACAAGAGATTCAATCGAACAAGTCCAAGAATTAACCGACGAAGTAAACGCAAGCGTTTCATACCACTTGTTTTACTAAGCCGTTTAATTAGATTTCTCGTACGAATGAGGTAAAGGTTTGTATATACTAATAGATTGGAAAACGGTTTAAGAAACAAGCTTTGTAATAAAATAATGTTTGAAATCATTTTGATGAAAGAGTTTTGAAATTTACTACTAGTATTGAAACCTTTATATTTTTAAAGTGACAAATCACAAAAATGATTGTAGAACAATCAATCACCAAAATTCACATTCGAAGACGTGAATTAATTCCAAGAAATCGATATCAAATTCATCAAAATGGATATTTCCAAAAATTCCAAAATAGAAGTCGTTAAAGTCGAATAATTGATAACATCAACTAGGAATCAAAACGAATCAATAAAAATTGGAATCACAAACAAAATAGGCAAAAATAGGCATAATGGGCAAATAGGAGCATGTCAGTCGACTGGCTCACTGAGTTCAGTCGACTGAACACAGTCCCTGGAAATCTGCAGGATACTGGTCAGTCGACTAGACTCAGTATGCCAGACTGGACCAGAGCCAGGGAAGTGTTCTGGTAGCAGGTCAGTCGACTGGACCAAAATTCCAGTCGACTGGAACCTGTTTCCAGCACTTCCTAACCCATCTAAATGAAGTCCAATCTCTTCCAAATTGCAATCGGTCGAGCAACGACACTAGGAATTTACGCGAGTCAGCTACCTAGCCCTATAGGCTCTTCGATGCATCTCCAAAAGCATGATCAAACATCAAAGTTATGATTTTTAAAGGTTTGACTTCAAAACACTGAAAAAAATGGAATATTCACCAATTCAATCCAAACCAAAACAAATGCACATGAACAAGTGTTAGGAATTCATACCTAACAATCAAAGATAATCATAGACTTAGATGTGAAATAAAAATCTCACCTTTTCACAAAAATAAGGAAGGAGAAGCTATAGAGCAAGGCAATAACAATCACTCTTCAATTCTAACCCAAGAAGCTTGAATCTAAGTTTAAAAGAAAACCATTTGCTAAGTTAGGGTTTAGGAATTTCTGAAATTGAAGTTAGAATGAGTTGGAGAAGAAGAAGAGGATGCTTACCAATAGCTTCTCTTTAATTTTGGAGCAAGAATTTGAGTTTGCAAAGGAACTAGGGTTTAGGAATTCTAATTTCCAATCTTTTCCCCCATTATTCTCTTGAGCTTAAGAGAGTTTGGAAATAAGCAATGAATGAAGAGAAGTGGAGAGGGGTTGGGTTGATATAACTAGAATTGGGCAAATGGGTGAACCCAAACGCAAAGCCCAATAGAAAAGTAGCAGAAATCAACTTACTCCAAAAATAGCGAAGCTTATACTCAAAAAAGTTGCAAACGACATTTTGAACTCAATGGAAGTGGTCTCGAGTTTTAATTCAACCGTATGCAAAATGTAGCTTTTCGGACTATAATCCGACTAACGGTGAAATATTTAAATAAAATATTTAAATGTACAATCGATAAGTATGCGGGTTGTTACATCTAAACAAGGCTTTTACAGACTATTATAAGGATATTTTTGGTTCTAAATCAAACATAGAACCAATGTTAGATGGATAGATCGTATCCATCCAATTCTATTGTTGATTTATCTAAGTTAGATAATCCTTTTACTGAAGAGGAAATTAGAAAAGCAATTAATGACATGCCTAGTGATAAATTCCTGGGACCTGATGGGTTTCATATTTTATTTTATAAAACGTTTTGGGATGTTTTAAATTTTGAATTAGTTAATATATTTAATGATTTGTATAGTGGTGTTTTACAATAAGGGAGATTTAATTTCGCTAATGTTATTTTGTTACATAAAAAAGTGGGTGCTAAAAACTTAAAAGACTTTAGACCTATTTCTTTGATTAACTGTTCAGTTGAAATCATTTCTAAAGTTCTTGCTAATAGACTTAGTTCAAGAATGAACGATTTAATTGATAGTTCGCAATCAGCTTTTATTAAAGGGAGAAATATCACAGATGGCGTGACAGTTGTTCAAGAATATATTAATTACGGTTGTAAGAATAACATAACCTATGCGATTTTAAAACTTGGTTTTGCTAAAGCTTTTGATTCGGTAGATTGGGTGTAACGACCCCAAATTTTGGAATTTATTTTAATTAATAGTCAATGTAATTTTTAAATAAATTTTGGGATAAATTTAAAATTTGAATATTTAAATTGTATTTGAATTAAGATTTATAGTTAAACTTTATAAGAAACAAAAGAAATAAAACATAGAATAAAACACATTAAACAAATTAGTTAAGAAACAAACAAAACTAGAACAATTTTTTTTAATATGTACATAAAGTAAAATAATAAAATGTCTAAGAAAGTATAAAATAAACAAATCAAATTAGATGTGAATTATAATATGAAACAAAGTTGTAAATAAATATGCAAAGTAAACATTATAAAGATAAAATAATAAAACAAAAGATAAAATAAAAGCATCTTCAGACATGCATATTTCAAAGTATGAATAAACAAACAAGGTATGAACTTGTAAAACAAAATACATCAAAATATAAACTATTGAAATTTAATATACCTAAGTGAATAAACAAAACATCTCTAATATAAAACATAAGGCAGCATCATTTCAGCCTGAACAAAAATATAAATAAACTAAGTACAAACAAATAAAACAAGTAAAATAAAATACAAATAAGGTATAAGCATAGAGTACTAGCAATTTAATGCAAGATCTTCTTTAGTACACAATATGTGTTCATTTGCTACCAAGCTAGATACATCAGCCACCATACAAGCAAAGAAAAAATATGCAGCCGAGACAAGCAAGCATGGGGACAAGGTATCAAGGCAATTAATGCAAGCCATGCTTTGATTTCACACCAGCCACTAAGTAATGAAAAAGATATCACTGCTTGGTTGTACTAAAAGAAGTATTACCCTGTATACTTTAACTTCATATACACATCAAAGTATCATTACAGTTTCATTCTTCAAAACTGAGAAAAGAAAAAAAAAAGCAAAAGCAAGTGACACTCAAAACTTAAACAAGATTCAAACAAACAAACAACTTAAATCAATTACACCCAGAGATCTAAAGGAAGAAGAGAAGATTTCCAGTATCAACTCTGAAACCAGTTAGCAACTTTGCAAAAGTTCAACAGCCTCAACTTTTCAAACTACCAAAAACTCTGTCATTTTTAAAAGCAAGAAAATGTGAAAGGTGAGTAACTTCATTTTCAAAAGCTTAAGTATTTTTTTTTTACTGATTGCTTGATTTATGTTTAATATGAGTATATAGATGGAAGAGATATTTGTATGATTGAATGCATGCTGTTAAAGACCTGTAGAACACCTCTGTTTCAATTTCAAGCTTAGGATTAACTCAAAGAAACCTTTTCTGCTTGATCCATTGGAAATTAGAACTTAGTATCTTAACAAGTTATGTTTGTTTGATTTTAAGCTAGGTGTTAAAAATTTATTAAAGTTGAAACAACATGAAATTGTCTCTGGAAATCAAGAAAGATGAGTACAACATTAAATAAGTTCAAAAACAAATTTCTTAATTTAAGAATCCAAGTATGTAAATTGAATCTATTTACTTAAACAAGATTTTTAAAACAAAAATCAAAATTTTTAGATGTGTGGGTTGAGAGCAGTTTGGGTTTGACTGTATTTTACATTTTGGGTCGCCGCAGGTGATCTCATTGATCGGAGGGGTCGGATTTTTGTCTGGAGTTGGAGGAGGCTAGCGTGGGTCAGGGAAAAATAACCTGAGGTGATGGAAGCGACTGTGGTGGCGGCGGCGTGGGTTTTTTTTTTCTCTAAACCTAGTTTTGTGAGCTCGGGGATTTTGGGTTGGTTCGTCGCCATCGTTCGACCGAGTGTCTCGTGGCTTTGGAGGATGGTAGCGGGGGGTTAGACGATGTCGTGGACGGAGTCTTGGGTCCTCTGGTGGTCGAAGCGGCGAGATGGAGGCGCTGCCAGGTTTTGTGGTAAGGTCTGTACTTTTGTTCCAGGTGTTGTTTTGCACTCGATTTCGTCCCAGTGAGTTTTCGTGAAGACTGGGTTTGTTTTCGTGTTCGAGTGAGCTTGAGCGGTCGTGGAGCGTCGCCGCAACGATCGCCAGGGGTCGGTGGTGTTGGGACACGTGCACCATGTGCACGGTGGAACTGGAATGTGGGTTTTGGAAGCTATGGGTTTCCTTCGCTTATTTCTCATGTTTAGTCTCGAAGCAGGGGGAGGGAGGACTCGAAGCATCTTGGGTTCACTTGAGACAGTGGAGTATTTCAGGTTTTTTTGTAAACCTGATTGTTTCAGGTTTAATTTAGCTCAAATTTGTTTTAAACAGGAGGTAAACAGTCTTTTAAAAAAAATAGTTCAAAATTTGAACCGGGATTTAAGCAGTGTTTGAATTCAAAGTTTTAAGTAAAATTTAGATGGAACTTTTGAATCTTAAAATGAAATTAGAATCATTTAAATTGTGAAGGAAACTTGCAAAAGAAAAAAAAAAATTAGTAACTTGTTTTCCTGCAAGTTTAAGCACTGCAACTTAATAAAGGTTTAATTTTTTTTTTAGCTCATGAATTTAATACATGTCTTAATTATTTTTGTTAATACTTTAACGGTGTTTTAAACACTTAATTATTATTTTTAAGCAATTCATTTAAGTATAAAATTTAATTAACAGTAGAGTTGTTGTCAATGATGATTTGATTTTCAAAGTTTAAAGAGGAGCTTTAAAATGTTAATTAAATTGAATAGTAATTAATTGATTTTTTTTGAAAGTAATTAAGAATAATCACATTTATAATTGTAATTAGGGTTTGAATTAATCAATGCCCAAGTGATTAATAAATTTATAATTAACTACTTAAAATTGATTTATTTAATGATTAGTAGTTAAGTGATTAAGTAATTTAACTATGAATTAATAATTGATTAATCAAGCAATTGGTGATTATTAAATGAATGATTAAGTTTTATAAATTAATAATTAAAGTATTAATTAATGATTGAGAAAATTAATTAAATAATTAAGATTTAATGATTAATTAAGAATAATTAATTAAGAATAATTAATTAAGAATAAAATTATTAATTTAGGATAAATTAATGATTGATTAAAAGATAGTTTACTAAATGTTTTGAAATTAATTGATTATTAATTTTCCATGACCAGCAAATTTATTCATAGAAATAAATCTGATTAACTTAATCAGATAATTGAATTAATCCTACCTATGGATCCTAGGATTTTATTTGATGTTAAACTGTACGATATCCCTGGTATATGATTATCCTGATTTGTGTTGTGATGTAATTTATTATCTGTGACATAGTTATTATCTGTGTTATATATATATATGCGAATCTGTGTATGAAAGATAAGCGTTATAATTTATATCGCTTATCGAATAAATTGTTGTATTTGATCTGTGATGATTGAATGTTGTTGCACTATTGTGTTAAACCCCTGGACCACACTCATACACACACTAATATGGATTTCACGAGGAAATCGATTAAGTCACAGATTTTGAAATAGTTTAAAAGTTGAATATTTTAATTCAAATGATTTTGGAAATGGATTGGGTTTAAAGTGAAAAGCTTTTGAAATGGAATTTTAAAGATAAAACTTATTTTCGAATAACTTGATTAAGTTTTGAAATTTAAATAATTTGATTTGAATTCAAGTTTGAAATTGAATTCTATGATTCGAAACTAGGGATTTAAGATGGTGTACAAGTTATATGAATTTAAACCATTTTAAAAGTAAAATTTTGGAATTTGAATTTAACCCAAGGATTTCAACTCGTATGGATGAATCAGATTTTCTGAAATGAAACTGTTTGTTTTCAAATGATAAAAGCTTTCATATTAGAAATGAAATTCTAGTTTAAGTTAAAGGAATTTCAGGATTGAATTGAAAAATAGTTTTCCAAGTTATGAACAAAATTGTCTTGAAAGCTATAAATTGAATCTGTTTATTTTTAACAGATTTAAAATGATGATTTATTTAAACCATTCGAAATGAAATTGTTTTGAAAGCTATAAGTTAAAGCTTTGATTTAAAGATTTAACGAGTTAATCAAATTGAAATGAAAATTGATTTGGAAAATCTGTGAATGAATCTTTTGTTTAAAAGATTAAAATGTGAAAATTGTTTGAACCGTTAAAGGTTGTGAAAATGAATCTTTTTGTTTAAAGATTGAAATGGTAATTGGATTAAACCATTTGAAAGAAAGTTTTGAATTATTAAGTTGTGACTTAATTGAAATCCCATTATCCATTTGTTTTTGAAATTCGTGCTCACTATTCGGTTTAACCGGGAAAGGACCTTTGTGTCGTATAACCCATTCCGAATATGTGATTCGACGTTATGGATAGCATTTGAAGACCGGTGTTGAAGACCGGGTATTTGCGAGAGCGATAGGATGACCTGTCGATTGACTCTGCACCGAGTTGCTCCGGTATAGAGTTCTCCCTAAGTGATGGGAAATCCGATCAGGATTGTGGATATCCGGATTGCAAGGACTTCTTTGTAAGTGCCTTCGGTTCTGTTCGAGCCCGGAACAGACTTGTATGGATAGTATGTCTGACATTACAAATTGAGATATAAAGCCGATTTCTTTCAAATATATTTCTGTTGGTGGCGGAGAATTTATTCTTTTAGCTTAACACCCTTCTCTGAGACGTACGAGCTCAGAGGTTATGTAGTTGAAGGTTATCAGCAATATATTCCCAATTTGGTAATGTGACAAGCTGAGTGTTGCTGTGAAATGATCATTGTGTTGGTCATTTGTGATAAGATCATTTGTTTGATCGCTTATCTTTGTGATCATTTCTATGATCATTTGTTGACCCAAAGCACAGCTTTTGTATAAAGCGTGTTTTTGTGGACGAGACTTCGTCGAGCCTCACACCCCGGAAATGGTCAAAACAGGAAAGATGCGGCAAGGTTATGAGGGGTAGCTCCCTTTAGGGTATGTGCATTTCCTTCTGGATAGAGGTGGTATCATGGTATGGAGCCCAGATATTTAACCTATGTGGTTACTGCGAATTTATTACTTTGTGGTTGTTGGTTATCGGGATCCCGTGAGAAAGGTCGTTTACGATCGGGGGATGGCATGCTCGTGTCAGTAGTTACCCAGTTAGGGGTAACCCGGCCTTGTGTTGGCAGAGATCCGGTTTGGTTCTCGGGAATGTCCTTCCAGAGGCATTCTCATGTGGCAATGGGAAGTTCCTTGGCCTGACCATTTGTTGGAAATCCAAAGAAACAATACGATCTTGTACGGATTTAGTTGTAGAACCTATCATTCACTTATGGTGGCGCCCCACTGTTTGGATGGTAGCTATAGTAGGCATAAGTGCGAAATGCCTATGCTGGCTAAGATTTATATCTTTACTTTTGAAATGATTCTTCTACACTATGCACTAGTAATAATATCAAATGTTTCTTTTTAATGCGTATCAAGCATCTTTGGCTATCATAAGGAGAAATCTCCTCCGATTCTGCGTTCGCATTGTGTGTGTGCGCGGGAGGCCTTATAGTAGTCTCATTTTTCAAAAGCATTGCGAATTGACTTTAAAATTCTTTCTTTGATTGTTTTTATAAGATAAACTGTTTTTGTTGCTCACACCAGTCCCACGACTGATCCGGAGTTTATTGTTTCTTTCCTAAACTCTGGGTGCTCAAAATTTTTCTACACGAGCAGTCTAGAGTTGGGTTTTTCAGATAGTCAGGTTTAGTAGATTATCTGGAGTTAGTTCAGTCTTTGGACCACACCAGTCTTGCTTAGCTTGGTGCATCGTTATTGGGGGTTCAAGCTATTACTGGATTGATTTTTGGAAATGGAGTTACAGTTTCTGGAGTTCTTCCTTGAAGACTATCTTAGAGTTATTTGTTCCGCTGCTAGATGTCATCTATTTTTCTTTTCCGCTGCTATTTTATTGTATCATATCTCTGATGTATATTAATATCTATTGGATTATCTGTTGTATCATATATTGTATCAAAGCTGTATATCAATGTATTATTCTTTTATTCCGCTGTGTTGTTTACTTAATGTTGTTATAAGCTCCGGCGAATCGGATTTGAACGGTCGAATCTATGGCATTCGAATACGATTTGAAGTATGGATGTCGATTTTTGAGCGGGCAAAATCCGCATCGTCACATTTGGTATCAGAGCTATGGGTTAAAACTTTAGCTCAGGAGTATAACACATTAAGTAGCTCATTAGAGATAGGGTGAAGTATCCCTAGAATGAGTATCCCTAAGATATCCGTTTGAATGCCTCAGTGAATTCTCTTACTATCCACCGATAGTAAGTATGAGTGCAAGAAGAGAACGAGATAGGGGACAGGGGAATACGACTATAAATGGTCAATACCCTGCAACAGTGGAAATAACTTCCTTATCAATTTCTTTGATTCGATTCTAAATTCTTTTGATTTCTTCGTGACAGCTCCAGAAGAAGTTTCGGTGTGATGGCCTTACGAATCGTTGTTGGAAATTCTTACTTCGTATCTTCATCGGTTTCTTATCGGTTTTTGATTTTAAACCTTAATGAATATGAATTGGAAATTTGGAATTGAAAATTTTGAATAAATTGGAAATTTAAATTGAGTTAAATTGATTAACAGAATATAAGGCTAAATTGAATTCTATCAATAAAATGATATCATTTAAAACCAAATTTGAAATTCCATTATAATTTCTTGTATCTATTGTTGATATTCTGATTTGGTGAGCCAAATGCAGAATTGATATCCAGGTTGATTTGAAAAGATATTTCTCTATCTTTCATCTATGTTTGTTATTTTCGTGCCTGCAAATTTCGAGGACGAAATTCTTTTAAGGGGGGAAGTCTGTAACGACCCCAAATTTTGGAATTTATTTTAATTAATAGTTAATGTAAATTTTAAATAAATTTTGGGATAAATTTAAAATTTGAATATTTAAATTGTATTTGAATTAAGATTTATAGTTAAACTTTATAAGAAACAAAAGAAATAAAACATAGAATAAAACACATTAAACAAATTAGTTAAGAAACAAACAAAACTAGAACAATTTTTTTTTAATATGTACATAAAGTAAAATAATAAAATGTCTAAGAAAGTATAAAATAAACAAATCAAATTAGATGTGAATTATAATATGAAACAAAGTTGTAAATAAATATGCAAAGTAAACATTATAAAGATAAAATAATAAAACAAAAGATAAAATAAAAGCATCTTCAGACATGCATATTTCAAAGTATGAATAAACAAACAAGGTATGAACTTGTAAAACAAAATACATCAAAATATAAACTATTGAAATTTAATATACCTAAGTGAATAAACAAAACATCTCTAATATAAAACATAAGGCAGCATCATTTCAGCCTGAACAAAAATATAAATAAACTAAGTACAAACAAATAAAACAAGTAAAATAAAATACAAATAAGGTATAAGCATAGAGTACTAGCAATTTAATGCAAGATCTTCTTTAGTACACAATATGTGTTCATTTGCTACCAAGCTAGATACATCAGCCACCATACAAGCAAAGAAAAAATATGCAGCCGAGACAAGCAAGCATGGGGACAAGGTATCAAGGCAATTAATGCAAGCCATGCTTTGATTTCACACCAGCCACTAAGTAATGAAAAAGATATCACTGCTTGGTTGTACTAAAAGAAGTATTACCCTGTATACTTTAACTTCATATACACATCAAAGTATCATTACAGTTTCATTCTTCAAAACTGAGAAAAAAAAAAGAAGCAAAAGCAAGTGACACTCAAAACTTAAACAAGATTCAAACAAACAAACAACTTAAATCAATTACACCCAGAGATCTAAAGGAAGAAGAGAAGATTTCCAGTATCAACTCTGAAACCAGTTAGCAACTTTGCAAAAGTTCAACAGCCTCAACTTTTCAAACTACCAAAAACTCTGTCATTTTTAAAAGCAAGAAAATGTGAAAGGTGAGTAACTTCATTTTCAAAAGCTTAAGTATTTTTTTTTACTGATTGCTTGATTTATGTTTGATTTGAGTATATAGATGGAAGAGATATTTGTATGATTGAATGCATGCTGTTAAAGACCTGTAGAACACCTCTGTTTCAATTTCAAGCTTAGGATTAACTCAAAGAAACCTTTTCTGCTTGATCCATTGGAAATTAGAACATAGTATCTTAACAAGTTATGTTTGTTTGATTCTAAGCTAGGTGTTAAAAATTTATTAAAGTTGAAACAACATGAAATTGTCTCTGGAAATCAAGAAAGATGAGTACAACTTTAAATAAGTTCAAAAACAAATTTCTTAATTTAAGAATCCAGGTATGTAAATTGAATCTATTTACTTAAACAAGATTTTTAAAACAAAAATCAAAATTTTTAGAAGTGTGGGTTGAGAGCAGTTTGGGTTTGACTGTATTTTACATTTTGGGTCGCCGCGGGTGATCTCATTGATCGGAGGGGTCGGATTTTTGTCTGGAGTTGGAGGAGGCTAGCGTGGGTCAGGGAAAAATAACCTGAGGTGATGGAAGCGACTGTGGTGGCGGCGGCGTGGTTTTTTTTTTCTCTAAACCTAGTTTTGTGAGCTCGGGGATTTTGGGTTGGTTCGTCGCCATCGTTCGACCGAGTGTCTCGTGGCTTTGGAGGATGGTAGCGGGGGGTTAGACGATGTCGTGGACGGAGTCTTGGTCCTCTGGTGGTCAAGGCGGCGAGATGGAGGCGCTGCCAGGTTTTGTGGTAAGGTCTGTACTTTTGTTCCAGGTGTTGTTTTGCACTCGATTTCGTCCCAGTGAGTTTTCGTGAAGACTGGGTTTGTTTTCGTGTTCGAGTGAGCTTGAGGGGTCGTGGAGCGTCGCCGCAACGATCGCCAGGGGTCGGTGGCGTTGGGACACGTGCACCATGTGCACGGTGGAACTGGAATGTGGGTTTTGGCAGCTATGGGTTTCCTTCACTTATTTCTCATGTTTAGTCTCGAAGCAGGGGGAGGGAGGACTCGAAGCATCTTGGGTTCACTTGAGACAGTGGAGTATTTAAGGTTTTTTTTTGTAAACCTGATTGTTTCAGGTTTAATTTAGCTCAAATTTGTTTTAAACAGGAGGTAAACAGTCTTTTAAAAAAAATAGTTCAAAATTTGAACCGGGATTTAAACAGTGTTTGAATTCAAAGTTTTAAGTAAAATTTAGATGGAACTTTTGAATCTTAAAATGAAATTAGAATCATTTAAATTGTGAAGGAAACTTGAAAAAGAAAAAAAAATTTAGTAACTTGTTTTCCTGCAAGTTTAAGCACTGCAACTTAATAAAGGTTTAATTTTTTTTTTTAGCTCATGAATTTAATACATGTCTTAATTATTTTTGTTAATACTTTAACGGTGTTTTAAACACTTAATTATTATTTTTAAGCAATTCATTTAAGTATAAAATTTAATTAACAGTAGAGTTGTTGTCAATGATGATTTGATTTTCAAAGTTTAAAGAGGAGCTTTAAAATGTTAATTAAATTGAATAGTAATTAATTGATTTTTTTTGAAAGTAATTAAGAATAATCACATTTATAATTGTAATTAGGGTTTGAATTAATCAATGCCCAAGTGATTAATAAATTTACAATTAACTACTTAAAATTGATTTATTTAATGATTAGTAGTTAAGTGATTAAGTAATTTAACTATGAATTAATAATTGATTAATCAAGCAATTGGTGATTATTAAATGAATGATTAAGTTTTATAAATTAATAATTAAAGTATTAATTAATGATTGAGAAAATTAATTAAATAATTAAGATTTAATGATTAATTAAGAATAATTAATTAAGAATAATTAATTAAGAATAAAATTATTAATTTAGGATAAATTAATGATTGATTAAAAGATAGTTTACTAAATGTTTTGAAATTAATTGATTATTAATTTTCCATGACCAGCAAATTTATTCATAGAAATAAATCTGATTAACTTAATCAGATAATTGAATTAATCCTACCTATGGATCCTAGGATTTTATTTGATGTTAAACTGTACGATATCCCTGGTATATGATTATCCTGATTTGTGTTGTGATGTAATTTATTATCTGTGACATAGTTATTATCCGTGTTATATATATATGCGAATCTGTGTATGAAAGATAAGCGTTATAATTTATATCGCTTATCGAATAAATTGTTGTATTTGATCTGTGATGATTGAATGTTGTTGCACTATTGTGTTAAACCCCTGGACCACACTCATACACACACAAATATGGATTTCACGAGGAAATCGATTAAGTCACAGATTTTGAAATAGTTTAAAAGTTGAATATTTTAATTCAAATGATTTTGGAAATGGATTGGGTTTAAAGTGAAAAGCTTTTGAAATGGAATTTTAAAGATAAAACTTATTTTCGAATAACTTGATTAAGTTTTGAAATTTAAATAATTTGATTTGAATTCAAGTTTGAAATTGAATTCTATGATTCGAAACTAGGGATGTAAGATGCTGTACAAGTTATATGAATTTAAACCATTTTAAAAGTAAAATTTTGGAATTTGAATTTAACCCAAGGATTTCAACTCGTATGGATGAATCAGATTTTCTGAAATGAAACTGTTTGTTTTCAAATGATAAAAGCTTTCATATTAGAAATGAAATTCTAGTTTAAGTTAAAGGAATTTCAGGATTGAATTGAAAAATAGTTTTCCAAGTTATGAACAAAATTGTCTTGAAAGCTATAAATTGAATCTGTTTATTTTTAACAGATTTAAAATGGTGATTTATTTAAACCATTCGAAATGAAATTGTTTTGAAAGCTATAAGTTAAATCTTTGATTTAAAGATTTAACGAGTTAATCAAATTGAAATGAAAATTGATTTGGAAAATCTGTGAATGAATCTTTTGTTTAAAAGATTAAAATGTGAAAATTGTTTGAACCGTTAAAGGTTATGAAAATGAATCTTTTTGTTTAAAGATTGAAATGGTAATTGGATTAAACCATTTGAAAGAAAGTTTTGAATTATTAAGTTGTGACTTAATTGAAATCCCATTATCCATTTGTTTTTGAAATATCGTGCTCACTATTCGGTTTAACCGGGAAAGGACCTTTGTGTCGTATAACCCATTCCGAATATGTGATTCGACGTTATGGATAGCATTTGAAGACCGGTGTTGAAGACCGGGTATTTGCGAGAGCGATAGGATGACCTGTCGATTGACTCTGTACCGAGTTGCTCCGGTATAGAGTTCTCCCTAAGTGATGGGAAATCCGATCAGGATTGTGGATATCCGGATTGCAAGGACTTCTTTGTAAGTGCCTTCGGTTCTGTTCGAGCCCGGAACAGACTTGTATGGATAGTATGTCTGACATTACAAATTGAGATATAAAGCCGATTTCTTTCAAATATATTTCTGTTGGTGGCGGAGAATTTATTCTTTTAGCTTAACACCCTTCTCTGAGACGTACGAGCTCAGAGGTTATGTAGTTGAAGGTTATCAGCAATATATTCCCAATTTGGTAATGTGACAAGCTGAGTGTTGCTGTGAAATGATCATTGTGTTGATCATTTGTGATAAGATCATTTGTTTGATCGTTTATCTTTGTGATCATTTCTATGATCATTTGTTGACCCAAAGCACAGCTTTTGTATAAAGCGTGTTTTTGTGGACGAGACTTCGTCGAGCCTCACACCCCGGAAATGGTCAAAACAGGAAAGATGCGGCAAGGTTATGAGGGGTAGCTCCCTTTAGGGTATGTGCATTTCCTTCTGGATAGAGGTGGTATCATGGTATGGAGCCCAGATATTTATCCTATGTGGTAACTGCGAATTTATTACTTTGTGGTTGTTGGTTATCGGGATCCCGTGAGAAAGGTCGTTTACGATCGGGGGATGGCATGCTCGTGTCAGTAGTTACCCAGTTAGGGGTAACCCGGCCTTGTGTTGGCAGAGATCCGGTTTGGTTCTCGGGAATGTCCTTCCAGAGGCATTCTCATGTGGCAATGGGAAGTTCCTTGGCCTGACCATTTGTTGGAAATCCAAAGAAACAATACGATCTTGTACGGATTTAGTTGTAGAACCTATCATTCACTTATGGTGGCGCCCCACTGTTTGGATGGTAGTTATAGTAGGCATAAGTGCGAAATGCCTATGCTGGCTAAGATTTATATCTTTACTTTTGAAATGATTCTTATACACTATGCACTAGTAATAATATCAAATGTTTCTTTTTAATGTGTATCAAGCATCTTTGGCTATCATAAGGAGAAATCCCCTCCGATTCTGCGTTCGCATTGTGTGTGTGTGCGGGAGGCCTTATGGTAGTCTCATTTTTCAAAAGCATTGCGAATTGACTTTAAAATTCTTTCTTTGATTGTTTTTATAAGATAAACTGTTTTTGTTGCTCACACCAGTCGCACGACTGATCCGGAGTTTATTGTTTCTTTCCTAAACTCTGGGTGCTCAAAATTTTTCTACACGAGCAGTCTAGAGTTGGGTTTTTCAGATAGTCAGGTTTAGTAGATTATCTGGAGTTAGTTCAGTCTTTGGACCACACCAGTCTTGCTTAGCTTGGTGCATCGTTATTGGGGGTTCAAGCTATTACTGGATTGATTTTTGGAAATGGAGTTACAGTTTCTGGAGTTCTTCCTTGAAGACTATCTTAGAGTTATTTGTTCCGCTGCTAGATGTCATCTATTTTTCTTTTCCGCTGCTATTTTATTGTATCATATCTCTGATGTATATTGATATCTATTGGATTATCTGTTGTATCAGATATTGTATCAAAGCTGTATATCAATGTATTATTCTTTTATTCCGCTATGTTGTTTACTTAATGTTGTTATAAGCTCCGGCGAATCGGATTTGAACGGTCGAATCTATGGCATTCGAATACGATTTGAAGTATGGATGTCGATTTTTGTGCGGGCAAAATCCGCATCGTCACATTGGGATTTTCTTATAGATATATTTCATGCTAGAGGTTTTGGTCATAGATGGATCAGTTGGATTATGACTTTGCTTAAAACTTCTAACTCTAGTATTGTGGCTAATGGTATATTAGTTAATAGAATTCAATCCAAGAGAGGTTCAAGGCAAGGGGATCCCTTATCGCCTTTATTATTTAACTTAGCTGCTGATGTTTTTGCTAAAATTATTAAAAAAGCAGTGTATAATGGTTCACTGGGTCGTGTAGGCAATGATATATCGGGAAATGGTATATCGGTTCTTCAATTTGCCGATGATACCTTACTTTTTTCTTCCCATCTTCCTAGACACATCATTACCCTTAAGTTTGTCCTTTAAAGTTTTGAACTTTTATCCGATTTTAAAACAAATTTTGACAAAAGTTCCGTGTTAGTATTAAATGATTTCGAAAAAGATGAAAACTTAGTTGCTAATACTCTTAATTGCAAACCATGAACTTTCCTTTTGACCACCTCGGATTTGTGATTAGACCCACCAAACTCAAACACGACGATTGGATTATTATCATTGATAAAATTAAAAATAAGATTTCTAATTGGAATGGGAGATTATTATTTAGAGCAGGTAGACTTGTTTTAATAAATTCGGTTTTATCAGCTCTTCTGATTTATTGGATGTCCATGCCTTTGTTTCCGGATTGGGTTGTTGATAAAATTGATAAGATTAGAAGAGATTTCTTATGGAGTGGGGAAAATTATAATAATAATTTTAAATGTCTAGTAAATTGGAAACCATCTGTAAGGCCAAAAAGGAAGGTGGATTAGGTGTTATTAATTTGCGTAATATGAATTTGTCTCTATTAGTTAAATGGCTATGGAAATTTAAAGATATTAATGATAACATTATTTGGAAAGAGATCATTTCTAATTATTACTATAGTAGAAATAGCAATTTATATCAAATTGCTTCTTCAGCCACTCAAAATATATCTAAATTTTGGAAAAACATTTTAAAATGTAATGAGATATTTAATTTAGGAATAAATACAATTGTTCATTCTAGTAACCGTACCTCGTTTTGGCATGGCCGTTGGATTTCGATCTTTCCTCTTAAGATAGAATTTAAGGAGCTATATGAAATTTGCAACTTTAAGTATGCTTTAATCAATGAAGTTTATTCTCCTGAAAATGATCCTCGTTGGAATTTCAGTGTTAACAGAATTTTAGTTGATTCAACTCTTAGACAACTTTCTTTGCTTTATGCCAAATTAAATCTTTATAATACTGATAATGATAATGATTTTATTAGTTTGGAATGAGATAAGAGTAAGAAATATAGTTCTAATTCTTTCTACAGATTTATTAGTTTTTCGGGTAATTCATTTAAATATATGTGGAAATCTAATGCTCCTTCCAATTCCAAAATTCACATGTGGTTAATTCTTCATGGAAAACTAAATACAATTGAATTTTTAAAGAGAAAAAATATTCAAAATGATAATAAATGCAATTTTTGTGTATTATACATCTTGAGGACATTAATCATATATACTATAATTATATAGATTCTAATTGCATTTTAATTTATACTCTTAAAATTTTTAACTTTAATATTATACTAAAATTTCGGATTGTGAATTCTACTGGAATAATTATAGATTCAAATTCAAAAAGAATATTAGATTTTTACTGTACACTTTATTCATTATTATTAGTTGGTTTATTTGGTTTGAAAGAAATCAAAGAATTTTCAATAATAATAATAGTCATTTTAACAAATTGATTTTTACAATTTCTTCATTTTCTTTTAATTGGATCTCTAACCCTAAATATAAATTAGCAAAAAATATCCTTTTCAAAAGATATCTTGATAAGATTAATCATAATATTAACCTTTTTAAGCACACCAATAATTTTTTTAACATTAATAATAGTATTATTAATATTTTCTCTAACTTAGATGATGATTTCACTTTTAATCATAAATTACTTATGATTAAAGGTTCATAAGATAGATCCATCTCATTTTTTGTCTTAATCTCTATATGGTATTGATTTTAAGGTAATTCATTTTTTCTGTTATTGTCCAGTTAATCTTATTTAGGTTTTTATTTCCTTCCTTATAAATACATATATATGTATATTTATTATATGTGTGTGTGTGTGTGTAACATTCTAATTTTTTCCTTAGTCATTTTTCAGTTACTGGTACGGGCGATAGGATATCAGGTTCATTTTGCAGGTATTCATATCTTCAGATTGCTGGACATCATATGGTAGAGAGGTCAACAGAGCAGAGTATCTTCATCTAGGATTACTAGCAGTTTCTCCTCAGATTTAGGATGTCGCTATCTTCATTATGGATTATTTTTCTTAGGAGGATATATTCTTCAGTTTGGTACCCCTTTCTCTTGTTCAGAGCCTCCAGAGCGGTTTCTCTATTCAGCAGATCCACCTCAGAGAAAATGCTTATTCACCTCTCCTGATTCAGTTGTTTGGAGCTTCCTTATTAGTTTGTGTCGTCTTCCACTAGTTTTTCGTTTTTTCTCTAGTTTTGTGGGTACTTCTAACACCTTAATATCGGGCGGTGGCCATGCCGAAGCTCGATATCGGGGTGTGATGGGTGGTGGCCTTGCCGGAACTCATCATAGAAGTATCTGAGATTAGATATATGTATTTAGTTTTTGTTACCTAGCAGGCATGTTGGCAGCACCTGATGTCCATGTTATATATATATTCACATGTGTGCTCTCCTCTGTTTGTAGAGGATCATACATTTTTCTTAAAAAAATCATCCTTAATTAATTATTCTTTAATTACATTAAATTAATAACCTTTAACTAATTATATAAATTAATTATCCTTTAACCATTCACATTAATTGACCCTAACTCTCATGAATTAATTATACGATAACTAATTACATTAATTAATGATCCTTAATTAATTGCATTAATTAATTATCCTATAATTAATTTACATTCAGTAGTTATCCTTTCATTAATTACATTCAGTAATTATCCATAAATTACTTACACTAAGTAATTATACTTTAGTAATTACATTAAGTAATTATACTTAATCAATTTCATAAGTGATTATCCTTAATTAACTAAATTAATTAATTATCTTAAATTAGTTACATTAATTAATTATCCCTTAATCACTAGTTAATGATCCTTAAATTAATTACATTCATTAACTATCCATTAATTACTTTCATTATGTAATTATCCGTTGATTATTAACATAAATTAATTAACCTTTATTAATTACATTAAGTGATTAACTTTTAATTAATTTCACTAATTAATTATCCCTAATTAATCACAACCTTAATTAATTAAAGATAAATTCTTTATCTTAATTAATTACTCATTTAAATCTTATTTAATTTAAATGCTTGAAATTATTTTATACAAAAATCATTTGAAACTCTTGATTTAATTAAAATTGATACACCTTATCTTAACCGCTTCTTAATTACATCATTAAACTTCAATTGAAAAACATTTAGGAATTAATTACATAATTAACCTAATATAATTACCTTTAAACAAACAATTTTGAACATTTACTTTAACATTTTAAATCTTTGAAAACTTGTTTTAAATAAATTTACATTGGAAACTATATTCACATTTACTAATTTAAAAAACCTGGTTATTTTATATTTGAAAACTTACTTTTGAAAACTACCATTTTTATTGCTTTTGAAAACTAGTTAATATATTTTTGAAACTTGATTAACTAGATTTACCATTGCTTTAAAACATGTAATCAATTTGTTATAAACTTGCATCATCTTATATTTTTTTTATAACTTAACAACTTGATCATGCTTTAATTTAAAAACTTGGTTACAAAATTTATTTTAAAACCTGGTCACGATTTTCTTTAAAATTTAAAACCTGAATATGTTTTCTCTTTTAAAATTTAAAACCTGGTTACCTATCGAAATCAAACCCAAGCTTACACTCTAATTTTCCGAGCTCGAACCTAAGTCACTCGTATCCTCTCTTTCCCTCGAGACACACACGCAAAGAACTCGAGATCGTCTCGAGCTACCATCATCTTCCCGATGCTCTTCAAACAACATCAGATACCAGAGATACTTCGTGAACGTGCACAGTCAAACGATGCTCCTCCGACGAACCCTGTCGCCTTCGACAAGTCGACGACGACCTCCATAATCATTCCGACCACCCATCACCATTGATTCGAATGGAATCAAAAAATCGAACTAATCGATCAATTCCTGGAACCCAACCCGATCGAAAAACCACCACTTGCCATCGCTTCCGACCATCGGAACCCATGCCGACCAACCCATAGTTGCTTCACGTCACCACGCTCCAATCCCTCCACATGCAATCCACTCCGGTGCACCATCGACGTCGTACGAACTCTGAATACATCGATGACCAAAACGGCACCACAAACCCTAGTTCATCGTCTCCTGACCACCGCAACCATCTAAAATTTCGACGATCATTTTTCCAATGACCACAAGGCCGCCCGCTACCTCCAGCTCTAGGCCCGACACATCTCCATCGCCGATCGCCAAGAAGTCGACGAATAACCCAAATCCGATCAACTTAAGATATCTCATCATATACAAGTTTAAAAATCTTGAAATGTTAATCAAAAATCATAATTTTACAATACGAATCAGCTCCTATAATCTAAACTTGATATGGAGATGATTGATTTCTGACCCATATTAAATTATCAATGTAATATATATATATATATATATATATATATATATATATATATATTTTGAAATAATTACTTAATATAAATTCTTGAAACTATATTTAAAAATGATGCTACTGTAACGAGTCGGATTTTGCCCGCTCGAAAATCAACATCCATACTTCATATCGTACTCGAATGCCATAGATTCGACCGTTCAAATCCGATTCGCCGGAGCTTATAACAATCATTAAGTAAACAACACAGCGGAATAAAAGAATAATACATTGATATACAGCTTTGATACAATATCTGATACAGATAATCCAATAGATATCAATATACATCAGAGATATGATATAATAAAATAGCAGCGGAAAAGAAAATAGATAACATCTAGCAGCGGAACAATATAACTCTAAGATAGTCTTCAAGGAAGAACTCCAGAACTGCAACTCCATTTTCAAAAACCAATCCAGCAATAGCTCGAACTCCCAATAACGATTTGCACCAAGCTAGGCAAGACTGGTGCGATCCAAAGACTGAACTAACTCCAGATAATCTATTAAATCTAGCTATCTGAAAAACCCAACTCTAGACTGCTCGTGTAGAAAATAATGAGCACCCAGAGTTTAGGAAAGAAAACAATAAACTCCGAGTCAGTCATGTGACTGGTGTGAGAACTCAAAACAGTTTATTTATCTTTAAAATCAAAATAGAGGAATATTTTAATCAATTCGCAATGCTTTTAAAAAATGAGACTACCATAAGGCCTCCCGCACACACACACATGCAAACGCAGAATCGGAGGAGATTTCTCCTTATGATAGTCAAAGATGCTTGATACGCATTTAAAAGAACATTTTATATTATTATTAGTGCATAGTGTAGAGAAAAATTCATTTCGAAAGTAGAATATAAATCTTAGCCAACATACGACCATTATCGTATGCCTACTATAGCTACTATCCAAACAGTGGTGACCACCATAAGTGAATAGCAGGTTCTACAACTAATACCGTACAAGTTTCGTATTGAAATTGGATTTCCAACAAATGGTCAGGCCAAGGAACTTCCCATTGCCACATGAGAATGCCTCTGGATGGACATCCCCGAGAACCAAACCGGATCTCTACCAACACAAGGCCGGGTTACCCCTAACTGAGTAACAACTGACCAAATATGCCATCCCCCGGTCCTTTGGGACCTTTATCCGAGAGCGCTCTCTAATCAATTCACACAATCATAAAAACAAAGTGTTTCAACATGAGTAAGTATCTGGGCTCCATACCATGATACCACCCTTTTCCAGAAGGAAATGCACATATCCTAAAGGGCGCTACCCCTCATAACCTTGCCGCATCTTTCCTGTTTTGACCATTTCCGGGGTGTGAGGCTCGACGAATTCACGTCCACAAAAACACACTTTGTACAAAAAGCCGTGCTTTGGGTCAACAAATGATCAACACAATGATCACCAAGATAGACGATCAAATAAATGATCCTATCATAAATAATCAACACAATGATCATTTCAGCATCACTCAGTATGTCACATTACCAAATTGGGAATATATTGCTGATAACTTCAACTATATAACCTCTGAGCTCGTACGTCTCAGAGAAGGGTGTTAAGCTAAGAGAATAAATTCTCCGCCACCAACAGAAATATATTTGAAAGAAATCTGCTTTATATCTCAAATTGTAATGTCAGACATAACAATCCATACAAGTCTGTTCTGGGTTCGAACAGAACCGAAGGCACTTACGAAGAAGTCCTTGAAATCCGGATATTCACAATCCTGATCGGATTTCCCATCACTTAGGGAGTTTCTATACCGGCGCGACTCGGTGCAGAAACAATCGATAGGTCATCCTATCGCTTTCGCAAATACCCGGTCTTCATCACCGGTCTTCAAATGCTATCCATAACGACCTATCACATATTCGGAATGGGATATATGACACGAAGGTCCTCTCCCGGCTAAACCGAACAGTGAGCGCAGTATTTCAAAAACAAATGGATAATGGGATTTCAATTAAGTCACAACTTAATAATTCAAAACTTTATTTCAAATGGTTTAATCCAATTACCATTTAAATCTTTAAACAAAAAGATTCATTTTCTCAACCTTTAACGGTTTAAACAATTTTCACATTTTAATCTTTTAAACAAAAGATTCATTCACAGATTTTCCCAATCAATTTTCATTTCAATTTGATTAACTCGTTAAATCTTTAAATCAAAGATTTAACCTATAGCCTCAAAACAATTTCATTTCAATTTGATTTAACTCGTTAAAACTTTAAATCAAAGATTTAACTTATAGCTTCAAAACAAATTTCATTTCAATTTGATTTAACTCGTTAAATCTTTAAATCAAAGATTTAACTTATAGCTTCAAAACAAATTTCATTTCAATTTGATTTAAACAAATCATCAATTTAAATCTGTTAAAAATAAACAGATTTAATTCATAGCTTTCAAAAAGAATTCATTCATAACTTAGGGAAAATCATTTCTCTATTCAATCTTGAAATTTCCCTAATTAACTGGAATTTCAGTTCTTATCTAAAAGGGTTTTATCATTTGAAAACAACAGTTTTCATTTTGGAAATCTGATTTATTTATACGAGTTGAAATCCTTAGGTTAAATTCAAACTCCTAAAAACAATACTTAAAAGTGGTTTAATCCCTATATAACCAATATAACATCTTTAATCCCTAATTTCAAATCATAGAATTCAATTTCAAGTATTGAATTTAAATTTAAATCAAATTATTTAAATTCCAAAACTTAATCAAGTAATTTAAAAATAATAAATTTTATTTTGAAATTCCATTCCAAAAGCTTTTCACATTTATTCCGATTCCATTTCCAAAACATTTGAATTTAAAAATTCAAATTTAACTATTTCAAAAATCTGCGACTTAATCGATTTCCTCGTGAAATCCATATTTGTGTGTGTATGGTGTAGTCCAGGGGTTTAACACACAATAGTGCAACATCATTTCAATCATCACAGATTAGAACACAGAAATATGGTTGATAAGCGATATAACTATAACGCTTATCGTCCATTCATAGATTCACAGATAATATACAGATGCAAATAAATATACACAGCTCAAACTACAGAACAAAATATCACAGATCATATAGGATAATCAATTCAAAGCATCTCATACAATACAATCATTCCTAAGCAAGGTCAAGCACTCGATAATCATTTATAGGCAGGATTAATCAATTGTTTAATCCTAATTTATTCAAGCTATTTCAAATTTAATTAATTATTTATGAATGATTATCCAATTTTGATTTATTAAATCCAAATCATTTGATATAAACTAATTTATCAAACATTTTAATCAATTTTTATTATTCTTAATTAATCATATTAATTAAGTTAACCTCTGAACCAATTACATAATTAATTAACCCCTTGGTTAATTATCTTAAGGAATTAAACTTTTAATTACTTATCATGAAGTAATTATCTCATAACCAGAATTCATTGATTTCCGATTTAATATAATAATTTTCTTAAACTAAATAAATTAACTTTAATAAATTAAAGTATCCAAAATTAATAAGTAATTAATTCCTTAATTTCTTTAATTAAGTAATTAACAATTTACAATTGATTATCTTAATTAATACATTAAATAAATTATCAAAATTAATCATATTAATTTAATTACTTAATAATCTCTAGTTAATTAGCTTCATTAACTAATAATTTTTTTTTCTTTAATTACTTAATAATTAAATCACTTCAAGGTCTTAATTATCTATAAGATAATCCATTTCTTTATAAATGATTTGTTATTAAAGTACACTAGAACATTATATTTCAAATTTAAATTCAAAATTTCACTTTGAAATTTAAGATTCAAAATGATTATTATTAAAACATTAACTAATTTAAATTCAATTCATAATCTTTTAAATAAATGGAAATAACATTTGTTATTTTCATATGAAGCTTATATAAGATAGGCTTTTAAATTTCTTAACTTTAGTTAAGAATTTACTTTTAGATTACATTGTATTTTAACTTGCATATTCAAGTTAAACAATTTATTTAACTTTTAAAGTTTCTGATTTAACTTTCTTTTAATAACTTGAATAAAAAAAACTGATTTACCAAACCCAAATTCATTTTAAAACCTTAGGAGTCAATAGTTATTCAAAACTGAGTTTCACCGTGGGATTTAAAACATGGTTTCAAATCATATATTCCAGGTTCAAATTCTGTCAGGTTTTAAACCTGAAACATAACTTCAAACCTTTATACATTTTGTTCATTTCAAAATGAATTCAGAATTACAAAATTTGAATTTAAACTCAATCTGGATTTGACTACATTTAAATCTAACCTTACACTAATTCAACTTTTGGATTATGGTTAGCTTGAAATTTTAATTTGCTTTTGAATTTTGTTAAATATAAAACTGCAGGCAGTGTATGTTTCCTGAAGCAAGTATCCTACCCGAGACCAAAGCAAGAATGCTTCGGGTCTACTATCCCATTGCTTCGAGTCGCACACACAAATCCCCCGAGTATGCACCGAGGCCTAAACTCCTGCACCACCCCAAATACTCAGAATCTCATTGGGCACGGTGCACGTGCACATGGACGCGGCGGCGCTCCGATCACCTCCGATGGCTTCCACGCATCAGCCAGCATCCACGCAATCACCTCCGACCACCCAATTTTCCTCACGCGCGCAAAATCGAATTTGAGTTGTACAACTCAAACCTGGAACACGCAAGTGCCACCACCCCTTCAAACCTGTCATCACGCCACGCTCGCAGCTCCTCCCACCGTTTCGTCTACAACTCCGGCGTCGACTCCTTCTTCACGTCAGCTTCCACCCCCCTGAAGCTCGCTGCACTCGGTCACGTCACGGTGACGAAATCAAAATTTCACAGAACACAAAAAGAACAGGAACCCAAACCCTATATTTCCTTCATCCTAAAAATTCTTGCTTTGGAAAAATCATTTAGCATTTTTCCCAGCTCCATTGATGACCAAACAAACTTCATACAAAATCTCAACATTTTAAAATTGTTCGATCACTGGGAATTTGTTTAAAAGCATTTTAAGTTCAACTAGAAACTGCTCTTAAACCCTTTACCTAAAAATTATAATTTTTACTTTAAAAATCATATTTTAGTATATGAATTCAGTTTGTAAACGTGGATTCACGAATTAAGAAATTCGAAATTTGATTAATTTAAAGTTTTGGTCTGTTCTTTTAAATTTACAGAGATACTAGTATGTCGGTTTGACTTGAATAAAATTTTAATCTTACGTATATACTATAACAAACAATCTTTGTTTTAATGCTATGTCCAAACATTAAATAGATTGTGAAGAAATGATGATTTTTTTCTTATTTGAAAAGTTTGAAACCTGGAAAATAAAACAAGAACAGAGCAATTCTAAATAGCATGCTCACAGATACATATTCACATCACAAACATATCACTTTCTGAGATGAGAATGCAATAGAAATTTTTTTTTTTACTTAAACAATTTTAAATTTGTGATGTTACTCACATTGATGAGAAGAAGCAGAGACAAAGAACAGGGCTTTCTTTATGTTGAAACAGGTTGTAGATTTTCTTGCTGAAGCTTCCCTCTTTTTTTTCTTTTGTTTTTATTTCTTTGTTCTTATTTTTAACTTGATCTTCTCAGGTTGATGAACGAATTGAGGTGAAGTGGATATATAGGAAGAGTTGATATATATGGGTTTACTGTAAGTGTTATTTGTACAGGGATAGCATGTTCTTTTTGTACAAAGTGATGCTTATTTGTTTATTAAATAGGGTATGGCTGAGATGTTTGTATCATGGGCTGAGATGATGTAGCTTGCTTTTTGCCTGCATACTTGTATTTTTTTCTTTTGCCTTGTTTTTATGCTTTTACTTTATTTTGGTTTTGTTTCACTTTCACACTATACATTCTTATGTCCTTCAGCCTTGCATATCTACATATATTTATTTAATTTGCTTGCAGATTCCTTTTACAAGTATACCTACTTGTTTGTATTTTTTTGTTTACTTGTTCTTTTTAGTTTAGTTTTATACTTATTGTTTTTGTTTTATAATTTATCTTCTAATCATATTTCTAACATACGTATTAAATTTACAACGTATATTTTATTTTATTTCTTTCTTTTGTTTTCTTTCTTTTAACTTGTATTTATAATATTACTTTACAAATAAACTTCTATTTTAAAGTTGTTGTTTAAATTTAGCAAATGTTCTACTTTCTATTTTTATAAAAATCTATCTTATATTAATTTCTATTTCTAGAATAAATAATAATTATTATTTTACTTCAAATTTATTATCTTATGTTATTTTATAAACTCAAATCATTATTAACCATCAATTCAAATATTTATTATTACTTATTTATTTATTTTATACTCATGTCAAATATCTGTATTTTATGATTATTTTTAAACCATTTACTTGAGATTTTAACTCAAGTTCAATATATACATATATATTATATAAAATTTGCTCATATATACCCAAATATATATACATTCAATATATACACATATTTACAGTATTTTAAATGTAAATGATTTATACAGAATATACTTGGATCCGGGGAAACTCGCATCACTTAATCGATTAATTTCACAAATTTTATTCAAAATGAAATTACTTAACAATTTTAAATTCAAAAATTCAATTAATTATCAATTTAAATATTTATAAAATCCGGGGTCGTTACAGACTTCCCCCCTTAAAAGAATTTCGTCCTCGAAATTCGCAGGCACGAAAACAACACAGAGATAGACAGATTCGATCTCTTATAATTCCTCAAACATAAGATATGAATTCCAAACTTAAGTCGGAATATCTCAGAATACATACCAATTTGTCCCTCTTCGGACTTCGATCAACCCAAGAAATTACAACAGAATTTCAAAATTTGATTTTAAACGAAATCGCTTTATCGATACTATTCAAATTCATCCTTCATATTTTATTAACCAATTAAACTCAATTTATAATTTCCAATTTATTCATTAAGGATTAAATCGAAAAGCCGATAAGAATCGATAAAGATAAGGATTTTCTATAACGAATCGTAGAGCATCAACGCACCGAAACTTCTTTTTGTAGCTGTCACGAAAAAATCAAAAGAATTTGAAACGAATCAAAGGAGATTGATAGAGAAAGTTATTTCCACTGTTGTTACAGAGTTTGACTAATTATAGTCGTATTTACCTGTCCCCTATCTCGTTCTCTTCTTGCACTCATACTTACTATCAGTAGATAGTAAGAGAATTTACTGAGGCATTCAAACGGATATCTTAGGGATATACTCATTCTAGGATTTACTTCATCCTATCTCTAATGAGCTACTTAATGTGTTACACTCCTGAGCTAAAGTTTCACCTTAGCTCTGATACCAAATGTAACGAGTCGGATTTTGCCCGCTCGAAAATCAACATCCATACTTCATATCGTACTCGAATGCCATAGATTCGACCGTTCAAATCCGATTCGTCGGAGCTTATAACAATCATTAAGTAAACAACACAGCGGAATAAAAGAATAATACATTGATATACAGCTTTGATACAATATCTGATACAGATAATCCAATAGATATCAATATACATCAGAGATATGATATAATAAAATAGCAGCGGAAAAGAAAATAGATAACATCTAGCAGCGGAACAATATAACTCTAAGATAGTCTTCAAGGAAGAACTCCAGAACTGCAACTCCATTTTCAAAAACCAATCCAGCAATAGCTCGAACTCCCAATAACGATTTGCACCAAGCTAGGCAAGACTGGTGCGATCCAAAGACTGAACTAACTCCAGATAATCTATTAAATCTAGCTATCTGAAAAACCCAACTCTAGACTGCTCGTGTAGAAAATAATGAGCACCCAGAGTTTAGGAAAGAAAACAATAAACTCCGAGTCAGTCATGTGACTGGTGTGAGAACTCAAAATAGTTTATTTATCTTTAAAATCAAAATAGAGGAATATTTTAATCAATTCGCAATGCTTTTAAAAAATGAGACTACCATAAGGCCTCCCGCACACACACACATGCAAACGCAGAATCGGAGGAGATTTCTCCTTATGATAGTCAAAGATGCTTGATACGCATTTAAAAGAACATTTTATATTATTATTAGTGCATAGTGTAGAGAAAAATTCATTTCGAAAGTAGAATATAAATCTTAGCCAACATACGACCATTATCGTATGGCTACTATAGCTACTATCCAAACAGTGGTGACCACCATAAGTGAATAGCAGGTTCTACAACTAATACCGTACAAGTTTCGTATTGAAATTGGATTTCCAACAAATGGTCAGGCCAAGGAACTTCCCATTGCCACATGAGAATGCCTCTGGATGGACATCCCCGAGAACCAAACCGGATCTCTACCAACACAAGGCCGGGTTACCCCTAACTGAGTAACAACTGACCAAATATGCCATCCCCCGGTCCTTTGGGACCTTTATCCGAGAGCGCTCTCTAATCAATTCACACAATCATAAAAACAAAGTGTTTCAACATGAGTAAGTATCTGGGCTCCATACCATGATACCACCCTTTTCCAGAAGGAAATGCACATATCCTAAAGGGCGCTACCCTTCATAACCTTGCCGCATCTTTCCTGTTTTGACCATTTCCGGGGTGTGAGGCTCGACGAATTCACGTCCACAAAAACACACTTTGTACAAAAAGCCGTGCTTTGGGTCAACAAATGATCAACACAATGATCACCAAGATAGACGATCAAATAAATGATCCTATCATAAATAATCAACACAATGATCATTTCAGCATCACTCAGTATGTCACATTACCAAATTGGGAATATATTGCTGATAACTTCAACTATATAACCTCTGAGCTCGTACGTCTCAGAGAAGGGTGTTAAGCTAAGAGAATAAATTCTCCGCCACCAACAGAAATATATTTGAAAGAAATCTGCTTTATATCTCAAATTGTAATGTCAGACATAACAATCCATACAAGTCTGTTCTGGGTTCGAACAGAACCGAAGGCACTTACGAAGAAGTCCTTGAAATCCGGATATTCACAATCCTGATCGGATTTCCCATCACTTAGGGAGTTTCTATACCGGCGCGACTCGGTGCAGAAATAATCGATAGGTCATCCTATCGCTTTCGCAAATACCCGGTCTTCATCACCGGTCTTCAAATGCTATCCATAACGACCTATCACATATTCGGAATGGGATATATGACACGAAGGTCCTCTCCCGGCTAAACCGAACAGTGAGCGCAGTATTTCAAAAACAAATGGATAATGGGATTTCAATTAAGTCACAACTTAATAATTCAAAACTTTATTTCAAATGGTTTAATCCAATTACCATTTAAATCTTTAAACAAAAAGATTCATTTTCTCAACCTTTAACGGTTTAAACAATTTTCACATTTTAATCTTTTAAACAAAAGATTCATTCACAGATTTTCCCAATCAATTTTCATTTCAATTTGATTAACTCGTTAAATCTTTAAATCAAAGATTTAACCTATAGCCTCAAAACAATTTCATTTCAATTTGATTTAACTCGTTAAAACTTTAAATCAAAGATTTAACTTATAGCTTCAAAACAAATTTCATTTCAATTTGATTTAACTCGTTAAATCTTTAAATCAAAGATTTAACTTATAGCTTCAAAACAAATTTCATTTCAATTTGATTTAAACAAATCATCAATTTAAATCTGTTAAAAATAAACAGATTTAATTCATAGCTTTCAAAAAGAATTCATTCATAACTTAGGGAAAATCATTTCTCTATTCAATCTTGAAATTTCCCTAATTAACTGGAATTTCAGTTCTTATCTAAAAGGGTTTTATCATTTGAAAACAACAGTTTTCATTTTGGAAATCTGATTTATTTATACGAGTTGAAATCCTTAGGTTAAATTCAAACTCCTAAAAACAATACTTAAAAGTGGTTTAATCCCTATATAACCAATATAACATCTTTAATCCCTAATTTCAAATCATAGAATTCAATTTCAAGTATTGAATTTAAATTTAAATCAAATTATTTAAATTCCAAAACTTAATCAAGTAATTTAAAAATAATAAATTTTATTTTGAAATTCCATTCCAAAAGCTTTTCACATTTATTCCGATTCCATTTCCAAAACATTTGAATTTAAAAATTCAAATTTAACTATTTCAAAAATCTGCGACTTAATCGATTTCCTCGTGAAATCCATATTTGTGTGTGTATGGTGTAGTCCAGGGGTTTAACACACAATAGTGCAACATCATTTCAATCATCACAGATTAGAACACAGAAATATGGTTGATAAGCGATATAACTATAACGCTTATCGTCCATTCATAGATTCACAGATAATATACAGATGCAAATAAATATACACAGCTCAAACTACAGAACAAAATATCACAGATCATATAGGATAATCAATTCAAAGCATCTCATACAATACAATCATTCCTAAGCAAGGTCAAGCACTCGATAATCATTTATAGGCAGGATTAATCAATTGTTTAATCCTAATTTATTCAAGCTATTTCAAATTTAATTAATTATTTATGAATGATTATCCAATTTTGATTTATTAAATCCAAATCATTTGATATAAATTAATTTATCAAACATTTTAATCAATTTTTATTATTCTTAATTAATCATATTAATTAAGTTAACCTCTGAACCAATTACATAATTAATTAACCCCTTGGTTAATTATCTTAAGGAATTAAACTTTTAATTACTTATCATGAAGTAATTATCTCATAACCAGAATTCATTGATTTCCGATTTAATATAATAATTTTCTTAAACTAAATAAATTAACTTTAATAAATTAAAGTATCCAAAATTAATAAGTAATTAATTCCTTAATTTCTTTAATTAAGTAATTAACAATTTACAATTGATTATCTTAATTAATACATTAAATAAATTATCAAAATTAATCATATTAATTTAATTACTTAATAATCTCTAGTTAATTAGCTTCATTAACTAATAATTTTTCTTTCTTTAATTACTTAATAATTAAATCACTTCAAGGTCTTAATTATCTATAAGATAATCCATTTCTTTATAAATGATTTGTTATTAAAGTACACTAGAACATTATATTTCAAATTTAAATTCAAAATTTCACTTTGAAATTTAAGATTCAAAATGATTATTATTAAAACATTAACTAATTTAAATTCAATTCATAATCTTTTAAATAAATGGAAATAACATTTGTTATTTTCATATGAAGCTTATATAAGATAGGCTTTTAAATTTCTTAACTTTAGTTAAGAATTTACTTTTAGATTACATTGTATTTTAACTTGCATATTCAAGTTAAACAATTTATTTAACTTTTAAAGTTTCTGATTTAACTTTCTTTTAATAACTTGAATAAAAAAAACTGATTTACCAAACCCAAATTCATTTTAAAACCTTAGGAGTCAATAGTTATTCAAAACTGAGTTTCACCGTGGGATTTAAAACATGGTTTCAAATCATATATTCCAGGTTCAAATTCTGTCAGGTTTTAAACCTGAAACATAACTTCAAACCTTTATACATTTTGTTCATTTCAAAATGAATTCAGAATTACAAAATTTGAATTTAAACTCAATCTGGATTTGACTACATTTAAATCTAACCTTACACTAATTCAACTTTTGGATTATGGTTAGCTTGAAATTTTAATTTGCTTTTGAATTTTGTTAAATATAAAACTGCAGGCAGTGTATGTTTCCTGAAGCAAGTATCCTACCCGAGACCAAAGCAAGAATGCTTCGGGTCTACTATCCCATTGCTTCGAGTCGCACACACAAATCCCCCGAGTATGCACCGAGGCCTAAACTCCTGCACCACCCCAAATACTCAGAATCTCACTGGGCACGGTGCACGTGCACATGGACGCGGCGGCGCTCCGATCACCTCCGATGGCTTCCACGCATCAGCCAGCATCCACGCAATCACCTCCGACCACCCAATTTTCCTCACGCGCGCAAAATCGAATTTGAGTTGTACAACTCAAACCTGGAACACGCAAGTGCCACCACCCCTTCAAACCTGTCATCACGCCACGCTCGCAGCTCCTCCCACCGTTTCGTCTACAACTCCGGCGTCGACTCCTTCTTCACGTCAGCTTCCACCCCCCTGAAGCTCGCTGCACTCGGTCACGTCACGGTGACGAAATCAAAATTTCACAGAACACAAAAAGAACAGGAACCCAAACCCTATATTTCCTTCATCCTAAAAATTCTTGCTTTGGAAAAATCATTTAGCATTTTTCCCAGCTCCATTGATGACCAAACAAACTTCAGACAAAATCTCAACATTTTAAAATTGTTCGATCACTGGGAATTTGTTTAAAAGCATTTTAAGTTCAACTAGAAACTGCTCTTAAACCCTTTACCTAAAAATTATAATTTTTACTTTAAAAATCATATTTTAGTATATGAATTCAGTTTTTAAACCTGGATTCACGAATTAAGAAATTCGAAATTTGATTAATTTAAAGTTTTGGTCTGTTCTTTTAAATTTACAAAGATACTAGTATGTCGGTTTGACTTGAATAAAATTTTAATCTTACGTATATACTATAACAAACAATCTTTGTTTTAATGCTATGTCCAAACATTAAATAGATTGTGAAGAAATGATGATTTTTTTCTTATTTGAAAAGTTTGAAACCTGGAAAATAAAACAAGAACAGAGCAATTCTAAATAGCATGCTCACAGATACATATTCACATCACAAACATATCACTTTCTGAGATGAGAATGCAATAGAATTTTTTTTTTTTTACTTAAACAATTTTAAATTTGTGATGTTACTCACATTGATGAGAAGAAGCAGAGACAAAGAACAGGGCTTTCTTTATGTTGAAACAGGTTGTAGATTTTCTTGCTGAAGCTTCCCTCTTTTTTTTCTTTTGTTTTTATTTCTTTGTTCTTATTTTTAACTTGATCTTCTCAGGTTGATGAACGAACTGAGGTGAAGTGGATATATAGGAAGAGTTGATATATATGGGTTTACTGTAAGTGTTATTTGTACAGGGATAGCATGCTCTTTTTGTACAAAGTGATGCTTATTTGTTTATTAAATAGGGTATGGCTGAGATGTTTGTATCATGGGCTGAGATGATGTAGCTTGCTTTTTGCCTGCATACTTGTATTTTTTTCTTTTGCCTTGTTTTTATGCTTTTACTTTATTTTGGTTTTGTTTCACTTTCACACTATACATTCTTATGTCCTTCAGCCTTGCATATCTACATATATTTATTTAATTTGCTTGCAGATTCCTTTTACAAGTATACCTACTTGTTTGTATTTTTTTGTTTACTTGTTCTTTTTAGTTTAGTTTTATACTTATTGTTTTAGTTTTATAATTTATCTTCTAATCATATTTCTAACATACGTATTAAATTTACAACGTATATTTTATTTTATTTCTTTCTTTTGTTTTCTTTCTTTTAACTTGTATTTATAATATTACTTTACAAATAAACTTCTATTTTAAAGTTGTTGTTTAAATTTAGCAAATGTTCTACTTTCTATTTTTATAAAAATCTATCTTATATTAATTTCTATTTCTAGAATAAATAATAATTATTATTTTACTTCAAATTTATTATCTTATGTTATTTTATAAACTCAAATCATTATTAACCATCAATTCAAATATTTATTATTACTTATTTATTTATTTTACACTCATGTCAAATATCTGTATTTTATGATTATTTTTAAACCATTTACTTGAGATTTTAACTCAAGTTCAATATATACATATATATTATATAAAATTTGCTCATATATACCCAAATATATATACATTCAATATATACACATATTTACAGTATTTTAAATGTAAATGATTTATACAGAATATACTTGGATCCGGGGAAACTCGCATCACTTAATCGATTAATTTCACAAATTTTATTCAAAATGAAATTACTTAACAATTTTAAATTCAAAAATTCAATTAATTATCAATTTAAATATTTATAAAATCCGGGGTCGTTACAGATACATTCTTATATCCATTTTCATTTAGAAATCAAAGCCTAAAACTAAATGTATGAAGAGAAATGGAATTTAATTTGAGTGAACTTGAGCCTGACATGAAATAGGGACATATATATTCATACACACAGACATTTGCATAGATACATACATTCACATTCATACACGTATGTAACATTATCTACTATATTACTACAAAGATTCATCACATGCATCTAGTATAAACATAGATTAAAACTGTTTTTAAAGAAAAGTTTATTCACCAGTTATAGAAACAGAAAACATCTTCCCTTTTTTTTCTGGAACTTTGTTTTGATGATCTTGAATTTGCTTAGTTTGATTTGAATCTGATCTTTGAAACTGAAGTGCTTAGATATTTGCTCAAGTTGAAACTTGAAACAGTCTGAGCTATTGTTATTTTATTAAATCTTCTTTTAGTTTTGATTTTTATTTAAGAAAGATGAAGAGAAAAAGGAATGAAAAGAAAGAAATGAAGATGTGAGAAGTTGTAAACTGGAAAATAGCCTGGTTTCTCCCTAATACATGTTATTGATAACTTAATTTTAAAGCAAATATTGCCACTTGTTAATTTTCATGTTACTAAGTCTACACATGTTTAATGCACCTTTTATTAATCATATTAAATTTTAAACTTAAGTTATTATACTAATAAATATTTACTTTTAGTGTTTTAAAAATGCACAAAATTAATTTTAAATAACCTTTTGAAAATCTTTATATTAAATTCAAACTAAAACTTCCTATCATAATATATGTACATACGTACATACATACATACATATATATATATATATTATAATTAGACAACATTCTTATATTTAGCTTTAAAAATTATTATATTGAATTTAAAACAAAGCTTCCAATCACAATATATATATATATATATATATATATATATATATATATATATATATATACATATATACATTGTAATTAGACAACATATTTTTTTATTAGCTTTAGAAAAGATAAATTTGCCAAATTAAATAATTATAAATGAAGATTATCAAATTGCTATTGTCCAAAATTCTGGGTCATCACAAATTATATCCTTTATATAAGTATAAAGGATATTTGGTGTAACGACCCAGAATTTCTAATTAAATAGATATTTTAATTTTTGAAATTACAGAAATAATTTGAAATTGGGTTTAAAATGATTAAAATTGATTTATAAAGTTGTATTAAATCATATTGGAGTTAGAATGATGTTATAGAACTTTTAAATTTTAATTAAAAGTAAATTTGTGGAAATTGAATATTTTAATATTTAATTGACGTGTAAAAATAGTCATTTTTCAAATAGTCTCGGATTTCGATGAAACAAGTTTCATCAGATCCGTAATGTTGTATTATTGTAAGGTTTAAAATTTCGTGTAAATCGGATTTACGGTTTGTCCAGGGCAAGCTAAACCGCACTGAAATCGGTTTAAGTGAATTTTTAAATTTAAATAGTCGATTCGAAAACCTATCTTCCAAATACAATCGAATTGGCTCCCAATATATATTCCATTGCGTTCATAATAGGGGTAAAACATTATAAATGCCAGGTCGCACGCTTCGTTTGGAGTTCGAAAAAAATTCGGGTGAATAGTGCGCGGAAATTTTCTATAAAAGGACCTAGATTTTTCCCATTTGCAAATAAAACTGAGCTAGGGTTTCAGGCCTCCACTCATGCTATCAATAGCCGAAAATTCAATTCCTTCCTCCCTCATTTTATTTAAATCCACACACTAATTCGACAAACTTCCTAATGAAAGTTGTAGAGCTACGTGAGATCTCGATCTCAACGGTCATGATCGTGATTCGAGCAATGGATCGTCGACAATTTGAGCTTGAAGGCACGCCGTTCGTCCACGTTTTTCGAGGCCAATATAGGGCCGACCTTGGCCAAATTGCAGCCGAAGGTGGCTCTCGAGTGGGGCGTTCGAATGGCACTCCCTGATCGTCGTCAGGTGGTTCGTATTGGCCGTGGCTATTAGGGTTATGACCGGTTTCTATGGGTTTCGGTTGCGCGTATTTGAATTGGTGAAGAAACCAAATCACGGCCGAGATGGATGGGGTTGAAATGTGCGGTCCAGATGAGATTTAGGGTAAAATATAAAAGATAATGTAAATAATTAATTTATTTAAATTCGTTCAAACTTTGTAATGCTATAACTTGTTCATACGAGGTCCGTTTTGGACGAAATGAATTGCGTCAGGTTCGTATTGACGAATACTACGTGATAGAGCTGGTTTGGAGTTGATTGAAGCTAGTGAAAATTTTAGGTAAAATTAAACGCACGTTTAATTTTATTCGAAATAAACACTGGAACTGTATTTGAAACAAGGTGAGAACTTCTCACTCAATCGAAATTGTTTCGATTTAAATTTTAAATAGTTAAATTTAAAATTGCTTGATTGTATGCTGTTTGTCAACGGAAATTCTACCAGTTTAGAAAACCGTCGAACGTATTTAAATTAAAAAATAACCGCAAGCGCACGGTGTACGAATGTAGCACGTGGCGAATACGGGTCGGTCCACAGGGAATTGTTGATTTTAAAATTCTATTCAATCAAATTAAACCAAAGTCGAGAGTGATTAGCAAAAAAAAAAGATAAAAACAAGCAAAAGAAAATTGATAAAAATATGAGAGTGTTAAGACAATTTAAAGGCAATTTCCACTCTCTAGATCACATAAATCAACAATTTGAAGTTATGATCTCTCTTTTCTAGTCATTAGTGAATTAGTTGATGTGCTTATCATAAGTATGGTATATTTGTGCTATTAATTAGCTCAATATAAACCATCAAACTATAACACAACCACTAATACATTTTTAAATTTCGTAAAATAGGACAACAAAGTTGAAAGCAAAATCTATTTTAAGCATGGCCTATTAACTATTAATTAGAAATATAAGCCATCAAATTTTAATTTCAACAATCACTTCCTTGCCATAATCATATGTAAATGAAGAGGCAATTTGTGTTTTGTTTGTTTAAGTATAGCCTATTTGTTATGAACAACATAGACTATCAAATTCAAAGCTAAACAACATCATTAAACCACTTCAATCATTCTCATTAAGCACAAAAAGAGAGCATAAACATCAAAATGTTGGATCTACATACTAGAGAGCTTCATTACCCCTAAATTGAAGGGATTAAGCTCTCATATTTGTTATCATATGAACAAATGTAGAAAACGACATTAAACAAGAAGAGAGAAAGAGAGCAAAATGAAAAGAAAAATTATTCTACTTGCATAAAATAAAAGAGATCTATACTAGAACATGAAAGAAAATAAACAAGAAAAGAAAATGAACATGTAATTAAAAGGAAACACTAAATAGCATTGCATAAAAAAAAGAATTACATAAGAGAAGAAATGGCTAAGTAGCCATGGAAAGAAAGAGAGCTTTGATTTATTTTCTAAACTAAAACTCACTAAACAAGAGGAAGATGGCTACATGAAACATAAGGGGTATTTATACAAGTTAGAAACCCTAATGCATATTTTTGGGGAGTACCCAAAATGCCCTTGTAGGAAGTGTGGTCACCAAGTAATTATTAACTTCCACTAATCATCCATTAAGTATGCATGAAGATTTAATGGCCATAAGCATGTGGATTAGCTTCTAATTTGTACATGAAGAAAGGTGGGTAGGTGGGGTCCTCCATTATCATGCCTTTGAATTATTTCCATCTTCATTTGTTCTTTTCACCCTTGTGCATACATATATTTTCATGGAGCCACTTGTGTTTGAATTTTAATTCCTACAAAATACATAGAAATTTTCAATTAAATTTTCACAAATTAATAAATGCACAAAAAAGACAATGTTGTCCCTATATGAAGATGAATATGTGACAATTTGAAAATAATTTGAATTTGGTTTAAACAAGTTAAAATACCCAATATGATCATTTATTTAATTTAAATAGAATAAATATGGTGGTAAAAATATGCACATTTACGTGCACATCAAATACCCCACACTTATCTTTTTATTCGTCCTCGAATAAACTAAAACTAAGGTAAATCCGTTTTCGTAGGGAGAACGATTGCATTGAGCGTATGCAATAAGCCGTTAAACCTCTGGGTGTCCCCAGTAGGACGAGTGTTGTCTCGTGAGGGTTTTCAGCGGATATTACCCACAAAATCCAAATGCATGATGAAAATATTTACAAAATGTAAGATTATTTACAAAGAGATGAATGCAAATTTTTGAAAATATTTACAAATGAAGGATTTATTTTTAAATTGACACAAATAAGTTAAATATAGGTTTTGGTTATTATCTTGAAAATTTATGTCACTTACTCGTCAAAATTTTCAACAAAAATCAAGTTATCATAACAAATAGACAATAGTTTAATTTGTTGTTTCGGTTGATAACAAAGTGTAATTATAAAATGGATCCTTAGTTGATTATCAAAGTTTATCAAAGTGGTATTTTCATTTATTTTCAATAACAAATCAAATCAAATAAGTAAAAATAGTGCTAGGATTTCAATTGCTTGCTCTCTCATTATTTGCAAGAAAAATTACACACCTAGCTCAGGTAAACTGAGGCCACATATACCACCCATGCACTGCCTTTCGGGCTTATGTGAGGGGAGTACAGAGCATGGCGAGTGCACACACTTTCGTGCGTACACCTATCGACCGTAGGTGGTTTTTTTTTACATGTGTTCCATACATGCATAACCGTGAGGACTTTTAAATGAGTATGAAAGCACATAATCAAAGATTTCAAGTAATTCACCCATGCATAACCGTGAGGACTTTTAAATGAGAGTGAATACTTGGATGTTATTATTATTATTATTTTTTTGAGAGGGAGTTTTGCAAAATTATCTTATCACCATTTAACTTAGAAGACAAAAAAAATGTTATATCCTTTACTTTAAATTCACTACTTTTAAAACAAAGATTTTCAATTAGGATGTATTTCATAATTAACACGTATGAACCTTCCTACATACCAGTTAAACCATTGTTATTTATAATCAAACTTCATTTTTATTTTTGTTAAGACGAATAAATTTTCAAAAATTTCAATTTAATAAACCATATATTTATCCTATAGTGTTTCTTTAAATATAAATCAAAATGCTAAAAAAAAATTTGTATTTTAAAATTTTGATATTTTTTTGAGTTTTGGAAGAAAAAAAATGAAAATTTAAACATGGAAAATCAAAAAAGAAAATGAGTCTCCCCCCACACTTGATTTTGACTGTGTCCCCACGGTCAACCCAAGTGGAAGGAGAAAAATAAAATAAAAATCTAATATTTACATGAAAGATTATTATTTACAAGAGATGAGAAAGTATATAGTCAAAAAGTAAATGAAACGGTCTTCCAAAGACCAATTCATTTGTCTCATCAAATGCGTGAGACACGGCTTAAGCACGAAAAACCAAATCGTAAAAGAATTTGAAGTTGATTGTCGATTTGGAAAAACGAATGTCGTTTTATTAAAAATCGTACGAGTTGTTTTATTTTCGATGATTTTCAGGGTCGACAAAACAATTGATTGAAGTTCAAGTTTATTTTCACCAATTTGAAATTCAAGCTTATCATTGAAAACATTTTCACAATTATTGATTTCAAAATCAAAATGGTGATTTTCATCTTCCCCTTCGGAATTCAACAACTCATTTTCAAAAAGTCCATCAAACTCATGTTCGTTAAATTCGACTTCCTTTGTTGGATTATCAACAACTTCATCGTGTAAATGGAGTTTAAAATTCAAAGTTGTCGTATTCAAGTTTTCAGAAAAAGGAAGATCGAAGTTTAAATCAAGTTTCGCACCTTCAAAAGAATTGAAATCCAACTCAATTACCGTATTTTCAACAACTTGATTAAGATCGTCATTATCAAATTCAAAAGTTGTTGTTTGAAAATCGTCGATTTGGGTAAAAGGTGGATTATCACTTGACTCATCACACGTTGAGATTTGATTTTGTTGTTTACGTTGTTTCATATAAGTTTCAAACAACAAATCCGTGTGATCATCGTAAATTTCATTCATTTGTTCAACAAAATCCAATTTATAGTTATTAAATTGAGAATTTTCGATTTGGATTTGTTGAGAATAAAAATTTTCACTCGTAACATGGTTAAGATTATTCCCATTGCCAAATTCGTTTGAAAAGTTGTTCCCATTTTCATGTTGAGTTTGGAATTCATTTTGCAGTTCGAAATTAAATTGGCATGGGTTATAATCGTAATCGTTTGAATTTTGAATTGAATTCAAATTTTGAAATCCTTGACTCGAGTTATTACACAAATCAGAATTACATAAATCATTTATCTCTTGATTTTGTCGTGTAGAAAGTTCGAGTAAAGATGAAATCATTTCAATGCTATTTTCAAGAGTCGAACGTTGATCATCGTTTTGAAAACTGTGTTGTTCAAAATTTGAATTATTTACAAAATAGTTGTCGTTAAAATATCCATAAGAATTTTGAGTGAAATTGTATGGATTATACTGATTTTCCAAACTAAAATCAAGTGAGTAAGAAAAAGGAAACTCGGACATTTTCAGGAATTTTTTTTTTGGTTTTTTTTATAAAAGAAAAATATTTACAAAAAGAATTTATTTTTCAAACTGAAAAATTGATTTTTGTTTTGTTTTTGGATTTTCAATTTTTTTTTTGGCTTTCGAAAAGATTTTATATATATATATATATATATTTGGATTTTTGAAATTTCAAAGTAAAAGGATTTAAAACATTCAAAGAAAAATAAAAGGAATATTTACAATTTTTTTAGTTTTGGATTTTTGAATTTTTTTTTAAATATGCATGAACTAATGCAACTAAATGAATGCAAGGTTAATTACAAATGATTTATCCTAAGTTAACACAAAATTGTATAGTCACACACTGTCTTAAATCAACAAAAATATTTCTCAGCCAGGTAACGGGTAGGGGTTATCGGTGCACCACGAATCACCGTAGCAATGCAGCCGAAGGTTTAAGTACCTTCAGAGAAACAACCACTATAATATTTACGAATCACCGTAATATTTATAAATGGTTATTACTCTGCCGTAGCCTAGACACCAAGAAATTAAATTGTTCAAAGAAGACAACTGTCAATATACAATTAAGTGGGTTATTATTTAATCAAATTCTAAGATGAAATGCAATGATGAAATAAAACGTGTATTAATAATGCAATTAGAATGAAATTTTGTTTTTGATTTTGAATTTTTTTTTTTTGGTTAATGCAAGCAACTAACAATGCAAGACAAATAGAAACAATAGATATATACAATGCAAGGAAAATAAAAAGAAAATTATAAATAAGCAAGCAGTTTTTTTTTTTTTGGCAAGCTCGAAGCCAACAATTTATTTTAGCAAGAAAGTCTCCTCCTTCTGCAATTCTGCTTTGGCACCCTGAAATAAGAACAAGATATATACAAGGTTTTTTTTTTTGGAAAGGAAACTTAAAAGTAGGGTTTTACTTAAAAAAAAAAAATTAGCAAATTTAAACAAGCCAAATTAAAATAAATTAAAACAAAACAAATCTATTCTTCTTTTTTTTTTTGGATAAATCAAAGCAAAACTAAAGGAAAACAAATTAAACAAAAAAAAAGTGTTCAAACCCTTTCTTTTAGGATGGATCAAAGAAAAGAAAAGAAAATATGAAAACAAAATTATTTAACTAAAAGCAAACAAATAAAAAGAAAAGTTACTATACTCGGCCCGTTCAACAACAAACCCACCCGGCCCATATTTCTATTAAGTACACAGAGAAGAGTAAAAATATCCAAGAACATCATCTCCCATCCTCGTTCAAAACAGAATTCGATCTCCAACTGTTACTCAAAACCGAAATCAATTTCCCAAAGCCAAAAGTTTATTGTTTGATGTCGCAACGGTTTTAGCATTTCGATGTTGGATTTGGGGGAGAGTGATGGAGTTCGCGATTCTCGATTCAGGCACGAACGAGATGCGAATGGTGGCGGTATTGAGATGATTCGTGTTGCTCGCCGAGTTGTTCGATTAGGATGAATTGAACGTGTTTTGCAGGGTGGCAGTTACAAGTTTTTGAACTGCAGCGGTAGTCGGTTTTGGCGGCAGGCGTGTCGACTTTGGTCACGGGGCAGTGACAAGCTGAAGATGTAGTGAAGACGGTTATTGCAGCGAAGGAGTGGATAAGCTTGCAGAGAAGTGATTCGAGAGTATGGTTGCCAGCTAGCGGGGTCGATGTGAAGTGCTTTTGGGGTGAGTGAAGTGATTTTGAGTCGCGGCGATCTGGGAAGCTCGATTTGGAGTTGACTGCTGAAGTACGTGGTTAAAAGCAGTAATGATGTAGGCAAGAAAGTTGTATATGGGGAGAGAAACAGCAGGCAAGACAGTTGCAGAGGCAAGAGAGACAGCAAGCAAGTGTAGGGGGGAGTGATGGATACAGTGGTTTGTAGATTGGGCTGTGAGTGAATGGCGATGAAGTCTGGAGTTGAAGCGGTCAGTTAGTAATTGGCAGATGTGGATAGAAGGGGATAATTGGCAGTTATTGTATGGTTAGGAGATGTTGTGAATGATGGTTGTGGTGATGATACAACAGTTTGTTGAGAGGGTGGGGTTGTGAATGTGGCAGGAAGATTGAATTTATGAAGAGCGGGATTTGTGGTGTTTTGGTTGAACCGAGATGTGAAATGGTGTAGAAACTGACAAGGAAGTATTAGAAATTTGCAGAAGAGGATGTACTGCTGCTTTGTGGAGGATGGCAATGAATATGTTGTGGGTGGTGAGTATGTTGTTATGTTGAGTTGTGGAATTAAGTGGTGGTCGGGGAAATGGTCGGGGAAGGGGTAGCAAGCAGTGCGTTGAATAGTGAGGAGTAAGGAGGATGATCAGAGATGGTTGGTTTGTTTGAAGCTTTGAAGTGTAGATGGTATGTTGTGATCTGAATTGTGCAGTGGATATGATCAGAAGGAGGTGGCCATAGTATTAAGATGTATGTGAAGACGAGTTATGCAGTGGATGAAATTGTGGTGTCTGGTATTGTGGTGGAGTTCTGGTAGGTCGTCGACGATGGTTGCTAGCTGTGTTGCAAAGAAGTGGTAGTGGAAGTCAATTGCAGATTGAAGTCGAGTCAGAAGCGTAGTTAAAGGTGAAGTAAATGGAGCAGGAAGGTTGCGTGGTTGAAGTGCAGAGGGGAGTTTGTCAATTTCGGTAGGCGCAGTGACAAGGAATGTGTGTCAGTGGGTGGCAGCGGTGGATATCAGAGAAATGATGAATGACAGTATTGACTTGATGTTAGGTGGCAGTTGAAACTTATTGGTGGAGGAGCAGTTGCAAAAGAGTGTTGCTCTGGACTGTGGGCAGTGGAAGTATATGATGGAGTGTGGATGATATGGATTATTTGTGGGCTGTTTGTAGGAAGAATGTAAGTGGCAGTGGTAGTTAAGGAAGTGAGGAGGTGGTTGATCAGTTATGGAGTGATGGACAGTGAAGTTTTTAACAATGCAAAGAACTCTAACAAAACAAGGAAATGAACACTGTAATGCAACAATCTTTCTTTTCCTTTTTTTTAAGCAAAACAAGAGAACACGGTAACAATGAAAACAGAGAACACAGCAATAATGAAAACAAGGAAAACAGAGAACAGTAATACAATGCACAACAGAGTGACAAATGAGCAGAAAATGCAATTTGGATTTTTTTTTGATTTTTTTTTTGAGTGCAAATGCAAATGAAACAGAAAACAATCACACAAACAAATTGAAAAATCACACAAAAATCAAAAGAAAATAATTCAAGTATAGAAAAATCAAAATCAAAACAACTCCCCGGCAACGGCGCCAAAAACTTGTTCGTCGACGGAAATTCTATCAGTTTAGAAAACCGTCGAACGAATTTAAATTAAAAAATAACCGCAAGCGCACGGTGTACGAATGTAGCACGTGGCGAATACGGGTCGGTCCACAGGGAATTGTTGATTTTAAAATTCTATTCAATCAAATTAAACCAAAGTCGAGAGTGATTAGCAAAAAAAAAAGATAAAAACAAGCAAAAGAAAATTGATAAAAATATGAGAGTGTTAAGACAATTTAAAGGCAATTTCCACTCTCTAGATCACATAAATCAACAATTTGAAGTTATGATCTCTCTTTTCTAGTCATTAGTGAATTAGTTGATGTGCTTATCATAAGTATGGTATATTTGTGCTATTAATTAGCTCAATATAAACCATCAAACTATAACACAACCACTAATACATTTTTAAATTTCATAAAATAGGACAACAAAGTTGAAAGCAAAATCTATTTTAAGCATGGCTTATTAACTATTAATTAGAAATATAAGCCATCAAATTTTAATTTCAACAATCACTTCCTTGCCATAATCATATGTAAATGAAGAGGCAATTTGTGTTTTGTTTGTTTAAGTATAGCCTATTTGTTATGAACAACATAGACTATCAAATTCAAAGCTAAACAACATCATTAAATCACTTCAATCATTCTCATTAAGCACAAAAAGAGAGCATAAACATCAAAATGTTGGATCTACATACTAGAGAGCTTCATTACCCCTAAATTGAAGGGATTAAGCTCTCATATTTGTTATCATATGAACAAATGTAGAAAACAACATTAAACAAGAAGAGAGAAAGAGAGCAAAATGAAAAGAAAAATTATTCTACTTGCATAAAATAAAAGAGATCTATACTAGAACATGAAAGAAAATAAACAAGAAAAGAAAATGAACATGTAATTAAAAGGAAATACTAAATAGCATTGCATAAAAAAAAGAATTACATAAGAGAAGAAATGGCTAAGTAGCCATGGAAAGAAAGAGAGCTTTGATTTATTTTCTAAACTAAAACTCACTAACCAAGAGGAAGATGGCTACATGAAACATAAGGGGTATTTGTACAAGTTAGAAACCCTAATGCATATTTTTGGGGAGTACCCAAAATGCCCTTGGAGGAAGTGTGGTCACCAAGTAATTATTAACTTCCACTAATCATCCATTAAGTATGCATGAAGATTTAATGGCCATAAGCATGTGGATTAGCTTCTAATTTGTACATGAAGAAAGGTGGGTAGGTGGGATCCTCCATTATCATGCCTTTGAATTATTTCCATCTTCATTTGTTCTATTCACCCTTGTGCATACATATATTTTCATGGAGCCACTTGTGTTTGAATTTTAATTCCTACAAAATACATAGAAATTTTCAATTAAATTTTCACAAATTAATAAATGCACAAAAAAGACAATGTTGTCCCTATATGAAGATGAATATGTGACAATTTGAAAATAATTTGAATTTGGTTTAAACAAGTTAAAATACCCAATATGATCATTTATTTAATTTAAATAGAATAAATATGGTGGTAAAAATATGCACATTTACGTGCACATCATATGCTTGGATGATAAATTGCTATATGTTGTATTGAAATAGACCATATACGCCGTATATTAAGCGGATGTTATTTATTAACCACATATACCGTGATATTCCATCTTGAAGTGGAATTGGTATTATATATGTACTTGGAGTTGATTTTCCCGCATTATATAGCGGATGAGACCCTATTGCGCCGCATAATAGCGGATAATATTTTATAAAACCCATGTACCGCGATATCCCGTCTTGAAACGGGATTGGTATTGTGCTAACATCTGTGGATACAGGGAAACAGGTTGGAGGGATCCAACTGGATTCCTCAAATAATTGAATTTGTTTCAATGTTGCGTGTTGATTTATTTATAATCTCTATATGATTATCTTTGTGATTGAAATCATTGCAGGCTAAAATTTAGCCGAATATAATTTTGGCATCGTTAGATATCGGGAATAAATAGATATTTGAAAGTATACATTTTATTGAATTTTGGAATTGATTCATTTTAAATAAATAAACGTTATAATTTTTATGTTATAAAAATTATGATTTTTGTGAAATATAACCGAAATGTGATTTTTTAAATGAGTAGTTGATTAATTTGTAAAATGATTTAAATTGGGATTTTTGAATTAATATAAACGGTTTATATAAAAGATTTATAAAATTGATATTTATAAATTCAAAAAGATTGGAATTATAACAAGGTTTTATAAGTGTTAAAATGAAGTATAAATGGATTTCATAAGTGAAAGGAAATTTATAGATTTATAAATTGTCAAGTTACAAAATGAATTATGATTTTTGTAAAATAAAAGATTTATAAGTAATTAACTTATAAATTGGATTTTGGCATTTAAATGAGATATAAATAGAATTTGTCAATTAAGAGATTTTATAAGTCAAAGTTTTTATAAAATATATGTAAATGTGAATTTATAAACGTTGTTTTATAAATCCGAAACCAATTGAATTTGATAAGTAAATATGAAAGCTTATTTAAGGAGATATATCCATGATTTTAGACAGTGGATAATCCTTTAAATTAAAATATGTAGAAGTGCTGAATTTGGTAAACGAAGTATATTCATGATATTGGACAGTGAATAATATATTAAAGAAATGTATTGGGGAAGTGATATTTTAAATAGAATTAAAGCGATTTTAAAGATGTTTTAAAATGCATTAATTATCGAAACCGTAGATTTCAACATTCATTGCTGGAATAGAAGTTTTCGAGAAATAAGGAAAAGATGGACTATAACACTGTTGTTATAGTAAATGATTTTCGAAAGGAAATGTTTTTGTATAGTATTGGGATTTATATATCTATCTAAATTCCGAATCCCTATACTAGTGATTTTGGGTTGTCGTAACGATGTTTTACGCAACGTTCGTTTTGACTCAAGTGAATGTGTTTAAGAGAATGTTTTCCTTAAAAGAATAAAATACATACTTATTTGAGATTTAAGTATATTGAATATTTTCTAAGTATTGAAAACAAATAGATCTGTGAATTACTTATTATTAAATAAGTATGGAAATGTTTTCCAATAAGAAGTGAAATGTTTTGAGATTATCTCTTTTAAAGATAAATTGAAAAGTGATTTGAAATTTTGTTTTTCAAATGGTTGAAGTGTGGGAAAAATACTTCTTGTAAAGATATTTTTTTGGAAATTAAATAATTTGGGAAATTATTTGAAATCTGGTGATGTTGTGCATATCTATTGATAGTTAAATAACCGACTATCAATATTTACCTTTAAATGAGTATTTGTTGTGATTTGCTTGAATTTGATGCTACAATTATTTTGAAATAAGCGCTCGTTATTCGATTTAGCCGGGAGAGGACCTTTGGGTCATGAATCCCATTCCGAATAGTGATACGTCGTAATGGATAACATTTGAAGACCGTTGTTGAAGACTGGATATTTTCGAAAATAGAAGGATTACCGTCGAATGTCTTTGCATCGGCTGATCTTCGATATAGAGATTTTATCACCCTTTGTGATGGGAATTTCAGTCGTGATTAGTGAATATCCGGGTGGCAAGGGCTTCTTTGGAAGTGCCTTCGGTTCCGTTCGATCCCTGAACGGATTTGTATGGATGTATGTCTGACGTTGCAATTTGAGATGTAAAGCTGGTTTCTATCAAATATATTTCTGTTGGTGGAGGAGAATTTATTCTCTTAGCTTAATACCCTTCTCTGAGACGTACGAGCTCAGAGGTTATGTAGTTGATGGTTACTAGTGATACATTCCCAATTTGGTAATGTGGCATACGAAGTGATGCTGATCATTCGTTGATCAAAGCATAGCTTTTGTATAAAGCGTAGCTTTGTGGATGAGACTTCGTCGGACTTCACACCCCGGTAATGGTCAAAACAGGAAAGATGCAGCAAGGTTCTAGGGAGTAGCGCACCTTAGGGTATGTCGTTTCCTTCTGGATATAAGTGGTATCATGATATGGAGCCCAGATATTTAACTTTGGTGGATGTCGCAAATATATATATATATATATATATATATATATGTATGTATGTATGTATGTATATGACTTTGTGATTGATGTTGGTTGAGGATCCTCGGATAAAGGTTGTTTACGACCGGGAGATGACATACTCGTGTCAGTTGTTACCTACTTTTGCAGAGGTAACCCGGCCTTGTGTTGGCAGAGATCCGGTTAGGTTCTCGGTGCGTCTCTCTAAAGGCATTTCCATGTGGCAATGGGAAGTTCCTTAGCCTGACCATTTGTTGGAAAATCCAAAGAAATAATACGCACCTTGTACGGTTTTAGTTGTAGAACCTGCCATTTACTTATGGTGGTCACCACTGTTTAGATGGTAGCTATAATAGGCATAGTTTGGAATGTCTATGTTGGCTAAGATTTATATTTTATTTTCGAAATGTTTTCCTACACTTTGCACTTATAATAATAATATCAAAGAAAATTTCTCGTATCAAGCATGTTTGACTATCATAAGACGAAATCTCCTCCGATTCTGCATTTGCATTATGTGTGCGTGCGGGAGGCCTTATGGTAGTCTCATTTTCTAAAAGCATTGCGAATCTAATTTAAAATAGTTCTTTGTTTGTTTATAGAGATAAACTGTTTTAAGTTCTCACACCAGTCCCATGACTGACCTGGAGTTTATTGTTTCCTTTCTAAACTCTGGGCGCCCACCAATTTCCACACGGGCAGTCTAGAGTTAGGTTATCAGGTCATTCTGGAATTCAGGAGTTGTTGTAGAGATCTGGAGGCAAGCTGGATGGCATGGCGTATCAACTAGTATATAGTATTTCTTTTCCGCTGTTTGTTGTTGTAAACTCTGATAATGTGTATTGACTCTGATGATGTAATATATAAAATGTACAGTTTTTTGTTAAAATGATTATTCATTTATCTATTATATGTTGTTCCGCTGCGATTGTAAGATTCTGATATTGTTTCCATTGCTTCTTCTTTCTTTCTTATTCTATTTTTTTCTTCTTCTTAAAACCTAAGGGTACGGTTTTCCAGCCTTTGATTGTTTGGCAGTTGATATAGTGGATGTATTAATGTCGACTTTCGAGTGTCGAAAATCCCGTTCCTCACATTTGGTGTCAGAGCATTTGGTTAAGTGACAACCTTGGCTCTGTTGGGTGTTACTCATTAGAGATAGAGTCAGCAGTACTCTAGAATGAGTTTGAGTGTAATAATAGATACGAGTGCATATTTGTTATTGAATATAAAATTGTTCTATATTTTGTTGATTGGTTTGTTGATTGATATATGGACTTTGGTCAATACGAGTAATTAACGTTGTTGATAGGAATCTCTAAACACTTGTACAAAACAATTGGACACGATATCGTTTTAAAATAGGGAAAATGAAATAATTTTACCTCGATTATATTTTACATGTAAAGTAAATAATTTTTCAGAAATTATTAAAGTGTATATAAATTGATTGTTTGGTCGTTGAAAATGTAAGAATATATATAAGTTAATTAAAGGATGTTTGAATAATCTAAATAATAAAAACTGTGAAAGAATAAATTGTATAAGCGAAGAATTATAAGTATGGAATTATAATTAATATGATTTACAATTGTGAAATGATCTTATATAAGTAAAGAGAAAATAATGAAATTATATAAGTAAAACTAATTGAAGAAATGACAAATTTAATATGGGTTGAAATGAATTGAATTCAACATTTATAAATAAAGGGTAAATTAAATTCATATGGAATTTGAAATCTAGTTTAAATATAAGTGGTTATAAACCGAAATAGTGAATTGAATTGTGTTTGGGAACGAACAAAAGAACAAATGAAATTGAAAACTGAATATCGAAAACCAATTTGAATTGAGAGAGATGAAATGAGTTAGAACTGTAATGAATTAGTAAAAGAAACTAGTTTAAAATAGCAAGATAAATCAGTTGTGAATGAAAAATAATTGAATTCAATATTCAGAAGGTGAATTAAATCCAAATAGAATTGAAATTGTAAATTGAATTCAAATGAAATTGATAATGTAAGATTGAATGAAAATGGATATTATGGTTAGTAGGATATACAGGTGGATTAAAGGAAATTGGGATTGTGATTTTGAAGAAAAAAAATTTGAATTGCTCGACAAAAGGTATGTATTTGAATTTCAGTATGAAATTTGATGATTTTCTTGTCCAGCCACTTGGCCTTTTCTTTTCTTTTTGAAATATGGGGGCCATGGTGCCATTCTTGTAGTCGTACCGAGCTAATTGCACGAAGAAGACGCTGACGAAATTTTTCGAAAATTTAAGGCGTTAGAATATTTTTGAGAAAATAGGAAATTTTTGAAAACTATAACTTTGATTTTGGAGTGAAAAGTTAAACAATATAGTTGGTTTTGAAAGGATAACTAAGTAGGATTTGAAAACTTAGTAAAGTTATTGTAAAAAGTGTAACCATTGGATTTTGGAAAAGTTAAAATGTTTAAGTGAATTTGAAATCTAATTTGAATGGATGTTTGAAAAGTTGATGGATTCCGTAACTTTTTCTTACTTGGTAATTTCGAGGACGAAATTCTTTTAAGGGGGAAAGTTTGTAATGACCCAGAATTTCTGTCATTTGAAATTCGTATATTGAATTGATTTTTAAATATTAACAAGTAAAATTTGTAAGTCGAATAAATTTTATTTTGAATATCTAGATTTAATTGGATAATTAAATCGATAATTTAATATTTGAAATTACATAAATAATTTGAAATTGGGTTTAAAATGATTAAAATTGATTTATAAAGTTGTATTAAATCATATTGGAGTTAGAATGATGTTATAGAACTTTTAAAATTTAATTAAAAGTAAATTTGTGGAAATTAAATATTTTAATATTTAATTGACGAGTAAAAATAGTCATTTTTCAAGAAGTCTCGGATTTCGACGAAACTAGTTTCATGGGATCCATAATGTTATATTATTGTAAGGTTTCAAATTTCGTGTCAATCGGATTTACGGTTTGTCCGGGGCAAGCTAAAACGCACTGAAATCGGTTTAAGTGAATTTTTAAATTTAAATAGTCGATTCGAAAATCTATCTTCCAAATACGATCGAATTGGCTTCCCATATATATTGCATTGCGTTCGGAATAGGGGTAAAACATTATAAATGCCAGGCGGCACGCTTCATTTGGAGTTCGGAAAAAATTCTGGTGAATAGTGCACGGAAATTTTCTATAAAAGGACCTAGATTTTTCCCATTTGCAAACAAAACTGAGTTAGGGTTTCAGGCCGCCACTTATGCTATCAATGGCTAGAAATTCAATTCCTTGCTCCCTCATTTTCTTAAAATCCACACACTAATTCGACAAACTTCCTAAATGAAAGTTGTAGAGCTACGTGAGATCTTCGATCTCAACGGTCATGATCGTGATTCGAGCAATGGATCGTCGGCAATTTAAGCTTGAAGGCGCGCCATTCGTCCACGTTTTTCGAGGCCAATATAGGGCCAAACTTGGCCAAATTGCAGCCGAAGGTGGCTCTCGAGTGGGGCGTTTGAATGACACTCCCTGATCGTCGTCCGGTGGTTTTTATTGGCCGCGGCTATTAGGGTTTTGATCGGCTTCTATGGGTTTCGGTTGCACGTGTTTGAACTGGGGAAGAAAGCAAATCACGGCCGAGATGGATGGGGTTGAAACGTGTGGCCCAGATGAGATTTATGGTAAAATATAAAAGATAATGTAAATAATTAATTTATATAAATTCGTTCAAACTTTAAAATGCTATAACTTGTTCATACGAGGTCCGTTTTGGACAAAACGAATTGCGTCGGGTTCGTATTGACGAATACTACGCGATGGAGCTTGATTGGAGTTGATTGGAGCTGGTGAAATTTTTGGGTAAAATTAAACGCGCGTTTAATTTTATTCGAAATAAACACTGCAAATGTATTTGAAACAAGGTGAGAACTTCTCATTCAATCAAAATTGTTACGATCTAAATTTTAAATAGTTAAATTTAAAATTACTTGATTGTATGCTTGGATGATAAATTGCTATCTATTGTATTGAAATAGACCCTATACGCCGTATATTAAGCGGATGTTATTTAATAAACACATATACCGCGATATTCCATCTTGAAGTGGAATTGGTATTATATATGTACTTGGAGTTGATTTTCCCGCATTATATAGCGGATGAGACCCTATTGCGCCGCATAATAGCGGATAATATTTTATAAAACCCATGTACCGCGATATCCCGTCTTGAAACGGGATTGGTATTGTGCTAACATCTGTGTATACAGGGAAACAGGTTGGAGGGATCCAACTGGATTCCTCAAATAATTGAATTTGTTTCAATGTTGCGTGTTGATTTATTTATAATCTCTATATGATTATCTTTGTGATTGAAATCGTTGAAGGCTAAAATTTAGCCGAATATAATTTTGGTATCGTTAGATACCGGGAATAAATAGATATTTGAAAGTATACATTTTATTGAATTTTGGAATTGATTCATTTTAAATAAATAAACGTTATAATTTTTATGTTATAAAAATTATGATTTTTGTGAAATATAACCGAAATGTGATTTTTTAAATGAGTAGTTGATTAATTTGTAAAATGGTTTAAATTGGGATTTTTGAATTATTATAAACGGTTTATATAAAAGATTTATAAAATTGATATTTATAAATTTAAAAAGATTGGAATTATAAAAACAAGGTTTTATAAGTGTTAAAATGAAGTATAAATGGATTTCATAAGTGAAAGGAAATTTATAGATTTATAAATTGTGAAGTTATAAAATGAATTATGTTTTTTGTAAAATAAAAGATTTATAAGTAATTAACTTATAAATTGGATTTTGGCATTTAAATGAGATATAAATAGAATTTGTCAATTAAGAGATTTTATAAGTCGAAGTTTTTATAAAATATATGTAAATGTGAATTTGTAAACATTGTTTTATAAATCCGAAACCAATTGAATTTGACAAGTAAATATGAAAGCTTATTTAAGGAGATATATCCATGATTTTAGACAGTGGATAATCCTTTAAATTAAAATATGTAGAAGTGCTGAATTTGGTAAACGAAGTATATTCACGATATTGGACAGTGAATAATATATTAAAGAAATGTATTGGGGAAGTGATATTTTAAATAGAATTAAAGCGATTTTAAAGATGTTTTAAAATGCATTGACTATCGAAATCGTAGATTTCAACATTCATTGCTGAAATAGACGTTTTCGAGAAATAAGGAAAAGATGGACTATAACACTGTTGTTATAGTAAATGATTTTCGAAAGGAAATGTTTTTTTATAGTATTGGGATTTATATGTCTATCTAAATTCCAAATCCTATACTAGTGATTTTGGGTTGTCGTAACGATGTTTTACGCAACGTTCGTTTTGACTCAAGTGAATGTGTTTAAGAGAATGTTTTCCTTAAAAGAATAAAATATATACTTATTTGAGATTTAAGTATATTGAATATTTTCTAAGTATTGAAAACAAATAGATCTGTGAATTACTTATTATTAAATAAGTATGGAAATGTTTTTCAATAAGAAGTGAAATGTTTTGAGATTATATCTTTTAAAGATAAATTGAAAAGTGATTTGAAATTTTGTTTTTCAAATGGTTGAAGTGTAGGAAAAATACATCTTGTAAAGATATTTTTTTGGAAATTAAATAATTTGGGAAATTATTTGGAATCTGGTGATGTTGTGCATATCTATTGATAGTTAAATAACCGACTATCAATATTTACCTTTAAATGGGTATTTGTTGTGATTTGCTTGAATTTGAATGCTACACTTATTTTGAAATATGCACTTGTTATTCGGTTTAGCCGGGAGAGGACCTTTGGGTCATGAATCCCATTCCGAATAGTGGTACGTCGTAATGGATAGCATTTGAAGATCGGTGTTGAAGACCGGATATTTTCGAAAACGGAAGGATTTCCGTCGAATGTCTCTACATCGGCTGATCTCCGATATAGAGATTTTATCACCCTTTGTGATGGGAATTTCGGTCGTGATTAGTGAATATCCCGATGGCAAGGGCTTCTTTGGAAGTGCCTTCGGTTTCGATCCCGTAACGGACTTGTATGGATGTGTGTGTGACGTTACAATTTGAGATGTAAAGCTGGTTTCTATCAAATATATTTCTGTTGGTGGCGGAGAATTTATTCTCTTAGCCTAACACCCTTCTCTAAGACGTAGGAGCTCAGAGGTTATATAGTTGATGGTTACTAGTGATACATTCCCAATTTGGTAATGTGGCATACGAACTGATGCTGATCATTTGTTGATCAAAGCATAGCTTTGTGGACGAGACTTCGTCGGACCTCACACCTCGGTAATGGTCAAAAAAGGAAAGATGCAGCACGGTTCTAGGGAGTAGCGCACCTTAGGGTATGTCATTTCCTTCTGGATATAAGTGGTATCATGGTTGGAGCCCAGATATTTAACTTTGGTGGATGTCACAAATATATATATATATATATATGACTTTGTGATTGTTGTTGGTTGAGGATCCTCGGATAAAGGTTGTTTACAACCGGGGGATGGCATGCTCGTGTCAGTTGTTATCTACTTTTGCAGAGGTAACCCGGCCTTGCGTTGGCAGAGATCCGGTTAGGTTCTCGAGGCTTCTCCCCAGAGGCGTTTCCATATGGAAATGGGAAGTTCCTTGGCCTGACCATTTGTTGGAAAATCCAAAGAAACAATAGGCACCTTGTACGGTTTTAGTTGTAGAACATGCCATTTACTTATGGTGGTCACCACTGTTTAGATGGTAGCTATAGTAGGCATAGTTCGGAACGTCTATGTTGGCTAAGATTTATATTTTATTTTCGAAATGTTTTCCTACACTTTGCACTTATAACAATAATATCAAAGAAAATTTCTAGTATCAAGCATGTTTGACTATCATAAGGAGAAATCTCCTTCGATTCTGCATTTGCATTGTTTGTGTGTGCGGGAGGCCTTATGGTAGTCTCATTTTCTAAAAGCATTGCTAATCTAATTTAAAATAATTCTTTTTTTGTTTTTAAAGATAATCTGTTTTAAGTTCTCACACTAGTCTCATGACTGACCTGGAGTTTATTGTTTCCTTTCTAAACTCTGGGTTCCCACCAATTTTCACACGGGCAGTCTAGAATTAGTTTATCAGGTCATTCTCGAATTTAGGAGTTGCTGCAGAGATCTGGAGGCAAGCTGGATGATATGGCGTATCAACTAGTATATAGTATTTCTTTTCCGCTGTTTGTTGTTGTAAACTCTGATAATGTGTATTGACTATGATGATGTAATATATAAGACGTACAGTTCTTTGTTAAAAAGATTATTCATTTATCTATTATATGTTGTTCCGCTGCGATTGTGAGATTCTTATATTGTTTCTGTTGCTTCTTCTTTCTTTCTTCTTCTAATTTTTTCTTCTTCTTAAACCCTAAGGGTATGGTTTTTCGACCTTCGATTGTTTGGCAGTTAATACAGTGGACGTATTAATGTCGACTTTCGAGCGTCGAAAATCCCGTTACTCACATTTTGAATGTCTCGAACGATATGCAAGGACATCATATTAAAATATTTAATATGGAACATGTAAGATGGATTCCTAATGTATTGACAATAGGAATTATCATACATGTTGTGTTGTCTATAATATCGTATTTTGCTTATGTATTTCATGCATGAAGAAAATACCGAATTCGAATTAAGGTTACTAAATGTTAGTTTGAGTACACTTGAGTGTTTACAAAATACTATAGAATGGTTGTAACAACTCATAAATTTTGATAATTAAAAACTATTAAATTTAATAAGATTTTAGAATTTAAATATTGTGAGAAAAAAATTGATTTATTAATGGGAAAATAATTAAATATAAATTTAATTTTTGTGTTTGTATGTCACTGATAACTATTTAAGCAAGTTAGTTTGTAACTCTTATATTTTAACAACAATTCTATAAATGTATTTAAGTTATTATAAAAAGAATCCAATTGTTTTAATTATCTTATGTGTAAACAACAATTCTATAAATGTATTTAAGTTACTGTAAAAAAAGATTTCAATTGTTTTAATTATCTATCCATTAATTACGTTTCGTTTTAAATTTTAATGTTGAAATTTATTATCGTTAATTTGACTTGGAATCTTTCAATAAAAGGGAATGAGAATTTTAATGAAATTAATGACGTTTAATGAAAGAAATGTATGTTTGTTAGGATCCGCTTTAAAATGTAATTTTGATATTAATTTCAATTATGTCGATTTGGAATCTTTCAATATTAAAGAGGCAAAAAAATGTTGAGCATAATTAATGGATTTAATGAATGGAATGTACGTTATTGTTAAAAAAAGGAAGTTTTAATGAAAACAAAATGAATGTTATTATTTTTAAAGTAAGTGTAATTTTATAAAAAGATAAAAATTGAATATTGAAGCAACATATTACGGTCGTTAAAACAGAGGTAATTTTAATGCTAATCATAAAATTTAGAACGAATTAAATATTTTATCTTCAAGATTAGGTGCTGAGAGAACGCTGACTTTGATTTGAATTTGGGATCATGGTTCACTTTTTATTTTATGTAGCGGTGGTCCCCGTTACCTTGGTTGGTGTGTTCAAAATTTATTTATTATATGTTAATAAAACTTTTAAATAGGCGTAAATTTGAGTTGATTTGGGTTAACAAAATTAATTGAAATACATTTCTATATTGGATTAATGTGGCATTATATTCATTTTGAAGTATGAAAGGCGATGTTCATCACGAATTCATATTCATGCACGTTTCATATTCTATTGCTTTTTTCTAACTACTATCTCATTCATATTTTTCTGCCTTGTTCACTTTCACATTTCAGTTATTCAAAAAAAAAAAAAACAAAACCTCTCTCTTTAATTCGTAAAACTTTCATTCATTCTCTATATATTCATTTTTCATTCTTAGCTATACAATCTCTCACTTACTTTTATTCGGCCTAATTCTTATATATCTCTTTTATTTGCATCTAAGCATTTATTTTTACACGTTGCAACTTTTAGCATTCATTCTTTTTTGTAACTTCTGCCTGCACTAATTCTTTCATTAACAATTCATATTTAATGCACGTGTATCATTCTTGCCAGCCCGTTCATGTTCATATTTGTTAAAAACATAACCTCATCGTTTCTTTGAAACGCTTAATGTATTTTTGTATTCTTTTGATACCTTCTCACTTTCCCACCTGTCGACTTTTCAGTTTCCCACTAGAGAACAAAACCAAAGTACGTACAGATTGTTTCTCATTACTCTATCTAAAGCTTTCTGCTCACACTTTCTCCTTCTTCCTCAAAACTACAAAAACTCCAAAATTTCTAAATCCACAAATTCACAAATTCCAAAACTCCAAACTCCATCCCTTCTCTCTTCAAACTCCAAACTCCATCCCTCTTCTCTTGGCACATCTCTCTAAAAAAGAAGAAGAAGAAAATTCAGTTTGTTCGATTTACGTTGTCGTGCTTTGCTTTGCTATTGGATTATTGCTATGGATAGGATTGGTTAGCTTGTCATGTTTGGATTTCAACTAGGATCTATCTATTTGTGTTGTCAAAAACTCTCTAACCTCGAAAGGTGAGCAATCACTAACGATTAACATTATTATTGCTAGGTAAATGGACATTGATTGAAATGTTATGAGAAATGTTTGCTTTAGATTGGAATATGTGATATATGTTGTTATGTTCCCTTGAATCTGTGTTATAACATTCACATGCATATGTTGTTTTATATGTCACAAATAGTATGTCATGTTGATTTGATTAATTGTCACATATGTATGTTAAATATTTCACATATGATATGTACAAAAATATGTCATGTTAGAAATTTTTTTTATATGCCATGTTGAAATACGTCACATATGCTATGTTGAAAAAAATGTGTTAATTAATAAAATCATATGTTGCACATGCTATGTTAATAATATGTCATCTATGCTATGTGGAATAATGTGTTATGTTTGGGTAAAACGATATGCCATGTTATTTTATTGTAAATCGCCTTGCAAATTCCTTGTATATATGTCATGTTGTATGTTTATATGTTATGTTAGTGTATGACATGTCAGAATTTGAAATATTCACTTATGTTGTTTACAATATGTGAAACATGTGATATGTTAGTTTTGCATGTGTATATATTAAATTGTTAATTAAGCATGCATGTTTGTAAGTGACATGTTATGTTACTTATGTTATTATTGTTCTCACACTTCAAGTTCCTTGATAGTTAGCAAACTCACTTTGGATTGAAATGATGTATTCCCGATATAAAACCACTGTGGGTTTATATAAATTGATTTAGAAATAAAATTGAAATATTGTAAGTTTAAATTTATGTTTGAGCTTGAAATTATGAAATTGAAATTTAATTGATTTAATGAATGTTTTAATTGGATTTTTAGATATAAAATTGTTTGATTATAACTTAATGGATTTTAGAGAAAAATTGAAAATTGAAAACTGATTTAACAATGAATCGATTGGAAATGAACATAAAGTCGGTATTTGAACTGAACCGATTTATAGTGCGAAAGATGCTGTTTATTTAAACCAAAGCATTTCACTTATTGAGTTACTTGTACATTTCACTTGAGTTGACTTACTTACATAAGAATGTTAGTCCTGACTCAAGTGTTTTTATTTTACTTTATGCTCGGGACAGACCGAGTATTTTAGTTTAGTGAAGACACTTATTTCTAAAGACGAAGATGGAGTCGAGGACCGTATCTACTACTATTATGGCAATTGTTTGTTCTGCCTGAAAAAAAATGTAAATTCCAATTTTGTTGAAAATAGTTTCATGAACTGTTTATGTATTTATTTTGTGCATTATATTTTATCCTTTCGCTATGAGATTCTGTATTTTGTTCTTTTGAATCTTATTTCTTTTGAACAATCCCATTAATAATCTGTCTTTTGAATAGTTTGAGTTAGACATGTGTGGTTTATTGTCGACTTAAACTGTCCAAAAAGGCGGGTCATCATAGTTAGTATCAGAGCTTTGGTTTAGACATACCTTAGCCTGTTGGGTTAACTCATTAGAGATATGGAGTAATATCCTAGAATGAGTTTTTCTGAGTGTATATATATGAGAGCACGAATTTGTTAGTGTTTTAAATAGGGTTTTATATAAGTTTTGAAATGGAATAATTTTCTTATTATTATAAGCTATATATAAGGAATAATTTTTTTATAACTATTATCGTTATTTGAAATATGTGTGTTTTATGAAAAGGTAATATTTAACTATTATCATATTTGTTGATTAGTTGAATTTTGTCAGCTTATAGGCGTTGGCTATTATTGTTGATTGAATTTATGGACTAAACACCAGTTTAATAGTGGCGTATTAAAGAGAATAAAGTGAATAATTAGGATATTTGGTTATGAAATTGAAATGTTTTGTTGTGTGAATCTTGTTGTTTCATTGATTGGTAGTTTCAGCTGTTGAAATGAAAAAGGAATATCTGGATATTTTGGATAGTCAAAACTTCTGAATTAAAATATGAGTTGAAACTTGGTAGTTGTATTAAATTATGCAGTTGAAATCGATAAAATTAATTTTAAAGCAAGTGAAATATGGTTTAGATTATTATATCTATATTTAGTAAATGAATATAATTGTTTTTTTCCTTCTTGGCATGTAATGTAACAATATACAAGTGTGAACCTTAAGCATTGAATGTTTAAATTAAAATTGTGATTTAGAAAATGTTGCAAATGAGATTAAATTGAAGAAAAATTTGCTTATAAACTTAATTAAAACTTTTGAATATGTCATAAATAAAATTAAAAAGTAAAAGTGAAAACTAATTGAATAAACAAATATGAACTAAAAGTGAAATGATTTTAAATAAAGTCATTGTGATGTCCTGAAAATTTAGGCAATAATTATTTAATTATTTCATTGATAATTATTTTAAAAGGTGAAATATTGATTTAATAATTTAATTCAAACAGGAATTTTCTTTTGAAGATTAATAATTGTTTAATTGACAAATGATATTCTTTTCAAAATTTATAATAATGATAATTTAATTTGAGAATCTGATTGTTTTAAAATGTTAAAAATATTTAAGTAATAAATTTATCTTTTTAAGCTGATTTAAAAATATTTATTTATAATGTATATATGTGTATACATTGTAAATAGGAATTTTGATTTTAATTTAGATTTATATTAAATAAAGAATATTTTCCAACTTATTATATATAAATGTATAAATTGTAAATTGATTAAATTGATTTTAAATTAGTATTGAAAACTTTTCAAAAGTTTGTTTTAAAAATCTATCTTATATTTTCATAGAAATGTAAGTAAGTATTTATTTTGTTTATAAAAATAAATATAGTTTAAATTTTGTTTTATAATAAAAATTTATTTTGTTTATTTTAAAGAAAATTGTTTTCTTTGAAATAAATTTAATTCATTCATGTTAAAGTATAACATTTGATTTAAAACTCTTGAATAAGATAAACTCAACATTTTTCTTCTTTTAAAAAAATCTTCTCTTTTGAAATTTAGTTTTAAAAGAATATTATTTTGAAAAATATTCAAGCAAACATTTAAAATGTATAGTTTTAAAATAAGTTTTTAAGTAGACATGTAATGATTTTCAAGGCTAATGTTAATAAATAATTAAAACATGCTAAAATAAATTGGAAATGGTTTTAGAATAAATTTAAATACAATTATAAATTAAGAATTCTCTTTTTATATTAAAATGCATATGTGTTAAGATCTTAACACTAGAGAAGACACTTGTAAACATTTATTATTGATAAGTCAACAAGTGTCGTTGTTTTAGAAATTTTATTTAAATTATATTGACAAGAAAATATAACAAATGCATTTTTGGTTCAAACCTTATTCTCATTTGAAATCTGATTCTCAGATTTCAGTAAAATTCAAAACCCAAATCTACAGTTCAACTTCAAGATCTGCAAAAAATATCTACATCTAAAATCTGCAAAATCAAAATATAAATCAAACTTCATATCTGCAAAGCCAATTCTATTCAAAATCTGTAAGTTTCAACATCAAAATGGAGTGCAACTTCATTTAAAATCAGAGCAATGAAGATGAGGTCTGCATGCATGTTCAAACAATATACATCATCAAGTTAAAGAAATTTCTATAATCAAAATGCAAGCCCAGATTTCAACCTGCAGTTTCAAGTCAGGTCCTGGAATTTGTGAGACATCTCTGGAATTTGTGCTTTGCATCTTCATAAATCTGGCGAGTAAGCTTCTTTTATTTAAAAACAGTTTTCTTTATAAATCAAAGCCAAACTTAATTTACAGAACTCAGGCTATAATTCACAGGAATCAAAATCTGTTTAGACATAACTGTTCTATTTCCTATTTTAAAAAAAAATGAATTGAGTAACTTCATCATGCAAAAAGCCTGTGATCTCTGTGCATATAAATTAGTAGAAAAGAATATGTTGTGATGGATTCTCTATGTGAACATATATGCATATGTTTGTATGTTGCTGGTTGTTCGAATCTGCAATTGTAATTAGTTTGTAACAAAAAATTTCTTTAATAGGAATTCTTTGCCTCTAGAATTGATTTCAGTTAGCAAAGTTTGTGTAAGCAAATATGTTTGTTTGGTATAAAATTAGATTTATAAATTTTAAGTTAGCTTAGTAAAATCTGTTGCCTTTGAAGACCCCAAAAACCAAACACCAATGAAATGAAACAAATACCAAACAGATTAAATTAATTAAACAGTTTTGTAATCTGAATTCATGTTTAAAAACATGAATTTTTAAACAAATTTTATATTTTTAAAATTTCTGTGGGATGAGTGTCTCTGTTTTGAACAGAGTTGGGTCTTTTGGTTTGTTTGAATTTCTAGTGGATTTTGGTGGCGATGGGTCTTCCTGGAGGTAGAATATAGATGGAGGGGTAAGGGAAAAATGGTCAGAAGTTGTTTCAGTGGAGGTGGTGACTGTAATTGGGATTTCCAGGTTTAAGCCTAAATTGGAGTGGTCGGGTTTTGATAGCTGCTTGATCTCTCTATGATGCATCGAGTGAGGAGGGGTTTTATGAGTTTGCAGAAGGGATGTAGAGGAAGCTATAGCCAAGGTCGCGTCAACAATGGTGGCCGGAGGCGGGACTTCTCGGTGTTGACAGGATTGGGTATGATGCAGATGGGTTTTTTTTCAGGCTGCAGTTGATTTCCTATTTTTGATTTCATGTTGATGGGAGGGTTTGGATGGTCGTTATAGTATAAGGAGATGGTCGGCGACTTGTAGTAGTGGGTTAGCGTGGCTGGAGTTGGCCAAGGTGACGGTGCATATGCACTGTACGTGATTGAATTCTGGTGAACACTGTTGGGTTATTATGTGTTTTTGTCTCGGGTATTCCTCGGGTTAACTTTGCAGTGACTCGGAGTAGATGGTTTGGAAACTCGAAGTAGTGAATGAGGTTTTCTCGGGTTAGTATAGCTGCAGGGTAAAACCTGAAGTTTTGCAGTTTTTTTTAAATTAAATGAAATTCATATTTTTAAAGTTGGAATTTGACTCAAGTGGAAGTTGAAACTTGATTCAAGTGTAACTTGAATTTGAATTCAAATGAAGTTTGAATTCAAGTTTTTTTTAAAAAAAATGTAAATTTTAAAATTTAAACAAGATTTAAATTGAGTATTGAATCAAGTTAAAAACAGTTTCAGGTTTACTTTTAAAACCTGATTTTTGATTCAAAATAGTTTTGTAAGTTTTTAAATTATGAACAAATTCAAATGTTTTCAAGCAAGATTTAAATTTAGTTTTAAAACAAGTTAAAAACAGTTTTCAGGTTTACTTTAGAAACCAGTTTTGATTTCAAAACAGTTTGTAAATTAAAAAAAATGATGAACAGATTCAAATGTTTAAAAGTAAATTTGAAAATGAAATTTGATTTCAAATAAGTTTTAAACTTGAAAGAATTTATTTCCTTTAGTATTTGAATTAAAATATGAAGTGTTTAATTTAAATTTGGAAGTTGAAATAATCAATTTATTTTCAAAGCTTAATTTATTTTAATCAAGTAAATTTGTTTTAAATCTTTCTTTATATTTAAGTAATGAATGTACTTTAACATTCATTTTATTTTAAGGTTTATATTTATTTAAATTTGGATTAATGTTTAAATAGTTAAACATTTTAAATATTAAATTTTTAAATAGAATTATAATATTAATTTAGAAATGTATTGTTTAAATACATTTGAACGAAGTCATTTGATAAGTAAATAAGTTATTTTGGAAATAATTAAGAATTTACCTAATTATTTGGTTTTAAATAATGGTTTAGGTTAATTTTAATTAGAGATGATTTATTGATAATTAATCTAAGATAATTTTCTTAAGTAAGTAATTATTGAGAATATTTTAATTAATAAAAATAACTGTCTAAGGGTAATTAAGTAATTAATTAATGTAATTAATTTTGATAATTAACTAGATTAATTAATTTAATAATAATCAATTGTAATTTGTTATGTATAATTAATAAAAGTAATTAAGGAATTAATTAATTATTGTAATTAATTTTGATAATGTTATTTTTTTAAGTTGATTAATTTAGTTTAATTAATTTAAGTAATTCATTTGATGATTTAATGAGCGTAATTACTTAATGTAATGAATGGAGCAGGATTACTTAGAAAAGTAATAATTGATAATTACTGAAATGTACTTAGTGAAAGGTGATTTATTTTAATTAAGTAATTTGGATAATTACTTTGCAATTAAGTAAGGAAGTAATTAATGAAGATAATTAATTATTGGATGATTGATTTGTTAATGAGGAATTAAAGATAGCTAATTAATGAATTTAATATTAATCAAGGTGATTGATAATTACTAGAAGTAATTAATTTTTAAATTAAGTAATTAATTTGAATATTAATTAGAGATCATTAATTATTGTAATTAATGATGTAATTAAGGATTGTTTGATTAAGTAATAATTAATTAAAATAGTGATTAATTAATTGTAATTAATTAAGGACAAATATAATTAATTAATAAATGAGTAACTAAATGTTAATTACTTATGAATAAGGTTATTTAATTTGTGAGAATTAATTAAAGACTAATTACTTATTGTAATTAGAGGATGATTAATCAAAGATGTTTGGTCAAGTTAAATATTTAGTGAATGATTAATTAACTGGGTTAATTAATTAATGGATATTAAGCAGGATTTAAATGTGGTAATTAATTTAATTTAATCTAAATTAATTAGAGATAGAAGTAATTAATTTAATTCATTTTAAATTAATTATAATTGATGGTTAATAAATCATTGCTAATGGATATTATTGATTGAATGGTTGTGATCTCAGTAATAAGATGAGTCGTATCTGTACGATACGAATGATTGGTTTATGTATGATGGTTTGTGATGGATTATTTGGTTGTGATGATTATCTGTTTGTGATGATACAGATTATCTGTTTATAATATGAATGTGATTATCTATTGTTAGATATAGTTTATCTATCTATGTGAAATAGATAATAATGAAATGAGTTAATCGTTTGAAACCCTTAAGTATAACTTGGACATTAAGATGGCGTTTGGTTTCGGTGAGACCGGGATCGGGTTTCCAAATTTGGAATTCCGAAAACCACATCGATTCAAATTAAACACGTTAGGTCGTTAATTCAAGTGGAGCAAGTGAAGACTCGAGGTGTAAGGGCTATACGTCAGTATAACTCTGTGGGTGATTCCGTAATGAGTTTGACGGAATAGTACTTATAGGTTCGAGATGGTGATTTAGAGTGCAAGGGTTATCGTCGTTAACTCTAAGGGTGATTCCAATACGAGTGTAACGAGATAATGCCTTCGGTTTCATTCGAACCCGGAACGAACTTGTATGGATTGAATGCTTTCAGAACATCGTCAGGTGGACGATGAGCATTCTAAGATTTATGTGTCCTATAAAGGTAATCGTAACCTCAAGCCTCATCATCCGGGAATGGCTAAAACATGGGAGGTGCAGCAAGGCTTCGTGGGTAGCCCCTACTGGAGAGCAAGATTTATCTCTGTCTAGAGGTCCCTTTATATTCGGTTGTGTGGCAGTTGGTGATGGCCAATCTGTGGGGTGGTCTTGTTTGGAACTGTTCAGCAAGGAATGGTTCCGGCTTTGTGTTGCAGGGGAGTGGGCGTACTCCTCGTGAAATTTGTTAAAGATAATTACTTGAATGTAATTACAACATAATTAATCCGAGGTGATAAATTGAGATGAATGGATAGGGAATGGTTGATTGATTAATTGGGTTGGAATTAATTAATAAAGGAATCTGAGCAATTGGGATTTTGAAATTCAATTGGAATCAATTGAATTAATTTGTATGTGATTAAGCTTTGCTTATGGATGATTGAATGGTATTGGATGCTTTGAATGAGTTGATACCTCTAATATGAAATGTTGTGAATTTCATTTGAATAACTTGGGTTAGGATAATACGAGTCTCGAAGAGACCGGGGTCGGGTATTTGGGAAATACCCGAAACCATTTCGAATATTTATATATTGATTTGTGAAATCAATAGGCTGAATTGAAATGATTTAAGTAGACTGGAATATTTATCTAAGTTTGGTACTTAGAACTTTATGTGTGAAATAAGCATTTTCTATAGCAAATTGTGATTGGTTAAATTGATATAAGCTACCCCGGGTTTATTTAAGTTGTTTGCTTTGGTATTTCCATGTTAGTTGGGTTTACTCACGCTGGTTTCCAGCCTGACCCGGGTGTTACTTTGGTGTAATGCTCGGGTCAGACCGAGTATTACATATTTTCAGGTTAGGACGTTCTGGAGCTCAGGAGGCGAGCTGGATGGCAATATCGTATAGATTATTCCACTGTATTTCTATTATTGTTAATCTGAGACATGATAATGGTAATTATTCAGTGACTGTATATTATGTGAAACTCTGATGTACATTAAATGTAACCGACAGATATAATATTCTTTTGCAAGCTATTATTATTTATTATTATATTTTACCCGCTGCGATTGTGAGATGTTTGGTGTTTCTGTTCTTCTTCTATCTCTTTCTTCTTTTTCATAACTATTTGGAATTTTCGGCTTCGGAAATTTCGGGTCGTTACACCTTGGTACGGTGATCTAGGCCATGTACTGTGACGGGCGGTACCCCAGTAGCCCTGCCATTGATGGAATCCAAAATCCAATAAATGCCTGTACGGTTTTGATTGTGCCCAACTATGTTGGAACGTGAGATGTAAGCATTCCAGCTATTTCTGTATTTTATTTTGAAAACCCTAGACACTATTATAATATTGCTGGATTTCCTATCAAATGTTTTGGTTAGCGTAAGGTAAAAACTTTTCCATGTTTATGTGTGGGAAGTCTTACGTGATACTTTTTGTTTCGAAGGTTTTTCTAAAGTTAAGCAACTTTTGTCCCCGTTTACTCACACCAAACCCATGTCTGACCTAAGTGTTTATTTTCTTTTTTATTAAACTCTTAGGTACTCATATTACGTATGAGTAGTCAAGTGTTTCAGGATTGCTTTGACGAGTTCTGGAGGAGATAATGGAGCAGGAGGCTTCAACGTGTAGATATATTTAGTGGTTCCGCTGTGTTTGAGTTGTATCTGTTTTCTCTGATATACTTGAATTGTAATTGCTAGAAAGATGATTATAACTGTCTAGTTTGTGTTGTATTAGCTGTAGAACTCTGATGTAAATGATACTATGTAAAGTTTTATGTGATATAATATAATTTATTCATTCCGCTGTGAGATTCTGATGTTGTCTATTTCTTTCTTTCCTTTCTTTTCTCTTTTCTATCCCTTTCTTTCTTCTTAGCGATGCGACTTCCTGGAGTTTGGAAGTTGGGTCGTTACATTGTGGTATCAGAGCTCTAGGTTGAGCGAATACCTAGACTCTGGAGTGGTGTCTATCTTGAGAGAGCGTATTTGTAATTTTGAATATATATATATATATATATATATATATATATATTTCTACCTATTTGATTGGGTTACCTGTTCAGGTTTCCAATAAGTAATAAAGGTAGATAGAGTAGTGGTGTGTGTAACACAACTACCATGGTTGGAGTCCGAATGTTTGAGGTTGGAAGTAATCTGCTAGGGCAGTATTGGGCATCTTGAGTAGTTTTGCAGTTTGATGTAAGGAATTCTACCAATCTCTGAAGGAAATCTTTTTAAGATTCGGAGTTTATCTTTGGATTGTAAGCTGGATTTCACTCGTGTGAAGTGGATTTTCTTGAGTTTGGATCAATTGGGAGTATAGAAGCCAGAAATGGTATCTTGGAAACTTCAGGGAGGAGTTCTGTCTGTATTTGAGTTTGAGACTCAGTTTGGCAGAGTGTTTTGAGCTTGGTTTGGGAGCGAGTTTCCTGAGAGATATCTGTCTTCTGAGGGCTCTTTTGTGAAGAGGATGGTGTAGCTTTGAGATTCGATGAGTTTTTGGATAAGGAAGTCTTTGGCAGCAGTAGCCGCAGTGAGTGACCTATTTCTTCGATGGTTTGGAAATCTTTGTGATTCTTCTTTCAGTAGTACGGGCAGATGGTGGAGCTTGTTCATTTCTTCTGGAAGCTCAGTTGGGTGTGATGTTTGTGGTTAGAGGTAGACCACTAGTTCTAGCTTTGATTTGAAGGCTCTAGCGGTTCTGATTTTGCAGTGAGAACGATTTCTTGGGATCTGAACTAGGTGGAATTGCAAAAGTGACTTGCGATGGTTCGAAGTTCTCTAAGTGATCTTTGTTTGTATTGAAGTATCTCTAGAGGATGTTTGAGTTATCGAAGTGGTTTGGTATTTTCTGGATATCTTCGAAGGAGTTGAGATTGGCATCCGTATCAAGAGTTTGAGTTCTGTTTCGACTTGGTTCTTGGAGCTTTACCAATGGTTCAGCATAGTAGGAGAGCTCTTTGAGAAAGGGATCTGTTTAATCTGGCAAGATTAATCGGATCAAGTTTTCTGGTTGAATTTTTGTTGTGGTGTTGTGACCGAATCAGATAGGTCACTAAGATTTTATGGAATTTGATGAACAATATTCCGAGATAAGTTGATCAAGTCTATACTTGTGTTCATCAACAGCATTCTCGAATCAGAGTTGCATAGTGGAAGCATGGTGACAGCTATTCCAGAATAAGAGCTACACCCGATTCTTTGGGAATTTGAGTTTTGTCTTGGATCAGAGGATTTCTATAGGAAATTCATTTGGATCTGGAAGCTTGGATGTCTTGTGCATCTGTTCTGTTTTCCAAATAAGGGTAGTTTGTCTGAAGTCTTCTGATATTTGTGTAGAAGAGTTGTGTGGTAGATTTGATTGATCTAGAAAGTTGGAGGCAGCCCAAGATCGTCAGGAGAGATTTGTAGATAAGAGATTGGATCTTTCTGTTTTCTCTTAAGAGTTGAGTGTTTGGTCAACAGGATTGAATTGCCAGTTCGGATGGCTGGAATTTTTTTTTCACGTATCTCTGAGAGAGTACATGTTATCACTGGTTTTAGAATCATAATTCTGAGATTTGGAAGTTGATCAGGACTTATCTGAGGTCCAGAATCCTGTTTAGATTTGTAGATCTAGATATATAGGAGCTCTAGATCTGAGTAGTGTAGCTAGTTTAGATTCTGTAGGGCGAGTGCCCCGGTATTTGTACTGGGAAACTCTAGGGAATCTTAATCAAAAAAAAAATATTTCTGGATAATTAGAATTGTTTGTTTGAATTGGTAAAAACTATGGCTGCTAGTATTTGGTTGATAGTATATGTTTTCTCTTTTAAATTTTAAAATCTGTATGGGACTATTAAATTACCTTTGCTTTTGAATTTCGGGGTCGAAATTCTTTTAAGGGGGGAGGAATGTGATGTCCCGAAAATTTAGGCAATAATTATTTAATAATTTCATTGATAATTATTTTAAAAGGTGAAATATTGATTTAATAATTTAATTCAAACAGGAATTTTCTTTTGAAGATTAATAATTGTTTAATTGACAAATGATATTCTTTTCAAAATTTATAATAATGATAATTTAATATGAGAATCTGATTGTTTTAAAATGTTAAAAATATTTAAGTAATAAATTTATCTTTCTAAGCTGATTTAAAAATATTTATTTATAATGTATATATGTGTATACATTGTAAATAGGAATTTTGATTTTAATTTAGATTTATATTAAATAAAGAATATTTTCCAACTTATTATATATAAATATATAAATTGTAAATTGATTAAATTGATTTTAAATTAGTATTGAAAACTTTTCAAAAGTTTGTTTTAAAAATCTATCTTATATTTTCATAGAAATGTAAGTAAGTATTTACTTTGTTTATAAAAATAAATATAGTTTAAATTTTGTTTTATAATAAAAATTTATTTTGTTTATTTTAAAGAAAATTGTTTTCTTTGAAATAAATTTAATTCATTCATGTTAAAGTAAACATTTGATTTAAAACTCTTGAATAAGATAAACTCAACATTATTCTTCTTTTAATAAAATCTTCTCTTTTGAAATTTAGTTTCAAAAGAATATTATTTTGAAAAATATTCAAGCAAACATTTAAAATGTATAGTTTTAAAATAAGTTTTTAAGTAGACATGTAATCATTTTCAAGGCTAATGTTAATAAATAATTAAAACATGCTAAAATAAATTGGAAATGGTTTTAGAATAAATTTAAATACATTTATAAATTAAGAATTCTCTTTTTATATTAAAATGCATATGTGTTAAGATCTTAACACTAGAGAAGACACTTGTAAACATTTATTATTGATAAGTCAACAAGTTTCATTATTTTAGAAATTTTATTTAAATTTTATTGACAAGAAAATATAACAAATGCATTTTTTGTTCAAACCTTATTCTCATTTGAAATTTGATTCTCAGATTTCAGTAAAATTCAAAACCCAAATCTACAGTTCAACTTCAAGATCTGCAAAACATATCTACATCTAAAATCAGCAAAATCAAAATATAAATCAAACTTCATATCTACAAAGCCAATTCTATTCAAAATTTGCAAGTTTCAACATCAAAATAGTGTGCAACTTCATTTAAAATCTAAGCAATGAAGATAAGGTCTGCATGCATGTTCAAATAATTTACATCATCAAGTTAAAGAAATTTCTGTAATCCAAATGCAAGCCCAGATTTCAACCTGCAGTTTCAAGTCAGGTCCTGTGTGACGCCCCACCCCTATACCCACGCTAGGCAAGAACACTACGGTGTAGTGCTGTCAACTAGCGCGGAGAATAAGGCTGTTGAGGAGCGACCATCCATGTAATTTCTTATCACACGGTGGCTATAAAATGATCTTCGGAAACAAATATAGAAGTAAGCATAACATGCGAATCAATCACAGATATCCATATCACAAAGGCGGAAAGAGATATGAATATATATATCACATAAAAGTGTACATCAGAGTAGTGGTCTAAAAAGATCCTCGATAATACAAAAGAATAGCAACGCGTGCTATACAAAAGAATACAACTATGAGTCTATATCTCAAGTGTAAACAACAAAAGCTGCTAATCTAAACAAGTAGCCAAAAGTCTGAGTAGTGAATCACTGGGGGAGGAGTCAAGCAGTAGCACCTGTAACATCTCGGCCTGACCCGAGTATTATTTATAAGAAAATAATAAACGGATCAGTCTAGCTATAAATATCAGATGACATGATATAAAATAAAAGATATGGCATAAACATAAAATATCCATACTGACATACTACTATAAGTATGCAATTAATGATCAACAGGAGATCAACCGATAAGAGATAAATCAATATCACAAGAATCTTCTCAAAGATCCAAAGAGGGCATCATACCCTAAACTTGTACTCATGACAAGTCAAGAGATAAATTCCAGAAATCAACACAAGAAATCCAGAAATCATAAAAAGGGAAAGAGGCCTATCACATGACGGTCCGAAGACCATGGGGAGCTACCCCACATGTGTGAGTGGAATCACACAGATTGAGGTCAAGACTAACCAAAAAGCAGAAAGGTATGTGTGAATGGAATCACACAAGTGGTGTCTAGTCTAACCTTGCAATGAAAGAGACATCGCGCAATTGCTAGTCTAATTCATAAAGCGATCATCAAGATCAACGAGAAGTGTCAATTACACTAAGCTAGTAAATATAGAAGTTTAGCTTCATGTCCCATAACCACTTGCTTAACTTAAATATTTACGAACAAACTGTAAATCTTCACTAATAAAATTGTCACAAGAGGTTCAATCGAACAAGTCCAAGAATTAACCGACGAAGTGAACGCAAGCGTTTCATACCACTTGTTTTACTAAGTCGTTTAATTAGATTTCTCATCCGAGTGAGGTAAAGGCTTGTATATACTAATAGATTGGAAAACGGTTTAAGAAAAGAGCTTTGTTATTAAAAATAGAGTTGAAATTGTTTGTTAAAAGAGTTTTGATATTTACTACTAGTATTGAAACCTTTATATTATAAAGTGACAAAACACATAAGCAAGTGTAGAAACAATCAGTCACAAAGATCGCATACGGAGATGCGAATAAAATCCAAGGAAATCAGCTCAATGTTTTTCAGATAAGATCCCCTACGGAGGGGGGGTCCAGGGGGGGTGGCAACCCCCTAAGGTGGGGGTGCGGGGGCAACGCCACCGCTTACGGGGTTCGACCTGCCCGGTCAGGTCGCGGGGGTCCAGGGGGCAGCGCCCCGTCCCAAACGGTACGACCTAGTGAAGACAAAATGAGGTCTAACGACCTAAAAGTTAAGGGTCCAACGACCTATAGGTTCACGCGACCTAGGTGGAATGCGACCTACGAGATAGGCAAGTGGAACGACCTAAAGATGAATGGGTCGAACGACCTAACGTGAGCACAGGTGAAGCGACCTATCGGTCCAACGACCTAAGGGGAAAAGGCAACCTAGGTCTAACGACCTAACTGCTCACGACCTAAGGGTCTAAAGGGTCAAACGACCTAGTGGTGTTCGCGAGTTAGCCGAAGCGAGCGACCTAAGAGAGACGAGCGACTTAAGGAACTCGCGACCTAACATTTGAATAGGTCAAGCGACCTAAGTGGTCAGGCGAACTAAGGTCTTACGACCTAACGACCTACGGTCTAAAGGCCACGCGAGCTAGAGGATCTGCGAGCTAACGAGGCCGACCTAAGGTGCAAGCGACCTAAGGGACAACGGACTAAAGTATGGTACGCGACCTAAAAGATGGCGCGACCTAAGGTGAGAGCAGGTCGAGCGACTTAAGGCGATGCGCGACCTAAGACCTAGCGACCTAAAGGGATGCACGACCTAAGAGGGGCATCAGGTTGAGCGACTTAAGGGTGATGCGACCTACGACCTAAGCGCCATACGACCTAAGCTCAAATACGAGCTATGAGCTAGCGACCTACGACCTAAGCTCAAATGCGAGCTAAGACCTACGACCTAAGGCCCTAACGTACTAACATTTGTCGCGACCTAAGTGGTGACGACCTAACAAGGAAAGGCTGAGCGACCTAACGCTGCAGAGGGGATTTAAGGCCAGAAACGACCTACGACCTAAACCCCATACGACCTAACGTGAAACGACCTAACTCCGAAGTGAAAATTCAAGGCAGTGCGACCTAGCGCGCTAACACGCGAACGACCTAAGGGTTAGGTCGCGAGCGACCTAACTCCGAACACACGAAAATGGCCAGAACGACCTAAGTGCAGAAAATTCACCAAAACGCTAAAAATTGGAGTTTTTCGCCAATCCAATCCAAACCAAATGCAAATGTGCATGCAAAAGTGATAGGGAATCATTCCCAACAGTCCAATATAGTTATAGACTAGATTTGTGAGATAAAAATCTCACCTTTGCTCCAAAACCCAATGAAAATGAAGAACAAAGCTTGAAGGCAAATGGAGAAGCAACCACAAGCTTGAATCCGATGTCTTCTCCTTGAATTTGGAGTTGAATGTTGGAGTTGCAATAAAACAAAGACTTTGGAGTTTTAATTTCTCATTCCATTCACCATTTTTGTTGAAGCTTTAGTGTTAGGAAATGAAATGAAGCAATGAAGAAGAAGGGGGGTGGAACTTGGGCCTAATGGGCTAAAAGTCCAAACCAAAGGCTCGAGTGAAAAAGTGGTGAAATTCCACTAACCCCAAACATATCAATGTTTATACTTAGAAGATTGCAAACGACGTTTCGAACTCAATGGAAGTGGTCTCGAGTCCTAATTTGACTGTTTGCAAAAAGTAGCTTCGGACCAAAATCCGATTAACGATAAAATATTTAAATATAAAAATCGATAAATATGCGGGTTGTTACAGACTCCCCTCCTTAAAGAAATTGCGTCCTCGCAATATATAAGGTGGAAATAAGAAGTAACAACCATAAAAGCATATTAATACTAAAGAAATTTGATATTAGAAGTTCACCTCAAAGAGCAGGAGTAAGCAAGTCCGGATGTGTTCGCTCGATGAATTCTCTGGATTCCCAAGAGCAATCCTTAGGATTTGAGGACCATTGAACCCTCATAAGCGGAACATCTTTATTTCGAAGCCGTTTACCCTCCGAAGCAATAATTCGAATAGGATGCTGCTCATAAGTTAAATTCGGCGAAACTTCAATTTCTTCCACAACAGCAGGCTCAAGAATGGAATCGGAATCCCGAAGGCATTTCCGTAATTGAGAAACGTGAAACATGTCGTGCATAGCAGAAAACTGAGCTGGTAATGCAAGGCGACAAGCCATGGAATCTATACGTACGGTGGTAGGGAATGGCCCAATATATTGAGGCGCTAATCTTTCCCTATCAACGGGAACGTACAACACCTATCATAGGTGAAACACGAGTAAAATGCTGGACCTAAACCAGCTTCTCACCGACCTTAAGCCAACAAGAAGGAGATCGGCATAGCATTCCCTAGAGTGCCTCGAAGAATGCCATACCAATACTAGATTGGAAGCTATGATTATAGGAAAATTCAACAAGAGAAATATGATTTTCCCCACTTCCACAAAAATCAAGCACACAACACGAAGAAGGTCTTCCAGAGTTTGGTTCACACGCTCTACTTGTCCATCAGGCTGGGGTAATAAGCGGTGCTTAAATTAAGCTTCGTTTCTAAAGCTTTTTGAAGACACTTCCAAAAATCCACTAGTAAACAATGGATCACTATCGCTATCGATAGAAGTAGGAACTCCATGTAATTTAACAACTCCTTTAACAAAGAGTTTGGGCCAAAAGAGGAACGGTTCGGTTAATCCGAACGGGGAATAAAATGGACGGATTTAGTAAGTCTATCTACTATAACCCATAAGTTATCATGACCCGAACGGGAACGGGGAAAGACATCTATAAAATCCATGGAGATTTGGTCTTACTTCCAAATTGGAATTTCTAAAGGTTGCATTAACCCACCAGGCCTTTAGTGTAGGGCCTTGACAAGATGGCGAGTCATAAAACACTTAACAAAGTTAGCGATATCAGATTTCATTCACTCCAAATAATAAAGTCGCTTCATATCTACGTACACTTTACTACTTCTAGGATGAATGGTAATTTTGGAACGATGTGAATCTTCTAAAATATATTGACGAAGATCACAAATATTTGGTACGATAAGTCTACCAAACTTTTAAATGTCGCCACGAAAATCAATATTGAAGTCTTTCTAACTTTCAATAATAATTTTATCCCTACAACATTGGCTAAGAAGAGCCAATTAAGAATCTAGCCCTTTGAGCTACAAGAATGCAGTCTAAAAAGAATAAGGAACCTCTAGACTACATAAAACAAGGGATGAATATAAATCGGATTTCGCGATCTCGAATCTCTCAAGTGAATAGAGTCTCGAGATCGTTCCATTCGGATATCACCATAGAAAACAACTACTTGTTGCTTACGACTAGTGCATTGGCAACAAGATTTCCCCTTTCAGGGAGTATATAGAATATCAAGATCATAAGATGCAAGAAATTCGAGCCAACATGGTTGACGCAACTTAATTATGAGAAATAGATATCCCAATGATTTATAATTGAGGTAGAGAACAAATTTCTCCACCAAAGACGATGATGCCAAATATTGAAAGCAAAATCAATAGCCGCGAGCACCAGATCATAAGCGGCATACCTAGTCTCGATCGGCTTTAAAGATTTAGAAGCAAAAGTGATTGCACGTTCTCTTTTGCAAGAGAACGACATCCAAACCAATACAATAAGCATTGGTACTAAAGTTATAGTCTTGGTTTCCTTTGGGAAACACAAGAATAAGAGTATCGAAAAGAGAGAGTTTTAATTTTCTTTTCTCAAAAGCTAAAACTTTCAAAATCACAATCATCTTTATAGAAAAACTTACATTTTACAAGTCAATTTATTTTGTCTGATTGTCACATCAAAGCGTTTAGGAAATCCCTATCGATAACGTTGATCAAGCGCATCGACCAGAATTCTTAAACACTAAATGGGCAATACAACAAAAAATTATCTCTTTTATAGGAATTTAAGATATCTTCTTAAAAAGATTTGCAAAATCTTAAATTTCAATTTTCATCCAAAATTGATAAATACGAGATTGGAATTATTGAAATATTCATAGAATACTCGATTTATAAAATGGATGAAATAGACTGGATAAACTGAATGACACAATATGTCATTCATTTTAATCATAACGAGTGCGGAATGCGGTATGTAGAAGGCTAACTTCCGCAACTCGTAGCGATTGAAATTCGGTGGCAAGGTCAAACTGAAAAGACCTTAATACCACTTAAAAAGGTTGCTTAGGTGATAATCCTAAGACAAACTCAAAAATACCAGAAAATTCTCAACCGATTAAGAATGAGAGAGATATCTCTTTACTCAACATGTGAGCTAAAAGAGCAAAGTGATGCCATCGATTTGAAATCGAAATCACAAAGGAAAAATATGAATCTGCTTAACAGATTGAAAATGTCGAAAAAAGGAATTGTCCATTCGGAACAATTGGATATGGGCTTCAAAGTGATTAAGCCAATCCTTTCACGCTAATCAATTCCGAAACCTAAGCAATGCACAATACGCAAATCGGTTCGGAAAGAAAAATCACATGTAATAATTTCGACATCAATAATAAGCAAATTGAGCGTTGCGAATCCTCTGATTCGGATTCACAATCCTCAAAGAAGTCACCAAGCCCAAAATATAAAAATAAAGAGAATCAACAAGTTCTTCTGATAAATAAAAATGATGAGGGAAACCCATATCAAAAAGAACTCGAATCGGATAATCGCAAACAAATGAAATCAAGGATTAAATAAGGAATACCTTGACCCAGAGAAGTCTCGTTAGAAGCTTTCAGCTTTCCTTCTCTCTTACTAGGTCGTGTGGGACATGTAGACAAGTAATGGCCCGAGCCCTTGCAATAGCGGCAATAGAGGGGTTCCGGGCACTTAGTTACATAATGGTCAGAGGAACCACAATTGTAGCATCGTTTACGACTAGAGGTAGATGGCTTGGCTACCGAAGTTTCTGGTCCCACCTTCTTCTTACTTAGAAGTATGGGGCAGACAGAAATATGATGACTGGAATCTTTGCAGTAACGACAAAAGAGTGGTTCCGGACACTCCTTCGCATAGTGGTCCCTAGAACCACAGTTGTAACATTTTCCACAATTAAGGATTGGAGTCTTTGCTCCAAAAATAGGTTGCTTCACCTTCTTATCGGGATGAGGGCTTTTGAATTTAATACGCCTCTTCTTGGAAATCCCAATATCACTATCAATTCCTTTATCAGCCTCTTCCTCTTGTAGAGTGATATCTACAAGCTGGTCGAAAGGAACCTCTAGTTTCAAAGGTAAGATCTTTGTGGTATTCTTACTCAAAGCACAGATAAACTCTTGATTCTTTACAAGATCCAAAAGTTGTTGGGCAGACATGAATGCGCCATCCAGAGAAGGACTACTGGATTGACCAGCGCCAGGACTGCTAGAACTAACCATTTCTCTTCCTTAAGAAAGAAAGAAGGAAGAAGAAGAAGGTTATTCACAAAATGAATATCAAGCAATCTTGATAGGTAAAACAAGGAATCATAAAGGAAATAGGATGAATCGGTACGAAGACTCGAATTAAATCCTAAGGCACAACTCCTAAGAAAGACTTAGGACATGATCCTTGCTAGATTATTCTACATTGTTCCAAAGTTTGGCTCCGATACCAAGTTGTGACGCCCCACCCCTATACCCACGCTAGCCAAGAACACTACGGTGTAGTGCTGTCAACTAGCGCGGAGAATAAGGCTGTTGAGGAGTGACCATCCGTGTAATTTCTTATCACACGGTGGCTATAAAATGATCTTCGGAAACAAATATAGAAGTAAGCATAACATGCGAATCAATCACAGATATCCATATCACAAAGGCGGAAAGAGATATGAATATATATATCACATAAAAGTGTACATCAGAGTAGTGGTCTAAAAAGATCCTCGATAATACAAAAGAATAGCAACGCGTGCTATACAAAAGAATACAACTATGAGTCTATATCTCAAGTGTAAACAACAAAAGCTGCTAATCTAAACAAGTAGCCAAAAGTCTGAGTAGTGAATCACTGGGGGAGGAGTCAAGCAGTAGCACCTGTAACATCTCGGCCTGACCCGAGTATTATTTATAAGAAAATAATAAACGGATCAGTCTAGCTATAAATATCAGATGACATTATATAAAATAAAAGATATGGCATAAACATAAAATATCCATACTGACATACTACTATAAGTATGCAATTAATGATCAACAGGAGATCAACCGATAAGAGATAAATCAATATCACAAGAATCTTCTCAAAGATCCAAAGAGGGCATCATACCCTAAACTTGTACTCATGACAAGTCAAGAGATAAATTCCAGAAATCAACACAAGAAATCCAGAAATCATAAAAAGGGAAAGAGGCCTATCACATGACGGTCCGAAGACCATGGGGAGCTACCCCACATGTGTAAGTGGAATCACACAGATTGAGGTCAAGACTAACCAAAAAGCAGAAAGGTATGTGTGAATGGAATCACACAAGTGGTGTCTAGTCTAACCTTGCAATGAAAGAGACATCGCGCAATTGCTAGTCTAATTCATAAAGCGATCATCAAGATCAACGAGAAGTGTCAATTACACTAAGCTAGTAAATATAGAAGTTTAGCTTCATGTCCCATAACCACTTGCTTAACTTAAATATTTACGAACAAACTGTAAATCTTCACTAATAAAATTGTCACAAGAGGTTCAATCGAACAAGTCCAAGAATTAACCGATGAAGTGAACGCAAGCGTTTCATACCACTTGTTTTACTAAGTCGTTTAATTAGATTTCTCATCCGAGTGAGGTAAAGGCTTGTATATACTAATAGATTGGAAAACGGTTTAAGAAAAGAGCTTTGTTATTAAAAATAGAGTTGAAATTGTTTGTTAAAAGAGTTTTGATATTTACTACTAGTATTGAAACCTTTATATTATAAAGTGACAAAACACATAAGCAAGTGTAGAAACAATCAGTCACAAAGATCGCATACGGAGATGCGAATAAAATCCAAGGAAATCAGCTCAATGTTTTTCAGATAAGATCCCCTACGGAGGGGGGGTCCAGGGGGGGTGGCAACCCCCTAAGGTGGGGGTGCGGGGGCAACGCCACCGCTTACGGGGTTCGACCTGCCCGGTCAGGTCGCGGGGGTCCAGGGGGCAGCACCCCGTCCAAAACGGTACGACCTAGTGAAGACAAAATGAGGTCTAACGACCTAAAAGTTAAGGGTCCAACGACCTATAGGTTCACGCGACCTAGGTGGAATGCGACCTACGAGATAGGCAAGTGGAACGACCTAAAGATGAATGGGTCGAACGACCTAACGTGAGCACAGGTGAAGCGACCTATCGGTCCAACGACCTAAGGGGAAAAGGCAACCTAGGTCTAACGACCTAACTGCTCATGACCTAAGGGTCTAAAGGGTCAAACGACCTAGTGGTGTTCGCGAGTTAGCCGAAGCGAGCGACCTAAGAGAGACGAGCGACTTAAGGAACTCGCGACCTAACATTTGAATAGGTCAAGCGACCTAAGTGGTCAGGCGAACTAAGGTCTTACGACCTAACGACCTACGGTCTAAAGGCCACGCGACCTAGAGGATCTGCGAGCTAACGAGGCCGACCTAAGGTGCAAGCGACCTAAGGGACAACGGACTAAAGTATGGTACGCGACCTAAAAGATGGCGCGACCTAAGGTGAGAGCAGGTCGAGCGACTTAAGGCGATGCGCGACCTAAGACCTAGCGACCTAAAGGGATGCACGACCTAAGAGGGGCATCAGGTTGAGCGACTTAAGGGTGATGCGACCTACGACCTAAGCGCCATACGACCTAAGCTCAAATACGAGCTATGAGCTAGCGACCTACGACCTAAGCTCAAATGCGAGCTAAGGCCTACGACCTAAGGCCCTAACGTACTAACATTTGTCGCGACCTAAGTGGTGATGACCTAACAAGGAAAGGCTGAGCGACCTAACGCTGCAGAGGGGATTTAAGGCCAGAAACGACCTACGACCTAAACCCCATACGACCTAACGTGAAACGACCTAACTCCGAAGTGAAAATTCAAGGCAGTGCGACCTAGCGCGCTAACACGCGAACGACCTAAGGGTTAGGTCGCGAGCGACCTAACTCCGAACACACGAAAATGGCCAGAACGACCTAAGTGCAGAAAATTCACCAAAACGCTAAAAATTGGAGTTTTTCGCCAATCCAATCCAAACCAAATGCAAATGTGCATGCAAAAGTGATAGGGAATCATTCCCAACAGTCCAATATAGTTATAGACTAGATTTGTGAGATAAAAATCTCACCTTTGCTCCAAAACCCAATGAAAATGAAGAACAAAGCTTGAAGGCAAATGGAGAAGCAACCACAAGCTTGAATCCGATGTCTTCTCCTTGAATTTGGAGTTGAATGTTGGAGTTGCAATAAAACAAAGACTTTGGAGTTTTAATTTCTCATTCCATTCACCATTTTTGTTGAAGCTTTAGTGTTAGGAAATGAAATGAAGCAATGAAGAAGAAGGGGGGTGGAACTTGGGCCTAATGGGCTAAAAGTCCAAACCAAAGGCTCGAGTGAAAAAGTGGTGAAATTCCACTAACCCCAAACATATCAATGTTTATACTTAGAAGATTGCAAACGACGTTTCGAACTCAATGGAAGTGGTCTCGAGTCCAAATTTGACTGTTTGCAAAAAGTAGCTTCGGACCAAAATCCGATTAACGATAAAATATTTAAATATAAAAATCGATAAATATGCGGGTTGTTACATCCTGGAATTTGTGAGACATCTCTGGAATTTGTGCTCTGCATCTTCATAAATCTGGTGAGTAAGCTTCTTTTATTTAAAAATAGTTTTCTTTATAAATCAAAGCCAAACTTAATTTGCAGAACTCGGGCTATAATTCACAGGAATCAAAATCTGTTTAGACATAATTGTTCTATTTCCTGTTTTTAAAAAATAAAATGAATTGAGTAACTTCATCATGCAAAAAGCCTGTGATCTCTGTGCATATAAATTAGTAGAAAAGAATATGTTGTGATGGTTGCTCTATGTGAACATATATGCATATGTTTGTATGTTGCTGGTTGCCTGAATCTGCAATTATAATTAGTTTGTAACTAAAATTTTCTTTAATAAGAATTCTTTACCTTTAGAAATGATTTCAGTTAGCAAAGTTTGTGTAAGCAAATATGCTTGTTTGGTATAAAATTAGATTTATAAATTTTAAGTTAGCTTAGTAAAATCTGTTGCCTTTGAAGACCCCAAAAACCAAACATCAATGAAATGAAAACAAATACCAAACAGATTAAATCAATTAAACAGTTTTGTAATCTGAGTTCATGTTTAAAAACATGAATTTTTAAACAAATTTTATATTTTTAAAATTTCTGTGGGATGAGTATCTCTGTTTTGAACAGAGTTAGGTCCTTTTGGTTTGTTTAAATTTCTAGTGGATTTTTGTGGCGATGGGTCTTCCTGGAGGTAGAATATAGATGGAGGGATAAGGGAAAAATGGTCAGAAGTTGTTTCAGTGGAGGTGGTGACTGTAATTGGGATTTCCAGGTTTAAGCCTAAATTGGAGTAGTCGGGTTTTGATAGCTGCTTGATCTCTCTGTGATGCATCGAGTGAGGAGGGGTTTTGTGAGTTTGCAGAAGGGATGTAGAGGAAGCTATAGCCAAGGTCGCGTCAACGATGGTGGCCGGAGGTGGGACTTCTCGGTGTTGGAAGGTTTGGGTATGATGCAGATGGGTTTTTTTCCAGGCTGCAGTTGATTTCCTATTTTTGATTTCATGTTGATGGGAGGGTTTGGATGGTCATGATAGTATAAGGAGATGGTCAGCGACTTGTAGTAGTGGGTTAGCGTGGCTGGAGTTGGCCAAGGTGACGGTCCATATGCACTGTACATGATTGAATTCTGGTGAACACTGTTGGGTTGTTATGTGTTTTTGTCTCGGGTATTCCTCGGGTTAACTTTGCAGTGACTCGGAGTAGATGGTTTGGAAACTCGAAGTAGTGAAGGGGGTTTTCTCGGGTTAGTATAGCTGCAGGGTAAAACCTGAAGTTTTGCATTTTTTTTTAAATTAAATGAAATTCATATTTTTAAAGTTGGAATTTGACTCAAGTGGAAGTTGAAACTTGATTCAAGTGTAACTTGAATTTGAATTCAAATGAAGTTTTGAATTCAAGTTTTTTTAAAAAAAATGAAAATTTTAAAATTTAAACAAGATTTAAATTGAGTATTGAATCTAGTTAAAAACAGTTTCAGGTTTACTTTTAAAACCTGATTTTTGATTCAAAACAGTTTTGTAAGTTTTTAAATTATGAACAAATTCAAATGTTTTCAAGCAAGATTTAAATTTAGTTTTAAAACAAGTTAAAAACAGTTTTCAGGTTTACTTTAGAAACCAGTTTTCATTTCAAAACAGTTTGTAAATTAAAAAAAATGATGAACAGATTCTAATGTTTAAAAGTAAATTTGAAAATGAAATTTGATTTCAAATAAGTTTTAAACTTGAAAGAATTTATTTCCTTTAGTATTTGAATTAAAATATGAAGTGTTTAATTTAAATTTGGAAGTTGAAATAATCAATTTATTTTCAAAGCTTAATTTATTTTAATCAAGTAAATTTATTTTGAATCTTTCTTTATATTTAAGTAATGAATGTACTTTAACATTCATTTTATTTTAAGGTTTATATTTATTTAAATTTGGATTAATGTTTAAATAGTTAAACATTTTAAATATTAAATTTTTAAATAGAATTTTAATTTTAATTTAGAAATGTATTGTTTAAATACATTTGAATGAAGTCATTTGATAAGTAAATAAGTTATTTTGAAAATAATTAAGATAATTAAGAATTTACTTAATTATTTGGTTTTAAATAATGGTTTAGATTAATTTTATTTAGAGATGATTTATTGATAATTAATCCAAGATAAATTTTCTTAAGTAAGTAATTATTGAGAATATTGTAATTAATAAAAATAATTGTCTAAGGGTAATTAAGTAATTAATTAATGTAATTAATTTTGATAATTATCTATAATAATCAATTGTAATTTGTTATGTATAATTAATAAAAGTAATTAAGGAATTAATTACTTATTGTAATTAATTTTGATAATGTGATTTGTTTAAGTTAATTAACTTAGTTTAATTAATTTAAGTAAATCATTTGATGATTTAATGAGTGTAATTACTTAATGTAATGAATGGAGCAGGATTACTTAGAAAAGTAATTATTGATACTTACTGAAATGTAATTAGTGAAAGGTGATTTATTTTAATTAAGTAATTTGGATAATTACTTTGCAATTAATTAAGGAATTAATTAATGAAGATAATTAATTATTGGATGATTGATTTGTTAATGAGGAATTAAAGATAGCTAATTAATGAATTTAATATTAATCAAGGTGATTAATAATTACTAGAAGTAATTAATTTTTAAATTAAGTAATTAATTTCAATATTAATTAGAGATCATTAATTATTATAATTAATGATGTAATTAAGGATTGTTTGATTAAGTAATAATTAATTAAAATAGTGATTAATTAATTTTAATTTATTAAGTACAAATATAACTAATTATAATTAATTAATAAATGAGTAACTAAATGTTAATTACTTATGAATAAGGTTAATTAATTTGTGAGAATTAATTAAAGACTAATTACTTATTGTAATTAGAGGATGATTAATCAAAAATGTTTAGTCAAGTTAAATACTTAGTGAATGATTTAATTAACTGGGTTAATTAATTAATGGATATTAAGCAGGACTTAAATGTGGTAATTAATTTAATTTAATTTAAATTAATTACAGATAGAAGTAATTAATTTAATTCATTTTAAATTAATTATAATTGATGGTTAATAAATCATTGCTAATGGATATTATTGATTGAATGGTTGTGATCTCAGTAATGAGATGAGTCGTATCTGTATGATATGAATGATTGGTTTATGTATGATGGTTTGTGATGGATTATTTGGTTGTGATGATTATCTGTTTGTGATGATACAGATTATATGTTTATGATATGAATGTGATTATCTATTGTTAGATATAGTTTATCTATCTATGTGAAATAGATAATAATGAAATGAGTGAATCATTTAAAACCCTTAAGTATAAATTGGACATTAAGATGGCGTTTGGTTTCGGTGAGACCGGGATCGGGTTTCCAAATTTGGAATTCCGAAAACCACATCGATTCCAATTAAACGTTAGGTCGTTAATTCAAGTGGAGAAAGTGAAGACTCTAGGTGTAAGGGCTATACGTCAGTATAACTCTGTGGGTGATTCCGTAATGAGTTTGACAGAATAATACTTATAGGTTCGAGATGGTGATTTAGAGTGCAAGGGTTATCGTCGTTAACTCTGAGGGTGATTCCAATACGAGTGTAACGAGATAATGCCTTTGGTTTCGTTCGAACTCGGAACGAACTTGTATGGATTGACCGCTTTCAGAACATCATCAGGTGGACGATGAGCATTCTAAGATTTATGTGTCCTATAAAGGTAATCGTAACCTCAAGCCTCATCAACTGGGAATGGCTAAAACATGGGAGGTGTAGCAAAGCTTCGTGGGTAGCCCCCACTGGAGAGCAAGATTTATCCCTGTCTAGAGGTCCCTTTATATTCGGTTGTGTGGCAGTTGGGGACGACCAATCTGCGGGGTGGTCTTGTTCGGAACTGTTCAGTAAGGAATGGTTCCGGCTTTGTGTTGCAGGGGAGTGGGCGTACTCCTCGGTACGGTGATCTAGGCCACGTACTGTGATGGGCGGTACCCCAGTAGCCCTGCCATTGATGGAATCCAAAATCTAATAAGTGCTTGTACGGTTTTGATTGTGCCCAACTATGTTGGAACGTGAGATGTAAGCATTCCAGCTATTTATGTATTTTATTTTGAAAACCCTAGACACTATTATAATATCATTGGATTTCCTATCAAATGTTTTGGTTAGTGTAAGGTAAAAACTTTTCCATGTTTATGTGTGGGAAGTCTTACGTGATACTTTTTGTTCCAAAGGATTTTTCTAAAGTTAAGCAACTTTTATCCCCGTTTACTCACACCAGACCCATGTCTGACCCGAGTGTTTATTTTCTGTTTTATTAAACTCTTGGTTACTCATATTACGTATGAGTGGTCAAGTGTTTTAGGATTGCTTTGACGAGTTCTGGTGGAGATAATGGAGTAGGAGGCTTCAGCGTGTAGATATATTTAGTGGTTCCGCTGTGTTTGAGTTGTATCTGTTTTCTCTGATATACTTGAATTGTAATTGCTAGACAGATGTTTATAACTGTCTAGTTTGTGTTGTATTAGCTTTAGAACTCTGATATAAATGATACTATGTAAAGTTTTATGTGATATAATATAATTTATTCGTTCCGCTGTGAGATTCTGATGTTGTCTGTTTCTTTCTTTCCTTTCTTTTCTCTTTTCTATCCCTTTCTTTCTTCTTAGCGATACGACTTCCTGGAGTTTGGAAGTTGGGTCGTTACAGTTATGACTTGTAAATTTTTTTATAAAATAAATGGATGTTATAATAAATAGTTATAATTAAAGTTGTGATAAATTTAAACTCGAGCAATGTCTTATAAAAGAAGCAAAGCTTTTATAAATTGTAACGACCCACTCTTATGGATGGTTTAAATCGACAATAAACCACACAACCCTGATTCAAACCATTCAAAAGGGAGGATTGTCAATGAGATAAATAAGAAAATAAAAGAAAAGAAGGAAAAATACAGAATCTCGCAGTGGAATGACAAAATATAATAATCAAATAAACAGTTCATGAAGCTGTTTTACAAATAACATTTGATTACACTTTTACAAATTCAAATCAGATTTATACATGCATCAAAAATAAACAAATAATGCAGTGGAACACAGAATGTAGTGGAATAATAAATATCAATAATATATTGAATCTTCGTATTCGTCCTTCAGAATATAGTCTTCAATACATTAAAAAGCTAAGACTGACCCGAGCATAATGAAAAGACACACCCGAGTCAGAAATAAAAGATCTTATGCAAGTCAAATTGATAAAAATATGAATGCAATGGCTTCAGCGATGTTATGGGATTTCCATCTCCTATCAAGTGTACAATGTGAATATATTTATTTAAAAGGTTTGAAATACTTCGACATATCAACCTTAATTATCTAATTAAAAAAACCCGAAGTTTGAATTAACTTAAACCCTTGAAATAATTCAGTTCCAAATAAAATCCAAATTCAAGAAATTATATGATATGTGTCTTTTCAACCAGTACTAAAAATCAACATTTCCAATCAATGAAAACCGTTCGGGTTTATCATTTCAACCCATAATGATTTTTCCCCTAATCTATAAGATCGTTCGGGTATGTATCATTTCTACCCATAGTGAACTGGTAGTATTATAACGATATAAAATACAACATCTACTCATCCAATATCAACAACTAATCATCCATCACGATCATCATCCAAATCAACCAATAAACATCAATAGGTAATTTAAAATCAATAACAGGTATTTAACTGGCCATTTATATTCAATAATAAATTAATTAATGATTTAATTCAAATAAACTCAATTTAACTAAGATGATAGGTTAAAATATACCAAACAGCCATAAATAAATTTCTAATCACATCATAAATTAATTTAATGAACATAAGAAGTTGTAGAAGTTGCGAGTGGGTTAAAACACTCACCTTTTGAATTTAAATTGAATTTAAATCCAATTTAAGCCCAAATTTCAAGTAGTCTCAGAATTTGTCCAAACAAGCGTTAAAATGTTCAGAATTTTAATACCATCATAACGCAAGAAACCGTGCGCGAATTGGACATCGTATGCGAAAGACATACGCATTAGATCATTTGAAAATAAAATTTAAATTAAAAACAAAATAAACGAGTTACCCTCCATAAGATGTCACGTCAACAGCTGCAATCTGTACACGCGAAACAGTTCGATGAACCCTAATTCGTGCACAGCCGTCGGCCTTTGGCTACAACAATCATCACCTAGATCAGGCCTCGTCGCCCGACTCCGACCATCTGAACACCCCCTGGCCCACGCGCACCACTCCTCGGCCTCACCAAACCCACCACAGCCATTCCCATTTCAAGGTCGAAATCGACGAATTCGACGATCCTTGGCCAGAAGAAACCGTTAGATCGACTGCCCCTTGCCTCCTTCACACGCACGAACTCCCTGATCGACTAAACAACGAAGATCCGTCGTTGATCGAACAAATGGCCTATGAACGACCAAAGTTCATCTTGTATTTCAGGACAGACGATAAGTCGAATCGAAAAATGAATAGCTCCAGAAGATTACGCTCTTTGAGAGCTTAAAATCAATATATAATTTGTTTAGATTGGAGGAGTTTGAATTTTGGATTTCATTGTGATTTGAAATTGCAATTGGGAATTAGGGTTTGTTTGCCATTGGAATGGGGAGTTAACAGGAAATGTAAGTACAGAAAAATGAGAAAATAAAATAGGATTTATAACGAGCTATTTATAGGTTTAGCTGAAAACAGAAAGAACAGACTAGATTGAGCGAACAATAAACGACCCATAAAGCCCTTTTCGACTCCGGAATGAAAATGGATCAACCCATATATCAAAATGGATGTTTTTGATAATTTTAAAATCAATAGAACATGTTTCAAGTCCAAATTCCATTGAATGAAGAAGTCATGTTAAAATCAGCTTATTTCAATTTGATTTTAATTGATTTCCCGGCATTTCGTGCCCATACAATCAAACGACAAGTCGATCATTACGAAACTTGAAATCCTACAATAATTCACCGTTACGGATCCGATGAAACTGGTTTTGTCAAAATCCAAGTCAGTGGCCAAAATGGCTATATTTCAGTTAATTAAATAAATTAATATTAAATGAATTAATACACTTTTTCATTTCAAATTCTATAATTAACAAATTTTATCATTTTTGATTTCTTAAACAATTACAATACTTTAAACAATTTCGATATCAATCCAAAGTTAATCAATTTACCAATTATAGTATTTAATTTCAATTTCATTAAATTCATAAATTATCAATTTAAATTCCAATAAATTCATTTATTTGATTTTAAATCCTGTTATTCAATCAATTGTCATCTTAATGGTACAATTAACATTGATTTATGTCCTAATACATTAGTAATTTCCCATGTCATCTAAATTTCAATTTATGTTATAATTAATTCATTTAGTTGCACTAAATTCAATTATTATAATTTAAATTCTAATAAATTGATAAATATTGATTTTCAGACTTTATATTCAACCAATTATTACTCAAATAACATAGTTAATATTTGTTGATACCTTATTTCCCTAATATACTACATTTTCGTCTTATATTTATATTAACTACTATAATACAATTGTATTGAAAGTTTTCCAATTTCATATATCAATTAAGATTTTAAATCCAATTAATTATTTTATCTTGTTTCCATTCTTTTATTACATCAATTATTATTTTATGAACAAAATTATCATTTCTATTCATCTTGTTACAGTCACAATCTCAATTATTGTCTTCATCTTGTTAATGTAACATTAAATGTCATTTAATTCTAATTGATTTCCCGTTTTAATTTAATAAACTAAATAAACAGAGAACTTATAACAATCGTTACCACAACTTTTAACTTACACTTATGAATTCATTATTCACAAATAAATGTTACAATTACTTATATAATACTGATTTTATTCGATTACCATTAACTATCTGCTCCATAATAATTAAATATTTACATTTGTTTCTTATATTCAATTTTATAAACCAAGTATAACATTTACATTATTCATTTATTAAATTTCGTTCAAATTATTAATAATTAGCTTTAGTTAACATTGTTACCATTTATTTTAATTCTTACTTCATTATTAAATTACCAATTTATATTTCTTTCAATATTTAATCGTAGAATCTTATTAAATTAACCACTTTTAATTATCGAAATTACGGGTCGTTACACTCTCCTCCACTCAAAATTTTTCGTCCCAGAAAAGAAAAAAGAAGGGAAAAGAAGAAATTAAATAGTCAATATCTTATTCAAAATATTAAGTTCATAAACAATTAATTTACAAAATTAATTAAATTAAATAAAATATATAACCTATTAACAATTAAATCCTTTCATATTTAGATAATTAAAAGTTTGGAAAACATCTCAAAAAATTTCGAAGTCCAAAATTCATGGAAATTTTTTTGGTAGAGTCCCCTTTGTATGAAGAGGCTTGGGGGAAATAATAATCTCAAAATTAACAATATTTGTAACGACCCGTAAAATTCGATGTTTAAAATGAATTAAATTAATAAGATTTTTAATTTAAATTTAGAAAGAAATAAAAATCTTATAATTTATATTGGAACAAATGTTAGAAATTAGATGTAGCAAATGAAACTAAAATTTACAATTTAAAATTTATATTGCAATCAATTGGAAATAATGTAAATTGAATAGAAACGTAAGTTTATTTATAGGGCAGTAATTGATGAATAAAAAGTTTGAAACCAAGTAAATAAGTTTATGGAGAACATTTAATAGTAATCAATGTATATATTAGGCAATTGACAATTTATGGATTTGTTAAGATTGCAAAGTTATAATTGAGTGTAAATAGGAATATTTGGTAATTAATTAAAGTAAGAAAGAAAGTAAATGTTATAATTTGGTTACAAAATTTATATACAGAAGTGGATGTAAATATGAATGAATTAATGTGCGCATAAATTTATGATGGGATAAAACGTAAATTAATGTAATAAGGATGATGCAGGTTGATAAATATTCATAATGTTTGTGTTGTTGATAAACGTTACCTTAATGATTTTAAATATAAAATAACGAAAGTGTGAATGGAAATTAATAGAAACGTAAAATTATTTAAAGGTAGTAATTGGATGTAGATTTATGGAATGGAGTAAACGAAAATAAATGGAATAAATAAAGAGGTATGCATAGCTACAAATGGAATATATGAAAACAAAATGTAAGCATTGGATTAAATTAAGGAAATATTAATAAATGGTCATTTAATAAAACTAATGTTCTGGTAGCAATTATAATAGTGTAACGCCCCACTCCGAAACCCACATTAGCAAAGAGTATTACGAGGTAATACCGTCTGCTAATACGGAGAATAGAGCTGGATATGAGCGACCATCCATAGCCTTGTCTTAACTATCTACTGAATACGTCGATAAATGTAGCATTTTATTCACGTGGATCGACATATCCAATAGATACTTAATACAAAACTATAATGGCTAAAAGATCTAACAGAACAAAATATAACAACTCAAATGCAAGCCATATCACAGAACAATAGATCATCACATACATATACACATATACAGATACATCACAGAGTATACAAAATGATACATGTCAAGTGGTATAGCAACCATAACATATAGGCGAGTCAAAAGAATATACATATCAGAGTTACAACCAAAAAGGACTACACAAAAAGCTATAACAAAAGGAGATAGCAGAATAGTCCATGCGGAAGCAGAATAGGCTAAGTCCGAATGTACCTAACCTGAAACACCTCGGTCTGACCCGAGTATAAAATACACGGGTCAGTCTAGCAAAAAAAAACCAGTTAGATAAGCTAAATGATAATGAACATGCAAGATCATAAAGTACCACAAATATCTTTAAAAGAGATTACTCGATCATCTAGAAAAAGATGAATCATAACAAGCCTCATATCATCGGCATCTCAAATAAACAAAGGATATGAATATCCCAAATCAAGCCAAAAAGGCAAATAACAGATACCAACAAAGGTAACACAAGTTTCCACAAGGTAATCGCTATGTATCGAGTGGTTCAAAAGACCTACTCCGAAAGGCGATACTCTAGGGAAATATAAATATCAATGAAACAAAAGATGCACGTGCTCAGTATTGTATAAACAAGGATCCACAAGCCTGAAGGCGACAAACCCAAGTATCTCTCGAGCGGTGACGAAGGACCAACTCCAAAAGCGATACTATAGGGCAACAAACCCGAAGGCAACAAACCCAAGTATCTCTCGAGCGGTGACGATGGACCAACTCCAAAAGCGATACTATAGGGCAACAAACCCGAAGGCAACAAACCGTAGTGGCGAAGGTCCGGAGGCCCAGTACTGGACACCACTAACTGGCAATATGTGTCACAAACTCTCGGAAAGGAACCCGAAAAGTGTTAACGTGTGTCCCATACCACACGTTCGCACTAAATGATTTACTAACCGTTAGTCAATTCCACACTTAAAGCAGTACAAAGTTTACCTCATCTCATCGGTAAACCAGACCAAAGGTCAAAACGATCAAACGAATAGATTAGGAATTAACTGAAAAGATAAACACACGTGTTCATAGCACGCGTTTTATCTAATCATTTAATTCTCCTCTCTCTTCGCTCGAAGTGCAAAATTGTGTGTTTTATATAGAAATTAAATTGAAGAAAACGAGTTTTAGGAACGCTTCAAAATCGCTTTAGAAATTGCATTTGAAATTCTCCTATTATGGAGTAACTAATTTAATACTTAAAAATAATATTAAATAATAATTTTAAAAGTCAATTTGCTTGAAAAATACTTTGTAATGCTTTATAAAACCCGTGTACGAAATCTAGAGAAAAATCTCAAAGAAATCGGAAAATATCAGAAAAAGCAGAAAATTATTCTAAGTATAAAAAAAACCCGGTGAAAACAGGCTGTGAACCCAAGTTCGACAGCAGGTTTGGACCTGCAACCCGAGTCCAAATGACCTGAAAATTAGTAGGAATGTAGTTCAACATTCCTACTTCAATCTGGAAAAAGAATCATTCAAATCTGATTTGAAACGAAGAATCTGCGTCATTTCAAAGTAGGACCAAAACAAGGTTTAAACACTGAATTACAGCAAGCTGTGAGTACAAGTTCGACGGTAGTTTCGTAATAGCAAACCAACCCAGATGTTAGTGAAATTTTATAGGAATGTAATAAAACACTCCTATTTGAATCTGCAAAAAGAATCACTCAAATCCAATTGGAAACGAAGAATCTGCGTCGTTTCAAAGTTGGACCAAAACAAGGTTTAAACACTGATTTACAGCAAGCTGTGAGTACAAGTTTGACTGTAGTTTCGTAATAGCTAACCAACCCAGATGTTAACGAAATTTTATAGGAATGTAATTCAACACTCCTATTTCAATCTGCAAAAAGAATCACTCAAATCCAATTTGAAACAAATGAGTTATGCTGTCACAAACATGGACTCAGGCCATGTTTGCAACAGTTCAAAAACCAAAAATGTACAGGCCTGAAACCATTCTCGGTTCATCTTCCAGGCATAAAACAGAGAAATAAATGATATCTAATTGAGCTCAAAATTGGCATGATTATACTAGAAAACTTCATCTTCCAAACAAAAAAAGAATCATTGAATTCCACTAAGAAATGAATGAGTTATGCGGTCTCAAACATGGACTCAGACCATGTTTGCAGCAACTCAAATCAACTACAGGCAAAAATCTGTGCCCGAGTCAATTTTGCAGCAACGTTTTGGACATTCAAACGATATTATATTTCAACCAAAATTTGCAGAAATGAAGTTCAACATGCAAGCTATCATATGCAAGAAATCCGGCAGCATTTCGTTGCCGGAACCAAAAGATATAAACATGCAAAGAAGCAACCCAAACTAGATTTGCAGAAAGACTTATCAGCAAAAAAAATTGATTACAAAAGCTCAAATTTCAATTTTTCAAACTTTGCTTCAGCTAGAAATTGTGAGTTTATCACTCACCTTACTGTTAGAAATGATCCAACCTCGAATTTTAGTCAAAAGATTGAAGATTTTGGTTGAAAGATAGCCTCTAATAACCTGTAGAGAAGATAGAAATAACATGCAAAAGAAAGTTTTACTGTAATTAGAGAACCACTTCACAAATTAGAGATTTTGATGAAATTAAGGGATTTGGAGTTAGATTACCTTTGTTTTTTTTCTCTAGAGTGAAAAAGGTTCTAATTTGCTTGAATTTTATGAAGAAAACGGCTTGGATTGAGAAGTTGGTAAAGAGGGTTTTGCTTTTCTCATTACCAGGTTAAGGAAGAAGATGGAGTTTGAGAAAAAAAAAAAAAAGAATGTACAACATACTATTTCTCATTTCCAAACCAGGTTATGCACTAATGGGCCTTGGATCCATTAGTAAAAGGAAAGTAAATGGCCTATTGGTTAATTAATTCACTCATAAACATAAAATGCTTCAAATATACACTATTTAAATAAACAAATGTCATTTTCTTTCAAACTTTCACACAACAAGGTATGTAACTTTACATACTTATGAAGTAACATATTTTATATTATATAAAAAGATTAATTTTAATTTTTGAAACATTTATATTATTAAAATCTCTTATTTTACAAAAATGCACAATTTTAACAATTAAATGCACAAAACATTATTTTTAACTTCTAAAATTCCACAAAAATATTTTTCTTGCCTAGAAAAATATAACTAACCATTCTAAACTCAAATTTATAATTAAAACTCATTTTTACAACAATTTCCATTTTTTTATTTAAATAAACAGCCTTTAAAAATCAAATACTTCCTTTAAAAATTATTAAAAGAAGTAATTGCCAATAATTAATACAATTATTGCATTTTCTCTAAATAAAAACTATTTTCCATTTATTATAAACCCAAAAAAAAAATAAAGTTTCAAACTTTATTTTCTCATTTTAATTTCCAAAATTCATTGTTTATTCCAAATAAATAATTTAAAATCTTCAATTTTATTTTAATTTACAATATTAAATTATAACTACCGTTATAATTTAGTATTAATAGGTAACCTCCAAAATCAGGGTTGTTACAGACTCTCCCCTTAACAAAATTGCGTCCACGCAATTTCTAGAGAAGAGTTAAATTCAACATAATTATATCATCAATCAAAGGAAGATAGATAAGCTCGAGTTTAAAACTTCTCACCCTCAACACAAGATGATAGAAAACCAAGATAAGATTGCTCAATTAATTCTATGGTTTTCCAAGTACAATACTTAGGGTTAGCGGGCCATAGAATTTCATAAGCGGAACATTCTTATTTCGAAGGTGTTCAATCTTCGAAACAACTACACGAATAGAATTTGGCACAATACACAAGTCGGTGAGACTCGTGATTATGCAACATAAGAGAATTAATAATTGAGATTAAATCTCGAAGATACAACGAAATTGGGTTACCTGAAACATATCATGAATACCCAAAACTGAATAGAAAACGGTGCATGAAAGCAATCGAACCAAGGCGTTCAGTAATATTAGATGGTCCTATATAACTAGGAGTCAACTTTTCGAATATACTGAAATGCACCTACCTCTTTTGAAGGAGTAAACAAATAAGCACAATCATCAAAAGAGTATTCAACAAAAGATATGTGGTATTTCAAGCTACCACCATAACACATGACTGCATGAATGCAAGTCATCACAAAAATCGCACTAAGGCAAGACACATAAGAATGGATTACAAGAAATTTTCTCAAAAATTTGTTATAAGAGTTTTCACTCAAGTCCATTTTCTTTTATACACAAAACACAAATTTCAATACAAGAAATTTTTTGAAGCCTCTTACTTAAATTTTCAATTCAATCATCTTTACTTTAAATTTAAAGTAAATTAAATTAGAGTTGTTCCATACTCTAATTCCAAAAATAAATACACTACAATAAGTAATATATATTTTTTCCATTAAATTATCAAATTTTAAATCATTTTACTCTATGACTTAAAAAGGACACTTATTAGACCCTTCATTGATGGCTCTAAATATTCACTAATTAAATTTTCTCAAAAATTTTCTAAGTCTTTAATTTTTCGAAAAATTCGGCAGGGTCTCCTTTGCATGAAGAGCCTTTTACAATTTCATAAGTATGAATTATAGATATACATCGACCAAAAGGTCAGAACATAATATATATATTTAACACATAAACACCTTGCAATTCATACCTTTCATTTTTAACGTTTAAAATGCGAGCATGCATACTTTTATACTTACTATTTTGCTAATTATTCATTCAAATATCCTCTTTCACCTGCACTTAACTTATTGAAACATATTAGCATGCACTTATAAACATATGAAGCATTAAAATCAAAATTTAAATAAGACAACAACTCAAACCTTCAAAATTTTCAAATTCAGGCCTGCAAGAAAGACTCAGACTTTTGACATAGTAAAACTCATAATCTGAAAATACTCATAAAATAAAAGTTATTCTACTCAGTCCATGCTTTCCAGGGATATAAAGATCATGAAAATCGGATTTACGCTTTGAAAGTTATGCTCAATTTACTTTCAGCTTTAAACTCAGAAATTATAAAAGAGGACAGAGATGTCCATCAATTTTCAAACTCATTCTTGAATAACCAAACTGCAAAATTTTCGAAAATGATGCAAAGATGATTTCTAGCTTACTGAAAGCACTCTCTTTTGCAAAAAGAATGTACTCATTTGGATTTGTAAATCCTAAGTTATCGCTGTTTTAAACAGCACTTTTCAATCAAAATTTTCCAATACAAGACCTTTTATTGTTAAATTTTCAAAACATAATTAAATCCAACCAAATAATTTTAGATCAAAAATCTTTTCTCTAAAACATTTATTACACGACTCTTTTCTCCGGAAAGCTAAGACATCTAGAATTACATTATAATACATGCAACAAACTTTCAAAATGGTTTACAAAGAAAACTTTTTCCCAATTAACAAACAAGTCTTTTAAAAGAAGACTCATATTTTAATTAAGATAATTACTTTCTTATATCATTAAGAAACAATTATCTATCCAAACTTGACCTTGGAATTACATATTGATTTTTTTTTTAAATTGCTTTCACAATAAAAAATCATATCTTGCTGCTCTATTTATTATTACTTCTAGGTTTTCACAAAAATTTGCATTTTATAATAAATGAATCTTTTATATTCAATTTTCTCTTAATCCACAAAGCTAAACATTTATTTTATTATCATTAAGAACTTGCCAAGGTTGATACTTAATTCAAACTTGTTTTCAATTGAACTTCACAAATACATAATTAACAAGTTTTTAATACTATTTAAATTCATAATCAAACTTACTCGAATGGTTTTGCTCCTTAATAAATTTCATGCTAATTCAAAAGCACCAATTTAGCATTTTCTTAAATTTTCCCAAAGGCATACCTTTTTTTCCACTTGTTATTAATCAAATGATTAAATGTTTAAATTAATCTTCATAACTATCCTTTTACTTTTTACTAAACCTCATTCCAATATATATTTTAGATTTCTAAACAATTCATTTTCTTAATTTGAATACTTTGTTTTATTAATCACTATCACATGATAGTTTCATCCAATTAAGGTATTTCCTTAATTAAAATTATTTGCCATATAAATAAATTACCATCAGGTAATATTTTCCAAAAATACTTTAACCAAAAGTTTACTTAAGCATTTTAAACATTCCATGTATGTAAACTTTCACAAACATGTAATATAACCAATAGTGAATAAAATTTATTTAAATGAAACCATATTCAAATTTTCCAATTATCAATTTATAAAATGATAACATCTAACTAATAAATTCATAGTGAATGACATTATCAAGGACTGCAAAGTTGACCAAGATCAACACTGCCTCTCCATTGCCCTCTATGTCACACTATTTTCATAAGTCCTTATGTATGTATATAAAATACTTATCTCAAATGGCAATTTTGAATTTTCAAAAACTTTGCAGTATCTTTATATATTTTTGCATTCAACATCCATATTAGTAAATATTGTTTATTGCCATTTTCAAAAGCATGTGTCACATCGCCTCGTAAGCGTTTAGGAATCCCTATCGATAACGCTGATCAGACGCATCGACCAGAATTCTTAAAATACTTATTAGCCAATTGACACAAGAAATTATAAAACCTTTTTTTTTATTTCTTAATGAATCTTAAACTTGGTTGTAACAATGTTTATTTTCAAAACATAAAACATTTTCTAATTATACAACCATACAATCAATTCATAAACAATCAAGTTATATACATAAGTATATCTCTTGTTAGAAAGATTTTCCATTCACATGGATGCTTTCTTTCCCAAAAATTCTTTTAGTAATTTTACTTCTTTAAAATGCATCCATGAAATTCTTAGACATTAAATTTTTATTTTATTTTAACCTTTGGTTAAATACCACTTATGAATTAAATTTCATTTTCAAAATTTAATCTTTCTAATAATTCTTGCGGTAGCTACAACTTGAAGACACCGCAAGTTCTTATCATTAACATTGAGTATGTTTCTAACTCTCAATTATATCACCTACTCAATATTGTTTCAAGAATTACTATGCTAACACACATTCATGCAATTATTAACCAAACAAGCATTTACGAAAAACAAAGCATTAAATGTGCCCAGCGAAAACAGACACACCGTTTCCGCTGCGCAACTCTAATCACTAAGGATCAAAACACATAAATTAAATCTAAGTCATCTGAGGTCTAATTTCTACTATTATAAAAATAGTGATATTTAAAACCCTTATAATGTTTTCAAACATATTATCCATTCAAAGGAAACGAAAAGACTAAAGGCACGATTGAGGAATTCGTAGCACTTGTATTACACTTTGATGTACCGTAATATGTGTTTCTGTTCTGTGTTTATCATATTTTGTCCTGAACTCAGCTCTGATGCCAAGCTGTAACGCCCCACTCCGAGACCCACATTAGCAAAGAGTATTACGAGGTAATACCGTCTACTAATACGGAGAATAGAGCTGGATAGGAGCGACCATCCATAGTCTTGTCTTAACTATCTACTGAATACGTCGATAAATGTAGCATTTTATTCATGTGGATCGACATATCCAATAGATACTTAATACAAAACTATAATGGCTAAAAGATCTAACAGAACAAAATATAACAACTCAAATGCAAGCCACATCACAGAACAGTAGATCATCACATACATATACACATATACAGATACATCACAGAGTATACAAAATGATACATGTCAAGTGGTATAGCAACCATAACATATAGGCGAGTCAAAAGAATATACATATCAGAGTTACAACCAAAAAGGACTACACAAAAAGCTATAACAAAAGGAGATAGCAGAATAGTCCATGCGGAAGCAGAATAGGCTAAGTCCGAATGTACCTAACCTGAAACACCTCGGTCTGACCCGAGTATAAAATACACGGGTCAGTCTATCAAAAAAAAACCAGTTAGATAAGCTAAATGATAATGAACATGCAAGATCATAGAGTACCACAAATATCTTTAAAAGAGATTACTCGATCATCTAGAAAAAGATGAATCATAACAAGCCTCATATCATCGGCATCTCAAATAAACAAAGGATATGAATATCCCAAATCAAGCCAAAAAGGCAAATAACAGATACCAACAAAGGTAACACAAGTTTCCACAAGGTAATCGCTATGTATCGAGTGGTTCAAAAGACCTACTCCGAAAGGCGATACTCTAGGGAAATATAAATATCAATGAAACAAAAGATGCACGTGCTCAGTACTGTATAAACAAGGATCCACAAGCCTGAAGGCGACAAACCCAAGTATCTCTCGAGCGGTGACGAAGGACCAACTCCAAAAGCGATACTATAGGGCAACAAACCCGAAGGCAACAAACCCAAGTATCTCTCGAGCGGTGACGATGGACTAACTCCAAAAGAGATACTATAGGGCAACAAACCCGAAGGCAACAAACCGTAGTGGCGAAGGTCCGGAGGCCCAGTACTGGACACCACTAACTGGCAATATGTGTCACAAACTCTCGGAAAGGAACCCGAAAAGTGTTAACGTGTGTCCCATACCACACGTTCGCGCTAAACGATTTACTAACCGTTAGTCAATTCCACACTTAAAGTAGTAAAAAGTTTACCTCGTCTCATCGGTAAACCAGACCCAAAGGTCAAAACGATCAAACGAATAGATTAGAAATTAACTGAAAAGATAAACGCACGTGTTCATAGCACGCGTTTTATCTAATCATTTAATTCTCCTCTCTCTTCGCTCCAAGTGCAAAATTGTGTGTTTTATATAGAAATAAAATTGAAGAAAACGAGTTTTAGGAACGCTTCAAAATCGTTTTAGAAATTGCATTTGAAATTCTCCTATTATGGAGTAACTAATTTAATACTTAAAAATAATATTAAATAATAATTTTAAAAGTCAATTTGCTTGAAAAATATTTGTAATGCTTTATAAAACCCGTGTACGAAATCTAGAGAAAAATCTCAAAGAAATCGGAAAATATCAGAAAAAGCAGAAAATTATTCTTAAGTATAAAAAAAAACCCGGTGAAAACAGGCTGTGAACCCAAGTTCGACAGCAGGTTTGGACCTGCAAACCGAGCCCAAATGACCTGAAATTTGGTAGGAATGTAGTTCAACATTCCTACTTCAATCTGCAAAAAGAATCATTCAAATCTGATTTGAAACGTAGAATCTGCGTCGTTTCAAAGTTGGACCAAAACAAGGTTTAAACACTGAATTACAGCAAGCTGTGAGTACAAGTTCGACGGTAGTTTCGTAATAGCAAACCAACCCAGATGTTAATGAATTTTATAGGAATGTAATTAAACACTCCTATTTGAATCTGCAAAAAGAATCACTCAAATCCAATTGGAAACGAAGAATCTGCGTCGTTTCAAAGTTGGACCAAAACAAGGTTTAAACACTGATTTACAGCAAGCTGTGAGTACAAGTTTGACGGTAGTTTCGTAATAGCAAACCAACCCAGATGTTAATGAAATTTTATAGGAATGTAATTCAACACTCCTATTTCAATCTGCAAAAAGAATCACTCAAATCCAATTTGAAACAAATGAGTTATGCTGTCACAAACATGAACTCAGGCCATGTTTGCAACAGTTCAAAAACCAAAAATGTACAGGCGTGAAACCATTCTCGGTTCATCTTCCCGGCATAAAACAGAGAAATAAATGATATCTAATTGAGCTCAAAATTGGCATGATTATACTAGAAAACTTCATCTTCCAAACAAAAAAATAATCATTGAATTCCAGTAAGAAATGAATGAGTTATACGGTCTCAAACATGGACTCAGACCATGTTTGCAGCAACTCAAATCAACTACAGGCAAAAATCTGTGCCCGAGTCAATTTTGCAGCAACGTTTTGGACATTCAAACGACATTATATTTCAACCAAAATTTGCAGAAATGAAGTTCAACATGCAAGCTATCATATGAAAGAAATCCGGCAGCATTTCATTGCCGGAATCAAAAGATATAAACATGCAAAGAAGCAACCCAAACTAGATTTGCAGAAAGACTTATCAGCAAAAAAAATTGATTACAAAAGCTCAAATTTCAATTTTTCAAACTTTGCTTCAGCTAGAAATTGTGTTTATCACTCACCTTACTGTTAGAAATGATCCAACCTCGAATTTTAGTCAAAAGATTGAAGCTTTTGGTTGAAAGATAGCCTCTAATAACCTGTAGAGAAGATAGAAATAACATGCAAAAGAAAGTTTTACTGTAATTAGAGAACCACTTCACAAATTAGAGATTTTGATGAAATTAAGGGATTTGGAGTTAGATTACCTTTGTTTTTTTTCTCTAGAGTGAAAAAGGTTCTAATTTGCTTGAATTTTATGAAGAAAATGGCTTGGATTGAGAAGTTGGTAAAGAGGGTTTTGCTTTTCTCATTACCAGGTTAAGGAAGAAGATGGAGTTTGAGAAAGAAAAAAAAAAAGAACGTACAACATACTTTTTCTCATTTCCAAACCAGGTTATGCACTAATGGGCCTTGGATCCATTAGTAAAAGGAAAATAAATGGCCTATTGGTTAATTAATTCACTCATAAACATAAAATGCTTCAAATATACACTATTTAAATAAACAAATGTCATTTTCTTTCAAACTTTCACACAACAAGGTATGTAACTTTACATACTTATGAAGTAACATATTTTATATTATATAAAAAGATTAATTTTAATTTTTGAAACATTTATATTATTAAAATCTCTTATTTTACAAAAATGCACAATTTTAACAAATAAATGCACAAAACATTATTTTTAACTTCTAAAATTCCACAAAAATATTTTTCTTGCCTAGAAAAATATAACTAGCCATTCTAAACTCAAATTTATAATTAAAACTCATTTTTACAACAATTTCCATCTTTTTATTTAAATAAACAGCCTTTAAAAATCAAATACTTCCTTTAAAAATTATTAAATGAAGCAATTGCCAATAATTAATACAATTATTGCATTTTCTCTAAATAAAAACTATTTTCCATTTATTATAAACCCAAACAAAAAAAAAGTTTCAAACTTTATTTTCTCATTTTAATTTCCAAAATTCATTGTTTATTCCAAATAAACAATTTAAAATCTTCAATTTTATTTTAATTTACAATATTAAATTATAACTACCATTATAATTTAGTATTAATAGGTAACCTCCAAAATCAGAGTTGTTACAAATAGTGTTTGAAATATGTATAAACTTTGATTTGGAAATCAATTGGATTTAAGATGAAATTTGGTATTATATTAATGAGTTTAAATGTTCGATTATTTTGTAAAGTAATAAATGATGCAGATTAATATGCGTTAGTTATTTAGGGTAGTGACTAAAATTGGTAATCCATTTGCAATTAATGATAATAGTGTTGATATAAGCTAATAAATTTAACTGTCAATGCAATACCAATTAATGGATTGAATGTGATTACGAAATTGGAATAAAATATTTTGCAAGTTGAATAACAACTAATTTACTGCAATACCTATTAATGGAAACCAAGTGTAAGGTTTTATTTGATTGTAATTGGTAGAATTTAGGAAATAAATTTAAAGTTATATTAACTGATGTAATAATACGCTGTAAACTATATTTTGACATAGTCAAAGGTAGGTAAGTAATTTTATTATGGGTCATTTGATAATAGAATGTGAATGGGAAACAATTAGGCAATTTGTGATAATTACTAACTGTTTACCTATTTATTGAATTTAGTAAATTAGATCTAAATCCATTGAAATTAAACATAATTGAATACTACACTAATATGAATTTAGTTTATTACTGATAAACATTAGGGAAATTGGATTTACAATAAGGTTGAATTTACCCATAAGATAATGAGTGACTGAATAAAAAGAATGGAAATCAAGATTTATTACTTTTATTTTAATAAATTGGATTTACTGAAATTAAATGAAATATAATGTTTAAAATTTTACGTTAATTCAAATAAAAAGGGAATGTAGATGAAATCTAAGAAAATAAATGTAAACAATCGTGAACCAATGTAAATTGCACCCTTTTGGTAACAATGAATTAAGTAATAAAATGAAAAGGTAATTTAATAGAATTATTGGGAATTTTATTTATAATTTTGATTTAATGAAATTGAGTATTTATATTGAAATTTATAAATTAATCTTCTCTAAATTGATATTTAAATTTGGTTTAAATCATTATAATGATTGGAAAATTTAAAATGATAAGAATTGGTAATTATCGAATTTAAATTGAAAAATTGTTTAAATTGACTAAATTTTATTTATTTAATTAATATAAAAATAGCCATTTTGGCCACTAACTCGAATTTCGACGAAACCAGTTTCATCGGATCCGTATCGGTGAATTATTATAGGGTTTCAAGTTTCGTAGCGATCGGACTTGTCGTTTGATCGTACGAACGCGAAACGCCTTGAAATCGATTTAATTGAAATTAATTGAAATCAAATTGAAAATATTGATTTTAGCATAACTTCTCCATATGATGGAATTTGGACCTGAAACCTTTTCCATTGCGTTTAAAATAGTTTAAAACATCTATTTTGATATATGAGTTGACCCAATTTTGTTCCGGAGTCGAAACGGGCTTCTTGTGCCACTTTGGCGTTAGCGCGTATATCTGTTTTATCCATCTATTCTATTTCAATTCTGCCTATAAATATCCTGCTATAAACCTAGCCTTCCTAATTCTCATTTGTCTGTACGTACATCTCAACTCTCTCCTTCTCAATGGCAGACAAACAAACTCTAGATCCAGATCCAATTTCAAATCAATCCAAAGCATAAAATTCAAAGTCCTCAGAAAAATTTGAAAAAAATATATGTTGAAGCTCTCGACTAGCGTAATTCACTGGTAGTGTTCGTTTTTCGATTCAAGTTGCCGTTTGTCTAGAATTTAATGATTAACTACCGGCCGTTCGTTGTGACGAAATCAAGTTCATCTGATCGTGGAATCAATGTTACTGTTGGGTAGAGGGGAACGAGTGGAGGCCATCGGTGTAATTGGTTCGTCATTTCAACGGTTGGTTTTGCGTCGATAATTCGATTAGGGTTAAGGTACATGGCGGCGACCGACTGTCGCGACTTGGGGTGGTCGAGAGCGGCCCACGAGGGGGCGGCGGAGGTAGTGCGTGGTTGCCGCGTACCGGTGGTGGCCATCGACGGCGTGGCGGTTGCTTTTCATGGCGGCTGCATTGTATTGATGCGTGCGTGTTTAGGGTTAGTAACAGGTAGGAGATGATGACAAAAAGAAAAATTCTAAAATAAAAAACTCAAAAAAAAAAATCTAATCTTTTTTAAGATAAAACTCGTATAACTTTTACATATGGACTCAGATTCACACGCGGTTTTCTCCGCTAGGTTCGTATTTAAATTCCATAGATTTTGGCGCTGGTTTGGGCAGATTCTGAGGCTGTTGAATTTTGGGTTTAAATTTGATTTGAATTCAATTTAAATTCAAAAGTGAGTGTTTTAACCCACTCACAACTTCTAAAATTTCTTATGTTTGTTAAGTTGATATATGATGTGATTTAAAATTTATTTATGGTTGTTTCGGCATATATTTAATCATCATCTTAGTCAGATAGCATTTATTTAAATTAAATTGTTATTTAATTTTATTATTGCATATAATTTGTCAGTTAAATTTATTTCTTATTGAATATAAACTGCCATTTAAATAGTTATTAATTTTTATTGAATATAAACTGTTCGTTGATACCTGTTATATTTTATATGCTCTATATTGATATTTTGTTTAAATTGAGTGATGATTGTAATAAATGGTTGATGATTGATATTTGGATGAATGGATGCTATATTTCATGTTGTATAAACGGCAAGTTATTATGCATTTTCATTTCATTCGGGGTTGCGGTTTGAAATGATATATAACCGTAAATTTTTATTTTTAAATTACGGATTGAAATGATAAATATCCGTATCACTTGACCATAGATAGAAAACTATATACAGGCACCGCGGTATATAGATAAAAATATTTTAAAATGATTTTCTATGGTCTGGAAAGAAATATACGGTTTAATAAATATTAATTTTTGATATTATATAAATATTATTTTATATATATAGTTAAATTCTTGAATTTAAGCTATGTATAAATTGGTTTATAAGTTGAATAACGGAGTTTGAGATTTTTATTATTATATGGGTAAGAACCTATTTAAGATATTGTATATATAAAGTTTTGATGACTTAAATAAAAAAATTAAGCTGGGAGATAATTATGAAATTTGTTTGAATTGAAGGATTTAAGAATTTGACTTGAATAAAATGGATGTGAAAGTTAAATAAAAATTACGATTTCAAAAAGGTATGATTTTATAACTTGATTTTGGGTTAAAGCGATTCAAATAAATATCGAGTAGATTTATATGAATATATCAAGTTAATAAAATTTAAAGAATATCCAGTAGTCTGAAGTTTAAGGTTTTACTTAAATGATATGCGTTTATTAAGTAAACACTTCAAATCTAGATAATATAATGAAATTTGATATATATGAAATTATCAAAGAATTCGTTTTGAAATTGTAGAATATTTAAAGCTTTGAAATATATGGAAATTGAAATGGTTCATTTGGAAATTTACCTATATTTAGAATTTATTTGTAAAATTTAAAAAGCGATTTTGTTATGTAAAACGGTTTAATACTTAAACCATTTAAGTATTAGAAATTTTGTTTTGAAGCTATGGGGTTTAAGATATATATATTTGAAATATTATGATTTTGGGAAAATGGATATATTTAAAATAAAAATGATGTCATATTGATTTAGGGTTTTAAAACTATAAATGATATCGTATTTATATGGTTTTGAAAGGTATTTTATATTCTGGTTTTAAAGTATAAGTTATTTTGAAATAACCGCGGTGTTATAATAACGATTGGTTGTTGAAGAGATCGGGATCGGAAGTTGTCATACTCTTTGCCAACGCCGAAAACCACTTTAACAACCGTGTACGTGGTGGAGATTCCAGAATGAAGTAGGATGGTGGCGATGTTTCCTTTGAGGTAAAAATGTGGACCCGACTCCCATGAGTTGGCATAAGGTGGCTAAAACAAGAGCGTTTCTCGGGCCAAGCGGGTAGCACCCTTTATCGGACACATCTCTTCGATACTATACTCGGACTTTGGATTGATTCGGTGGCCACCTTTATTTTTTGATTTTTGGGGTGTTTGTTCGAGGTGAGCAGTAGCTGCGACTATGCGTTACCACAATCCCGGAGAGCAATTGGATATCTACCCTGGCATTGCATGTGCCGTGTCACCTACCCTAGCGTGCCTTATACGATTTTGTTTTGTATCATACCAATGGAGTGCCCTCTGACGACGCCCAGTACGGGGGAGATTACGGTACTGTATAGACTATGAGAATATATTATTTGTTAAGGGGAATATTGGGTCACTCCTTAACGCTATTTTAAAGTAAGTTTATTTTACTGATAGACACTACTACAATAACGAAATATTACTACATAGTAAATAGTTTAACGGATCCTTAGGAGATGTGATTCTCGAGCATCTCGTAAGTTACTGCACTCATTTATTTCTGTTGATTTAACTTACATAAGATCTTTTAGTTCTGACTCGAGTGTTTTGTCTTTTCAATTCGCTCGGGTCAGCCTGAGTATTTCAGGATTCGAAGACTCTAGCTTTGGAGGACGAAGACGAGGATTTTTTTTCTTCTATTGCCTATTATATTATTCCACCACACTATTGTATTCCGCTGCATTATTGATATTCTATGGTATGTATAACTCTGATATATATTGTAAGTATAATTAAATATTTTGTAAACAGCTTAATGAGCTGTATATTTGATTATTATATTTTATCCTTCCGCTGTGAGATTCTGTTTTGTTTTATTTCTTTCTTGTTTTTCTTATTTACCCCATAACAATCCGCACTTCCGTATGGTTGAATTGGCACGTATGTCGATTGAAAGCATACGAAAAGGCGGGACGTTACAATATATACCATAATTTTTCAAAATAATATATCCCCACAGCGGAAAAACAATATAATATCGCTAGAAAATCGTAATCCGGGAACGTGCCTATTTGTCGGGCAAACACGCTTATTTTGTGGAACCAAAAGCAGTAGCAATTGCTTCCATAACATATGTTCCACTTATATAATCCAAAGAGGTTAATAATTATACGGAAGTGAAATGATTATATTGCTTTAAATCAATAACAACAATCAACATAACGTAACAACAATCACTTTCAACCAAAAGCATACCACTATCACATAAATCAAAATAAATCAATACCATATAAATAATAATCTTTTGCAAATAAGCATACAATCTTCACAAGGGATCAAAGTAATCAACCATTTCTGAAGTTACAATCATCAAATTTAATATAATATTCAATTTATTATTTACTTTAATTCTCAATAGCTTCAAACATTCTTAAGTTCATAATTCTTTGCTTACAATATTCACTTTCTATTTTATTTCATTCCGTAGCACTACAATTAGAACTCAGGTTTATAACTATTTTCATATCAAATTTCTTATTTATAAATGTAAATTTCATTGAATACTTTCATTATTTACGTTTTCTTGTACAATATTCCATTACATATCCTTATTTAATTTTTCCATTGAGTAAAAAATAAGTATGAATAATTTTTTTTATTTCATTACTTAATTTCATTACGTTTCTTGTATAATATCTATTTTATTTCATTACTTAATTTGCCATTGAATAAAAAATTTTAGTTTTTGGTATTCACCCTTGAAGGGAAAGGAAATATTTCAATATATCTAAAAATTTAATTAAAACATTTAACCACATTCACGTAGTAAAAGTATAAGATGTCTTTAAAACATCCTCATAGCATTATGTAAAGATTTTTCAAAAGTCTGAAACCACGTTAGAAATTTATATCAAAACATTGTAATAAGATTTAAAACAAAGTTCCTTAAATCTGAAAATTTATTAGACTCATTATTTTTAAAATAAGTATAAACTCAAGATTATTAAACTGAAAATAGTATACTCAAGTTTTACATTAAATTTCTAAATCAAAGTATAAAATTCCACATCTTCATAATAAATTTTAAACACTTGTTTAAAAATGAATATTCAAATCATGGAAAACATTTTATTATGGTTTAATAAAAAATTCAAACAATAAATAAACCGATAAATTTACTATTAGTACTTTGAAATCAAGTAAATATTCCAAATTATACTTCCAAAATAGAGATTCAATTTTATTTGTCAAGTATATTACTATAAATAAACTTCACAAATCAAATTTTCAATTTATATAATATCTTTAAATTATACATTCAAAGAAACTTATAAATTTTACTTGAAATATTCATTTGAAAAACTTCATTTGCAAATCAATCATTTTTAATACTTTAACGAAAAATTCATATGTAAAATTTCTTGCTCCATTTATAAATACCATTTAAAACTTTATTAGTTTTATCTCAAGATACTTTTCAAACATTATAATAAATCAATAATCATATACTTTAAATATGTTTTATTTAATTAATAACTTCTAAATTTTTTACAACACTAATAAATTACTTTTAAGCCATATTGTATATAAATAAACAATATTTTATACAATTTAAAGTATTTAGAATTGACAAAATGACCAAAATATCTTTTAAATAATACTTTATCAAAACAATTTTACAACTCGATGTCTTAACAGGTGTATCCTCATTCTTGCAGAATCTGGTCGTACGATGATCAGGCGTAAGACTAGAAATCTCCAAGTACTTAGTAGACCAGTTTCAACACCCAGTGAAAAATACTAAAAAAATAAGTATGAGAGGTACCGCTCAAAACCCAATGTCAAATGATGATAATACAATAGCAGGGGCCTACTACTGGTCCAGTATTTACGTAATGGAAACAAAACTTTCCAGAAGATCCTTTTACCTTTCGGATTCCAGAAAATATCGTAGTAGCTAGTTCGTAAACAAGAGACCATCGACCCCTGCTGTAGTGGTACGCTACTGATTCAATGATTTAAGCAATGGATGAACTTCCTTCCCGGAAGATCCTTAACAAAACAGATCCCAGGATCGAAAGCGCCTCCATTGGTTAAACTAAAGAACCATCTATCCTAAAAAAATCGAGGAATTCATGAGTCTAATTCCGGATAACCATATCAGTTCGAATCCGTTTCTAAATTCACCCAAGTCCATTAGGGTTTATTGGTCGAATCCATTCCTAGATTGCCCAAGTTCATCTGGATCGAAGCATATCACTATACTTCTTCACAGAGGTTACTTCCCCATACCTCTTACTTCAAAATATAACATACTATATATAGCACCCTTTCAAATTTATAGCTTCAAATATCGCACTTATATAAATTCCATTATATATAAGATTTCATTTTCAAATAAGTACTTTCCGAAGTCAATAATCTCAAATATATCAAATCATTCTTATATAAATTCCGTTATATATAAGATTTATCTCTTTAGGTCGAATACCTTCCAAAATCAATAGCTTTGAGAATCACCTTATACTTGTATAAAGTCCATCTTATATAAGAATAATTTTTTTTCAAAATCAATTTCGCTGTATGAAAAGCCATATGGGATTGAACATCTTTGCTATATAAAGGTTTTGAATTTAGAATAGTTTTGTATTTTTATATATAAAATGGTTGTGTAAAATAGTTTGTAAATAAAATAGTTTGTAAAATAGTTTTGTAAATAAAATAGTTTTATGAAATAGTTTGGTAAATAAAATGGAATAAGATAGTTTGTATAATAAAAATAAAAGAAATAGTTTTGTAAAAATGGTTTTAAATCAATAGTAGTTTTGCATAGAAGAAAATTCCAATTTTAATTACAAAGATATCCAACCCAAAAACTTTCAATTTTAGCGCTAAAGCATATCAATAATATTAGAACATAAGATGTACATATGTCGTCATTTCGCAAAATCACATTCGATTGCCCGCTCGATTACACAAGTTAGCTTTCGAACTAGTATTGTCCATTCAACTTCCCTGATGTGGACTTCGATATGGTTTCTTGACTAGAAACCATCATTATCCTTGCCTAGCCATATACTATGATAGAGAATTCTAGAATCAAACCAAAATCCATATAAAATATTTGCCATCATGAATCGAATGAAAAATCCTAACACAAAGTGGTGAAATTCACATAGAACTTGTATACTCAGTTCCGGAACAAATGAATTTCGCGAATAAAATAATATACATACAACTTATGTAATTATTCCAATTTGTTTCATCACAATTGCATTTCAATTAAATTCATTTTTAATCTCATTGATTAACACAAATATCACTTCATACTTTAATATTTGTTTTACAGAATTTCTCCATTTAAAGTAAACGTTAATGTATCCATTAGCATAATACTGCTTATATTTCTCTTTAATTTAAATTACATTCATTTCCATGTAATATTTCTCATTTAATACTACATTTATTTGCAAATCATTACATAAGGATTTTTCATAAGTTTATAACAAACTTATGAAATTAGTTCCTTTTTATAAGACGTTGTTCGAGTTTGACGTTATCACAACTTTATTTATTACCATTTATTGCAACATCCATTTATTTCATAACAATTTATAAGTCATGGCTTTATTTATAATTATTTCAGTTTTAATTCATATTTGTTTATCCCATTTAGTTTCACCTTTCCCTTTCAATTTATTTATGACACATTTCATAAATGTTAATTAACTTTATAAACATATTTTTTCAATTTAATCTCATCTACAACTTTTCCTTAATCGCAATTTCAATTTAAACATCCCAAGGCTTAAAGTTCACTCTTGTATGTTATCTATTACTTGCTAAGAATGTATACAAAATTTCTATTCATATACTAGACATAGATATAACAAATTTAAACTTGTTTCACTTGCTTTCAATTTAAATTTACCGAATTCAGCTGCGTAATTCAACAAAATTTCCACATTTCAACTTATTTATTAATTCAGTAGTTTCGACTATCCAAAATATCCAGATATTCCATTTTATTTCAGTAGTTGAAACTATCAATCAACAAACCATAAGTTTCATAACAAAAAATTTCAATTCCATAAACATATATCCAAATTATTAATTTTATTCTCTTTAATACACCATATTGAATTAATGTTTAGTCTATTAATTCAATCAACAATAATTAGCCAATGTTTATAATTTGATTAATTACAACTAGTCAACAATGATAATAAATAGATATTACCATTTCATAAAAACAAACATATTACAAATAACTATATTAGTTATAGAAATTTATTCCTTTATATATAACACATAATATTTGAAAAAATAATTTCGATTCAAAACTCATATAAAACATTTTTATAACACTAACAAATACGCGCTCTCGTGTCTATACACACACACACACACTTAAACAACTCATTCCATTCTTGGGTATTACTACCCTATCACTAATGAGTTAATCCCAACAGGCTTAGTTATGTCTAAACCAAAGTTCTGATACTAACTGTAACGACCCACCCTTTTGGACGGTTTAAATCGACAACAAACCACACATATCTAATTCAAACCATTCAAAAGAGAGGATTGTTAATGGGACAAAATAAGAATATAAAAGAAGGAAAAACACAAAACCTTGCAGTGAATGACAAAATATAAGAATCAAATAAACAGTTCATAAAGCCGTTTTACAAATAACATTTGATTACACTTTACAAATTCAAATCAGAGTTATACATGCATCAGAGATAAACAAACAATGCAGCGAAACACAAAATGTAGTGGAGTAATAAATAGCAATAATATATTGAATCTTCCTCTTCGTCCTCAAGAAAATAGTCTTCAATACAATGAAAAGCTCAGACTGATACGAGCGTAATGAAAAGATAAAACACTCGAGTCATAACTAAAAGATCTTATGTAAGTCAAATTGATAAAAATATGAATTCAATGGCTTCAGAGATGTTACGGGATTTCCATCTCCTATCAAGTGTACAATGTGAATATATTTATTTAAAAGGTTTGAAATACTTCGACATATCAACCTTAATCATCTAATTAAACAAATCCGAAGTTTGAATTAACTTAAACCCTTTAAATAATTCAGTTCCAAATAAATCCAAATTTAAGAAATTTTATGATATGTGTCTTTTCAACTAGTACCAAAAATCAACATTTCCAATCAATGAAAACCGTTCAAGTTTATCATTTCAACCCATAATGATTTTCTCCCTAATCTATAAGATCGCTCGGGTATGTATCATTTCAATCCATAGTGAACTGGCAGTATTATAACGATATAAAATACAACATCCATTCATCCAACATCAACAATCAATCATCCATCACAATCATCATCCAAATCAATCAATAAAAATCAATATATAATTTAAAATCAATAACAGGTATTTAATTGGCCAGTTATATTCAATAATAAACTAATTAATGATTTAATTCAAATAAACTCAATTTAACTAAGATGATGGGTGAAAATATACCAAATAGCCGTAAATAAATTTCTAATCACATCATAAATTAATTCAACAAACAAAAGAAGTTTTAGAAGTTGCGAGTGGGTTAAAACACTCATCTTTTGAATTGAAATTGAATTTAAATCAAATTTTAGATTCAAACAGTCTCAGAATTTGTCCAAATAAGCGTCAAAATGTCCGAAATTTTAATACGATCCCATCGCAAGAAACCGCGTGTGAATTGGACATGGTATGCGAAAGTTATACGCGTTAGATCATTTGAAAACAAAATTTAAATTAAAAACAAAATAAACGACTTACCCTCCATAAGATGCCCATATCAACAGCTACAACCTGTACAGGCGAAATAGTTCGACAAACCCTAATTCACGCACAGCCGCTGGCCTTTGGCTACACTTTGAAGCTGCCATAACGATCATAGCCTCGATCAGGCCTCACCGCTCGATTCCGACCATCTTAACGCCCCCCGGCCCACGGGCGCCACTACTCGACCTCACCAAATCCCACCGCAACCTTTCCCAATTCAAGGCCGAAATCGGCGAACTCGACGACCCTTGATCAGAAGCAACCATTAGATCGACTGCCCCTTGCCCCCTCTACACGCACGAACTCCTAGACCGACCAAACAACAAAGATTCACCGTTGATCGAGCAAATGGCCTATGAACGGCCGAGGTTCATCTTGAATTTCAAGACAAACAATTAGTGGAATCGAAAAACGAATAGCACCAGAAGATTACGCTCTTTGAGAGCTTCAAATCGACATAATTTGTTTAGATCGGAGGAGTTTGAATTTTTGGATTTGAACTTGATTTGAAATTGCAATTGGAAATTAGGGTTTGTCTGCCATTGGAATGGGGAGTTGACAAGAAATGTACGTACAAACAAAGGAGAATAGAAAATAGGGTTTAGAACAAGCTATTTATAGGTATAGCTGAAAATAGAAAGAATAGACCAGATTGAGTGAACAATAAACGACCCGAAAAGCCCGTTTTGACTCCGCAACGAAAATAGATCAACTCATATATCATAATAGATGTTTTTGATAATTTGAAAATCACTAGAATAGGTTTCAAGCCCAGATTTCATCGTATGAAGAAGTTACGTTAAAATCAGCATATTTCAAATTGATTTCAAATGATTTCCCGGCGTTTTAAGCCCATACGATCAAACGACAAGTCCGATCGTTATGACACTTGAAATCCTATAATAATTCACCATTACGGATCTGACGAAACTGCTTTCGTCGAAATCCCAGTCAGTGGCCAAAATGGCTATATTTCAGTTAATTGAATAAAAGAATATTAAATTAATTGATTCACCTTTTCAATTCAAATTCTATAATTAACAAATTTTATCATTTTTGATTTCTTAAACAATTACAATACTTTAAAAAAATTAGATATCAATCCAAAGTTAATTTATTTACCAATTATAGTATTTAATTTCAATTTCAGTAAATTCATAAATTATCAACTAAAATTCCAATAAATCCATTTATTTAAATTTAAATCCTGTTTCAATCTATTTTCATCTTAAGTGTACATTTAACAATGGTTTACATCCTAATACATTAATAATTTCCCATTTCATCTAAATTTCAATTCACGTTATGATTAATTTCATTTAATTGCACTAAATTCAATTATTACAATTTAAATTCCAATAAATTGAAAAAATTTGATTTTCAGACTTTATATTCGACCTATTATTACTTAAATAACATCGTTAATATTTGTTGATGCCTTATTTCACTAATAGACTACATTTTCGTCTTATATTTATATTAACTACTGTAATATAATTATATTGAAATTTTGTCAATTTTACATATGAATTAAGATTTTAAATCCAATTTATTTTATCTTGGTTCCATTCTTTTATTACATCAATTATTACTTTAGAACAAAATTAGCATTTCTGTTCATCTTGTTACATTCACAATCTCAATTATTGTCTTCATCCTATTAATGTAATATTAAAGTTCATTTAATTCTAACTGATTTCCCGTTTTAAATTAATAGACTAAATAAACAAGTAACTTGTAACAATCGTTACCATAACTTTTAATTTACACTTATGAATTCATTACTCATAAACAAATGTTACACTTACTTATATAATACTGATTTTATTCGAGTACCATTAACCATATTTTTCATAATAATTAAATATTTACATTTGTTTATTATATTCAATTTTATAAACCAAGTATAACATTTACATTATTCATTTATTAGAATTTCATTCAAATTATTAATAATTAGCTTTAATTAACATTGTTACCATTCATTTTAGTTCTTACTTCATTATTAAATTAACAATTTCTATTTCTTTCAATACTTAATCATATAATCTTAATAAACTAACCATTTTTAACTATCGAAATTTATGGATCGTTGCATAAATTGGCTATAAAATTAAGGAAATTTCTTATTAAATGATCCGCAATTAAATGTAGTATTAAATGAGAAACATTACATGCAGACATGAATGTAATTTAAAATGAAGAGAAATATAAGCAATGCTATGAGAATAAATATATTAATGATATATATTAAATGAAGTATTCTGTGAAACGAATATTAAAGTATGAAGTGATATTTGTGCTAATCAACGAGATTAATAATGAATTTAAATTTAATGTAATTATGATGAAACAAATTGGAAGGAATATCTAAGTTTTACGTATATTATTTTATTTACATTATTAATTTGATCCGAATATGAGTACACAAGTTCGAGACAAATTACACTATTTCATGTTAGGATTTTTCATTCGATTCTTGGTGGCGAATATTTGATATGGATTTTTGGTTTGATTCTAAAATTCTCTATGATAGTGTATGGATATATAAGGAGAATGATCGTTTCTAGTCAAGAAACCTTATCGAAGTCCGCCTTGGGGAAGTTAAATGAACAATACTAGTTCAAAAGCGAACTTGTGTGATCGAGCGAGCGAAGGTGATTTTGCATGATCATGACATATGTACGTCTTATGTTCTAATATTATTGATATTCTTTGAAGTTGAAATTGAAACTTGTTGGGTTGGATATCTTTGTAATTTAAAATGGACCTTTTCTTTTTATGCAAACTATTATTAATTTGTAACCATATTACAAACTATTTTTCTTTTATCTTATCTTATTCAAACTATTTTATCCTGTTTTATGTACAACACTCTTTTACAAAACTATTTTACAAACTAATTTTATATACAAAAATATTTTTCTTTTATTTCATCTTATCCAAAACTATTTTTCTTTTAATTTTATCTTCTCTGAAACTATTTTACAAACTATTTATATACACAAACTATTTTATATACAAAACTATTCTAAATTCAAAACCTTTCATAAAGAAAAGATGTTCAATCTCATATGGCTCTTCATGCATCGTAATTGATTTTGGGAAAATTTTTGATTCTTATATAAGATGGAATTTTTGTAATTTTAAGGTGATTTTGAAAACCACTGATTTTAGAAAGTACTCTATCTGAAAATGAAATCTTATATATAATGGAATTTATATAAGTACGATATTTGAAGTTATGATTTTGTGTGGGCACTATGTATAGTATGATATATTCTGAAGTAAATGATATGGGAAGTACCTTCCATTGGACCCCTTTGGTGGGTCATTTATCAGATCCCTATGGTGGGTCATTTATCAAACCCCTTTGGTGGGTCACTTGTTATATTCATTTGATATTTTTGGATAGGGTAAATCAAAGGGCGAGATGCCTACAGCTACAAGTGATTCCGCTAGGATTGTGGCGTAACCATTGCGTAGCTGCGATCTATCAACCATGGCGTAATTTGAGGGGCGGCGATGCCTACACTGACATGTGATTCCAATGGGATAGCGGCATAACCAATGTGTAACTGCCATACATGGGGGAATGTACTTTCCTTATCTATTTTTTAATGTTTTTAAGTATTTTCAATAGGTGTTGAGATAGTCTACTAAGTACTTGGAGAAGTCTAGCCTTGCGTCTGATCAACGCATGGCTGGGGTCTGCAAGAATGTGGATAAACTTGTTAATACATTGAGTTATAAAAATATTTTGATAAAGTATATTATAGATATGTTTTAAAGTTAATGATTATTGATTTATTAAAGGCGTTTGAAAAGTATTTTGAGATTAAAACTAATAAATTTATAAATAATAGATTTAAGGTTTCAATAACTCCTTTTTAAATATAAGTAATGATGTAAATAATTATTTTCAAATAGTCTACATATATTTATAAAAATGCTATTTAATATTTACAAATGGTATTTATAAATGAAGGAAGAAATTTTACAGATGAATTTTGTAATGTATTAAAGATGATTGATTTGCAAATGAAGTTTCAGATAAATATTTTGAGTAAAGTTATATGAGTTTCTTTGAATGTATAATTTTAAAGATATGAAATGATTTGGGAAATTTATTTTAGTAATATGCTTGAAAAATAAATTGGAATTGCTATTTTTGAAGTATGTTTTCGAAATATTTCGTGATGACCCAGAATTTTGGGCATTTGAAATTGGAATATTTAACTGATTTCAAATATTTAAAAGGTTAATTTTAACTTAAATTTCAAATACCTCAATTTATTGGATAATTAAATTATTGAATTTAATAAGTGGAAATTGGGTGAAATATTGAATCTTGATTTTTAAGCTTGTTAAAAATATTTCAAAAGCTTATAAAATTTATATTGATAATACTAGATATGAGAAATTTTAAAATTTAATTTGGAAGTGGTATGTTCAGTTTTGAAAATATATCGTTTGAATTGATATTTAAAAATAGCCTTCCAAGGTACAGTCTTGGAATTTGACGAAACTAGTTCCATTGGATCCGTAATAGTGTTTTATTATCAGATTTCAATTGTCGTGGCATTTGGAGTTGTCGTGTGATCGTACGGTAGATAAACATACCGAAATCTATATCAAAAATTCAATATCATTATTGAGTCTAAAATGCTATACTCTCCATACGATCGAATTAGGACTTGAAATCTTTTCCATTGTGTTCGTAATACGGGTATAACATTATAAACGCCTAGCGGCACACCTCGATAGGATGTCAAAATTTTAAGTTGCATTTATCGAGACGGTTTATATTTTAAATTTAAATAATTTATATAGTTGACTAGTCAAATTCTACCCATCATCTTTTTCTTTCCATCAGCTGAAATTCTTTCAGCATCAAAGCTTTTTGGTCGCCTCTGCGAATTACTGTAGCTTACGATATACACGCAAACGTCTTCTCCTGTCTCTTCCATTTCTTTTTAAAACCTCACGCATCTCAGATTTTCAGAATTGTCTTTAGAATTGAAAGAGGAAAAAATGGCCGACATGGAGGAATTTAGATCGCGTTCGAAGTTCACTTGAAATAGATTGCGGGCCTTTCAATCGAGTAAGCGGAGCAACTCGATCTTAGCCGAGACCGACGCTTGACTTTGGGGAAGAGGCCGATTTCATGGTCGAGGGAGGGTTCTTATCAGTCGATGGTGGACGCGAGTGGGTCGGGAAGGGACGAACAGCGGTTTCGCGATAGAGTATGGCAATTCGATGAGGTAATTTTGCTGTGAAATGGAGACATCGCGTGCGATTGGGTGGCGCACGTTCACGCACACGCGAGGCCGTGCTGTTGAGGTTGTTCGACGTGGTTGGAGAAGGGGATGTCGGCTATATTGGTTGCCGATGTTGGGTGGCGGCTGCAGCTCGAATGTATGGTTGGGGTAAAATTTTTGCAGTAAGGTATTGGTTTTTTTTGTTTTCCCTTTTGTTTTGAAATTTTAAATGTTAACACTTTAAATTATTTTTACGTATTCAAAAAAATAAACTTTTAGTATAAATTGTTTAAGTAGAAATATGTATATATATAGATAAAGGTTTGGAAAGAGAAAAATATATATGGATAAGGGTTTAAATTTTAAGTAAGATATAAAAAACAGGAGTTATGGTGATTTACTTGTTCAATCAACTTATTAAATTTATTTTAGTTAATTATTTGTTAAATTAAATCTTGAGTTAACTAACTCAACTGGTAATAAATTGTTCGATTAGTTCAAATGATAATAAATCATATAATGTTTATTCAAGGTCTGAAATCGCGAAGAATCGTGGAGAAAACAAGCTGGTTTTGTTTGGGTCGCATAAAATCAAAGGTGAGTTAATCTCACTCATTTGGATTGCCATTTAAATTTAAATAGTTCAATTTAAGTTATTGGTTGATTGCTTGAATGGACGATTTATGATCAGTCTGGATGTGATATTATATATAATAGTATATATATATTGAAGTGATTGTTATTCCCGTATTATATAGCGGATGAGACCCTATGCACCCTGCATAATAACGGATGACCCTTTATGCCGTGATATCCCCCTCGAAGTGGGATTGGTATTTTTATATTGTGATAACATCTATGGATGCAGGGAAACAGGTTGGAAGGATCTAATTGGATTCCTTAAATATTGGAATTTATTTTCTTATTCAGTGATATAATTTATTTGATAATCCATGATAGATTATATCGAAAATTTAAGTTATTGATTGCTTGGTTGCTGAATATACTTGGGTATATTGAGATATCAAAATATAAAGATTTGATTTTTGAAGGAAAATAAAAGAGAGAATTTTAAAATAATTTTAGGGAATTTGATAAATTAAAAGAATGAATTTGGGAAAGAATAAAAAGTTGACTTTTAAAAATGCTATTGAATAAATTTCTAATATGGGGAAAAAGATTTTTGAATAAATGGTAATAAATGAATTTTTAGAACTTAAGTTATATTGTTTAAAAATTGAAGAATTTGTTTTGAATTCAGGATTTAAAATAGTTTGGCAGGAATAAAGGGAGAATTTTGAAATTAAGTATGAAATTAATATTTTGGATGTAAGTAAGATTTTAAATCTTAACAAAGAGTGAATATGGAATTAGTGGGTTTTGAAATTAATTTGGATAAGTAAAAGAATTTATTTTAAAAATGGAGTTGGTTTTGGAAATCGATTTGAAAACCAACTTAGTGTTGAAACTGCGATTAAAGGAGAATGAGATTGTGAAATTTATAAACAGGGTTTATAAATGAAGTGAAATATTTATCAAAGGATAATTTGGAAGTATAAATTCAAGATGGGAATTTATAAGGAAAGGGTGGTATGTTTAATAATAAATAGTGGTTTATTTTTCAAAGTGTGGAAAGCAAAATTTATGGGTTTTGGACGTAAATTAAACTGGACATAAATCGAGAAGGATTTATAAATGATTAGACGGTTGTATTGATATAGAAAGTGTATTTCCCTGAAAAGCCAAGTATATCTTCAAAGAAAGATTTCCAAGTATAAGTTAGAGGTTTAAAAGTGGTTTTGAAAGAATGTTTAAGAAAGAAATTATTATTTAGTGGTTTTAAAATTTTTTAAAAGTAAAATTTATTAAGTTAATCATATAAGTAAATTATTTTGAATGTTTAACTAGTATTATGATTTAAAAGATAATTATTTATACCTTATAAAATAACTTTTATTTTAAAATTAGTTTTGGCTTAAGTTTTACATGAGAAATTATTATAAAATTTCATTACTAGTATTTTTAAATAAAGTGTTTTAAGTAGTTTTTATTTAAGTATTTCAAAGTATATATTTTTGGATAAAGTGATTCAAATTATTTAAAAATCTAAAGTATTAAGACTTGGTGGTTTTAGTGGAAATAAAACAATTAGGTGGAAATTTATTCTGCGAGAGAAAAAGTGATTTAAAAACTATTTTCAAAGGGTTGAAGTGTACAAAAAAATCTCGCGAAGATATTTTGAAATAAAAAATTTGAAAAATTATTAAGGCCTGATGGTTGTTTATGGATGTTATATGATAGTTAAATAACCGACTATCAATATTGGCCAATGCGTTGATCGTTTCGAAGAGACTTGGATCGGGATTAGTTTCTTGAAAATCACTTCGATCCAGTTTGAACGTTTGCGAATGAAGACCATGAAGATGATGAAGACGGTGATTCGGTTAGTCCAGACCCAGGACAACTTGTATGGATGAATGCTATCAGACCATCGTCAGGAGGATGGTGAGCATTCTAAGTGAATGTGTGCGAAAAAGGTAACGCATAGCCTCAAGCCTCATCAACCGACAATGGCTAAAACAGGGGAGGTGCAGCAAGGCTAAGTGGCTAGCAACCAACTAGGGTAAGGTCATCCTTGTCTAGATGTCCATTTTTATTTGGCTGTGTGGGCGGTTGTTGATCCCAACCGCGAGGTGATCTTATTCGGGCTATCCAGTAAGGGGTTGCTCTGGTCTTGTGTTGTAGGGGATCGAAAGTGATGCTCGATACGTTGATCTAGACCACATAATGTGACGGACGGTACCCCAGTAGCCCTGCCCTTGATGGAAACCCAATCTCCAATAAGTGCCTTTGGACTTTTTTGTATACCTGTTATGCTGGAATTTAGTAAATGTAATAATTTCGGCTATGTGAATAAGTATTTTTATATAGACACTACTATAATATCATAGGATTTGATAAAAATGTTTTGGTTATCATAAGGTAAAAACCCGACATGTTTATTTGTGGCGTAGTCTTACGAGATACATTTGATTTCAAAGGATTTTGAAACTTTAATAATCCAAATTGAGTGTGTTTTCTCACACTGGTTTTCCAGACTAACTCGGGTGTTATTTCACTGTAATGCTTGGGTTAGGCCGAGTATTAAAGTATAGAGGATATGATGCTATGGAGCTCAGGAGATGAGCTGGATGGCAAGGCGTATCACACGTACTTGATGTATATTCCGCTGTGCAGTATAAGCTGTATAGTCAGCTTTTGTGAGGACAACTTGATATAACTGTCCAGTATTTTGCTATTGATTGTGTTGTACTCTGTTGATATAATGTATAAAACATATATAGTTCTTTTTGTATAAAGATCAGTCATTTATCTATTATATGTTATTCTGCTGTGTTTGTGGGATTCTGATGTTGTTTTTTATTTCTTCTTCTACCTCTTTCTTCGTTATCCTTGATGGTTTGTATTTCCGCCCACTTTGAGTTGATCTGATAGAGTATATTGTCGGCTCAAAGGGGTACGGATTTGTGGGTCATTACAGTGGTATCAGAGTTGAAGGTTAAGCGAGAACCTTGATTCTGGTGGGGATTACTCGTTAGGAATAGAGTCAGTAGTATTCTAAGAATGAGTTTGAGCGTTTTAATAGATATGAGCGCGTATTTGTTAGTGAATATAAAATTGTTTTATATTGTGTTAATTGGTTTGTTGAGTGGCTTATGGACTCTGGTCAATACGAGCAATTAACATTATTGATAAGGATCTCTAAACACTTGTATAGAATAATTCGACACTTTATTATTTTAAATAGGGTGAATGAAATAATTTTACACAAAATTATTTTTATATATAAAAGGAATAATTTTTCTTGGTTGTTAGGAAGTGATAATATTAAATTATTATCATTGTTGTGTAGAAATTGGATAAAGAATTGAAATCATAATCAAAGATTAATAAATTAACCCATACGATGGAATTGGATTTATAACTTAAACTTCCAGAGAAAAATTTGAATAAACATTGAAAGGTTTTGAAGTCTAAAAGTTTGAGAAATTTAATTTCCATTGAGTTTGAAAATGATTTTCAAAGGTTTTGGAGCAATAATGGTGATATTATTTCGGAAATATTTTTGAATTGGATGTGAAATATGATGAGATTTGGAATTAAAAATATTTAAATGTTGTAAAGGAAGTAAAAGTACTAAACTCTTTTCGGTCATTGAAAAATAATTTCGGTGATGACCGCAACATCATCGATGTTCATTTTCGAGTTTCGAAGGTAGGAATTGCTGCCTGAATGTTTTGAATTGGTATTTGTTTGCAAAATTGGGTTTGATTTTGGAATGCAAATGAATAATTTGGTTTGGGTATATATGATTTCGAAAATGTTTTTGAATGTTTAAGCAATTGTTTAAACTCTATGAGTTTAATATTTAAATAATAATAATAATAATAATAATAAATGTTTATGGAAATAATAAATGGGTTTGATGACTTATACAATTTGAAATTTTGATAGAATAAAATTTAACTTAAAGAATAGTTAGAAATTAAAGTAAGTGTGAGAACGAAATAAAGCGGTAGGCAAACCAATTAAGATTAGTAAATGGAATGTAAATAAGTTGGAAAACTTATTGAAGTTTAAATTTTGAATTAAATTGGGGTTTAACTGAATTAAGTTAATTAAAAGAGAATTTGAGGAAATGAATCTAAGTTGATTAAATGAATGGCCATTAAAATAAAAATATATTAAGTAGGAATAAATTTGTGAATAAACAGATTTGAAATAGAATTTGATTAGAAACGAAATAGTGGATGGAACTAATTGATTTAAATTGGTAAGAAAATGAATTGAAATTGAATATTGGGATGATATTTAATTTAAATTGTGTAAAGTGAAGTGAAGTTGTAGAATTAATTTGAAGTGAACTAAGAATAATTAAAGGTTCGAAATAAAATCCATTGAGATTTAAAATAAATTAGTAAGTGGAAATACTTTAAGAAATGATTAATTAAATATGGTTTGGATGAGATGAATTGAATTCAATTTTTAAATGAAAGGTAAATTGAATTCATATGGAAATTGGAGATCAAATTTGAATAGAAGTAGATATAAACTTAAGTGGTGAAGTGGAAATAAATATTTAAGTGTGTAAGATATTTATATTGAATTTAAGAAGTGGATGGTGAAATTCTTATGTAAAATTTGGTACTGGGATGATGTACTAAGTTAATAATTGAACAAAGATTAAACTGGAAGTTGTGAAATGAGAAAATTATGAATAAGCGGATAGAAATCAAAATGAATGTGAATAAAAGGAAAATTGATTTAGCTAATAATCAATGGAGATAAATACATAGGATGTACATATAGTATTCTATTCGCTTAACGATTTGATCCAGATTTGAGTACAGAATTTCGAGATAGTTATATCGATCCGAGTTGGGTTTTTCACACGATTTTCGAAGGTGTACCCTGGATATGAATTTTTGAATGATTCTAGAAATTCTCAATCATAGTTATGGCTATGCAAGGAGAATGACGGTTTCTGATCAAGAAACCAGATTTGAGTCCACACTAGAAACTCGAGTAAACGATACTAGTTTGGAAGTGAAATTGTGTGATCGAGTGAGCGATTAGATTTTGCATTGCGTACAAATGATATATGGATATCATACGGGCTTGAATGGAATAGATATGGAAATTTTGAAAAGGGATTAAATAAAATGATTTTAGAGACTTTGATTGGATATTATTGTTACGTAGGACATACAGGTGTTTTATGAGCAAAGGAAAAATAGTGTTTTAGATTTCAGAAGATAAATTTGATAGCCTGACAAAAGGTATGTATTTAAATTATCATATGAAATTTGATGATTTTCTGGTCTAGCCACTTGGCGTTTTGTTTTCTTTTGAAACTTAGGGGCCTGTAGAGGCATTTTTGTAGTCGTACCGATCTAGCCACGCAAATGAGACGCTGACGTAATTTTTAAAATTTAGAGAGTTAGAAATTTTTTGAGAAAATTTTGATATTAAATTTTGTTTTAAACTATAATTTGAATTATTATGTAAATAATATTTATTGGAACCTACGGATGAGCTCGGAAAAGTTAGTAAGGATGATAGGGTGTTCTTAATAAAAAGATTGTTTTGTGAAGCTGTTTGAAACTGTCTGGTTTTGGTAAAAAGTTCACGAGTTATGGACCATTCTTTATAACTAGCAATTTAGGGGACGAAATTCTTTTAAGGGGAGAGGAATGTGATGACCCGAATTTTTGGGCATTTGAAGTTGGAATATTTAATCGATTTTAAACATATAAAGGGTTAATTTTAACTTAAGTTTCAAATATCTCCATTTATTGGATAATTAAATAATTGAATTTAATAAGTGGAAAGTGGGTAAAATATTGAATCTTGACTTTTAAGCTTTTTAAAAATATTTCAAAGGCTTATAAAATTTATATTGATAATACTAGAGATTATAGAACTTTTAAAAATTAATTTAGGGGGTGGTTTGTTCAGTTTTAAAAATATGTCGTTTAAATTGATATTTAAAACTAGCCTTCCAAGGTACAGTCTTAGAATTCACCGAAACCAATTCCATTGGATCCGTAATAGTGATATATTATTGGTTTTCAATTTTCGTAGCATTTGGAGTTGTCGTGTGATCGTACGGTAGATAAACACGCTGAAATCTATATCGAAAATTCAATATAATTATTGAGTCCAAAAATCTATCTTCTCCATACGATCGAATCAGGACTCGAAAACTTTTCGATTGCGATCAGAATAGGGGTATAACATTATAAATGTCTAGCAGCACACCTCGATAGTATGACAAAATTTTAAATTGCATTTATCGAGACGGTTTAAATTTTAAATTTAAATAATGTATATAGTTGACTGTTCAAATTCTTCCCATCAACTTTTTCTTTCCATTAGCTAAAATTCTTTCTGCATCAAAGCTTTTGGTCTCCTCTACGAATTACTGTAGCTTACGATGTACACGCCAACGCCTTCTCCCATCTCTCCCATTTCTTTTTAAAACTCTCACGCATCTCTGATTTTCAAAATTGACTTTAGAATCGAAAGTGGAAAAAAAATGCCGACATTGGAGGAATTTAGATCGCGCTTGAAGTTCTCTTGAATTAGATTGCAGTCCGTTCAATCGAGTAAGGGGAGCACCTTGATCTTAGTCGAGACCGGCACTTGACTTTGGTGAGGAGGCCTATTTCATGGTCGAGGGAGGGTTCTAGTCAGTCGATGGTGGACACAAAGTGGGTTGGGGAGGGACGAACAACGGTTTTGCGATAGCGTACGACAACTCGATGAGGTAGTTTTGCTGTGAAATGAAGACATCGCGTGCAATTGTGTGGCGTGCGTTCGTACACGCGTGAGGCCATGTTGTTGAGGTTGTTCGACGTGGTTGGAGAAGGGGATGTCGGCTATGTTGGTTGCCGATATTGGGTGGCAGTTGCAACTCGAATGGATGGTGAGGGTAGAAATTTTGCAGTAAGATATTTTTTCCCTTTGTTTTGAAATTTTAAATGTTGAACACTGGAAATTATTTTTACCTATTCAAAAAAATAATATACTTTTACTATAAACTGATTAAGAAGAAATATGTGTATATATATAGATAAGGGTTTGGAAAGAGAAAAATATAAATGGATAAGGGTTTAAATTTTAAGTATGATATAAAAATAGTTCATTTTGTTCAATTTAAGATTTATGTATATACAGTATAGAAAAGAAAACATAAATGTAAACATATCTATGTAAAAATATACATACATATTTTCACTTACGAGTTATTTTGAAAACAGGAGTTATGGTGATTTACTTGTTCAATCAACTTATTAAATTTATTTTAGTTACTAAAAGGTTTTTAAAAAGAAAGTTAGCTTAAAAATTAATATTTGTTAAATTAAATCTTGAGTTAATTAACTTAAATGGTAATAAATTATTCGATTAGTTCAAATGATAACAAATCATATAATGTTTATTCAAGGTCTGAAATCATGAAGAATCATGGAGAAAACAAGCTGGTTTGATTTGGGTCGCATAAAATCAAAGGTGAGTTAATTTCACTCATTTGGATTACCATTTAAATTTAAATAGTTAAATTTAAATTATTGGTTGATTGCTTGAACTGGATGTGATATTATATATAATAGTGTGTGTGTGTATATATTGAAGTGATTGTTATTCCTGCATTATATAGTGGATGAGACCCTATGCACCCCGCATAATAGCGGATGACTCTATATACCGCGATATCCCCTTCAAAGTGGGATTGGTATTTTTATATTATGCTAACATCTGTGGATGTAGGGGAACAGATTGGAGCGATCCAACAAGATTCTTTAAAATATTGGAATTTATTTTCATATTCAGTGATATAATTTATTTAATAATCTATGATAGATTATATTGAGAATTGAAGTTATTGATTGCTTGGTTTGCTGAATGAATTTGGGTATATTGAGATATCAAAAATATAAAGATTTTATTTTTGATGGAAAATAAAAGTGAGAATTTTAAAACAATTTTAGGGAATTGGATAAATTAAAAGAATGAATTTGGGAAAGAATAAAAAGTTGATTTTTAAAAATCCTATCGAATAAATTCTGAGTATGGGGAAAAAGATTTTTGAATAATTGGTAATAAATGAATTTTTATAACTTAAGTTATATTGTTTAAAAATTGAAGAATTTGTTTTAAATTCAGGACTTAAAATGGTTTGGGAGGAATAAAGGGAGAATTTCGAAATTAAGTATGAAATTAATATTTCAGATTCAAATAAGATTTTAAATCTTTATAAAGGAGTGAATAAGGAATTGAAGGGTTTTGAAATAAATGTGGATAAGTAAAGGAATTTATTTAAAAAATGGAGTTGGTTTGGGAAATCGATTTGAACCGACTAAGTGTTGAAACTGTGATTAAAGGAGAATGAGATTGTGAAATTTATAAACAGGGTTTATAGATAAAGTGAAATATTTATCAAAGGATAATTTGGAAGTATAAATTTAGGATGGGAATTTACATGGAAAGTGTGATTTGTTTAAAAATAAATAGTGGTATATTTTTCAAAGTGTGGAAAGTAAAATTTATGGGTTTTGGACGTAAATTAAACTGGAAATAAATCGAGAAGGATTTATAAATGATTAGACGGTTGTATTGAAATGGAAAGTGCATTTCCCTAAAAAGCCAAGTATATCTTCAAAGAAAGATTTCCAAGTATAAGTTAGTGGTTTAAAAGTGGTTTTAAAAGAATGTTTTAGAAAGAAATTATTATTTAGTGGTTTTAAATTTTTTTAGAAGTAAATATTTATTAAGTTAATTATATATGTAAATTATTTTGAAGGTTTAAGTAGTATTAATTTAAAAGATAATTATTTATACCTCATATAATAACTTTATTTTAAAATTAGTTTTGGCTTACGTTTTACATGAGAAATTATTATAAAATTTCATTACTAGTATTTTTAAATATAGTGTTTTAAGTAGTTTTTATTTTAAGTGTTTCAAAGTATATATTTTTGAATAAAGTGATTTAAATTATTTAAAAATTCAAAGTATTAAGACTTGAAGGTTTTCAATGGAAATAAAACAATTAGGCGGAAATTTATTCCACGAGAGAAAAAGTGATTTGAAAACTATTTTCAAAGAGTCGAAGTGTAGAAAAATATCTTGTGAAGTTATTTTGAAATAAATAATTTGGGAAATTATCAAGGCCTGGTGGTTGTTTGTGGATGTTATATGATAGTTAAATAAGCGACTATCTATATTAGCCAATGCGCTGATCGTTTCAAAGAGACCGGGATCGGGATTAGTTTCTCGAAAACCACTTTGATCCGGTTTGAACATTTGCGAATGAAGACCTTGAAGATGATGAAGATGGTGATTCGGTTTGTCCTGACCCAGGACAACTTGTATGGATGAATGCTATCAGACCATCGTCTGGAGGACGGTGAGCATTCTAAGTGAATGTGTGTTAAAAAGGTAGCACATAGCCTCAAGCCTCATCAACCGTGAATGGCTAAAACAGAAGAGGTGCAGCAAGGCTAAGTGGCTAGCAACCAATTGGGGTGAGGTCATCCCTGTCTAGGTGTCCCTTTTTATTCGACTGTGTAGGCGGTTGCTAATCCCAACCATGGGGTGATCTTATTCAGGCTAGCCAGTAAGGGGTAGCTCTGGTCTTGTGTTGCAGGGGATCGGGAGTGATCCTCAGTACGTTGACCTAGACCACGTACTTTGACGGGTGATACTCCAATAGCCCTGCCATTGTTGGAAACCCAATCTCCAATAAGTGCCTTCAGACTTGTTTGTATACCTATTATGCTGGAATTTAATGAATGTAACTATTTCGGCTATTTGAATAAGTATTTGTATATAGACACTACTATAATATCAGAGGGTTTGATAAAAATGTTTCGGTTATCGTTAGGTAAAAACACAACATGTTTATTTGTGGCATGGTCTTACGAGATACCTTTGATTTTAAATGATTTTGAAACTTTAATAATCCAAATTGAGTTTGTTTTCTCACGTTGGTTTTCCAGACCGACTCAGGAGTTATTTCACTATAATGCTCGGGTCAGACCTAGTATTATAGAATACAAGATAGGATGCTGTGGAGCTGAGGAGACGAGCTGGATGGCGAGGCGTATCACACGTACTTGTTGTATATTACGCCGTGCAGTATAAGATGTATAGTCAGCTTTTGTGAGGACAAGTTGATATAACTGTCCAGTATTTTGCAATTGATTGTGTTGCACCCTGATGTTGTAATGTATAAAACAGATATAGTTCTTTTTTTTATAAAGATCAGTCATTTATCTATTATATATTATTCCGTTGCGTTTATGAGATTCTGATGTTGTTTTCTATTTCTTCTTCTACCTCTTTTTTTTAACCCAGATGGTTTGTACTTCCATCCACTTTGAGTTGATTTGATAGAGAATATTGTCGGCTCAAAGGTGTACGGATTTCCGGGTCATTACATATTTACTCGATTTCGTAGTACTAAGAGTTGTATGTGATATATTTGTTTAATAGGAAGCAAAATTTTATAAATGTTGACTGCAAAATATGATTTATAAATAAAATGAATTTAATTGAAAATTTAAGAACTCAAGTTCCGGGATTTTGAAATTGTTTTTCAAGTGATTTTGAAATATAATACTATTATCTTTTGGAAGTATTTTGGATAAATATATTCTCAAATGTGATTTAAAAAGAAATGTTTTAAAATAATTTTTAATAGGAAATAAGTTATATACTCCCCTCTTTTGTCATTGGAAAATAATTTCGGTGATGAGTACACGCATCATCGACGTTCATTTTCGAGTTTCAAAGTGGGTAGACCGCTGTTGTAGTTTTACTGCACATTATTTTTGATAAACAAATCTTAATTTTGTATTTCTAAATATGATTTGATATATAAAAGCTATGAGTGTGTGTGTATTATTATTTCATATAATTTGAAATGAACCTGGCATTTAGTTCATTAATTTTCTATAAATTAGAATTCAATTATGGTAATGAATGAAATCTTGACTATATTAATAATTGGAACTTCAAAATGAGAAAAAAGAAAATTAAATGCTAAGTGATTACTGAAATATATAAGAAATTGGAAATATGTAACTTGTAAATCCAAAGATATGAAATATTGAACATTTTGTTAACTAAAATGAATAAGATAAACTTGTATAACATTCAATTACATTCTATAAACATACCTATAACTTACCTGAAATGTTTAAAATGTTGAAATGTTAAATAGGAATATGTAATAGAATTTTTTACAAGTAAAACTTAAGTAATTGAAGTGTTCAATGAAATTATTTCTATAAATAAGTATTTTTATGCATAAGAAATGGTATAAATGAAAGAATAATGTGAAATAAAATGCTTCTCTTTCTCTTCCTTATTCTCTTCTTTAGGTTCTCTTTCTCTTCATTAGATTTAAGCTCAAAATAAAAGAAAGCTTCTCTTTTCTTTTCATGACTACTTAGTCATTTTTACTTCATGTAACTTTCATTTTTTTATGCAATGTTAATTAGTGCTCTCTCTCTTTTACATGCTTCTTTTGTTTATTTACTTTCATGTTAGTAGTGTAGATTTATTTTTCATGCAAGTAGAATAGCTTTTTTCTTTTCTTTACTTTGCTCTATTTTTCCTTTTTTTCTTTCATGTTGCAAGCTATATTTGTTGTTTTGATAACAAATATGAGAGGCTAATCCCTTCAATTTAGGGATAATGAAGCCTTTAATCATGTAGCTTCAACATTTTGATAATTATAGCTCTCTTTTTGTGCTTAACGACAATGCTTGAAGTGGTTTAATTTGTTGTTTCTGTTTTGAATTGATAGCCTATATTGTTGATACCAAATAGGCTATGCTTAAACAATCACTAACACAAATGCCTCTTCATCAAAATATGATTATGGCATAAGAAAGTGATTTGAAATTCAAATTTGATGGTCTATATTTCTAATTAATAGTTAATAGGCCATACTTAAAATAGATTTCATTTGCAACTTTGTTGTCATTTTCATGAGAGTTGGTAAGTGGTTTAAAAGTTGTGTTACAGTTTGATGGCTTATGTTGAGCTAATTAATAGAACAAATAAGCCATACTTATGGTAAACACATCATTTAAACTCACTTATGACCAAAAAAGAGATCATAATTTCATTAATTGTTGAATTAAATGATCTAGAGAGTGGATTTATCTCTAAATTGTCATTTAACTCTCATATTTTTATCTATTTTTCTTTTGCTAGTTTTTGTTAGTTTCTTACATTTATAACTATTCACTCTCGACTTCGGTTTAATTTTATTGAATAGAATTTTAAAATCATTAATTCCCTGTGGATCGACCCGTATTCGCCACGTGCTACATTCGTACACCGTGCGCTTGCAGTTATTTTTATTTCTAAATTTTTCGACGGTTTTCTAATCCGATAGAAATTCCGTCGATTAACAAGTTTTTGGCGCCGTTGCCAGGGAATTGCTTTGATTTTAATATTCTTCGGATTATTTTTCATTGATTTTTATGTGTTTTTAGTCTTTGTGCATTTTCAATTTAAAAAAATTTGTTACTTTTGTGATTTGTTCTTTCATTTAATTTGTTTGCTTATTGTTAATCGTCTATTTACATTGCATATCATATTTTAAAAAAACAAAAAAATAGGAACATTGCATTTCATTTCACTTCAATTTTGTTTACATTTGGATTGCAAGTTTTTCAATTATATATCATTTGTATTTTTGTACATAATCAGTTTCTAAAATTTTTTTTACACCGTGCAACAGTTTCTGTGCACATTATAGTAACATCACTACTGTGACCACCTCCCCACTATCTATATTTCTTCCCTGCAACAACAGCAACAAACTTCTAGCATATCAACCAGAAACTTCAAACCTCTTCAACATTCTGTAATACAACTTCTAGCTGCTGTCAACTCACTGCAGTTCCACCATCATCACTCCACATACCCATAAACTGCCCACACCAGTACCAACCACTTCAGTTCCCTCACTCAAACTACAGCACAATCACTGTTGCTGCTTCTTCAACCACAGTTTAAACTGCTACAATCACCATCGCATACCTTAACCACATCATACTTCTACAAACTGTTGCAACATCCTTACCATAACCATCCACACCTCTGACTACCTCTACACTGCCTCACTTTACATCAAGAGCTTCACAACAATATCGTCTTCTCCTTCATTCAATTCATTCCTTCCTCTCTGCCTTGCTGCCTGACCACATACAGCTCCAACTTACTATCACTACGTTTCAACAATCACCCTCTACCATACAAAACAACCACACTGCTCTGTCCAACAAACCATCACTCGAATCTCCTCACACTTGCAACACAAACATTGCTCAAATCGCCAATCAACAGTTGCACACCTCTGCTCAACCACTCAGACCAACCAGCAGCAACAACTACTGCAGAGACAACTTGCTTTCTCTTCCACCAAACCACCCTTGACACCTGAAGCACTACTGAGCATCTCCACCCACCGAAACTCTACAAAACTCTACTGAGCACTTCGAAAGCACTACTGAGCTTTATATAATTCATTTGCCTCTTCAAGTATCACTGCTCACCAAAACAACACTTCATTGCACATATCAATTCCATTTCAAACAGCAAACATCCTCTGTTCTCTGCCTCCATTCTCTAATCGTTCAACATCGAACGAGAACACTCGCTGCATCTCAACCTCAAGATCCCCAAACTACTACCTCCACCAAATCACTACGCCAATCCATCGCAACAAATTCCATCACGACACTCGAATTCGAAGCCACCACAAACCTATTCGAACATCCCAATCGAAATTGCCATTACCTTCGAATAATTCCTTCAATCAGCACATCCGCAAACACAACCTTCGAACCACTCTACACATCCGTGAACCGATGATTTGAGAAGTTCGTAATTATTATTATTACTATTTCTCGAATTTGCATTTCCTAGTGAATTGAGGAATTTGAGAAATTATACGTGAATTAGAAGAAGACTGTAATTATCTTTGTGGGTGGTGGTTTTATATTTGGGTCGGGTTTGTGTGTGATAGTGTTTAAAAAAAAGGAGGGGTTTTTGTTGTATAAATTTTTCTTTACAAAAATTAAAAAAAAGAGTGGAATGATCTGGTTAATAAAAAAAATAGAACTGAAGTGGGCTGTGGTTTGATTGTGAGTTTATTTGGGGAATTCATTTGTTTGGTGTTTAGTTTAGTTTTTTTAGTTTATTTTAGGTGTTTTATTTAAAGCATTTGTTTTGAGTTGAATGTGTTGTTTTAATTTCGTTTGAGGGTTAATGATTTTCGTTTCTTAAAAATAAATTGTGTATATATATTTATCTTGCTTTTAATTTCAGGTTGTAAAAGCAGAAAAGGAAAGGAGCTGCTTGCAAAAAATAATTGCTTCGCTCTGCTTCCAAAAAAAAAATTGTTTTGTTGTTTATCTATTGTTTTATTAGATTTGCATTGTTGGTTGCTTGCATTTTCATTTTCATATAAATAAAAAAATCCATTCGTAGTTGCATTGTTTATACATGTTTAATTTCGGCCTTGCATTTCATTCAGATCTTAATTAATAATAACGGTTAGACATCTATAACTCTTAATTGTATATTGACAAGTTGTCTTCTTTAAACAATTTAATTTCTTGGTGTCTAGGTTAGGCAGAGTAATAACCATATATAAATATTACCATGATTCATAAATATTATAGTGGTTGTTCCTCTGAAGGTACTTAAACTTTCGGCTGCATTGCTATGGTGATTTGTGGTGCATCGATAACCCCTATCCGTTACCTGGCTGAGAACTATCTTGTTGATTTAAGAAAATGAGTGAGTATACAATTTTGAGTTAATTTGGGATAATCATTTGTAATTAACCCTTGCATTCATTTAGTTGCACTAGTTCATGCATATTTTAAAAAAACAACAAAAAAAATTTCAAAATCTAAAACTAAAAAAATTGTAAATATTCCTTTTCTTTTGAAATTTTTAAATCCTTTTCCTTTGAAATTTCAAAAATCCAAAAAAATATGTAAAATCTTTTCAAAAGCCAAAAAAATTTGAAAATTCAAAAAAAAAAATCAATTTTCCATTTTGAAAAATAAATTTTACTTGTAAATAATTTTCCTTTATAAAAGAAATTTCTTGAAAATGTTCGAACTTCCATATTCACTTGAATTTTATGATAGTTGTGAAAATTGGTATAATCCGTATAATTTCACTCCAAATTCGTATGGATATTTTGACAATAACCATTGTATAAACGATTTAAATTTTGAACAACAAAGTTTTCAAAATGATTATCAACCCTCAAATCTCGAAAATAGCATACTTAAACTCTCTATACAACAAAATCAAAGGATAAACGATTTGTGTAACTCATATTTGTGCAATAGTTCAAGTCAAAACAATCAAAATTTGAATTCACTTTAAAATTCAAATGATTTCGAGTGTAACCCATGCCAATTCAATTTCGAGCTTCAAAATGAATTTCAAAATCAAGACGAAAATGTGAACCAATTTTCAAATAATTTTGGCAATGGGAATAGTTTCAATAACGATACGATTGAAAACTTTGGTTATCAACAAATTGAAAATGAAAATTTTGAAATTAATAATCATGAATTTGATTTTGTTGACCAAATGGAAAAGGATAACGGGGATTTATTACTTGAAAAATACAAAACTTTTCGTGAAAAACATAATCAAATCTCAACTTGCGAAGAATCAAATATTAATCTACCGTTTATCAAAATTGATAATTCTTGTACTCAACAAGTCCAAATCGAAAATTTTCAAGTTAATAATTACAAATTTGACTTTGTTGAGCAAATGAATGAAATTTACGATGATCACATGAATTTGTTGATTAAAACATTGGAAAATTTTCGTGAGAAACAAAATCAAATTTCAATGTGTGACGAGTCAAATGATAATCCATCTTTTACCCAAATCGATGATTTTCACATAACAACTTTTGAATTTGAAAATGACGATCTTAATCAAATTGTTGAAAATACGGTAATTAAGTTGGATTTCAATTCTTTTGAGGGTGCGAAACTCGATTTAAACTTCGGTCTTCCTTTTTCTGAAAATTTGAATATGACAACTTTGAATTTTAAACTCGATTTACACGATGAAGTTGTTGATAATCCAACAAAGGAAGTTGAATTTAACGAACATGGGTTTTATGGACTTTTTGAAAACGAGTTGTTGAATTCTGAAGGGGAAAATTTCGATCACCATTTTGATTTTGAAATCGATATTTTGGAAGGAATTGAACTTCAACTAATTTTTCTATCTACCCCAAAAATCATCGAAAATAAAACAACTCCTACGATTTTCAATAAAACGACTTTCATTTTTCCAAATCCACATTCAACTTCGAAATCTTTTACGATTTGGTTTTTCGTACTTATGCTGTGTATCACACATTTGACGAGACAAATGAATCTGTATTTAGAAGACCGTTTCATTTACTTTTTGACTGTATACTTTCTCATCTCTTGTAAATAATAATCTTTCATGTAAATATAGGAATTTTATTTTATTTTTCTCCTTCCACTTGGGTTGATTGTGGGGACACAGTCAAAACCAAGTGTGGCGGGGGACTCATCTTCATTTTTTCTATTTTTCATGGTTTATTTTTGCTTTAAAATCTCAAAAAATAATCTCAAAAACAAATTTTATTTTGGATTATTTTTAAAAGAAACACTATAAGATAAATATATGGTTTTGGTTTATGAAATTGAAATTTTTTAAAATTTATTTGTCTTAACAAAAATAAAAATGAAGTTTGATTACAAATAATAATGGTTTAACTAGTATATAGGAAGATTCATACGTTTTAATTATGAACTACATCCTAATTGAAAATCTTTGTTTTAAAAAGTGGTTGATTTAAAGTAAAGGATATAACATTTTTTTTTGTCTTCTAAGTTAAATGGTGCTAAGATGATTTTGCAAAACTCTCTCTCCCTCTTAAAAAAAATATAAAAATAAAAAATAATAACATCCAAGTATTCACTCTTATTTAAAAATCCTCACGGTTATGCATGGGTGAATTACTTAGAATCTTTGATTATGTGCTTTCATACTCATTTAAAAGTCCTCACGGTTATGCACGTATGGAACACATGTAAAAAATAGACTTAACAAAAACCACCTATGGTCGATAGGTGTATGCACGAAAGTTTGTGCACTCGCCAGGCTCTATACTTCCCTCACATAAGCTCAAAAGGCAGTGCATGGGTGGTATATCTGGCCTCAGTTTACCTGAGCTAGGTGTGTAATTTTTCTTGCAAATAATGAGAGAGTAAGCAACAGAAATCCTAGCACTATTTTTACTTATTTGATTTGATTTGTTATTGAAAAGAAATGAAAATACCACTTTGATAAACTTTGATAATCAACTAAGGATCCATTTCATAGTTACACTGTGTTATTAACCAAAACAACGAGTTAAACTACAGTCTATTTGTTATAATAACTTTGTTTTTATTGTACATATTGATGAGTAAATAACTTAAATTTAAAGATAATGACCAAAAGCTATACTTAATTTATTCGTGTCAATTTAAAAATAAATTATTCATTTGTAAGTATTTTCAAAAACTCACGTTCGTCTCTTTGTAAATAAATCTTCATTTTGTAAATATTTTGATCCTGCAATTGAATTTCGTGGGTAGTATCCGCTGAAAACCCTCACGAGACAACACTCGTCCTACTGGGAACACCAGAGATTTAACGGCTTGTTGCGTACGCTCAACGCAATCGTGCTCCCAACGAAAACGGATTTATCTTAGTTTTTTTCCTTTATTCGAGGACGAATAAAAAGATAAGTGTGAGGGTATTTGATGTGCAGCTAAATGTGCATTATTTTACCACAATATTTAATCTATTTAAATTGAATAAATGATCATATTGGGTATTTTAACTTGTTTAAACCAAAATTCAAATTATTTTCAAATTTTCACATATTCATCTTCATACGGGGGTAAAATGGTCATTTTGTGCATTTATTAAATTGTGAAAATTTACTTGGAATTTTCTACGTTGTTTTGTAGGAAATTTGGTGAATTTTACAAGTGGTTTTATGATGAAATATGCATGCACAAAGAAGATACAAATGAATGAAGATGAAAATAATTCAAAGTGTAGAACATGGAGGACCCCACTTACCCACCTACCTTAACGTACAAATTAGAGGCTAATGCATATGCTTATAGAATTAATGGCTTCATGTACACTTAAATGGGGATTATGACATGCTAATGATTACTTGGTGGCCACACTACCTCAAGGGAATTTTAGGCATTCTCCAAAAATATGAATTAGGGTCTCGTACATGTATAAATACCCTTATGTTTCATGTAATCTTCTCTCTTCCTTATTCTCTTCTTTAGGTTCTCTTTCTCTTCATTAGTTTTAGGCTCAAAATAAAAGAAAGCTACTCTTTTCTTTTCATGACTACTTAGTCATTTTTACTTCATGTAACTTCCATTTTTTTTATGCAGTGTTAATTAGTGCTCTCTTTCTTTTACATGCTTCTTTTGTTTATTTACTTTCATGTTAGTAGTGTAGATTATTTTTCATGCAAGTAGAATAGTTTTTTTTCTTTTCTTTTCTTTGCTCTCGTTTTCTTTTTCTTTTTCTTTCATGTTGCAAGCTATATTTGTTGTTTTGATAACAAATATGAGAGGCTAATCTCTTCAATTTAGGGGTAATGAAGCCTCTAATCATGTAGCTTCAACCTTTTGATAATTATAGCTCTCTTTTTGTGCTTAATGACAATGGTTGAAGTGGTTTAATTTGTTGTTTCTTTTTTGAATTTGATAGCCTATATTGTTGACACCAAATAGGCTATGCTTAAACAATCACTAACACAAATGCCTCTTCATCAAAATATAATTATGGCATAAGAAAGTGATTTGAAATTCAAATTTGATGGTCTATATTTCTAATTAATAGTTAATAGACCGTACTTAAAATAGATTTCATTTGCAACTTTGTTGTCATTTTCATGAGAGTTAGTAAGTGGTTTAAAGGTTGTGCTATAGTTTGATGGCTTATGATGAGCTAATTAATAGCACAAATGAGCCATACTTATGATAAACACATCATTTAAACTCACTTATGACCAAAAAAGAGATCATAGTTTCATTAATTGTTGAATTATATGATCTAGAGAGTGGATTTATCTCTAAATTGTCGTTTAACTCTCATATTTTTATCTATTTTTTTGCTAGTTTTTGTTAGTTTCTTACATTTCTAGCTATTCACTCTCGACTTCGGTTTAACTTGATTGAATAGAATTTTAAAATCATTAATTCCCTATGGATCGACCCGTATTCGCCACGTGCTACATTCGTACACCGTGCGCTTGTGGTTATTTTTATTATAAAATTCATTTGGCTATTTTCTAGTTCATAGACATTTAGCCGTCCGAACAAGTTTTTGACGCCGTTGCCGGAGAATTGCTTTGATTTTAATTTTCTATTCTTCGGATTATTTTTCTTTGATTTTTATGTGTTTTTAGTTTTTGTGTGTTTTCAATTTAATTTTTTTGTTACTTGTGTGATTTGTTCTTTCATTTAATTTGTTTGCTTGTTGTTAACCGTCTATTTGCATTGCATATCATATTTCAAAAAAAGGAACAGTGCATTTCATTTTACCTCAATTTTGTTTACATTTGGATTGCAAGTTTTTCAATTTTGCGGCATTCGAATAAGGGTGACGTATTTGGTGCCGATTTTCGAAGGTCGAGTCAAGGTCGTCATTGAGCGTTTCTGGATTACGGTTTTATAGCGATATTATATTGTTTTTCCCATGGTCTAGGATTTTTTATTTTTGAAATATGATACATCTACTGTAATTATTGATACTATTATTTTTCCGGACCTCTTCGTACAAAGGAGACTCTATCGAAATTTTTTGTGAACGTAAAACTTAGAATTTTTGTAAAAGTGAAAATATTTTCAAACTATTATTAAACTTGAATATGAAAGATTTAATTGTTTACAAGTTGGTATATTTTATTTATACCTAATGATGTAAAATTTAAAGTGTTTACAAATTGAATAATTTGAATAAAATTATTTCAAGTTTCTTAGTTTCTTCTAGTTTCTTTTCGAGGACGAAAAGTTTTGAGTGGGGAAGAGTCTAACAACTCATAAATTTTGATAATTAAAAACTATTAAAGTTAATAAGATTTTAGAATTTAAATATCGTGAGAAAAAAATATGATTTATCAGTGAGAAAATAATAAATATAAATATATTTTTTGTTGTTTCTACGTCATTGATAGCAATTTAAGCAAGTTAATTTATAACTCTTATATGTAAACAACAATTCCATAAATGCATTTAATTACTGTAAAAAAAAATCTAATTGTTTTATTTATCTTATGTGTAAACAACAATCCTATAAATGTATTTAAGTTACTTAAAAAGAGATTTCAATTATTTTAATTATCTATCCATTAATTATGTTCGGTTTTATATTTTAGTGTTGAAATTTATTGCCGTTAATTTGACTTGGAATCTTCAATAAAAGGGAAACAGAATTTAACTGAAATTAATGGCGTTTAATGAAAGAACTGTATGTTTGTTAAGATCCATTTTAAAGTGTAATTTTGAAATTGATTACAATTATGTCGATTTGGAATCTCTCGATTTGGAATCTTTCAATATTAAAGAGGCAAAAAAAATATTAATTATAATTAATGGATTTAATGAAAGAAACGTATGATATTGTTAAAATAAAAAGGATGTTTTAATGAAAACAAAATGAATGTTATTGTTTTTAAAGTAAGTGTAATTTTATAAAAAGAGAAAAACTGAATATTGAAGCAACATTTTACGGTCTTAAATAGTAGTCTTTGGCAGTATAGAGGTAATTTTAATGCTACTCGTAAAATTTAGAATAAATTAAATATTTTATGTTCATAATTGTGTGTTGAGAAAAAGCTAAATTTGATTTGAATTTGGAATCATAGTTCACCTTTTATTTTATGTAGCGGTGGTCCCCGTTACCTTGGTTGGTATGTTCCAAATTTATTTATTATATGTTAATAAATTTTTTAAATAGTTGTAAATTTAAGTTGATTTGCGGTTAAAGAATTAATTGAATTAAAGTACATTTCCATATTGGATTAATGTGGCATTATATTCATTTTGAAGTATGAAAGGTAATGTTCATCACGAATTCATATTCATGCACGTTTCATATTCTATTGATTTTTTCTAACTATTATCTCATTCATATTTTTCTGCCTTGATCACTTTCACATTTCAACTATTCAAAAAAACACCTTTCTCTTTATTTCATAAAACTTTCATTTATTATCAATATATTCATTTTTCATTCTTATTATTAGCTATACATTCTCTCACCTACTTTTATTCGGCCTAATTCTTATATACCTCTTGTATTTGCATCTAAGCATTTATTTTTACACGTTACAACTTTGGGTATTCTTTCTTTTCCATAACTTCTTCCTGCAGTAATTCATCCATTAACAATTCACATTTAATGCACATGCATCATTCATGCCAGCCTGTTCATATTCATATTTGTTAAGAACAAAACCTCTTCGTTTCTTTGAAAAGCTTACTGTATTTTTGTATTATTTTGATACCTTCTCACTTTCCCACCTGTTGACTTTTCAATTTCCCACTAGAGAACAAAACCAAAATACATACAGATTGTTTCTCATTACTCTATCTGAAGTTTTCTTCTCACGCTTTCTCCTCAAAACTACAGAAACTCCAAAATTCCTAAGCCCACAAATCCACAGATTCTCGAATTCCAAACTCCATTCCTTCTCTCTTCAAACTCCAAAATCCGTCCCTCCTCTCTTGCTTCATCTCTCTAAAAAAAGAAGAAGAAGAAAACTCAGTTTGTTCGATTTGCGTTGTAGTGCTTTGCTTTGCTATTGGATTGTTGCTATGGATAGGATTGCTTAGCTTGCCGTGCATGGATTTCAACTAGGATCTATCTATTTGTGTTATAAAAACCTCTATAACCTCGAAAGGTGAGCAATCAATCATGATTAACATTTTTATTGCTAGGTAAATAAACATTGATTGAAATGTCATGAGAAAGGTTTGCTTTAGATAGAAATATGTGATATATGTTGTTATGTTCCCTTGAATTTGTGTTATAACATTCAAATGCATATGTTGTTTTATATGTCACAAATAGTATGTTATATTGATTTGACTAATTGTCACATATGTATGTTAAATATGTCACATATGATATGTAAAAAATGTGTTATGTTAGAATTTTTTTTTCATATGCCATGTTGAAATACGTCACATATGCTATGCTGAAAAAAAATGTGTTAGTTAATAAAATCATATGTTGCACATGCTATGTTAATAATATGTCACATATGCTATGTGGAAATAATGTGTTATGTTTCGGAAAAATGATATGCCATGTTATTTTATTGTAAATCACCTTGCAAATTACTTGCATATATGTCATGTTATATGGTTATATGTTACGTTAGTGTATGACATGTCAAAATTTGAAATATGCACTTATGTCGTTTTCGATATGTGACACACGTGATATGTTAGTTATGCATGTGTATATATTAAATTGTTAATTATGCACACATGTTGGTCAGTGACATGTTATGTTATGTATGTTATTATTGTTCTCACACTTCAAGTTTCCCGATAGTTAGTAAAATCACTTTGGATTAAAATGATGTATACTCGATATAAAACCACTTTGGGTTTAAATAAATTGATTTGGAAATAAAATTGGAATATTATAAGCTTAAATTTATGTTTGAACTTGAAATTATGAAATTGAAATTTAATTGATTTAACGAATGTTTTAATTGGATTTTTTGATTTAAACTTTGATTATAACTTAATAGCTTTAAGAGAAAAATTGAGATCTGAAGTTGGATTTAATAATGAATCAATTGGAAATGAACATAAAAATGATTATTTGAACTAAACCGATTTATAGTGTGAAAGATGATATTTATTTGAACCTAAGCATTTAACTTATTGAGTTATCTGTACATTTCACTTGAGTTAACTTACTTACATAAGAATGTTAGTCTTGACTCGAGTGTTTTTGTTTTACTTTACGCTCGGGTCAGACCAAGTATTTTAGTTTAGCGAAGAAACTAATTTCTTAAGGCGAAGACGAAGTCGAGCTAGTATAACCATTGTTTATTCTGCTTGAAAAAAATGTAAATCCGTTTTTGTTGAAAATAGTTTCATGAACTATTTATATATTTATTTTTTGTATTATATTTCATCCTTACGTTGCGAGATTCTGTATTTTGTTCGTTTGAATCTTATTTCATTTGAATAATCTGATTAATAATCCGTCTTTTGGATAGTTTGAGTTAGATATGTATGGTTTATTGTTGACTTAAACTATCCAAAAAGGTGGGTCGTTACTATGGTTATAGGTACAATAAACCCTTTATGACGGAGCGTATGAACTCAAAATTATGAGTGATATTTAATATAATATGTCAATAATAAATTCATGTCCAAACCTTAATTAAAAGCTTTAAGTTGGAATGTTCCAAACAAAAAGGTTGTGGTTGATTCAACGAAAGGCTAAGTACGTCATCTTCAATAGCGTTGTAATAAGAGCAACGTATATAGATATAAATGCACAAATTTATAAGAGAGCTAAGGGTGATTTTAAGTACTAAGAATACTACATCATTATTATATGATAACAATGTAATAATAAGAGCTCATTGAAATTCAAGAAACGTACTCCGAATAGTTCCATATGATATAGGTAGTTTATCAACATTAGGGAGAGTTGATTGACATTGTAGTTAATTAAATCTACATAGCAGATCTACTCATGAAGGGTCTAACTCGATCAATTCTCATCAAACTAATTGAAGAGATGTAATAGAGATTCCATAATTAACCCTAAGTGCATGTGGGAGATTGACAGAGTTTGGGGTATGCCGTAGGGGCATGTGATTTGTTATATATATCTAACTCGATAACTGATCTTTTTTTAAATTAAAAGTTTTTTCTTTCTATTTTATACTTGATATAATATGTTCTATTAATTAAGAAATTTAGTTAAAAGCATATTTAATAGAAAATCCATAAATGGTATGTTTTGTGGTAGTAGTTATAATTGTAATCATGAGTGATCTATCAAAATAAAATAAACATATCGTTTTAAATATTCCGACCCAAGGTGTATCAAGATTGGATATCAATGCACCCGTTGAGACTAGAGCACGTAACGCTCTACAAATGTTAGGCAGTGTATTACTCATAACTGCTAAGGGCACCAAAGGGTTACGTATTGGTAGTTATTGGATAACTTTAGAATGACTCACTCGATGGTTTGTTGTTGCTTAATATAACTCAGTCAAATAGAAAATATTGATGTAAAAAATTACAATGTTGTCTCGACTTGAGAATACTATTGATCTTTAACAAGCCCTACTTTGATTATAGTTAAATCATGATATGATGTCCATCGAACGATTATAGTAGGGTCGAGTTGAAACATTGGAAGTGAAACACTATTCAAGGGAGGATTCGTCTCCTCGTTTATATGGGTTTAGTATCACGGTCAACTAAAGCCAACTCAAAGTCAAAGTCTTTGGCCTAAGTATTTTGGTTAATAATTATTGTTATTATTGAACCATGGACTTTGTGTTTGAACTGTAGAGTTAAATATAGATGATATTGGAATTTTGACATTACAAAATTCCATAAGTCCAAAGTGATATTGTTTTGACGAAGAGAATTGGTGTAAATAATAGTCACAACCGGGTAACTCTTAATAAAGTAAAATTAGATTTTGCTGAAACCAAGTAAGCGATAAATTTGACCAAAATTTCGCACCATCAGCTAAGTAATATTTGAACGTTAGTATTCGAATAGTTCGACATTAATCGCTAACCAAATTTGCACCTAAAGAGATGCATAACCAAATCGTTGAATTCTCCTTTGACCACATGATTTAATTAATTTTTAATAGTTATAAACTTATTAGATTAATTACTATTTATGAAATATTAGTTATAAAATTTTATTTTTAATTGTTAAAAAATATTAATAAATATGTTTATAATAGTTATAAATATAGTAATTGATATATAATATCGATACACGTTTAAATTGGATTTGAATGCTTTGAATATTATGTGTGCCTTCAATAGGTATGAAGCCCATATGGGGGATTGTGAGTTCGGCCATGCATAGACCCTGTGGGGGTAGCTTGGATATGTAGAATAGGCTAGGGTTTTGATAGGATAATGAAAAAGAATATGAAAGAGAGGAAGTGGATCTAGATCCTAACTTATCTCTCTAGCCTCTCCTCTGTAAATAGATCATAACCCTCGTTTATTTTTCCAACGCTTTGAAGCCTCCACTATCCTTACCTCTGGCCAAAATTCATCTTCCCCTCTCCTTTATTTCCCAGCTTCAATAAAATTAAAAAAACATTATTAGATAGTAGATGATCTGTAATTTTGGAGATAACACCTTCAGAATTAGAATTTGAGTTTGGAGTTTATTTCGACGCTTCAAGGAATAATCCTTTGGCATTGGTGAAAGATAATTATCTAATCTATGATTATATACTAATATTTAGATAGTTTATATAACATATATTGTCTTGTTAGTTAGGCGACGATTCTAGTATATTAATATATTGTCATATTCAGAATGGTTGTATGATTATATTCTTATATATATATATATATATATGTATGTATTTAAGGATATAAAAATAAAAAAATTATGACATATACATGCCTTGATACTAATAGCTTAAGATAAAAATGATATTTTTTAATTTAAATTAATTTAAAATAAATTATTTAAATAATATAATCATTATAATTAAAGCACTCAACATTATAGTATACAAAATATGTTTTAAAATTATATATAAATAGTTTTATACCTAAAATAATTTTTAGCATAAAAATATAAAAGAATGATATGTATGTATATATTAAATATCAATAAAAATGCCTAAATTTAAATTTAAATTTAAATTTAAATTTTCTTTTAAATTACAAAAATATATACCAAAATATTAAAATCCTAAAATATAATCTAGATTTTTTGTAAAATATTAAAATACAAAATTATAATTTCAAGACATATTGATATTATTATTAATTTCGATCGAAATTTTAAATTAAAAAAAATTGCCCTAATTTTTATTAGGTAAGTGTATATATATGTATGTTATGTTTCTTTCATATATATTTATGCATATATATTTATTTATTTATCATCAAACTATTTATAAGAATATATGTATATATGATAATATTTTATAATGAAACAATTAATTTTGTTTTCGATTTTAAAACAAAAATAATAATTAAATTTTATAATATATTTTAAATGTTTTTTATACATTATATATATATATTATAAATTCCACGTATACGTACATATATGTATATGTGTGTGTGTATTTGCAATATTTTATATACATAATTAAAGCATATAAGCATACATTTGAATGATATATTTGTATACTAAATGAGTTAACATGTCTGTTGCGGTGTAATTCCAGCACTTACCCATGGGTATGTTAAACCTTGCATGGATTGCTATGTGACACATGCGTGCGCGCACACACATATGTGTATATGATATACATGTATATATATTAATATTAATTACATAATATAAACATATTATAAATATAAATAAAATATTGGTTCTATTGAAAATAAATTAAGAAACATTCTAAATAATTTAGACTTCTTTGGTCCAATAAAGATTCAATATGGTACTTTTTTTGAAATTCATTTATTTCTTCCGCTGCGAACTAGCCCAGTTCCAACATATTAAATAATTAATTTTGATGGTAGTCAAAATTATTAATATTAATTAATAATTTGAGGACTCGTCATACTGATAATAATGAAATGGTATATTATTTAATTGGTTTAATGGACGTAATAAATAAATAAATTTTGGCGTATGAAAATATATTAAGGTGATATTTTTATAGCATCTGATAAAATAAATAAACCGGCGGAGCCTCCATTTAATATGCACAATTTCTTCACTCCTCCATTAAAATTAGATCTTCTTAATGGACTTGATAACCCCATTATGAAGTTCGAGAATAATTCGTTCATAAATGAAGTTGACGACTTAAGGTATGATCAACCGACAGGACCATTGAATGTAAATCTCATTTCATGATTATTTATATGTACTTATTTATTTATAAAATATATTTTAAATAGGTAGTTTAGATTGAAATCATTTTAAATCAAAATTAAGTTATTTATACATTATTTTATAAATTTAAGTTGATTTAAAAAAAATTGAATTGAATTAAATAACTAAATTTTATGTACATCTATATCTTATACAGGCATACAATTATTCACATAAGCCGCTCGGATTCATAATCAACATCATCGACATTTGGCACTCAAGTTCACAAACCGTCAGCACTTAAGGAGAGCTACTCAAAACTGGTGGCAATAGGTGCAATCTTTCATGCCAGAGAATTATGGTTTGGCCATGGAGTGATTGGCTTCGGCGATGAGCATATAGGGAGAGTTAACATGCTAAGATGGTTATGGCGACAGGGTTAGTGGAGCTCTCAGTAGCCTCTAGTGATGAGAAAATTTACAAAAAGATTGAATTATAAGGCAACATGGATTTTTTATCAAGAAGAAGAATGTATGTGCTAAATAGCACTTTAACCACTCCTATTCTATCAATTACAATTTAATCCTTATAATTTATAGTTCTTGTAATTTTCACGTACAAGCTCTACTTTACGTGCAACTAGCACCATTGGGTTCATATTAAATTTTAAGTTATCCTGATATTACTTAATTCTACATTGCATACAAGAATATGACATTGTAAATTATGAAAGTGCATTTGAACTATCAAGGAGATTTTACAACTATATCTAGGACCAAAAACATATATTTGACTTGATGATCCATATTTTCATAGCTTTTGAAATGTTGTCAATCTGCCTTGCTCTCTCCTTGATACTCTGATTTAACAACTCCTCCCGCCCGCATAAAATTTTATACTAGATATACACATATATATAGTTGTCATCATTAAAACATAAAACCAAGGTTAAAATAATCTCTCCCATTTTGATGATGACAACTATATGAATTATTGATTAAGAACATATGCATATCTCCCCTTTAATACGTGCTCCCCCATCAATATTCTCTGTAACAACTATGTTGTTAATTACTTAATCAATTAAATTTAATCAAGGATAATTAATTTATGATTGTATTTTGTGAAATTTAATTGTGGAATTAAATTTAGTGTTGAAAATAATTGATTATATTTAATTAAGAATTGAGTTTCATTTCTTAAAAAGGATTTCAATTTAAAACTTTTCAAATATTATTAAATCGATTATTTGAATTTGATGTTTAGATTAAAGTTTTAATATTAAGAATTTTTGTTGAAATGCAAATTTTAAATTGCTAATTGGTTTTTTTCAAATTTGAGAAATTAATGATTAATTTTGTCAAAACATTACTAGAGAGAATTTTGGTTTATTAACGATACAATTAAACAAATATTAGTAAACACTTAGAAGAATTTGCAACATATTGCTTATTGGATCCTAACCAAACACTATTTGGCTCTAATAGAAGCTAGTGTAAGAAGAAAATAAAACTTGTGTTCGTTTTCTTCTCCTTCCATTTTCTCTACCAACACCTTACTCTAGACCTTATTTGGTATAACTTACTCTCTTTACCCTTATTTGGTAGTTTCTCGAAGGAGCTGGTCTGGAAAAACCTTCTGTATAAGGTTCGAAATTGTGAACCAAGGTAGAGTAGACCGATGATCCTGTAGTCATTTAGCCGGCTATGGAAAGAAAAAGCTTGTTCTCTTTCTCCAGAATGAAATTCACACTCTCGAAAATAGGAAAGGGACACTTGTTTCTCTCGCGCTTGCTTGTGTGAAGGCGCTAGGACAGAGTCCTTTTCGCAAGGTCCAAAAGCTTTAGTCAAAGCACTCATTCTCGGCTTCGGATTAAAAAACCCAGACCGATCCCATCCAGCACCGGAAAAGAAAGCAGAGAATAATGGGTTAATAAGGAGATGACTAGAAAGATAAGAGCCAGAGTTCAGGCCGCTACATAACCTCGAGCTGTGATTCCCTTTTCTTCTCATTCTATTCTCAGTTCAAGAATCAAAAAACTAAAATCTTCTAATTATCAAACCTAGCTCTAAATCATTATAAATCTAGTACAAATCATAGAGCTTTTGTTCAACAGATATGAAAATCAATCTCAAGTAATCTTCTCTATCCTCTAATGAGTTTAATTCATTGATTAATTACAGTTTTGGTCTAGGGTTGTGAACTTTTCTCATTCAATTTCTGAGTTTAACCTAGGTCTAATTGATGAGAGGTGCTAGCATATGAGAATTTGGGTATCTAGCATTAATTCAAGCTTATAATGGTGAGTTAACCCTCATGAACCAATCTCTAAAATTTTGGTTTGCATGTATTTGTTGTCCGATGAATGATTGTAAATTTGGATGATTGTTTGGTTGTTGTTTGCTGAAAATTGTTTATGAAAATTGCTGCAGTAAAACAGTGATATCCTAGTATAAAATGATCCAAATTGGTTCAATACTTTTGTAGCTGAAATTTCTTTCAATTAGCTACAAGTTGTCTTTTAGTCACGTTTCGAAAATTTTCTATTTAATAGGTTGAAATCGAGTTTGAATTTTACAACGTAGTTCTGCCCTGTATATTTGCTATGTTGAAACTTGAAATCAAAAATATACGTAACTTTTGATTGGTAGATCAAAATTGAATGTGATATTTTTCATTTGAATGGAATTTTTATAAGGAACAACTTTCATGTTTTTTGTTTTTCCTAATGTTGAAGTTTAAATGGTTAAAATACTCGTTTCTTTTTGTTGGCCTGTCAATGAAAACTAGTTTTAATAAATTTAAATTTAAGAAATTGTTTTGGCGATGACTTTTTCGTTGCTTATCAAAATTCAATGCTTCTTGAAGTTCTGGAATGCGTAGACTTTTATTGACCACTTTTATGTTTTAAGTTTTCTAAAATTATGAGATTTATGTGGTCATAACTGCAGATCTTTAGACTCTAAATTTGATTAAATGAAATATGTTGATAAGCTCGCATATAAGTAATTTTATGAAAGAGAATTATTTATATTTATAAATCTTACAATTATTTATAAATTAATTTAACAAATATGAAAAATGATTTTTTAACAAGTTATTTTACATATTAATCATGGTTAGTAAAATATTTGTGGATTTGGAAATATGACTTTGGAAATACAAGTCTAATCTATTTTACATAAAAATGATTATAGATTTGGAATATAAGTATTATGGTTTTATTAAATAAATAATATAGGACTCATGGGATTTGAAAATGTAGTTTTGAAAAGTATAAAATTTGTTTATTTCTAAATAAAATGGTTATATTTTAATATGGATTAAGAAGAATAATTAAATATTGTTTTAAAGTATAGTTTTATGAATAATACAACTATATGGAAATTTGAGACAACTTTGTATATATAAGTGGAATTCTGGAACAAACTCAGGGTTATATAATATTTTATTAAGTAACTGAACACTTATTTAAAGTTAAATATTAAGTGGATTTATGGAAAATTATAACAAGCGTTTTTTTAAACAACTAAAATCAAAGAGGAAAATTGTTTTGAGAATCCAAATTCTATAATTTAGGAAGTACTAATAATTGATTTAGTGCTATCGATTGGTTTAAATGCTTTCAATTAACGCTTTGTCGAATATGGTATATGTAACGCCCCACTCCGAGGCCCACATTAGCAAAGTGTATTACAAGGTAATACCGTCTGCTAATACGGAGAATAAAGCTCGATAGGAGCGACCATCTATAGCCTTGTCTTAACTATCTACCGAATACGTCGACAAACGTAGCATTATTTTTTCTCATATGTACCGACATATCAAATAAATACTTAATGCAAAACTATAATGGCTATAAGATCTAATAGAACAAAATACAACAACTCAAATGTAAAACATCACAGAACAGCAAAATGACATACATATGTCTAAATACAAATACATCTCCAATACAAATCCACAATGATACAACTAAGTTGTATGACGACCACTACTCATACATGAGCCCAAAAGAATAATACATAGATCAGAGTGTTAATAGATAAGGACAAAAAAAAGCTAAATAAGATAGGCTAGCAGATATGCAGAAAGCAAAATCCATGCGAAAGCAAAAGCAAATAGGCTAAGTCCGAAGCACCTAACCTGAAACACCTCGGTCTGACCGAAGTATAAAAATACATGGGCCAGGCTAACTAAAAAAATTAGTTAGATAATCTAAATGATAATGAACATGCAAGGTCATAAGTACCGCAATAATCTCTAAAAGAGATAACTCGATCATCTAACAAAAGATGAATCATAACAAGGCTCATAGCATCGGCAACTCAAATAAAAAAAGGATATGAATATCCCAAATCAAGCCAAAAAGGCAAATAACAAATACCAATGAAGGTAGCACCAGTTTCCACAAGGTAATTACTACGTATCGAGTGGTTCAAAAAACCTACTCTGAAAGACGATACTCTAGGGAAATTTAAATATCAATGAAACAAAAGATGCACGTGCTCGGTAATGTATAAACAAGGATCCACAAGCCTGAATGCGACAAACCCAAGTATCTCTCGAGCGGCGACGAAGGATCAACTCCAAAAGCGATACTATAGGGCAACAAACCTGAAGGCAACAAGGCACAAACCGTAACGCAATAAACCCGAAGGCACAAACCCGAAGGCAACAAACCGTAGTAGCGAAGGTCCGGAGGCCCAGTACTGGACACCACTAACTGATAATATGTGTCACAAACCACTCGAATAGGAACCCGCAAAGTGTTAATGTGTATCCCATACCACACGCTCGCACTAAATGGTTTACTAACCATTAGTCAATTCCACACTCAAAGCAGTACAAAGTTAACATCATCTCATTGGTAAACCAGACCCAAAGGTCAAAACGATCAAACGAATAGATTAGGAATTAACTGAGAAGATAAACGCATGTGTTCATAGCATACATTTTATCTAATCACTTAATTCTCCTCCCACTTCGCTCGTAGTGCAAAAATGTATGTTTTATATAGAAATTAAGTTGAAGAAAACAAGTTTTAGGAACGTTTCGAAAATTGCTTTAGAAATTGCCTTTGAAATTCTCTTAATATAGAGTATATAATTTTATACTAAAAAATAATATATAATAATAATTTAAAAAGCATATTTATTTGAATTTTTTTTAAAAAACAATATAATGCCTTTGTATGAAATCCAGAAAGAAATATCAAGAAAACATCAAAATAATAGAAATTACAACAAGTGTTATCCGTTTAAAACAAGCTGCGACCCAACATTCGACAGCAGATTTGAACAAGTTAACAGTGTCAAAATAACTTGAAATTCTGTAGAAATGTAGTTCAACATTCTACTTCAATCTGCAACAAGAATCATTCAAATCCGATTTGAAATGAAGAATCTACGCCATTTCAAACTTGGACTAAAAACAAGGTTAAATCGTTGAATTCCAACAGGCTGTGGGTTCGAGTTCGACAGCAGTTTCGAAATAGCAAACGAACCCAGATTGTCATTAAATTTTACAAGAATGTAACTCAACATTCTTACTTCAATCTGAAAAAGAATCACTCAAATGCGATTTGAAACGAATGAGTTACGCTGTCTCAAACATGAACTCATGCAATAATTGCAGCAGTTCAAAAACCAAAAGTGTACAGGCCTAAAACCATCTTGGGTTCAACTTACAGGCACGAAACATAGGATCAAATTGCATGGGATTGAGCTCAAAATTGGTATCATGTAGTAGAAAACGTTATCTTTCAAATAAAAAAAGAATCATGTAATTTGGATAAAATATGAGAAAGTGATGATGTCTCAAAGTTGAACCCAGACGGTGTTTTCACTGTAAAACTCTGGGCAAAAACATTGTCCAGGTCAAAGTTTGGCAACATATTTATATAAGCTATCTATGTTGAAATGACAAAAAAATTTGTATATAGTTGAGAACTTCATCTTTCAGAAAAAAAATCATGCAATTCAAGTAAGAAACGAAAGAGATATGCTGTCTCAAACATGGACTCAGGCCATGTTTGCAACAACTCAGAAAACAAAATGTTCACAGAAATTTTTTACGCCGTGCATTGAATTTGTAGTGCATTTTTCAGGCATCAAACGAATACGTTTTGTAATGAAATTTGACATTCATATACTAGAACACACATGCTATCAACTGAAGAAAATCCGACAACATTTTATTGCCTGAATTAAAAGAAAATGATGTGCAAAATGACATACAAACTCAGATTTCACAAAAACAGAATATGAACATAAATATTGAAGCTATTTTTGGTTATATTTTGCATTTTGAAGCTTTTGCTTCAGCTAGCAATTGTGAGCAGTAACTCACCTTGTTGTTGTTGAGAAAAATCCCGAATTTAAGCAAAAAGTTAGGAGCTTTGAAATGGATACGGCTTCAAGAACTTGTAAAAAACAAAAAAGAGCCATGCAAACCCAAATTAAGTGATTACATACAAACCCAATCTCAAAACTAGATTTTGATGAAATTATTTGTATTTTGGAGTTGATTACCTGTTGAATTCTCTCTAGATTGATTAAAACAACCATTATTGAAGAAAATTGAAGATTTTAGCTCTAGGTTTTAAAGAGGAAAGGTTTTTTTTGTTTTGGTTTATGTTTACAGTAAACAGAGAAAAGAACGTATGTAAGAAGAACTTCTCATTTCTTTACAGGCTAAAATGATAATGGGCTTAGAACCAAACCAAATTAGTTAGCTAAAGAAATAATTATCTTAATGACACATATATACACCTATGTTATGTGAAAACAATGCATTTTCTTTCAAGTTTCTATATAAATAAAATATGTAAATTTACATACATATTAAATAAGATATTTTCCATCATATAAAAAGCTAATTTTTAAATTTTAAATACATTTTTATTATCAAAATCTCTTATTTTACAAAATACACAATTTTACACAAATAAGTGTATAAAACCTTATTTTCCGCCTCAAAAATTCTACAAAAATAATTTTCTTACATATAAAATTATGACAAACCAATTCAATTCAGTTTTATAGCCAAACTCATTTTTAAACCAAATTTCACCTTTTTATTTAAATAAAAAACCTTTAAAAATAAAATACTTCCTTTAATAATTATTAAAAGAAGTAATTAACAATAATTAATAAAATTGTTGCATTTTCTCCAAATAAAAATCATTTTCCATTCATTATTAACCCAAACAAATAAAATAAAGCTTTTAAACTTTATTTTCGCATTTTATTTTCCAAAATTCATTGTTTATTCCAAATAAGCAATTTAAAATCTCTAATTTTATTTTAATTCACAATATTAAATCATAACTACCGTTATAATTTAATATTTACACATAATATCAAAAACTAGGGTTGTTACAGTATAACTCATTGAATAGAATGTTTGAGTAGAATTTACTAACCCATCACCGAATACTCAAATTCCACCATGTAGTATAGAATGCCTTGGTTAAATTCTTGTGATCGTATTTGGGAAAGTACTTAACGCTCTGCAGTTTTATTCTCTTCCAACCACCAATTTCACCATCAAATCATCATACTAACAAAACTATTCTGACACCCTACTATTCTTAACATTTAAAATTAGCGATACACGGTGTTAAAATATGCTCGCATACTAATTTCAGATATTAAAAGCAATGGGTCATTGGTTATATAATTAAAAACCTAAACATAAAACAGCAAGGGAAAACCTCACAATGGAATTAAAAAATCGTATATCTCAATAACGAATAACATATAAGGCTTAGGTGTAGGAATCAGACCTGACTCGACGAATCCAGACCGACCCAGGTGGTTCTCGGTTTTAGGCGGATCGGATTTTGTCGAGTCCAAACTATACATTATAAAACCTAAACCCGACCCTTCGGTTTGGGTTAGATCATTTTGAGTCTCGTTGGGTAATAACACTAATAATGCACATATTTAAATGTTCTTCTATTAGGTCTTTCGGGTTAGGTCAGTTCGGGTTAGGTTTGATCGGTTCTTTATGGTATTTTCATCACCAAAACCTGACCCGAGATGCATCAGGTTCAGTTTGGGTTGGGTTTAGGTCTTTTCGGATCAGTTCGGTTTGAGTTTGTGATTCTCGATTCTAATTGCTAGTTCTAAAAAGGCTTAATAAAATAAATGAAACATTTATATTCATCTATACAGTAGTCATTATTAAATTTATAAACAAAACAATATTAACACATGAGAGACAATCTAAGCATGCAACCTGTAAGCGTAGTTGAAACGACCTGCAAATTCATCACTTTAGAAAAAATTTAAAATATAATTTTTTTAACATAAATGATAATGTTTCGAACAATAAATAATATTGGTAATCTTATTTTGAATAAATATTTAGAAAAATATATACTTTGAAAGATATATTGTTAAAATGTCCAAAATCCATTTTATCAATAAACAGCTCTTAGAACATCTGACATAGTGCACGGAGCAGGATACATACATCATTTATCTATATAAGTAAGAATATGTAATAAAATTTTATATTTTTTGGAATTTTAATCCCTTTATGACATCACTAACGATATCATTATTTTGGAATAAATGATTTTTGAATTTAAATTAAGTTTAAACGATTTAATAATTATTTTTCTTATTAAATAAGCCCTTCTAATTATTATATAATGATAAATTTATATATATAATAAGAAGTGAAAATATGACCGAAAATTAAAATCAGAATCCATAACGATTCAACATTGAAAAGTTGTGCAAGTTATGAATCATTATGACATACATATGAACATACACATGTGCACATACATATACATGCACATACATGTTACTTGAACACATATATACATACAAATATACTTATACACTTATATATGTTACAAAATATCTAAGATATTTTCCTAAAATTTCATCCTTAAGGAATCTAAAGTCAACCTCTTACACCCAAAGTACATGCATATGGAGTAGCCACATGGAGAGGGGATGTTTGGGTGTGCATGGTGATGGAGGAAGAGGGTGTGGTGACGATGAAATGGTAATGCGTGCACACATAAATATCATGGTATTTTTATTCACTTCTTTGCATATAAATACCGCCATCCATCTTCACTTCATATGCTCATAAATTCCTAATCTTCTTTACCACCTTATACTTCATTTTAATGGCTTCCTACCTTAGTAAACTAATGAAGAAAATTATGGCAAAAAATAGTTAAAATTAGTATATATATTATACAAACACCTCCAAATCAAAGCAAATCCACTCATTTATCCCCTTTAAATCCATGGCCCCACCGTCCACCATCCTTGGCTAAGCCCACCTCCATTAGCAAGCAAAGGACGAGCCTTACCAAAGGTCTAAGGATCGATTACATAGGCTTCAGTGTGATCGTAGCGAAGCTATAGCAAATTTTCGCAAAGTTAGAAATGAATTCAAGTGAGAAACTCTATTTATATAATGATATTTTGGATGATGTATAAGTTTGGTTATACTTGGTTGTGATGATTGTGAACCATGTTTGGATATGATAATATGTTTGTTTGATGTGTAAAAAATTAACGTTTAGTACACATTGAACATCACAAAAGAAATCGCTTTTCTTTAATAAATGAAATGGGGCATAATAAACCTCTTTAAAATGGTTTATAAATGTTTTATAAACACTAAAATCCAATTAGGTAAGGTATGAACAAGTTATGAAAATTGAATCAAAAATAGGCACGTCGCGTAATTGTAGTTCGCGATTTCACCCCATAATAGTTTAAATCTAATTATACGATGGATTCGGAGTCGGAATTCTTTGGAATAAGAATTTTTTGAACTCTTATAATCATAGTTTTCACGCAAAAGAAAATGATTGAGACTTTGTTTAATAGATTTGGAAAAATGAGCAAACCATATTTTCAAAATAGTCATGCTTTTGCAGTTCGAAAACCAAAGCGATAAATTCGTTAAAATTGATATTTTTAATTCTTTGAAAATATGGAATATACTCTATAAATATATTAAAATATTTTAAAGTCGAAAAGTTGTTTTGAAAAATAAGCCATAAAAGCACTATTCGTGGCACTTTTTGCAATAGTTTTAATAACTTTTGAAGTACGGTTTTAAACTTAAATATTCTTTCCCAGTTCTTTTATAAATGTTTTCAAATGAATAATTAAGTATTTAAAGACATTGTGGAGGCTTTATAATTTATTTTAAAGACTTTAAGTAAATGATTTAAAGAAAAGCTATTATAATCAAGTGATTTAATCTTGGCTCTAAAAGCCGATGAGTAGACTGGATTTTTCTATTCGGATGATCCGAAAGAGAGGTTCTTAAACTAAGGAAATGTTCAGGAGCAACCAATGCCCTAGCTCACCTAGCCCCTTTTCTAGGCGAGGGATAGATAAGGTCGAAATATCGAAAACAAGGCAAGTATAATAGATTAAAATTTTCCAAATTTACTACAACTTGGATTATATAGAAATAATCTTCTTACATTTGATATTAAATTCAAAGGAGGGAATCCGTACTATCCATGCGAATGCAAAAGACCACTATTCGATGGATAGTAAAGGTTGAATACAAAATTTGATGTTGAGTAGAATTAGTATAATTTTTATCGACCCTTTTTACTCAATAAGTTTTTGCAATGTGATTTACGATAAATGATTTTGATTTGGTATTTTTAAAGATAAAGAGAGGTTTAATGATTCCATATATACTGGAAAAGAACAAAGTTTAAAGATTTATATTTGTAGATGAGATATTTTGTTTGATAAAAAATATTGATAAATGTAATGATAATCACCCTCAAACTTAATATCTGTTATCGATGATTGGTCGGAAGGAAGCAGGACCAGATTTGGATGATTCCTATTCGAAAACTACTTCGAACCAATTTACGCCTTTGAAGGTGAAGACATAGAATGAAGGGTTTCTTGTCACTGACCCTTGGGGAAATTTCCCATTTTACACACACACACACAAATATATATATATATATATATATGGAAGTAGTATCTTCGTTTTATCTTCGAAATGCAAGGACTACTTATTACTAATCCTAGGGGTAATTCCTGATAGGATGTAGAAGGAGAAGTGCCTTTGGTTCGTCCCATTCCTGGATAACTTGTTTAGATGAGTGTTTGACATTGCATTTCTAAAACCACATAAATTGATCTCTACAAACGTACATCTATTTGGTGGTGTAGGAGGTAACTCTCCTATACCTAACACCCTTCTCTAAGACCTACGAGCTCAAAGGTAGTACATTTGTGAAAATCAATAGTGTTTTATGGAATTAGCAATGTGGCATTCAAAGTGTAATGTGTTATGAGAAAGGGAATCATTACCTTAGGCCTTATTGCTCGGAAATGGTTTAAACAAGGCATGTCGTAAGGCAATGTGGTTCGCAACCATTAAGGTATGATCACCACCTTTCATGATTACTCTCTATATGTTGAGTATGTTGTGTATGCTATGGGATCCCATATATGTCGGTTACGACCGGGGTGAGGTCATATTCGATTCTATTCGCCACTAAATGGGTCTTCAAATATGCCGGTCTTGCCAGGTGCAGAGGTTTCAATGGTGTTGATCCTCCATACATCCCTTTAGAGATACCGTACGAAAGGTAGTTCCTTACCTGCCATTGTATGGAAATCCATTCTCCAACAAGTGCCTTTAAACTTGATTATAGAACCAATTATGCTGGAATTTGATCAATGTAAAAATTTCGGGTAAGATTATATAAGTTTACTAGAAAAGTGTTTTCAAAAGAATGTTATTAAAAACAATATTCCCTGATTTTACGTGGTAAAGATTTTGGTTATCATAAGGTGAAAAACCATTCCATGTTCATATGCAACGCGGTCTTATGAGATACCTTTTATTTTGAAATATCCATATTTGAGTTTCTCATACCTATCCCATGACTGACTCGGAGTTTATTTTACTTTTCCCTTAAACTCTGGGTGCCCTTTTTTGTGCCAGCCAAGTAGTTAGGTAACTTGGAGCATTTTGGATGTAGCATGAAGCTAAAAGGTCCTATGTCGATAGTCATATATTTCTATTTCCACTATATTATGTGCTATGTATCTACAAGCACTTATGAGGATAGCGAGTTATAACTATCCTTGTTGAATTAGTACTTTCTAGAACTCTAATAGAGAAATTTAGAGTAATTGCATATGCTACTCATATGTATAATTAAATGTTGAATACGGATGTGAGATTCTATTTTGTTTATCTGTTATCTTTACTTTCTTTTACCCTGTGATAATCTAGCCCTCTGGCATTTCGATTTGTGGAACATAAATAACGAGGATGTATTAGTGTCTATTTTTATGGGTCGTGGAAGTGGGTCGTCAATTTTGGTATCAGAGCTTCTGGTTGAGTGAATACCTAAGCCTTGATGGGGTCACTTCATTAGAGATAGGGCTTGCGATACATTAGAATGAGTCTTGTTAAAGAGAGCGCTTATTTGAAATTTTATCTTAATAAGTATATTCTAGTTTTGTACCCATTCCCTAAGATAATTTCATCAATAATTATAAAGAAGTTTCCTTACTAAATGTAGATAGTTGGAGATGAGTAATAGAAGAGGACAAAGGCATTTTATTTTATTATTAAAAGTATCCAAAAAAATGAAACGTATTGTTTTAGGTTTTATTTGTTTAGTGAATTTCGTTTTGGCAAATTGTTTCGGTTTCAAACTTTTCTTAGTTGCTTTATTTATTTTTTCAAAAATATACTAAAAAAAGAAAACTGTATATATCTTGATTTTACTTTCTGGTTGCAGATGCGGAGAAGGAAGAATCATTTGCTTGCTTCGCTTAGCCAGCCAAAAAAATAACCGCTTGCTTTCTTATAAAAAATAAAAAAATTACGCTTTAAAATAAATTGCTAATAATTCTACATGCCCTGGTATCATGTTTTTATCCCTTGTTTTTATTTGCTTTTCATTGTTGGTTGCTTTCGCTTTATTAAATTTCAAAAAAAACAAAAACAAATTTCATTGTAGTTGCGTTGTTAATACACGTTTAATTTGAGTTTTGCATTTCATCTTAGAAATTTGCTAATAATACCAGTTAGACATGTTAAGGGTGTCACAAGCTCACTAAGGGCATAATTGTATATTGACAAATTATCCTCTTTCGACAATTTAATTTCTTGGTGTCTAGGCTACGGCAAAGCAATAACCATTTATAAATATTACGACGATTCGTAAATATTATTGTGGTTGTTTCTCCGAAGGTATTTAAACCTCCGACTGCGTTGCTACGGTGATTTGTAGTGCACCGATAAATTCTATCCGTTACCTGGCTAAGAACTATCTCGTTGCATTAAGACAAAGTGTGATTATACAATTTTGAGTTAGAAGCTACTTAGGGTAGAAAATTTGTACTTAAACCCTTGTATTCATTTAGTTGCATTAGTTCATGCATATTTGAAAAAAAGAAAAATAATTTTCAAAATCCAAAAACAAATTTTTTTAAATATTACTTAACTTAGTTTTTAAATCGTTTCTTTTGAAAATTTTCAACCAAAATCAAAAATCCAAAAGAAATTTTTTTGAGTTAGTTTGTTTTAGAAAAGTAAAAATTCAAAAAATAAAATAAAAAGACTTTTCAAAAAAAATTGAAAATAATAAAATAGAACAAAATAAAAAAATTCATTTGAAAAATAATTTCCTTTTGATAAATAGTTTTCCTTTATAAAAAATCGAAAAAAAAGTCTTGAAAATGTCCGGGTTTCCCTACTTACATGAATTTTACGATAGTTGTGAAAAATCAATATAATCCATGTAATTTCTCTCCAAATTCTTATGGATAAACTATTGTGTAAATAATTCAAATTTAAACAGCAAAATTTTAAAAATGATGAACAACCGTCAACTCTTGAAAAGAGCATTGAAATGATTTCATCTTTACTTGAACTCTCTACACAACAAAATCAAAGGATAAATTATTTGTGTAACTCATGTTTGTGCAAGGACTGAAGTCAAAATTTTCAAAATAATCAAAATTTTAATTACCTTCAAAATTCAAATGATTTCGATTATAGCTTATGCCAATACAAATTCAAACTTCAAAATGAATGTGAAAATCAAAACTAAAATGTGAACCAATTTTTAAATAATTTTGGCAATGAGAATAATTCCAATTATGATGCAATTGATAATTTTCATTCTCAACAAGTTCTAATTGAAAATTTTCAAGTTAATAATTATAAATTTGACTTTATTAAGCGAATGAACGAAATTCACAAAGATCATACAGATTTGTTGTTTGAAACATATATGAAACAACATGAAAAAAAAAATCAAATCCTAACATGTGACCAATCAAATGATAATCCACCTTTTAAAAAAATTAACGATTTTCAAATAACAACTTTTGAAATTGAAAATGACAATCTTAATGAAGTTGTTGAAAATATTGTAATTGAGTTGGATTTCAATTCTTTTGAGAGTGTGGAACCGATTTAAAATTTGATCTTCCTTTTCTCGATTTTCAAAAATTGAATACAACAAATTTTGATTTTGATATTGATACATTGAATGAAGTTGTTGATAATCCGACAAAGGAAGATGAATTTAATGAACATGAATTCTTAGGACTTTTCAAAAATTAGTTGTTGAATTTTGAAGGGGAAGATTTAAATTGCCACTTGGATTTTAAAATCGATAATTCTGAAGAAGTTTTCAATGATAAGTCTGAATTTCAATTTGGTGAAAATATACTTGAATTACGATCAATCGTTCTATCTACCCCAAAATCATCAAAAATAAACAAGTCACACGATTTTTGATAAAACGACATTTGTTTTTCCAAATCAACATTCAACTTTGAAATCATTTACGGTTTGGTTTTCCGAGCTTAAGTTGTGTCTCTCATACTTGACGAGACAAATGAACTGGTTTTTGGAAGACCGTTTCATTCTATAAGAGCATATTTTCTGATGTCTTGTAAATAATAATCTTTTCATGTAAATATAGGTCATATTTTTATTTTATTTTCTCCTTCCACTTGGGTTGATTGTGGAGACATAGTCTAAATCAAGTGTGTGGGGAGGGAGTCTCATCTTCTTTTTAATTTTTCATGGTTTATTTATTTTTTCATTTTTCTTTCCAAAACTCAAAAAAAATCCAAAACAGATTTTCTTTTTAGCATTTGAATTTATTTTAAAGAAACACTATCGAATAATATAGGATTTTGGTTATTAAATTGAAAATTTTGAAAACTTATTGGTCTTAACAAAAATAAAAATAAAGTTTGATCACAAGTAACAATGGTTTAACTAGTATTTATGTAGACTCATAGGTGATAATTATGAACCGTATCCTAATTGAAAATCTTTGTCTAAAATAAAGTGATGGATTTAAAGAATAGGATATAACATTTTTTGTCTTCTAAAGTTAAATGGTGCTAAGATGATTTTGCAAAACTCTCTATCTAAATATATATATATATGTATGTATGTATATAACACACAAAATATATAAAAACAAAAAATATATCTGTATATATATGTATATATGTTTTTATTAACACATAGAGTCATGTGTTCACATGCAAGTATGTACACTCTCCATGCTCTATACCGTTCTAACATAAGCCCAAAAAGCAATGCATGATCGGTATATCTGGCCTCTGTTTTTTCGAGTTAGGTGTATATATGTAAAAATTCTTTCATTAATAACGCCTATAATCAATAAGTGTTCACCCTTGTGTATTCACTTGCCACGCTCTGTATTGTCCTCACATAATCCCGAAAGGCAGTGCATGGTAATATATCTGGCCTTAGTTTATCTGATTTAGCATATGTAAATATTGTTAATATCGATAAAATTTTCAAAAATAAAGAGAGTAAGCAATTGAAATCCAAGCACTATTTTGACTTGTTTGATTTGACTTGTATTCAAAAGAAATGAAATTTCCATTTTGATAAACTTTGATAATCAACCATGGTTCCATTTCATAGTTACGATATGTTATCAACCGAAACAACTAGCCAAAGTAGAGTTTATTTGTTGTGATAACTTTGTTTTTATTGGAAATTTTGACAAGTAAAATGACTAAAATTTCGTAATGATGACCAAAATCTATATTTAACTTATTCGTGTCAATTTGAAAGTAAATCCTTCATTCGTAAATATTTTCAAAAAACTTGCATCCATATCTTTGTAAATAAATCTTGCTTTTAGGAATTTTTCAATTTGTAAATATTTTTCATTTCACATTTGGATTTTGTGGGTAGTATCCAGTGAAAACCCTCACGAGACAACACTCTTCCTGCTAGGGACACCTAGAGGTTTAATGGCTTATTGCATATGCTCAATGCAATCGTGCTCCCTACGAAAATAGATTTATCTTAGTTTTTTTCTTTATTCGAGGACGAATAAAAAGATAAGTATGGGGATATTTGATGTGCATGTAAATGTGCATATTTTTACTTCCATATTTAATCTAATTAAATTAAATAAATGATTATATTGGGTGTTTTTAACATGTTTAAACCAGAATTCAAATTATTTTCAAAACTTTATTTATTCATCTTCATATAGGGGAAAAATGGTCATTTTGAGAATATACTTAATTGAGAATATTTATTTGACATTTTATTTTTATTTATAGGAAAATTGGATGGAAATTTCAAGAAGCCTCATGGAAAATATGCATGCACAAGAAGATAAATAAATGAAGATGGAAATAATTCATTTCATGAAACATGGAGGACTCCATCTACCCACTTACGATGATGTATAATTAGAAGCTAATGCACATGCTAATAGAGTTTAAAGCTACATACGCATTTAAGTGGAGGATTAACACATGCTAATGATTACTTGGTGGCCACACTACCTCAAAGGTAGTTTGTAGTTACCAAAAAGTGGATTAGGATTTCAAAACATGTATATATATCTCATATGTTCATGTAACTCTTCCTCTTAGCCTCTTTAGTTTAGTTTAGGCTCAAAATAAAATACAAGCTCTCTTTTCTTTCTTTTTATGCGACTTTCCTTTTTTATGCAATGTTAATTAATGTTTTTTTATTTACATGCTTTTTCCTTTCATGTTAGTAGTTAGTTTATTTTTCATGCAAGTAGAATTAGCTTTTATTTCATAGTTTAATTAGCTCTCCTTTTTACTTTGCTCTCCGTTTTCTCTTGTTTTTGTTTTACGTTGCGTGCTACAATTGTTGATATGATAACAAATATGAGAGGCTAAGCCTCTTCAATTTAGGGATAATGTAGCTCTCTTAATCATGTAGCTTCAGCATAATTTGATAATTAGTGATCTCTTTTTGTGCTTAATGGAAATTTTTGAATAAGTTTAAATTTGTTGTTTTAGCTTTGAATGTGATAGTCTATGTGCTTGACACCAAATATGCTATGCTTAAACAAACAATAAACACAAATTACATCTTCATCTACTTATGATTATGGTAATGAAGTGAATGTTTAAATCAAAATTTGATGGTCTATATTTCTAATCAATAGTTAATAGTCCATGCTTAAAATAGATTTTATTTTCAACTTCATTGTCATTTTTAAAGAATAGATTTTAGAAGGGGAGTTAGCAACACTACGTCCACCAACGATGGATCAAATGCAACAGTAAGTGACGAAGTGGTAATCCCTATGCAACCTCAAATTAAATTTGCTACTGTATGCGAGAATTACACCTGTTTGGGTGGTAAATCATTCAATGGAATGGAGTTCATTATTGAAGTTCAACTTAGTATTGCTCTTGTGAAAGAATTTTAAGGGATTGATTATCGGGGATGAGCAGAAAAGGATCTTAACTTCTTAGCAGTTACAAGAAGGGGCTTTAGCATGGTGGAAGTAAATAACTCTGAATATTTCAGAAGATAATTTCTCATAGAAACGGTTCAAGGAAGTCTGGGAAGAACAATATATGCCAGCTATAGGAAAATTCCCCTTCATTGGATTTTTATGGATTTAAAACTAAGAGAGATGGTGGCAGAAGAATATTCCAACAAGTTCAATGAATTGTCCTATTTTTGGCCGGGTCTAATAGACACTCCTTTAAAGAAAATGAAATGTTTAATGCTGGGATGAAAGGGCAATATCATAATAGGATGACTAGGCATGTAAAAGGAACCTTTGTAGATTTGGTAGACGTGTGTTTTCGATACGAAACTCTAGAAAAAAGAATCCGCCCACAACTCAAAGTAGCAACAATAACTGGAAGAAGAGGAAGTTCAACTATTCTGAGAAGAAGCTATGGCAAGGCAAGCTAGAAGGAGGACAACAAGTAAAAAGTTTGAAGGATACTACCTATTATGATTGCCAATAGAAGGGTCATTTTTTCACAACCTATAAAAATTCTAAGGCTCAGGATAGGGCCTGCTATAATTGTCACAAACTAGGGAAGCAGAATAAGGATTTCTCACAGATAAAGAAAGGAGAATAAGTCAGACTTTTTTCCATCAAAGAAAAACTCTCCACTTCGACCAATGCAAAGGACAAGAGAGTTCTAAAGGGTAATATCTGCATTAATGAAAATCTAGTCAGAGTATCATTTGATACTGGAGCTTTCCGTAGTTTTATTTCTAAAGAATTGGTTAATAAATTGAAACTTACTACAAAAATATTAGATACCCCTATCTGTATCGCTAACCCCATAGGTTGTCAAACTAATCTCGGTATAGTTTATGAAATGTTGCCTACCTATTCTAAAAAATTTCATGTAACCTAATAGTCCTCGATTCTATTGGATTTGAGATTATACTCGATATGGATTGGTTTTCTGAATATAAGGTTGTTCTTGACTATGTTAAAAGGACAATGCATTTGGAAAATAAAAGAAGTGAACCTTTTAAAATAACGCGTAAAGAACAAAGTCCAGTAACGGATAGTTCTATATATGCCCTAAATTCGTTTCAAAAACATCTAGATGGAAAACCAATTGTTAACGAATTTTTGGATGCTTTCAAGGAAGTTAAAAGTTACCCCAACATATGGAAATTGAGTTCGAATTGACTTGATTTCGGGTGCGACCTTTGTTTTTCATTCTTCTCGAAGAATGGCCCCTAAGAAAGTAAATGAATTAAGGAAGTAAACCGATGAATTATTAAATAAAGGATTAACTATACCAAGTCCCTCAAGTTGGAGCTCAGCAGCAGTTTTTATTGCAAAATAAGATGGCTCCCTAAGACTCTGCATAGACCATCAAGACCTAAATAAACAAATGATTAAGAATAAGTATCCTTTACCTTGTATTGATGGCTTGTTTGATCGACTTCATGGTGCTCAAATATTCTCCAAAATGGACCTAGCTACATGATTCCACCAATTAAGGATAACAGAAGATTCCATTCCTTTAACTGCATTCAAAGGACTAAATGATTTCTGAGTGGTTGATTATGCTTTTGGGCTAACCAATGTGCCCTTTTGTTTTTTGGATCTTATAGATATAGTAATTAGAGACGTGCTACACAAATTCACGTTGATTTTTATTGATGATACTTTTATGTATTCAAGGATTGAAAAAGAACACGAAAGGCATTTGTAGATTGTACTAGAAATATTGAGAAGGAATGTGCTCAAGGCTAAGTTCTCAAAATGCCACTGTTGGGAAGAAAAGGCAAGGTTCCTTGGACATGTTGCTGCAAAGTAAGGAATCTTTATTGATCCTCAATAACCGTTCTAGATGGTAAGCAACCACAGACTCCAAAGGACATTCGCAGCTTCATAGGATTGGCAAGATACTACCAAAGATTTATTTAGGACTTCTTCAAGATTTTCTATCACTTAACAAAGTTGACTATGAAGGATGTTAAATTTGAATGGACACCTAAATATGAAGAAGCATTCCAAGAACTTAAGAAAAGTTTAAATACTGATTCATTCCTGATTATTATTGATGAAAGTGGTGGTTTAACTGTTTATACTGATGCTTATGGAGAAGGAATGGACGCGGTATTGATGCAACATGGGAAGGTTATCGCACATACTAGTAGGTAGTTAAAGATGCATGTGCGAAATTAAACACACGACTTAGAACTATTAGCCAATGTGTTCGCACTAAAGATTTGGAGACATTATTTATTGGTGAAAAGTTCAAACTCTTCACAGATTACAAATCATTGAAGTATCTTTTCATGCAGAATGACTAAAATATGAGACAACAACACTGGTTAGAATTTCTCACGTCATATCATCTGGATATTCTATATACACCAGGGTAAGGCAATGTAGTAGCAAATGCATTAATAGAAAGCATGCCATTATAGCTTATCTGGTGGTGACTCCAACTCTTCTAGAGAGAATTGCTAACAAAAAAAGAAGATCGGTGTCTAAGGAAGACTATTAAGGATATAAACAGAGGGCATAATTCAAGCTTTGAAGTAGATAACCATGGAAATTACGATTAAATAGAAGAATTTGTGTTCCCAATATTTGCAATTTAAGAAACGTTGAGTAAATGCCATCAATCCAAGCTAAATATTCAACCTTAAGTTAACAAAATGTACAAAGATGTGGAACGAACATTTTGGTGGGAAAGCGTAAAGAGGGACATCTCTATTTATGTTAGTAGATACGCAAATTTCCAGCAAATTAAAAGCGGTCAGCAAAAGATTGCTGGATTACTTCAACCTCTTGAAATTCCAAATTGGAAATGGGATCAAATATCAATGAATTTCATCGATGGTTTACCTCGATCAAGAAAGGAAAATGAAGGCATTTGGGTTATCGTAGATTGATTGACTATAAGCGCACACTTTATCCTAGTAAAGCCAATAAGAACTACTGCAAGTCTTGCAGAAATATACATAAGGGAAATTTTTTGATTGCATGGTGTTCTAAGCAGCATAGTCAGTGATCGAGACCCAATCTTTATCAGTATGTTCCATGAGGCATTACAAACAGCTTTGGCAATGAAGCTGAGTATAAGCAGCACATACCAACCCCAGACCGATGGGCAAACCGAAAGGGTAAATAGAGTATTGGAAGATCTTTCGAGAGCTTGTGTCTTAGATTTTGGAGGTTCATGGGAAATCTATCTTCATTTTGTGGAATCCTCTTATAATTACAGTTATCAGTTAAGTACTGGTATGGCACCATATGAAGCTTTATATGGTCGTTCACGTAGAACCCCCGCATGTTGGATCGAAACCAAAGATCGGTAAGTACTTGGTCCCGATATAATTCGAGAAGCTTGATAAAAGATTGACATGATCAGAAAGAATATGAATGAAGCCCAAAGCAGGTAGAGAAGTTATGCTGATCAAAGACGTAGAAATTTGGAATATTTAGTTGGAGATTTTATATTTTTGAATGTCCCTTCGATGAGAGGAGTGGTACGATTTGGACAGGTATGGAAGTTAGCACCTCAGTTTATTGGACCTTTTCCTACTCTTGAGTGGATTGTTCCATTAGCTTATAGTGTGGAATTGCCGAAAATGTTGTCTTGTGTGCACAATGTCTTTCACATATCCCATCTACGAAAACACGTGCATGATTCAAAATAGATTATAGAAATAGCTGCCCAGGAAGATTTAGAAGTAGAATCAAATTTGACAGTTATCATATGACCGGTTCAAATCATGGATTATGATAAGAAGTAATTGAGAAGGAAGGTGGTATGGTTGGTTAAAGTTCAATGGAGTGGATGCCGAAGATTGCATATGGGAAATAGTAGATAGAATGAGGAAAGCTTATCCCGAGTTTTGGATTGATGTATAGTTTGCATATGGCATCGAGATAGTGTACTCACCACTTGTTGTGTGGTCACTTATCATATCTTGTATATATTTCCCCTTGTCAAATATATATTTATATATACTCCCTTTCGAGTCATTTTCTTCTTATCCTTAATTTCGAGGACAAAGTTCTTTTAAGTGGGGAAGATGAATCGAACCACAAATTCATTGGTTCAATTTTTTTAAATATTCAAATATAAGATTTTTTAACATAAATGATAATGTTTTAAATAATAAATAATATTGGTAATATTTTTTGAATAAATATCTACAATATATATACTTTGGAAGATATGTTGATAAAATGACTGAACATCATTTTATTAATAAACGACTCTTAGACCATCCAACATCGTGAACGAAGTCGGATATATACAATCATTTATCTATATGAATAAGAATACGCAATAAAATTATTTATTTTTTGACATTTAATTTCCTTCATGACATCATCAACGATATCACTATTTTGGAATAAATGATTTTCGAATTTTAATTGAGTTTAAATGATTTAATAATTATTTTAATTACTAATTAAGCTATATTGATCATTATATAATGATAGAAATATTATTTTTAAACTTTGTTTATATATATATAAAATAAGAAGTGAAAATATGACCAGAAATCAAAATTGAATCCATAACGATTCCACTTACAAAAGTTATAAACGTTGTGAATCAATGTGACATACATACGCACATATACATGTGCACATACATGTACATGCACATACATGTCACATGAACACACACACACACATATATACAAATATACTTATACACTTATGTATATAGATTACAAAATATCTAAGATATTCTCCTAAGAATTCACCCTTAAGCAATCCAATGCAAACGTCTTACACTCAAAGTACATGTACATGGAGTAACCGTATGGGGGGATGTTCAGCCGTCCATGGCAATGGATGAGGAAAGTGTGGTGGTGATGAAATGGTGATGCATGTGCACATAAATATCATGTTATTTTTATTCACTTCTTTGCCTATAAATACCACCATCCATCTTCACTTCATTTGTTTACATATTCCTAAGCTTCTTCACCTCTTTGTACTCCACTTTAATGGCTTTCTACCTTAGGAAATTTATGAAGAAAATTATGGCATAAAGTAGTTAAAATTATACAGTATATATACATTATAAAAACAACTCCATACCAAAGAAAATGCACTCCTTTCTCCCCTTGAAACCCATGGTCACACCAACCACCACCCTTGGTCGAGCCTATCTCCATTCGAATGTAAAGGCTGAGCCTTCCCAAAGGTCCAAGGTTCGATTCCATAAGGACCAGTGTGATCGTAGTAAAGCTATAGCAATTTTTGCAAAGTTAGAAACGAATTCAAGTGAGAACCTCCATTTATATCATGATATTTCGGATGATATATAAGTTTGGTTATGCTTGGTTGTGATGATTGTGAACCATGTTTAGATATGGTGCTTTGTTTGTTTGGATGTATAAACAATTCAACTTTAATACACGTCGAATATCACAATGGAAATTACTTTCCTTTAATAAATGAATTGGTGTATACGAGATTGTTCAAACTCTTTAAAATGGTTTAAAAATGTTTTATGAACACAAAAATCCAATTTGGTGAAGTTTGGACAAGTTATGAAAATTGAGTCAAAAAAGGCACGTCGCGTAATGGTAGTTGCGATTTCGTGCCGTAATAGTTTAAATCTAACTACATGTTGGAGTCGGAGTTCTTTGGAATAAGAAATTTCCAAATTCTTATAATCATAGTTTTCAAACAAAAGAAAAGGACCAAGATTTTGTTTAATAGATTTTGAAAAATGAGCAAATCAAGTTTTCAAAACGTCATGCTTTGGCAGTATGGAAATTAAAGCGACAAATTCTTTAAAATTGATAATTTTAAGTCTTTAAAAATATAGAATAAATTCTATAAATATATTAAAATATTTTAAAAGATATTTGAGTTATAAAAATGAATTTCGAAATGATTGAAAAGTAATTTTGTTAAAATAAGCCTTAAAAGCACTATTCGTAGCACTTTTTGCAACAATTTTAATAACTTTCGAAATATGGCATTAAACTTAAGTATTCTTTATAAAATATATTATAAATGTTTTCAAATGAATAATTAAGTATTTTAAAAATAATATGGAGGTTTTATAATTTATTTTAAAGAGTTTAAATAAATGATTTGAAGAAAAGGTGTTATAATCAAGTGATTTAATCTTGGCTCTAAATGCCGATAAGTAGACTGGATTTTTCTATTTGTGAGTCCTGGGTGAGAGGTGCTTAAACCTAGAAGATGTTCAGGAGTAACCAGTGCCTAGCTCACTTGACCTCTTTCCTAGGCGAGGGAAAGACAATGTCCAAATATTGAAAACGAGGCAAGTGCAAATGATTTAATTTTCACAAATTTAATACAACTTGGATTTTATAGAAATAATCTTCTTATACTTGGTATTAAATTCCAAAGAGGTAATCCATAATATTCGTGTGAATTCAAAAGGTGATTTCACTGTTATTTGATGGATAGTAAAGGTTGAATACATAATTCGATGTTGAGTAAAATTAGTATAATTTCTATGACCCTTTTTACTCAATAAGGTTTTGCAATGTGATTTGTGAGAAATGATTTAGATTTTGTATTTCCAAAGTTAAGGATTGGTTTAGTGATTCCGTATATACTAAAAAGAATACGATTTAAAAATTTATATCTATAAAAGAGATATTTTATTTGATAAAAGATAATGGTAAATGAAATGATAATCACCCTCAAACTTAACATCTTTTATCAATGATTGGTTCGAAAGAACAGAGATCGGATTTGGGTGATTCCAAGACATGTAATGATAATAAATGGAGTGAAGGGCAGCTTGTTATTGACCCTTGGGGGAACTTTCTCATTTCATATATATTTGGCAGTAGTATCTTCATTTGATCTTCGAAATGCAAGGACTACTCGCTACTAATCCTTGGGGTACTTTTCGATAGGATGTAGTAGAAGAAGTGCCTTTGGTTTGTCCTATTCCTGGACAATTTGTTTGGATGGGTGTCTTACATTACATTTCTAAAACCATGTACATTGATCCTTACAAATGTACATCTATTTTGTGGTGTAGAAGGCAACTCTCTTATACTTAACACCCTTCTTTGAAATGTATGAGCTCAGAGGTTTTACATTTAAGGAAATCAATAACCTATGATGGAATTGGCAATGTAGCATTCAAAGTGGAATGTGCTATGATAAAGGTAATCGTTACCTCGGGCCTCATCATCTAGAAATTACTTAAACAAGATATGCCATAAGGCTATGTGTTCACAACCATTAGGGTTTGGTCATCACCTTTCTAGATTACTCTCTATATGTCCAGTATGTTGTGTATGCTACGGGAGTTCGGATAGGTCGGTTACGACTGGGGTTATGTAATAATCGGTTCTATCTACCACCAGATGGGTCTGCGGGTAGGCTAGTCTTGCCAGGTGCAAATGTTTCAAAGGTATTGATCCTCTGTACATTTCTCTATAGATGTACTATATGGTAGGTAGTTCCTTACCTACCATTGTTTGGAAATCCATTCTCCAACAAGCACCTTCAAACTTGATTGTAGAACCTATTATGCTGGAATTTAATCAATGTAACAATTTCGGCTAAGATTATATAAGTTTACTTGAAAACTGTTTTCTAATAAATGTTATTAAAAATAATATTCCCATATTTTTCGTAGTAAAAATTTTGGTTGTCATAAAGTAAAAACCCATTCCATGTTTATGTGTGTCGTGGTCTTATGAGATACCCATTATTTAAAAATATTCATATTTGAGTTTCTCATACCAGTCCCATGACTGACCGGGAGTTTATTTTCCTTTTCCCTTAAATTTTGGTTCCCTATATTTTGGCTAGCCAAGTACATAGCTTGGAGCAATTTGGAAGGAGCATAGAGCATGAAGCTGGAGGGTCCTATGTAGATAGTCATCTATTTCTATTTTTGCTAATTTATTATTATGTATCCACCAGCACTTGTGAGAATAGATAATTATAACTATCCGGGCTTGATTAGTACTTGCTAGAACTCTGATAGAGCAATCTGGAGTAATCGCATATACTACTCATATGTATAATTAATTTTTGAATACAATGCGAGATTCTATTTGTTTGTTTTTTACCTTTATTATTTTTTACCCCATGATAATATGCCTCACTGGCACTTGGATTTGCAGCACGTGAATACCGAGGATGTATTAGTCTCGATTTATAAGGGTCGAGGAGGAGGATCGTCATGGTAGTATGCAGCTAAGATTCTTTCCTTTCCTTTGCTATCACTTTTAAGCCTAAAAATATGTTCGACTATGTTTGGATCATTCTTAACACTATACTACGTACCACAAGGGAATCATGGATTATTGAATAGGAAAAGGCTGCTTACGTATCCTTTTAAGATCTAGCCCATGTAGTTCTATTTCCTACCCTTCCCCTATATCAAATACTTTTTAGCTCATAACATTGCACGACAATAGCAAAAAAGCAACAAAAACAAGCAAAAAACACCATATTCTACTAAGCCAGCGCAATCAATCATCATAAATATAGGGTAGTAGGAATAATAACAATACATTGCCATTCTAAATCACACAAATTAAATAATATTCAATGTCAACAACAAATGCTAAATAAATTGACATTAAAAAATATCCATGAATGTGTTCAATTCAACTACCACTAGTAATAATACCTCATCTGTTAAAGAATAAATTCATCAAAACCCAAAAGTCAATAGGAATAGAGGTTGATCAAAAAGAAGCGTCAATGAGGCTCTTTGAAGCCGTCATAGTTAAGGTTGAGCACATGATTCCTAGTGTGTAGTAGGTGTTTGTACCAAAATTAGGCACAACACTCTTCGGATGTGTTTGAAGAGATAAAATGAAGAATATAAATGGAAAAAGAGAAAGATCTAACAAACACATTAATTGATACACAAGAAAAACATACAAAAACATAAAGATTTAGAGTGGTTCGGCTTATGGCCTACGTCCAATATGAAACGACTGACTTTTATTGATTTTTACTTACTGGTTACAAAGAGTTACAATAGTAAATTCGATTATAATAGTGACTTCAGTAGTGTTTGTACATATGAGAGCCTAAAAGTCCCTTTTCAGTAGGTCCTGGGTTACTATTTATAGGCATAAGAAGCAAATATCTTGCTCATATCTCGAAAGACCTCTTCTCTCACATGGATGAGCCCATGTGATCGATCTCGGGTCGTTTGAACTCGATCCGTGATAATATGAATGAAATCATATCGATCAAGATTTCATCCAATCGAGTCGAGATCGATTATGAACATTCCTGATGTTATATGCAAGCTCCAGTGAAAATTTGGTGGCATTTGGACTTATGGATCTTGAGTTACGATCGATGCAAGTTTGGATTTTTCGATGGCGGTTGAATTCGCATCGCTTTCTGTTCGCATCGCTTCTGGATACGTAATGTCTGATGACATGGTGCTAACTTTTAGGATCGATTCACTTTTTACGCCGAGTGGCCGAGTCTCTCATTTGAATGTGTCTTGTTCGTATCGACCCAGGATATTCTTTTTGTATCACTGCTTTGCACTCAACTTCGTTTCGATCCCTCGTGCCCTATTTCGCATCGATCCTTTATAATTGTTTCATATCGGTAAAAACTTATGTTCTTTGTATCTATAGCTCAACGGCCATTTTGTATCACTTATTAGTTGTTGATTTTGTATCGATACGAAGCATGTTTGGTAGTGGATCGATACGAAGTAGACTCACGTGTTACTGCAGATGGATGCGAAGTGGGTGAGTTTGGATGGATACGAAGCGACATGCACTTGATTGATATGAACTAGTGCTCACCTGATCGATATAAAGCCATGCGCATTTGATGGATTCGAACAAGATCGATGCAAAGGAGGTTTTTCTATGATTTCTTCATGAATTCGAACAAGGTTATTGCTTGATTTGCATCGATCATAACTTGAGCATACGAACTCCGATTGATTTGAAATTTGGAACATTGGCTTTCATGGCTTTGCTTGTCATTTCATATTAATTATAGCTCGATCTGGACTCAAGAAAAATTTACCAGCATCCATAGAGAATTTGTATATAATCGCTTTTCGAGATGAACTGTCTTCGATTTTCGGTGGATTCCTCAGTATCATAGCCTTACCAAAATGCGGGATAACATTTTCCCCCTAAAGTACATCTTGTGAGGACATGACATGCTTTGAAAAGATACAATCTTCAATCTGAAAAGTTCTATTTGATCTATTGAGTAGCCGTTCTCTTTTTGTCGAAAGAAGTAGCTTTTCATTGATCTTTAGTAATATAAATGACGAATTGGTTGCTGCCAATTATTGTACTACGCACTATTATAACTGGGTTTTCAATGATAGCAAACTGTTTTTAGTTTTGTAATTGTCATCGGGTGAGCATTCACTTCATATGAATTCTAAAAATTGAATATTAGTCCGACATACACGTAAGTATGTTAACTTGACTCCCGTTAACGTTTGCATGCTCATGGGTCATTGTCAGTTTTTTGTATCGAATTCTATATCGATTCTCTTCTAAATCATGTGAAGTTCGAGTTGTAACAGCATCGAATGGTTATTTTGATGTTTCCCTTCATATCGATCCTCTCCTGGATCGGTTCGAAGAATTGAAAATTGGTTTTTTTGTATCGACAATGATCGATACTAATCGGTTGGCCCTTTCGGACATCTCGCATCAACGATTGCTTGGAGTCTCGATGTTGTTCATACTGATGGATACGACTTTCAAGGTCTTGGAACATAGGGATACGAAATTGGCACTTTGTGTTGGTGGGTTGTTGATGGGTACGAACAGTTTCGTCTTGGACCGATAGCAGATGGATACGAAGATGTCTCTTCGTATCGATAACACAAGAAAACTTTTCCACCGCTCATTTAGCACCGGGATATGAATCTTCATTCGCCTTTCGTATATATACATGCGATTTTGTACTTAGAAAAATTTACTTGCTCATTTGGTTTCAGCCCTTCGTATCGATTGCCTGGCCAAGAGAATTATTTTTATCTTCGTTCCCAAATTATTCGATTCCTTAATTCTTCGAATTAGCTGCCTAAATTAGGTAATTAACCAGAAATCTCTCACTAGAAACAACAAGACTTGAGCTTTAATGTCACTCCATTCATATTCACGGCCAAATCTGGTGAAGAGGAGGCTGGAGATGGTTGGAGTAAGGTCGAGGAAAGAGGAGAAAACAATGGCGTTTAGCCTGCTTGAAGAAGAAGAAGTATGGGAGCTTTCATATCGAAGATGGATGAAGTACGAGTTCATATAGGTCCAAATGTAATGCAGCTTTGTATTGATTGTCAGAAGGGCGTCGTATCGATGGAAAGTTGATACTCGTATCGATCAATTGACGATTGATACTCGTATCGATCCAAAGCGATCGATAAGAGATTTTGGGCCTGGCGATTGATATGAAAATGTCGATGCCGATCGATGCGAAGTAGGGAATGTTGAATTGATACGAAATAATCTTCTGGTGATAGATACGAAGTGGTGCACCATGATCGATACGAAATGTGCCCTCATGAGTTATACGAACTGTCCCCCTGGTGTTCGATCCAAGTCCAAACTTTAATGTATATGAAATTCCTACATACTCGAATATTTGGCTTTGACGAGCTTCTGCACTGCATATCTGAACTTAACTGTTAAATTGCGTATTTGACTGCCTTTTGAAGCTCGTCGATGGAATTGTCACTTGACAAAATTATGACGAACTTTAACTTCGATCAATTCTCGATATCTGGATGACACAGGTGTGATGGTCAGCGATGACGATCACTTCCGTTGAATTTCAAAGTCTTGTCATTTAGACATTTTCCCAAATTCCATTGAGTTTCTTAAGTATTATATAGCACTGTACTACACAACGCATTTATACACTTCACATTGGTGAACACACAGGCTTAATATCATCTAATGATTGTTTTTATCGAGTTTATTAGTTATGGAATCTAGAAGATCGCAACAGCAGAGGGCTTATAGTCCACGTCCCTCAACAATCGAGATGTGGGCCATTACAGCCGAAGTCATAAGTCCGGCTCCGAACGATTTGCCAGGAGCAATTTTTATCGCGAATCCACAAGATTCTGTGCCATCCAATATCTCCGAAGATATGTTGGGGCGAATATGCTTAACACATGGTCTACCATTAAATGACGTTCTGTTGCTAGGACTGAATGAGAGGCACACGCTCCCCTAGAAAGATTCACTGCTTTTAACAGGCACTCATGCACAGTTGGAACGCTTCCTCCATTTAACCATTTTATTCAAGAAGTGTTATCTTTCTTCGGAATCGCTCCATCATAATTACATCCAAATGGACATGCGTTGCTGAATAGTCCATTCATTGTTTTCATGGAGCATCTTTTTTGACCCCCGACTCTGAAAGAAGTCAGATTCTTGTTTAATGTAAAGAATCAGGAAGACAATCCCTCATTCATATTCCTAGAGGTAGTTAGAAATTTCCAAGTGGTGAATGGATCCTGGACTAGACTTAGCTACTTCAAGACGGACTGGTTCTATGTTCGGTGCCCTCCAGGGTTTGCCCATCGGTGGTTAGTTAGACATAAGTATCGCAATTTTTCCAGTAGCTAACGAGATAGTTGTAACCGAAGTCGAATCTAACATTTTCTTTCCTTTACAGTCGCAATTCCACGACCCAAAGGTGCCCACTTTAAAGAAATAGTATTGATTCTGATGGAGGTGCAGGCTGAAATGAGAGAGATTGATTCGGTGTTGATAGATAAAAATTTGAGGATTGTTGGGAAAATTAATTAAAACCAGAGCATAAGACTTGAGGGATCGCTTAGGGCAGCCTCGGCGTGACGGGCTAAACGTATAGCACCTGGGACTGTGATAGTTGAGGAAGGCGATGAAGAAGGTGCACCTACTGATGATGAACCCATGGCCGGGCCTCCTGATAGTTCTCGAGATTTAGAGGGAAGAAGGAAAGGCAAGGAAGTTGCCCATAAGCGTCATAGTTTTCGAGGTGGAAATCCGTAGTTATGTCTCTGCCAACCTCCAGTGTTAGAATTTCGAAGGCTTCTCCCTCACAAATGGAAAATCCTTTCGAAAGGCTCGCCGAGATCCTAATTTCGGATTATGTATCGCTTTAACACGACCCCGGATTGGAAGGGCTTCAATGTGCTTTAGATTTAAGCGAGTCACTTCCAATGAGTGTGGCCGAATTAACTAGTTGGTCGAGTGGTTTATCACATTCATACATATATCTTATGAAACTACATGATTTACAATCATAAATTTTTCATTTTTGGTGATTACTGATTCCGCTTCTTTTTTACTTTACAGATACAATGACAAGGCGAGAATCTATGCTAGGAAGCCTTCGCTCGGCACATCAGTCTACTGGCTTATATTATGAGTCCCGTAGAAGGGAATTCGATAGAGACCGTGATCATGGTTATTCTGTCCAGGAGCGCTATGATAGGGAGATAATACAAACATCGATCTCGGTCACATTCCCTGCCACCGTGAGCTCCAACACAACCTTCCGAACATGGCAAACAACCTTCAGAACCTTTACGCCAACGACCGCCTTCTCAAGTATAAAGATTCGATCCAGAGCGCCAGAGGACCGAAATTGAAACTCCCACTGCTACTGAGCAAGCTATCACCAAACCCACTAGGGGCAAGCGATCAAAATCGCTCAGTTGAAAAAAGACTTTCCAAACATTTATTTCGACGTCTTCATCTTCCCTCCACACTTAAAGAGAATTCTAGTTGAGCCGGTGCATGATTACTTCCATGATGTTTATAGCCAATATAGGGAGTGGATGAAAATCGCGGACAAAGCACCGGCGGTGACCTTTGAACGAGCGAAGATGATTGAGAAGTTAGAAACTGATCTTACTCAAAAAGACCGCATTATTCAAGTGCTTCACGATGAGAGTGAGTCTTCCAAGAGGTCGAATATAGAGGCCAATATTAAAGCTGATGAGGCAAATCAGTCTATAGAAAGGATGCGACAGACGCATTTTGCCTTCGTTGAGGAGATGGGCCACCGAAACACCATTGTTACGGGTGAAAGGGATGCTGCATTGAAGGAGCTTGAGGAGCTTAAGGAAAAATTTGCTGAATTCATCCAGGAGAAAGACGATGCAAACAAAAAAGCTCAGGAAGCATTTGAATAGGTTGTGGTTTTTAGGGGTGAGTGGGATGCTGCAACATTTAAAATTCAAGAAGCCGACGCTAGTATCGAAAATGAAGTGAAGATGGTCGAGACCAGGTTGGAGGCCGATATTGAAGATCTTCTTGTCACATACAACGCTAATGTTCTAAAAAACCGAAACTTAACCTAGCTCGACAACTGCCAATATCACTCATATAATACTTGGGGGCGCTTGGTGGAAGACGAGAGAGCTGAGCATCAAGCCGAACTAGTTGATGAATTCAAACTGGAGAACCAGGTGCTGAGCGAAGATGAAAGAAAAGTTCTCCATGACATCACGATCGTATATGAAAAGGAGAAACTCGACACTTAGCATTCGAAAGATGGAGAGGGTTTTGGTGTTGTAAAAAGTGATGTGGGTTCTGAAGCTCTTGCGCCAACCTAGCTCGAACCTACATCTGTGGTTGATCCTCAGTCCGTTCCTACATATAACCCTGATCAACCGCAGTTGCCTCCAGTTCTTGAGCAAGTTTCTGGAGCTTCTTCGCCACCGGCGAGTTAACCTGTGGAAGGTATTCCGAAAACCTCTTATGCTCATTCGAAGTTAGAACCTTTAATTGAAGTAATCACTAACTCTTTTTCTTTGTCTCTATTCAGTGATAGGAGCTAGATCTTTCGGGCCTCCTACAACTCAAGAGCCACATCACGAGCAGGAGGCCATCACAATTGAAGCGACCATGACAACGGCCACTGCGCCGAATGGGCACAGGGGAGCACACTTAGTTTTGATGAACAAATAATGGAGGAACTTCTCGGTCATCATAGCGACCTCTTTGCTGATCTGCCATTTGTTATGGGTGGAGGCGTCCTGTGACCAGCTCCTTGGGCCTAACTGCTAGCGCCCATGGAGATTCCCAAACAATGCATGAAGAGGGGATCATTGCTGAAATCAACGCTGAAATGGAAGCGGCTGCGTGAGCAGTAGCTTTGGAGGTGGGATGGCGGGCCCTAGTCCAGCTCTTTTATGAATGATTTCTCTTGGTGGCACGATTGTTGACACAAATGCACCTCCTCCGCCTTCTAACATTGATCCTATCCCTCGACTCCGCCTTCAAGAAGCATTCCAATTCATGTGAGCTCGGCAGAGGGGGTTACTATAATGCCCCCGACTAGAGATCAACCGCCAAAAGGCAAGGGCTCAAAAAGGCAACCAAGTGGCAGCTCCAGCAGGTCAACGCCGAAGAAGAAGCCGAGAAAAAAAGAAAGAATAGACATGCCTTCTCGACCCCTTTTTGGTAAATAAATAGGAATCTACTTTTGCTCTTTGTAGGCCGTGTATTGATATGGGTTCGACCCCCGATAGTAGGATTTTTTGGAATAATTTTGTCTTCAACTTAGTTTATGTTCATTTGTTAATGTATTTCAGCACTCAAACTTCCATTCAATACACTTGTGAAGTTTTAGTATTTGAATTTGACCCGGGTTTAGTCACTAAGTTCCGGAGCTATGGCTTCGGGTCACGATCGAGCGTCAAGTCGAATTCTGATGCTGCACTGTATCAATCAGTGGATGACACTTAAGTTCTGCCCTAAGTTTTGGGGATAAGTTGAAAACATTAGTTAGCAATCGCTATTTGCCTTTAACACATTGATCTTGACTTTATGAAGCAAAGCTGAAATATGATGAGTTCGAGTAGTCGAACCACACTCACTGGTTAATTGGTAATTGCATCCACACTTTGGGGATTGCGCTTGTTCGTCGGCGGGCGGTCGATCATGCCTGCTTGACATTTCAATATACGTCCATGCTCCGAGGACTTAAGTTACTTCATGAGTTGTTAGTCACACTCGTTTGATGTTTAGAACTTTGTCCATGCTCTGGGGACTTAGATCGATTCATGGGTGATCAGTTACACCTGATTTACGTTTATACTCCGGCCGCACTCTAGGGATTCGGAGTTGTCTTACGGGAGGTCGCTTCCCACTCGGTTTTTGTTTATACTCCAATTTGCACTCTGGAGATTTTAGAGTTAGTCGATGTTTATACTTCAGTGCACACTCTAGGAATCTGGAGTTAGTTGATGTTTATACTCTGGTTCGCACTTTGGGAATCCGGATTTAGTTGATGGGTGGTCAATCACACCCATTTGGTACTTATGATTATACTCTAGTTCAAACTTTGTGAAACTGGAGTTGGCCGACAAATGGTCAGTCACATCTATTTAGGTTTAGGATTTCGTTCGCACTGCGGGAATGATTGATGCATCAATATCATGGATGGTCGAATCACATCCGCCCTGAGTTAACAATCGAGGTCGTTAGATGGACAGGTGCATCCTTCTCAAACTTGTGGCGAAGTCGTTAGGTGGATGAATCCACCCTCTTCGAAACCGCATTTGTAAGTTTATACTTCAATTCACACTCTATGAATTTGGAATTAGTGAAAGGATTGTCGTGCATCAATCCTTTTTTGGCTTCCGTGTGATGACTTGCCCCCGATCTTAGGTTTCACTTAGCGACTGACCGGTCATATCACAATCACTCCCTATTTGAATAAATCCCCCCTTAAGGTGGAACTTAGCTCTCCATGTATAGTGACGGTCGTATGACACATTTCAAAAGATCACAGCTCTGGCTCGAAGAGATTGCATTTTATTGCTAAAATAAGAAAATACTGCAAAGTCAGTTGCCTTATTACAAATTTAAATTTTGAAATACATAAACAAATTGCAAATGAAAATAGACTGAATAAATAAAAGAGCCTGTTATGTGTAATAGCGACGTAGACTTTCTTAGTTCCAACTCTTGGCGGAATAAGACCGTCAATGGTCGATAATTTGAATATGCCATTTTCGAGCTTTCCTTCAATGACTACAGCCCTTCCCACGTAGTTTTCATATGTTAAGGAATCGGGTAAATTCTCTTAAGGACGAGATCATCAATTTCAAAGGTTCGATGCCGGACCTTGGCATTGTACAATCGGGTGACTCGACTTCGGTATGCAGCTGCCCTCAAATCAGCCTCTTCTCGCTTCTCATCTAATCGGTCGACAGATTTAGCAAGTAATATAGCATTTGTCTTTAGATCATAATATGCCACACGATGAGAAGGTACTTCCATCTCGACTGGAATAACGACTTCTGAACCGTAGGAAGGACAGAATGGAGTTTGTCCGATCGCAGAGTTGTGGGTTTTTCGATAAGGCCATAAATCCATTGGGAGTTCATCGACCCATTTTCCTCCGGCCTTTTCCAATCATTTCTTCATAATAGCTTCAACCTGTCTATTCGCTTGAGGGTGTACAATTGCGAAGAACTTCTTCTAGATGTGGAATCGTTGATAGAAATTTTTAAATTCACACTGTCAAATTGGGCAACGTTATTAGTGACGATGGTATGCAGGAGACCAAATCGGCAGATAATGTTGCATACTACAAAGTTGATCACTTTCTATTTTGTGATTGTAGCAAGGGATTCTGCTTCTGCCACTTGGAAAAGTAATCAACTGCAACATTGCTTACTTTGCACTGCCTTTGTTTAAAGGTATAGAACTGATAAACGGCCACGGACTGACCATCTAAGTTATTTCGATAGGAGGGGCTCTTAGAATCCGAGTTTGTTTTTGACATCTATAGCGTTTTATGGCATAATCTGATGCACCACAATTTACAGTCGGCCAATAATATCCATATTCGAGTACTTTTTCGGCAAGAGCTTGCCCCTCGGTGTGATCGCCACATTCTCCTTCGTGTACATCATGCAATACTCGTTTGATTTCATAGTGAGCGATATATGGAGTGAAGGAACAGAGTACCATCTTTTGTACATGACTCCATTCTGAATAGTGAACCATGAAGCTTTTCGAAGAACTTGTTTCTTTTCACTTCTACGCTCTGGCAGGGTCCCATGCTCGGGATAGTTTCTGAACGGAGTCATCCATGAATCCTTATCGGGAAGGACTTCAAACACCCAGTCAGTCTCCACCTGATCAATGCTCGGGGAAGATAATGTCTCCACTGAAATTATTCCCATTTGTTTGCCTCACCTGTGTTGGCTAACTTTGCTAATGAATCGGATTTCTGATTGCGCTCTCTAGATATGCAAAAGATGGCATAATAATCAAACTGATTCAATATTTCCAGAACCCGAACGAGATAAGCTGCTAGCCTTCGGTCTTTGGCCTGGTATTCCTACCGAACTAGGCACACCACCAACTGTGAATCGCAGTAAATCTCCACAGCAATGATTCTCAAATCTCTGGCAAGCCTCAATTCGGCTAGCAAGGCTTTATATTCGACCCACTATTGGTCGCACGAAAATCGAACTTTAAATCATAGCATATGGATCGGCCTTCAGGAGTTTCAAGAACAACTCCGGCACTAGAAAAACGATCATTTGATGCACCATCAGTATGTAGCTTCTAGATATATTTAGGAGATTCACTAGTTTCGGGCAAGCCCTTTGGGGCAGTGAATTTAGCGATGAAATCTGCTAGGACTTGTCCTTGAATGGCTCACCTTAGTGTGTAAGTGATGTCGAACTGAGTCGGTTTGATGTTCCACTTGAGTAATCTTCCAGACGTCTCAAGCCGCTTAAGGACCTATCGTAACGGCTAGTCGGTGATAGGTTGAGCCTGGAAATACGGATGGAGCTTCCTTGAGGCAATGAAAAGACAATAAGCCAACTTTTCTAGCTTTAGATAATTTCTCTCTGCTCTAGTCAATCATTTGCTAATATAATATATTGGTCATTGTATTCGGTCTTCCTCCTAAATTAGGGTAGCACTGATTGCATTCTCTGATACTGCTAAGTAGATGTATAATCTCTCATGATCAATGGGCTTCGACATAATAGGTGGTGTGCAGAGGTGTTGAATCAGTGCAGGGAATGTGCCCTCACATTCAGTAGTCCATTCAAAGTTCGGTTTCCCTTTCGGATCAGATCGAAGAAGGGAATGCATTTGTCAGTGGATTTTAAAATGAACTTGCTCAATGTTGCTACTTTCTCGTTTAGGCTCTAAACATGCTTTATAGTCCGTGGAGTTTCAAGATTTCTAATTGCCCAGATATTTTTGGAATTGGCTTCAATACCTAGAGCATTGACGATAAATCCAAGGAATTTTATAGAAGCGACCCCAAAGTGACATATCAATGGGTTGATTTTCATTATATATTTTCAGAGGATGTTGAACATCGATTCCGGTCTTTGATATGATCAGTGGAGAAACATGATTTCACAAGCATGTTGTCCACATATACCTCCACATTTTTTTCGATTTAGTTAGCGAACATTCAATTAACTAACCGTTGGTAAGTTTCCCCGACGTTCTTGAGTCCGAACGGCACGACTTTGTAGAAGTAAAGTACCAGATCGGTTACGAAGCTGGTATGCTCCTGGTCAGGCAGTGCATAAGTATCTGGTTGTAGACAAAATACGCATCTGTAAAGGATAAGAGTCCATGTAACATCCCGCCTTTTTGTACACTTTAAATTAACGATAAACCACAGACTTCAGACTTAAACCATACAGAAGGGCGGATTGTTATGGGATAAATAAGAAAAACAGAGAGAAAAAAACAAAATAGAATCTTGCAGCGGAACGGTAAAATATAATAATCAAATAAACAGCTCATGAAGCTATTTACAAAACATTTGATTTTACTTATATAATACATATCAGGATTACACATATCGAGAATGTTAAATAATGCAGCGGAACAATGTGAATGCAGTGGAGTAATATAATTAATAATAGTAATTCAATCTTCGTCTTCGTCCTACAGAAATAAAGACTTCAAATCCCAAAATACTCAAACTGATCCAAGCGAATTGAAAAGACAAAAACTCGAGTCAGAACTAAAAGATCTTATGTTAGTCAAATCAATGTGCATAATATGAGTAGAACAGCGTCAGACATGTTTATGGGATTTTTCATCTTCTATCAAGTGTCTAATGTGAGTGCAGTAACTTACGAGATGCTCGGGATTCATATCTCCTAAGGATCCGTTAAACTATTTACTATGTAATAATATTTCTCTATTATAATAATTTCTATAGTAAAATAAACTTACTTTTAAATAGCGTTAAGGAGTTACCCAATCTCCCCTTTAACACAATAATAGTCCCAGTAGTCCATCCAGTATCAGCGCATCTCCAGATCGGGAGACTACCCTAAATACTCCATGGGCTACGGGAGAAAACCAAACTCATACAAGGCATGCTAGGGTAGGTGACACGGCACAACTAGGCAATGGCAGGGTAGATATACCAATTACACTCCCGGACCGGTGGTAACGCGTAGCAGCTACTACATCCCACCTAGAGCCACACCCCCAAAATCAAAAAGGGCCCCAATCACTCACAAAGTAATAGAATAGTATCGAAGGAGTGTGTTCGATAAAAGGTGCTACCTTCTTAGCCCGTCGATCGCTCCTGTTTTAGCCCTCTTATTCCAACTCACGGGAGTCGGGTCCACGTATATACCTCAAAGAAAACGCTGCCACAATCCTATTTCATTCTAGATTCTCCACCGTGTACACGGTTGTTAAAGTGGTTTTTGGAGGTGGCAGAGAGTATGACAATTTTCGAACTCGATCTCTTTAACAACCAAACGTTATTATAACACCGCGGTCGTTTCAAAATAATTTATACTTCAAAACCATAATATAATATCCATTTCGAAACCATATGAACACAATATCATTTCAGTTTTAGAAACCAAATCAATATGATATCATTTTTATAAAAGCCCAAATAAATAATATATCATTTTTATGTCAAATATATCCTTTTTCCAAAAAGCGTAGCACTTTCAAAATTATAATATTTCAAGATCGAAACACTTAAAGTATAACACTTTAAAATCATAATACTTTGAAACTAATAACTTCGAAACATAACTACACCACTTAAAGGGCTTAAATATTAAATTACTTTTGACAATAAAATAGCTTCTTTAATTTCACAATTCAATTCCAAATACAGATTTGCACCCCCAAATAAACCATTTCAATTTCCATATATTTCATAGCTTTAAATATTCCACCATTTCAAAACTAATTCATTTATAATTCCATATATATCAAAACCAATTACTATTATTTAGATTTGAAATGTTTACTGAATAAATCCAATATCGTTTAAGTAAAACTTCAACCTTCAAATAACTGGATATTCTTTCAATTTATTTAACTTGATATATTCATTTAAATCAACTTGTTATTCATTTAAATCACTCCAAACCAAAATCAAGTTATAAAAATCATACCTTTCAAAATCTCAATTTTATTTAAATTTCAAATCAATTTATTCAAGTATAATTCTTAAATAATTTAATTCAAATCAATTTCATATTTATCTCCCAAACTTAATTTTATTTAAGTGATTTTATACTCTATATACAATATAATTTAAACAGATACTTAACCATATTATATAAAAACAATCAAACTTTATTATTTGGCTTATTTATATTTCAAAACAAATTTACACATAGCTAAAAATCAATAATAGAATAACATTTATATGACATCTGAAATTAATATTTATATAACACAAATATTTCTTTGCAAAACCATAGAAATCATTTCAAAATATTTTTATATATAGACCGACGGTATCTGTATACAATTTTCTATCCCATGGTCAAGTGATACGGATATTTATCATTTCAATCCGTAATTTAAAATAAAAATACGATTATATATCATTTCAAACTGCAATCCCAAATGAAATAAAAATGCATAACAACTTGGAATTATAACAATATAAAATACAACATCCATTCATCCAATATCAACCATCAACCATTTATCACAATCATCATCCAATTCAAACAATAACATCAATATAGAACAGATAATAAATAACAGGTATTTACTGGCAGTTTATATTCAGTAATAAATTAAATAACAATTTAACTGGCAGTTTATATGCAATAATAAATTAAATAGCAATTTAATTCAATAAATTCAATTTAACTGGAATGATGATAAAAATATGCCAAACAGTCATAAATAAATTTCTAATCACATTAGAAATTAATTTAACACACATAAGAAATTTCAGAAGTTGTGAGTGGGTTAAAACACTCACATTTAGAATTTAAATTGAATTTAAATCCAATTTAAATCAAAATTTTGAACAGTCTTAGAATTCATCCAAACAAGTGCTATAATATTCGGAATTCCAATGCGAACCTAGCGGAGAAAACCATGAGTAAAGTGGACCTTGTACGTGAAAGATACGCGAGTTAGAACATTATTCCTTTTGAAAATAAAATAAAAATAAAAAAATCAGAGCAGAGCCATGTCACCTCCCTCTCCCACATGCGCAGATGCTCCAACCCGAGCAGATGAACGTGCACGAAACTGCAGCCGCCACCAAACCACGCCACCTACGACGCACTTCGACAAGATCAGACGACTCCACCCTCAAAACCACGCCAAGCCGCCTCCATAGGCACCACCGTGACCCACACACGTTCCCCTATGACCATCAGGCCGAGCTCGAAAGTCAACCGTTAATCACCAATTTTTGGTGAATTTTGACCGATCTACGGCAAACGACCATTACGCCATGCCATGCTCCACACCACGTTCGCAACGGCACTACCCGATCGTTGATTGGCTGCAGATCCACCGTTGGATCGTCCTGAATCCAATATGAATGGCCGGAATTGATTCGCGAATTCTGGGCAACCGATGAATCAAGTTGGAAAACAAATTGTTTTAGAAAATTACGCTCGTCGAAAGCTTCAAAATGATATAAAATTTGATAGTATTTGAGGAGTTTGAAATTTTGGCTTTGAATTTTATCAGAAATTGCAATTGGAATTTAGGGTCCTGTCTGCCATTGAAAGAGGAGAAGAAAATAGAATTGTATGTATAGAAATGCAGAATAAGAAATAGGCTAGGTCTTATAACCAAGTATATATAGTCAAGGCTAAAATTAAAATGGACCGGACTGATTTGGATCGAAAGTCGAACGATACATGGCCCGAAAAGCTCGTTTTGACTCCGTAGCGAGATTGGGTCAATCCATATATCAAAATAGATGTTTTTGTATATTTTAAACGCAATGGAATAGGTTCGACGTCCAAATTCCATCGTATGAAGAAGTTATGCTAAAATCAAATTGATTTCAATTGATTTCAGTTAAATTGATTTCTAGGCGTTTCGAGTCCGTACGATCAAACGACAAGTCCGATCGCTACGAAACTTGAAATCCTACAATAATTCACCATTACGGATCCGATGAAACTAGTTTCATTGAAATCCGAGTCAGTGGCCAAAACAGCTATTTTCCAGTTATTAAATTAAATTAATAATTAATTAATTAAATCACTTTTCCAGTTTAAATTTAATTATTTACCCTTTCTATCATTTTTGATTTCTTAATCATTTATAATAACTTAAACAATTTTAGATGTCAGTTTAAAGTTGATCAATCCATCTATTTCATCGTTCAATTTCAATTTCGTTAAATTCAGAAATTATAAATTAAAATTCCCAAAAATCCGTTTATTGAATTCTTAAACCTTGTTATTCAAGTCTTTATTATGACAAGGACATAACTAACATTGGTTTATATCTGAGTACATTTATTTCATCTTAATTTCCATTAACGTAATATTTAAATATTTAATTTCATTTAATTTCAATTGATTTCCAATTTCAATTCAACTAACTAAATAAACAGCTATCCTAAAATAATTGTCACTATTTACTTTTAAATTACCTTTATGAGTTTATTACTTACAAAAAATATTACCATTTGTTTCATAACACAAATTTTCTTCGATTATTATTAACAATTTAAATATTTACATTTGTTTCCTTATATTCAACATTTTATATTATTACAATCAATTGGAGTTTCATTCACATTGTTAACAATTAAATTACATTAGCATCGTTATACTTTATTTTAGTGTTCATTTCAGTATTAAATTACAGATTTTTATTTCTTCATTATTAAATTACCAAAATATTTTTAAATTAACTAATTAAATTATCAAAAATTTACGGGTCTCCCCCAAATTAAATTAACAAATTACATTACAAATTAACATCGTTATACGTTACACTCTCCCCCGCTCAAAACTTTTCGTACCCAAAAAGAAAAAAGAAGGGAAAAGAAAGAATTAAGTAACCAATTTAGCTTATTCAAAAATATTAAATTATAAACAAATAAATTTACAAAATTCAATAATTTAAATAAAATATATCAATTTATAACCATTAAATCCCTTTTATATTCAAGTAACAAATTTTTTGGAAAATCTCTCATAAAATTATCTAAGTCCAAAATTCACGAAAAAATTCGATAGTCTCCTTTGTACGGAGAGGCTCGGGAGAAAATATAATATCAAATATAACAATATATAATATATATTTTCCAAAATAATATATGTCCCAACACGGGGAAAACAATATAATAACGTATAACCCGTAATCCGAAAATGTACCTACTTGTGGGGGCAATTAACGCTTATTTATGAAACCAAAAGCAGTAGCAATTGCTTCCATAACTTGTATTTCACTTATGTAATCCAAAAAGAGTTAATAATTACAAAATGAAATATTTAAAGTTGTTTCAACTACTAGCAAACAATCAATACAAACAACAATCACTTGCAACCTATATACGATCATCATACAAAATTAACACAAATCAATTGTCTATTCATGTCAAGAAAACAAATAGTTGTTCGGGTTCAAAACTTTAAATCGTACAGAATGAAGAATAAACTACTAAGTGCACCATTTACTCAACAGTCTTAGATGAAACTAAATAGATTATTCCTACATCCAAACAATTTTAAAGAATCCATTGATTCAGTGTCTATTTCACTTATTTGCACTTATACTTACATAAATTCATTTTATTTATTCATATCATATAAATTTTCTTTTTATTGCATTACATTCATTCGTTTCTCAATTTCATTTATTTTCATTCATTTATTACTTAATTTCATTTGTTCATTTATTTATAATACTTACCTTCAATTTATTTAATTTGTAGCCTTTCAATTATATTCAAGTTTATAACAACTACAACATCCAATTCTTATTTATTAAAGAATTTCATTGAATACTTTCATTATTTCAAATTTTTACTAATATAATATTCTATTACATTTTCTTTTAACATTTTAAACTTGTTTTATAGTTGGTAAGTTATATGTATGTTAAAGAATGCAACTGAAAATTATACAAGTTTATCTCATTTCTTTTAAATTAATTAAATGTTCAATAATCATATCATTTGTTTTATAGTTTACAATTTCAACTTTCTTGAAATTTCATTTATAACCTAGCATTTAATCTCTTATTTTAATTAAAGGTTCCAATATTATTTACTTATATTCAATTTCACTATAATAATTGAAACTGTTAATTAACGGAAATTTAAGAACTAAGTACCTGGTTAAATTTCAAATCATTTAAAATAATAGATAAATATATATATACTTACAACTTATATATATCCAATTATATTTAAAACAATTTAAAATTTATATCTGTTTATCAAAATAATTTTGCATTAAAACTACTACAGTGGCCTTCCCACTTTAGAACTCGAAAATGAATGTTGATGATGCGTGCGCTCATAATCGAAATTATTTCCCAACGACAGAGAGGGGAGCATAGAACTTATTTCTTTTCAAAATTTCATTAAAACAATGTTTTCAAATCATTTTGATATATATATATATATATATATATATATCAGAAAATCCTTATAAATAATATTATTACATTCCTAAATCCTTTGAAAGAAATTTCAAAATCCTGAAACTTAAGTTCTAAATTTCCCATTTGCATTTATTTTATTTTCTTCAATTTTTGTTTCCAATCAATATTTAAAAATTTCACTACCTAGAAACCAATATATTACAACCAAATATAACCTTTAAAAAATTCTTATTTTATATATAGAAAATATAATAGGCAAAATTATTTCATTTACCAATATTTTAAAACATATATTGCGTGGGTCTGTCCTATTAAGTGTTTAAAAATCCATATTGATGTCATAGCGTCCTTTGCACCAACCAGAATTTATATATACAAAACGGAACAAATTAACACAATATCAAAACCTTTTTATAACACTAAAAAATACGCTCTCTCATACATATACGGTCAGCGACTCGTCGTCATAGGGTACTACTACCCTATTAATAAAGAGTTAGACCCCACAAAGCTAAGGTTTATCGCTAAGCCAAAGCTCTAATACCAGACGTAACATCCCGCCTTTTTGTACGCTTTAAATCGACGATAAACCATACACGTCAGACTTAAATCATACAGAAGGGTGGATTGTTATGGGGTAAATAAGAAAAAGCAGAGAAAGAAAAAACAAAATAGAATCTTGCAGCGGAACGGTAAAATATAATAATCAAATAAACAGTTCATGAAGCAGTTTACAAAATATTTGATTTTACTTATACAATACATATCAGAGTTACATACCAAAGAATATTAAATAATGCAGCGGAACAATGTGAATGGAGTGGACTAACATAATAAGTAATACAATCTTCGTCTTCGTCCTCCAGAAATAAAGTCTTCAAATCCTAAAATGCTCATACTGACTCGAGCGAATTGAAAAGACAAAACACTCAAGTCGGAACTAAAAGATCTTATGTAAGTTAAATCAATGTAAATAATATGAGTGGAATGGCGTCAGAGATGTTTACGGGAATTTTCATCTCCTATCCAGTGTCTAACGTGAGTGCAGTAACCTAAAAGATGCTAGGGATTCACATCTCTTAAGGATCCGTTAAACCATTTACTATGTAATAATATTTCGCTATTATAATAATTTCTATAGTAAAATAAACTAACTTTTAAATAGCATTAAGGAGTTACCCAATCTTCCCTTAACACAATAATAGTCCCAGTACTCCATCCAGTATCAGCGCATCTCCAGATCGGGAGACTACCCTAAATACTCCACGGGCTACGGGAGAAAACTAAACTCGTACGAGGCGCGCTAATGTAGGTGACACGGCACAACTAGGCAATGCCAGGGTAGATATACCAATTACGCTTTCGGACAGGTGGTAACGCGTAACAACTACTACCGTCCACCTCGAGCCACACCTCCAAAATAAAAAGGGCCCCAATCAATCACAAAGTAACAGAATGGTATCGAAGAAGTGTGTCCGATAAAAGGTGCTACCTTCTTGGCCCGTCGATCACTCCTGTTTTAGCCACCTTATGCAAACTCACGGAAGTCGAGTCCACGTATATACCTCAAAGGAAACGCCGCCATTATCCTACTACATTCTAAAATCTCCACCACGTACACGATTGTTAAAGTGGTTTTCGGAGTTGGTAGAGAGTATGACAACTTCTGATCCCGGTCTCTTTAACAACCAAACGTTATTATAACACCGCGGTCATTTCAAAATAATTTATACTTCAAAACTAGAATATAATATCCATTTCAAAACCATATAAATACGATATCATTTCAGTTTTAGAAACCAAACCAATATGATATCAGTTTTATAAAAGCCCGATAAATAACATATCATTTTTATTTCAAATATTTCCTTTTTCCAAAAATCATAGCACTTTCAAAATTATAATATTTCAAGATCGAAACACTTAAAGTATAACACTTTAAAATCATAATACTTTGAAACTAATAACTTCGAAACATAACTACACCACTTAAAGGGATTAAATATTAAATTACTTTTGACAATAAAATAGCTTCTTCAATTTCACAATTCAATTCCAAATACAGATTTGCACCCCTAAATAAACCATTTCAATTTCCATATATTTCAAAGCTTTAAATATTCCACCATTTCAAAACTAATTCATTTATAATTCCATATATATCAAATCCAATTACTATTATTTAGATTTGAAATGTTTACTGAATAAATCCAATATCGTATAAGTAAAACTTCAACCTTCAAATAACTGGATATTCTTTCAATTTATTTAACTTGATATATTCATTTAAATCAACTTTTTATTCATTTAAATCACTCCAAACCAAAATCAAGTTATAAAAATCATACCTTTCAAAATCTCAATTTTATTTAAATTTCAAATCAATTTATTCAAGTATAATTCTGAAATAATTTAATTCAAATTAATTTCATATTTATCTCCCAACCTTAATTTTATTTAAGTGATTATAAACTCTATATACAATATAATTTAAATAGATACTTAACCATATTATATAAAAACAATCAAACTTTATTATTTGACTTATTTATATTTCAAAACAAATTTATACATAGCTACAAATCAATAATAAAATAACATTTATATGACATCTGAAATCAATATTTATATAACCCATATATTTCTTTGCAAAACCATAGAAATCATTTCAAAACATTTTTATATATAGACTGACGGTGTCTGTATACAATTTTCTATCCTATGGTCAAGGGATGCGGATACTTATCATTTCAATCTGTAATTTAAAATAAAAATATGGCTATATATCATTTCAAACTACAATCCCGAATGAAATAAAAATGCATAACAACTTGTAGTTATAACAATATAAAATACAGCATCCAACCATCTTATATCAACCATCAACCATTTATCACAATTATCATCCAACTCAAACAATAACATCAATATAGAACAGATAATAAATAACAGGTACTTACTGGCTGTTTATATTCAATAATAAATTAAATAACAATTTAACTGGCAGTTTATATGCAATAACAAATTAAATAGCAATTTAATTCAATAAATTCAATTTAACTGGAATGATGACAAAAATATGCCAAACAGTCATAAATAAATTTCTAATCACATCAGAAATTAATTTAACACACATAAGAAATTTTAAAAGTTGTGAGTGGGTTAAAACACTCATCTTTCGAATTCAAATTGAATTTAAATCCAATTTAAAACCAAAATTTGAACAGTCTCAGAATTTGTCCAAACCTATGCCAAAATGTCCGGAATTCCAATACGAACCTAGCGGAGAAAACCATGTGTAAAACGGGCCTCGTACGTGAAAGATACGCAAGTTAGAACATTATTCGATTTGAAAATAAAATAAAAATAAAAAAATCGGAGAAGAGCCACATCACCTCCCTCTCCCATACGCGCAGATGCTCCAACACTAGTAGATGAACGCGCACGAAACTTCAGCCGCTACCAAACCGCGCCACCTACGACGCACTTCGACAAGATTAGATGATTCCACCCTCTCAACCACGCCTAGCCGCCTCCATAGGCTCCACCGTGACCCGTGCACATTTCCCCATGACCATCTGGCCGAGCTCGAAAGTCGACCGTTAATCACCAATTTCTGGTGAATTCTGACCGATCTACGGCAAACGGTCATTACCCCATGCCTTGCTCCACACCACCTCCGCAATGGCACTACCCGATCGTCGATTGGCTGCAGATCCGTCGTTGGATCGTCCAGAATCCAATATGAACGACCGAAATTGATTCGCGAATTTTGGGCAACCGATGAATCAAATTGGAAAACAAATTGTTGCAGAAAATTACGCTCGTCGAGAGCTTCAAAATGATATTAAATTTGATAGTATTTAAGGAGTTTGAAATTTTGGCTTTGAATTTATTTGAAATTGCAACTGGAATTTAGGATTCTGTCTGCCATTGAAAGAGGAGAATAAAATAGAATTGTACGTATAGAAATAAGGAATAAGAAATATGCTAGGGTTTATAACTAGGTATATATAGTCGAGGCTGAAATTAAAATGGACCAGATTGATTTGGATCGAAAGTTGAATGATACATGGCCCGAAAAGCCCGTTTTGACTCCGGAATGAAATTGGGTCAATCCATATATCAAAATAGATGTTTTTGAATATTTTAAACACAATGGAACAGGTTTCACGTACAAATTCCATCGTATGAAGAAGTTATACTAAAATCAAATTATTTCAAATTGATTTCAATTAATTTGATTTCTAGGCGTTTCGAGTCCGTATGATCAAAAGACAAGTCTGATTGCTACGAAACTTCAAATCCTATAATAATTCACCGTTATGGATCCGATGAAACTGGTTTCATCGAAATCCGAGTCAGTGGGCAAAACAGCTATTTTTCAGTTATTAAATTAAATTAATAATTAATTAATTAAATCACTTTTCTAGTTTAAATTTAATTATTTACCCTTTGTTTCATTTTTGATTTCTTAATCATTTATAATAACTTAAACAATTTTAGATGTCAATTTAAAGTTGATTAATTATAACGTTCGCGGTTTTTCGTCCCCGAAGGTCGACATCAATACGTCCACTGTATCGACAGCCGAGCAATCGAAGGTCGGAAAACCGTACCGTTAGGGTTAAAGAAGAGGTAGAAGATAGAAGAAGAAAGAAAAAGATGGAACATAATAGGAAGAAACAACAGAATAATATCAGAATCTCACAATTGCAGCGGAACAACATATAATAGATAAATGAATGATCTTTAAACAAAGAACTATATCAGTTATTACATTACATCACATTACATTACATTACATCATCAGAGTGTACAACAACAAATAACAACAAACAGCGAAAAAGAAATACTATATACTAGTGAATACACCATGCCATCCAGAATGCCTCCAGCAACTCCTGAATTCCAGAATATCCTGATAAGCTGACTCTAGACTGCCCGTGTGGAAATTGGTGGGCACCCAACGTTTAGGAAGGAAAACAATAAACTCCAGGTCATTCGTGAGACCGGTGTGAGAACTTAAAATAGTTTATCTTTAAAAACAAACAACAGGATAAAAAAAATTTTGAAATCAATTCGCAATGCTTTTTGAAAATGAGACTACCATAAGGCCTCCCGCACACAACACGCAATGCAAACGCAAAATCGGAGGAGATTTCTCCTTATGATAGTCAAAGATGCTTGATACGCATTAAAAAGAAACATTTGATATTATTACTAGTGCATAGTGCAGAAAACATTTCGAAAGTAAAGATATAAATCTTAGCCAGCAGAGGCATTTCGCACTTATGCCTACTATAGCTACCATGTTCAATAGCAGGTTACCGCCACATTCCATGGCAGGTTATACAACTAAAACCGTACAAGGTTCGTATTGTTTCTTTGGATTTCCAACAAATGGTCAGGCCAAGGAACTTCCCATTGCCACATGGGTACGCCTTTGGAAAGATGACCCCGAGAACCTAACCTAACATTACAGTTAGATCTCTGCCAACACAAGGCCGGGTTACCCCTAACTGGGTTACTACTGACACGAATATGTCATCCCCCGATCGTAACCGATCTATATCCGAGGATCCACAATTCCAACAACCACAAAGTAATAAAGTTGCAGCAACAACATAGGTTAAGTATCTGGGCTCCATACCATGATACCACCTCTATCCAGAAGGAATGACATACACTAAAGGGGCGCTACCTCCTAATAACCTTGCTGCATCCTTTCTGTTTTGACCATTTTCGGGGTGTGAGGTCCGACGAAGTCTCGTCCACGAAGCTATTTATACAAAAGCTGTGCTTTGATCATCAAATGCTCAACAGCACTTCATATGCCACATTACCAAATTGGGAATGCATCACTAGTAACCATCAAGTACATAACCTCTAAGCTCGTACGTCTCAGAGAAGGGTGTTAAGCTAAGAGAATAAATTCTCCACCACCAACAGAAATATATTTGATAGAAACCGGTTTTACATCTCAAATTGTAATGTCAGACACACATCCATACACATCCGTTTCGGGATCGAACGGAACCGAAGGCACTTCCAAAGAAGCCCTTGTAATCCGGATATTCACTAATCACGTCCGGACTTTCCGTCACTAAGGGTGATAAAACCTTTATATCGGAGATTAGCCGATGCAGATTCATTCGACGGTAATCCTTCCATTTTCAAAAATATCCGGTCTTCAACACCGGTCTTCAAATGCAATCCATAACGACGTATCACATATTCGGAATGGGTTATACGACCCAAAGGTCCTTTCTCGGCTAACCCGAATAGTGAGCGCTTATTTTGAAAATAAAGTGTGGCATTCAAATTCAAGCAAATCACAACAAATACCTATTTAAAGGTAAATATTGATAGTCAGTTATTTAACTATCAATAGGCGTGCACAACATCACCAGATTCCAAATAATTTTACAAATTATTTATTTTCCAAAAATATCTTTACAAGATATATTTTTCCATACTATAACATTTGAAAACAAATTTCAAATCACTTTTCACCTTTACAACTTTTGAAAAAAAAATTCAAATTGTTTCCCTACACGGGAGATATCACAAATCTTTATTCATTTTCATTTCAAAATGGTTCATTTAAACCAATTAAATAAATCCTTACCGATTTACTTTACATTTACATTCCAAATTCGTAAATTTATTTCCACACTTCAAAAATAAATCAACGTTTATTTTTAAACAAATTTTCCTTTCTTTTATAGATTCCATAGTGAATTTACAATTCCAAAATATCTATGAATATACGATTTCCAAATCGATTTCTAATATTCATTTTCATTTTATCTTTAAAAGATAAAATCTCAAAACATTCACTTCATATTGGAAAACATTTCCATGCTTATTTAATAATAAGTAATTCACAAATCCATTTATTTCAACATTTGGAAAATATTCAATGTACTTAAATCACAGTTAAGTATAGATTTCATTCTTTAAGGAAAACGTGCGCTTAAACACATTTATTTGAGTCAAAACGAATATTGCATAAAACATCGTTACGACGACCCAAAATCACTAGTATACAAAAATCCCAATACTATAACAAAAATCCCAATACTATACAAAAATCCCAATACTATACAAAAATCTTTCCTTTCAGAAATCATTTACTATAACAACAGTGTTATAGTCCATCTTTTCCTTATTTCTCGAAAACGTCTATTTCAACAATAAATGTTGAAATCTATGGTTTCGATAGTTAATCCATTTTAATACATCTTTAAAGCAATTAACTTCATTTTATAATATCACTTCCCCAAAACATATCCATTTTATTGAATAATATATTCACTATCCAAAATCATGAATATAATTCCCAACCAAACTCTTATTATTACAACATTTAACTTAAAGTATAATTCGCTGTCCAAAATCACGAATATCTCTCCTTTAATAAACTTCTATGTTTAATTCGTCAAATTCAATTGATTTCGGATTTATAAAACAACGTTTATAAATTCACACACACACACACACACAGATATATATTTTATAAAAACTTCAACTTATAAAATTACTTTTATTTACCAATTCAATTTGTAACTCAATTTTATTCCCAAAATCTAATTTATAAGTTAATTACTTATAAATCTTTTATTTACAAAATCTATTCATTTTAAAGTTTCACAATTTATAATCTATAAATTTCATTCACTTATGAAATCCATTTTTTTATTTCATTTTAACACTTATAAAAAAAACTCATTTTATAAATTTCAATATTTTAATTTATAAATATCAATTTTTTTATAAACCTTTTATATAAATCGTTTATAATAATTCAAAAATCTCAATTTAAATAAACCAATCCTTTTAATAATTTACAAAACGTTATTAAAGCTTATATAACTCCAAAATAATACTTAAGTATTATTTTCCAAAAATATAACCTTTATAACAATAAAATTATAACGTTTAGTTATTTTAACAATTCAAAATTTAATAAAACTTATACTTTCAAAAATCACTTTAAAACCCTTTTTAAATACAAAAATCATTACTTTAATATTTTTAAAACTCCAAAAATAAGCCAATGCTGCAACAGCAACAATATATCAATCACGACAATCAAAACATCATATATCAATATGATAATCAATATAATCAAATAAATAATGGTAAGGAATCTAGTTGGATCCCTCCATCCTGTTTCCCTGCATCCAAAAATGTTAGCACAATACCAATTCCGCTTCAAGACGGAATATCGCGGTATATGGGATTTATAAAATATTATCTGCTATTATGCGACGCAATAGGGTCTCATCCGCTATATAATGCGGGAAATCAACTCCAAGTACATATATAACACCAATTCCAATCAAGATGGAATTATCGCGGTATATGTTTTTAATAAATAACATCCGCTTAATATACGGCGTATAGGGTCTATTTTAACAATCAAAATATAATAATTTATCATCCAAGCATACAATCAAGCAATTTTAAATCTAACTATTTAAAATTTAAATCGAAACAATTCAATTGAGTGAGAAGTTCTCACCTTGCTTTCAATTCAGTTTCAGCGTTTTATTTCGAATAAAATTAAACGTGCGTTTAATTCTACCCAAAATTTTCACCAGCTCCAATCGATTTCAATCCAGCTCCATTGCGTAGTGCTCGTCAAAATGAAGCCAACTCAAGTTGTTTCACGCGTTTTCGACCTCATATGAAAAAGTTACGCTAGTTTAAAGTTTACACGAATTATAATATATATAAATTACAATTTCTTTTATTTAATTTAAAATCTAACTAATCAGAGCCATTGGATCTTGCTTTTGCAGATCAGGGTCGTCCCCCCTTCCATCTCCTTCCAGGTTTTACATTCAACCGAGAGAACCCATAGCCGGCCCTTGCCCTAGATTAACGCGACTCCATCGACGACCTCTACCACGATAAAGCTCCACCATTTGAAGCGCCTACTCGAGAGCCACCATCGGCCAAAGTGCGGTAAAGCTCAGCCCCTTGATTGTCTCGGTTTTCATGCGTGAACAATAGACGTTCAAACCCAATTTTACGTCGATCCACTCAATCAAATTCGATCACAACCGTTGAGATCGAAGATCTCTACGTGCTCTACAATATTCGTGTTGGAGGTTTCTCATAAATGTCGATGGATTTGAAGAAATTGAAGGGAGAAAATGATGCAATTTCGGCCATTAATTGGTTTTTGGCGGCTAGGGCTGATAGGATTAGGGTTTATTGCAAAATTGAAGAATGGGGGTCCTTTTATAGAAAAATTCTCAATTTACTATTCATCGAAATTTTCTGAACTCCAAACGAAGCGTGTCGGCTGGCGTTTCTAGGGTTTGCCCCGTGTCCCGAACGCAATGAATAGGTTTTGGAGGCTAATTCGATCATCTGTGTGAGTTACGGAAATAAACGTTCAAATTTAAATTAAATCGATTTAAACTAATTTCTATGCGTTTTGGCTTGCCCCGGATAAACCGTAAATCCGATTGACATGAAATTTGAAATCTTACAGTAATTTGACATTACGGATCCGATGAAACTGGTTTCGTCAAAATTTGAGACTGTTTCCAAAATGGCTATTTTTACTCGTTAATTAAATATTAAAATATTCAATTTTCACAAATTAACTTATAATTCAATTTTAAAAGTTCTATAACATCATTCCAAATATAATATGATTAAAAAACATTTTACAAATCAATTTTAATCATATTAAACCCAATTTCCAATTATTTCTGCAATTTCAAATAAAATTATCGATTTAATTATCCAATTAAATCCAATTATTTGAAATAAAATTTATTCGACTGACAAATCTTACTGGTTAATATTTAACAATCAATTAAAATATTCGAATTTTAATTAACAGAAATTCTGGTTCGTTACATTAATCCATCAATTCATCGTTTAATTTCAATTTTCGTTAAATTCAGAAATTATAAATTAAAATTCCCAAAAATCCGTTTATTAAATTTTTAAACCTTGTTATTCAAGTCTTTATTATGACAAGGATATAACTAACATTGGTTTATTTCCGAGTACATTAATATTTCTTAATTTCATCTTAATTTCCATTAACGTAATATTTAAATATTTAATTTCATTTAATTTCAATTGATTTCCAGTTTCAATTCAACTAACTAAATAAACAGCTATCTTAAAATAATTGTCACTGTTTACTTTTAATTACCGTTACGAGTTTATTACTTACAACAAATGTTACCATTTGTTTCATAACACAAATTTTCTTCAATTATTATTAACAATTTAAATATTTACATTTGTTCCCTTATATTCAATTTATAGCCAAGTAAACATTTTATATTATTACAATTAATTGGAGTTTCATACACATTGTTAACAATCAACTTACATTAACATCAGTATACTTTATTTTAGTGTTCATTTCATTATTAAATTACATATTTTTATTTCTTCACTATTAAATTACCAAAATCTTATTGAATTAACAAATTAAATTATCGAGAATTTATGGGTCATTATAGTCCATGTCCAACTATTCAGTCTACAAGCTGATTGATTCGGGGAAGTGGAAAACTGTCTTTAGGACAAGCTTTATTCAAGTATGAGTAGTCAACACATGTTCTTCATTTGTCGTTGGGCTTTCTGACAAGTGCTGGATTTGACACCCATTCTAGATGTAATGCATCACGGATAAATCATTCGACTTGAGTTCATCTACCTCTTCTTTAAGGGCGGCAGATCTTTCTGGATCCATACCATGCCTTTTTTCCTTGACCGGGATGTGCTGCAGGTCAATATTCAATGTGTGGCTCGCGATGTCCGAGGAGATTTCACACATGTCAGAATGTGTCTCGGCAAACACGTCAAGGTTTTCCTAGAGAAATTCAACCAATTCCTCCTGCATTTGTTGGATTAGCTAAGATCCAATCTTTATCATTTTAGAATCATCATTATCGTTGATCGGAATATCGATAGTCAGCTCGACCGAGGAAGCTTGGCTGTCTTTTCTTTCGTCTTCACTTTTGGTATCTCTGGGGTTAAGATCCCTTAGGAATTGGTTGGGGTGCCCGGTCCTTAGCCCAGATGACAATAGTCAGTTCTCAGCAAAACTGATGCAGAGAGTTTTCTCTATGCCCTTTCTTTTTTCCTTTTCCTACGCCTCTCACAACTCAGCGACATAACAGCTCGTCCAGTACCCTTGTCTTCCTGAACGACTCTAACTCCATTATCGATAGGGAATTTTAAAGTAAACACCAAGGGGCAATGGCAGCCCTGAATTCAGCTAGGGCAGGTCGGCCCAAGAAAGCATTGTATGGCGAGTCTATGTCTTGCACAACAAACTATAATATCTAGACTCTCCGGCGTTCTCCAATTCCCAACTCCACTGGTAGCTCCTCCATTCTAGTGGGTAAAGTTGCACTCCCATTGAAGCCATGAATATGAGATTGATAACGCTTCAAGTCTTTTGTTTCCATTTTCATTCGATCATAGGCTCACTTAAATAGTACGTTCACTAAACTTCCACTGTCTACCAAGATCCTCTTCATCTAAGCAGGACCTACTTGAGCTGATATGACAAGTGGATCAATAGTTGGGTCTTCGACCCTGTCGGAATCCCTTCCTCCAAATAAGATGTCGTCTCTCATCGTTATCTATTGTTTGGCTGAAGCCCCATCTTCCAAACTACTACAACATTTGAAGCTCACATGCCTAATAGAACTGGTCGTATCCCTCCAACTTTGGTCTGCTGGATGAGGACCACCACTAACAGTATTAATCACCAACCACCCACCGGTATGAGAGGGTTCCTCCGGTCTTGCCTGATATTGTACATGGTTCTGATTCGATGGGCCTGCACCTCCTGATTTCGGCGCCTACATAAACTGCTCCAACTTCCTTTCTCGTATCAACTTCTCAATGATATCTTGCAAATGACGGCACTCGTTCGTGTTATGGCATAGCTATCATGAATCATCAAAATTCCTATTTGAATCTGCTTTTTCGATGATTGCTTCGGAGCAGGTTTCTTATATCGATTGGTATTGCAAGTCTGCAAGTACATATTTTCCAACGATTATTCAAAGGAGTGTAATTGTCGAACATTGGAGCCCAACGTCGCGCCCAACGATTCTGATCCTGTTTCCTATTTTGATTTCCATTGCCTCTCTTTTGACTCTGTTTATTCTGTATGTTCAATTGCACCTTTCCGAAACTCTCCCATGTTTGTTTAATAGCAACATTAATTTGGATACCTTTGACATTAGGCCCTGTATCATCCTTTTTCCTAGACTGTTTCGCATCCTCCCTTCTCAAAAACTGGGCTTCCTTGGAGTAGAAATGGTCCAAAGACGTAGGGAGTTTTTCGGCCAACCAGTTACCAAATTCAAAATGGGGTTCAATCCCCTTAGTTAGTGCCATCAGGATTGAGTTGTCATTGGGATTACTAATCTCATCGCATTAGCATGAAACCTCTCCAAATAACGTCTAAGTGTCTCTCCGGGAGCTTGATTGACACTAGACAAGGTGTTAACATCTTTCGGCCTAGTGACATGCATGCGAAATTGTTCAACAAACTTTGTTGCCAACTGGTCAAAACACAAGATAGATCGGGGTGGTAAACGAGTAAACCACATAGTTACTATCCCCACCAGGGAGATCGAGAAACTTCGACACTTAACCGCATCATCAGCTCCTCCAGCATTCATTAACCATTCATACTTTAAGATATGCTGATTAGGATCAGAGCTCCCTTTATAAATGGATAGAGTTGGCATCCTGAATTGCCAAGGAGGTTCATCGTAGAGTATATCATCAGTGAAAGCGGTATGACTCCAGGAGATTCCCCAGTCATCACTGGTGAGACCCTGACTTTCACGGATCATCCGACTGATCATTGTTGGGATATCTGGCATCTGGACATTCTGGGCATGCCGAGCCAATGTGTGGTCAGGTTCCATAATACGAGGATGGGTCGGACACGGTCGATGGTCCATATCTCGCCTCCTTGGTTGTAGGTCTTCTGGGATAAAGGGTTCTGGAGTATATTCATGTTGTTGACGGTTTGGATCTGTCCGATTTCGAACACCAGCTTCAAATTAATGGCAGCGGTGGCAGCGCAATCGTCAGTAGTATGATAAGGAACGGTGCCTCCTCGGGAGGAGGGTATAGTCTGATGGATAGTTGACGGCCCAACTCTCGGTTGCCCAAGATTTATTATATGTTGATGTCCAGTAGCCTGTGTATAGCTTCAATTCAACCGTAGGCAAGTGTATCCATGAAGATAGTCAAAGGAGGTTGAACTCTCAGTGGATGAATAGGAAGCCTGATCTCTTCTAAATCTCCTTCATCTTTGACGATTCAATTGATTGGTCAGTTCCGCGTTAGCGTCGAGTTGCTGAGTAAGTTACTGGCGGCTTTGAGTTAGCTCTTGCATTAGCAGTTGAAATTCTTCCCTTGTGACAGGGCCTTGCTGATCTGGTCCGTCAGCATTCTGATCGGTAGGAGGAAGTTGGTGGGCTTCTGTCTGTCCCGTCCTTCTGGATCAGCAGCTGTTGAAGTAGTCCTAGTGTTGACCATGATGGATAGCGAATCTCTTTCCTAGACTTGGTACAAATCTGAATAAGATGGAAGAACTTTAGACTTGAAATTTGGATCTTCTCCTTAGATGCTTGAAATTCAATATCGGTAGAAGTTCCAATGAGCAGGAGAAAACCCATGTTTTCTTAGTGAAAGCACCAGAGTGTTTGTACCAAAATTGGGCACAACACTCTTCGGGTGTGTTTGAAGAGATAAACTAAAGAACATAAATGGAAAACGAGGAAGATCTAACAAACACACCAATCGATACACAAGAAAACACACAGAAACACAAAGATTTAGAGTGATTTGGCGTATGGCCTACGTCCACTATGAAACGGCTGACTTTTATTGATTTTTTTCTTGCTAGTTACAACGAGTTACAACATTAAATTCGATTACAATAGTGATTTCGGCAGAGTATGGACGTAGAAGAGCCTAAAAAGCTTTCTCAGTATGTCCAGGGTTGCTATTTGTAGGCGTAGGCAGCAAATATTTGCTCAAATCTCAGAAGACTCTTCTCTCACATGGGTGGGCCCACGAGATCGATCTCTAGTCATTTGAACTCGATCCATGATCGATACGAATGAAATTTGTAACGACCAAGATTTCGTCCAATCGAGTCGAGATCGATCATGAACATTCCCGAGGTTGTATGCAATCTCCTTCATGCTCGCATCGATCTGTTCGTATCGCTTCTGGACACGTGATGTCGGATGACATGGCACTAACTTTTTAGATCGATCCACTTTTTATGCCGATTGACTGGGTCGCTCATTTGAATGTGTCTCGTTCGTATCGATGCAGGATATTCTTTTCGTATCGCTGCGTTGCACTCGACTTCATATCCATCCCTCGTGCCCTATTTCACATCGATCCTTTATAATTGTTTTGTATAAATACGAACTTATGTTCTTCGTATCGAAAGCTCAGAAGCCATTTCGTATCGCTAATTTGTTGTTGATTTCGTATCGTTGCGATGCATGTTTGCCAGTGGAACGATATGTAGTGGACTCACGTGTTACTGTAGATGGATGCAAAGTGGGTGAGCTTGGACGGATATGAAGCAACATGCACTTGATGGATACAAACTAGTGCTCACCTGATGGATACAAAGCCATGCGCATTTGATGGATTCAAAAAAGATCGATGCAAAGGAGGTTTCTCTTTGATTGCTTCATGGATACGAACATGGTTATTGCTTGATTTGCATCAATCATATCTTGAGCATACGAACTCCGATTGACTTGAAATTTGGAATGTTAGCTTTCATGGCTTTGCTTGTCGTGTTATATTAATTGCAGATCGATCTCGACTTGGGAAAGATTTACCAGCATCCATAGCAAACTTGTATATAATCACTTTTCGGGATGAATTTTCTTCGATTTTCAGTCAATTCCTCGGTATCACGGCCCGCCAAAAGGCGAGATAACAGCAGGTCTTTACATTGGCAACATAATCACTTAGATTATCATGAACATGTTCAATTAGTATGTAATAGATGGGGCTATGTTCAAGCCAATAGTCATGCAAGTAATCAAGTCAATGTGCATATCTATGTTAAAATTCAAGTTTGAAGTTAATAAAATATGAAAGTCACAAAAATTTAAATATGTCAATAGGCAATTCAATTGTTTGATTTCCAATTCCTTATGTGTATAAGGTCTAAGTATTACTCTATTAAATACAAAATTGATTTTGGATCTACAAAGTTGGAAACATGTATGAAATAAGTGGAGGCATATGGTCCCCCTAAAACAATACCCCTAGGGTCGTATTTATAGAGGTAGTGTGGCATGGTCTTCAACATGGGTGGAGCCTCAACGATGGAGTCAATGAGGGCTTTGTCGACTTTAATGTTGCTAAGTGTTAGGACTTCGCCTAGATTCTTTAGTAAGAGCATGCGACGATAACTTTGGCGGCTACATCCCTGGCGGTACTGATAGTTTTACCAAGTATAATGTCGACGTCTTTCAAGTGATATGAAGATCGAAGTGCTATATTAAACAACAGCAAAGAGAAGTGCCACTTTTGAATCCTTTTGTTGTTCTCATAGTGCAGTGTTAAGGTCTTCATGGATATTGGTAGTGTTTAACATCAATATCGCTTCACATAGATATGTGATGTCGTTTTAATGCTGATGGAATGCCATGTTGAATGTTGCTAAAGTGTAGTGTAGTACCTTTGAAGAGCTACAAAGTATAACACTTTGTGTTGATGGACGACAAGCTTATGATTGGTGAATAGCGGTGCATAGTATCAATGAAATGCGCTAAGGCCACTTCGACACTCACTGTTGACCTTAGAAGTTGCTTGTACTTGACCTTACGCATAATTAATCATGTAAGGTGATGTCTTCCTTATGTCTCTTTTCATATATCCTCGAAGTCGGTAAGTGGCGGTGTTGGTGTATTGTTGCTCTCATGTCTCTGACTAGATGATGTGTAATGGGATTGAAGAGAACCTTTGGTATTGGCTCTATTGTTAGGAACTGAGTTGATGATGTTTTGATGACAACAACCTCATATAGTTATTATACTTTACTTTATAAAATATATACTAACATTTCCATATATATATGTATGTATGTATGTATGTATATAGGAAGTATATGCAGGTATCATCGAAGACTGATCAGTATAAAGACTCAAGCATCAAGATGAAGATTAGAGATTCAAGATTCAAAACTCTAGAGAATCAAGATTTCAAGATCTCAAGATAAGTGTCTAGTATTTTGTTAAAACTTCGTAATAGCACTCTCATCTTTCTTCCAATTTTCTTTTGAGATGGAACCCAATTTCTATCGAAACTAGTGGCTTACAAACCCACGACAAGTAGCTTACAAACCTACGACAAGTGGCTTACAAACCCACGAAAATCAAAATCATTTAAACTATTTTGTACAAGTTCTCGAGTCCTATGGAGGAGCTCTGTAAGAAGGTTCTTGCAATTTCAGTTTGAATAGATTTTTCAAAATGTTTTTAAATCTGTTTTCAAAATGTTTTAGCTTTCAAAATCATGTTTTCAAAAATATTTTCAAACTTTGTTTTAGCCTTGAAATATTCCTCTATTCTGATTTTAAAATTTTCTATTTTTAGAACATCAAAAGTGATTCTGATTTTAAATATTACTTATATAATTGACGGTCTATATCAATTATATATATGTATTTAAAATAATGTTTTATATTCATTCTCTATCTAAAAATATTGTTTAAACACTTTACTTTGCTTCAGAGAAGTTTCAACTTATTTTAAATTCAATTGTCTTTACAAAACAACATCTCTGTAATTTTGAACTAAGGGATGTCGACATAAGGGGATACCCCATGTCGACATGGTGACAGTTGGATTCAAAATTCAATTTTCAAAAGAAGTGTCCATTCGTTCGAAAACCTTTCGCCAATGGTTATGACTGTTGAGCATCTATATAAATGCTTCCAAAACGAATTTTTTTAACAACTACTTTCTTATTTTCTTCACTCTTTCTTCTCCACCATTCTGTATCCATAAAACTTCATATTTTCAAGATCGTGCCATCATTCTGCCAAATTCTCAGTAGGAAATCATTTAGACTCTCTCTATTTGATTCTCCACTATTCTACTAAAGATCAAAGTGCTATTCAGAGTTATATGATTAATTTGTATTCAAAAAGTCCGTAGATTCTATCCATTCAAAAGGATTGTTATTAAGAAGTATTAGGGTGATCTTGTGTCCCGTAAATCAAGAGAGTTTACCCCAGACTCGGAGATAGGAGGGTTCCTCAAGGCCTTAGAAATTGAGGGTTGTAATTTGGATATTGGCTTATAAAAATCTGTACAAGGATATTGCCTTGGTGCAGGACTGGATGTAGGAGGATTCCGAACCAGTATAAAATCCGATATGTTCTTTCCTTTTACTTGCTTTACTTTACTATTTGCATTTGTTATATGTTCTGTGATCATTATGTGTTAGAATTCTGTTTAGATTTGTGTTGAAAGTTTTAATTTAGTCATATAGTTCATATATTCTTTAAAAAACTGTTCACCCCCCCCCCCTCTAGTGTTATTTCTGCCTTAAGATCCTTAATCCGCATCCCTAACAATTGGTATCAGAGCATTGGTTTTCATTATTTTCATAATCTAAAATTTTGAAAAGTTTTAATGGCACAACACACTAATAATGTCACTCTTGTCACCACTACTTCTGTCAACACAAGCACTAACACTAGTTCATTTGTAGAAGGCCAGTCTACTGTCAGACCACCACTTTTTAATGGCAGTAATTATGCATATTGGGCATGTAGGATGAAAATTTATTTACAATCCATAAGTTTAGATACTTGGAATATGACACAAATTGAATATGTTGAACCAACTACTAATTTTGCCCAGTGGACTACTGAGCAAAAGACGGTTGCACAAAACAATTTTAAGGCTATGAATATACTATTTTGTTCACTAGATATGAATGAGTTTAATAGAGTCTCTGTTTGTAAGTCTGCATTTGAAATCTGGAAAACTTTGCAAGTAACTCATGAAGGAACAAGCAAAGTTAAACAGACTAAAATTTCCATATTAACTAACCAGTTTCAATTGTTTAAAATTCATGAAAATGAGTCCATTTCCGACATGTATTGTCGATTTCAAGATATTGTACATTCATTGATTGCTTTAGGAAAGGGTTTCTTAGAAGAAGATCAAGTCAGAAAAATACTCAATTCACTCACTCCAGAATGGGATCAAAAGACACTTACTATTTAAGAGGCAAATGATGTTAGTCAAATGAAGATCGAAGAGTTAATCGGTAATCTAATGTCTTATGAAGTTCAACTACAAGGGAGAAAAGAATCTAAGGCAATGGAAAAGAAATCGATCGCATTCAAAGCAACAACTGGAGATTTAGAACAAGATAGTGATGAAGAAATTGCTTTCATGACCAGAAATTTTAGAAAGTTTTTGAAGTATAGAAAGATGAATAACTTTAAAAGAAATGATCAAAGGAATTCCAGAAATACTTCGGAGAACAACAACAATTACAACAACAACAACAATAATGGTGATAGATGCTACAACTACAACAAAACAGGGCACTAAAAGATAGATTGTCCATATCCAGACAAACAGACATTTCAACCAAATAACGAGCAACTAAGGAAAAGAAAGAAGGCATATGCAGCAACTCTTGACGATTCAGATTCATCCAGTGATGTCGAAAAGAAAACTGATAATTCAAATCTGTGCTTCATTGTTATTTTCGAATCGGAAGACGATCGGAGTTTGGATCTAAAAATAGGTACACATTTATTTTAATTGGATGCTTGTTTGTTTTGATTTTGTTTGCAATTCCTTGAATTTTTAAATTCAAAATCACCCTTTGAAATATGAATTTTTAAATTCAAAATAATATTATTTTAATAATATTTTAAATATTAAAATATTTTAATATTATTATATTTAATATTATTACTGGAATTATATATAGATATAGAATATAGATTAGTTTTCTCAAGATTTTAGGAATTTCTTAGATTTTAGAAAATGACACCCCTTTTCAAATTCAACAGGCACATGTCGACATGCCAGGATACCCCATGTCGACATGTCTCTCAGAAATTTGATTTCAAAATTTGAATTCAAACTTTTGAATTTCCCTCCACCTTTTCACTTACTTCAAAATTCTGAAAAGATACCTTTTGACCAAAGAAGATGACTTTAGAGAATCTATTTAATATACTTCTCTTATCATCTCTTTTCACTTTATTCTCATAATTCAAACTTTCTTCATTATCTTCTACTCCTCTCAAACACTCATCAATGGCTTCCTCAAGTACCCCATCAACTATGAGGCTGACCAAATCCATCAAAAATGATCTTTTTAATGACCCGGAGCCTATCAAAGCTTACATAACTTATGTAAACTATGGTAAAGTCAATACGGGAAAATTTGCTATTTTTGATGATTTTCCTTCTTGTGAAATCGATCAACTTTTTGAAGAAAACTCCGTTCTTAGCTTGATTGATAACAAGCAAAATGATTTCGTTTGTTATCCAAACCTTGTCAAAATGTTTTAACCGTGAATTTTATAATGGAAATGAAGATCAAATTTGGAGTAGTGTTAAAGGAACACTTATTGTTTTGGATTCTGACATTTTGGGAACTATTTTGGGTTGCAAATCTACCAGTCTGAATCTCTCGCAATTTCAAATCAATGAAACCGATCGAGAGACTTTTCATCACATTTTTGAAAGCGATGACCACATGGATTTTAAGAATCACTTTTTCCTCCCAAAAGCAAGAATTGTCAAACTTCTTATTCAACACACCATTATTCCTAGGTCGGGAAACTACAATAATCCCACCTCAAAAGTGCGTAAAGCTCTTTTTGCTATATTTGGAAAATATGATATTAATTGGGCACAAACTATTTTGAATGAGTTAAGACCCAAAAATTTTACTATGGGAGAAAACACTCTTTATCATGGAATTTATCTTACTCGGATTTTCAATTATTTTGGTGTGGATGTTAAAAAGGAAGAGTTTGTAAGTAGGAAAGTGTTCAATCATGGGAACATTTCTCTTATGAAAATCCCGCTTATGTTTCAACTGTATGAAACACTTACCGAAAAGGAAGAGAGACTTGCTCATGAAGAGATGGAAGAAGAGGGAGAATAAGAGGAAGAAGAAGGGGAAGGAATGGAAATTGAAGAAGAAGAGGAAGATGAAGAAACCTCTTTGGAAAGTATAGAGTATCCACATACACCCACCAATCCGCCCAACAAAACCATACTCAAGAACCAAAACATACTTGCTCAAAACCAAAAGGTTCTTAAGAGACCTATTAGCAAGAAAATGGATAAAATCTCTACCAAGATCGACAAGTTCTTTGGGAAGGTAGGCAGGAAACTTGGCTTGTCCTCATCATCATCTTCATCAAACTAATCCTAGCCATTATCTCTCTAGCTATCGTTTATCTATCTTTGTATTTTCTATTTTTTTTGGTTAATATTATGTAATGTTAACTAATATAAGTAATGCTATCTTATTCTCTATTTTCCAGCTTTATATATCTCTGATAGTTATTTACTTTAAGTTTATATAGGTCCACTAGTATAAAATAAACTTAGAAATCAAAAATAACACAACCTTGTCATTCTGTCTAGACCATGTCGACATGCCCCATCCTCCCATGTCGACATATAACAGTCAGAAAGTAGTTACAATTTATTACTTCAAATTCTTGTAACTATCAAGTGACAATTCATTTTGAACGGCCAATAACTCTACCTATTTCTTCCAGAAAAACTTCTCTACCTCCATTTTTATTCATCTCCTCTCATACTTCAACTTATTTCTTAAATTATGGCTTCTCCGATTAAGAATTTAAGTGAAAATCTTGAAGAAACTCTTACTTCTTTCAAGAATATTCTCTCTTTTATACTTAGAAATCAAAGGCACTTAGAATTAAGCCAAATACAGATGATCAAAGAGCAAGAGAGACACTTTGACGCACTGCATTGGATGATCTCAAGCCTTAGAAAAGGCGAACCCGAAGCAAATCCACCAGTCACTCTCGACAAAGATAATTGGGATGTTTATCAAAACTGATCCTATCTTTGGAGAAGATGGATGGGTGGAAGTCCCAAGGAATGTCTGATCATTATGTATTTTTATTTGTTTGATTTGATTTGATTTAGATTTGATTAGGATTTGATTGAATTGTTTACTTAAGTTTGATTTGGATTTGGTTTGTATATAACTTCATATACTATACATGATTGGTTTGCTATGTATGATATTGATTTGATTGTCAAATTACACTTATATATATGCTCACACACTTGATCATTTACACGTTCACTTTACACTTTTATTCTATATATACTTGATTATCTTAGAACAGGTAAATCTTTTATTCCTTTTTCCAGATGTCAAAGGGCGAGAAAGTTATAAAAATATATGTGCTTGGTGTAAGGGGGAGTCATGAGTTGTAGTTTTAAAAAGAAATCACGGAGTAAGGGGGAGTTATGGTATGGTAAGAATATTTTATAAATAAAGGTTGTCATCATCAAAAAGGGGGAGATTTTTAGGAACTGAGTTGATGATGTTTTAATGACAAAAACCTTATATAGTTATTATATTTTACTTTATAAAATATATACTAGCATTTCCATATAGATAGATATATATGTATGTATGTATGTATATAGGAAGTATATGCAGGTATCATCGAAGACTGATCAGTATAAAGACTCAAGCATCAAGATGAAGATGAGAGATTCAAGATTCAAGACTCTAGAGAATCAAGATTTCAAGATCTCAACATAAGTGTCTAGTATTTTGTTAAAACTTCATAATAGCACTCTCATCTTTCTTCCAATTTTCTTTTGGGATGGAATCCAATTTCTATCGAAACCAGTGGCTTACAAACCCACGACAAGTAGCTTACAAACCTACGACAAGTGGCTTACAAACCCATGAAAATCAAAATCATTTAAAATATTTTGTACAAGTTCTCGAGTCCTATGGAGGAGCTCTGTAGGAAGGTTCTTGCAATTTCAGTTTGAATAGATTTTTCAAAATGTTTTTAAATCTGTTTTCAAAAAGTTTTAGCTTTCAAAATCATGTTTTCAAAAATATTTTCAAACTTTGTTTTAGCCTTGAAATATTCCTCTATTCTGATTTTAAAAACTTCTGTTTTTAAAACATCAAAACTTATTCTGATTTTAAATATTACTTATATAATTGACGGTCTATATCAATTATATATATGTATTTAAAATAATGTTTTATATTCATTCTCTATCTCAAAATATTGTTTAAACACTTTGCTTTGCTTCAGAGAAGTTTCAACTTATTTTAAATTCAATTGTCTTTACAAAACAACATCTCTGTAATTTTGAACTAAGGGATGTCGACATAAGGGGATACCCCATGTCGACATGGTGACAGTTGGATTCAAAATTCAATTTTCAAAAGAAGTGTCCATTCGTTCGAAAACCTTTCTCCAATGGTTATGACTGTTGAACATCTATATAAAGGCTTCCAAAATGAATTATTTTAACAACTACTTTCTTATTTTCTTCACTCTTTCTTCTCCACCATTCCATATCCATAAGACTTCATATTTTCAAGATCGTGCCATCATTCTGCCAAATTCTCAATAGGAAATCATTTAGATACTCTCTCTATTTGATTCTCGATCATTCTACTAAAGATCAAAGGCTATTCAGAGTTATAGGATTAATTTGTATTCAAAAAGTCCATAGAGTCTATCCATTCAAAAGGATTGTTATTAAGAAGTATTAGGGTGATCTTGTGTCCAGTAAATCAAGAGAGTTTACCCCAGAATCGGAGATAGGAGGGTTCCTCAAGGCCTTAGAAATTGAGGGTTGTAATTTGGATATTGGCTTATAAAAATCTATACAAGGATATTGCCTTGGTGCAGGAATGGATGTAGGAGGATTTCGAACCAGTATAAAATTCGGTGTGTTCTTTCCTTTTACTTGCTTTACTTTACTATTTGCATTTGTTATATGTTCTGTGATCATTTTGTGTTAGAATTCTGTTTAGATTTGTGTTGAAAGTTTTAATTTAGTCATATAGTTCATATATTCTTTAAAACACTGTTCACCCCCCTCTAGTGTTATTTCTACCTTAAGATCCTTAATCCGCATCCCTAACATCTATTACTTTAGCATGCTTGTAAGTATCTTCAACATTTATTGATGGCTTGTGAAGTGACGACAAGTGGTGTGAATGAGGAATGATTTCAAAGAGAGCATGACTGATGAGCATTGAAGCGATGAGAATGGTTTTAATGTGAAGTAGTGTCATAATCCTATTAAATATTCCTATCTCCATGCCTTTGACATTGTTGGTCCTTGTCGAAGTACCTCCTCTTACAATGAGGTTCAATCCCATCTCTTTAAATCATTGAATCCAACACCATGTACTCCTGTAAAATTATGTGGAAAATTTTTTCCCTACTTATGCAAAAGAAGCTTTTTACTCCTTAGGTTAAAACTTCGAATTTCTCTTCCTTCACTTAGCCTTTCAAATCTATTCACTCCGGAGGTGTTTCTCTTTCTCTTGTAATTTAAATTCAAACAAAGGAGGTTTTCAAATCATCATAATTTTTTCAAAACTTCAAATTTTATACATCTAGGTTAATACAAAAGTATAATTTAATATTACCATATTTGGCCTTATGGCGTAGCTCATATAGTATTTGATATTAACCTATTTATTTGAAAAAAAATTACTTCGGTAACATCGTACAATTATCATCAAAATTTCAGCTCGTACTTATGGGTTTCCCATTATGGATTTAGTATTTATTTGTGCTTTCTTTGGTCAACATAAAAGCTTAAGTTTTCCTCATGGACTCTATATTGTTCTTTCAATAGTCATTAACTTGTTGTACGGTTGTTTTTGGATTATAGACTTTTGTTGCTTAAATACCATGCGAATTACGTATATGATCTTAACATCGAGTATTCAAATATGGAATAGTATCACCAGGTAAACAAATAGAGGGCTAGATAAGAAACTTTCTAAGAAGACTAGTATGAACTTCAGGGCTTTACTTCCTAAGTCAATTCTTCTTTGGTTAATTCCTCCAGTTGTCGGAAATTGGCTTTTAATATTGAGTTGCGTCGAATGCACCACATTATCTACTTCCAAAGCTTTGATTTGGTACAAAATGATAAACAACGGTTTTCTTGTTTCTTCATTGTGATTTTTATCTTTGAAGCCGAGACTTATCTGAAGAAAAAGTTAGATGACCGTTTGATAATAAAGATTTAATATATCATCTGATGATAAGAAATATAATATTTCATCTTTTGGCAATAAGAAATCCACAATATTCTCCAATAATAAGAAGGCCAAAAAACTAAATGGTAATGAGAAATCCAGAATTCTTCCTGATAATAGAACCCACCTAATAAGTAACGAAATGGAAAATCCATATCTAGCGATAATAATAAAAGACCAGAAATCCATATCTAGTCATAACAACAGAAGACTGGAAATCCCTATCTAGTAATAGTATTAGAAGTATAGAAATCTTCTTCTAGTAGTAATAGAAAGTCAGAAATTTAATCCAGTAACAATATGAAAACTCCAATTACACAAGAAAACCGTAAGTTCTGTAGGAAATTGAAAAATCATTAATAAAACCAATAAGAAAACCATAAACCAAATAATAATAAGAAAATCAAAAAAATCAAAAATTCAATTAACGATCTCAATCAAAAGCTTGTCGAAATTTCATCTAATAATAAGAGTGGCCTACAAATTCATAAGGAAACAAGAAATCCTATGAGAAACCCAAAAACCAAATCATAATTAATAAGAAAACCAGGAATCCATTTGTCAACAAAATCAAAGAGTTAATTAATAATTCATCAAAGTTCTGTTTTGAAATAAAAAACTCATAAGTCCAATCGGAGGCAAAAGAGAATAAAAAGCCAACTAGTTAATAATTCGAGTTGTCGCAAAGCAAAAGTCTCATGGTTCTCTTCGATGCAAATTGGTATCCTTATTAATTCTTTGAAGGTTTCCATTATTTGAAGAATCATTTCTTATTTGGAGATATGTAGTTGCTAAGGTATTTATTATTTACTACTATTATATATAGAGTTAGGTAGTCCCGTTCAGCCATTCCACCATTCAGCAAGTAGTTTCATGTAACCATTCAACCGTTCAGTTACTAGTTCCATTCAGTCGTCTGGCTATTAAGCCGTTCAACCGTTCGGTAGGTAGTTCCGTTTATTTATTTGTTTGTTCAAAGGGCCCCATTTATTTATTAATTTTTATTATGCAAACCTTTTTTGAAGGTTTTCTTATTCCCAGGTTTATTATAGGACTATAAAGGCCTTCTTTTGTTCAAATCCATAAGAAAATAAGAATAGCTTCATTCAAGTCCTCGAACAAAAGAAGGACTTGAATGATTATGATGTCCAAAGCCCAAACCTTCTTTTGTTCAAATCCTTGAATGAGAGAGGTTTTTAAATCGCTCTCATGATCGAAACACGAATCTCAAATAATAGACTGAGTGGTCAAGATCCATGAACCAATAGTCTTTAAATTGAGAATAAGCTGTTCCAATTATAGTTTTTGTCGATAAATCTTGATAGTTCTGAACACCTTACTTGAGAAAATATGCATAGTTTTTCATTGTCACTAACTTCAAAAAGGTTTGAAAATGTTTTCATTTGGTGATAACCCTCCTTTTGGCAAGGTCGTAGACAGGTGCGTTTAACTAAATCGGCTGTTCATTTGTCAAGACTGAAATACGAAGTTTTTAGTCAATGGGATGGATAGACGGTCAATCATGGATGATAATCATGATTATGAAGCTAGGGTTTGGCATAGTCGATGGACAAAAGTCACAGGATACTCGACATATCGATTTCAACAAAAGTCGAGTTTTTGCGAGTCATCTGGGGTTTACTTCGAGTCATTCCTAGGTTTTCTTTGAGTTTTCATAGATTTTTCTTCGATTCAAATTGAGTTGTGCTTCGAATTGCTCTAGGTCGGTAGGAGTTCACGAGCGGGTCGGTGTTGTGAAGGTTTTGGGTTGGTAAGAAAGTGGTTCGGTTATAATGAAGTGGGCCGGTAGTGGTATGGATCGGTAGTGGTGTGGATCAGTGATTGGAGTGGATCGGTGATTGAAGTGGGTCGGTAGTGAAGGTGGCTATGCATTTGGATAGGTCGGAGCTATGCAGTTAAAGCACTCAGCAGGTTCAATGCGGTGGAGATGCAAAAAGTCATAGCAGGGATACAGCGAGGATATAGCGGGATATAGCGGATAGCTCTAAAATAGCTTATAAAACTTGTACTTAATGTATTTACAAATATATAAATGGTAATTATGAATAATCATCATTCAAATTGAAAAATAGTTAGTACATAAATAATTTTAAATTAAAACATGTGCGAATATACTTTAAATAAATGTAAAACTGTTATATAACGTAATTAAATTTAGTAGAATATCATAGTATGTTCAGTTCGTAAAATATATTAAAAATTAAATCAAATAAATTAGTTTCATAATTTTTATAATGTATAAATGCAATTTTTCATTTCATTTTATTAAAGAAGATAGCGGAAATAGTGGAATATAGCGGGAATAACAGGATATAGCGGAAATGGCGGGGCTTAAAGCGAAAAGGCTATATTTTGGGGCTATATGGAAAAATCGTGGCGGTAGAAATCCGCTATGAGATATAGCAGAATTATAGCGGGTTAATAGCGGGGCATTAACTACACAGGTTCGGAGCTTGCTTGGCTCTGAGATTGACCCGAGGTGGTGTATGGAAACCCCTTGGTCGGCTATAAAGATGGATTGTGGGTCGGCATCATCACAAGTTTGGATCAGCACCTCTAGGTCGGTCTAAGGGAGTGGGTCGGCAACACATGGGGATCGGCATATTTGGAGTGGTTGGCTACTTCGTGTCGTGGTATGAGTTTCTTCGGGATAACAACTGAAAAGGGGGAGGATAGGCATAGATAAAATAGGATGGTCGGCAATGTTTTGCTTCGAGTCAAGCGCAAGGCTACTTCGGGTCATTACCTAGGGAAACATAGTTTGGCATACCCAGAATCAGGGTCAGTTATAGTGAGGGATTGTGGATCGGCTTTGGAAAAGACGGGCCTGGATCACTCAGCAAGCTCGGTAAGTCAAATTTTGCCTATAAATACAGCATGTGGTGCTTTGGAAAAGAGGATCTTCATTCTTTTCCCTTTCCTCTTCTCCACTAAGGCTACTCTGCCATTATTGTTTTGAGAACTCTAGATTGTAATTGTACTTGATTCTGATATCAGTAAAGAAATTCTGGAGTGGACGTAGCCTAGAGTCAGCCGAACCATTATAAATCCTCTGTTATTACAGGTTTCTTTTTAATTTTAACTGTTCTTCAAATTTATACTCTCTTTCTATCTATGATATGTGATTACGATTTGGTGCTTTCAATGGTGTTTGGGTGTTAGTGACAATTTCGACGCTAATATTTTGGTGCTTTCACTGAGAAAACTAGCATTCAGGGATTCTGAAGCTTGGATTTTGGATTTAAAGGCTTAGGAACTCGTATTATAGGAGGAACAAAGGTTAGGCCATCGACAAGGAGATAGGTGACAGAAAGGAGCAATCAAGAGGGAAGTCAAGATGCCTCTTTTTGGACTGGATCAGATCGGGCATCTATCTACATCACTAGGGACGAGATGCAGATTATGATGGATTCTATGTAGGAGTAGTTGATGAAAAGGCAAGAGGAAATGATGTGGACCCTTCTCAGGCAATTTGGACAAGCAGGAATTGTAGGAGCAATATGAGCTCGGATCCGTGGAGCTGGATTAAAAGGACTCAACATGCAAGCAGATGGAGTTGTTCAATAGAAGGCAGCCCCCAATTAACAAACAATTATCAGTCTGGATGGACCTAGACTTAGAGGCACCCCACCAGATAATGCTGGACAATCCATGGAGGGATACTAGATGATGTTACGTAGCCCGACGCTAACAGGAATGCAGGAGTGCATGACAAGGAGTATGTACCTGAATTCCCTCGAAGACTTGGAGGGAAGTTAGGAAATATAGATGGAAGGCGACCCTTGGTAGGTAACACTGGATTAGCTGACATTATCAGGCGAATTATTCACGGAGGCCCGACAAATAGAGATTTGGAAGGAGTAACCAAAAGTACGTTTACCCGTAACATCAGGATGGCTAGGGATCCACCCGATTTCAAGATGTATATTCTGAAAGTATACAATGGTAAGACGACCCCACTGACTACTTGATGAGGTACACAAGGCATTTGGAAGTGATGGGGGAATCAGAGGAGATTATGTCCCGGTGCTTTCCCCTGTACTTGACCGATGTAGCTGCTATATGGTTTAGACAGTTGGAAGATGGATCAATTGGAACATGGATAGAATTGGTGGATAGGTTTTTGAAACAGTTTCGAGTTCACATCAAAAGGCCAAAGATTGTGATGACACTGACGTCGACGAAGCAAAAGACGGAAGAATCGCTTAGTACATTTTTAACTAAGTTTAACACGGCAGTTGCTTTGGTGGATCGACCGGATCCATCAATGGTTCTAATGGCTGCGGTATCAGTAGTTAGGGATAATTTGAATTTCAAAGTATCGTTAATACGGAACCCACCGGTGGATCTCAAAGAATTCTTTCATGAAGCTGAGATATTTATTTGACAAGAGGATGCATGTTTGGATATAAGGTCAAAGGAAGTAAATATGGTTAAAGATGGAGAACCGTTCGGCGAAAGCTTAGGTAAGGATAAGGATAAAGGGAAGAAGAAGCACTACGAAGAACCAGAATTCTCCACTTTGACAAGACTGAATGAGATATTAGGATGGATATACTTGAATACTCAAGATTTCCTTCCTTACCGAAGGCCGACAAGGAGTGAACCCTCAAAACGCGAAAGGGCATTTGGAAGGCACTGTCTCTTTCATGACCTGGACGGGGATGATAATAACAGCTGAAAGCGCTTAAAGGATATAAGTGAGGAGCATGTAAGGAATGGTCAGTTGCGGCAATATTTCAAAACTCGGAATGCGGCGGTGGAATAGGAGCAGCCACCGCCTACCTTGAATGACAATGGCGTGAGGCCCAGGAACGGTGGTCGGTTGGTCATTAACTAATCGTGACGGTATGGAATAAGTAGCAAACTCTAGGCAGACAGCTAAGTCACTTACTCATGTATAAGGACGGAGACAACCTCTAGGCATGCTATGAGACGATGATAAACTGTGACGCTCTGGTTTGTGAAATATATTTTTTCGATTTTGGCTTGGACACTTGCTTTTTCTGATTTTGTTTTTGAGTATGGTTTGAACTCCTGGTTTTGTTTGTTTTCTGATTTGGATTCTAGTTTAGACATTTCCTTTTGGTTCGGACTTTTGATATGGATTTTTGGTTTTCTAGTTTGAATCTAGATTTCGTATATGAATTTGATTGACTTTTTGTTTGGTTTTTGGCTAAAAGGCCATCAAGCATGAACTATGCTCAGCAGGGGTCCGGAGAGACCAAGATTCGGCCTAGGACTTAGGCTCCATATTATCTATCGGTTACTATTTCAGGTCATCGAGTATGGACTATACTCGGCAAGGGTCCAGAGCGACCATGATTCGGTCTAGGACTTAACCTATGGCATTACTCAACATTCAAGGACATTGAACTAAGAACACCATGATATTACTTAACATAGGCCATCAGGTGCAGGTTGCTCTTGGCAAGAACCCAGAGTGGTTATGGATTTGGATATTGGCTATGAATAACTAAGGGTTTGGGCATGGACCTTAAGCCCTACCAGACTTGGATATCGACCCAGAGAGTCATGGATTCGGTTATTGGATATGGATGGATTTAAGCTCGGTTGTCAGATTCAGATTTCGATTAGGATTAGGACCTGGTGAGGTCCGAACTTATGACTTAGACCTGGAAAGGTCTTCAATTTGGACTATAGGAACTGGAGAGGTCCTTGACTCGGATTAAGTGATCCGGAGAGATCATAGATTCGGTTAACGGATTTTGGATGGATTCGGAATTGGATAATGGCTTGGAACGGTTGCGGAGTAGACTATCGGATTTGGAAGGAACTGCTTGATAACGAATGAAACATGGACTTCGAATATCGGATTTTAGGATTATTCAAAACACACATTCCAATAGCAAGTCATGTTTTGTGGGCCAAGTGTTAACCCATCTTTTGGCAAGGCCGTAGACAGGCGGATTTAACTAATTCGGTTGCTCGTTTGTCAAGACTAAAATACGGAAGTTTAGTCAACTCGATGGATAGACAGTCAATCATGAATGATAATCATGATTATGAAGTCGAGGAGGCATAGTCGATGGACAAAAGTCGTGTGATACTCGAAATATGGGTTTTAACAGAAGTCGAGTTGTTGTGAGTCACCTGGGTTTTACATCGAGTTGTTCCTAGATTTGCTTTGAGTTTTCATGGAAAATGCTTCGGGTCATATTGAGTTATGCTTCAAGTTGCTCTAGGTCGGCAGGAGCTCACGAGGGGTTGGTGTTGTGAAGGTTTTGGGTAGGTAGGAAGGTGCTTTGGTCATAAAGAAGTGGGTCGGTAGTGGCATGGATCAGTGATTGGAGTGGATCGATGACTGGAATGGGTCGGCATTGAAGGTGGTTTGGCATTTGGATGGGTCGGTGCTTTCTTGGCTCCGAGACGGACCCGGGTTGGTGTATGGAAATCCCCAGGTCGGCTATAGAGATGGATTGTGGGTCGACATGTTTTAGATCACCCCATGTCGGCATCATCACAAGCTTGGATCGGCGCCTCTAGATCGGTCCGAGGGAGTGGGTTGGCAACACATGGGGATCGACATATTTAGAGCGATTGGCTACTTTCGGTCGTGGTATGAGTTTCTTTGGGCCAGCTGTTGAAAAAGGGGTGGATCGACATAGAGGAAACAGCAAGGGTCGGCAATGTTTTGCTCCAAGTCGTGACACAGTTTGCTTCGAGTCAAGCATAAGGCTTCTTCGGGTCATTACCTAGAAAACCTTAGTTTGGCATACCCTGAATTAGGGTCGGTCGTAGTGAGAGATTATGGATAAGCTATGGAATTGATGGGACTGGATCACTAAGGAACCCCAGTAGCTCGGGTTTTGCCTATAAACACAGCATGTAGGGCTTCGGAAAAGAGGATCTTCATTCTGTTCCCCTTCCTCTTCTCCACTAAAACTACTTTGCCATTATTGTTTTGAAAACTCCAAACTGTAATTGTACTTGATTCTGATGTCAATAAAAAGGAAATTTCTGGAGTAGACGTAGGCTAAAGTCAGCCAGACCACTATAAATCCTCAGTTATTACTGCTTTCTTTTTAATTTTAACTATTCTTCATATTTATACTCTCTACATACTTTCTATCTGTGATTTGTGACTACAATTTGGTGCTTTCAACGGCATTTGGGTGCTAGTGACCAATTTTGGCCCTAACATCTGTGCATGCTTTGTCGAAATCCTTTTTATGCATTTACTAACGCTGCGTAATTTTTGGGGATTGTATAAATCTTTTCTTTGAAATAATTGCATTCAACACCCTTAACCAGTAGTGTAACTAGAAATAATCTTTCATGATATTTGAAAATAATTTCCCTTAAGATGGGTTTGATAAATCCATTTTTGGCAATAAAATGGCTTATTGAAAATATGGTTGATGTATTTATTTCAACCTATATATATATATATATATAATTGCACCTTTTCAAGTTTTTCTTAGCAAAAAGGAATATTTTATTTGTAAGTCTGAAAAGTCATTTTTCATGAACCAATAGGTTTTTATGGACAAGAGCATGCTTTTCCTAAAATTCCCTTTTTTTAAGAAGATTTTAGATATTTACCTTTCCTCGGAAACTGGCATATGTTGGAAAGTTGATTGGTCCAAGCTTTTGACAGAGAGAGAGCCAACTTATACTGGATATCTGAGCTATAGTCCTTTAGAAATGGATAGAAATTTGGTATGCTTTGACAGGGAAATTCTGAACTTTCCAGATGAACTATATTAGTTTTGTTTTAACTTATAAAGACATTCGAATTTCGTGTTAATACACGATCAATTTCAAGTACAAATCAAACTAAAATTTTAATGGGCAAAGATAATATATGGTGAGCAGCTGCAACAAAACTTCATATTTTGACCGATATTTGAATTTGCAGTTGCTAAGCTACTTTTTCTTTGAAGAAAGAGTTGGACTTTGGGCACTTAGGCTATTTTCTTTAGAAAGGAAGACCCTTTAAGCTTCCTTAATGAATTCCTTTAGAGATCCCGGGCTGACCATATTCTGAATTATCCTTGACGGGACATGGCATTAGTCAGTTTAATGCCTATTTACTTTGTGATAATCACAATAGTCTTCTCCTCTATCCGGCTCTGGACGGTTCTATATTTTGTAGGAAATAGAGATATTTTCATCATTTTTTACTATGGCAAAAATATAAGAGAGAAATTTGTTCAATTTTATATAGTTGGATTCGAATACTACCTTCGGAGTTCCTTTTCTACTCTTATTCCCTTTTGCCTCTTGTTAAGATGTTTAGATTGAAATATTTCCCTTTTGGTTTTGTAGGAATATCTTCATGGCATAGTACATCTCATCAATTTGAATGAATTTTTCATCCAGGAAGTAGAATTGTTGTAAGTATTTACATCCATGAATATAAAGTTTATTCCAAAAGGAGATTGCTCAATTATCCCTGATCGAATTGCTTTTAATTTGTCCCTATCAATTGCATTTTTTTCTTCTAGTGCTTCTGCATTAAATCTCCTTAGGTATTCGCCAAGCAATTCTCCTGGTCTTTTCTTGATAGTAGTTAACATGCTAAATCTATAGTTAGGCCTTTGAATATATAAGACTGTGCTATGAATTCATAAGAGAATTGTTCCGAAGAAGGAGCAATCTCTTTCTGATAGTGCCTATACCATTTGATGACTGCTCCAGAAAAAATTATAGGGAAAAACTTGCAACAAACTACCCTTGAAGAGTTATACAAATCTTCAGCTTTTGAAAGCTATGAGGTGATCATTTGGGTCAGTAGTTCCATCATACTGTAGCGGAGGAATCTTAACGTGAGATAAATTTCTAGCAGCAAATATTTCTTCTAAAAAGGGAGTTTTCCAAAACCTATTTTTTCTTATGTCAAAGTTTCCTTCCTCCTTAAGCATATCCTTCATTATTGGTTGGGAACAACCTTTTGGTCAGTTTTGTCATTGTAATGGATTGAACTATCTGATTTCTCAGGGGGTCTTTTTGCTTGACTTTCTTGGTTTTCATCTTGTTCTTCATTTTGAATTTTTTCCAGAGATTACGCTTCGTCGTCTTCTTCCATAACTTCAACCCTTGAAGATTCTTGAAATGGAGCCCCTTCAAGAAATTCTTGCATAATTATAACTTGTTGCATTATATCTTCACTTTTGGTCTCTTTGCTTGCAAATCTCGTTAGAGTTGATGGTTGCCCTCTTTCCATATTTTCTAGATTGAAGCTCGATAAGATATTATCTTCCAAGGTTAATTGTGATATGGCTTATTCACTTGGAATATTATGAATATTCCTTCTGATTCTCACTATCTTTTCTAAAATTAAAGAATTATTACGCAATTAGTTTGTGGAGAAAGCTATAAAGGATCGAAGGTTGGCCCTTCTTCTAGCGCCAAAATTTTAACGAATAAATTCATCAATAGCCAAAAGTGAATAGGAATAGAGGATGATAAAAAAGAAGCCTCTATGAGCTCTTCAAATTGTCAAAATCAGGGGTTGAGCACATGATTCCCAGTTTGTAGCAGGTCTTTGCATTGGTGACATAGTCACTTCGATTGTCGTTAACAGGTTGAATTATTATGTAATGGCAGGGGCTATGTTCAAGTCAATAGGTATGTAAGCAATTAAGTCAATGTGCGTATCTATGTTAAAAAGGTTCAAAGTCAACAAAATATGAAAGTCACAAAATCGAATATGCCAGTAGGAAGTGCAATTATTTGATTTCCAATTCCTTATGTGTACATGGTTCTAGTATTACAATCTAGTAAATCCCCAAATTTATTTAGGGCTTACAAAGTTGGAAATATGTAAGAAATGAGGAAAGGGAATCGGGTCCCCCAAAACAGCACCCCTTGGGTCGTATTTATGGAGGTAAAGTGGCAGAGTCTTCGATGTAAGTGGAGCCACAACAATGGACTTGGTAAAGTCTTTGTGAACTTTAATGTTGCTAAATGTTAGGTCTTCGCATAGATTCTATAGTAGGAGCATGCGACAAACATCCCTGGCTGTAATGATAGTTTTACTAAGTAAAACGTCAACGTCTTTCAACTGATATGAAGACTGAAGCACTATATTGAACAGCAGCAAAGAGAGGTGCCACTTTGAATATTTTTACTATCATCATAGTGCAGTGTTAAGGTTTTCATGGATATTAATAGTGTCTAACATCAATACCGCTTCACATAGATATGTGATGTCCTTCTAATGCTGATGGAGTGTCGTGTTGAATGTTGCTGAAGTGCAATGCAGTATCTTCGAAGAGCTGCAATGTATAGCACTTTGTGATGATTGACAACAAGCTCATAAGTGATTAATAGTGGTGCTTAGTATCATTGAGATACGCTAAGGCCACTTTGACACTCGTTGTTAACCTTCGTAGTTGCATGTGTTTGTCCTCTTCGCATCACTAATCATGAAAGGCGATGTCTCTTTTCATATGTCTCCGAAGCTAGTAAGAGGCGGTGTTGGTGTATTACTGCTGTCATGTCTCTGACTATAGTGATGATGTGTAAGAGGATCGAAGAGCAACCTTTGGTATTGGCTCTATTACTTTAGCATGGTTGTACGTCTCTTCAACATTTATTGATGGCTTTAGAAGTGGCAACAAGTGGTGCGAATGAGGAATGACTTCGAGGAGATGCAAGACTGATGAACATCGAAGTGATGAGATATGGTTTTGATGTGAAGTGGTGTCATAATCCTATCGAATTGGCATATCTCCATGTCTTCAACATTGTTCGTCTTTGTCAAATTGCCTCCTCTTACAACGAGGTTCAATCTCATCTCTTTAAAGCCTTGAATCCAACACCATATCCTTCTATAAAATAATGTGGATAACATCATCAATAGCATAAATACAAGTATAAATCTAATAAATGTGTACTACTATACCATATTGGTAACATAACATCAACCACATCAAATATGTACTAAGTAATCTATATTAGTAACATAAACATCAATGTCATCAACACAACAAAACCATAATTAACTACACAACACGTACTTAGTAACAATGATAAAATATCTCATAACATTTCCTAATGCGATTCTATCTCCATGCCATAAACCTACAAATAATCTAAACCAATAATTAGTCACATATGTTATAACAACCCAAAATTATGTATTCATACGCATTATTCCCTTTTAAGTATAAAATCTACTTATTATTTTTATTATAAAATATATTCATCTCAAAACAATAGTATTTTCTCAAAAAGATAATATACTTTAAAACCCTTCATTATATATATTTTACTAGATATCTCAAAACATTATTATTAAATAAAAAATAAAAAATTTATGTCAAATTACTTGTAAAAGTGATAATATTATTACTCTTAAGTCAAAATAATAACATGCATACTCAAATCTTTGTTTTTCGTTCACAACCAATTTAGTACTATTTAACCTGAAAATAATAATATTCCACTTTAAATCCTAAAACTCCTATTATTTATATTTATCTCAAAATAGTAATAACTTAACCCAAAATACTTTCGAAAACTTGTCTTTATTATTATTATTACTATTCCTAAAATATTTCTTATTTTATTATTCAAATAATAACAAAAATATTTCTCTATAAAGTTCATGAAAATCATTATACTGGAACTTACTCAAACCAATATCGAACCTTTTCAAAGTCATGTTAAAAAATCATGATAATTAAACAGTCAAATAGGCAAAATCAAATCAATGGATGTATATATTTTATCGATAAATATTTATTTAACATCTTATGATATAAAAAATTACAACTATTTAACCTCACCAACACACTTCTATGAATAGCATTAAAATTCAAAAAACCATATGCCAAACTATTTGGAATTTGCTATGAATCTAATAAAACAAATCGCAAATGAAACAAAGGTCGCATGTAAAAGTTATGGCTAGTAAAAGATATGTGGTTTAATTTGTAAACAACAGAAACGCAGGTGATAAACGGAAAAATTACTTTACCATTGTCATCATTGATTCATGGCCACAAAATGGGACCATCGATTTGTGCTTTCCTATGCCAAATATCGCCTCTAACCACTTCCAATTGAGAGAAGGTGTCGTCGTCCACTCGTCGACCAATGACTGTCATCCCCGATTGCTAATATTGGCCATCTCCGTCATTTATAAATTAGGGGTTTGAAACCCTGATTTGCCAATTCCCACCGATAAGTGCATTCTTGATAGTGAGATCTTTGTCGACCAACTCCTACAAGATCTACAAGTCCTAACCTCCAATTTCACCAATCGACGCCTAGATTAGAACCCCCAAATCGTCACTATGGATCTCGCCCCCGCTAACTTTGACAAAGGATTACGATTGCCTTGAGCTCTATCTTCAAAAACAAACACTTGGTTTCTCTTCTCCTTATCGAGATGGTCAATTTGAATATAATTCGATGGTATCTGGACAGTTTAAATTTTGGAGCAAATTTTGATTAGAGAAAGATTTCCACCATTAACAGGTGATCAAGTAGAAATTTCAGGATTAAGGAAGAGAGAGTGATTTGGTGGAAGCTAGGGTTCGGAAAGGTCCATATTTATAGAAAAACTTAGGTATTTTAGGTCTAAAGCAATTTCGTCCCAAAAATACCAATTTCGATTAATGTGTCCAAACACACACTCTCACGCACACTCGCATATATAAATTCATTTCTCTAACACTCCAAATGCAATGGAATTGGAAAATTTTCCAAAAAGACAACTTTTCCCAAAATTTCCCTTTTAATGTTAATTTAGTTTAAACAATTATTTTATAATTAATCGACAATTAAGTTATCAATTTGTGGGTCATTACATTCTGGCCTTTTAAGAAGAATTTCCCTCTCGCAATTCCCTAAAGATTGTGTTCCTAACACAACGTAAAAAACATCATACCATATTATATGCTTAACTATACAAAGTATGAGAAGTACACTAATCTCAATCTGATTAACTCTAAAGTAATATACGACAACCCATAGCACAACTAATCATGACATAGTATAATCCATTCACAACAATAAGTGTAATTTTCTACAAACACATACTATAGTAACACAAACATTTCCATAACCATGCAAGCGAAAATAAAACATGTAAAATAACACTTCATCAACAAAGAGTGAATCAATTTTAATCATAGATAAACTCCATTCATAAATTATATCATGCTTTCAATAATCTAACCGTAATATCCTATAGAGAAAGTTCACAATAAATACTTAAGTTGACCCAAACATCCATGCACAAAAAATTATAAATCAACAATAAGTATAGCTCATCAAAATAAAGCACACATGTTAAAAATTACAAGATATCCTTATTATACTAATATACCAACAAACATCACATGTGTGCTTACCCCTATACTGACTACACATCCACCAAAATAAGTGTATCCTAAAAAATGTCGATGAACGTCCTCATAGTCTCATTCTCAAAATAAACAGTGAACTATCTCATACTTACACCTTCCATAATATCATGTACACGTACTATTGGTACACCTTAGAAATAATATGCTCCTACCCATGGCAACATCCTTAAAATAATATGAGCTTGATCACGACTACATCCTCAAAATAATATGGCTCAACTCATAATACAACTGCATTGATCCTTAATTTTCAAACCCACACAGAAGGTCTCTTACAAGATATATGATAAATCATAATATGCATATCACTTTAGTGAATACTCAATGCCAGGGTATCATTAATGGCAGAAGTAGTTCACTTCCATCACTAAGGCGAACTAGACACTCACTAAGGTCTTGTAAAAAGCACCCTTTTTGTATATGATAACACTACGACCATCATTAAGGTCGGTGACTACTCAGCATTACGATCTCATAAATTCTCAAATAGATGACATCATTAAGGCGAGCTAGACCATCACTGAGGTCCAAGGTACATAGATGAGCGTATTCACATACCCTCGCTCCACGAGCACATATCGAAACCTCTGAACTATCAATGATCCCTTGGTACGAATCCACATTGGAACCCAGCTTATTCCATCCTTTATATCACATCGAGTGTCTCATTCCATAACCCTCTTAGAGTAATTTCTTTATTTTATTAAAAGGGTGACTCATCGCAAATGACAAAGAGAAATCTACTAGCCATCACTAGCAATGAGAGTTCTAATACATCATTAAATCAAAACATTTACCAAAATATATTTATTTTCAAATCAAAGCTTCAATGTTCATTTTAGCCAAAATTTTCTTTCTTAAAATATTATTATCGTTTTCTATTTAAAATCAAATTAAAATAATTTTTGAGAAAATAACATTTCATAAAAATTCTATACTGTGTAAAGTACTTTAAAAATCAAATCAGAAGTTTTTGTTGAAATCAAAACACTTATGGAAACTAGCAGCCGCTTATATAAAAAGAGATTTTGAAATATGTATTTGTTAAAACTCCAACTTTTAGTAAAGATGTAACGAACCTCCCACCATTGCTTTGGTTCCTTACTGGTATCCACCAAGCCATTCACCACCAAAACTCTTCAGCCACTATTACTCGCCCTCAAGAAACATCATCACATCTCTTAATCGTTCAGAATACCTAGTCTTCCTCGGCTTAGGAAACTATGTCATCCCACTATGAATAAACCAAATATATTCCTTAACAACCCACTAGTTTCTCCAATTCATACCGACTAAAATTCAGCAATGGATAACTACCACATCGTACAATTATCATTCGATAATAAGCAATATAACCTATCAGACAAGAGAAATAATTCAACAAGGCATTAAATAAACAAATTTTAAAACTTATCATAGAAAAACAAGCAATCAACAATAACATAATATAAGAAAAATAATTAATTCAAGTGAGCATGACATAAATTAATAATCAAACAAGCAACACAACTTTTTCCTAACACAACTACTCACTTAACAACATAAGAACAATCCTATCAATTCAACCAAATAGATACAACTAAATTAAAATGTATCTATCCCATATGGTGAAATGTACTAAATCATACATCATATTCTAACTCTCTAGGAGAGAATAACTAAGGGAAAGTCACACATAATACATATAAAAGTTACATCATCATAATGGATATTGGGAAAACTTAATATTCCTATCATCCAATAATCTCACATCCCATGTCACTATTCTAGTTTCATAGTCCTCAAAATGTTATTCGGTAAAGTTTTTCGAATTATATATCCTTTCAAAAAATACTTTTTAACGAACACCTCTAAAATTTAATTCTCAAATCAAAATATTTTACCATTTTCAACTATGTACCGACTGAATTATTCATATATCTGTAAAAAATTTCCATGATGTTTCAAAACTAGATATCTTATAACTCATCCATTCTCAATAAAATATTTTCAAATATAATCCTAATGAATTATTTTCCAAATTGGATCTTTTCCAACCAAAGTCAATTACCCGAGAGTGTTTTCCTAACAAAATAACATTAATCAGAAAGTTTCCTTTGAGTAAAAATGCTTACAACCAAATATTATGTCGAACAATTTTTCTTTTAAAATCAATAATATTCTTCAGAATAAAACATTTTTCTTAAATAAAAATGTTTCTCACACACTTTACTAAAAATTTATAAAACTGTTAGTTACACACTTTAATAAAAATGTACTTCCTAAATCAAAATATTTCCAAACAAAATATTTTAGAACATTTTCTTCAACAAAATCTTAAAATGTTATTCTGAAATTAAATATCATTCTATTAAAATACTATTTTCATAAAGCATCCTTGAAATAAAGACTCCTCAAATCATATAGCATTTATTGCAAAGTACTTTTCAACAAAACATTTGTTTCTTTTCAATTTAGAGTTCCCACAAAATATCATCTACCAAAAACATCTAACAAACATTTTGAATCAGGATACTTTTATAAAAATATCTTTGATAATTTACTTTTCAGTGATGTTTTCAAAGTAAAAACAATTTTAAAAAAAATTGCTTCATAGCCAGATATTTCTCCAAAGAACACAATCTAAATTCTTTCACAAAATGATTTTAAATAAAATATTTTACACCAATCATTTTTCCTTATGAAAATATCTTCGTATCGAAAATATTTTATTTCCCAAATTATATGCTTTATTTTTACTCATATAAAGTTTTCAACAATAAGCTTAAAACATACATTTTCTCCTTCTAATAAAATAACTTTAAACCCAAAAATGTATATTTTAATACAACTTTATAGTTAATAACTTCACAAAAAATAAGTTCATTTATTAAAAGTTAGGTACTAATAACAATTTAATATCAAGTAGGTGTCACTTAGGTTATAACCAATAATCAATCCCTATATAATGGCCCATCCTATGCCACTCCTATTGTACTTATTTTCCACACAAAGTCCATCATAAATGAACATCGTCATAGGTTAAGGTAATGGTGGTTGCATATACAACCTATACACACACATGACATATAATCATGAATAAGAATGCTCTCTCATTCTATATTCTGACCCAACTTGAGTTGTAAATCAACTTATGCTAAATGGTTTAAATAAACCCAAGGCTCATTTAGTTGCTAAACCTTATATTTGGTACCAAGTGTGATACCCCACTATTCTTAACATCTAAAAGAGACTAACACCATATACATATGCTTTGCACCAATCTCATATATTAAAAACAGCGGGTCATTGGTTATATAATTAAAAATGGAAATAAACGAACAAAAGGGAAAAGCCTCATAGTGAAATTAAACAATAGTGTGTGTGTGTATTTCAACCATAGATAAGACATAAGGCCCGATAGTATAAAATAAATGGAACATCTGTATACTTCTATACATTAGTCATGAATAAATTTATAAATAATACAATAGAAATATAAGAGAGGCAATTTAAGTAAGCAACCTATAAGCATAGTGAGCAAACGGTTTTCCTTCCTTCCCTTTACTATCACTTGTGAGGTTCAAAAAAGAAATGTTCAACTTTGTTTGGACTACACCAAACCTTATACACCTCTACCATAAAGGAAACGTGGGCTATTGGATAAGAAAAGACCACTTAAGTGCCCTTTCGGGATTATGCCCATATAATTATATTTCTACTCTTCTTCTGCATCAAGTAAGCAATAGCAGCCAGGCAACCAATATAAGCAGGAAACCGCATATTTTACTAACTCATAGCAATCAATCTGTAACATCCCGCCTTTTCGTACGCTTCAAATCGACACACGTGCCAATTCAAACCATACGAAATGACGGATTGTTATAGGGTAAATCAGAAAAACAAGGAAGAAATAAAGCAAAATAGAATCTCACTGCGGAAGGAAAAATATAATAATCAAATGTACAGTTTATAAAGCTGTTTTACAAAATATTCGATTGCACTTACAACATTTATCAGAGTTACACATACCAATAACAATGCAGCGGAACAGTATGAGTATAGTGGACTAATGATAATAATAATAATAAATCTCCGTCTTCGTCCTCAAGAGCTAAGGTCTTCGAAATCCTGAAACGCTCGGACTGACCCGAGCAAATTGAAAAGACAAAACACTCGAGTCAGAACTAAAAGATCTTATGTAAGTTAAATCAATAGAAATAAATATGAGTGCAGTAACTCAAGAGATGCTCGGAATTTACGTCTCTTAAGGATCCGTTAAACTATTTACTATGTAGTATATTTCGCTATTATAATAGTGTCTAATTGTAAAATAAACTTACTTTTTTCTTAGCATTAAAGGGTTACCCATATAACCCTTAACACTAATAGTCCCAGTAGTCCATCCAGTATCAGTGCAACTCCAGATCGGGAGACTATCCTAAATACTCCATAGGCTACGGGAGAAAATCAAACTCGTACAAGGCGCGATAGGGTAGGTGACACGGCACAAATAGGCGATGCCAGGGTAGATATACCAATTACGCTTCCGGGTCGGTGGTAACGCGTAGCTGCTACTACCGCCGACCTCGAACAACACCCCCAAATCAAAGAAATCAAGAGTGGCCACTGAATCAATCCAAAAGTCAAAGTAGAATATCGAAGGGATGTATCCGATCAAAGGTGCTACCTCAATTAACCTGTCAATCACTCCTGTTTTAGCCACCTTATGCCAACTCACGGGAGTTGGGTCCACTTATTTACCTTAAAGGAAACGCCGCCTTCATCCTACTTCATTCTGGAATCTCCACCGCGTACACGGTTGTTAAAGTGGTTTTTGGAGTGGGCAGAGAGTATGACAACTTCCGATCCCGGTCTCTTCAACAACCAACCGTTATTATAACACCGCGGTCTTTTAAAAATAGTTTATACTTTAAAACCAGAATAAAATATTCATTCCAAACCCATATAATACAATATCATTTCTATTTTAAAACCCAAATCAATATAATATCATTTTTATTTCAAATATATCTTTTTCCAAATTCATAATACTTTCAAATATATATATATATATATATATATATATATATATATTTTAAACCCATAGCTTCGAACATAATTTTTAATACTCAAATGGTTTAATAATAAATTACCTTGTACGGTAAATTAGCTTTTTTCTTAAATCAATTCCAAATACAGATTTAAATTCCCAAATAAACCATTTAAATTTCCATATATTTCAAAGTTTTAAATATTCCACCATTTAAAAACTAATTTTTAAATTCATATATATATGTCAAATTCCCTTTACTATTATTCAGTTTTGAAATACTTGCTTAATAAATCCAGTATCCTTTAAATGAAGCTTCCAATTTCAATAATTGAATATTCCTCAATTTATTTAGACTAGATATATTCACTTAAATCATTTTATACCCGAATTTAGTTATAACACCGTATTCTTTTTAAATCTAAATTTCAAAACTAACTTCTCAACTTTGATTCATAAAACTCAATATAAACTCTATATTGGAATATAATTTTAGTAGATACTTACCCATAATATATTCCACTTTATCATTAAACTTACTTCATACTTTAAACAATTTTATACATGTTTTAAACCAAGAATTTAACTATATATAAAATAACCTTTATCAAATATCCGTCGTCAATATTCCATGAAACCATATATATATTTCTTTACAAAACCATAGGGAAAATTTTTTCAAAAATAATTATATATATATACTGCGGTGCCCGTATAAAAATTTCTATTCTATGGTCAAGTGATACAGATATTTATCATTTCAATCCGCAATTTAAAAATAAAAAATGCGGTTGTATATCATTTCAAACCGCAATCCCGAATGAAATGAAATGCATAACAACTTGCGGAATTTAACCACATAAAATACAACAACCATTCATCCATCATCAATCATCAACATTTATCAAATCAACACCAATTCAGACAATCACATCAATAAATAACAATTAATTACTGACAGCTTATTTTTCAATAATGAAATAAATACTATTTAACTGGAAGTTTTAAATGCAATAAATACATAAATAACAAATTTAACTGGCAGTTTTAAATGCAATAAATAAATAACAAATTTGACTGGCAGTTTTAAATGCAATTAATAAATAAAAAAATTTACTGGCATTTTTAAATGCACTAAGTAATTAATTAACAATTTAATTTAAATAAATGAAATTTACTGAGATGATGATTTAAAATATGCCAAACAACCATAAATAAATTTTAAATCACATCATATATCAATTTAACAAACATAAAAAAATTTAGAAATTGTAAGTGGGTTAAAACACTCTCCTTTTGAATTTAAATTGAATTTAAATCCAATTTAAACCCAAAAATTTGGCCATTTCAGAATTCGTCCAAACCAGCGTCATCAAGTCTGAAATTTTATTACGATCCTAACAAAAAAATTCGCGCATGAAACGGAAATCGTATGTGAAAGTTATGCGAGCTAAATCGTTTGAAAACAAAAATTAAATTAAAACAAAACTAACCCTATTTAATAGCCACGTCACCGTCATTTGATTCACGCGCACGTCTCAAGCCTCATGCCGAAAACCCTAGTATTCTAACGGAAGCCCATAGCCGCCAGCCCCTAATTCATGAAATCGCCTCCAACGCCTCCACCATCCTTCGATCTAACGACTCCATCCCCTCAACCTCGCCGAGCCGACCTCCCGTGGCACCGCCGCGCCGTGCGCGACTCCCTGGCCATCAGGCCGAGCTCGAAGCCGTGAGCTTCAACAGCCAATTGTGGCGATTTCGATGCACTTTAACGCGAAGTAAACAGTTGGATCGTCAAGTCTCGACCTCCTCTACGCTCTCATACCACTTGATCGCCAAACCGTGGCAGATCCACCGTTGAACCTCGACAATAAACATGAACAGCCAGGACAAAAACCCCAATTTCTAGTCAAACCACAACCAACTCGAAAAACAAACAACACCAGTGAATTATGCTAGTCGAGAGCTTCAACATATATTTTTTTGGAATTTTTCTTAGGACTTTGAAATTTTAGGCTTTGGATTTGATTTGGGATTGAATCTGAAATTTTGTTGTCTGCCATTGAGGAGGAGAGTGTTGAGATATACGTACAGCCAAATGAAAATGAGGGGAATTAGTGTTTATAATGATATATTTATAGACAAATTTGAAATAGGATGGATCGGATAAGATAGATGTACGCGCTAAACGATATATGGCCCGAAAAGCCCGTTTCGACTCCGAAACGAAATTGGGTAAACCCATATATCAAAATAGATGTTTTAAAATATTCTGAACGCGATGGAAAAAGTTTCACATCCAATTTCCATCGTATGAAGAAGTTATGCTAAAATCAATATTTTTCAAATTGATTTCAATTGATTTCAATTTCATAAATTTCAAGGCGTTTCGAGTCCGTATGATCAAATGACAAGCCCGATCGCTACGAAACTTGAAGTCCTATAATATTTCACCGATATGGATCCAATGAAACTGGTTTCGTCGAAATCCGAGTTAGTGGCCAAAATGGCTATTTTTCCATCAATTAAATAAATAATAAATTAATTAAATCAAATTTCTCGTTTAAATTATGAAATTTGCAATCTTTGCCACTTTATAAATTCTCAAACATTTTCAATGATTTAGACAAATTTTAATGTCAATTAAATGTTGATTCAATCATTAATTTTAGCGTTAAATTCTGAAATTATAAATTAAAATTTCAAAAATCAATTTTTCATTCATATTATTCAAATTCATTATTACAAACAGATGAAATAAATATTGGAATCAAAATCCATTATATTAACATTCTCAGTTTTCATCTAAATCCTCATTTATGTATTATTTTAATATTATATTCCACTTAATTGCAATAAATCCACTTATTAGATTTCAAATTAAAAATAAATTAATAAATCTTGATTTTCACTCCTTAAATCAACCAGTCCTCATATTATAAATAAAACTAACATTTATTACATCTTACAGAATTAACCATCTTTAATGACAAATCAATCTACCCTAACTGCACAAATTAGGGTAATTAGTGGCAATTGGTTTCACATTAAACTTCATTAATTATCAATAGAAATCTCAATAAAACCGTTTATTTATTTATAAATCTTGTAATTCAATAAATTGACATTTTATGGGTATAATTCACATTGTATTATCAAATTACAGTTTATCCCTTATTATTCCATCAATTAATTGTAACTTCGAATTTATTCCCATTTTACAGATTTCAAATCAATTACAACTTTACAATTTGATAACAGGTAATAGGTATTCCATATTCAATGCTAATTTTATTTTATTACATTAATATACGCCTATTTACATTTTAATTTGAATGAATATTACGTTTTTAAATGTGTACTTCTATCCATTGAACACATTAATTAACGTTTTTAAACACTTTACATTCTATAAAATTTTCATTCTATTAATTTCTTTACATACTTTACGTATTAATTAATTAAAATAATTTGACTTTTAGTTCAAATAAATTCATTGACCAATTAATTAGGTAATTTATAATAGTTGTACCCTTAACTTTATTTCTAAATATCGTACTACCTAATTTCCTTTAATTGCAATTTGATTTCCAAATCTTATGCAACGTACAAAAGAAATAAATATATATATTAATTGATTCCTTTTTCTCATTCATTACTTTAATATACCCCTTTTAACAACTCCTAACCATTGTCTATACATTTCACACAAATGTAACATTTAATTACATTTATTACAATTCAATGTTGGCATTTATTTCCATCCTACTGATTGCATTCACTTATATTCTATCCTTTTACTTTACTTTTTACTTCTTACAACCTTTTTCTTTTATTCATTGGTTTAAATGTTTATTTTAATTATTCCTTTATTACTTACAAATCTTATTTCATTCATGGATGCCATCATTTATCAATTATTACATAATTTCATTTATTAATATTCATGCTATTCATGTTTAATTCAGTTCCTTTGCACATTAATTCATTTACTAAAGTTTACAATCATTTATATATATTACTTACCTACTTATTATATTAAATTAGTAGCATTTCATTTATACTTCTGATTATAACATGTCATTAGTTAATTCAATATTCCCGTTTGTTTATTTTATTTATACAACACTTACCTTAATCTACTTTCAAATTTTATATCCAGGTGCACAATTACATTCTCACTATTTACTTCATTATAGATTATAAAAAAATTTATTTCTCCCTAATTTAGTTACAAAATCTCATTAATTTACCCAATTTTATTTACCAGAATTTACGGGTCGTTACACTCTCCCCCACTCAAAACTTTTCGTCCCTGAAAAGGAGAAAGAAGGGAGAAGAAAGAATATAAATAAATAAAACGTCTTATTCAAAATATTAACTTTATAAACAAATAATTTACAAATTTTATTAATTTAATTAAAATACACCCATTTTATAACCATTAAATCTTTTTATACTTAAATAAATAAAGTTTGGAAATCATTTTCAAAGATTTTCTAAACCCAAAATTTTACGGAAAATTTCGGCAGATTCTCCTTTGTACTGAGAGACTCGAGAGAAAATATAATATCAAAAATAATGATATACAACGTATATTCACCAAAATAATATATATCCTAACCCGGGAAAACAATAATACAACGCTATAAACCGTAATCCGAAGACGTACCTACTTTTCGGGCAATTAACGCTTACTTATGAAACCAAAAGCAGTAGAAATTATATAAAATGAAATATTTAAAGTTGTTTCAACCATAAGCAAACAAATCAATACAAATATCAATCACTTGCAACCAGGTATACAAACATCACATAGAAACCAACACAAATCAATCATTCATTCATAACAAATAAAACAAATAGTTGTTCGGGTTCAAAACTTCAAATCGTACGGAATGAAAAATAAACTACTAAGTGTACCCTTCACTCAACAGCCTTAGGTGAAACTAAATACATTATTCATTCATCCAAACAATTTTAAAGTATCCTTACCCAAACAACCATAGACCAAACAACAACAATTTCCAAACAATAAATCAAGTTAATTTTTGTTAATTTCATTTCAAACTATTGCTGTTTGATTTCTTTTTTTTCCATATAATGATTTATCTTTTTATTTTCATTTATTTCTTATAATTTTATTTAGAAATAACTTCAACTTATTTATTATTTTATTTCTTACCTTTCTATTATATTAAAATTTAGAAATATTTCAATCACAACTTTAGTTTATAAATCTATAACATCAATTTCTTATTTATTTAGGTGATTCATTTAACCTTTTCATTATATTTAATTGGTATTCTTTCAGTCATCTTAAATTTATAACATTAAATTCTCATTTATAATGGCAAATTCATCGAATACTTTCATTACTTCAAGCTTTACTTGTAAGATTTTCCATTACATTTTCTTATTAACATTGTAACTTTTAATATCTGGCAAGTTATATATATGCTTTAAGAATGTAATTGAAAAATTATACAAGTTTTTCTCATTACCTATAATTAATTTAATGTTCACAATAATATCTTTTGTCTTATAGGTTACACTTTCAACTTTCTTGTTATTTCATTTATAACCTATCCTTTAATTTCTTTTTTATTTATAACTCAGCATTAAATCTCTTATTTCCTTTATAGGTTTCAATTATTATTACTTACGTTCAAATTCACTACCATAACTGAAACTATTAATTAATGGAAACTTAAGAATTAAATACCGGGTTTTATTCAAATTATTTTAAAATAACAGATAAATATACCCCTTACAAATTTATATATCAAATTATATTTAAAAAAATTTAAAATTTATTATTTATTTATCAAAAATGAATCTGCATTAAACTACTACAGTGGCCTTCCCACTTCGAAACTCGAATATGAATGTCGATGATGCATGCACTCATCTTCGAAATTATTTTCCAGCGACAGAGAGGGAAGTACAACTTATTTCTTTCCATAATTCTTTTAAAACATTTCTTTCAAATTATATTGAAATATTTATATCTGAAAATACTTCTAATAATATTATTATTATATTCCAAAATCATTTGAAAGAAAATTTTCAAAATCCCGGACTTAAGTTCTAAAATTTCCAAATTTTCATTGATTTTATTTCCTATCTCATTTCACCTATTATTTATAAATTTCACTACCTAACAACCAACATATTACAACCAAATATAATCTTTTAAAAAAAATTATTTTATATATAGAAAATATAATAGGCAATATTATTTCATTCACCTATATTAAAACCAAATATTACGTCGGTCTGTCCTATTAAGTGTTTAGAAATCCCTATTGATGTCATAGCGTCTCATGCATCAACCGGAATTTATAAATACAAAACGGAACAAATTAACACAATATTAAAACCTTTTGTAACACTAACAAGTACGCTCTCTCATATATATACATTCAGCGACTCCCATAGGGTACTACTACCCTATTAGTAAAGAGTCAAACCCCACAAAGCCAAGGTTTATTGCTAAAACAAAGCTCTGATACCACATGTAACATCCCGCCTTTTCATACGCTTCAAATCGACACACATGCCAAATCAAACCATACGAAATGGCGTATTGTTATGGGGTAAATCAGAAAAACAAGGAAGAAATAAAGCAAAATAGAATCTCACAGCGGAAGGATAAAATATAATAATCAAATGTATAGTTTATAAAGCTGTTTTACAAAATATTCGATTGCACTTACAACATTTATCAGAGTTACACATACCAATAACAATGCAGCGGAACAGTATGAGTATAGTGGACTAATAATAGTAATAATAAACCTCCGTCTTCATCCTCAAGAGCTAAGGTCTTCGAAATCCTGAAACGCTCGGATTGACCCGAGCGAATTGAAAAGACACAACGCTCGAGTCAAAACTAAAAGATCTTATGTAAGTTAAATCAACAGAAATAAATATGAGTGCAGTAACTCAAGAGATGCTCGGGATTTACGTCTCTTAAGGATCCGTTAAACTATTTACTATGTGTATATTTCTCTATTATAGTAGTGCCTAATTGTAAAATAAACTTACTTTTTTCTTAGCATTAAGGGGTTACCCATATAGCCCTTAACACGTAATAGTCACAGTAGTCCATCCAGTATCAGCGCATCTCCAGATCGGGAGACTACCCTAAATACTCCACGGGCTACGAGAGAAAACCAAACTCGTACAAGGCGCGATAGGGTAGGTGACACGGCACAACTAGGCGATGTCAGGGTAGATATACCAATTACGCTTTCGGGTCGATGGTAACGCATAGCTGCTACTACGCCCACCTCGAACAACACCCCCAAATTAAAGAAATCAAGAGTGGCCACCGAATGAATCCAAAAGTCAAAGTAGAATATCGAAGGAATGTGTCCGATCAAAGGTGCTACCTCAATTAACCCGTTAATCGCTCCTGTTTTAGCCACCTTATGCCAACTCACGGGAGTTGGGTCCACGTATTTACCTTAAAGGAAACGCCGCCTCCATTCTACTTCATTCTGGAATCTCCACCGCGTACACGGTTGTTAAAGTGGTTTTTGGAGTTGGCAGAGAGTATGACAACTTCTGATCCCGGTCTCTTCAACAACCAAACATTATTATAACACCGCAGTGTTTTAAAAATAGTTTATACTTTAAAACCAGGATAAAATATTCATTCCAAACCCATATAACACGATATCATTTCTATTTTAAAACCCAAATCAATATGATATCATTTTTATTTCAAATATATCTTTTTCCAAATTCATAATACTTTCAAATATATATATATATATATATATATATATTAAACCCATAGCTTCGAACATTATTTTTAATACTTAAATGGTTTAATAATAAATTACCTTGTACGGTAAATTAGCTTTTTTCTTAAATCAATTCCAAATACAGATTTAAATTCCCAAATAAACCATTTAAATTTCCATATATTTCAAAGTTTCAAATATTCCACCATTTAAAAACTAATTTTTAAATTCATATATATATGTCAAATTCCCTTTACTATTAATCAGTTTTGAAATACTTGCTTAATAAATCCTGTATCCTTTAAATGAAGCTTCCAATTTCAATAATTGAATATTCCTCAATTTATTTAGACTAGATATATTCACTTAAATCATTTTAGACCCGAATTTAGTTATAACACCGTATTCTTTTTAAATCTAAATTTCAAAACTAACTTCTCAACTTTGATTCATAAAACTCAATATAAACTCTATATTGGAATATAATTTTAGTAGATACTTACCCATAATATATTCCACTTTATCATTAAACTTACTTCATACTTTAAACAATTTTATACATGTTTTAAACCAAGAATTTAACTATATATAAAATAACCTTTATCAAATATCAGTCGTCAATATTCCATGAAACCATATATATATTTCTTTACAAAACCATAGGGAAAATTTTTTCAAAAATAATTATATATATATATATACTGCGTTGCCCGTATAAAAATTTCTATTCTATGGTCAAGTGATACAGATATTTATCATTTCAATCCGCAATTTAAAAATAAAAAATGCGGTTGTATATCATTTCAAACCGCAATCCCGAATGAAATGAAATGAATAACAACTTGCGGAATTTAACCATATAAAATACAACAACCATTCATCCATTATCAATCATCAACATTTATCAAATCAACACCAATTCAGACAATCACATCAATAAATAACAATTAATTACTGACAGCTTATTTTTCAATAATGAAATAAATACTGTTTAACTGGAAGTTTTAAATGCAATAAATACATAAATAACAAATTTAACTGGCAGTTTTAAATGCAATAAATAAATAAATAAATAAATAATTTAACTGGCAGTTTTAAATGCAATAAATAAATAAATAACAAATTGAACTGGAAGTTTTAAATGCACTAAGTAATTAATTAACAATTTAATTTAAATAAATGAAATTTACTGAGATGGTGATTTAAAATATGCCAAACAACCATAAATAAATTTTAAATCACATCATATATCAATTTAACAAACATAAAAATTTTTAGAAATTGTAAGTGGGTTAAAACACTCTCCTTTTGAATTTAAATTGAATTTAAATCCAATTTAAACCCAAAAATTTGGCCGTTTCAGAATTTGTCCAAACCAGCGTCATCAAGTCTGAAATTTTATTACGATCCTAACAAAAAAATTCGCGCGTGAAACGGAAATCGTATGTGAAAGTTATGCGAGCTAAATTGTTTGAAAACAAAAATTAAATTAAAACAAAACTAACCCTGTTTAATAGCCACGTCACCGTCATTTGATTCACGTGCACGTCTCAAGCCTCATGCCGAAAACCCTAGTATTCTAACGGAAGCCCATAGCCGCCAGCCCCTAATTCATGAAATTGCCTCCAACGCCTCCACCATCCTTCGATCTAACGACTCCATCCCCTCAACCTCGCCGAGCCGACCTCCCGTGGCACCGCCGCACCGTGCACGACTCCCTGGCCATCAGGCCGAGCTCGAAGCCGTGAGCTTCAACAGCCAATTGTTGCGATTTCGATGCACTTTAACGCGGAGTAAACAGTTGGATCGTCAAGTCTCGACCTCCTCTACACTCTCATACCACTTGATCGCCAAACCGTGGCAGATCCACCGTTGAACCTCGACAATAAACATGAACAGCCAGGACAAAAACCCCAATTTCTGGTCAAACCAAAACCAACTCGAAAAACGAACAACACCGGTGAATTATGCTAGTCGAGAGCTTCAACATATATTTTTTTGGAATTTTTCTAAGGATTTTGAAATTTTAGGCTTTGGATTTGATTTGGGATTGAATCTGAAATTTTGTTGTCTGCCATTGAGGAGGAGAGTGTTGAGATATACGTATAGCCAAATGAAAATGAGGGGAATTAGGGTTTATAACGATATATTTATAGACAAATTTGAAATAGGATGGATCGGATAAGATAGATGTACGCGCTTAACGATATATGGCCCGAAAAGCCCGTTTCGACTCCGAAACGAAATTGGGTAAACCCATATATCAAAATAGGTGTTTTAATATATTCTAAACGCGATGGAAAAAGTTTCACATCCAGTTTCCATCGTATGAAGAAGTTATGCTAAAATCAATATTTTTCAAATTGATTTCAATTTCATAAATTTCAAGGCGTTTCTAGTCCGTACGATCAAACGACAAGCCCGATCGCTACGAAACTTGAAGTCCTATAATATTTCACCGATATGGATCCGATGAAACTGGTTTCGTCGAAATCCGAGTCAGTGGCCAAAATGGCTATTTTTCCATTAATTAAATAAATAATAAATTAATTAAATCAAATTTCTCGTTTAACTTATGAAATTTGCAATCTTTCCCACTTTATAAATTCTCAAACATTTTCAATGATTTAAACAAATTTTAATGTCAATTAAATGTTGATCCAATCATTAATTTTAGCGTTAAATTCTGAAATTATAAATTAAAATTTCAAAAATCAAATTTTTATTCATATTATTCAAATTCATTATTACAAACAGATGAAATAAATATTGGAATCAAAATCCATTATATTAACATTCTTAGTTTTCATCTAAATCCTCATTTATGTATTATTTTAATATTATATTCCACTTAATTGCAATAAATCCACTTATTAGATTTCAAATTAAAAATAAATTAATAAATCTTGATTTTCACTGCTTAAATCAACCGGTCCTCATATTATAAATAAAACTAACATTTATTACATCTTATAGAATTAACCATCTTTAATGACAAATCAATCTACCCTAACTGCACAAATTAGGGTAATTAGTGGCAATTGGTTTCACATTAAACTTCATTAATTATCAATAGAAATCTCAATAAAACCGTTTATTTATTTAAAAATCTTGTTATTCAATAAATTGACATTTTATGGGTATAATTCGCATTGAATTATCAAATTACAGTTTATCCCTTATTATTCCATCAATTAATTGTAACTTTGAATTTATTTCCATTTTACAGATTTCAAATCAATTACAACTTTACAATTTGATTACAGGTAATAGGTATTCCATATTCAATGCTAATTTTATTTTATTACATTAATATACGCCTATTTACATTTTAATTTGAACGAATATTACGTTTTTAAATGTGTACTTCTATCCATTGAACACATTAATTAACGTTTTTAAATACTTTACATTCTATAAAATTTTCAACAGTAAAATTTTCATTCTATTAATTTCTTTACATACTTTACGTATTAATTAATTAACATAATCTGAATTTTAGTTCAAATAAATTCATTGACTAATTAATTAGGTAATTTATAATAGTTGTACCCTTAACTTTATTTCTAAATATCGTACTACCTAATTTCCTTTAATTGCAATTTGATTTCCAAATCTTATGCAACGTACTAAAGAAATAAATATATATATTAATTGATTCGTTTTTCTCATTCATTACTATAATATACCCCTTTTAACAACTCCAAACCATTGTCTTTACATTTCACACAAATGTAACATTTAATTACATTTATTACAATTCAATGTTGGCATTTATTTCCATCCTACTGATTGCATTCACTTATATTCTATCCTTTTACTTTAATTTTTACTTCTTACAACCTTTTTCTTTTATTCATTGGTTTAAATGTTTATTTTAATTATTCCTTTATTACTTACAAATCTTATTTCATTCATGGATGCCATCATTTATCAATTATTACATAATTTCAATTATTAATATTCATGCTATTCATGTTTAATTCAATTCCTTTGCACATTTATTCATTTACTAAAGTTTACAATCATTTATCTATATTACTTACCTTCTTATTATATTAAATTAGTAGCATTTCAATTATACTTCTGATTATAACATGTCATAGTTAATTCAATATTCCCGTTTGTTTATTTTATTTATACAACACTTACCTTAATCTATTTTCAAATTTTATATCCAGGTGCACAATTACATTCTTACCATTTACTTCAATATAGGTTATAAAAAATTTTATTTCTTCCTAATTTAGTTACAAAATCTCATTAATTTACCCAATTTTATTTACCAGAATTTACGGGTCGTTACACTCTCCCCCACTCAAAACTTTTCGTCCCTGAAAAGGAGGAAGAAGGGAGAAGAAAGAATATAAATAAATAAAACGTCTTATTCAAAATATTAACTTTATAAACAAATAATTTACAAATTTTATTAATTTAATTAAAATACACCCATTTTATAACCATCAAATCTTTTTATACTTAAATAAATAAAGTTTGGAAATCATTTTCAAAGATTTTCTAAACCCAAAATTTTACGGAAAATTTCGGCAGATTCTCCTTTGTACGGAGAGACTCGAGAGAAAATATAATATCAAAAATAATGATATACAACGTATATTCACCAAAATAATATATATCCTAACCCGGGAAAACAATAATACAACGCTATAAACCGTAATCCGAAGACGTACCTATTTGTCAGGCAATTAACGCTTACTTATGAAACCAAAAGCAGTAGCAATTATATAAAATGAAATATTTAAAGTTGTTTCAACCATAAACAAACAAATTAATACAAATATCAATCACTTGCAACCAGGTATACAAACATCACATAGAAACCAACACAAATCAATCATTCATTCATAACAAATAAAACAAAAAGTTGTTCGGGTTCAAAATTTCAAATCGTACGGAATGAAAAATAAACTACTAAGTGTACCCTTCACTCAACAGCCTTAGGTGAAACTAAATAGATTATTATTCATCCAAACAATTTTAAAGTATCCTTACCCAAACAACCATAGACCAAACAACAACAATTTCCAAACAATAAATCAAGTTAATTTTTGTTAATTTAATTTCAAACTATTGTTGTTTGATTTCTTTTTTTCCATATAATGATTTATCTTTTTATTTTCATTTCTTTCTTACAATTTTATTTAGAACTAACTTCAACTTATTTATTATTTTATTTCTTATCTTTCTATTATATTAAAATTTAAAAATATTTCAATCACAACTTAAGTTTATAAATCTATAACATAAATTTCTTATTTATTTAGGTGATTCGTTTAACCTTTTCATTATATTTAATTGGTGTCCTTTCAGTCATCTTAAATTTATAACATTAAATTCTCATTTATAATGGCAAGTTCATCGAATACTTTCATTACTTCAAGCTTTACTTGTAAGATTTCCCATTACATTTTCTTATTAACATTGTAACTTTCAATATCTGGCAAGTTATATATATGCTTTAAGAATGTAATTGAAAAATTATACAAGTTTTTCTCATTACCTATAATTAATTTAATGTTCACAATAATATCTTTTGTTTTATAGGTTACACTTTCAACTTTCTTGTTATTTCATTTATAACCTATCCTTTAATTTCTTTTTTATTTATAACTCAGCATTAAATCTCTTATTTCCTTTAGAAGTTTCAATTATTATTACTTACGTTCAAATTCACTACTGTTACTGAAACTATTAATTAATGGAAACTTAAGAATTAAATACCGGATTTTATTCAAATTATTTTAAAATAACAGATAAATATACCCCTTATAAATTTATATATCAAATTATATTTAAAACAATTTAAAATTTATTATTTATTTATCAAAAATGGATCTGCAGTAAACTACTACAGTGGCCTTCCCACTTCGAAACTCGAAAATGAATGTCGATGATGCATGCACTCATCTTCGAAATTATTTTCCAGCGACAGAGAGGGAAGTACAACTTATTTCTTTCCAAAATTCTTTTAAAACATTTCTTTCAAATTATATTGAAATATTTATATCAGAAAATACTTCTAACAATATTATTATTATATTCCAAAATCATTTGAAAGAAAATTTCCAAAATCCCGGACTTAAGTTCTAAAATTTCCAAATTTTCATTGATATTATTTCCTATCTCATTTCACCTATTATTTATAAATTTCACTACCTAACAACCAACATATTGCAACCAAATATAATCTTTAAAAAAAAATTATTTTATATATAGAACATATAATAGGCAATATTATTTCATTCACCTATATTAAAACCAAATATTATGTCGGTCTGTCCTATTAAGTGTTTAGAAATCCCTATTGATGTCATAGCGTCTCATGCATCAACCAGAATTTATAAATACAAAATGGAACAAATTAACACAATATTAAAACCTTTTATAAAACTAACAAGTACGATCTCTCATATATATACATTCAGCGACTCCCATAGGGTACTACTACCCTATTGGTAAAGAGTCAAACCCCGCAAAGCTAAGGTTTATCGCTAAAACAAAGCTCTGATACCACATGTAACATCCTGCCTTTTCATACGCTTCAAATCGACATACATGCCAATTCAAACCATACGAAATGGCGGATTGTTATGGGGTAAATCAGAAAAACAAGGAAGAAATAAAGCAAAATAGAATCTCACTGCGGAAGGATAAAATATAATAATCAAATGTACAGTTTATAAAGCTGTTTTACAAAATATTCGATTGCACTTACAACATTTATCAGAGTTACACATACCAATAACAATGCAGCGGAACAGTATGAGTATAGTGGACTAATAATAGTAATAATAAACCTCCGTCTTCATCCTCCAGAGCTAAGGTCTTCGAAATCCTGAAACGCTCGGATTGACCCGAGCGAATTGAATAGACGAAACACTTGAGTCAGAACTAAAAGATCTTATGTAAGTTAAATCAACAGAAATAAATATGAGTGCAGTAACTCAAGAGATGCTCGGGATTTACGTCTCTTAAGAATCAGTTAAACTATTTACTATGTGTATATTTCGCTATTATAATAGTGCCTAATTGTAAAATAAACTTACTTCTTTCTTAGCATTAAGGGGTTACCCATATAGCCCTTAACACGTAATAGTCACAGTAGTCCATCCAGTATCAGCGCATCTCTAGATCGGGAGACTACCCTAAATACTCCACGGGCTACGGGAGAAAACCAAACTCGAACAAGGCGCGATAGGGTAGGTGACACGGCACAACTAGGCGATGCCAGGGTAGATATACCAATTACGCTTCCGGGTCGGTGGTAACGCGTAGCTGCTACTACCGCCACCTCGAACAACACCCCCAAATCAAAGAAATCAAGAGTGGCCACCGAATCAATCCAAAAGTCAAAGTAGAATATCGAAGGAATGTGTCCGATCAAAGGTGCTACCTACCTTAACCCGTCAATCGCTCCTGTTTTAGCCACCTTATGCCAACTCACGGTGTAACAACCCGCATATTTATCGATTTATATTTAAATATTTTATCGTTAGTCGGATTTTAGTCCGAAAAGCTACTTTTTGCATACGGTCGAATTAGGACTCGGGACCACTCCCATTGAGTTTAAAATGCCGTTTGCGACCTTTTTGAGTATAAGCTTCGATATGTTTGGAGAAAGTTGATTTTTGCTACTTTTTACTTTGGGTTTGGTTTTTGGGCTCAACCCTATGTTAACTTATACTCCAAATCTGAGCCACTTCTCCCCATTCTCCCTCACTTCTTTCTCTTTTCAGTTTTAGAGCATTAATGGTGGGAGAGATTGGAAATTAAAACTCCAAAACCCTAGTTCCTCTTGCAACTTCAAATTCCTAGCTCCAAACTCAAGAAGAACCCATTGGTAAGCTTCTCTTCTTCTTCTCCAACTTATTCTCTTACCAATTTCAAAAATTCCTAAACCTAATTTTGGGAATGTTCTTGTTTTGAGCATAGATTCAAGCTCATTTGGGTTGTGTTGAAGAGAGGTTGATTCTCCATTTGCTTTCAAGCTTCTTCTCGTTTGATTTTGTGAAAAGGTGAGATTTTTATCTCACATCTATGCTTATACTTATCTTCGGATGTTAGGTATGAATTCCTAACACTTATTCGTGTGTATTAGCTCTTGGTTTGGATTGATTTGGTGAAAATCCTAACTTTTGGTGTTTTGGGTTCAATTCCTTAAAAATCATAGCTTTGAGGATCAAATGTGTTTTTGGTGATGCATCGAGGAGCCAATAGGGCCGGGTAGCCGTTAGGCATAATTCCCTTGCGTCCGTGCTCGTTCGGTTGCGAATTGATGGAGGTTTCATATCAATACAAGGGCATAAATAGGCAGAGCATCAGGTTCGGCCGACCGACCCCCTGGTCCGGTCGACCGACCTGATGCCAAGTGCATAAGCACTTTCTGTTTTAGGGTTCGGTCGACCGACTACAGGGGTTCGGTCGACCGACCTGATGCCGAGGAGTTTTTCAATACAAGGTTCGGTCGACCGAGCACTGTATGTCGGCCGACCGACCTGATGATTTTTGCCTACTTGGCCTTATTGCTTGAATTTCCAACTTAAATCGATTCGTGTTGTTTCCTATTGATTGTTATCAATTATTATGACTTTGATGACTCCTTTTTAGGGATTTTTGAATATCCATTTCGATGGATTCTTTATCGATTTCGTTGGATATTTATTCACATCTTCGTGTGTGAATTTTAGTGATTGATTGTTCCTACAATCTTCTTTGTGATTTGTCACTTTAAAAATATAAAGGTTTTCTATACTAGTAGTAAATATCAAAACTCTTTCCTCAAACGATTTCAACACTATTTTAATACCAAATTCGTTTATAAAACCGTTTTCCAATCTATTAGTATATATAAACCTTTACCTCACTCATATGAGATATCCAATTAAACGACTTAGTAAAACAAGTGGTATGAAACGCTTGCGTTCACTTTGTCGGTTAATTCTTGGACTTGTTCGATTGAATCTCTTGTGACAATTTTATAGTGGAGATCTACAGTTTGTTCGTAAATATTTAAGTTAAGCAAGTGGTTATGGGACATGAAGCTAAACTCATATATTTACTAGCTTAGTGTAATTGACACTTCTCGTTGATCATGACGATCATCTTTGTGATTTAGACTAGCAATGTGCGATGTCTCTTTGTCTGCGAGGGAGACTAAACCCCGTTTTGTGGAGTTTCGACTCAATTTGTGATGGGGTAGCAACCCATGGTCTTCGGGCCGTTTGTGGAGCTTCGGCTCAATTTGTGATGGTTAGCGACCATGGAATTAGCGTTCCGTTTGTGATACACGTGTTGGTGGGCTTTATGCTCCCGTTTGTGATAGGCCTCCCCCCTTTGTGATTTCTGGATTTCTTGTGTAGATTTCTAGAATTTGTGTTTCACCAATTTTCGTGATTTCCATTGATAAGTTTTATCAATATTTATGCATTGGTGAATTTGTGTGTCATTGACTTTGGTGATTTCTGGATTTCTTGTGTAGTCTTCTGGAATTTGTGTGTCATTGACTTTGGTGATTTCTGGATTTCTTGTGTAGTCTTCTGGAATTTGTGTGTCATTGACTTTTGTGATTGACATGGATATTATCGTCAATATTTATGGTTTGGTGAACGAAATAGGAGTATGACGTTTCTTTGATTCTTGTGTAGATTTGGTGACATTGATTAATCTCTTGATGATTATCAACTAAGTATATATATATATATATATATATATATATCACAGCTTGGCATTGTGATTATTATGTGTTTAGTCATATCTCTTATTCTATATCGTTTCATCTGATATTTATAGTTAGACTGATCCGTTTATTATTTTCTTATTAAATAATACTCGGGTCAGACCGAGATGTTACAGGTGCTTCTGCTTGACTTCTCATCCGGGATTAACTCCTTGACTTTTGGTTAACTACTTAGATTAGTAGTTATTTTGTTGTATACATTTGAGATATAGACTCCTTCATGTATACTTATTCTTTTGTGTAGTTCGTGTAACTATTCTTTTGTGATGTTGTGGATCTTTTCAGACCACTACTCTGATGTACACTTTTATGTGTAGTATTCATATCTTATTCCGCCTTGGTGATATGAATTGTCTGTGACTGATTTATGTTATGCTTATTTCTATATTCGTTTCCGAAGATTATCATAGCCACTGTGTAGTAGCTTTGTATTTGTATCGGTATGTCGGATTTCCTCTTGAAATAAAATGCATGTTATACTATCTGACATATCGGTGCTCGCACAAAGCAATTACACGGATGGTCGCTCCTCAACAGCCTTATTCTCCGTTCTAGTTGACAGCATTCACCGTAATGTTCTTGGCTAGCGTGGGTATAGAGGTGGGGCGTCACAGCTTGGTATCAGAGCCAAACTTGGGAACAATATGGAATATAATAACAAGGATCATCGTCCTAAGTCCTTCTTAGGAGTCATGCTTTAGGATTTAATTCGAGTCTTCGTACCGATTCGTCCTATTTTCCTTATGATTCCTTGTTTTGTCTATCAAGATTGCTTGATATTCAATTTGGTGAATAATCTTTTTCTTCTTCTTCATTCTTTCTAAAGGAAGAGAAATGTCTAGACCAGGCCGTCCTAGAGCCGTACCGTCTAGCACTCCACCCCAAGATGGAGTTTTTATGACTGCTCAACAGCTTCTTGATTTGGTAACTAATGCTCAAGCAGCTAGAGCTAACCCGGAACCTACTCACCCAAAGTCGGGATTTGCACGCTTGTGTAGCGATTACACTAATTTGGGTGGGGAGCCATTCAAAGGTTCCGAAACTGTTATTGAGGTACAGGCTTGGCTAAGGTCATGCGATCGAATCTTTTCTCGCATGAATCTTATTGACCTTCACCGAGTTCAGGTGGCCTCAAGTATGCTCCGAGAAAGAGCATTGGACTGGTACGAGCTTCTTATTTCTGAAACTAATGAAGCGGATCTCACTTGGGAGAAATTCCGAGAACGCTTCGAGTTGAAATTTGTACCAGAAGCTGAAAAAGTGATATTGGCTCGACGATTTATAGACCTTGTTCAAGGTGAGTCCTCCGTGACTGATTACGTCGCCTCCTTCGAGTCGCTTTCTAAATACGGGGTTGAATACATCAACACCCCTTTAAAGAAGAACCAGAGATTCGTCTATGGCTTAAACAAAAGTCTCAAGAAGCCACTACTTCTAAAATTAGAAGTTTCTTTCGACCAACTCGTTGATATCGCTCTTCGTCTTGAAGAGGCGGATAGGGAGAATGATGTTGAAGTGGTGGGTTCCAAACCAAACTTCAACAACAAGAAGAGGCCAAACAAATTCAAAGGCCCTTATCCCAATAAGAAAGGGAAGCAAGCAACCTCCGTGGCAAAGACTTCTTCCTTTGGCCGTGGGGAATGCTATAATTGTGGTTCGAAGGACCATTATCCGAACAAATGCCCAAATTATCTCTCTTGTCGCTACTGCAAAGTTCCCGGTCATGTTATATCTTCGTGCCCCAAACTTCAAGGCAAGAAAGAGGGAAAGCTTAATGTTGCTCAAGCCCCTGGCAACACATCTCGTGGCCAAGGTATTTCTCATTCTATTCTGGATGGAATTATTTTATTTCGTGATCATCCTATTCGAGTTCTTTTTGATACGGGTGCGTCCCATTCTTTTATATCAAAAGAGCTTGTTGATACTTTTTCCTTGGATGTTTTGTGTTTAATGACTTCTTTGAGAATTGCGAATCCGGTTGGTGGATCCGCAACAATCAGTTTATTGTGTAAAGATGTCGAGATTATTTTGTGTGATTTTTCTTTCCGAGCCGATTTGCATGTCATGCGTTATTTAGGCTTTGGAATGATTTTGGGAATGGATTGGCTTAACCGTTATGAAGCCCATATCCTATGTCCTGAGCGGACTATTCATCTTCGACATCCTCAATCTGTTAAGCAGATTTCTATTAATCTTAAAGATTCAGATTCCAGCTTGGTTGCATCATTGTATTCTTTAAATCCTCGTGATGACGATGATGATGATGAGGGTGATATTATTTCTCTTATTCACTTCGTTCGTGAATTTTCCGACTTATTCGAGCCCATTTTAGGATTACCACCTAAGCGAGCAATTGAGTTCAGAATTAATCTTATTCCTGGAGCACAACCTATCACTCGTCCTCCGTATCGTATGTCCAATAAAGAAAATGAGGAGATGCGTAAACAATTATCTGAATTGGAGACGAAGCAATTTATTCGCTCTAGTTCCTCGCCTTGGGGAGCTTCGGCTATTTTTGTGAAGAAATCTGATGGTACACTTAGGCTTTGCGTTGACTACCGCAAGCTTAATGATCTTACTATCAAAAATAAATATCCTTTACCTCGGATTGATGATCTATTCGATCAGCTTAGTGGTGCTAAGGTCTTTTCACAATTAGACTTAGTTACTGGATTTCATCAGCTTCGTATTGCAGAGGATAGTATTCCTTTGACATCGTTCCGTACTCGGTATGGATCTTATGAATGGCTTGTTATGCCATTTGGTCTAACGAATGCTCCGGCGTATTTCGTTGACCTTATGAATAGAGTTTTCAAAGACTTCCTCGACTGGTTTGTTCTCATCTTTGTCGATGATATTCTTGTATATTCTAAAACCGAGGAGGAGCATGAAAAACATCTTCGGATTGTATTGAAAACTCTTAGGAGTAATCAATTAAAGGCAAAATTTTCTAAATGCCACTTTTGGCAACCTCGTGTGAAGTTTCTCGGTCACATTATTTCCGAATCCGGAATTTCCGTGGATCCTTCAAAGATTGAAGCGATTCAAGATTGGAAGAGACCGGAGAATGTGACGGAGATTCGTAGTTTTCTTGGATTGGCAGGTTATTACCGCCGTTTTATCAAAGACTTTTCTAAGATTGTCGTGCCTCTCACTAGCTTGACGAAGAAAGGTATTAAATACATTTGGTCGGACAAATGTGAAGCTTCTTTTCAAAGATTAAAAGAACTTCTTTCTGATGCTCCTATTCTCGTTATTCCCGAGGGGAATCAAGATTTCGTTGTTTATACCGATGCTAGTCGCATTGGTTTGGGTGCCGTTCTTATGCAAAGAGAACGTGTTATTGCTTATGCTTCTAGGCAATTGAAGGCAGCCGAGACTAGATATGCCACTCATGATTTAGAGCTCGCGGCTATTGTTTTCGCCCTTCGTATTTGGCGTCATTATCTTTTAGGAGAGAAATTTGTTCTTTACACCGATCATAAATCCTTGAAGTATTTATTCTCTCAAAAGGAACTTAATTTGCGTCAACGGCGTTGGCTCGAATTTCTTGCACCATATGATCTTGATATTCTTTATACTCCCGGTAAGGGTAATCGTGTCGCCGATGCTCTTAGCCGTAAACAACAAGCTGTTGTTTCTATGATGATATCCGAATGGAACGATCTCGAGATCTTATCCATTTGTGATATTCGAGAGCGCATTTCCGATTTATGCTCATCATTTGTTTTATGTAGCCTTGAGGCTCATCCTTCTCTTTTAGACCGCATTCTTGAAGCTCAAGGGCTAGATCCCGACTTGGCTCTTCTTGGCCAAAATATTAGGGATAAAATTGATATTGAAGGTTTGAAAGACTTTGATATTGATTCTCGTGGCGGCATTCGTAAATTTGGTAGACTTGTCGTGCCAAATATTGGTGATCTTCGTAAAGATATTTTAGAAGATTCACATCGTTCTAAATTTACCATTCATCCCGGTAGTAGTAAAATGTACGCGGATATGAAGCGACTTTATTATTGGGAGGGAATGAAACTTGACATCGCTAACTTCGTTAAGCGTTGCATGACTTGCCAACTCGTTAAGGCCGAACATCAAAGGCACGGTGGGTTATTGCAACCTTTGGAAATTCCAATTTGGAAGTGGGACAATATTTCCATGGACTTTATAGATGGCCTTCCCCGTTCTCGTTCGGGTCATGATAGCTTATGGGTAATTGTTGATAGACTTACTAAATCCGCCCATTTTATTCCCGTTCGGTCTAACCGAACCGTTCCTCTTTTGGCCAAACTCTTTGTTAAAGAGATTGTTAAATTACATGGTGTTCCTACTTCAATTGTTAGCGATCGTGATCCATTGTTTACTAGTGGATTTTGGAAGAGTCTTCAAAAAGCTTTAGGAACGAAGCTTAATTTTAGCACCGCTTATCACCCCCAGTCCGATGGACAAACCGAGCGTGTGAATCAAACTCTTGAAGATCTTCTTCGTGCTTGTGTGCTTGATTTCGGTGGAAGTTGGGAAGATCATATTTCACTTGTTGAATTTTCCTATAATAATAGCTTCCAATCTAGTATTGGTATGGCACCTTTCGAGGCACTCTACGGAAGACCATGCCGATCTCCTTCTTGTTGGCTTGAGGCCGGTGAGAAGCTAGTGTTAGGTCCAGATTTTATTCGTGATTCCACAGAGAAAATTGAACTTATTCGACATAGAATTAAAGAAGCCCAGAGTAGACAAAAATCCTATGCCGATAACCAGAGAAGGAAGTTAGAATTTTCTGAGGGAGATCTTGTGTTCATTCGTGTTTCACCTATGAAAGGTGTTGTATGTTTCAGTCGATCGGGAAAATTGGCGCCTCGATATATTGGGCCATTTTCTATCATTGAACGTATTGGTTCCATGGCTTATCGCCTTTTATTACCGGCTCAGTTTTCTGCTATGCATGACGTGTTTCACGTTTCTCAACTTTGGAAATGTCTTCGAGATTCCGATTCTGTTCTTGAGCCCGGTGTTGTGGAAGAGATTGAAGTTTCGCCTAATTTAACTTATGAGCAACATCCTATTCGTATTATTGCTTCGGAGGTCAAGTGACTTCGAAATAAAGATGTTCCGCTTGTTAAAGTTCAATGGTCTTCAAATCCTAAGGATTGTTCTTAGGAATCTAGAGAGTACATCGAGCGTACACATCCGGACTTACTTTCTCGTGCTCTTTGAGGTGAACTTCTTATTTCAAACTTCTTTTGTGTTGAATATGCTTTTATGGTTGTTACTATATATATATCTTCTTCTTAAATATTGCGAGGACGCAATTTCTTTAAGGAGGGGAGTCTGTAACAACCCACATATTTATCGATTTTATATTTAAATTTTTTATTTAAATATTTTATCGTTAGTCGGATTTTAGTCCGAAAAGCTACTTTTTGCATACGGTCGAACTAGGACTCGGGACCACTCCCATTGAGTTTAAAATGCCGTTTGCGACCTTTTTGAGTATAAGCTTCGATATGTTTGGAGAAAGTTGATTTTTGCTACTTTTTACTTTGGGTTTGGTTTTTGGGCTCAGCCCTATGTTAACTTATACTCCAAATCTGAGCCACTTCTCCCCATTCTCCCTCACTTCTTTCTCTTTTCAGTTTTAGAGCATTAATGGTGGGAGAGATTGGAAATTAAAACTCCATAACCCTAGTTCCTCTTGCAACTTCAAATTCCTAGCTCCAAACTCAAGAAGAACCCATTGGTAAGCTTCTCTTCTTCTTCTCCAACTTATTCTCTTACCAATTTCAGAAATTCCTAAACCTAATTTTGGGAATGTTCGTGTTTTAAGCATAGATTCAAGCTCATTTGGGTTGTGTTAAAGAGAGGTTGATTTTCCATTTTCTTTCAAGCTTCTTCTCGTTTGATTTTTTGAAAAGGTGAGATTTTTATCTCACATCTATGCTTATACGTATCTTCGGATGTTAGGTATGAATTCCTAGCACTTATTCGTGTGTATTAGCTCTTGGTTTGGATTGATTTGGTGAAAATCCTAACTTTTGGTGTTTTGGGTTCAATTCCTTAAAAATCATAGCTTTGAGGATCAAATGTGTTTTTGGTGATGCATCGAGGAGCCAATAGGGCCCGGTAGCCGTTAGGCATAATTCCTTTGTGTCTGTGCTCGTTCGGTTGCGAATTGATGGCGGTTTCATATCAATACAAGGGCATAAATAGGCAGAGCATCAGGTTCGGCCTTCCGACCCCCTGGTCTGGTCGACCGACCTGATGCTAAGTGCATAAGCACTTTCTGTTTTAGGGTCCGGTCGACCGACTACAGGGGTTCGGTCGACCGACCTGATGCCGAGGAGTTTTTCAATACAAGGTTCGGTCGACCGAGCACTTTATGTCGGCCGACCGACCTGATGATTTTTGCCTACTTGGCCTTATTGCTTGAATTTCCAACTTAAATCGATTCGTGTTGTTTCCTATTGATTGTTATCAATTATTATGACTTTGATGACTCCTTTTTAGGGATTTTTGAATATCCATTTCGATGGATTCTTTATCGGTTTCGTTGGATATTTATTCACATCTTCGTGTGTGAATTTTAGTGATTGATTGTTCCTACAATCTTCTTTGTGGTTTGTCACTTTAAAAATATAAAGGTTTTCTATACTAGTAGTAAATATCAAAACTCTTTCCTTAAACGATTTCAACACTATTTTAATACCAAATTCGTTTATAAAACCGTTTTCCAATCTATTAGTATATATAAACCTTTACCTCACTCGTATGAGAAATCCAATTAAACGACTTAGTAAAACAAGTGGTATGAAACGCTTGCGTTCACTTTGTTGGTTAATTCTTGGACTTGTTCGATTGAATCTCTTGTGAAAATTTTATAGTGGAGATCTACAGTTTGTTCGTAAATATTTAAGTTAAGCAAGTGGTTATGGAACATGAAGCTAAACTCATATATTTACTAGCTTAGTGTAATTGACACTTCTCGTTGATCATGACGATCATCTTTGTGATTTAGACTAGCAATGTGCGATGTCTCTTTGTCTGCGAGGGAGACTAAACCCCGTTTTGTGGAGTTTTGACTCAATTTGTGATGGGGTAGCAACCCATGGTCTTCGGGCCGTTTGTGGAGCTTCGGCTCAATTTGTGATGGTTAGCGACCATGGAATTAGCGTTCCGTTTGTGATACACGTGTTGGTGGGCTTTATGCTCCCGTTTGTGATAGGCCTCCCCCCCTTTGTGATTTCTGGATTTCTTGTGTAGATTTCTAGAATTTGTGTTTCACCAATTTTCGTGATTTCCATTGATAAGTTTTATCAATATTTATGCATTGGTGAATTTGTGTGTCATTGACTTTGGTGATTTCTGGATTTCTTGTGTAGTCTTCTGGAATTTGTGTGTCATTGACTTTGGTGATTTCTGGATTTCTTGTGTAGTCTTCTGGAATTTGTGTGTCATTGACTTTTGTGATTGACATGGATATTATCGTCAATATTTATGGTTTGGTGAACGAAATAGGAGTATGACGTTTCTTTGATTCTTGTGTAGATTTGGTGACATTGATTAATCTCTTGATAATTATCAACTAAGTATATATATATATATATATATATATATATATCACAGCTTAGCATTGTGATTATTATGTGTTTAGTCATATCTCTTATTCTATATCGTTTCATCTGATATTTATAGTTAGACTGATCCGTTTATTATTTTCTTATTAAATAATACTCGGGTCAGACCGAGATGTTACAGGTGCTTCTGCTTGACTTCTCATCCGGGATTAACTCCTTGACTTTAGGTTAACTACTTAGATTAGTAGTTATTTTGTTGTATACATTTGAGATATAGACTCCTTAATGTATACTTATTCTTTTGTGTAGTTCGTGTAACTATTCTTTTGTGATGTTGTGGATCTTTTCAGACCACTACTCTGATGTACACTTTTATGTGTAGTATTCATATCTTATTCCGCCTTTGTGATATGAATTGTCTGTGACTGATTTATGTTATGCTTATTTCTATATTCGTTTCCGAAGATTATCATAGCCACTGTGTAGTAGCTTTGTGTTTGTATCGGTATGTCGGATTTCCTCTTGAAATAAAATGCATGTTATACTATCTGACATATCGGTGCTCGCACAAAGTAATTACATGGATGGTCGCTCCACAACAGCCTTATTCTCCGTGCTAGTTGACAGCATTCACCGTAATGTTCTTGGCTAGCGTGGGTATAGAGGTGGGGCGTCACACACGGGAGTTGGGTCCACGTATTTACCTTAAAGGAAACGCTGCCTCCATCCTACTTCATTCTGGAATCTCCACCGCGTACACAGTTGTTAAAGTGGTTTTGGAGTTGGCAGAGAGTATGACAACTTCCGATCCCGGTCTCTTCAACAACCAAACGTTATTATAACACGGCGGTCTTTGAAAAATAGTTTATACTTTAAAACCAAAATAAAATATTCATTCCAAACCCATATAACACGATATCATTTCTATTTTAAAAGCCAAATCAATATGATATCATTTTTATTTCAAATATATCTTTTTCCAAATTCATAATACTTTCAAATATATATATATTTTAAACCCATAGCTTCGAACATAATTTTTAATACTTAAATGGTTTAATAATAAATTACCTTGTACGGTAAATTAGCTTTTTTTCTTAAATCAATTCCAAATACATATTTAAATTCCCAAATAAACCATTTAAATTTCCATATATTTCAAAGTTTCAAATATTCCACCATTTAAAAACTAATTTTTAATTCATATATATATGTCAAATTCCCTTTACTATTATTCAGTTTTGAAATACTTGCTTAATAAATCCAGTATCCTTTAAATGAAGCTTCCAATTTCAATAATTGAATATTCCTCAATTTATTTAGACTAGATATATTCACTTAAATCATTTTAGACCCGAATTTAGTTATAACACCGTATTCTTTTTAAATCTAAATTTCAAAACTATCTTCTCAACTTTGATTCATAAAACTCAATATAAACTCTATATTGGAATATAATTTTAGTAAATACTTACCAATAATATATTCCACTTTATCATTAAACTTACTTCATACTTTAAACAATTTTATACATAGTTTTAAACCAAGAATTTAACTATATATAAAATAACCTTTATCAAATATCCGTCGTCAATATTCCATGAAACCATATATATATTTCTTTACAAAACCATAGGGAAATTTTTTTCAAAAATAATTATATATATATATACTGCGGTGCCTGTATAAAATTTTCTATTCTATGGTCAAGTGATACGGATATTTATCATTTCAATCCGTAATTTAAAAATAAAAAATGTGGTTGTATATCATTCAAACCGCAATCCCGAATGAAATGAAATGCATAACAACTTGCGGAATTTTACCACGCAAAATACAACAACCATTCATCTATTATCAGTCATCAACATTTATCAAATCAACACCAATTCAGACAATCACATCAATAAATAACAATTAATTACTGACAGCTTATTTTTCAATAATGAAATAAATACTGTTTAACTGGAAGTTTTAAATGCAATAAATACATAAATAACAAATTTAACTGGCAGTTTTAAATGCAATAAATAAATAAATAACAAATTTAACTCGCAGTTTTAAATGCACTAAGTAATTAATTAACAATTTAATTTAAATAAATGAAATTTACTGAGATGATGATTTAAAATATGCCAAACAACCATAAATAAATTTCAAATCACATCATATATCATTTTAACAAACATAAAAAATTTTAGAAATTGTAAGTGGGTTAAAACACTCTCCTTTTGAATTTAAATTGAATTTAAATCCAATTTAAACCCAAAAATTTGGCCGTTTCAGAATTCGTCCAAACCAGCATCATCAAGTCTGAAATTTTATTACGATCCTAACAAAAAAATTCGCGCGTGAAACGGAAAACGTATGTGAAAGTTATGCGAGCTAAATCGTTTGAAAACAAAAATTAAATTAAAACAAAACTAACCCTATTTAATAGCCACGTCACCGTCATTTGATTCACGTGCACGTCTTAAGCCTCATGCAGAAAACCCTAGTATTCTAACGGAAGCCCATAGCCGCCAGCCTCTAATTCATGAAATCGCCTCCAACGCCTCCACCATCCTTCGATCTAACGACTCCATCCCCTCAACCTCGCCGAGCCGACCTCCCGTGGCACCGCCGCGCCGTGCGCGACTCCCTGGCCATCAGGCCGAGCTCGAAGCCGTGAGCTTCAACAGCCAATTATGGCGATTTCGATGCACTTTAACGCGAAGTAAACAGTTGGATCGTCAAGTCTCGACCTCCTTTACGCTCTCATACCACTTGATCGCCAAACCGTGGCAGATCCACCATTGAACCTCGACAATAAACATGAACAGCCAGGACAAAAACCCCAATTTCTGGTCAAACCACAACCAACTCGAAAAACGAACAACACCAGTGAATTATGCTAGTCGAGAGCTTCAACATATATTTTTTTGGAATTTTTCTGAGGACTTTGAAATTTTAGGCTTTGGATTTGATTTGGGATTGAATCTGAAATTTTGTTGTCTGCCATTGAGGAGGAGAGTGTTGAGATATACGTACAACTAAATGAAAATGAGGGGAATTAGGGTTTATAACGATATATTTATAGACAAATTTGAAATAGGATGGATCGGATAAGATAGGTGTACGCGCTAAACGATATATGGCCCGAAAAGCCCGTTTCGACTCCGAAACGAAATTGGGTAAACCCATATATCAAAATAGGTGTTTTAAAATATTATGAATGCGATGGAAAAAGTTTCACATCCAATTTCCATCGTATGAAGAAGTTATGCTAAAATCTATATTTTTCAAATTGATTTCAATTTCATAAATTTCAAGGCGTTTCGAGTCCGTACGATCAAACGACAAGCCCGATCGCTACGAAACTTGAAGTCCTATAATATTTCACTGATATGGATCCGATGAAACTGGTTTCGTCGAAATCCGAGTCAGTGGCCAAAATGGCTATTTTTCCATTAATTAAATAAATAATAAATTAATTAAATCAAATTTCTCGTTTAAATTATGAAATTTGCAATCTTTGCCACTTTATAAATTCTCAAACATTTTCAATGATTTAAAAAAAATTAAATGTCAATTAAATGTTGATTCAATCATTAATTTTAGCGTTAAATTCTGAAATTATAAATTAAAATTTCAAAAATCAAATTTTCATTCATATTATTCAAATTCATTATTACAAACAGATGAAATAAATATTGGAATCAAAATCCATTATATTAACATTCTCAATTTTCATCTAAATCCTCATTTATGTATTATTTTAATATTATATTCCACTTAATCGCAATAAATCCACTTACTAGATTTCAAATTAAAAATAAATTAATAAATATTGATTTTCACTCCTTAAGTCAACCAGTCCTCATATTATAAATAAAACTAACATTTATTACATCTTATAGAATTAACCATCTTTAATGACAAATCAATCTACCTTAACTGCACAAATTAGGGTAATTAGTGGCAATTGGTTTCACATTAAACTTCATTAATTATCAATAGAAATCTCAATAAAACCGTTTATTAATTTAAAAAATCTTGTAATTCAATAAATTGACATTTTATGGGTATAATTCACATTGAATTATCAAATTACAGTTTATCCCTTATTATTCCATCAATTAATTGTAACTTTGAATTTATTCCCATTTTACAGATTTCAAATCAATTACAACTTTACAATTTGATTACAAGTAATAGGTATTCCATATTCAATGCTAATTTTATTTTATTACATTAATATACGCCTATTTACATTTTAATTTGAATGAATATTACGTTTTTAAATGTGTACTTCTATCCATTGAATACATTAATTAACGTTTTTAAATACTTTACATTCTATAAAATTTTCAACAGTAAAATTTTCATTCTATTAATTTCTTTACAAACTTTACGTGTTAATTAATTAACATAATTTGAATTTTAGTTCAAATAAATTCATTGACCAATTAATTAGGTAATTTATAATAGTTGTACCCTTAACTTTATTTCTAAATATCGTACTGCCTAATTTCCTTTAATTGCAATTTGATTTCCAAATCTTATGCAACGTACTAAAGAAATAAATATATATATATTAATTGATTCGTTTTTCTCATTCATTACTTTAATATACCCCTTTTAACAACTCCTAACCATTGTCTTTACATTTCACACAAATGTAACATTTAATTACATTTATTACAATTCAATGTTGGCATTTATTTCCATCCTACTGATTGCATTCACTTATATTCTATCCTTTTACTTTACTTTTTACTTCTTACAACCTTTTTCTTTTATTCATTGGTTTAAATGTTTATTTTAATTATTCCTTTATTACTTACAAATCTTATTTCATTCATGGATGCCATCATTTATGTGACGCCCCACCTCTATACCCACGCTAGCCAAGAACACTCCGGAGTAGTGCTGTCAACTAGCACGGAGAATAAGGCTGTTGAGGAGCGACCATCCATGTAATTGCTTATCACACGGTGGCTATAAATAATCTTCGGAAACAAACATAGAAATAATCATATCACAAATCAGTCACAGATATCCATATCACAAAGGCGGAAGAAGATATGAATATATAACTAACACATGAAAGTGTACATCAGAGTAGTGGTCAGTAAGATCCACGATAATACAAAAGAATAGCAACACGTGCTATACAAAAGAATACAACTATGAGTCTATATCTCAAGTGTATACAACAAAAACTGCTAATCTAAACAGTTAGCCAAAAGTCAGAGTGATGAATCCCTGGGAAGGAGTCAAGCAGAAGCACCTGTAACATCTCGGTCTGACCCGAGTATTATTTAAGAAAATAATAAACGGATCAGTCTAGCTATAAATATCAGATGACATGATATAACATAAAAGATATGGCATAAACATAAACATCCATAATGACATACCACTATAAGTATGTAAATAATGATCAACAGAAGATCAATCAATAAGAGATAATCAATATCACAAGAATCTTCTCAAAGATTCGGAAAGGGCATCATACCCCAAACTTGTACTCATAACAAGTCAATGGCATAAATTCTAGAAATCAATGCGAGAAGTCCAGAAATCATAGAAAAGAGAAAGAGGCCTATCACATGACGGTCCGAAGACCAAGGGGAGCTACCCCACATGTGTGAATGGAATCACACAGATTAAGGTCCAGACTAACCAAAAAGCAAAAAGGTATGTGTGAGTGGAATCACACAAGTGGTGTCTAGTCTAACCTCGCAACAAGAGACATCGCACAGTTGCTAGTCTAAATCATCAGAATGATCGTCATGATCAACGAGAAGTGTCAATTACACTAAGCTAGTAAATATAGAAGTTTAGCTTCATGTCCCATAACCACTTGCTTAACTTAAATATTTACGAACAAACTGTAAATCTTCACTAATAAAATTGTCACAAGAGGTTCAATCGAACAAGTCCAAGAATTAACCGACGAAGTGAATGCAAGCGTTTCATACCACTTGTTTTACTAAGTCGTTTAATTAGATTTCTCATCCGAGTGAGGTAAAGGTTTGTATATACTAATAGATTGGAAAACGGTTTAAGAAAAGAGCTTTGTTATTAAAAATAGAGTTGAAATTGTTTGTTAAAAGAGTTTTGATATTTACTACTAGTATTGAAACCTTTATATTATAAAGTGACAAAACACAGAAGCAATTGTAGAAACAATAAGTCACAAAGATCGCATACGGAGATGTGAATAAAATCCAAGGAAATCAGCTCAATGTTTTTCAGATAAGATCCCCTACGGAGGGGGGTCCAGGGGGGGTGGCAACCCCCCAAGGTGGGGGTGCGGGGGCAACGCCACCGCTTACGGGGTTCGACCTAAGTGAAGACAAGCGGCCTACGACCTAAAGCAAAATGAGATCTAACGACCTAAGGGTTCACGCGACCTAACACAATGGCCGAGCGACCTAACTGGAGTTAAGGGAGGCAAGCGACTTAAGCTCCAACGACCTGCGACTCAAGCAAGCCGAGCGACCTAGTGTGGAGGGGACGAGCGACTTAAGGAAGGCGAACGACTTAACAAGGTTCGCGTGCTAAGGATGAGCGACCTAACAAGGTTCACGACCTAACGGAGACGAGGTCATGCGACCTAAAGTGGTTCGCGACCTAAAGGTGTTCGCGACCTAATAGGGTTCGCGACCTAAAGGTGCACGACCTAAGGTCTTTCGACCTAGGGGTATATAGGTAACACGACCTAAAGATGTCGCGACCTAAGGGGCCAAGCGACCTAGTGGGTCATACGACCTAAAGGAAATAGGGTCCAACGACCTAAGGAAAACAAGGTCCAACGACCTAAAGGGATGGGAGTCATGCGACCTAAAGGAGTATGCGACCTAAAGAAGTGCGCGAGCTAAATGAAGGCGGAACAACTCAGGGTCTAACGACCTAGGGGGGGCGACCTAAGGTCTAACGACCTAAGACCGAGGAGACGTTTCCAATAGAGGGAACGACTTAACGACCTAAGCCTAACGACCTACGACCTAAGGTCCCACGACCTAATGAGGCAGGCAAGGCCAAACGACCTATACGCGAACGACCTAAAGTCCAACGACCTACGACCTAAATCCGAGGCGACCTAAATCCGAGGCGACCTAAATCCGACACGAACGAAATATGCAGGCCTTGACTTTTCCACACGCGCGAGCTAATGATTCCGAGCGACCTATACCTGGGCAGAGCGACCTAAGCTCAGGAAGTTCACCAAACAACTAAAAATTGGAGTTTTTCGCCAATCCAATCCAAACCAAATGCAAATATACATGCTAAAGTGATGGGGAATCATTCCCAACAGTCCAATATAGTTATAGACTAGAATTGTGAGATAAAAATCTCACCTTTGCACTAAAATTTATGAAGATGAAGCTTGAAAGCAAGGAGAAGCAATCCAAAGCTTGAATCCAATATCTTCTACTTGAATTTGGAGTTGAATGTTGGAGTTGCAATTGAATTTGAGCTTGGAGTTTTAATTTCCCATTCTCTTCACCATTAATGCCAAAGCATGAGTTAGTTAGGAAATTTATGAAGAGTGAGGAGAAGAGGGTTGGAACTTGGGCTTAATAGGCTAAACTAACCCAAAGTCCAAAGCGGGAAAAGTTAGTGAAATTTCACTAACTTCAAACCTATCGATGTTTATACTTAAAAAGTTGTAAACGACATTTCGAACTCAATGGAAGTGGTCTCGAGTCCTAATTTGGCCGTTTGCAAAAAGTAGTTTTTTTTTTCGGACCAAAATCCGATTAACGATTTAATATTTAAATAAAAATATTTAAATATAAACTCGATAAATATGCGGGTTGTTACAATTTATCAATTATTACATAATTTCATTTATTAATATTCATGCTATTCATGTTTAATTCAATTCCTTTGAACATTAATTTATTTACTAAAGTTTACAATCATTTATCTATATTACTTACCTTCTTATTATATTAAATTAGTAGCATTTCAATTATACTTCTAATTATAACATGTCATTAGTTAATTCAATATTCCCGTTTGTTTATTTTATTTATACAACACTTACATTAATCTATTTTCAAATTTCATATCCAGGTGCACAATTACATTCTTACCATTTACATCAATATAGGTTATAAAAAAATTTATTTCTTCCTATTTTAGTTACAAAATCTCATTAATTTACCCAATTTTATTTACCAGAATTTACGGGTCGTTACACTCTCCCCCACTCAAAACTTTTCGTCCCTGAAAAGGAGAAAGAAGGGAGAAGAAAGAATATAAATAAATAAAACGTCTTATTCAAAATATTAACTTTATAAACAAATAATTTACAAATTTTATTAATTTAATTAAAATACACCCATTTTATAACCATTAAATCTTTTTATACTTAAATAAATAAAGTTTGGAAATCATTTTCAAAGATTTTCTAAACCCAAAATTTTACGGAAAATTTCGGCAGATTCTCCTTTGTACGGAGAGACTCGAGAGAAAATATAATATCAAAAATAATGATATACAACGTATATTCACCAAAATTATATATATCCTAACCCGGGAAAACAATAATACAACGCTATAAACCGTAATCCGAAGACGTACCTATTTGTCGGGCAATTAACGCTTACTTATGAAACCAAAAGCAGTAGCAATTATATAAAATGAAATATTTAAAGTTGTTTCAACCATAAACAAACAAATCAATACAAATATCAATCACTTGCAACCAGGTATACAAACATCACATGGAAACCAACACAAATCAATCATTCATTCATAACAAATAAAACAAATAGTTGTTCGGGTTCAAACTTTCAAATCGTACGGAATGAAAAATAAACTACTAAGTGTACCCTTCACTCAACAGTCTTAGGTGAAACTATATAGATTATTCATTCATCCAAACAATTTTAAAGTATCCTTACCCAAACAACCATAGACCAAACAACAACAATTTCCAAAACAATAAGTCAAGTTAATTTTTGTTAATTTCATTTCAAACTATTGTTGTTTGATTTCTTTTTTTTCCATATAATGATTTATCTTTTTATTTTCATTTATTTCTTACAATTTTATTTAGAAATAACTTCAACTTATTTATTATTTTATTTCTTACCTTTATATTATATTAAAATTTAGAAATATTTGAATCACAACTTAAGTTTATAAATCTATAGCATCAATTTCTTATTTATTTAGGTGATTCATTTAACCTTTTCATTATATTTAATTGGTGTTCTTTCAGTCATCTTAAATTTATAACATTAAATTCTCATTTATAATGGCAAATTCATCGAATACTTTCATTACTTCAAGCTTTGCTTGTAAGATTTCCCATTACATTTTCTTATTAACATTGTAACTTTTAATATCTAGCAAGTTATATATATGCTTTAAGAATGTAATTGAAAAATTATACAAGTTTTTCTCATTACCTATAATTAATTTAATGTTCACAATAATATCTTTTGTCTTATAGGTTACACTTTCAACTTTCTTGTTATTTCATTTATAACCTATCCTTTAATTTCATTTTTATTTATAACTCAGCACTAAATCTCTTATTTCCTTTAGAGGTTTCAATTATTATTACTTACGTTCAAATTCACTACCATAACTGAAACTATTAATTAATGGAAACTTAAGAATTAAATACCGGGTTTTATTCAAATTATTTTAAAATAACAGATAAATATACCCCTTACAAATTTATATATCAAATTATATTTAAAACAATTTAAAATTTATTATTTATTTATCAAAAATGGATCTGCAGTAAACTACTACAGTGGCCTTCGCACTTCGAAACTCGAAAATGAATGTCGATGATGCATGCACTCATCTTCGAAATAATTTTCCAACGACAGAGAGGGAAGTACAACTTATTTCTTTCCAAAATTTCTTTTAAAACATTTCTTTCAAATTATATTGAAATATTTATATTAGAAAATACTTCTAAGAATATTATTATTATATTCCAAAATCATTTGAAAGAAATTTTTCAAAATCCCGGAATTAAGTTCTAAAATTTCCAAATTTTCATTGATTTTATTTCCTATCTCATTTCACCTATTATTTATAAATTTCACTACCTAACAACCAACGTATTACAACCAAATATAATCTTTAAAAAAAATTATATATAGAAAATATAATAGGCAATATTATTTCATTCACCTATATTAAAACCAAATATTATGTCGGTCTGTCCTATTAAGTGTTTAGAAATCCATATTGATGTCATAGCGTCTCATGTATCAACCAGAATTTGTAAATACAAAATGGAACAAATTAACACAATATTAAAACCTTTTATAACACTAACAAGTACGCTCTCTCATATATATACATTCAGCGACTCCCATAGGGTACTACTACCATATTAGTAAGGAGTCAAACCCCACAAAGCTAAATTTTATCGCTGAAACAAAGCTCTGATACCACATGTAACATCCCGCCTTTTCATACGCTTCAAATCGACACACATGTCAATTCAAACCATGCGAAATGGCGGATTGTTATGGGGTAAATCAGAAAAACAAGAAAGAAATAAAGCAAAATAGAATCTCACAGTGGAAGGATAAAATATAATACTCAAATGTACAGTTTATAAAGCTGTTTTACAAAATATTTGATTGCACTTACAACATTTATCAGAGTTACACATACCAATAACAATGCAGCGGAACAGTATGAGTATAGTGCACTAATAATAGTAATAATAAACCTCCGTCTTCGTCCTCCAGAGCCAAGGTCTTCGAAATCCTGAAACGCTCGGATTGACCCAAGCGAATTGAAAAGACAAAACACTCGAGTCAGAACTAAAAGATCTTATGTAAGTTAAATCAAAAGAAATAAATATGAGTGCAGTAACTCAAGAGATGCTCAGGATTTACGTCTCTTAAGGATCCGTTAAACTATTTACTATGTGTATATTTCGCTATTATAATAGTGCCTAATTGTAAAATAAACTTACTTTTTTCTTAGCATTAAGGGGTTACCCATATAGCCCTTAACACGTAATAGTCACAGTAGTCCATCTAGTATCAGCGCATCTCCAGATCGGGAGACTACCCTAAATACTCCACGGGCTACGGGAGAAAACCAAACTCGTACAAGGCGCGATAGGGTAGGTGACACGGCACAACTAGGCGATGCCAGGGTAGATATACCAATTACGCTTCCGGGTCGGTGGTAATGCGTAGCTGCTACTACCGCCCACCTCGAACCACACCCCCAAATCAAAGAAATCAAGAGTGGCCACTGAATCAATCCAAAAGTCAAAGTAGAATATATAAGGAATGTGTCTGATCAAAGGTGCTACCTCAATTAACCCGTCAATCGCTCATGTTTTAGCCACCTTATGCCAACTCACGGGAGTTTGGTCCACGTATTTACCTTAAAGGAAACGCCGCCACCATCCTACTTTGTTCTGGAATCTCCACTGCGTACACGGTTGTTAAAGTGGTTTACGGAGTTGGCAGAGATTATGACAACTTCCGATCCCGGTCTCTTCAACAACCAAACGTTATTATAACATCGTGGTCTTTTAAAAATAGTTTATACTTTAAAACCAGAATAAAATATTCATTCCAAACCAATATAACATGATATCATTTCTATTTTAAAACCCAAATCAATATGATATCATGTTTATTTCAAATATATCTTTTTCCAAAATCTTAATACTTTCAAATATATATTTTTTAAACCCATAGCTTCGAACATAATTTTTAATATTTAAATGGTTTAATAATAAATTACCTTATACAGTAAATTAGCTCTTTTTTTTCTTAAATCAATTCCAAATACAGATTTAAATTCCTAAATAAACCATTTAAATTTCCATATATTTCAAAGTTTCAAATGTTCCACCATTTCAAAACTAATTTTTAAATTCATATATATATGTCAAATTCCCTTTACTATTATTCAGTTTTGAAATACTTGCTTAATAAATCCAGTATCCTTTAAATGAAACTTCCAATTTCAATAATTGAATATTCCTCAATTTATTTAGACTAGATATATTCACTTAAATCATTTTAGACACGAATTTAGTTATAACACCGTATTCTTTTTAAATCTAAATTTCAAAACTATCTTCTCAACTTTGATTCATAAAAATCAATATAAACTCTACATTGGAATATAATTTTAGTAAATACTTATCCATAATATATTCCACTTTATCATTAAACTTACTTCATACTTCAAACAATTTTATACAAGTTTTAAACCAAGAATTTAACTATATATAAAATAACCTTTATCAAATATCCGTCATCAATATTCCATGAAACCATATGTATATTTCTTTACAAAACCATAGGGAAAATTATTTCAAAAATAATTATATATATATATATATATATGCCTGTATAAAATTTTCTATCCTATGGTCAAGTTATACGGATATTTATCATTTCAGTCCGCAGTTTAAAAATAAAAAATGTGGTTGTATATCATTTCAAACCGCAATCCCGAATGAAATGAAATGCATAACAACTTACGGAATTTAACCATATAAAATACAACAACCATTCATCCTTTATCAATCATAAACATTTATCAAATCATCGCCAATTCAGACAATCACATCAATAAATAACAATTATTTACCGATAGCTTATTTTTCAATAATGAAATAAATACTGTTTAAATGGAAGTTTTAAATGCAATAAATACATAAATAAGAAATTTAACTGGCAGTTTTAAATGCAATAAATAAATAAATAAAAAATTTAACTGGAAGTTTTAAATGCAATAAATAAATAAATAACAAATTTAACTGTTAGTTTTAAATGCACTAATTAATTAACAATTTAATTTAAATAAATGAAATTTACCGAGATGATGATTTAAAATATGCCAAACAACCATAAATAAATTTTAAATCACATCATATATCAATTTAACAAACATAAGAAATTTTAGAAATTGTGAGTGGGTTAAAACACTCACCTTTTGAATTTAAATTGAATTTAAAATCAAAAATTTGACCATTTCAGAATTCGTCCAAACTAGCGTCATCAAGTCCGGAATTTTATTACGATCCTAACAAAAAAATTCACGCGTGAAACGGAAATCGTATGTGAAAGTTATGCGAGTTAAATCCTTTGAAAACAAAAATTAAATTAAAACAAAACTAACCCTATTTAATAGCCACGTCACCGTCATTTGATTCATGCGCACGTCTTAAGCCTCATGCCAAATACCCTAGTATTCGAACAGAAGCCTATAACCGCCGGCCCTTAATTCACGAAATCGCCTCCAATGCCTCTACCATACTTCGATCTGACGACTCCATCCCCTCAACCTCGCCGAGCCGACCTCCCCTGGCACTGCCGCGCCGCGTGCCCTACTCCCTAGCCATCAGGCCGAGCTCGTAGCCATGAGCTTCAACGGCCAATTGTGGCGATTTTGATGCACTTTAACGCGAAGTAAACCGTTGGATCGTCAAGTCTCGACCTCCTCTACGCTCTCATACCACCTGATCGCCGAATCGTGTCAGATCCACTGTTGAACCTCGCAATAAACATGAACGGCCGAGACGAAAACCCCAATTTCTGGTTAAACCACAAACCAACTCGAAAAACGAACACCACCAGTGAATAATGGTAGTCGAGAGCTTCAACATATATCTTTTTGAAATTTTTCTGAGGACTTTGAAATTTTAGGCTTTGGATTTGATTTGGGATTAGATCTGAAATTTTGTTGTCTGCCGTTGAGGAGGAGAGTGTTGAGATATATGTACAACCAAATGAAAATGAGGGGAATTAGGGTTTATAACGATATATTTATAGACAAAGTTGAAATAGGATGGATCGGATAAGATAGATGTACGCGCTAAACGATATATGGCCTGAAAAGCCCGTTTCGACTCCGGAACGAAATTGGGTAAACCCATATATCAAAATAGGTGTTTCAAAATATTCTGAACGCAGTGGAAAATTTTCACGTCCAATTTCCATCGTAAGAAGAAGTTATGCTAAAATTAATATTTTTCAAATTGATTTCAATTGATTTCAATTTCACAAATTTCAAGGCGTTTCGAGTCCGTACGATCAAACGACGAGCCCGATCGTTATGAAACTTGAAGTCCTACAATAATTCACCGATACAGATCCGATGAAACAGGTTTCGTCGAAATCCGAGTCAGTGGCCAAAATTGCTATTTTTCCATTAATTAAATAAATAAATAATAAATTAATTAAATCAAATTTCTCGTTTAAATTCTTAAATTTGCAATCTTTGCCACTTTATAAATTCTCAAACATTTTCAATGATTTAAACAAATTTTAATGTCAATTAAATGTTGATTCAATCATTAATTTTAGCGTTAAATTCCAATTTTGTTAAATTCTGAAATTATAAATTAAAATTTCAAATATCAAATTTTCATTCATATTATTCAAATTCATTATTACAAATAGATGAAATAAATATTGGAATCAAAATCCATTATATTAACATTCTCAATTTTCATCTAAATCCTCATTTATGTAATATTTTAATATTATATTCCACTTAATTGCAATAAATCCACTTATTAGATTTCAAATTATAAATAAATTAATAAATCTTGGTTTTCACTCCTTAAATCAACCAGTCCTCATATTATAAATAAAACTAACATTTATCACATCTTATAGAATTAACCATCTTTAATGACTAATCAATCTACCTTAACTGCACAAATTAGGGCAATTAATGGCAATTGATTTCACATTAAACTTCATTAATTATCAATAGAAATCTCAATAAAACCGTTTATTTATTTAAAAATCTTGCAATTCAATAAATTGACATTTTATGGGTATAATTCACATTGAACTATCAAATTACAGTTTATCCCTTATTATTCCATATATTAATTATAACTTTGAATTTATTCCCATTTTACAGATTTCAAATCAATTACAACTTTACAATTTGATTCCAGGTAATAGGTATTCCATATTCAATGCTAATTTTATTTTATTACATTAATATACGCCTATTTACATTTTAATTTGAATGAATATTACGTTTTTAAACGTGTACTTCTATCCATTGAACACATTAATTAACGTTTTTAAATACTTTACATTCTATAAAATTTTCAACGTTAAAATTTTCATTCTATTAATTTCTTTACATACTTTACGTATTAATTAATTAACATAATTTGAATTTTATTTCAAGTAAATTCATTGACCAACTAATTAGGTAATTTATAATAGTTGTACCCTTAACTTTATTTCCAAATATCGTACTACCTAATTTCCTTTAATTACAATTTTATTTCCAAATCTTATGCAACATACTAAAGAAATATATATATATATATATATATATATATATTAATTGATTCGTTTTTCTCATTCATTACTTTAATATACCCCTTTTAACAACTCTTAACCATTGTCTTTACATTTCACACAAATGTAACATTTAATTACATTTATTACAATTCAATGTTGGCATTTATTTCCATACTACTGATTGCATTCACTTATATTCTATCCTTTTACTTTACTTTTTACTTCTTACAACCTTTTTCGTTTATTCATTGGTTTAAATGTTTAAATTAATAATTCCTTTATTACTTACAAATCTTATTTCATTCATGAATGCCATCATTTATCAATTATTACATAATTTCATTTATTAATATTCACGTTATTCATGTTTAATTCAATTCCTTTGCACATTAATTCATTTACTAAAGTTTACAATCATTTATTTATATTACTTACCTTCTTCTTATATTAAATTAGTAGCATTTCAATTATAATTCTGATTATAACATTTCATTTGTCAATTCAGTATTCCCGTTTGTTTCTTTTATTTATACAACACTTACCTTAATCTATTTTTAAATTTAATATCCAGGTGCACAATTACATTCTTACCATTTACTTCAATATAGGTTGTAAATTTTTTTATTTCTTCCTAATTTAGTTACAAAATCTCAATAATTTACCCAGTTTTATTTACCAGAATTTACGGGTCGTTACACTCTCCCCCACTCAAAACTTTTCGTCCCCGAAAAGGAGAAGAAGGGAGAAGAAAGAATTTAAATAAACAATACGTATTATTCAAAATATTAACTTTATAAACAAATAATTTACAAATTTTATTACTTTAATTAAAATAAACCCATTTTATAACCATTAAATCTTTTTATACTTAAATAAATAAAGTTTGGAAATCATTTTCAAAGATTATCTAAGTCCAAAATTTTACGGAAAATTTCGGCAGAGTCTCCTTTGTACGGAGAGACTCGGGAGAAAATATAATATCAAAAATAAGGATATACAACATATATTTACCAAAATAATATATATCCCAACCCGGGAAAACAATAATATAACGCTATAAACCGTAATCCGAAGACGTACCTATTTGTCGGGCAATTAACGCTTACTCATGAAACCAAAAGTAGTAGCAATTATATAAAATGAAATATTTAGAGTTGTTTCAACCATAAACAAACAAATCAATACAAATATCAATCACTTGCAACCAGGTATACAAACATCACATAGAAACCAACACAAATCAATCATTCATTCATAACAAATAAAATAAATAGTTGTTCGGGTTTAAAATTTCAAATCGTACGGAATGAAAAATAAACTACTAAGTGTACCCTTCACTCAACAGTCTTAGGTGAAACTATATATATTATTCATTCATCCAAACAATTTTAAAGTATCCTTACCCAAACAACCATAGACCAAGCAACAACAATTTCCAAACAATAAATCAAGTTAATTTTTGTTAATTTCATTTCAAACTATTGTTGTTTGATTTCTTTTTTTTCCATATAATGATTTATCTTTTTATTTTCATTTATTTCTTACAATTTTATTTATAAATAACTTCAACTTATTTATTATTTTATTTCTTACCTTTCTATTATATTAAAATTTAGAAATATTTCAATCACAACTTAAGTTTATAACTCTATAACATCAATTTCTTATTTATTAAGGCGATTCATTTATCCTTTTCATTATATTTAATTGGTGTTCTTTCAGTCTTCTTAAATTTATAACATTAAATTCTCATTTATAACGGCAAATTCATCGAATACTTTCATTACTTCAAGCTTTCCTTGTAAGATTTCCCATTACATTTTCTAATCAACATTGTAACTTTTAATATCTGGCAAGCTATATATATGCTTTAAGAATATAATTGAAAAATTATACAAGTTTTTCTCATTACCTATAACTGATTTAATGTTCCCAATAATATCTTTTGTTTTATAGGTTACACTTTCATCTTTCTTGATATTTCATTTATAACCTATCCTTTAATTTCTTTTTATTTATAACTTAGCATTAAATCTCTTATTTCCTTTAGAGGTTTCAATTATTAATTACTTATGTTCAAATTCACTACCATAACTAAAACTATTAATTAATGGAAACTTAAGAATTAAATACCGGGTTTTATTCAAATTATTTTAAAATAACAGATAAATATACCGCTTACAAATTTATATATCAAATTATATTTAAAACAATTTAAAATTTATTATTTAGTTATCAAAAATGGATCTGCAGTAAACTACTACAGTGGCCTTCCCACTTCGAAACTCGAAAATGAATGTCGATGATATATGCACTCATCACCGAAATTATTTTCCAGCGACAAAGAGGGGAGTACAACTTATTTCTTTCCAAAATTTCTTTTAAAACATTTCTTTCAAATTATATTGATATATTTATATCAAAAAATACTTCTAACAATATTATTATTATATTCCAAAATTATTTGAAAGAAAATTTTCAAAATCCCAGAGTTAAGTTCTAAAATTTCCAAATTTTCATTGATTTTATTTTCTATCTCATTTCACCTATTATTTATAAATTTCACTACCTTACAACCAACATATTACAACCAAATATAATCTTTAAAAGAAATTATTTTATATGTAGAAAATATAATAGGCAAAATTATTTCATTCACCTATATTAAAACCAAATATTATGTCGGTCTGTCCTATTAAGTGTTTAGAAATCCCTATTGATGTCATAGCGTCTCATGCATCAACTAGAATTTATAAATACAAAATGAAATAAATTAACACAATATTAAAATGTTTTATAACACTTACAAGTACGCTCTCTCATATATATACACTCAGCGACTCCCATAGGGTATTACTACCCTATTAGTAAAGAGTCAAACCCCACAAAGCTACGGTTTATCGCTAAACCAAAGCTCGGATACGACATGTAACATCCCGCCTTTTTGTATGCTTCAAATCGACACATGTGCCAATTCAAACCATACGAAATAGCGGATTGTTATGGGGTAAATCAGAAAAACAAGAAAGAAATAAAACAAAATAGAATCTCACAGCGGAAGGATAAAATATAATAACCAAATGTACAGTTTATAAAGCTGTTTTACAAAATATGAGATTACACTTACAACATTTATCAGAGTTACACATACCATAACAATGCATCGGAACAGTATGAGTATAGTGGACTAATAATAATAATAAATCTCCGTCTTCGTCCTCCAGAGCTAAGGTCTTCGAAATCCTGAAATGCTCGGACTAACCGGAGCGAGTTGAAAAGACAAAACACTCAAGTCAGAACTAAATGATCTTATGTAAGTTAAATTAACAGAAATAAATATGAGTGCAGTAACTCAAGTGATGCTCGGGATTTACGTCTCTTAAGGATCCGTTAAACTATTTACTATGTAGTATATTTCGCTATTATAATAGTGTCTAATTGTAAAATAAACTTACTTTTTTCTTAGCATTAAGGGGTTACCCATATAGCCCTTAACACGTAATAGTCCCAGTAGTCCATCCAGTATCAACGCATCTCCAGATCGGGAGACTACCCTAAATACTCCACGGGCTACGGGAGGAAACCAAACTCGTACAAGGCGCGATAGGGTAGGTGACACGACACAACTAGGCGATGCCAACGTAGATATATCAATTACGCTTCCGGGTCAGTGGTAACGTGTAGCTGCTACTACCGTCCACCTCGAACAACACCCCCAAATCAAAGAAATCAAGAGTGGCCACCGAATCAATCCAAAAGTCAAAGTAGAATATCGAAGGGATGTGTCCGATCAAAGGTGCTACCTCAATTAACCCGTCAATCGCTCCTATTTTAGCCACCTTATGACAACTCACGGGGGTTGGGTCCGCGTATTTACCTTAAAGGAAACGCCGCCGTCATCATACTTCATTCTGGAATCTCCACCACATACATGGTTGTTAAAGTGGTTTTCGGAGTTGGCAGAGAGTATGACAAGTTCTGATCCCGGTCTCTTCAACGACCAAACGTTATTATAATACCGCGGTCTTTTAAAAATAGTTCATACTTTAAAACCAGAATATATTCATTCCAAACCCATATAATACGATCATTTCTATTTTAAAACCCAAATTAATATGATATCATTTTTATTTCAAATATATCTTTTTCCAAAATCATAATACTTTCAAAGATATATATACTTTAAACCCATAGCTTCGAACATAATTTTTAATACTTAAATGGTTTAACAATAAATTACCTTATACAGTAAATTAGCTTTTTTTTTCTTAAATCAATTGTAAATACAGATTTAAATTCCCAAATAAACCATTTAAATTTCCATATATTTCGAAGTTTCAAATATTCCACCATTTCAAAACTAATTTTTAAATTCATATATATATGTGTGTGTGTGTGTGTTTTTGTGTGTGTGTGTGTGTGTCAAATTCCCTTTACTATTATTATGTTTTGAAATACTTGCTTAATAAATCCAGTATCCTTTAAATGAAACTTCCAATTTCAATAATTGAATATTCCTCAATTATTTAGACTAGATATATTCACTTAAATCATTTTAGACCCGAATTTAGTTATAACACCGTATTCTTTTTAAATCTAAATTTCAAAACTATCTTCACAACTTTGATTCATAAAAATCAATATAAACTCAATATTGGAATATAATTTTAGTAAATACTTATCCATAATATATTCCACTTTATCATTAAACTTACTTCATACTTTAAACAATTTTATACATAGTTTTAAACCAAGAATTTAACTATATATAAAATAACCTTTATCAAATATCTGTCATCAATATTCCATGAAACCATATATATATTTCTTTACAAAACCATAGGGAAAATTATTTCAAAAATAATTATATATATATATACCGCGGTGCCTGTATAAAATTTTATATCCTATGGTCAAGTGATACGGATATTTATCATTTCAATCCGTAATTTAGAAATAAAAAATGCGGTTGTATATCATTTCAAACCGCAATCCCGAATGAAATGAAATGCATAACAACTTGCGGAATTTAACCATATAAAATACAACAACCATTCATCCATTATCAATCATCAACATTTATCAAATCATCACCAATTCAGACAATCACATTAATAAATAACAATTAATTACCGACAGCTTATTTTTCAATAATGAAATAAATACTGTTTAATGGGAAGTTTTAAATGCAATAACACATAAATAACAAATTTAACTGGCAGTCTTAAATGCAATAAATAAATAAAAAAAAAATTTAACTGGCAGTTTTAAATGCAATAAATAAATAAATAACAAATTTAACTACCAGTTTTAAATGCACTAAGTAATTAATTAACTATTTATTTTAAATAAATGAAATTTACCGAGATGATGATTTAAAATAGGCCAAACAACCATAAATAAATTTTAAATCACATCATATATTAATTTAAAAAACATAAGAAATTTTAGAAATTGTGAGTGGGTTAAAACACTCACCTTTTGAATTTAAATTGAATTTAAATCCAATTTAAATCCAAAAATTTGACCGTTTCAGAATTCGTCCAAACCAGCGTCATCAAGTCGGAATTTTATTACGATCCTAACAAAAAATTGACGCGTGAAAGGAAATCGTATGTGAAAGTTATGCGAGTTAAATCCTTTGAAAACAAAAATTAAATTAAAACAAAACTAACCCTATTTAATAGCCATGTCACTGTCATTTGATTCACGCGCACGTCTCAAGCCTCATGCCGAATACCCTAGTATTCGAACAGAAGCCCATAGCCGCCAGCCCCTAATTCACGGAATCGCCTCCAACGCCTCCACCATCCTTCGATCTGACGACTCCATCCCTCAACCTCGCAGAGCCGACCTCCGTTGGCACCGCCGCACCGCGTGCGCGACCCCTTGGCCATCAGGCCGAGCTCGAGCCGTGAGCTTCAATGGCCAATTGTGGAGATTTCGATGCACTTTAATGCGAAGTAAACCGTTGGATCCTCAAGTCTCGACCTCCTCTACGCTCTCATACCACCTGATCGCCGAATCGTGGCAGACCACCGTTGAACATCGACAATAAACATGAACGGCCGAGATAAAAACCTCTATTTCTGGTCAAACCACAAACCAACTCGAAAAGTGAACACCACCAGTGAATTATGCTAGTCGAGAGCTTCAACATATATTTTTTTGGAATTTTTCTGAGGACTTTGAAATTTTAGGCTTTGGATTTGATTTGGGATTGGATCTGAAATTTTGTTGTCTACAATTGAGGAGGAGAGTGTTGAGATATACGTACAGCCAAATGAAAATGAGGGGAATTAGGGTTTATAATGATATATTTAAAGACAAAGTTGAAATAGGATGGATCGGATAAGATATATGTACGCGCTAAACGATATATGGCCCGTAAAGCCCGTTTCGACTCCGGAAGGAAATTAGGCAAACCCATATATCAAAATAGGTGTTTTAAAATATTCTAAACGTGATGGAAAGAGTTTCACGTCCAATTTCCATCGTATGAAGAAGTTATGCTAAAATCAATATTTTTCAAATTGATTTCAATCTCATAGATTTCAAGGTGTTCGAGTCCGTAAGATCAAACGACGAGCCCGATCGCTACGAAACTTGAAGTCCTACAATAATTCACCGATACAGATCCGATGAAACTAGTTTCGTCGAAATCCGAGTCAGTGGCCAAAATTTCTATTTTTCCATTAATTAAATAAATAGATAATAAATTAATTAAATCAAATTTCTCATTTAAATTCTTAAATTTGCAACCTTTGCCACTTTATAAATTATCAAACATTTTCAAGGGTTAAAAAATTTTTAATGTCAATTAAATGTTGATTCAATCATTAATTTTAGCGTTAAATTCCAATTTCGTTAAATTCTGAAATTATAAATTAAAATTTCAAAAATCAAATTTTCACTCATATTATTCAAATTCATTATTACAAACAGATGAAATAAATATTGGAATCAAAATCCATTATATTAACATTCTCAATTTTCATCTAAATCCTCATTTATGTAATATTTTAATATTATATTCCACTTAATTGCAATAAATCCACTTATTAGATTTCAAATTATAAATAAATTAATAAATCTTGGTTTTCACTCCTCAAATCAACCAGTCCTCGTATTATAAATAAAACTAACATTTATTGCATCTTATAGAATTAACCATCTTTGATGACAAATCAATCTACCCTAACTGCACAAATTAGGGCAATTAATGGCAATTGATTTCATATTAAACTTCATTAATTATCAATAGAAATCTCAATAAAACCGTTTATTTATTTAAAAATCTTGCAATTCAATAAATTGACATTTTATGGGTATAATTCACATTGAATTATCAAATTATAGTTTATCCCTTATTATTCCATCAATTAATTGTAACTTTGAATTTATTCCCATTTTACAGATTTCAAATCAATTACAACTTTACAATTTGATTCCAGGTAATAGGTATTCCATATTCAATGCTAATTTTATTTTATTACATCAATATACGCCTATTTACATTTTAATTTGAATGAATATTATGTTTTTAAATGTGTACTTCTATCCGTTGAACACATTAATTAACGTTTTTAAATACTTTACATTCTATAAATTTTCAACATTAAAATTTTCATTCTATTGATTTCTTTACATACTTTACGCATTAATTAATTAACATAATTTGAATTTTATTTCAATTAAATTCATTGACTAATTAATTAGGTAATTTATAATAGCTGTACCCTTAACTTTATTTCCAAATATTGTACTACCTAATTTCCTTTAATTGCAATTTGATTTCCAAATCTTATGCAACATACTAAAGAAGTGTGTGTGTATATATATATATATATATATATATATGTATGTATGTATGTATGTATGTATGTATGTATGTATGTATGTATGTATGTATGTATGTATATTAATTGATTCTTTTTTCTCATTCATTACTTTAATATACCCCTTTTAACAACTCCTAACCATTGTCTTTACATTTCACACAAATGTAACATTTAATTACATTTATTACAATTCAATGTTGGCATTTATTTCCATACCACTAATTGCATTCACTTATATTCTATCCTTTTACTTTACTTTTTACTTCTTACAACCTTTTTTTTTATTCATTGGTTTAAATGTTTATTTTAATAATTCCTTTATTACTTACAAATCTTATTTCATTCACGAATGCCATCATTTATCAATTATTACATAATTTCATTTATTAATATTCATGTTATTCATGTTTAATTCAATTCCTTTGCACATTAATTCATTTACTAAAGTTTACAATCATTTATTTATATTACTTACCTTCTTATTATATTAAATTAGTAGCATTTCAATTATACTTCTGATTATAACATTTCATTAGTTACTTCAATATTCCTGTTTGTTTCTTTTATTTATACAGCACTTACCTTAATCTATTTTCAAATTTTATATCCAGGTGCACAATTACATTCTTACCATTTACTTCAATATAGGTTATAAATTTTTTTATTTCTTCCTAATTTAGTTACAAAATCTCATTAATTTACCCAATTTTATTTACCAAAATTTACGGGTCGTTACACAATCATCATAAATATAAGGTAACAACAATAATAGTAACTCACAGCCATAATTCAAATAATACTCAATGTAACACCCCATATTTTTATGACATTATCTAGGATAATTAATTGGTTAAATAAAATAAAATAATGTGAAGATTAATAGGTTGATATTTGACTAAATGAAGGGTAGCCATGCCATGTTAATGTGTAAATTAAAATAAGATAACATAAACTAATGTGTTAGAAAATGAGTAAGGGCAATATAGGAAATAGGAGAGGCTTATACCCTAAACCCTTAACAAAAGAAATTCATGTACATTTTATTTTAGCAAACTAAAAACATCTAACGCCAGCCTCCATTATTGTTATCAAGAAGAAGATAAAGCCAGGAATCAAGAGAAGAAAGATAATCAACTAATTTAACTTCAAATCTCTCATCTTTTTATCTCAAAACTAAGGTGAATAATTACTTCATCCTATGTTCATATAGTTTTTGGTTTTAAAAATAGATTCGAAATTTTTTTGCAAGTATATGCCATGTTTTGGTGATTAAAGTTATATATATGCTTGTTGTGATTTTTGCATGTTCATATTAGTTTTTTTGATATGTTTTATATGAAAACCTTATTAAATGACATCCAAATGCCTTGAAAATTTAAATATAGGCCAGAAATGATATTTTAGGGATGGGTTCAAATTTTCATAATTTTATGAATTAATTTGGATTTTATATAAATTTTCTAGTGAAGAAAATGATTTATTGGGTAAGAAATTATTTATGGCAAAAATAATAATCATTTGTGTTTGAAATTTTTAAATGTTGGAAAACATATTAAAATAGGATTTCTAGAATTTTTCCAGATTTTTCCTAAGTGTTTGATGAATATATAAAATTATTTAAGGTACGGTACTTAAATGTTTTATATATTTAATTAAGAGGAAGGGGCATTTCATAAAATAAAATTATTGTTTATTTCTGAAATTATTGGCAGCACTTTTCTGAAAAAAATTTCCTATAAGATTTTGACGAACAAAGGCAGGTTAGATGAAAAGTTATCCTTTTTAAGTTAAAAATAAGAAAATCATGCTTTTAGTATGTTTCAGCCATTTTGGTATCAAATCTTCTAACCCTAACCTTTCGACAAGACCATAAGGTATAAAGCTTTCGACAAAGTTAAACCAATGCATATGGTATCAAGTTGTTTGGTACATAATGAATTAGACAAGCTCGATGGGTTCTTAGTCGAAAGGTTGGTTGCCAAAGAGGTTGGGGGTATGTTTGTATTATAAACCAAAAGTTTACACCTGCTTTACCCTTTAAATAGGACCTTTCGAATTGGTTGCTTTCGACCAGGTTAAACATGTAAAATAAAGGTTTTTAACCTAACAAGGTTGAAAGGTTATTACCTCTTTACAACCTTTCGAAGTTGTTACTTTCGACAAAGACGATAGGTTTACTTGTTTTTAAAACTAGCCGCTTCTCCATGCTTTCAAAAGAAAGCTTTCGACTTAGATGTTTTACCTTGTTTTTGTAATGTAACTATAACCTAAGCTTTCGAAGGAGTTGTTTTAAAGGCAGAGGCCTATTGTTTTAAATGATACGTTTTAAAGCATTCGACATGTTTTAAACTGAACCCAGTAAGTTTCCAAAAGGTTTATGTTTTAAGAGTTGAATGCTTTCAAAAGGTTTTAATTGCCGAATGATTTCAATGGAGTCCAAAGGTAGCTTTCGAAGGGGTCGAAAGGTAGCTTCCGACAAGGTCAAAAGGTTTTATTTATGAATGGTTTCGGAAGGTTTTAAAATGGAAGGTCTCCTAAAGGTTTTCTAAGGCAATGTTTTAAAGTGTTTTTAAAGTAGGATGTCTAAAGTTTCTTTGCTTTCGAAAGGTTTGAGTTCAACGGTTTCAAACGGCTTGAAGTATGGTTTCGAAAGGTTCAAAAGGTAGGCCTAAACAACTAAAGGGTTTTACTTGTTTTCGAAAGAGATTCTTTCAAAAGATTAGACAAAGGTACTTTCAAATGGTTAAATGTTTTCATCAACTAATGTTTGAGTAAAGAAGATATATATATATATAGCATGGCAATATGATTTTGGGTAAAACATAAAGATTAAATACTTTTCCTTGTTCAAGTTTGATTTGAAGGTTTTAAATCATTTTGAAAATGTTTTCAGGGAAAATTATGGGAGGTGATCCTTAAGTGAAAATGACTCAGATGTTAGGATACCAGATGGGACTAGTATGGGGGTGCCCTATACATTAGCTATTAGCCCCAGCTAACTATTATCAAAAATTCTAATGTACAGGGCTTGGTCACAGGTAGACTAAAATTATGTGTACACACTGATAGGAATATATGTTCTATATAGATGGTTATTTGTGAGCCCGAACAACCATTAGGATTGAGAAGACCTAGGATATGATTATGTTAGGGTCAAACCATCCACAAGAGAAGTATTTAACAAATGGTTAAGGACAGACCATCTAGAAGCGAAGTATTTAACAAATAGTTAAGGATAGATAATCCAAAAGAAGAATAGCTAATAGGTGTTAGACTAATTTTGATCATATTTTCTGGTAGGCCCGATTCAGCCAAAGGTTAAAAGTTATCCAAATAAAACTTATGTGTTTGAATAGATAGTTCATTATTACCTGATGTTTATGTATGTTTACATAATTATGTTTTACAGTGTTTAATCAGTTTTGATTGCAGGAAAAGGTTTTGCAAAGATATGTTTAAAAAGTAAGTTAGTGAAGGGAAGCCTGTTTCGCTAAGTGGCCTGGTCTCACTTAATATATATATTCTGGGATGTATAGTATTGTTCATACCAAACATTATGTCCGACTCAAAGTTTATGTTTCACTTTAAACTCTCGGGTGCTCAAAATTTATTTAAGTAGGCTAAGGGGTTAAGGTCTTTTTTAGGTTTTAGTACGATGACGAATAAGGTTACCGGAGGCATGCAAGAGGCAAATGGATAGCTATTTAGGAGTTGAAATTTTTGTTTATGTTTTGATGTATTTCCGATGTGATTATATTAGGTCTATTATGACCATATGTCTCTTGTCATCCAAGGGGGTATCTTCATATACCGCTCTTGGCATATTTTGTAATAACTATATTTATTTGCGCCTAGGAACAAATTTAGGATTATGTGTTAGGAATGCGAAACATTTGGATTTGAATGTAATGAAGTAAAATTTCTTTTGAAATCTGTGTTTTTTTCATATTCAATTGCTTCTGATATTATAGATACCATTAACATAGCCTTATTTAGTCATCGAGATGTAATACTATAGATGACTGCAGCATCTGTAGCACTTAGTTTTAGGCCTCTAGATAGGGAATGTTACCGCTTGGTATTAGAGCATGGTTTATGAAATACTTTAACTTAAAATGGTTTTGAAAACATAATCCTTAGAAATTAGATTGAAGATCGGGGTATGGGATAACGCTATAGTAACGTACTTGTATTAGCTGTATATATGTATTCACTATATCTCTAGGCTCCTATCTTAGTTAGGCTATTCTTCTATATCTCAAGAGGCTTGAATACAGATATGGAAGGAAGAAGAAGTAGAGTTAATCTTGGAGGAGAGAGCACCACTACTAATGGAAATGCCCAAACAAATGCTAGGAGAGGTCCCGATTAGGCTCAAGCTGAAACTGTTGGTGTTAGGGTTCCCCAAGTAGACATGGGAGCCATGTATCAGTTAATTGTAAACATGATGCAAGATGGAATTGCAGCTGGAGTTGTTGGAGGAAACGCTTTTGGAGGATGAGCTCAGGAAGTTCCGATGGTCAACCAATATGCTTACCCGAGCAGAGACTATTTCTGGCTTGAAGGGAAGCTGTTCATTGGAACTGAAGATGCGATTGAGATTGAAAATTGGCTACTGCACAACGAGAGAATTTTTGCTGACTTAGGATTGAATGATAACCAAAAGAAGAGTAGCTTCGAGACAGCTTCAGGGAGCTACCTTATTCTGGTAGCATACTGTCGTAGCTGTTGTTGATGAAGAAGCCATAACTTGGGAGAAGTTTAGGAGGAGGTTTTACGAAAGTTTTATGTCGGTGATGGCACAATCGGCATTGGTAAGGAAGTTTGCAGAACTATAATAAGAGGATATGCATGTTCTGGAATATACAAGAAATTTTGAAGAGTTGGCTTGGTATGGGTATGCTTTAGTTGATACAATGATTAGGACGACTGGAAGTTTATAAGAGCCTTGAGGCCGAAGTTGATAAGTGCTACATTGCCGCACTTAAGAGATCCCAGTGATTTAGTGGTTAAAATGGTGTTGAGATAGGAAGAGGCATTAGCTTATTTGAGGAAGAAAATAAAGGAGGTCCAGGTGGGGCTAGGCCAGAAAAGAATGTTTTTCTATAAGAAGAATGCTCAAAAGGGAGGAGCACAGAAGAAGGGAAAAGCTGAGGTGGTTTGTTATAAATGTGATAAAAAAGGACACTATGCTAATGAGTATCGTATTGGAAAAGGAAAAGTGAAAGGAAAGGTGGTGATTGGGAAGAAGAATATATAATGCTTTAATCGTGATCAGATCGGCCACTATAGGACCCAATGCAAGGAGCCTAATAAAGAAGGAATGAGGCAAGTTTATGCATTGAAGCCCACAACTTCAAGGCCAGTTGTGTAAGAGAAAGGGAAGACTATTTTAGAAGGCTCGCTACAGATTCATGGTATGTCTATTAGCGTTCTATTTGACACTGGTGCATCACATTCTTTTATTTCTCTATGTTTAGTAGATAAGCTTAACCTAGAGCCCTCATACTTAGTTACTTTCTTAAGGGTTGCAAATCCGATAGGAGGGGTATGTGACACTTGGGATGAGGTGTGACCATCTAGAGTTTGATTTGCTAGGTCATACTTTTGATTGTTATTTGCATGTGTTTGATTTTGTGGGATTTGGTATTATCCTTAGGATGGATTGGTTAAGTAAATATGATGCTAGGATATTTTGCCATGATATGAAAATATTACTTAGTCGCCCAAATTTTAGTGATTGGATAATTTATGTCGTAGAGAACCCTAGATGCGAAGTAAATGCTTTACTGGGTATCATGGAGTTGAAGGATGACTTGCATCGAGTTTTTGTGGTTAGAGAGTTTGATGATGTGTTAGAACCGGTAGTTTGATTACCACCGAAACGAGCCATTGTGTAACAACCCAAAATTTAAGCTATAAGAATTAATTAACAAATTAATTAAATAATAAAATAAGATTGTGAAATTATCGGAATCGAGCTACGAAAGGTGCATCATTGTGTCCGTGTTGATTTTTTGATCAATTTCCATATATAGTTTGTCAAAATCCAAGTTAAAATGAAGAATTTACTAAATAAACAAGAAAACAAAGAAGAAAATAATAATAATAATAATAATAACAACAACAACAACAACAACAACAACAACAAGGGATGGGTCAACCTAGACCAAGGTCAGGTTAACCCCAGAGTCGACCCCTAAAGGCCTAGGTCGACCTGTAGGTCGACCTGCATGTTGACCCATCCTTGTTTATAGTCGTGAATTCCTCTTGGTTAAAACTACGATGTGTTTTTCCAATTTCTTCCAATCCTGTGCATTCATGCTTCCATCTTATGGTTCCCAGTGAGCCTAAGACGTGATTGCACCAGATTTAATCTTCAAATCCAACAGTCTAAGATCCCTAAACTATATTATAAATAAGACCCTATGCCTAGCCATTTTTCTCAGTTTGATTTTCTCCTATTTGGGTTCATTGCCAGAGATTGGACCTTAAATAGAATTTTTTTAAAGGAGGAAACCTTTTTGATAAAAATATTCTATGCTCTAGAAGTGGATTAATAAAGACCAAGGACTATAGCTAAGGACCACAAGTGAATATTTTGTAATTATTTTAGTTTTTTAAGTAATTTAAAATAATATGGTTCTTAATAATTGTAGTTTTTCTGTAATTTGGAGACAATTTTTATGTAAGTTATTTGCAGCTAGATTTTAAAGTTCTTTTCATTCGGCTATTTTATTTAGCTACTTTATTTAGTTATTTATAGTTATTTGCATTTATTCACATCTATTTTACGTTAGAATTCGGCATGTAAATTTTAATTTCTTTTTATTCTTTTTTACACGAATAGAATATTTAAAAGAGAATAATTCGCAAATATGGATTAAAATAGAAAAGCATTAAATTTACAAAAATTAGATGTAAAATAAGAAAGACATTAATAAAAAGAAGATAGACTAAAATAGGCAAGTTTGAGACATTTGCAAGCATTAGTATAACAAGTGGTTATAAATAAAAAAGATAGAACAAAACAGTAACAACTATAACGTAGGTTATAATTAAGCAGAAAGAACTAAAAGGCTTATCTAAAAAACTTTGACTAAGTTAATAAGCAAATTATAGCATATGTTATAATTAGAAATAATAGTAAAGGCTTATTTTAAGATTTGGATTAAGTTAATAAGAAAATGTAGCAGAAATAACATAAGAGGCTTATTTTCAGAACTTACACTAAGTTAATAAGCAAGAATAGAAATAGGGCCCGTACCAACAGCATTCCCTTTCAAGCTAGGACTGATGATCCCACAATAGTTAGGTAAGGCTTGGCAGGCCTCTTTCAGACTAGGTTTGATGGTCTCACAATAGTTAGGTGAGGTTGGGACACTCATATGCTAACTAGGGTAAATAAGTGATCAATAGATAGAAGCTCAAATCGGGGGATTTGGACAAGGGATGCAACTAGAATTTTTTGTTAGGACCCATACCCGCAGCATTCCCTTTCGAACTAGGACTGATGGTCTTACAAAACACTTAGGTGAGGCTGGGTAGGACCCTTTCATACTAGGACTGATGGTCTCACAACAGATTAGGCGAGGGTGGGCATGCTTATGCTGATTGGTGTAAGTAAGAGGTCACTAGAGGGAGCAACAGTTAGTGTGTACTAGCGATGACCGTGTGTGCGGCATCAATTAGGGTAGATAAGTCGCTACTGCGTTCCAAGCGCTAAACATGTGTCTTTTGCTGTGGGACCCACTTGATGGAACTAGCTCACTACGACATAATAGAGATCGAAGGCCGACAAAGGGTTGAATTAGGATTCAGCCTAATTAAAATAGGTTTAGGATTTCAGCCTAATCACCGCAATCTAAGACAAGTGCAAACAATCAGAATCAAAGAAAACAATTAAACAGAATTTTATCCCTGTTTTACCTTTCTTTATTTCCTTTTACACAAGAGCTATTGCTAAGTCTATTATCTTTATCTTGCTTAGAAATACTAGTAATTACTTTCACTCACCAGGCTTATAATCTGACCCATTCTCTATTTCTCCCTTTCCCTCCATAGGCCAACAGAGGCAAGGATGGTAGATTTGGATTTCTTAGAGACCCATTTTCAAAGCTTTCCCACCCTTCATGTATTCTTCTTCTTTTTAGTTTTCTTTTCATTTGGCTTTTGATGTACTGGTACTTATGAAAGGGGTGATTATTTTTATTATACTCTAATTTTATGAGACCGGTATCTATTTTTCATAAGACATGTGTATTTGGTGTTTGAGACATGTGATGTTTTTTATACTTACTTTATGAAGTAATGATAAGTGTTTTAAATGTTTCTTCTATTATTATTTATTTGTCTTATGAATCCTAGTCTTTGTGATGCTTTAGCTATACCTGTAACGCATATATCCTTTAGTATGTCATTTTTGGGTCTACTAAGGGGTGTAGGGTGTTTGACATTGAGTTTTAGATTGATTTGGTGCCTGGAGCAGAGCCGGTGAGTAGGCTACCGAGCAGAATGACACCTACAGGGTGGGAGAGTTAAAGGTGCAGTTGGTGGATTTGGAAGGCAAGAGTTTTATCCGACCGAGTAGTTCACCATGGTGAGCATCTATGGTATTTGCTAAGAAGCCGGATGGATCATTGGTGCTATGTATCAATTATCGTAAGTTGAATGAGAAGATGATAAAGAACCGATAACCATTACCAAGAATTGACGTTTTGTTCGATCAGTTTAGTGGAGCCAAGGCATTCTCTTGGTTGGATTTGGTGATGGATTTTCATCAACTTAGAGTGGCAGAGGATAGTATTCCTGTGATGGCGTTGAGGATAAGATATAGATTGTACGAATGGTTAGTTATGTCGTTCGGACTTATTAATACGCCGACATTCTTTGTGGATCTAATGAATCGAATTTTCCGAGAGGACTTGGATAGATTTGTGTTGATCTTCATATATGATATTTTGATATACTCGAAGAATGAGAAGGAGCCCTAAGTTCATCTTAAAGTTGTACTTGAGATGCTGAGGGAGCATTAGCTAAAGGCTAAGTCTTCGAAGTGTCATTTTTGAAAGGAAGTGTAGTTCCTTGGTCATGTAGTCTCAGAGAATGGGTTGTCTGTAGATCCGACGAAGATTAGGGCGGTGGATAATTGGACGAGACCCGAGACGGTGATCAAGATAAAGAGTGTTCTTGGATTGGCGGGATATTATCAAAGGTTTATAATGAATTTTTCATGAATAGTTGTGCCAATGGCTAAGCTTACCCAAAAATCTATGAAGTTTGTAGGGAATGATAAGTGTGGGGAAGCATTCCAAAGCTTGAAACACTTATTGACCCATGCACCGGTGTTAGTGGTTCTAGAGGGGAATAAAGATTTGGCTGTTTATAGTGATGCATGTGGAACTGGACTGGGAGCTATGTTGATGCAAAGAGGTAAAGTGATTGCTTACGCTTCTAGACAGCTTAGACCACATGAAGTGAGGTATCCTGTGCATGATTTAGTGTTAACTACCGTTATACTTGCTTTGAAGGTGTGGAGGCATTATCTTTTGGGAGAGTCATTTGAGCTTTATACATATCTTAAGTCGTGGAAATACTTGTTCTCTTAGAAGGAGATGATCATGAGACAACAGAGATGGTCGGATTTTTTTGTTGCTTATGATTTTGGAATTGAATACACACCTGGAAAAGGAAACAAGATGGCGAATGCACTTAGCAGAAAACACTAGAATGCAGTATTGGTATGATTGCCGAGTGGAAAGATTTAGAAGCAATATCAGTTTGTAGAGTACAGTTTAGATCCGAGGTAGATTCTAGTGCAGGAAGTGTTGTATTTTCTTGTTTAGAAGTTCGACCGGTAATGATTGGCAAGATAGCTTCTTAATAGGAGGAGGATGTAGTTTTGGTTGAATGGATCAGAAAGTTAAAGGAAGGAATAGAGGGCGATGACTTAAAAGGATTTCAGTCTTGACCAAAATGGGTGGTTGAGAAAGAAGGAAGGTTGTGTGTTCTGAATCTAGGAGATGTGAGAAAGGAAGTTTTGGATGAATGCCATTGTTCGAAGTTCACTATCCTTCTAGGAGGAACAAAGATGTATCAGGGTGTGAAGAGAAGTTTCTTGTGGGAAGGCATGAAACCGGACATTGGTGTATGTGTTAAGCAGTGCTTGAATTGCTAACAAGCAAAGGCTGAACACCATAAGCCAAGTGGATTGCTTCAACCGTTGGAAGTTCCATTTTGGAAGTGGGATTTTATCTCTATGGATTTTATTGATGGTTTGCCAAGGTTTAGTAGAGGGAATGAAAGCATATGGGTCATAGTAGATTGACTAACAAAGAGTGCTCATTTCATTCCAGTAAAATCGACTAGAATGACACTTATTTTGGCCAAGTTATTTATGAAGAATGTGGTTAGAATGCACATGATTCCTAGTATTATCAACAACGATAGAGATTCTTTGTTTACTAGCAAGTTCTGGAGCAGTCTATAAGAAGCTTTAGGAACCAAGCTCAACATGAGTACCGCTTACCATCCACAAACTGATGGGCAAACGGAAAGAGTTAACAAAGTCTTGGAGGATTTGTTAAGAGCTTGTATATTGGATTTCAGGGGATCATGGGAAGACCATCTTCGTTTAGTCAAGTTCACGTATAACAATAGTTATCAGGATAGTATTAGGATGGAAACATTTGAAGCTTTGTATGAAAGACCATGCAAATCTCCTTTATGTTGGATAGAGACCAAGGATAGGTTAGTTCTTGGTCCGAATTTTGTGGAAGAAGCTGCAGAGAAGATTGGGTTAAACCGAGCTAGGATGAAAGAAGTTCAGTCTAGGCAGAAAAGTTATGTTGACAGAAAAAGGAAGGACTTGGAGTTTTCTGTTGTAAACTATGTGTTTATTAAGGCTTCATCGATGAAGGGTGTGATAAGATTCGGGAAGTCAGGAAAGTTAGCATCTGGATTCGTTGATCCTTTTTGTATTATTGAAAGGATCGGGAAACTTGCTTATAGAGTGGAGCTACTGAGCAGTTTAACTGGAGTCCATGATGTATTTCATATTTCTTATCTTAGAAAGTGTGTTCGAGACCCAAAGACTACCATAACACCTACAGTATTAGAAGATTTAGTAGTAGAGCCGGACTTGACTATAGCTAGAAAGCCGATTCAAATTGTGGCTAGAGATGAGAAGAAGTTGAGGAAAAAAACAGTCAGATTAGTATAGGTTCAGTGGAGTGACGATTCTAGAGATTGTACTTGGGAGACCGAGAGAAGGATTACAGGTGCTCATCTAGAGCTGTTTGATGGTATTTTTTTTACCTTTGATTGTTTTGGGTGTACCTTACCGTAATTTCGACGACAAAATTCTATAAGTTGGGGAGTTTGTAACACCCCATATTTTTATAACATTATCTAAGATATTTAATTAGTGAAATTAAATTAAATAATGTAAAGATTAATAAGTTGAGATTTGATTAAATTAAGGGTAGCTGTGCCATGTTAATATGTAAATTAAAATGAGATAACATAAACTAATGTGTTAGGAAATGAGTAAGAGAAATATGGAAAATAAGAGAGACTTGTACCCTAAACCTTTAGGGAAAAAAACTCACGTTCATTTCATTTTAGCAAACTAAAAGCATCTAAGGCTGACCACCATTATTGTTCACCAGATGAAGATAAAGCTAGGATTCAAGAGAAGGAAGTCAATAGACTAATTCAACATCAAATCTCACATCTTTTTAATCTCAACGCTAAGGTGAATAGTTACTTCATCCCATATTCTTCTAGTTTTGGGTTTTAAGATTAGATCTGAAATGTTTTTGTAAGTAAATGCCATGTTTTGATGATTACATACATACATACATACATACATACATATATATGCTAGTTGGTGTTTATGCATGTTCATATTAGTTTTTATGATATGTTTGATATGAAAACCTTATTAAATGACGTACAAATGCCTTAAAATTTAAAATAGGTCAGAAATGATATTTTAGAGATATGTTTCAATTTTCATAATTTTCTGAATTAATTTGGATTTTACATAAATTTTACAGTGAAGAAAATAATTTATTGTGTTATAAATTTTTTACGTCTAAAATAATTATTATTTGGGTTTGAAATTTTTATATGCTGGAAAAAAAATTAAAATAGAGTTTATAGAATTTTTCTACATTTTTCCTAAGAGTTTTGATGAAAATATAAAATTATTTAACGTATGAGACTTAAATGTTTTATATATTTAATTATGGAGAAGGGGCGTTTTATAAAATAAAATTATTGTTTATTTTTGAAATTAGTGGCAGCACTTTTTTGAAAAAAAATTGTTAACTAATAAGATTTTGACAAACAAAGGCAGGTTAGTTGAAAAGTTATCCTTTTTAAGTTAAAAATAAGAAAATTATGCTTTTAGTGTGTTCCAACCATTTTGGTATCAAACCTCCCGACCCAGACCTTCTAACAAGGACAAAAGGTACAAAGCATTCGAAAAGTTAAACCAATGCATATGGTATCAAGTTAGGTGTACATAATAAATTGGACAAGGTCGAAGAGTTCTTAGTCGAAAGGTTGGTTGCCGAAGAGGTTGGGGTATGTTTGTTTTATAAACCAAAAGTTTACACCTGCTTTGCTTTCGAATAAGAGCTTTTGACTTGGTTTCTTTCGACCAGGTTAAATATGTAAAATAAAGTTTTGAAGCCTTTCAACAAGGTCGAAAATTTACTGTGGCTTTACAACCTTACGAAGTTGTTTCTTTTGACAAAGACGAAAGGTTTACTTGTTTTAAAAACCAGCCGCTTCTCCATTCTTTCGAAAGAAAGATTTCGACTTACATATTTTACCTTGTTTTTCTAATTGAACTATATCCTAAACTTTCGTAGGAGTTGTTTTAAAGGCAGAGGCCTATTATTTTAAATGATACGTTATAAAGCTTTTGACGAAGTAGAAAGGTTTCTTCCAATGAAGTCAAAAGGTTTTAAATGAAGATTTTCCACATGTTTTGAACTAAACCCAGTAAGTTCTAGAAAGGTTTATGTTTCAAGAGTTGAATGCTTTCGAAAGGTTTTAATTGCTGAATGGTTTCAGTGGAGTTGAAAGGTAGCTTTCAAAGGGGTCGAAAGGTAGCTTCCGACAAGGTCGAAAGGTTTTATTTCTGAATGGTTTCGGAAGGTTTTAAAATGAAAGGCTTTCCAAAGGTTTTCTAAGGCAACGTTTTAAGGTGTTTTTAAAGTACGATGTCTAAAGTTTCTTTTGTTTCACAAGATTTGGAAAGGTAAGGTTTTGGCCTCTTGGCCTAAACAATTAAAGGGTTTTACTTGTTTTCGAAAGAAATGATTTCAAAAGATTAGAAAGAGGTATTTTCAAATGGTTAAATGTTTTCATCAACTAAAGTTTGAGTATAGAATATATATATATACATATATATATATATGTATATATGTATAAATATATATATATATATGTATGTATGTATGTATGTATATGTATGTATGTATGTATATATAACATGGCAATATGATTTTGGGTAAAGCATAAAGATTATATACTTTTCCTTATTTAAATTTGATTTGAAGCTTTGAAATCATTTTGAAAATGTTTTCAAGGAAAATTATGGAAGGTGATCCTTAAGTGAAAATGACTCGGATACTGGAATACCAAATGGGACTACTATGGGGTCACGCCCTATACATTAGCTATTAGCTCCGGCTAATTGTTGTCCAAAATTCCAGTGTGTAGGGCTTGGTCATAAGTAGACTAAAATTATGATTATACACTAAAAGGAATATATGTTCTACATAGATGGTTATTGGTGAGCCCGAACAACCATTAGGATCAGGAAGACCTAGGAGATGATTAAGTTAGGGATAGATCATCCATAAGAGAAGTATTTAACAATAGCTAAGGACAGACCATCTAAAAATGAAGTATTTAATGGATAGTTAAGGATATATAATCCAAAGAAGAATAGCTAACAGGTGTTAGATTAATTTTGATCATATTGTCTGGTAGGCCCAAGTCGGCCAAAGGTTGAAGTTATCCAAACAAAACTTATGTGCTTGAACAGATAGTTCATTATTACCTAATGTTTATGTATGTTTACATAATGATGCTTTACAATGTTTAATCGGTTTTGATTGCAGGATACGGTTTTTCAAATATATGTTTAAAAAGTATGTTAGTGAGGGGAAGTTTGTTCCGCTAAGCATAGTGGTCTCACTTAATATATATATATTCCGGGATGTATAGTATCATTCATACCGGACTTTATGTCTGTCTTGAAGTTTATGTTTTTCCCTTAAACTCTTGGGTGTTCAAAAATATGAGTGGGGTTAAGGTCTTTTTTAGGTTTTAGTAGGATGGCGAATAAGGCTACCAGAGGCATGCACGAGGCAAACAGATAATTATTTAGGACTTGCAGTTTTTGTTTATGTTTTGATGTATTTCCATTGTCGTTGTATTAGGTCTATTATGACCATATGACTCTGGTCATCCAAGGGGGTATCTTCAGATACCGCTCTTGGCATATTTTGTAATAACTACATTTTATCTGTGCCTGCGAATGAATTTAGGATTATGTGTTGGGAATGTGAAACATTTGGTTTGAAATGTAATGAAGTAAAATTTGTTTTGAAATCTATGTTTTATTTCATATTCAAGTGCTTCTGATATTATTGATACCATAACCATAGTCATATTTAGTCACCGAAAGCTAATACTATAGATGACTGCAACATCTATAGTGCTTAGTTTCGGGCTTCTACATAGTGGATGTTACACTCAACATCAACCGTAAACACCAAATAAATCAACAACAAATATCCTTAAATGTGTACTGATCATGGACCATCAGTAATACCCCATCAATGCAAGTATAAATCTGACAATTTGTACTAATTACTCCATATTAGGAATACAACATCATCATCAAATGTGTACAAAGCACTCTATATTAGTAACAGAAACACCAATGTCATCAATACAACAAAATCATAATTAACTACACAACATCCTCACAGAAATATTGCATAACTTGTCCCAACAAGATTCCATCTCCACACGATGAATCTACATGATAATTTCAACCAATAAGTAGTCATATACGTTATAAAAACCCAAATTAATGTATTCATACTCATTATTTCATCTTTAAGTATAAAATTGTCTTAATATTTTTTACTATAGAATATTTTCATCTCAAACTCCAGTATTTTCTCAAAAAAATTATACTTTAAAAAAATTCTACATTATCTACATTTTGCTTTAAGTATCTCAAAACATCGTTACTAAATCAAAATAGCAATTTACATGAAATCACTTTTTAAATAGTAGTATTATTACTTTACATCAATTAGCAATATATACTCAAATTCCTTTATTTTTCTTTCACAATCAATTTACTGTTATTTAACCCAAAAATAATAATATTCCAACTTAATTCCCAAAACTACTTTTATTGCTATTCATCTCAAAATAGAAATAACTTGACCCCAAATACTTTTGAAACACATCTTCATTGTTATTATTATTATTACCACTATTTCAAAAAATCTCTTATTTTTATTACTCAAATAATAATAATAATAATTTTCCATAAATTCCATAAAAGTCATTATATTGTAATTTTCTCAAAACAATGCTGCCATTTTTCAAAGTACATTAAAACATCACAAAAATCAAATAGCCATAAATAGCATAATTTGTATCAGCAGATGCATTTTTTATCGATGAATATTTTTTAACATTTATAAGATATATATAATAATGACTATTTAACCTTACTAACATGCGTTTACAAATATCTCCAAAAGTTAGCAAACCAAATGTTAAATTGTCCTAAGCCTTACCATGAATCCAATGAAACAACCCACGCATGGAATGAAGGTCGTACGCAAAAGTTATGCGATTAGAAGTTATAAGGTTTAGTTTGTAAATAAAAAAAATTTAGGAACTAAATAGAAATATTGCTTTATCGTTGTTGTCATTGAACTCATCATGGCTATAGATTTTGGACATCGATTTTTGCTTTCCTATGACAAATTAGCGCCTCTGACCACACCAATTGAGATCAGGCATCTCCATCTACCAAATCGAGCAACTGCCACCATCCTGCTTTCGTAAATTGGTCATTGCCACCATTTCTGAATTGTGGTTTCAAAATCCTATTTCACCAATTCCAGCCACAACAATACGTTATAAACGATGATATCGCCATTGATCGACTCCACACTACGAGATCTATAAGTTTAAAAACGAACACTTTATATCTCTTTGCCTTGTCGAGATGATCAATTTGATATATAATTTGATGGTATTTTGATACTTGGAATTTTGGAGCAAATTTTGATTGGAGAAATTTATTTGCCATCATAAGCGATAAGAAAAAATTTTGGGATTGGGAAAGATAGAGTAATCTTGTGCTGGTTAGTATTTGGGATGACTTGTATTTATTGCACAAATTTTGGTATTTTGGGTATAAAGAAATTCGGGGTCCAAAAATATCCATTTCGGTCGATATTTCCAAAACATAACATATTATATATCAAAATTTGTTTCTTGAACATTCTAAATGCAATAGAATTATCAAAAAATTTAAAAAGACAGCTTCGCTCAAAATTTTCCTTTTATCGTTAATTTAATTTAAAATATTATTTTATACTTAATCAATAGCTAATGTGTGAAATATGCGGGTCATCTTAACTATCCTAACCAATTCATTAACACCACCCTTTCGATAAGAAAACTCTACCCATCAAAAATGCAACATATTAGAGCTCAAGGGTTTTGCTTTGATTATGAGGAAAAGTATCAACTAGGGTACAAGTGCAAAACTAGATAGATCTTACTATTCTACACTTAGGAGGAAGAAGTACTAGATTTGCTATTCTTGGATTCACTTGATACAGTTAGCAAAACACCCTTAATATTTCCTTCCATGCTTTGTTGGTCTCTTCCACTCTGATGTCAATAGGGCTATCGACTAGAATCACCGACACTTAGATCTAAACTCTCATCGATCTTGGCATTTAACACAACATTTTATGCCCTTGAGCAATTTAATTTTTTTGGCTTGCAGTTAGATGAATAACCCCTTTTTCCATTGCTATTGGCAATGGTGAGAAACTGCAATGCAATGTAGTCTACCGACAAGTACTAGTTAGATTTGGTCAGTACAATTTCTATTGACTTTTATTTGCTGGATTTTGCTGGTTCTTATGATGTATTGGATATACAATGGTTTTAGTCCTTGTGTCTAACTTATAATTGATTACAAATTACACACTATGTTTTTTACTTACAACCACAATCCCAAGCTCTTAAGAATCCAAAATGCACTCCAAAGCCCAACTAACATTTTACATCAATGTTTAAAAGATTACAGTCCACCTCTTCTATTTCCCTTAATGTCCAACTACAAATGGACCTAAATCCCACACCCACTCCCCAAAGTCCATTTAAAAATACCAACCCTAAACTCCAATCAATATTACACAAAGATGCTTCGAACTTAGAAAACCTACAAGCCTTCTACTATATCGTGACCTAGACCACCACATACATTTTCAAACTAATGCCTAACAAATCAACGTCGAACACCATCATTACCCTTACTTCTAAAATAGAAACCCAACTACGTGATATACCCCAATCACAAATTATCCTACCTTCTGCCATTCCTTTCTCCTAGTGTAATTACCATCTAAAATAGATTCTCAATACCAACTACCAATGAACTTCTGAATGAGTTACATGATTCGACATACTTCTCCATACTAATTTTTTAAGAATATATTTTCAGATTAGAGTCTATCCTTTGGACAGTCATAAAATACCATTTTGCACTCAAAAAGGTCATTATGAGTTTCTAGTAATGTCGTTTGGCATAACCAACGTACGCCCTAGGGCTATTAATTTTGTATGAGTGTCCGATGTCCATTCGAGTCCATACCGAAGCACGTTCATTCGAGTCCGTTGGATTTTCATTTGGGACATGAATTAGGACAACAAAATTTGTACATACAAAAATCCTATATGATCCATATTCGTTCAAATTCGTTTGAATTTCTTATAATTTAGTATATCCATTATGTTCTTCAAAATATTTATGATAATTGTTCAGTTGGTTGATTGAGTAAAGATTCATATAATGCTTATACTTTAGTACATACCGATAAATATAATATAATTGATAGAAACTCTATTAAAAAATATAAAATGTAATGTAAATAGCAATGTCCATTCATGTCCATTCTAATCCGTGTCCTAAAAACATCCATCTGATTTTATTTAGAACATGAATTAAGGCAACAAAATTTGTACGAGCACAAATCTCGTCAGTCCGTATCTAGTCCGATTTCATTTAGGGCAGAAACTCAACAAACCACCATCCAGTCTGATCTGACCAATTTACACCCCTAACACCCTCTATCTTTCAAGCTACCATGAGATATTTTCCAATCGCATCTTCATAAATATATACTCATCTTCTTCGACGACATTCTCACCTATACTCCTGGGACTCCCACTTATCACACTTAGAGATAAAATTAGGTATATTGGTAAAACATTAATATTTTGCAAATATCTCTAAATGAATTTTCCAACCACCAAATTAAGCTACTTGGGTCACATTATTTCTAATTAAATTGTACATATGGGCCCCAAGTATAATAGCCAACATAAACCTCAACGATGGTAGTTTAGAGCTTCTTAGGTCTATTAGCCTATCATTACATATCTATACCTCATAATGCTTATATAGCAGCCCCTCTTTCAAACTTAATAAAAAAAGAAGAATGTTTTAAATAGACCAGGAAAGCGCTGTTCGTATTTTTTTTCCTTTTAGTATGCTATTTCACAAACATAGCTTCTCTCCCTTACCAATCTCATTCTTCCTTTTAATATTTTAACTGACTTGTCATGTTTACAAGTAGGAGTTATCTTATCATAACAACAACAACCAATCATGTTTTATAATAACATCTATCCCTGTAGCTCCAAAAGATAATGACATTTGCTTAACTCTGTTACATATGCAGTTCAAAAATGGAGGCATTAGTACAGCAATCGAAATGGATAACAAAACTTTTGGGTTCGGTTTCACTAGAATGTAAAAACCGGGTTCAAAAAACACCATAGTTGATGGTCTATCCAAGTGGATTGTGATAGTAGTTACAATTTGTACTAACCATAAGCAATTTATCATAATATTAGAAACACATTGTTTTATATATTTCTAGTCAAGATGTATCAAGACTGAATATCGATACACTCGTTTAGACTAAAGTATGTAATGCTCTTCAAATGTTAGGTAGTGCATTACTGATGGCTGTTGGGAGGCACCAAGGGTTACATATTGATATTTATTAGATACATATGGATGAATCATGTGATAATTTTATGTTGGTTAATATAACTAAGGTCAAACAAAAAATATCGAAGTGACATATTACATTGCTCTCTCAACTTAGGAATGCTGTTGAAGTTTAATATGGACATTCCACTTTAATTATAGATAAATCATGGTATAACGTCCATCTAACAACTATAATTAGGCATGTATTGAAGCATTAGAAGTGAACTACTATCCAATAAAGAATTCATCTCTTCTGTTTTATGATGTTAGCATCACACTCAACTTTTGTCAAATAAAAGTAAAAATCTCTATTCAGAGCGATATGATAAATAATAATATTTATTATTGAGTAAAGAATTTTATGTTTGGACTTACAAAGTTGAATGTGGGCGACGTTGGAATTTTGACCAAAACAAAATTCCATGAGTCCTAATATGTTATAGTTTTGATGAAGAGAATTTGTGTAAATAATTGTCACTACTGGGAACTGTTTAAAATAGTAAAGTTAGATATTACCAAAACTGTATAAGCAATAAATTCAGCAAAAATTTCATACCACCAGCTAAGGTGATGTTATCCACAAAATCATCTTAAGAATAAAAGTATGAAAGGAGAAACTATAACACGAGAGTTGGTTCCTTCTGCAGATGTAAAATGAGATGCTTTGGTTAGGGTTAAAAAGGTGCTTCTACAAGCATCGAAGGAGATGCTTTTGTCAAGGTTGAAGAGATGCTTCCATAAGCATTAAAGGAGATGCTTCCACAAGAGTCAATTCTTCTACCAAAGGCATCACTTCCGCAAGTGTTGAAAAATCCCCTTATGTGAGTGTTGCCAATGTCTTCCCTATTGCACATTAAAAATTCAAAACAGTCATCCTTCCAGAAGCAAGTATCGTCCTTACACAGGCACCAGGCTGCCGCCCTCCATAAAAGTTATTTTCTCAAAAAGATGGCCCTTCCACCGGCATAGTTTATTCGACGGCATGAATCCTTTTACTAGAAAGCCTTTCAAAAGGGGTCCTTCCGTCACACTCCTTACAATCCATACGCAATTCTCACTCCACACATGGCACCACCATGGCTCAACGAGAAAGAAGGGATTCAATGTGCCTTCAGCAGCATAGTATCACACTGGTTCTCCTTTGCTTCTCAAAAATACTCCTTCCAGTGGTGTTAGAAGTGCACAGTTCATAAATAAAAGTAGCATTAAATGAATGTTTAGCCAATGTCCTTAAAGTCATTACTTCCAACAATGAAAAAAGCATCCATTTAAGTGTGGTAGAAGCATTGTACAAGAAGAATAAAGACGCTTCAACACCAACATCAACGGAATGAAAGGATTGGTACGGCAGTGAAGGAGGTGGAGTCAGAAGAATGGTGAAAGGCAATGAAGGCATTCCTTTCGATGATGATGAATGGATGGAGGTAGAAGGATCTGGACCCACATCCCTAGCATCACGTTTTGAAAAGGTTTTTCTATTCCATTTTTCTTTTCTATTCATAATCTTATAACCTTAAATCTATTTGGGGACAAATCCTACCAATTTGTAGAACTTAATAAAATCTAGGGTATGAGCTTGATCATTTATGGTCTCCTCAATTATGCTTCTTCGAATGTTTTAGGAATGGATGAACATATATATGAATATTGACTTCGAGTAAGAATGATCTACATGGCCATTAGCATGCCTAATGACCATTGCACAAGACTTATCGTTATCTCCTTAACTCTCTATGAACGTATATTATGTCATAGAATCCATTTGGATGTTGGAGCCTTAAGGTGATATATACCCTGGGGCTTTCATCTCATGTGGTTATAGGGACAAAATGCCCTTAAGTCCAATGAATTTAAGAAAGCCGATCTATAAAGGAGTCCATAACGCCATGGATCCACTCTTTAACAATTCAATTACACATTGGATCCAAAATGATAAATTGACATTTCATGCATGATCAAACTAATTAAGGGTTAACTTATCAGAAATAGCTTCTGGGTTGTTAGAACCTATATTGGTTCAACATTTTTGGTGCTAGAAAGAGAGCCTGAACCTCCGACTCATTATTTCCTTCTCTAAAAATTAATTATGTAAATTTTTGTTGTAGTAAAACGGTGAGACCTAAGAAAGTCAGTGCTTCAAATGAAGAATTAGTCTTGCGTATAAAAAATCTAGAGGAACATGTGACTCTTAGTTTCAACATTACAAGCTCGGAGCTCGATCAACCATCGTAACCGGCATAGCTCACTGAGAATAAAGCTAAAATAAAGAGCTTATAACAATAATTAATGGAGGTGAAGGGGCTATTAGAAGCGATGCTTAGTCAAAAGTCATCCAAAACTACCAGACCCACTATTAGAGAAAAAGCAAACTCACCAAGGAGAAACTTAAACACCTCTCTACTCAAAAGCAAAAGTGTGATGACCCACCTTTCTTACCCCTGAGAACGACACTTAATACATACATGGTATTCATGTGTCCTTGCCCAACTATCTGAAAGACGAGTTTTCATGGGGTAAAATATAAGAATAGAACAAGAATCTCACAGTGGAATGGTTAAAAATATAACATAAAAATAAGACAGTACATAAGGTTGCTCCCCAACATGGAGTTATTAGAGTTACAACAAAAGCACTACCATCAGTCTAGGTAGTTATAACAACCTACTTTTAAATATACATACATAGAGCCAACATCTCAAAATAGCGGAAATATATGGCTAGATAGATAAGGAGCCTCCTGCTCGTCCACCATCTTCAAAAGAGCCTAAAGAAATTTGTCAATTTTAGACTACTCAAATATAAATGAGTACCCGAGAGTTTAGGAAAAACAAATAATTCGAGTCAGACAATAAGTCCGGTATGAGTAAACTCCAAATAAACAAATAGAACATAGAGAATAACCAGTGAACCGCGTCGCAAAAACACATAATGGGTATCCCCTTATAAAGACAACATCCATGCATAAAAGAATAGACATAAATAATTAAACATTGTGAAGAGCGTAAGACGCTTCCTGATGCAATTAAGAAAGAATCAATCCCAAAGATTTGAATCAAATATAAGGAAAATGAATCTTTCCAACAATGACTAGGAGGGTGCGCCCCCTTATCGAAAGTATACCTCTAGAAAACATACTTGAGAACTACGATGGTTCTCGAAAACCTCTAAGCCGGACCCTGTCAACCTTACCGAGTATCCGAGTATTTGACATCTCCATGCGCATATAATCGAAACCAATCTAGAGTAGATGTGACAATACCCTAATGGGTGCAACCCCACATAGCATGGTCCCTACCTACTCTTTATTTAGTAATTTCCAATAAAGGATATCAATGCTCTAAATGAGCAACAAATCATCTTATATTGACCAAACAAAAAAAAGTTAGAAGGGTATCGAAATTGATAGTTAAGATATCAATTATCGGGGATAACAAAACGATTGTATATGGAAATTAAATATTATACTCTTTCAATGCTTGGAAAATATTCATATACATATGTCATCGGTATAAGTATATTCACAAAACATTTGGGAGGATTTCATATTTAGAAAGCATACTCAAATGGGTCAAAAAAATTGTCTACAAGAAAGGAAAATGTTTTCCATACCATCATAATTATAAAGATCACTTATGGAAATCAAATATTCTACACTTGTCACGTTTTCGATATTCTCGACTTACTCTATACCTCGCCCAGGAACAAAGTTAGGTATGTTAGGGCACTGGTTACTCATAGCCTTGCCCAGACACTTCGTTTCTAGACCTCACAAATAGAGAATCAATCTACTCATCGGCTTTTAGTGCCAAGTATAGGACTATTTACTTTCCATAAATAAACCATTTAAATCATTATAAAATTTCGAAGCACCTTTAAAATACTTTGAAACAAGATTTAAAAATTCCATTCAAATCATAACTTAAACCCATCATCTTCAAAGGAGAATATGACAAGAGGGGCGAAGCTCCCTCTTAATCAAATAAGACAGCTAAAAAGGGTGTTATTTCCCTTTAACCAAAAAGTCATTAAATGTCAATCCTAAGTTAAAAGGTGGTGTAAGTTTCCTTTAATTAAACGTCACGGTTATTGATCATAAACTGGGCGTGCACAAATCAAACAACCAATCAAGAACAATAACAAACCTAAATCATATTAACAATTTACAATCAATAGTTAACACATCATTTATTAAAATGTGAGTGAGTCAAAGGAAAGAGATTAAGAATACACTCACTGTAAAATAATTAAACTATACTCACAGAATAAGTTATACCCACTAAACTATGAAAATAAGGAATATACTCATAGAATAAGTTATACCCACTAAACTATGAAACCAAGAAATATACTCAATCTTATTTTCTTTGCTGGAGACTTTGAATACTTTGCCTTTGATAATGAAATTTAGTTCTTTTCTTTAGTTTGTGAATAAATTAAAATGAGATATGGACTTGGCTATTTATAGGTAAAGAGAAGGGTACTTTAGTAATTTTCTATAGCCTAACCTTATTCGACCAGATGTTGGTCTAATAGAAACCAGCCTTATGGCCTAATTTGATTTGACCACGTTTTGGTCCAATAGGAAACATCCTTATGGCTTAATTTGATTCGACCACATATTTGTCCAATAGGAATCCTCCTTATTAACTATGGCTTAACCTGAATCGACTAGATTTTGGTCTAATGGCAACCAACTGCATGGCATAATCTGATTCGACCAGATTTTGGTCCAATGACAACCATCCATGTAGAATATAATAATCATTTTGCTATTTTTTTATTAGGCAATCAATTATACTATTCTATTTCATTAGGTAAGGTTAATAATTCTTTCTGGTTTTATTAGGCAAGTAATATACTATTTTGTTTTATTAGGCAAATTCTTTTCTTAAGTAATCATTCTCATTTGGTTTATTATGCAAACTTATTCTTAAATAAATCGGTACTCCTAACTACCTTATAACTCGAACCTCTTTAAACTAACATTTTACATCTATTTTAAAAAACCACTCGATACGTTTTATCCAAAAAATTATTTTAGATATAAAATCCATTATTTAATCATTTAAAAACATATTAACTATTCAAGTTCAAAGTGATTAAATTATGTGTCATTACATCCTCCCCATCTTAAAGGAAATTTCGTCCTCGAGATATCAGATAAACTCAAGATATCAAAGAAACACAAATGATATCATATATACTACACATAGATACAAGGAAAGTGACCTCAACGCAATTGGTGAGTTCACTAAAAAGAAACAACAAAATACAAACAACAACTATATTAACTTAGGATAAGAATCCCTAATATAATCCTCAGTTTCTCAAGTACAATATCTAACAACTCCACTCCACCAAACCTTAACAAGATTCACAACCTTCTTCCTTAATCGCTTTATATCACGAGCAACAATACGAATAGGCTGCCTATGAATGGCTAGGTAAGGCTGAACCTCTAAATAAATTTGTTATCCCGGTTCTACTATCATCAAGGGTCGTGTTCATACTTACGTAAATGGGATACGTGAAATACGTTGTGCACATCTGATAGTAGATCTGGTAACTGCACTTTATATGCAAGTTTACCAATCCGGTTCCGTATGGGAAAAGGGCCAATATATCGAGGGGCTGACTTCCCTATCTTCCCAAACCTCATGACACTTCTCAGTGGAGAGACTTTTACAAATACCAATCCCCGACTAAGAACTCTAGATCCCTATGCCTTTGATTTGCATAAAAATTTTGTCGATCTTGCGCTTCTTTCATCTTTTTCTAATATCAGCTACCATCTCATTGGTTTCTATGATTATGTCGTTTCCAAGAACAAGTCTATCTCCAGATTCAACACAACACGAAGGAGAACTACATGGACGACCATAAAGAGCTTCGAAAGGGGCCATACCAATGCTTTCTTGATAGTTATTGTTGTAAGTGAATCCGACTAAGGGTAAATGATCTTCCCAAGAACCCTCGAAGTCTAGAATGCATGCCCGCAATAAATCTTCCAAGATCCAGTTCACTCTATCCATCTGCCCATCTGTTTGGGGATGGTAAGCTGTACTTAGACTCAGCTTAGTCCCTAAAGCAGTCTGCAGTCCCTACCAAAACCTACTAGTGAATATCGGGTCTTGGTCACTTACAATACTACCAGGAATCCCATGGTGTCTCACAATCTCCTTCACATACAAACTCGCCAGACTCGTAGCAGTCTTATTCAGCTTAACATGAATGAAATGGGCACTCTTGGTTAGTCAATTGATTATAACCCAAATTCCATGTTTACCTTTTCTTGACCTAGGAAGTCCATCAATAAAGTCCATAGAGATCTGCTCCCACTTCCACTTTAGGATCTCAAGTGGCTGAAGCAATCTAGCTATCTTCTGTTGGTCACTCTTAAACTGGTGGTAGTTTGCATAACGAGTCAAAAAGATTGAAATATCTCGCTTCATCCCCTTCCACCAGAATACCCTGTTCATATCTTTGAACATCTAGGTCATTCCTGGAAAAGATAACTTTGAATGGTGGCATTCGACTAACATTTCTTGCCTAAGTCCATCAAAGTCTGGAACACAAATATGCCCATTCATTTTCAATATGCCTCGGGGATCAATCTCAAAGCAAGAAATAACACCTTCTTCAACATCCTTCTTAAGTCGAGCCAAAATAGGATCTGCATCTTGATTGGATGCAATTATCTCTAACAATACGGGCTTAACTTCTAGGTTTGCAACCATTACTACATTCCAACTCAGTGCATTAGCAAAAACATGTGCTTTTCCAGGGGTATAGAACCTCTAGATCACAAGAAGCGAGAAACTCCAGCCATCTCTGTTGCTTCAAATTCAAATCTTTCTGGGCAAAAATATATTTTAAGGATTTTTGGTCCGTGTATAACTCGAACCTTTCATCGAAAGTATAATGCCTCCACATCTTTAGTGCGAAGAAACAACCAAAAGCTCCAAATCATGCATAGCATAATTTTTTTCATTAGGCTTTAGCTGTCGACTCGCATAGGCAATAACTTTCCCATGTAGCATCAGAACTGCTCCCAATTCGGTTCCATAAGCACTTATATACACTGTTAAACTTCGCTCCTATATGGAATGGTTAAAACAAGAGTGCTAGTCAACTTCTATTTCAATTCATTGAATGTTGATCACACTTAGAAGTCACAACGAACTTAACATCTTTCTTTGTTAACTTCGTCAGATGTGAAGTAATCTTCAAGAAGTCCTTGATAAAGCTATGGTAAAAACCCGCCAATCCCTATAAACTCCTAGCTTCCGTTGCACTTTTGGGCTTGTTCCAGTCTTAAACTGCAACCACATTAGCTGGGTCTACCGATATGCTTTCTCCCGAAATAACATGCCCTAGAAACCTAAATTTGGATTTTCGAAAATGGCATTTGGAAAACTTAGCCTTCAACACGTGGGTTCTTAAGGTATCGAGTACGACACAGAGATGATATTTATGTTCCTCCTCTGTCTTTGAATAGATAAGAATGTCATCAATAAAGACGAGAACAAATTCATTAAGAATATCATGAAATACTTGATTCATTAAGTCCTCAAAATAAGTGGGCGCATTAGTCAATCCAAACGGCATAACTAATCACTTGTAGAAATTTTCTGGAGTCCAAAAAGCTGTTAAGGGAACACTCTCCTCTGCCACTCCTAATTGGTGGAAACCGGTGGCAAGATCTAATTGAGAAAATATCCGAGCACCGTGGAGTTGGTCAAATATATCGTCGATCCTTAGCAAAGGACTTTTATTCTTGGTAGTCCTTTTTTTCAACTCCTGATAGTCTATGCATAACCTTAGAGAACCGTCTGCCTTTGTAACAAAGACGACTAGCGATCCCCAATTCGAGGTACTACATTGGATAAAGCCCTTCTACAACAAGTCAAAAGTCCAACTTTCTAACTCCCTTTTCTCTTTTGGAGCCATCCTTCGTAAGGGTTTTACCATAGGTCTAGTTCTCGGAACCAAATCAATACGGAATTCGACTTCACGGTGAGGAGATAAACCTTGCACGTCATCAAAAATATCTGTGAAATCTCGAACAACAGGCACATCTCCTAGCTCTGCTTTAGCCACTTCGAGTAAATAGAGAAAATTGCTCATTAACTTCTTAGGCTCTTGACAACTAATATCAACACCAACATCTCCAGCATCATTAACTCTGACAAGCTTCCTACAACAATCTAAGATAGCTTTAAACATAGATAACCAATCCATTATCAACGACACTCCAAAACCCATAAACCCAAGAACAAAGAAGTCAAAAGGAAAGAGAGGATTTCGACAAGAAATAGGTACATTTAGAAACATAGTGTTAAGATTTGTCGGACCTTCAATTGGGTTTGACGCACAAAGAGGATTACTTACGATAACATATTTAAGGTTTACTTTGTTCGTTAGATCATAAGAAATAAAACTATGGGAATCTCCTATATCAAATAACACCCTCAGTGGAATATCATAAATGGATAATGTACCTTGCAACACTTGCTTCCATTTTTGATCTGAAGAAGTGGTTGGTATCTCTTTAATGGTAAAAGTCTATCTTTGAGATCACTTTTTAGGAAAAGGGCACTCATTCTTCATATGTCCTGGCTGGCCGCATTTAAAACATGTGGCAGTTGGGTAATGATTTGCAAAGTGGCACATCTTATTACACTTGAAACAAAGAATGTTGGCTAACTTGGCCTGCTTCTTCTGTGCTGGAGCGCCATCTTCGGGTTTCTTCCCTGCACCGTGCTTCTTTCCCTTAAACTTATGCTTGAAGTTTGGCTTTCTTTTAACTGTTATAACTGATAAAGGCTTGACACTTACTACTGGTACAACACCGTTCTAGACTCCTACCTTAATATCAAGAGCCTCAAACTTCAAAGCCATTATAATAATAATGGTGAATGTACCCATAAGACAATTGGTCATTCCACGATGGAACTCTGGTCGCATTCCATTCACAAACATTTCATTTTTCTTAAGTAATGTGTCTATCAATCCAAGTCAAAAAATGGGACAAAGCATTGAACTTATGCTCATACCGTGACACTATAATATCACCCTGCTTTAAGTTAATGAAATTTTTAAATAACCAAGTTCTTCTGGCTTTTGGAATAAACCGTGCTTCAAAAACTTCCTTGAACTGGGCCGAAGAAAACTCCTCCTCTGGAGTACTAGCTGTTTCTGAATCCTACCAATACATCACCGACGTTTGAGGTTGTCGCGATGCCAACAGCGTTTCCCTGCATCTTCTAACCGAAGATCTCTAAATATTCTTTCACAATTTTGATGCTACATCTGCACTCCAAGAATATCTTCAGTCCCATATAAAGATTTCCCACCCAAAGTGGTAAAATTCTTACATAAAGCTACAAAATTCATAGCGGGCTGAACTTGCACTACCATTTCCTCTACCAGATCTACAATGGACATAGTAGCATTTCTAAGTAACCTGCCATTGGTAGCCATGCCAATCCTATATCCTTTCCTTCCTCCTCTTCTTGTATTTTTTTCTATTATCTAAACAAATAACAGATATCTTTAGAACTCAAAAATAGGATTAAAATTGTTTAAGGAAATAACACCAAAGGATCTAAAACTAGACTTTAGAGGTTGCATAATATTATTATAAAAAATACAAATACACTTTCTCAAGATTAACTCATTCTAGGGCATCACTTACCCAATCTCTAGTGAGTTGTACCCCAATCTAGCCAAGGTGTTCGCTTGACCAAAGCTTTGATTCCAATTGTGACGGTCGACCTTTCTAACCCCAAAGAACAACACTTAATACATACATGATATTAATATGTCATTGCCTAAGTATCTGAAAGATGAGTTTTCATGGGGTAAAAATATAAGAACAAAATAATAATCTCACAGTGGAACGGTTAAATACATAACTTAAAATTAAGATAGTACATAAGGTTACACCTCAACATGGAGTTATCAGAGTTACAACAAAAGAAGTACTATCAATTTAAGTAGTTATAACAACCTATCTTTAAATATACATACATAGAGTCAACATCACATAATAGTGGAAATAAATAGCTAGATAGATAAAGAGCCTCCTACTCGTCCAACATCTTCAAAAGAGCCCAAAGAAACCTGTCATTTCTAGACTACTCAAATATAAATGAGTATCCAAGAGTTTAGGGAAAACAAACAATTCGGGTCAGACAATAAGTCCAATATGAGTAAATTCCAAATAAAAAAATAAAACACACAAAATAACCAGTGAGACCATGTCGAAAAAACGCAGAACGGGTTTCCCCTCATAAGGACAACATCCAAGCATAAAAGAATGGACACAAATAATTAAACATTGCGAAGAGTGTAAGACGTTTCCCCCTGCAATTAAGAAAGAATCAATCCCAAAGATTTGAATCAAATATAAGGAAAAGGAAATTTTGCAACAATGACTAGGAGGGTGCGCCCAACTTATCGAAAGTATACCTCTAGAAAATGTACTTTAGAACTACGATGGTTCTTGGAAACCTCTAAAACGGACCCCGCCAACCTTACTGAGTATCTGAGTATTTCACATTTCCGTGCACATACAACCAAAACCAATCTAGAGTAGATGTTACAATTCTCTAATGGGAGCAACCCCATATAGCTTGGCCCCCACTCGCTCTACATTTAGTCATTTTCAATAAAGGATATCAATGCTCTAAATGAGCTACAAATCGTCTTAGATTGACGAAACAAAAATAAAAGGAAGAAGGGTACCAAAATTGATAGTTAAGATATGAATTATCAGGGATAACAAAACGATCGTATATGGAAATTAAATCTTATACTCTTTTAATGCTTGGAAAATATCCATATACTTATCTCATCGGTATAAGTATATTCACAAAATATTTAAGAGGATTTCATATTTCAAAAGCATGCTTAAATAGGTCAAAAAAATTGTCTAAAACAAAGGTGAATGTTTTCCATACCATCATAATTATAAAGATCATTTATGGAAATCAAATACACTTGTCACGTTTCCGATATTCTTGACTTACTCTAGAAACAAACCCAGTAAGTCAGGGCACTGGTTGCTCCTAACCTTGCTTAAACTGATAATCTTTAAAGGAGTATACAACAAAGAGGGATGAAGCTCCCTTTTAATCAAATGAGATAGATAAAAGGGGTGATATTTCCTTTTAACCAAAAGTCACTAAATGTCAATTCTAAGTTAAAAGATGGTGTAAGTTCCCTTTAACTAAACGTCAAGGTTATTGCTCATAAACTAGCCGCGCATAAATCAAACAACCAAACAAGAATAATGACAAGACTAAAAAAAGATCCTTATTATTAACAATTTACAATCAATAATTAACACAACATTTATTAAAATGTGAATGAGTCAAAGGAAAGAGATTAAGATTAAACTCACTGTAAAATAATTAAATTATACTTATAGTATAAGTTATACCCACTAAACTATGAAAACAAGAAATATACTCATAGCAAGTTATACCAAATAAATTATGAAAACAAGAAATATACTCACATCCTATTTGCTTTGTTGGAGGCTTGGAATAATTCATCTTTGATAATGAAATTTATTTCTTTTCTTTAGTTAGTGAATGAATTAAAATGAGATATGGATTGGCTATTTATAGGTGAAGAGAAGGGTACTTTAGTAATTTCCTATAGCCTAGCCTGATTCGACCAGATTTTGGTCCAATTGAAACTAGCCTTATGGCCTAATTTGATTCGACCACATTTTGGTCCAATAGAAAACATCCTTATGGCTTAATTTGATTCGACCACATTTTGGTCCAATAGGGATCCTTTTTATCAACTATGGCTTAACCTGATTCGACCAGATTTTGGTCCAATGGCAACCATCTATGTGGAATATAATAATCATTATGCTATTTTGTTTTATTTGGCAAGTAATTATACTATTCTATTTTATTAGGCAAGGTTAATAATTTTTTCTTGTTTTATTAGGTAAGTGATTCTACTACTCTGTTTTATTAGGCAAATTTGTTCTTAAGTAATCATTCTCATTTGGTTTATTAGCAAGCTTATTCTTAAATAAATCATTACCTCTAACTGCCTTATAACTCAAACCGTCTTTAAATTAACATTTTACAACAGTTTTAAAAATCCACTCAAGATGTTTTATCCCAAAAAAAAAAATTAGATGTAAAATCCATTGTTTAATCATTTAAAAGCATATTAACTATTCAAGTTCAACTAGATTAAATTATGGATCATTACAAAATGTAATCTCAACTCACCCCTGTAGAATATGAAAGATAATCAACCTTCCAAGATGAAATACCAGGGATGAACTGATGACAAATCTAAAGAGCATTGTGGGAGCTCAACCACTAGAGAGTATCAACTACGAGACACAATTATCATAATGAAGAAGCCTACTTAAAGGACATGGTGGAGGAAAAAGCCAAAGATATGTAAAATGATAAGGGAAAGAGAACCTTGAATGAAAGAGCTGTTGAATCGACTAATTTTCTATCGGATTAGAAAATGATAGAAAAATTGTAATAAAAATAACTGTAAGCGCACGACATACAATTTTAGTACGTGGCAAGTATGGGTCGATCTATAGGAAATTGAAGTAATTTAAAATTCTACTCAATCAAATTAACCAAGAGTTTGAAGTTGTTTAAGCTAAAAAAATGTAAAAAACTAGCAAAAGAATGTGAATAAAAATATGAGAGTGGAAGGAAATTTAGAGTCAAATCCTTTCTCATGATCACATAAATCAACATAATGAAATTATAATCTCTTTTTTGAGTCATTAGTGAATTTAATTAATGTTTTTCATAAGTATGGTTTATTTGTGCTATTAACTAGCCTAACATAAACCTTCAAACTTTAACACATCCTCCAAACCACTTGCTAACTCTCATGAAAATGATAATGAAATCAAAATAAAATCTATTCTAAGCATGATCTATTTACTATTGATTAGTAATATAGACCATCAAATTTTGGTTTTAAAATCCACTCCATTACCATAATCATATGTAGATGAAGAGGTTATTTTTGTTTATGTTTGTTTAAGTATAGCCTATTTGGTGTCAACAACATATGCTATCAAATTCAAAGTTAAACAACAAAATTTTACCATATCAAAACTTTCATGAAGCATAAAGAGAGATAAAAGATTAGCAAATATGTTGAATCTACATGATTAAGCGAGCTTCTTTATTTAGGATCTAGATTAACCCTAGAGGGGGGGTGAATAGGGTTATAGCAAATTTTCTCGAGTTAAACGCAAAAACAAACTACAGAGAAATAAATATGCTAAAAGTAAATCACACACAAAATTTACCCAGCTTCGGCAACCCCTGCCTACTGCTGCATTCCCAGATTTCTATTAGAATTAAACAGTCTCCCGCTTACAAACACTCTAACAGACTCGCAAACCCTACTACCGCCTATAGAGTTTTGCAAACTCGCACACCCTGCTCACTGAACTAATTCTAACTAGACAATCTGACACTACCTAAAACCTAGGTGGTGATTTACCAAGACTTGATTCGAAAAGAACAGATAAAAAAAACTAATAAACAAAACCCCTTTTATTAAAATAAACCCAAAAGAAAACTTTATAAAAAGGGGAAAACTATTTTAACAATAGGCCGGCCCTATTTCCTCTTTTCTTTTCTTTGGCCCGTTCCTTTTCTTTTGCTATTGAAAAATTGCGGCCTTGTTGTATCTTCGTTCCCTTGCGAAAATTAGGGCTTTCTTCAAATATGATTTCTCTGGTTTGTGTTGCTCTTTGCTCGCTTCTTCTCTGATGATCGATTCTCTAGTTGCTTTGCTTACGCTCGTTCGCAGCTTCTCCTTTGATCGAGTTCGATAGATTGTGGTATGTAATTTTTTCCCTTTCATTGCTGGTTTAATTGCTTGCTTGAACTCGATTGATTGATTATCTTGCCGATGATGATTGTGGGTTTATATTTGGATTTGATTCGATTTTTCCACCCTTCTGATAATGATTTCGGGTTTGGTATTTATATGAATTCCGAGACCCTAATCAATTCGATACTTTCCTAAATTTTTCTTTCCTAATATTGTTATAACTTGATACACACGGTTTTGATTTTCAAACGTTCGATTTTCCTTGATTAATACGGCAGAGACTTTCCTCTTTTAATTTGCTTTGACTTTTTCAAAAATTGCACACACTTGATTATTTGACTTGGTCATCTCTGCACTTTTAATCTTCTGTCATCTTCGACTTCACTGTGAATTACTTAGTTGGCTTCGACTTCATCTGGCCATCTTTGTCACATTGTTTCTCGGCATTGACATTTGTTTTATGACATTGTACTTGCTGATGTTTGTTGTCGATCACTTGTGCATTGTTGTACTTGGTGGTCTTTCATGATGTACAACTCTGGTTATACTTTGTACTTGGCTCTGAAATATTTCGACCTGATGCATTTGGACTTGAGCATACTTGAGTCTTGTTGTCTGCTGTTGTACAAGCAGACTTCGGCACTTATTTGGATCAACAGTGGCATTGTACTCTCTGTTTTGATTTGCATTGCATCACTGGTTTTCTTGTTCAAAACTGCTGCGTCACTGCATACAGGTGAACTTGTGTATTTTGTCTTGTCTCCATGTATTCAGGTACACTACTGTGTTCATAATGTGGTTTCATGTTGATTCCATTTTTGCTGTGTCATTTCTCCAAATCTGTCTGCACTTACATACTCATTTGTCACTACTGGAGTTGTTGTATACTTGTGGTCTTCATTTTTTGCTATTAGGTTGGTTTATTGATGTTGCATTCATGTCTGCTTTGTATCACTGCAAAATTCTTGTTGCACTTTGGATTGTATTTACACCATTTTCTGTTGCATTCATGTACACTGCATAGTGATCTTGGGATGTTTGCATTGTGCAATTGGTCTTGATGTTTGGTCTGACCTGAACTTTTGATATTGTAGTCTGTTGCACTTTGGTCTTGCATTTGGTCTGCACTTGCATGCATTGCTGTTGGGTTGCTTTCTTCATTTGATTGTTTGAGTCTTGTTCATCCAATTCAATGCTGAGTTGTTTCACTGGTGCATTGCCTTACTGTTCATATGAACTTGGTCTCTGTCTGGTTCTTGATCATTTCATGTTGATTTTTGAAATTTCACTTGAGTTGAATCCAGTTTCAAAACTCGGGTTTGACCTTGTGCTCGTGACGTGATTTTAAATATATTGCACGTGAGTTGAACCCGGCTTTTCATTTGGGTTTGACCTGTGCTCACCTGTCCCTGTAGCATTATCAAGTGTATATCGATGTGCACGGCCTTGTGGCATGTATAGTGATACACTATGCATGTCACATTGTTCCTATATGATGAATTCAAATGTGAATGATGACGAACAACCCAAATAACTGAGGCAAATCATATTTTCAAAAATCATATTTCATTTTATATTGCAAAAATATTTCTTTTTCAATTTAACAGCGTTAGTGAATATTTTTACAGATTTCTCAGATGTTGGGTTATAACTGGAATGAACTTGAAGATAAACTACGAGTGTGAGTGATATGTAGTGAGGCATTTATGTAAATTGAATTGTGATGTAATTACAATCAAAATTGTATATGTATAGTGAGAGCTTGAATTTGTACTATTCAAAATTGTAATAAATATTTGTTTGAATAAAATTTTTGTTTGAATTCAAATTCTGTGTAATTTATTTTATTCAACAAATATTTATTTAATCTATGAAAAATAAAATAGTACATTAACAAATACATTTAAATGAATATATATATATATATGTTTATTATCATCAAACAAAATTCATATAAGCGCATATTCAACAATCTCCCCCTTTTGATGATAACAAACATATATTTAAGATTTTTACTGTGTTAAATGTATTTGATCAATGATATACAGTTCTAATTTCTCCCCCTATTTAAATGCTTCCTCTCTACACGATGCTCCCCCTACATATATGCATATAAATAGAAATATACAAATAAGCCTAGATGCAAATGGAAAATTATTTGTCCTTTGCTTGATTTCATTTGACAAAATCTTAACTTTTCTCTCCCCCTTTTGTTATCAGCAAAAGAATAATAGTGTTAGAGAAAATAGAGATAAAGTGATCAATATTAATCCAACATTAAAACTGAATTTGAATATAAATATTAAACTTCAATAAAAAAATCAAACAAAAATCATAACTACCCTTGTTAGGCGCATATTCCACTTTTAGAATGAATGGAAATGATGTTTTAATAAAATCATACAGTTGTATCTACTTGTGGTACATTTATATCAGGAATTTGAATATATACTAATCATGCATAACTGTTAGGACTTTTAAATGAGATTAGTAGTATTCCAATTTAATTTTTAAAAATGAATTCAAGTATCTTCTAACCACGCATGACCGTGAGGACTTTTAAATGGGATTAGAATCAACTTGTCTATTTAATCAATCAAATTTGATATGCCTTCCATACATGCATAATCGTAAGGACTTTTAAATGAGCATGGAAGCACATAATCAAAAATCCAAGTAATTCACCCATGCATAACTTTTAAATGAGAGTGAATACTTTGGTATTTATTTATTTTTACAAAAAAATATGAAATGAAAAACAAATGATCCCTGATTATAGTACCACATATCGACAAACTATATTTAAGATTTGATAAACAATGGTCGATAGAAATATGATAGATATAGAAATGGTCATGGAATCTTTACCCAACAAAAAGTTTTATAACTCTTGTTTGAATTCCTAAAGAAATTTTCCAAATATACTGTCTTGAGTAATGTATGTTAAATATCAACACTTATCACCTTTTCAATCACTATTTATTTTTTGATAATTAGTAGGGAGTCGGATTAGTCAAAATTTGTCATTTAAAATCAATTAAAAATGACTAATCTGAAAATATGGTCAAAAAATGATTTTATTGAAGGGGTTGTAAAAAAAATTCTGCTATTTGAAAATTATTTGTAATGAAAAATATGCAGATATTTTCTTTGAAAAACGATGCAGTTACTAAATGTCTCACCATAAATCACGTTCAACTAGTAAGTTTTCTGTCAACTAGATTACCAGTATGATCTGCATCTGAATTTCTCTTTCACTCCAAAATATCACTAATTAAATTTGATGAACCAGACCACGAAATGTGCATAAAAACTCAAACTCAACTTTTTACAGCATTCTTGAATTTGAATTGAAGTCGTGTAAATAATCAGAAACTGTGAATATAGAGTTAGCCGAATTATAACCAAATGTATTATCATCCAACAAAATATTATGTTTAATCCAAACGTATATGTATGAAGTAATCCAAAGAATAGTGTTTTTGGCATAAATGTAATTGGCCAACTATGTTGAACAAGTTAGAATCAAAAAACATCATCTTTACAGCATCTCAATATTGGCTGATTTCATTCAAAATATGGTGCAGATTATCACATTTAATATATCGATCAAATAAATATACCTTCACTTGATAATTTTTCATGATTGCGCATTGTGATTCTGTCACCTTTGTACTAGGCTAAAGAACTTTGCTTTGTTGCCCGTTGTGTTTCTGGAATAGCCAAAATCCAGAGAACACTGTTGCTGTTCCTTAGCCTGCCACCATACCTACACGATGAAATATTTTTATGACCTATTTATTTTTATAGGTCCATGATTGTTAGTGGTAGAAGTATTGTGAATAAACAATCCTTTTGGAACCCAAACTTGTTTTGTCCTTTTATTCTTGTTCCAATAGACATGAAATTTGTTTGTAGTATTCTTAGGAACCCAAACTTGTATAAATTTTGTGTTCTTGTTCCTATGACTACAATTTTCAACACGATGTCCAATTATTTCACATCTAGCAAAGACACTTTTACCTTTTGCAGTATCATCAGCTTGTGTTTTCTCAAAGCCTAGTCCTTTTCTGTTGTTAGCAAAAATTTGATTTCCCAATAACATGTTGAATGATTTTTCTCCACTTGAAAAGTTATTCAGAGATTTCTCAAGATATTGGACTTTGGTTTTTAGTGTTGTTTTTTCACTTACAAGTGAGGTGCATCTATTTATAAAATCCTTTTTCCTAGTGTCAATGGTTTCCTTAAGACTCAAGTTTTCTTTTTCAAGAATCTCAAAGCTATTCTTAAGTCTTGATAATTCTGAATCTAAAATTTTATATTTTTTACAGTCTAGGTTTTGAATATTTTCAAGTTCAGTTTCTAACCTAAAATTTTCACGAGCAAGTTCTCTCCTATCAGATTTCAGTTTTTCAATTTTAGCTTCAAGAGTATCAACTACTTTAGTAAGATCACAACACATAAAAACAAGTTCTTTATAAGAATAGTGACCAACCTCACTAGATTCCTCTGAACTTGCTTCTGAATCTGTTTTTGCCATAAGACACAAGTTAGCCTCCTCTGAGCTACTATTCGAAACTTCCTCTCCTTCTTCATCATCCCAAGTCGCTGCAAAGGCCTTCTTCTTCTTTTTCTTTCCTTTGTTGTTTTTGAGAAGTGGGCATTGTTGTTTGAAGTGGCCAGGCTTGTTGCAGTTAAAGCACGTCAATTCATTATCGGAATTGTCAGAATCTTTTGTCCTAATACCATTTGTTTTCTTCTTGCGTGGCTTGAATCTTGACCATTTTCTAAGATTATTAACAGCCATTGCAAGCTCTTCAATTGGATCCTCTTCTTCATCGCTCTCTTATTTTCTCTTTAAGGCAATCGTCTTCTTCTTTGATTCGGAGTTGTTGCGTTCCTCCTTTCCTTTTAGCTCAAGCTCATATGTCATCAAGTTGCCGATCAACTCCTCCATGCTTAGTTTACTCAGATCTTTCGATTCTTGTATTGCCATGACTTTTGCCTCAAAGCTCATCGGTAAGACTCGTAGCACCTTCCTCACAAGCTCTACCTCGGTGAATACCATCCCAAGCGCTATAGCGTTGTACACCAAAGTTGAAAAGCGTCCAAACATGCCCTTTATGCTCTCGCCTTTGTCTATCGTAAAGTTCTCGTATTCATTGCTGAATAGGGCTAGACGAGACTCCTTGACTTGAGAAGTTCCTTCATGTGTCACCTCCAAGGTATGCCAAATTTCCTGTGCAGTTTTACAATGAGAAATTCTATTAAATTCAGTTTTATCAAGAGCACAGATTAAAGCATTCATGGCTTTAGCATTTGTAGTTTTTAATCTCTTATCGTTAGCATCCCACCTATCCATAGGTTTAGGAATCTCAGTATCACCAACAGTTATAGTGGGAGATTTATAGCCAGTTTCAATAATGTCCCAAACATCATAATCAACAGAACTAAGATAAATACCCATCCTAACTTTCCAATAAGCGTAATCATTCCCATTGAACATGGGTGGCCTAACAATAGATTGCCCCTCAGAAAAAGCATTGTTTGGTGAATTCATGACTCTAGAGTTAAAGATAAAATATCTCGCTCCGATACCACTTGTAGGATCTAGATTAACCCTAGAGGGGGGGGTGAATAGGGTTATAGCAGATTATCTCGAGTTAAACGCAAAAACAAACTACAGAGAAATAAATATGCTAAAAGTAAATCACACACAAAATTTACCAAGCTACGGCAACCCCTGCCTACTGCTGCATTCCCAGATTTCTATTAGAATTAAACAGTCTCCCGCTTACAAACACTATAACAGACTTGCACACCCTGCTACCGCCTATAGAGTTTTGCAAACTCGCACACCCTGCTCACTGAACTAATTCTAACTAGTCTATCCGACACTACCTAAAACCTAGGTGGTGATTCACCAAGACTTGATTTGAAAAGAACAGATAAAAAAAACTAATAAACAAAACCCCTTTTAATAAAATAAACCCAAAAGAAAACTTTATAAAAAGGGGAAAACTCTTTTAACAATAGGCCGGCCATATTTCCTCTTTTCTTTTCTTTGGCCCATTCTGTAACATCCGCCTTTTCGCACGATTTAAACAGACACACGTGCCGATTCAAACCATACAGAAGGGTGGATTGTTATGGGGTAGATAAGAAAAACGAGAAAGAAATAAAAGAAACAGAATCTCGCAGCGGAAGGATAAAATATAATAATAAAATATATAGTTTATAAATCTGTTTACAAAACATTTATATACTACATATCAGAGTTACACATACCAATAACAATGCAGCGGAACAGTGTGAGTGTGGTACAATAATATAAATAATAGTAATACGAATCTTCGTCTTCGTCCTCCAGAGCTAAAACTTCAATCCTGAAACGCTCGGACTGACCCGAGCGAATTTGAAAAGACAAAACACTCGAGTTAGAACTAAAAGATCTTATGTGAGTTAAATTAACAAAATAAATATGAGTACAGTAACTCAAGAGATGCTCGAGATTTACATCTCTTAAGGATCCGTTAAACTATTTACTATATAGTATATTGCGCTATTATAATAGTGTCTAATTGTAAAATAAACATACTTTTAAATAGCGTTAAGGAGTGACCCAATATTCCCCTTAACACGTAATAGTCCCAGTAGTCCATCCAATATCATAGTCCCTCCTGATCGGGAAGCCACCAGAGGATACCACACGGGCTAAGGGAGAAATCCAAACTCGTACAAGGCGTGATAGGGTAGGTGACACGGCACAACTAGGCAATGCCAGGGAAGATATACCAATTGCTATCCGGGCTGATGGAAACGCGTAGCCGCAGCTACCTCCCACCTCGAAACAAACTCCCCCAAAAAATCAAAGTAAAGGTGGCCACTGAATCAATCCAAAGTCAAAGTATAATATCGAAGAGGAGTGTCCGATCAGAGGAATGACCTCATTGGCCCGAGAATCGCTCATGTTTTAGCCACCTTATGCCAACTCACGGGAGTCGGGTCCATGTATTTACCTTGCAGGAAACGCCTCCACCAGCTTACTTCATTCTGGAATCTCCACCGCGTACACGGTTAGTCAAAGTGGTTTTCGGTATCGACAGAGAGTATGTCCATATCCGATCCCGGTCCTTTGCCAACCAATCGTTATTACAACACCGCGGTCATTTAAAAATAATTATACTTTTAAAACCAAAATAAAATATCCATTTAAAACCCATATAAAAACGATATCATTTTTATTCTTAAAACCCCAAATCAATACGATATCATTTTATTTTCCAATATATATTATTTCCAAAATCATAGGGTTTCTAAAGTAAAATATTTAGAAATCAAAACTCTTGAATATAATATTTCCAACTTATACTACCTTGAAAAACATAGCTTTGAAACAAATTTCCATCTCTTAAATGGTTAAATATTTAACTACTTTTATAAAACAAAATAGCTTCTTTAGATTTCACAAATCAATTCTAAATATCGATTTAACTTCCCAATACCATTTCAATTCTTATGGTTAAAAGCTTTAAATATTTCACCATTTCAAAAACAAACTTATTTGACAAACCCATATGTATCAAATCCAATTACTTATTATTTAGACTTGAAATGTTTACTTATTGAATTCAATATAATTTAAGTAAACCTTTAACTTCACATAACTGAAAAAGTTTTCAATTTATTTAACTTGATATATTCCTTTAAAACAACCTGATACTTTTTTAAATCACTTTACACAAAATCAAGTTATAAATCATATCCTTTAAAAATTTAACTTTTATTTAAATTCTGATTTAACTTAATATTCAACTTCCAATTTTATTCTCATTTAAGTCAATAGAACTACCAGAAATTAAATTTTAATTAAATGCTTAATCGTATTTGATCTTAAAATCAAACTTCGGTTTATACTTCAAATCAATTTTTATACAAAGCCTAAAACCGGAAATTTTCTATATATATATATATAGCTTTTATTAATGATCAAATCAAAACCCATAAACCATATATATATGTATAGCTTTACAAAACCATAGTAAAACATTTCCAAAAATAATTTTATATATTTACCGCGGTGCCTGTATAAAATTTTCTATCCTATGGTCAAGTGATATGGATGTTTATCATTTCAATCCGCAATTTAAAATAAAAAAAATGCGGTTGTATATCATTTCAAACCGCAATCCCGAATGAAATGAAAATGCATGATGACTTGCAGTTTATACAATATAAATATAGCATCCATTCATCCAAATATCAATCATCAACCATTATTTGCAATCATCGTCCAATTTAAACAGTCATCGATATAGAGCATATAAATTATACAGGTAATAAATAACAGTTTATATTCAATAATAAATTTAATAACTGTTAACTAGCAGTTTATATGCAAAATAAATTCTAATTGTAAATTTATATGCAATAATTAAAATAATAAACAGTTAAATAAATAAAAATGCGAATTAACTGAGAAGATGAATAAAACATGCCAAACAAATCATATATAAATTTCTACTCATATCTAAAAATCAATTTAACAAACATAAAATATTTTAAAAGTTGTGAGTGGGTTAAAACACTCACTTTTTGAATTTAAATCGAATTTAAATTCAATTTAAACTCAAAAATTCGACGGTCTCCGAATTGGTCCAAACTAGTTCCAAACTGTCCGGAATTTAATTACGATCCTAACAAAAAAAATTCGCGTGAATCCGAGGTCGTATGAAAAAAGTTATGCGATTTAAACGATTTGAAAATCAAAATAAATTATAAAACAAAACAAACCTTAATTAAATACTCGCCACGTCACTATCGTCTTCCACGCGCTTTGGCTACAGGAGCACGCGAATATGTTTCCAGACCGAACCCAAAACGGAAAACGAACACCACCAGTAGATTGCGTATTCTAAGAACTCCAACATATAATTTTTCTGGAATTTTTAGAGGAGTTTGAAATTTGACTTTTATTTGGATTGAAACTGGATATAGAAATTGTCTGTTGCCGTTGAAGAAGAGAAGAAGTTGAAGAAGAGACTATACAGAGGAATGAAGATGGAGGCTAGGGTTTCACCGCCTATTTATAGATAGATCGCAAAAGAATAGATGTGCACGAATTTTAACGTGCAAACGGAGGTGGTCCCAAAAGATAAATAATATTAATTACACACGTTACGGATTTAGGAAATAAATAAATTCCTTATCATTTACATTTTATTTTAAACGTATTTACAAATGTAAATCTAGACGTTTCGTTTACGTTTCAAAATATATCCACAATTTTATTAATTTCCAAATTGATCTAAACAAATTTAGATGTAAATTAAAAGCTGATAAGTCTATCCATTGCAGTGTTAATTTCTCCACTCCCTTATATTTAGAAATTATAAATTAAATTTTCAAAAACCTATTTTTTTGATTTTCAAACTTTTATATTCTCATCTTTTACCAATAATAAGGATGCACTAACATTTGTTCATGGTTTCACCTTATTATCCTCAAATTCCATTTTAATTTGCAATAATTACAATTGTTGAATTTTGATACCTTAATTAAATTTATACATCTTGCTTTCTATACTATAAATCAACCAGTGGTCCTATTTTATATAGAATTAGCAAAATTTCATCTTATAAAATTAACCTCCTTCAATTACAAAACAAAATCTACGCTAACTGCACAATTCAAGTCAATTAATTGTAATTGATTTCCCATAAATTGTTATAAATAAAATTTGAAATCTTTATAACTTCGTTTATTGATTTACAATCTTACTATTAAATAAATTGACATTTAGCATTGAATTATATTCCATTCCATAAATGAATTTATAAATTTATTTCAAATTAACGTACTACTTGATTTCCTTAGATTATAAGTTATTCTTTTAGTCAGTCATCTTTTTTTTTAAATCATTAATTAAGGTCCCAACTAGGTTAATTTATCTGGATTTCATTCCTTTATTACATCATTCATCACTTAACAATTAACCAACTTTTCTATGCATCTTATTTCACTTATATCTTGTAATTATTTTCTAAACTCATACTTGTAATACCCAATATCATTTTATATTTCAATCGATTCTCACTTATTCCTATTTTATTGCAATATATTTCTATACTCATTCATTAATGCATATCTTCACTCACTTCCTATTTTATTTGCAATATATTTCTATATTCATTCATTAATGCATATCTTCACTCACTTCCTATTTTATTTGCAATATATTTCTATACTCATTCATTAATGCATATCTTCACTTACTTCCTATTTTATTGCAATATATTTCTATATTCATTCATTAATGCATATCTTCACTCACTTCCTATTTTATTTGTAATATATTTCTATATTCATTCATTAATTCATATCCTCACTCACTTCCTATTTTATTTGCAATATATTTCTATATTCATTCATTAATGCATATCTTCACTCACTTCCTATTTTATTTGTAATATATTTCTATATTCATTCATTAATGCACACATACAAATTAAAAATTCTAAATCCCTTTTATTTATTCCATCTATGCTCCATTCCTTCACTTAATGCACAATTAGCATTCCTTATTCAAATTTGTTACATTCCCTTATATCCACTTCATAAATAAATTGGTATTCCGTTTTCCATTTATTACTAACTTTAATTATTGCAATTTATTATCTAACATACAATTTGAATTTATTTTCAAATTTTCACCGTTAAATTAATTAACATCTTCTAATAGTAAATAAAAAGGATTGAGCAAATTAAAATTTCTATTCAGTTATATTTTGTCAATATATTGATACTTAGGTAAAATCAAATTCTTGTCTTTAATTACCCTTTTCATAATTTCAACTCAATCAACCATTTCAACATGCAACTCATAATAACTTTTTATAAGTATGCATGGAATCATCATTTATTCCAATCTTTTCTTAATTTACATAATAAATTCCCTTTATTTATTTTCACTTTACACAAAGGTATAAATCTTTCACTATTTCAATCATTAGATTTTTATTCAAATTACTAATAATCAAGTTTTTAAATACCGTTGCTATATTTTAATTTAGCGTTCATTCCAATACTAATTTATCATCTTCATTTTTTTTCTTTTTTCCTTTTTTATACAAAAAATTAAATTACAAGATCCTATTTAATTAACAATTTAATTGTCGAAATTTACGGGTCGTTACACGTTCCTTTTCTTTTGCTATTGAAAAATTGCGGCCTTGTTGTATCTTCGTTCCCTTGCGAAAATTAGGGCTTTCTTCAAATATGATTTCTCTGGTTTGTGTTGCTCTTTGCTCGCTGCTTCTCTGATGATCGATTCTCTAGTTGCTTTGCTTGCGCTCGTTCGCAGCTGCTCCTTTGATCCAGTTCGATAGATTGTGGTATGTAATTTTTTCCCTTTCGTTGCTGGTTTAATTGCTTGCTTGAACTCGATTGATTGATTATCTTGCCGATGATGATTGTGGGTTTATATTTGGATTCGATTCGATTTCTCCACCCTTCTGATGATGATTTGGGGTTTGGTATTTATGTGAATTCCGAGACCCTAATAAATTCGATACTTTCCTAAATTTTGCTTTCCTAATATTGTTACAACTTGATACACACGGTTTTGATTTTCAAACGTTCGATTTTCCTTGATTAATACGACAGAGACTTTCCTCTTTTAATTTGCTTTAACTTTTTCAAAAATTGCACACACTTGATTATTTGACTTGGTCATCTCTGCACTTTTAATCTTCTGTCATCTTCGACTTCACTGTGAATTACTTAGTTGGCTTTGACTTCATCTGGCCATCTTTGTCACATTGTTTCTCGGCATTGACATTTGTTTTATGACATTGTACTTGCTGATGTTTGTTGTCGATCACTTGTGCATTGTTGTACTTGGTGGTCTTTCATGATGTACAACTCTGGTTATACTTTGTACTTGGCTCTGAAATATTTCGACCTGATGCATTTGGACTTGAGCATACTTGAGTCTTGTTGTCTGCTGTTGTACAAGTTGACTTCGGCACTTATTTGGATCTGCGGTGGCATTCTACTCTCTGTTTTGATTTGCATTGCATCACTGGTTTTCTTGTTTAAAACTGCTGTGTCACTGCATACATGTGAACTTGTGTGTTTGGTCTTGTCTCCATGTATTCATGTACACTACTGTGTTCATAATGTGGTTTCATGTTGATTCCATTTTTGCTGTGTCATTTCTCCAAATCTGTCTGCACTTACATACTCATTTGTCACTGCTGGAGTTGTTGTATACTTGTGGTCTTCATTTTTTTGCTGTTAGGTTGGTTTATTGATGTTGCATTCATGTCTGCTTTGTATCACTGCAAAATTCTTGTTGCACTTTGGATTGTATTTACACCCTTTTCTGTTGCATTCATGTACACTGCATAGTGATCTTGGGATGTTTGCATTGTGCAGTTGGTCTTGATGTTTGGTCTGGCCTGAACTTTTGATATTGTAGTCTGTTGCACTTTGGTCTTGCATTTGGTCTGCACTTGCATGCATTGCTGTTGGGTTGCTTTCTTCATTTGATTGTTTGAGTTTTGTTCATCCAATTCAATGCTGAGTTGTTTCACTGGTGCATTGCCTTACTGTTCATATGAACTTGGTCTCTGTCTGGTTCTTGATCATTTCATGTTGATTTTTGAAATTTCACTTGAGTTGAATCCAGTTTCAAAACTCGGGTTTGACCTTGTGCTCGTGACGTGATTTTAAATATATTGCACGTGAGTTGAACCCGGCTTTTCATTTGGGTTTGACCTGTGCTCACCTGTCCCTGTAGCATTATCAAGTGTATATCGATGTGCACGGCCTTGTGGCATGTACAGTGATACACTGTGCTTGTCACATTGTTCGTGTATGATGAATTCAAATGTGAATGATGACGAACAACCCAAATAACTGAGGCAAATCATATTTTCAAAAATCATATTTCATTTTATATTGCAAAAATATTTCTTTTTCAATTTTACTGCGTTAGTGAATATTTTTGCACATTTCTCAGATGCTGGATTATAACTAGAATGAACTTGAAGATAAACTACGAGTGTGAGTGATATGCAGTGAGGCATTTATGTAAATTGAATTGTGATGTAATTACAATCAAAATTGTATATGTATAGTGAGAGCTTGAATTTGTACTATTCAAAATTGTAATAAATATTTGTTTGAATAAAATTTCTGTTTGAATTCAAATTCTGTGTAATTTATTTTATTCAACCAATATTTATTTAATCTATGAAAAATAAAATAGTACATTAACAAATAAATTTAAATGAATATATATATATATATATGTTTATTATCATCAAACAAAATTCATATAAGCGCATATTCAACACTTTACCCCTAAATTGAACGAGCTTAGCTTCTCATGTTTGTTTTCATTTCAACAAATGTAGATTGCAACATAAATATAAACAAGAGGAAAAAGAGAGCTAATTGAAATAAAATAAAAGCTAAACTACTTGCATAAAATAAAGAGATGTACACTACTAACATAAAAAAAACAAATAAAAGAACATATATTAAAATTGTATAAAAATAAATTACATGAAGAAAAGGCTTAGAAGCCATTGAAGGAGAAAAAGAGTTTTTGTTTGTATTTGTGGCTACCTCTAAACTTACTACAATATGGTGCTAAGAGCTCATTATATGAAACATAAGGGTGTCTACCTAAAACCCTAATGCATATTTTAGGGGACTACCCAAACTTCCCATGAGGAAGTGTAACCACCATACTATCATTAGCTTCTAATTATTCATCCATTAAATGTGCATGTGCTTTTATTCTCCACTAACATGTGCATTAGCTCCTAATCGAAGATCATGGTGAGTGTGTAGGTGATGTTCTCCATGTTGCATGAATTGGTTTATTTCCATCTTCATTTGACTTCCTTCACTTGCACATGCATGGATACATGAAGCCTCTTCTAATTTTCATCCAATTTCCCTACAAATAAAAATAAAATGCGCAAATAAATATTCTCAAATTAATTCATACAAAAATGACTATTTTGCCCATATATGAGGATGAATAAATGATGATTGGAAAACAATTTAAATTTTGGTTTAAACATGTAAAAACGCCCAAACATGCTCATTTATTAAGTAAAAGTAGATTAAATATGGAAGTAAAAATATACGCATTTACATGCATATAAAATACCCCTACACGTATCTTTTTATTCATCCTCAAATAAACTAAGATTAATCCTTTTTCGTAGGGAGCACGATTGCATTGAGCGTATGCAACAAGCCGTTAAACCTCTAGGTGTCTCTAGTAGGACGAGTGTAACGACCCCAGATTTTAATTTAATTTAAATTGATAATTTATTGAATTTTTGAATTAAAATTGTAAAATTAATGGTTTGAGTTTATAAAATAATATAAGATAATAAATATTAAAGTAAGATAACAATAAATATTTAAACTAGAACTAGAAAAATAATATGAGATAAATTTTAATAAAAATAGGAAGTAGAACATTTGCTAAATTCTAACAACATAATAAAATAGAAATTTATTTATATTACAAAACAAGAAGATTTAAAGAAAATAAAATACATTTAAATATGAAAAGATGTAGACGAAAATAAAACAAACAAATAAAATACAAAGGACTAAAACAAAAATATGTTTTCATGAACACTTAAACAAACATATATGCAAAAGCTTGTGAAAGAAAATAAAGTAAAGAAAATAGATTTGTACAAGCCTAATTGATATCTCTAGTACACTACCTTATATATATATCAGCCGAAATCAAGTTAAGCTTGCAAAAGAAGAACAAAGTTAAAATAAAATATGTTGTACAAAATATGTAAGTATGTAGACAAAGAAGTACATATGCATTTAATGATTACATCTCTAGCATAACTAAAGTCAGTTCGAACTATTCACAAAACAACATTATACATCACCCTATACACTTCTTCTCTTTTATATATATCAACTTGTATAAAATAATATACCCTGTAAACTTCATTTCCATACACCTCCCTCTATACCAACTTTTCTTTCTATATATCACTCCTTATTTTAGCTCGTTCATCAAAATAAAGAGAACCAGAAATGAAAGATCAAAGAAAAAGGAAAAAAAATCAATTCAAGTTAAAAACCTGGCAACCAAATCAAACAACAATTTTTAATCTGCAACTTTATGTTTGAGTACATTCAAATCTGTGCAAGCAAGTTTAAAAATCAAAACAGAAAGTTCAAAAGTCTTCAACCTGGAAGCTTTAAACAAATCAAGCATGCAAGTTCCTGGCTAAGATTCTTCTTTGCTTCTCTGTTCAAAATCATCAAAATATGCTGCTCTGTTCCACTACAGGTGAGCAAACTCGACCTTTTTCTATCTTTTGATGTTGGGTCTGAATGTGAAATATGTGCTGATATTATGGTGTGAATATTATGCATGTGTGTATATTAAGATATATGTATGTTGAATACAATATATGTTTAAAAAGAAAAGAAAAAAACCTCTGTTCAATCAGTACAGGTTAATCCAGTTAAAAGAAGAAGCGAAAAAAAAAACCCATATCTTTTTGAATAATGACATTTAGGTCGTGACGTATGAAAAGAATTTGTTCACAATAATGTAAGGTTAGTTTTAAAAATAATATGAGGTATAAAAATTTAGGAAATATTTTTGAAATTAAAAATTTACAGTAGATCAATATATTCATCAGAAAAATCGAATATGTTAACTTTAAAATCTGATTACACAGTCATGGTTGAATTTCAAAATGATGATTTTAGAGATTTATTTCAAGATTTTCAGTTGCATGGTTGTCGAGATATTGTGGTATGAACAGAAATTGTAAATTCGTCAATTTTTGGTGATTGGAGTAACGATAAATCTCGTGATTGAAGGGGAAGCATATTTGGAGGTTAAAGATCATCAGAAAAATGATGGATGATTTTATAATTCGTTGTGGGAATCAGATGAGGTTGAACTAGGGTTTTAGAGTGAAATTTTGTTAGGGTCAGTTTCGAATTTAATTCATTGACGAGGATGCTTCGTGTTCAATCGGACCTGGGGGAGACTCGGCGTGGGTTGAAGACGAAGCCCTAGGTGGAATGGCGAAGTTGATGGTGGCATAGATCATCGGCACGTGGTGGTTTTTCAGATGGGGGGTGGTTCCAGATTTTGGGTTGGGTTACTCGATTTCATTCTCGAGTTCGATTCAGGTCTTTGAGAATTTGGGGGAGTTAGGTGGGTCGAAGGTGATGTGCCAGTGGTCACAGGGTGGGTCGGCGGCGTTTGGTCCAGGTGTACACGTGCACCCAATTAGTTGTATCAGTAGTTGAGTTTGGGGAAGGAAGAGCAATGGCTTTGGGGTTGTTTACTTCAGCTTGGGCTTCGGCCCAATTTGCATGTGATGTGTAAATTTTGGTTCGAGGCGAGAATCTGGGCGCGTGGGTTTGTTTCCACAAATTACTGCTGTTGTAGCTTGAATGTGAAGAGAAAAAGAAGAAGAAAAAACAGAGAGGAAGAGTAGAAGAAAGAAATACACAGTAGAAGGAGGACTCGGGGAATAGGAAAGGGAACTCGAGTGAAACTTGGGTAATATCAGGCTTGTTTAAAACAAGGTTAAGCCCAACAAAATTTTAAAGTTAATAAGGTTAAATAAATTTCAGTGTTAACAAAGTAATTAATGTTCGACTATTTTAAATTAAGAATTTATTTCAAAGTTTAATAAATACGTCAGGATGTTTTAAATCTCAATTAATATTTTAATTAAGTAGTTAACTTTAGTTAAGTGTTAAAGTTAATTAGCATTGAAGTTTCAATTTAGTGACGATTTGATTTCAAAGTTTAAAGAAATTTTCTTTGAAAATGATAATTAAGATAAATTTTTGTTATAAATTAATTATTCTAAAAATTATTAAGAATGATTTATTTGTAATGGTATGTAAAGATTGGTTAATTAAATTTATAATTGTAGTTAATTAAGGGTTTATCACTTTGTGACTAATTAATTGGTAAATTAAAAATTTAGTGTCTAATTTATTTGTAATTAATAACTGTTGATGATAATTAACTTCAAGATGGTAAACTTAAAAGTAAAGACTTTTAATGAATAGATAGTGATTAATTAAAGGAAAATTGAATAACTAAAGGTTAATTATTCAATAAATTTAAAGATGATTTAATTTGATTAAGGGATGACTTAAAGATCTTTAATCAAATGAATTGAAATCGATTAATGATAATTAACCATGATTGATGACTTACCTGATTTAAATTAATCAGATAATTAATTGAGCTTACATATGGATGTTTGAATTCTATTGATCGTTGAATTGTTTGATATCCCTGATGTTGATTCTTTGTGATACATCCTGATTTATGTGGTGATTTGTAATTTACTATCTGTGACATATATATTTGTGATCTGTATATAACAGATAAGCGTTATAGTTTATATCGCTTATCAATTATATTCCTGTATTCTGATCTGTGATAATTGTATGATGTTGCACTACTGTGTATAACCCCTGGACTACACTTATACATACACACCAATATGGATTTCACGAGGAAATCGATTAAGTCACAGATTTTTGAAATAGTTTTAAATTTGAATATTTGAATTCAACTGTTTTTGAAATTGAAATTTTAATTTCAATTGATTTTGAAATTAGAAATTTGGGTTTAAAGTGAAAAACTTTTGAAATGGGATTTCAATGATAAAAGTTATTTTGAATAACTTAATTAAGTTTTGAAAATTTAAATAATTTGATTTAAATTTAAATCAAGTTTGAAATTGAATTCTATGATTCGAAACTAGGGATTTAAGATGCTGTATAAGTTATATGAATTTAAACCACTTTTAAAAGTATTATTTGAGAATTTGCATTTAACCCAAGGATTTCAACTCGTATAAATGAATCAGATTTCCAAAATGGAAACTGTTGTTTTCAAATGATAAACACTTTTAGATAAGAACTGAGATTCCAGTTAATTAGGGGAATTTCAAGATTGAATAGAGAAATGATTTTCCTAAGTTATGAATGAATTCTTTTTGAAAGCTATGAATTAAATCTGTTTATTTTTAACAGATTTAAATTGATGATTTGTTTAAATCAAATTGAAATGAAATTGTTTGAAGGCTATAAGCTAAATCTTTGATTTAAAGATTTAACGAGTTAATCAAATTGAAATGAAAATTGATTTGGAAAATCTGTGAATGAATCTTTTGTTTAAAAGATTAAAACGTGAAAATTGTTTAAACCGTTAAAGGTTGTGAAAATGAATCTTTTTGTTTAAAGATTGAAAATGGTAATTTGTTAAGCCATTTGAAAGAAAAGTTTTGGATTATTAAGTTGTGACTTAATTGAAATTCCTTATCCATATGTTTTAAATACTGCGCTCACTATTCGGTTTAGCCGGGAGAGGACCTTTGGGTCATATATCCCATTCCGAATATGTGATATGTCGTTATGGATAGCATTTGAAGACCGGTGGTGAAGACCGGATATTTTCGAAAACGTAAGGACAACTCGTCGAATGTCTTTGCATCGAATGGTCCCCGGTATAGAGACTCCATATGTGATGGGGAGTCCGAACGTGATAAGTGAATATCCAGATTGCAAGGACTTCTTTGGAAGTGCCTTCGGTTCTGTTCGAGCCCGGAACAGACTTGTATGGATAGTATGTCTGACATTACAAATTGAGATATAAAGCTGATTTCTTTCAAATATATTTCTGTTGGTGGCGGAGAATTTATTCTCTTAGCTTAACACCCTTCTCTGAGACGTACGAGCTCAGAGGTTATGTAGCTGAAGGTTATCAGCAATATATTCCCAATTTGGCAATGTGACATGCTGAGTGTTGCTGTGAAATGATCATTGTGTTGATCATTTGTGATAGGATCATTTGTTTGATCGTCTATCTTGGTGATCATTTCTATGATCATTCGTTGACCCAAAGCATGACTTTGTATAAAGCGTGGCTTTGTGGACGTGACTTCGTCGAGCCTCACAAACTGGTAATGGTCGAAACAGGAATTGTGCGGCAAGGTTTTCAGGGATAGCTTCTCTAGGGTATGACCATTCCTTCTGGAAAAGGGTAGTATCATGGTATGGAGCCCATATACTTACTCATGTTGAAACACTTGATTTATCATTGTGTGATGTTGGTTAGAGAGCTCTCGTTTAAAGGTCCCAAAGGACCGGGGGTGGTATATCTGAGGGTTTGTAATATCCCTTGGGAAAAGGGGTTCCCGGCCTTGTTTGGCAGAGATCTAGTTGGGTTCTCGGGGCGTCCTTCCAGAGGCGTTTCCATGTGGCAATGGGAAGTTCCTTGGCCTGACCATTTGTTGGAAATCCATTCTTCAAATACATACCTTGTACGGTTTTAGTTGTAGAACCTATCATTCACTTATGGTGGCGCCCCACTGTTTGGATGGTAGCTATAGTAGGCATAGTTCGAAATGTCTATATTGGCTAAGATTTATATCTTTACTTTCGAAATGATTTTTACTACACTATGCACTAGTAATAATATCAAATGTTCTTTTAATGCGTATCAAGCATCTTTGACTATCATAAGGAGAAATCTCCTCCGATTCTGCGTTTGCATTGTGTGTGTGTGCGGGAGGCCTTATGGTAGTCTCATTTTTAAAAGCATTGCGAATTGACTTTAAAAATATTCCTCTATTTTGATTTTGAATAAAAGATAAACTGTTTTTGTTGCTCACACCAGTCCCATGACTGATCCGGAGTTTATTGTTTCTTTCCTAAACTCTGGATGCTCAAAATTTTTCTACACGAGCAGTTTAGAGTTGGGTTTTTCAGATAGTCAGGTCTAGTAGATTATTTAGAGTTAGTTCAGTCTTTGGACCACACAAGTCTTGCCCAGCTTGGCGCATCGTTATTGGGAGTTCGAGCTATTGCTGGATTGGTTCTTGGAGATGGAGTTGCAGTTCTCGGAGTTCTCTTTTGAAGACTATCTTAGAGTTATATTGTTCCGCTGCTAGATGTCATCTATTTTCTTTTCCGTTGCTATTTTATTGTATCTTATCTCTGATGTATATTGATATCTATTGGATCATCTATTGTATCAGATATTGTATCAAAGCTGTATATCAATGTATTATTCTTTTATTCCGCTGTGTTATTTACTTAGTGTTGTTATAAGCTCCGGCGAATCGGATTTGAACGGTCGAATCTATGGCTTTCGAATACGATTTGAAGTATGAATGTCGATTTTCGAGCGGGCAAAATGCGAGTCGTTACATTTGGTATCAGAGCTAAGGTTGAACTTTAGCTCAGGAGTGTAACACATTAAGTAGCTCATTAGAGATGGGATGAAGTATCCTAGAATGAGTATATCCCTAAGATATCTGTTTGAAAGTCTCAGTAAATTCTCTTACTATCCACCGATAGTAAGTATGAGTGCAAGAAGAGAACACGATAGGGGACAGGGGAGTATCACTATAAATGATCAATACCCTGTAACAGTGGAAATAATCTTTCTCTATCAATCTCTTTCGATTCATCTTTCCAAATTCTTTTGATTTGCCTTGTGGCAGTTGCAAGAAGAAGTTTCGATGCAGTGATGCCCTACGAATCGTTGTAGAAAATCCTTACTTCGTATTTTCATCGGTTTCTTATCATTTTTTGATTTAAACCTTAATGAATATGAATTGGAAATTCTGTATAAATGGGAAATTTGAAATTGAAAATTTAAATAAATTAGAAATTTTAAATTGAGTTAAAATTGATTAATGGAATATGAAGGATAAATTTGAATAGTATCGATAAAACGATTTTGTTTAAAACTAAATTTGAAATTCTATTATAATTTCTCGTGAATACCAAAAGTCCGAAGAGGGACGAATTAGTATATATTCTGAGATATTCCGACTTGAGTTTGAAATTCATATCTTAAGTTTGAGGAATTATAGGAGATCGAATCTATCTATCTCTGTGTTATTTTCGTGCCTGCGAATTTCGAGGACGAAATTCTTTTAAGGGGGGAAGTCTGTAACGACCCCAGATTTTAATTTAATTTAAATTGATAATTTATTGAATTTTTGAATTAAAATTGTAAAATTAATGGTTTGAATTTATAAAATAATATAAGACAATAAATATTAAAGTAAGATAACAATAAATATTTAAAATAGAACTAGAAAAATAATATGAGATAAATTTTAATAAAAATAGGAAGTAGAACATTTGCTAAATTCTAACAACATAATAAAATAGAAATTTATTTATATTACAAAACAAGAAGATTTAAAGAAAATAAAATACATTTAAATATGAAAAGAATGTAGACGAAAATAAAACAAACAAATAAGATACAAAGGACTAAAACAAAAATATGTTTTCATGAACACTTAAACAAACATATATGCAAAAGCTTGTGAAAGAAAATAAAGTAAAGAAAACAGATTTGTACAAGCCTAATTGATATCTCTAGTACACTACCTTATATATATATCAGCCGAAATCAAGTTAAGCTTGCAAAAGAAGAACAAAGTTAAAATAAAATATGTTGTATAAAATATGTAAGTATGTAGACAAAGAAGTACATATGCATTTAATGATTACATCTCTAGCATAACTAAAGTCAGTTCGAACTATTCACAAAACAACATTATACATCACCTTGTACACTTCTTCTCTTTTATATATATCAACTTGTATAAAATAATATACCCTGTAAACTTCATTTCCATACACCTCCCTCTATACCAACTTTTCTTTCTATATATCACTCCTTATTTTAGCTCGTTCATCAAAATAAAGAGAACCAGAAATGAAAGATCAAAGCAAAAGGAAAAAAAATCAATTCAAGTTAAAAACCTGGCAACCAAATCAAACAACAATTTTTAATCTGCAACTTTATGTTTGAGTACATTCAAATCTGTGCAAGCAAGTTTAAAAATCAAAACAGAAAGTTCAAAAGTCTTCAACCTGGAAGCTTTAAACAAATCAAGCATGCAAGTTCCTGGCTAAGATTCTTCTTTGCTTCTCTGTTCAAAATCATCAAAATATGCTGCTCTGTTCCACTACAGGTGAGCAAACTCGACCTTTTTCTATCTTTTGATGTTGGGTCTGAATGTGAAATATGTGCTGATATTATGGTGTGAATATCATGCATGTGTGTATATTAAGATATATTTATGTTGAATACAATATATGTTTAAAAAGAAAAGAAAAAAACCTTTGTTCAATCAGTACAGGTTAATCCAGTTAAAAGAAGAAGCGAAAAAAAAACCCATATCTTTTTGAATAATGACATTTAGGTCGTGACGTATGAAATGAAGTTGTTCACAATAATGTAAGGTTAGTTTTAAAAATAATATGAGGTATAAAAATTTAGGAAATATTTTTGAAATTAAAAATTTACAGTAGATCAATATATTCATCAGAAAAATCGAATATGTTAACTTTAAAATCTGATTACACAGTCATGGTTGAATTTCAAAATGATGATTTTAGAGAGTTATTTCAAGATTTTCAGTTGCATGGTTGTCGAGATATTGTGGTATGAACAGAAATTGTAAATTCGTCAATTTTTGGTGATTGGAGTAACGATAAATCTCGTGATTGAAGGGGAAGCATATTTGGAGGTTAAAGATCATCAGAAAAATGATGGATGATTTTATAATTCGTTCTGGTAAGCAGATGAGGTTGAACTAGGGTTTTAGAGTGAAATTTTGTTAGGGTCAATTTCGAATTTAATTCATTGACGAGGATGCTTCGTTTTCAATCGGACCTGGGGGAGACTCGGCGTGGGTTGAAGACGAAGCCCTAGGTGGAATGGCGAAGTTGATGGTGGCATAGATCGTCGGCACGTGGTGGTTTTTCATATGGGGGGTGGTTCCAGATTTTGGGTTGGGTTACTCGATTTCATTCTCAAGTTCGATTCAGGTCTTTGAGAATTTGGGGAGTTAGGTGGGTCGAAGGTGATGTGCCGGTGGTCACAGGGTTGGTCGGCGGCGTTTGGTCCAGGTGTACATGTGCACCCAATTAGTTGTATCAGTAGTTGAGTTTGGGGAAGGAAGAGCAATGGCTTTGGGGTTGTTTATTTCAGCTTGGGCTTCGGCCCAATTGGCATGTGATGTGTAAATTTTGGTTCGAGGCGAGAATCTGGGCGCGTGGGTTTGTTTCCACAAATTACTGCTGTTGTAGCTTGAATGTGAAGAGAAAAAGAAAAAAAAACAGAGAGGAAGAGTAGAAGAAAGAAATACACAGTAGAAGGAGGACTCGGGGAATAGGAGAGGGAACTCGAGTGAAACTTGGGTAATATCAGGCTTGTTTAAAACAAGGTTAAGCCCAACAAAATTTTAAAGTTAATAAGGTTAAATAAATTTCAGCGTTAACAAAGTACTTAATGTTCGACTATTTTAAATTAAGAATTTATTTCAAAGTTTAATAAATACGTCAGGATGTTTTAAATCTCAATTAATATTTTAATTAAGTAGTTAACTTTAGTTAAGTGTTAAAGTTAATTAGCATTGAAGTTTCAATTTAGTGACGATTTGATTTCAAAGTTTAAAGAAATTTTCTTTTAAAATGATAATTAAGATAAATTTTTGTTATAAATTAATTGTTCTAAAAATTATTAAGAATGATTTATTTGTAATGGTATGTAAAGATTGGTTAATTAAATTTATAATTGTAGTTAATTAAGGGTTTATCACTTTGTGACTAATTAATTGGTATATTAAAATTTTAGTGTCTAATTTATTTGTAATTAATAACTGTTGATGATAATTAACTTCAAGATGGTAAACTTAAAAGTAAAGACTTTTAATGAATAGATAGTGATTAATTAAAGGAAAATTGAATAACTAAAGGTTAATTATTCAATAAATTTAAAGATGATTTAATTTGATTAAGGGATGACTTAAAGATCTTTAATCAAATGAATTGAAATCGATTAATGATAATTAACCATGATTGATGACTTACCTGATTTAAATTAATCAGATAATTAATTGAGCTTACATATGGATGTTTGAATTCTATTGATCGTTGAATTGTTTGATATCCCTGATGTTGATTCTTTGTGATACATCCTGATTTATGTGGTGATTTGTAATTTACTATCTGTGACATATATATTTGTGATCTGTATATAACAGATAAGCGTTATAGTTTATATCGCTTATCAATTATATTCCTGTATTCTGATCTGTGATAATTGTATGATGTTGCACTACTGTGTATAACCCCTGGACTACACTTATACACACACACCAATATGGATTTCACGAGGAAATCGATTAAGTCACAGATTTTTGAAATAGTTTTAAATTTGAATATTTCAATTCAACTGTTTTTGAAATTGAAATTTTAATTTCAATTGATTTTGAAATTAGAAATTTGGGTTTAAAGTGAAAAACTTTTGAAATGGGATTTCAATGATAAAAGTTATTTTGAATAACTTAATTAAGTTTTGGAAATTTAAATAATTTGATTTAAATTTAAATTCAAGTTTGAAATTGAATTCTATGATTCGAAACTAGGAATTTAAGATGCTGTATAAGTTATATGAATTTAAACCACTTTTAAAAGTATTATTTGAGAATTTGGATTTTATCCAAGGATTTCAACTCGTATAACTGAATCAGATTTCCAAAATGGAAACTGTTGTTTTCAAATGATAAACACTTTTAGATAAGAACTGAGATTCCAGTTAATTAGGGGAATTTCAAGATTGAATAGAGATATGATTTTCCTAAGTTATGAATGAATTCTTTTTGAAAGCTATGAATTAAATCTTTTTATTTTTAACAGATTTAAATTGATGATTTGTTTAAATCAAATTGAAATGAAATTGTTTTGAAGGCTATAAGTTAAATCTTTGATTTAAAGATTTAACGAGTTAATCAAATTGAAATGAAAATTGATTTGGAAAATCTGTGAATGAATCTTTTGTTTAAAAGATTAAAACGTGAAAATTGTTTAAACCGTTAAAGGTTGTGAAAATGAATCTTTTTGTTTAAAGATTGAAAATGGTAATTTGTTAAGCCATTTGAAAGAAAAGTTTTGGATTATTAAGTTGTGACTTAATTGAAATTCCTTATCCATATGTTTTAAATACTGCGCTCACTATTCGGTTTAGCCGGGAGAGGACCTTTGGGTCATATATCCCATTTCGAATATGTGATATGTCGTTATGGATAGCATTTGAAGATCGGTGGTGAAGACCGGATATTTTCGAAAACGTAAGGACAACTCGTCGAATGTCTTTGCATCGAATGGTCCCCGGTATAGAGACTCCATATGTGATGGGGAGTCCGAACGTGATTAGTGAATATCCGGATTGCAAGGACTTCTTTGGAAGTGCCTTCGGTTCTGTTCGAGCCCGGAACAGACTTGTATGGATAGTATGTCTGACATTACAAATTGAGATATAAAGCTGATTTATTTCAAATATATTTCTGTTGGTGGCGGAGAATTTATTCTCTTAGCTTAACACCCTTCTCTGAGACGTACGAGCTCAGAGGTTATGTAGTTGAAGGTTATCAGCAATATATTCCCAATTTGGTAATGTGACATGTTGAGTGTTGCTGTGAAATGATCATTGTGTTGATCATTTGTGATAGGATCATTTGTTTGATCGTCTATCTTGGTGATCATTTCTATGATCATTTGTTGACCCAAAGCATGACTTTGTATAAAGCGTGGCTTTGTGGACGTGACTTCGTCGAGCCTCACAAACCGGTAATGGTCGAAACAGGAATTGTGCGGCAAGGTTTTCAGGGATAGCTTCCCTAGGGTATGACCATTCCTTCTAGAAAAGGGTAGTATCAAGGTATGGAGCTCAGATACTTACTCATGTTGAAACACTTGATTTATCATTGTGTGATGTTGGTTAGAGAGCTCTCGTTTAAAGGTCCCAAAGGACCGGGGGTGGTATATCTGAGGGTTTGTAATATCCCTTGGGAAAAGGGGTTCCCGGCCTTGTTTGGCAGAGATCCAGTTGGGTTCTCGGGGCATCCTTCCAGAGGCGTTTCCATGTGGCAATGGGAAGTTCCTTGGCCTGACCATTTGTTGGAAATCCATTCTTCAAATACGTACCTTGTACTGTTTTAGTTGTAGAACCTATCATTCACTTATGGTGGCGCCCCACTGTTTGGATGGTAGCTATAGTAGGCATAGTTCGAAATGTCTATGTTGGCTAAGATTTATATCTTTACTTTCGAAATGATTTTTACTACACTATGCACTAGTAATAATATCAAATGTTCTTTTAATGCGTATCAAGCATTTTTGACTATCATAAGGAGAAATCTCCTCCGATTCTGCGTTTGCATTGTGTGTGTGTGCGGGAGGCCTTATGGTAGTCTCATTTTTAAAAGCATTGCGAATTGACTTTAAAAATATTCCTCTATTTTGATTTTGAATAAAAGATAAACTGTTTTTGTTGCTCACACCAGTCCCATGACTGATCCGGAGTTTATTGTTTCTTTCCTAAACTCTGGATGCTCAAAATTTTTCTACACGAGCAGTTTAGAGTTGGGTTTTTCAGATAGTCAGGTCTAGTAGATTATTTAGAGTTAGTTCAGTCTTTGGACCACACAAGTCTTGCCCAGCTTGGCGCATCGTTATTGGGAGTTCGAGCTATTGCTGGATTGGTTCTTGGAGATGGAGTTGCAGTTCTCGGAGTTCTCTTTTGAAGACTATCTTAGAGTTATATTGTTCCGCTGCTAGATGTCATCTATTTTCTTTTCCGTTGCTATTTTATTGTATCTTATCTCTGATGTATATTGATATCTATTGGATCATCTATTGTATCAGATATTGTATCAAAGCTGTATATCAATGTATTATTCTTTTATTCCGCTGTGTTATTTACTTAGTGTTGTTATAAGCTCCGGCGAATCGGATTTGAACGGTCGAATCTATGGCTTTCGAATACGATTTGAAGTATGAATGTCGATTTTCGAGCGGGCAAAATGCGAGTCGTTACATTTGGTATCAGAGCTAAGGTTGAACTTTAGCTCAGGAGTGTAACACATTAAGTAGCTCATTAGAGATGGGATGAAGTATCCTAGAATGAGTATATCCCTAAGATATTTGTTTGAAAGTCTCAGTAAATTCTCTTACTATCCACCGATAGTAAGTATGAGTGCAAGAAGAGAACACGATAGGGGACAGGGGAGTATCACTATAAATGATCAATACCCTGTAACAGTGGAAATAATCTTTCTCTATCAATCTCTTTCGATTCATCTTTCCAAATTCTTTTGATTTGCCTTGTGGCAGTTGCAAGAAGAAGTTTCGATGCAGTGATGCCCTACGAATCGTTGTAGAAAATCCTTACTTCGTATTTTCATCGGTTTCTTATCATTTTTTGATTTAAACCTTAATGAATATGAATTGGAAATTCTGTATAAATGGGAAATTTGAAATTGAAAATTTAAATAAATTAGAAATTTTAAATTGAGTTAAAATTGATTAATGGAATATGAAGGATAAATTTGAATAGTATCGATAAAACGATTTTGTTTAAAACTAAATTTGAAATTCTATTATAATTTCTCGTGAATACCAAAAGTCCGAAGAGGGACGAATTAGTATATATTCTGAGATATTCCGACTTGAGTTTGGAATTCATATCTTAAGTTTGAGGAATTATAGGAGATCGAATCTATCTATCTCTGTGTTATTTTCGTGCCTGCGAATTTCGAGGACGAAATTCTTTTAAGGGGGGAAGTCTGTAACGACCCCAGATTTTAATTTAATTTAAATTGATAATTTATTGAATTTTTGAATTAAAATTGTAAAATTAATGGTTTGAATTTATAAAATAATATAAGACAATAAATATTAAAGTAAGATAACAATAAATATTTAAACTAGAACTAGAAAAATAATATGAGATAAATTTTAATAAAAATAGGAAGTAGAACATTTGCTAAATTCTAACAACATAATAAAATAGAAATTTATTTATATTACAAAACAAGAAGATTTAAAGAAAATAAAATACATTTAAATATGAAAAGAATGTAGACGAAAATAAAACAAACAAATAAGATACAAAGGACTAAAACAAAAATATGTTTTCATGAACACTTAAACAAACATATATGCAAAAGCTTGTGAAAGAAAATAAAGTAAAGAAAATAGATTTGTACAAGCCTAATTGATATCTCTAGTACACTACCTTATATATATATCAGCCGAAATCAAGTTAAGCTTGCAAAAGAAGAACAAAGTTAAAATAAAATATGTTGTATAAAATATGTAAGTATGTAGACAAAGAAGTACATATGCATTTAATGATTACATCTCTAGCATAACTAAAGTCAGTTCGAACTATTCACAAAACAACATTATACATCACCTTGTACACTTCTTCTCTTTTATATATATCAACTTGTATAAAATAATATACCCTGTAAACTTCATTTCCATACACCTCCCTCTATACCAACTTTTCTTTCTATATATCACTCCTTATTTTAGCTCGTTCATCAAAATAAAGAGAACCAGAAATGAAAGATCAAAGCAAAAGGAAAAAAAATCAATTCAAGTTAAAAACCTGGCAACCAAATCAAACAACAATTTTTAATCTGCAACTTTATGTTTGAGTACATTCAAATCTGTGCAAGCAAGTTTAAAAATCAAAACAGAAAGTTCAAAAGTCTTCAACCTGGAAGCTTTAAACAAATCAAGCATGCAAGTTCCTGGCTAAGATTCTTCTTTGCTTCTCTGTTCAAAATCATCAAAATATGCTGCTCTGTTCCACTACAGGTGAGCAAACTCGACCTTTTTCTATCTTTTGATGTTGGGTCTGAATGTGAAATATGTGCTGATATTATGGTGTGAATATCATGCATGTGTGTATATTAAGATATATTTATGTTGAATACAATATATGTTTAAAAAGAAAAGAAAAAAACCTCTGTTCAATCAGTACAGGTTAATCCAGTTAAAAGAAGAAGCGAAAAAAAAACCCATATCTTTTTGAATAATGACATTTAGGTCGTGACGTATGAAATGAAGTTGTTCACAATAATGTAAGGTTAGTTTTAAAAATAATATGAGGTATAAAAATTTAGGAAATATTTTTGAAATTAAAAATTTACAGTAGATCAATATATTCATCAGAAAAATCGAATATGTTAACTTTAAAATCTGATTACACAGTCATGGTTGAATTTCAAAATGATGATTTTAGAGAGTTATTTCAAGATTTTCAGTTGCATGGTTGTCGAGATATTGTGGTATGAACAGAAATTGTAAATTCGTCAATTTTTGGTGATTGGAGTAACGATAAATCTCGTGATTGAAGGGGAAGCATATTTGGAGGTTAAAGATCATCAGAAAAATGATGGATGATTTTATAATTCGTTCTGGTAAGCAGATGAGGTTGAACTAGGGTTGTAGAGTGAAATTTTGTTAGGGTCAATTTCGAATTTAATTCATTGACGAGGATGCTTCGTGTTCAATCGGACCTGGGGGAGACTCGGCGTGGGTTGAAGACGAAGCCCTAGGTGGAATGGCGAAGTTGATGGTGGCATAGATCGTCGGCACGTGGTGGTTTTTCATATGGGGGGTGGTTCCAGATTTTGGGTTGGGTTACTCGATTTCATTCTCAAGTTCGATTCAGGTCTTTGAGAATTTGGGGAGTTAGGTGGGTCGAAGGTGATGTGCCGGTGGTCACAGGGTTGGTCGGCGGCGTTTGGTCCAGGTGTACACGTGCACCCAATTAGTTGTATCAGTAGTTGAGTTTGGGGAAGGAAGAGCAATGGCTTTGGGGTTGTTTACTTCAGCTTGGGCTTCGGCCCAATTGGCATGTGATGTGTAAATTTTGGTTCGAGGCGAGAATCTGGGCGCGTGGGTTTGTTTCCACAAATTACTGCTGTTGTAGCTTGAATGTGAAGAGAAAAAGAAAAAAAAACAGAGAGGAAGAGTAGAAGAAAGAAATACACAGTAGAAGGAGGACTCGGGGAATAGGAGAGGGAACTCGAGTGAAACTTGGGTAATATCAGGCTTGTTTAAAACAAGGTTAAGCCCAACAAAATTTTAAAGTTAATAAGGTTAAATAAATTTCAGCGTTAACAAAGTAATTAATGTTCGACTATTTTAAATTAAGAATTTATTTCAAAGTTTAATAAATACGTCAGGATGTTTTAAATCTCAATTAATATTTTAATTAAGTAGTTAACTTTAGTTAAGTGTTAAAGTTAATTAGCATTGAAGTTTCAATTTAGTGACGATTTGATTTCAAAGTTTAAAGAAATTTTCTTTTAAAATGATAATTAAGATAAATTTTTGTTATAAATTAATTGTTCTAAAAATTATTAAGAATGATTTATTTGTAATGGTATGTAAAGATTGGTTAATTAAATTTATAATTGTAGTTAATTAAGGGTTTATCACTTTGTGACTAATTAATTGGTATATTAAAATTTTAGTGTCTAATTTATTTGTAATTAATAATTGTTGATGATAATTAACTTCAAGATGGTAAACTTAAAAGTAAAGACTTTTAATGAATAGTTAGTGATTAATTAAAGGAAAATTGAATAACTAAAGGTTAATTATTCAATAAATTTAAAGATGATTTAATTTGATTAAGGGATGACTTAAAGATCTTTAATCAAATGAATTGAAATCGATTAATGATAATTAACCATGATTGATGACTTACCTGATTTAAATTAATCAGATAATTAATTGAGCTTACATATGGATGTTTGAATTCTATTGATCGTTGAATTGTTTGATATCCCTGATGTTGATTCTTTGTGATACATCCTGATTTATGTGGTGATTTGTAATTTACTATCTGTGACATATATATTTGTGATCTGTATATAACAGATAAGCGTTATAGTTTATATCGCTTATCAATTATATTCCTGTATTCTGATCTGTGATAATTGTATGATGTTGCACTACTGTGTATAACCCCTGGACTACACTTATACACACACACCAATATGGATTTCACGAGGAAATCGATTAAGTCACAGATTTTTGAAATAGTTTTAAATTTGAATATTTCAATTCAACTGTTTTTGAAATTGAAATTTTAATTTCAATTGATTTTGAAATTAGAAATTTGGGTTTAAAGTGAAAAACTTTTGAAATGGGATTTCAATGATAAAAGTTATTTTGAATAACTTAATTAAGTTTTGGAAATTTAAATAATTTGATTTAAATTTAAATTCAAGTTTGAAATTGAATTCTATGATTCGAAACTAGGAATTTAAGATGCTGTATAAGTTATATGAATTTAAACCACTTTTAAAAGTATTATTTGAGAATTTGGATTTTATCCAAGGATTTCAACTCGTATAACTGAATCAGATTTCCAAAATGGAAACTGTTGTTTTCAAATGATAAACACTTTTAGATAAGAACTGAGATTCCAGTTAATTAGGGGAATTTCAAGATTGAATAGAGATATGATTTTCCTAAGTTATGAATGAATTCTTTTTGAAAGCTATGAATTAAATCTTTTTATTTTTAACAGATTTAAATTGATGATTTGTTTAAATCAAATTGAAATGAAATTGTTTTGAAGGTTATAAGTTAAATCTTTGATTTAAAGATTTAATGAGTTAATCAAATTGAAATGAAAATTGATTTGGAAAATCTGTGAATGAATCTTTTGTTTAAAAGATTAAAACGTGAAAATTGTTTAAACCGTTAAAGGTTGTGAAAATGAATCTTTTTGTTTAAAGATTGAAAATGGTAATTTGTTAAGCCATTTGAAAGAAAAGTTTTGGATTATTAAGTTGTGACTTAATTGAAATTCCTTATCCATATGTTTTAAATACTGCGCTCACTATTCGGTTTAGCCGGGAGAGGACCTTTGGGTCATATATCCCATTCCGAATATGTGATATGTCGTTATGGATAGCATTTGAAGATCGGTGGTGAAGACCGGATATTTTCGAAAACGTAAGGACAACTCGTCGAATGTCTTTGCATCGAATGGTCCCCGGTATAGAGACTCCATATGTGATGGGGAGTCCGAACGTGATTAGTGAATATCCGGATTGCAAGGACTTCTTTGGAAGTGCCTTCGGTTCTGTTCGAGCCCGGAACAGACTTGTATGGATAGTATGTCTGACATTACAAATTGAGATATAAAGCCGATTTATTTCAAATATATTTCTGTTGGTGGCGGAGAATTTATTCTCTTAGCTTAACACCCTTCTCTGAGACGTACGAGCTCAGAGGTTATGTAGTTGAAGGTTATCAGCAATATATTCCCAATTTGGTAATGTGACATGTTGAGTGTTGCTGTGAAATGATCATTGTGTTGATCATTTGTGATAGGATCATTTGTTTGATCGTCTATCTTGGTGATCATTTCTATGATCATTTGTTGACCCAAAGCATGACTTTGTATAAAGCGTGGCTTTGTGGACGTGACTTCGTCGAGCCTCACAAACCGGTAATGGTCGAAACAGGAATTGTGCGGCAAGGTTTTCAGGGATAGCTTCCCTAGGGTATGACCATTCCTTCTAGAAAAGGGTAGTATCATGGTATGGAGCTCAGATACTTACTCATGTTGAAACACTTGATTTATCATTGTGTGTTGTTGGTTAGAGAGCTCTCGTTTAAAGGTCCCAAAGGACCGGGGGTGGTATATCTGAGGGTTTGTAATATCCCTTGGGAAAAGGGGTTCCCGGCCTTGTTTGGCAGAGATCCAGTTGGGTTCTCGGGGCATCCTTCCAGAGGCGTTTCCATGTGGCAATGGGAAGTTCCTTGGCCTGACCGTTTGTTGGAAATCCATTCTTCAAATACGTACCTTGTACTGTTTTAGTTGTAGAACCTATCATTCACTTATGGTGGCGCCCCACTGTTTGGATGGTAGCTATAGTAGGCATAGTTCGAAATGTCTATGTTGGCTAAGATTTATATCTTTACTTTCGAAATGATTTTTACTACACTATGCACTAGTAATAATATCAAATGTTCTTTTAATGCGTATCAAGCATTTTTGACTATCATAAGGAGAAATCTCCTCCGATTCTGCGTTTGCATTGTGTGTGTGTGCGGGAGGCCTTATGGTAGTCTCATTTTTAAAAGCATTGCAAATTGACTTTAAAAATATTCCTCTATTTTGATTTTGAATAAAAGATAAACTGTTTTTGTTGTTCACACCAGTCCCACGACTGATCCGGTGTTTATTGTTTCTTTCCTAAACTCTGGATGCTCAAAATTTTTCTACACGAGCAGTTTAGAGTTGGGTTTTTCAGATAGTCAGGTCTAGTAGATTATCTAGAGTTAGTTCAGTCTTTGGACCACACAAGTCTTGCCCAGCTTGGCGCATCGTTATTGGGAGTTCGAGCTATTGCTGGATTGGTTCTTGGAGATGGAGTTGCAGTTCTCGGAGTTCTCTTTTGAAGACTATCTTAGAGTTATATTGTTCCGCTGCTAGATGTCATCTATTTTCTTTTCCGCTGCTATTTTATTGTATCTTATCTCTGATGTATATTGATATCTATTGGATCATCTATTGTATCAGATATTGTATCAAAGCTGTATATCAATGTATTATTCTTTTATTCCGCTGTGTTATTTACTTAATGTTGTTATAAGCTCCGGCGAATCGGATTTGAACGGTCGAATCTATGGCTTTCGAATACGATTTGAAGTATGAATGTCGATTTTCGAGCGAGCAAAATGCGAGTCGTTACATTTGGTATCGGAGCTAAGGTTGAACTTTAGCTCAGGAGTGTAACACATTAAGTAGCTCATTAGAGATGGGATGAAGTATCCTAGAATGAGTATATCCCTAAGATATCTGTTTGAAAGTCTCAGTAAATTCTCTTACTATCCACCGATAGTAAGTATGAGTGCAAGAAGAGAACACGATAGGGGACAGGGGAGTATCACTATAAATGATCAATACCCTGTAACAGTGGAAATAATCTTTCTCTATCAATCTCTTTCGATTCATCTTTCCAAATTCTTTTGATTTGCCTTGTGGCAGTTGCAAGAAGAAGTTTCGATGCAGTGATGCCCTACGAATCGTTGTAGAAAATCCTTACTTCGTATTTTCATCGGTTTCTTATCATTTTTTGATTTAAACCTTAATGAATATGAATTGGAAATTCTGTATAAATGGGAAATTTGAAATTGAAAATTTAAATAAATTAGAAATTTTAAATTGAGTTAAAATTGATTAATGGAATATGAAGGATAAATTTGAATAGTATCGATAAAACGATTTTGTTTAAAACTAAATTTGAAATTCTATTATAATTTCTCGTGAATACCAAAAGTCCGAAGAGGGACGAATTAGTATATATTCTGAGATATTCCGACTTGAGTTTGGAATTCATATCTTAAGTTTGAGGAATTATAGGAGATCGAATCTATCTATCTCTGTGTTATTTTCGTGCCTGCGAATTTCGAGGACGAAATTCTTTTAAGGGGGGAAGTCTGTAACGACCCCAGATTTTAATTTAATTTAAATTGATAATTTATTGAATTTTTGAATTAAAATTGTAAAATTAATGGTTTGAATTTATAAAATAATATAGGACAATAAATATTAAAGTAAGATAACAATAAATATTTAAACTAGAACTAGAAAAATAATATGAGATAAATTTTAATAAAAATAGGAAGTAGAACATTTGCTAAATTCTAACAACATAATAAAATAGAAATTTATTTATATTACAAAACAAGAAGATTTAAAGAAAATAAAATACATTTAAATATGAAAAGAATGTAGACGAAAATAAAACAAACAAATAAGATACAAAGGACTAAAACAAAAATATGTTTTCATGAACACTTAAACAAACATATATGCAAAAGCTTGTGAAAGAAAATAAAGTAAAGAAAATAGATTTGTACAAGCCTAATTGATATCTCTAGTACACTACCTTATATATATATCAGCCGAAATCAAGTTAAGCTTGCAAAAGAAGAACAAAGTTAAAATAAAATATGTTGTATAAAATATGTAAGTATGTAGACAAAGAAGTACATATGCATTTAATGATTACATCTCTAGCATAACTAAAGTCAGTTCGAACTATTCACAAAACAACATTATACATCACCTTGTACACTTCTTCTCTTTTATATATATCAACTTGTATAAAATAATATACCCTGTAAACTTCATTTCCATACACCTCCCTCTATACCAACTTTTCTTTCTATATATCACTCCTTATTTTAGCTCGTTCATCAAAATAAAGAGAACCAGAAATGAAAGATCAAAGCAAAAGGAAAAAAAATCAATTCAAGTTAAAAACCTGGCAACCAAATCAAACAACAATTTTTAATCTGCAACTTTATGTTTGAGTACATTCAAATCTGTGCAAGCAAGTTTAAAAATCAAAACAGAAAGTTCAAAAGTCTTCAACCTGGAAGCTTTAAACAAATCAAGCATGCAAGTTCCTGGCTAAGATTCTTCTTTGCTTCTCTGTTCAAAATCATCAAAATATGCTGCTCTGTTCCACTACAGGTGAGCAAACTCGACCTTTTTCTATCTTTTGATGTTGGGTCTGAATGTGAAATATGTGCTGATATTATGGTGTGAATATCATGCATGTGTGTATATTAAGATATATTTATGTTGAATACAATATATGTTTAAAAAGAAAAGAAAAAAACCTCTGTTCAATCAGTACAGGTTAATCCAGTTAAAAGAAGAAGCGAAAAAAAAACCCATATCTTTTTGAATAATGACATTTAGGTCGTGACGTATGAAATGAAGTTGTTCACAATAATGTAAGGTTAGTTTTAAAAATAATATGAGGTATAAAAATTTAGGAAATATTTTTGAAATTAAAAATTTACAGTAGATCAATATATTCATCAGAAAAATCGAATATGTTAACTTTAAAATCTGATTACACAGTCATGGTTGAATTTCAAAATGATGATTTTAGAGAGTTATTTCAAGATTTTCAGTTGCATGGTTGTCGAGATATTGTGGTATGAACAGAAATTGTAAATTCGTCAATTTTTGGTGATTGGAGTAACGATAAATCTCGTGATTGAAGGGGAAGCATATTTTGGAGGTTAAAGATCATCAGAAAAATGATGGATGATTTTATAATTCGTTGTGGGAAGCAGATGAGGTTGAACTAGGGTTTTAGAGTGAAATTTTGTTAGGGTCAGTTTCGAATTTAATTCATTGACGAGGATGCTTCGTGTTCAATCGGACCTGGGGGAGACTCGGCGTGGGTTGAAGACGAAGCCCTAGGTGGAATGGCGAAGTTGATGGTGGCATAGATCGTCGGCACGTGGTGGTTTTTCAGATGGGGGGTGGTTCCAGATTTTGGGTTGGGTTACTCGATTTCATTCTCGAGTTCGATTCAGGTCTTTGAGAATTTGGGGGAGTTAGGTGGGTCGAAGGTGATGTGCCGGTGGTCACAGGGTTGGTCGGCGGCGTTTGGTCCAGGTGTACACGTGCACCCAATTAGTTGTATCAGTAGTTGAGTTTGGGGAAGGAAGAGCAATGGCTTTGGGGTTGTTTACTTCAGCTTGGGCTTCGGCCCAATTGGCATGTGATGTGTAAATTTTGGTTCGAGGCGAGAATCTGGGCGCGTGGGTTTGTTTCCACAAATTACTGCTGTTGTAGCTTGAATTTGAAGAGAAAAAGAAAAAAAACAGAGAGGAAGAGTAGAAGAAAGAAATACACAGTAGAAGGAGGACTCGGGGAATAGGAGAGGGAACTCGAGTGAAACTTGGGTAATATCAGGCTTGTTTAAAACAAGGTTAAGCCCAACAAAATTTTAAAGTTAATAAGGTTAAATAAATTTCAGCGTTAACAAAGTAATTAATGTTCGACTATTTTAAATTAAGAATTTATTTCAAAGTTTAATAAATACGTCAGGATGTTTTAAATCTCAATTAGTATTTTAATTAAGTAGTTAACTTTAGTTAAGTGTTAAAGTTAATTAGCATTGAAGTTTCAATTTAGTGACGATTTGATTTCAAAGTTTAAAGAAATTTTCTTTTAAAATGATAATTAAGATAAATTTTTGTTATAAATTAATTGTTCTAAAAATTATTAAGAATGATTTATTTGTAATGGTATGTAAAGATTGGTTAATTAAATTTATAATTGTAGTTAATTAAGGGTTTATCACTTTGTAACTAATTAATTGGTAAATTAAAATTTTAGTGTCTAATTTATTTGTAATTAATAATTGTTGATGATAATTAACTTCAAGATGGTAAACTTAAAAGTAAAGACTTTTAATGAATAGTTAGTGATTAATTAAAGGAAAATTGAATAACTAAAGGTTAATTATTCAATAAATTTAAAGATGATTTAATTTGATTAAGGGATGACTTAAAGATCTTTAATCAAATGAATTGAAATCGATTAATGATAATTAACCATGATTGATGACTTACCTGATTTAAATTAATCAGATAATTAATTGAGCTTACATATGGATGTTTGAATTCTATTGATCGTTGAATTGTTTGATATCCCTGATGTTGATTCTTTGTGATACATCCTGATTTATGTGGTGATTTGTAATTTACTATCTGTGACATATATATTTGTGATCTGTATATAACAGATAAGCGTTATAGTTTATATCGCTTATCAATTATATTCCTGTATTCTGATCTGTGATAATTGTATGATGTTGCACTACTGTGTATAACTCGTGGACTACACTTATACACACACACCAATATGGATTTCACGAGGAAATCGATTAAGTCACAGATTTTTGAAATAGTTTTAAATTTGAATATTTCAATTCAACTGTTTTTGAAATTGAAATTTTAATTTCAATTGATTTTGAAATTAGAAATTTGGGTTTAAAGTGAAAAACTTTTGAAATGGGATTTCAATGATAAAAGTTATTTTGAATAACTTAATTAAGTTTTGGAAATTTAAATAATTTGATTTAAATTTAAATTCAAGTTTGAAATTGAATTCTATGATTCGAAACTAGGAATTTAAGATGCTGTATAAGTTATATGAATTTAAACCACTTTTAAAAGTATTATTTGAGAATTTGGATTTTATCCAAGGATTTCAACTCGTATAACTGAATCAGATTTCCAAAATGGAAACTGTTGTTTTCAAATGATAAACACTTTTAGATAAGAACTGAGATTCCAGTTAATTAGGGGAATTTCAAGATTGAATAGAGATATGATTTTCCTAAGTTATGAATGAATTCTTTTTGAAAGCTATGAATTAAATCTGTTTATTTTTAACAGATTTAAATTGATGATTTGTTTAAATCAAATTGAAATGAAATTGTTTTGAAGGCTATAAGTTAAATCTTTGATTTAAAGATTTAACGAGTTAATCAAATTGAAATGAAAATTGATTTGGAAAATCTGTGAATGAATCTTTTGTTTAAAGATTAAAACGTGAAAATTGTTTAAACCGTTAAAGGTTGTGAAAATGAATCTTTTTGTTTAAAGATTGAAAATGGTAATTTGTTAAGCCATTTGAAAGAAAAGTTTTGGATTATTAAGTTGTGACTTAATTGAAATTCCTTATCCATATGTTTTAAATACTGCGCTCACTATTCGGTTTAGCCGGGAGAGGACCTTTGGGTCATATATCCCATTCCGAATATGTGATATGTCGTTATGGATAGCATTTGAAGACCAGTGGTGAAGACCGGATATTTTCGAAAACGTAAGGACAACTCGTCGAATGTCTTTGCATCGAATGGTCCCCGGTATAGAGACTCCATATGTGATGGGGAGTCCGAACGTGATTAGTGAATATCCGGATTGCAAGGACTTCTTTGGAAGTGCCTTCGGTTCTGTTCGAGCCCGGAACAGACTTGTATGGATAGTATGTCTGACATTACAAATTGAGATATAAAGCTGATTTCTTTCAAATATATTTCTGTTGGTGGCGGAGAATTTATTCTCTTAGCTTAACACCCTTCTCTGAGACGTACGAGCTCAGAGGTTATGTAGTTGAAGGTTATCAGCAATATATTCCCAATTTGGTAATGTGACATGTTGAGTGTTGCTGTGAAATGATCATTGTGTTGATCATTTGTGATAGGATCATTTGTTTGATCGTCTATCTTGGTGATCATTTCTATGATCATTTGTTGACCCAAAGCATGACTTTGTATAAAGCGTGGCTTTGTGGACGTGACTTCGTCGAGCCTCACAAACCGGTAATGGTCGAAACAGGAATTGTGCGGCAAGGTTTTCAGGGATAGCTTCCCTAGGGTATGACCATTCCTTCTAGAAAAGGGTAGTATCATGGTATGGAGCTCAGATACTTACTCATGTTGAAACACTTGATTTATCATTGTGTGATGTTGGTTAGAGAGCTCTCGTTTAAAGGTCCCAAAGGACCGGGGGTGGTATATCTGAGGGTTTGTAATATCCCTTGGGAAAAGGGGTTCCCGGCCTTGTTTGGCAGAGATCCAGTTGGGTTCTCGGGGCGTCCTTCCAGAGGCGTTTCCATGTGGCAATGGGAAGTTCCTTGGCCTGACCATTTGTTGGAAATCCATTCTTCAAATACGTACCTTGTACTGTTTTAGTTGTAGAACCTATCATTCACTTATGGTGGCGCCCCACTGTTTGGATGGTAGCTATAGTAGGCATAGTTCGAAATGTCTATGTTGGCTAAGATTTATATCTTTACTTTCGAAATGATTTTTACTACACTATGCACTAGTAATAATATCAAATGTTCTTTTAATGCGTATCAAGCATCTTTGACTATCATAAGGAGAAATCTCCTCCGATTCTGCGTTTGCATTATGTGTGTGTGCGGGAGGCCTTATGGTAGTCTCATTTTTAAAAGCATTGCAAATTGACTTTAAAAATATTCCTCTATTTTGATTTTGAATAAAAGATAAACTGTTTTTGTTGATCACACCAGTCCCACGACTGATCCGGAGTTTATTGTTTCTTTCCTAAACTCTGGATGCTCAAATTTTTTCTACACGAGCAGTTTAGAGTTGGGTTTTTCAGATAGTCAGGTCTAGTAGATTATCTAGAGTTAGTTCAGTCTTTGGACCACACAAGTCTTGCCCAGCTTGGCGCATCGTTATTGGGAGTTCGAGCTATTGCTGGATTGGTTCTTGGAGATGGAGTTGCAGTTCTCGGAGTTCTCTTTTGAAGACTATCTTAGAGTTATATTGTTCCGCTGCTAGATGTCATCTATTTTCTTTTCCGCTGCTATTTATTGTATCTTATCTCTGATGTATATTGATATCTATTGGATCATCTATTGTATCAGATATTGTATCAAAGCTATATATCAATGTATTATTCTTTTATTCCGCTGTGTTATTTACTTAATGTTGTTATAAGCTCCGGCGAATCGGATTTGAACGGTCGAATCTATGGCTTTCGAATACGATTTGAAGTATGAATGTCGATTTTCGAGCGGGCAAAATGCGAGTCGTTACAACGAGTGTTGTCTCGTGAGGTTTTTCAGCTAATATTACCCACAAAATCAAAACGCGAAATATAAAATTCCTAAATGCAAGATTTATTTACAAAGAGATGAATGCAAGTTTTTGAAAATATTTACAAACGAATAATTTACTTTTAAATTGACACGAATAAGTTAAATATAAGTTTTGGTTATTATCGAGAAATTTAAGTCCTTTTACTTGTCAAAATTTCCTACAAAAATTAAGTTATCATCACAATTTGACTCTAGTTTGGCCACTTGTTTCAATTGATAACAAATGCAACTATGAAGTGGATCCTTAGTTGAATTTCAAAATTTTCATAGTGGTATTTTCATTTCTTTTGAATAACAAGTCAAATCAAGTATGCGGAAATAGCGCTTGGATTTTAATTGCTTACTCTCTCTTTATTTGAAAATTTACCGACATTAAGAAGATTTACATATGCCTAACTCGGATAAACTGAGGCCAGATATACCGCCCATGCACTGCCTTGCGGGCTTACGTAAGGGGAATACAGAGCATGACAAGTGTACGCATAAGTATGTAGGCTTATCGACTATATATGTTATTAATGAAAGAATTTATATATATATATACACACCTAACTCAGATAAACTGAGGCCAGATATATCGAACATGCACTGTCTTTCGGTCTTGTATAAAAAGGGCACAGAGCATGGCGAGTGCAGTGCATACACTTACGTATGAACACATGACTCCAGCTGTTTCTTATTTTCACAAAAACCTTTTTTTTAACAGAGAGTTTTGCAAAATAATCTTAGCACCATTTAACTTAAAAGATCAAAAACGTTATATCCTTTACTTTAAATCAACTACTCTTTTGAAAAAAGATTTCAATTAGGATATACTTCATAATTAACACCCATGAACCTTCCTATATACTAGTTAAACCATCGTCACTTGTAATCAAACTTTATTTTTATGTTAAGGCAAATAAATTTTCTAAAATCTCAATTTAATAACCAAAATCCTGTACTTATCCTATAGTGTTTCTTTAAAAGTAAATCAGTCTGCCAAAAAGAATTTTTTTAGTTTTGAGTTTTGAAAAGAAAACGCAAAAAAAACCGTGAAAAATCGAAAATGAAGATGAGACACCCCCACACACTTGATTTTGACTGTGTCCTCATAGTTGACCTACGTGAAAGAAGAAAAATAAATAAAAATAAAAATAAAAATATCACCTATATCTACATGAAAATGAAATGATTATTTTTTATACGACATCAGAAAGTAAACCATTAAAGAGTAAATGAAACGGTCTTCTAAAGACCAATTTATTTGTCTCGTCAAGTATGAGAGATGTAGCTTAAGCACAAAAAACCAAACCATAAAAGATTTCAAATTTGAATGTTGATTTGGAAAAACGAACGACGTTTTATTTAAATCGTATAAGTTGTTTTATTTTTGTTGATTTTTGTGGTAGGTAGAACAATTGGGTGAAGTTCATGTTTATTTTCAACAATACGAAAGTCATGCTTATCATTGAAAACTTCTTTAGAATTATTAATTTCAAAATCAAAATGGTGATTTAAATCTACCCCTTCATAATTCGACAAATCATCTTTGAAAAGTCCAAAAAATTTGTGTTCACTAAATTCGTCTTCCTTTGTTGGATTATCAAAAACTCATTTCATGTATTGATTTCAAAATCTAAAGTTGTTGTATTCAATTTTTCAAAATCGAAAAAAGAAAGACCGAATTTTAAATTTGGTTCCACTCTCTCAAAAGAATTGAAATCTAACTCAATTATCACATTTTCAACAAGTTCAATAAGATTGTCATTTTCAATTTCAAAAGTTGTTATTTGAAAATCGTCAATTTTGGTAAAAGGTGGATTATTACTTGACTCGCCACACACTGGGATTTGATTTTGTTTCTCACGTTGTTTCAAACAACAAATCCGTGCGATCTTTGTGAATTTCGTCCATTTTCTCAACAAAATCAAATTTATAATTATTAATTTGAGAATTTGCAATTTGAAATTGTTGAGAACAAAATTTATCAATTGCACCATAGTCGAGATTATTTCCATTGCCATAATCATTTAAAAAGTGATTCACATTTCCAATTTGACTTTGGAATTCATTTTGGAGTTCGAAATTGTATTGGCATGAGTTATAATCGAAATCATTTGAATTTTGAAGCAAATTCAAATTTTAATTATTTTGAAATCTGTGACATGAGTTATTGCACAGATTACTCAAATTATTTACCATTTGGTTTTGTTGTTCAAGTAATGACTAAATCTTTTCAATACTCTTTCAAGAGTTGAGGGTTGATCATCATTTTGAAAACTTTGTGGTTCAAAATTCAAATTGTTTGTACAATAGTTGTTATTAAAATATCCATAAGAGTTTGATATGAAATTATATGGATTATATCGATTTCCACAACTATTGTAAACTTCCGAGTAGGGAAATTTAGACATTTTCAAAATGTTTTTTTTATGTAAAGGAAAACTATTTACCAAAAGGAATTTAATTTTCAAATAATAAATTTGATTTTTGTTTTCTTTTCTTTTTTGAACTTTTTTTTTGTTTTTGAAAATATTATATAATTTTTTTGAATTTTTATTTCTCTAAAAATAAAATTAACAAATTATTTTTTTGGATTTTTGACTTTGATTGAAAATTTTCAAAGGAAAGGATTTAAAAACTAAGTTAAGGAAAATTTACAAAATTTATTTTTAGTTTTGGAATTTTGAATTTTTTTTAAATATGCATGCACTAATGTAACTACTTGAAAGTAAGAAGCTTAATTACAAATTTCTTGTCATTAGTAGCTCCTAACCCAAATTTGTATAATCACAGTCTTAATCTAACAAGATAGTTCTTAGCCAGGTAACGGGCAGGAGTTATGGGTGCACCATGAATCACTGTAGCAATGCAAACGAAGGTTTAAGTACCTACAGAGAAACAATCAATATATTATTTATGAACATCGTAATATTCTAACTGGTTATCGATCTACCATAGCCTAAACACCAAGAAAATAAATTGTCGAAAGAAGACAACTTGTCAAGATACAATTAAGCCCTAGGTGAGCTCGTGACTCCCTTAAGTCTGAAATCTAACTGTTATTATTAGTAAATTCTAAGATGAAATGCAATTTATGGGCCAAGAAAGAGGTGATGAAATCCCTTGCCTTATATGAATTTGGGTATTGCCCTTAGAAAAGAAAAAAAGTTGAGATGAATGCAAACGAAAATAAAATGATGCAACTATGAATGAGAATTGTTTTTTCTTTTTGATTTTTTTTTAAAATGCAAGAAAACAACAATGCAAAGCAAATAAAAATAAGGGATAAGAGCACGATACCAGAGCGTGCAGAATTATTAGAAAATTATTTGCAATTTATTTTTAAGCGGCAGATTTATTTAATTATTTATTAAGCAAGTAAGTAGGGCAAGCAGAGCGAACAAGCAAGCGATTCTTCATTTTAAATTCTGCTTTTGCAACTTGAAACTAAAAACTATATATATATATATATATATATATATTGTAACGACCCGTATTTTTAACACTTTAAAAATACGAATTAAAATTAAAAAAAAAAATTGATAGAGAAAAAAAAAAAAACCCGAAGGAAATAAAATTTTGTGTTGTTAAATGTGAATTACAAGTTAAAATACAAAACTGAATTCTGAAATAACTTATTTGTAAATGAAATATGGATGTTAACTTATAGTGAATATAGATAATGAATTGAATGTGATTGTAAACCAAATTGGTTATGATTGTAAACAAAGGATAAATAAAATGTTACATTTAATATTGAAGTTATAATATGGAAATCAACGTAAATGAATATAATTTAATATTATTGTGAATTTAAATAAGATGATTGCTGAAGAAAATGAAAGTAAATGAATTATAAACCATTGATAATAATGCATAAGTAAATGGTTGATTCATTAATGAAAGTGTAAATCGAAATAAAAGAATTCATTTGAAATTAAATAACTTGAATTTGAATTACAATATAATTGAACGCTGAATCTAATCTAATCTTTTATATTGGATCTATAATGGAAAACTGCCTTGTAAAAGATTGTTAATTACTGTGAAATTAAAAATAGGATTTGTGAACAATTGAAATTTGATTTAAAAGTTAATAATATAAAATTGGGAATTTTATATTGAAATTAAACAGTCGAATAATTTACTTTTCGAATATTGGATTTAATTAGGTAATTAAATCGATAATTTAATAAGTTAAATTTCAGAAATAATTGAAAATCGAGTTGAATATGATTGAAAATGATTTGTAAAATTTTATCTTATCATATTGGAGTTATAAGAATGTTATAGAAATTTTAAAATTAAATTTTGAGTTAATTTGTGAAAATTGAATATTTTAATATTTAATTATCGACTGTAAAATAGCTAATTTTTGAACAGTCTCAGAATTGAACGAAACAAGTTCCATTGGGTCCGTAATAGTTAGTTATTACCGGATTTCAATTTTCGTATCAATCGGAATTACGGTTTGACCATGGCAGCTCGAAACGCGTTGAAATTGTTTTAATATTATTTTGGCGGGTTAAAATAGTCATTTTTCAAACGATCTCGGATTTAGACGAAACCAGTTTCATTGGATCCGTAATGTGATATTATTGTAAGGTTTCAAATTTCAAGTCAAACGGATTTACCGTTTGTCCGGGACAAGCCACAACGCATAGAAATTCGTTTAATCGGTTTAATTTAAAATTGATCGTTTATTGCCGTAACTCACACATACGATCGAATTAGCTTTCGAAACCTATTCCATTGTGTCCGGAACGTGGGATAAACCCTAGAAACGCCGGTCACCGCGCGTAAATCGGAGTTCGAAAAATCGAGTGAATAGTGATTTTCGGTAAATTTCTATAAAAGGACCCCTTTATCATTTCATTTGCACTCAAGCCCTTGTCTTCAACAGCAGCCGGCCCTAATCTCAATGGCTGAAAATTTTCGAAACTTCTTCCCTTAATATCTCTCAATCCATCAGCAATTAGCAAAAGTCGTCAACTACAAAGTTGTAGAGCACGACGAGAGCTTCAAATCCATACGGAGATGATCGGAAACGGAGCTTCGAGTCAACGGGAAATCGAGATGGAAGTCGCTGCGTTTTTCACGCAAATCGAGGTGATGAGGGGAGCCGAGTTCATCCATCTCCTGGCCGTGGGTAGCTCTTGCATAGGCGCTTCTAACGTGGGTCTCCGATCAACTTCTCGTCGAGTGATGGTGGCGAATTCGTCGGTCAAAGGTTGGAAGAGGTGGGTTGTGTTGCTCACGTATAAACCTGGGAAGGTGGAAGAAATGAAGGCACGGCTCAGATCTGAAGTGTGGGAATGAGCGGCCAGATCTGAAGGTTGTAAAAGTATGAAAGAAAATAGCAAATTAATTATATTTAAATTCGTGTAACTTTGAAAATTCATATCTTTTTCATACGAGGTCGGAAACGCGCGAAACCAGTTGCGTTGGAATCGTATGGACGAGCTCTACGCTATGGAGTTGGATTGGTAGCATTTGGAGCTAGAGAAATTTTGAGTTAAATTGAACGCCGTTCGATTTGATTTAAAATCGTAAAATCAAGGTGAGTGTTTTTAACGCTCACAACGTACTAAATATCTTTATGTTAGTTAAATTTGATATTATGAAGTGTTATGAATTTTATTAGTCGTTGTTTGATAGAATTTAATTGTCATATAGATTGTCATTCGAGTTAACCGTTAAATTGACAGTTAAATTGAAGTTAAAATTGAATTGCAATTAAATTACCTGACTTTGATAACTATGAAACTGCCATGAATTGTATTGTTTATTGGATGATGTATTTTGATGGATGCTATTGGTTGATAATTGAGTGTTTGGATGTTTATTTGCTTATATAGATCCTGTTATGCATACATATGATACTGTGATTAAATTTAAGTAATATATGTTCATCCCTGACATTCAGTTGAAATAAATAATTACTTGGCCATAGGATAGAAAATTATATACGGACACCGAATTGGCTAAATTAATAATTTTAAAAATCATCGATTTGAAATTTATTTAATTGTTTTGATTTAAAGGTTATAAATAGAAATCAATTTATAAAAATCGAATTTATCGAAAATGTGAGTTGGAATGTTGAAATAAATTTTGGTTAAAGGGATTTTGTTAAATAATTTAAGTTGAGATTTTGAGGTTTGAAATTGGATATGATTGGATTTCGAAAATTAATTGTTTGAAGGTTTAACCTTAATTCGGGCTTTGAATATTACTAAGTAAAAGTGATATGAAAATGATATTTTGAAATCGAGCTTGGAATTGAACCATATTTGAAATTTGGATTTAAACTTGAAATATTGATGGAAAATTTGTTAAGTGTTATGAATCGATATTTTTGAGAAATCAAGCTCCAAATCGATAAAAATTGAAATTGAATAAATTGAAGTTGAATGAAAATTTAATTAATTTGAGTCAAAGTTGACATTGTTTTGAATTGAAATCGAAATTGAATCGGTAGAATGGAAATTGAAATTGATTTGAATTGGGAAGATGTAATTGAAATGGATTAGTTTTGAAGCTGTTTTATTTTGTTTTCCAAATTTCTCGGTTATATAAAACCATTTTTGAACACTTAAACTATTTTAATCTATTTTAAATCTACTTAACCCGATTTAAATTATTTTAAACTAATTTATCTATTTGAACTCCATTTTAAGATTTTAAGTATTTTTAACTATTTTAATTATTAAAAACTACTTTAAACTACTTAAAACTATTTTCTAAGATTCCAAACTGGTTAATAAGGTGAAATGTTTATGTTTAAATCTTGAATTTAAATATGAATTGAGTTAAATGAAGTTGCAATCTAAATGGAAATTCGAAATGATTTTGAAAACGAAATGAGATATTGAGACGAAAAATGATTTTTGAAAGGAACCTTATATTTTGAATGGCTATGTCGATATTTGAAATGGATTTGATTTTGAAGCAAACATGATATTTTAATATCAATTATGAATCGATTTGAAATGTAAAAGAGCCAACGGTGTAATAATACGTAGTTATTAAAGAGACCGGGATCGGATATGGACATACTCTCTGTCGATACCGAAAACCACTTTAATAACTATTATACGCGGAGTGTTGATCCAGAATGAAGTGGATGGTTTGGTGAACGCGTTGACTGAAGAAAGAGAACGATTATTGGATGACCCCTGACATGACTAAAACAGGAGCCGCGCCGGGCCATTGAGGTTCGCCACCTCTAGCGGACACACTTCTTCGATACCATATCTATTACATTTGTGATGCGATTTGGGTGCACCCCTTGATTTGGGAGTGTTGTTTCGCGGTGTTGGGGTAGCTGCTGGCTATGCCCAACATCAGTCCGGATCACGCAACTACTAGTATCCTAGTTGGTATTGCCTCATGTACCTTGTCATACTGATTATCCTATTCGCGACCACTACGTTTTGATTTGTACCTTGAGTATATGGATTGCCCTCTGGTGACTTCCGGTTTTGGGGAAACTACGGTCTTGTATATGCTTTTGGGAATATAAAAATGTGTTAAGGGGGATTATGGTAACGCCTTAACGCTATTTTGATACTTTATATTACTGATAGGCATTATTTACTTAGCGTATATTACTACATAGTAGATATTTTCACGGATCCTTGAGAGATGGAAAATCCCGTAACATCTCTTAAGTTATTGCACTCACGTTAACACTGGATAAGAGATGTCAAAACCCGTAAACATCTCCGACGCCGTTACACTCATATTTATTTACGATTGATTTCACTTTCATAAGGATATTTTAGTCCTGACTCGAGTGTTTTGTCTTTTCATTACGCTCGGGTCAGTCCTGAGTTTTCAGATTTTTGAGGATCTATTTCTGGAGGATGAAGACGAAGATTTGGTATATTATCTACTACTATTATATTCATTCCATTCCGCTGCATTGTTGTATGATATTTGCTGTGTATGTAACTCTGATAAATGTTGTATAATGATAATCAAATGTATTCATTTCAAATGTATTCATTTAATTAACAGCTTCATGAACTGTTATTTTATTATTATACTTTAGCCTTCCGCTGTGAGATTCTGTGTTGTTTCATTTCCTTTATTTCCCTTCCTTTTCTTTTCTTAATTACCCCAATAACTATCTGCCCTTTTAATGGTTTGGAATCGACATGTGTATTTGATCGTCGGTTTAAACTGTCCAAAAAGGCGGGTCGTTATAGTTGGTATCAGAGCTTTGGTTTAGCGATAAACCTTGGCTCTAGTGGGGAATAACTCATTGAAATAGAGATAAACTATATGAATGAGTTGAGTGTATATGAGAGAGCGTACTTGTTATTTGATATAAAATGGTTTTATATTGTGTTAATTTGTTCCGTTGAGTATTTATGAATTCTGGTCGATACTTGGGACGCCAAGGCGTCGATAGGAATTTCTAAATACTCGAATAGGACAAACCAACACAATATCGTTTTGGAATATATCTTTATATAAAAGAATTTTTCGAATATTTATTTATTTTGATTGAATTGATTGTTAGGAGGTGATAATATTAGATTATTATCGTTATTGTTTGATTAGTCAATATTTACAACAATTGATTAAATAACAATGGATTTAGGAAAATGAAATCTTGTAAACACAATTGATAATGAATATAAATGAATTTTAACTTGGATTTGGGAATTTAAATTCCGGTGTTTGAAATTGACTTACAAGAACTTGAAAATATAATATGAGTATTATATGATAGTATATTTGAGTTGAAATTGTTTTCGAAGGATTTTTTTTTTATGATAAGTGTTATATTCCCTTCTCTTGACGCTAGAAAATGATTTCGGTGATGAGTGCACGCATCATCGGCGTTTATTTTCGAGAGTCCGAGTGGGGGAGACCACTTACTAGCTTGTCTAAACCTTGTTTGATTCAAATTGAATTTTATTTTGTGTTCTCTATAGTATGATTTGATATATAAATTATATAAGTATATATTATTTCAAAACTTGATTTGAAATGAAACCGGGATTGGAATTCTTAAGTTCTTTAATAATTAATGATTTTTTTTTTTTTTTTTTTTTATAATTGTAATGAATTAATACTTAAATCATTAAGGAACTTCTGAATTGTGAAATGAGAAATAAACCTAAGAGCTAAGTGAAATATCAATTGAAGTAGAAATCCTCAGAATTAGGAAACTGTGAAGTTAAAAATAAAATTGAAACTGTAAAACTCACATAGTATTAAATTTCATTCTATAGCATAGATATAACTTACCAAAATATTTAAGAAGTTCAAAAATGTTATATGAATTGTTAATTGGATAATATACACGAATAAGTTTGAATAATGAAATATGCATTTAATTAATGGTTTGCAAATATAAATAAAATTGTTAGTAAATAATTGGAATTTAAATGACATTAAAGGTGATTCAAAATTATGATGAATATAAAATGGAAATACTATATGTGAATGTAAATGTAAAATTAAATTATAGTGAAATTTAGGTAATGACTAAAGAATTAATTAATTGAAAATTCAACTCTGAATAAAAAAAAAAAAAGAGTTGTATGTTGTTTAACTACATTCTATTTGCATAACTATAACTTACCAAATATTTTAAAAGTTTAAAGTGCTAATAAGGATAAGTAGAGGAATAATATACCAGTGAGAGAGTAAATAATAAAATGTGAAGATCTATTGATAGTTGTAAATATAAAAGAAATTTAAGCTGTAAAATGAATGATATATACAAGTGTATGAAAAAAAAAAGTTTAAAATTAATGAAATATAAAAATTTTAAATGGAAAATAATTAAATTTGAATATAACTAAATGTTAATAAACTTGGAAGTGTGTGAAATTAAAATTTGACTTGGATATGTATAATTGATTTTGTGTAGATTTTGGATGGATGTTAATGTTTGATATGCATTGGTTGTTAGATGGATGGTAATTGATTAAGTAGAATTCATTGGTGTTAATGGAATTAAATAAATGAAATAAAATTTTAAAATAATTAAATTCAAATTTGAAGCAAAGTGAAATAGATATGATTGAATTCAATTTAAATTGAAGCAAATTGACTTGAATTTAAAAATGTGAATGAAACAAACTAGAATAAATCGGGAAAAAAAAAATTGAATGTAAACATATTGCATGGATGAATAAGAAAATAAATGACTTTGTGGTTAAGATTGTTCTTTAGAAAATTTGAAGTTTTGATGGTTTGTACTTTGAAATAATAAAAGAAAATTTGAAAAAAAAAAAAAAAAAACCAAAATTGTCCAGTATATGCTGAAACGAAAACAACCATAACTTTTAAATGGCTTAACGGAATACGACGATCTCGGACTTTTCGGAAACCCTAGAAACTGTGCTACATCTTTTGTTTAGAATGTTTTGATAAATACCTTCATCCACTAGGCTTAAAACACCAATATTAGTCGCTGGCCTGGGCGAAGTAGAAATCTAAAGCACCTTAGTATTCTCACCATAACTTTTTACTGGTATATCGGATTTTGACGATCTTGCACTTTCTGGAAAGCTTAGAACCTAAGCTCCAACTTTTATTTTATAAGCTTTTCTTATTTCTGTCATTTAAGAGGTCGAAAATCTGAAATTACATTTCAGGCCTGCACTAATTGCTCGGGGCTGAAGCGTATCATTTTAGTAAAACGGCCGTAACTTTTGGACGGATGGTCCGAATTTGATAATTTTGGACGTTCCGGAAAGCCTGAAACGAATGCAACAACTTTTGTTTACATTCCATTGTCAAACTTTATCGTTTTGCTGACCAAAAAACTGAGATTCGTTGCTGTCCTGGAATTGGAATTTAAGTTTTGGAGCTAAACATGTTATATGTATGTTGTTTATGCTAAGTATATTGATCTATCTTTATATGCATGGTTCTAACTTGGTTATTGAGCATTTTAGTAGGTAGCAAAGGGGTTGCGCTTCGCTTGTGGAGCTCGCTTCTGCGCTAAAATGCAAAATGTAAGTTAAATTGCTAATAAACGCTTAATAAAAGGTATGTTCTCGGATTTCGGTTTATGTTTTGGTATATTATTGTGTTCCCCATGTTTTGGGATGCCTCATTCTTGTAATGAGATGTACATCATGCAATTTTTACCACTGTGAAATTTTTTCGGTCCTAGCCGCGCAAAGGAGGTGCTGCCGAAATTTTCCGTAAATCCGGGTGTTAGAAAATTTTTCAAGATTTAAATTTTTTTATAACTTGTTTTGATAACTAACTTTTAAAGTTAAAAGGCGTTTGGAATAACTTAGTAAAAGCGTAGTAATGACTTTATAAATGGAATTTCATTATTTTATAAGTAGATAATTTCGAATATAATACATCTAATGTTGAATTCTATACTTAGTTCTTTTCCCTTCTCCGTTCCTTTTCGAGGACGAAAAGTTTTAAGTGGGGGAGAATGTAACGACCCGTATTTTTAACACTTTAAAAATACGAATTAAAATTAAAAAAAAAAATTGATAGAGAAAAAAAAAAAAAACCCGAAGGAAATAAAATTTTGTGTTGTTAAATGTGAATTACAAGTTAAAATACAAAACTGAATTCTGAAATAACTTATTTGTAAATGAAATATGGATGTTAACTTATAGTGAATATAGATAATGAATTGAATGTGATTGTAAACCAAATTGGTTATGATTGTAAACAAAGGATAAATAAAATGTTACATTTAATATTGAAGTTATAATATGGAAATCAACGTAAATGAATATAATTTAATATTATTGTGAATTTAAATAAGATGATTGCTGAAGAAAATGAAAGTAAATGAATTATAAACCATTGATAATAATGCATAAGTAAATGGTTGATTCATTAATGAAAGTGTAAATCGAAATAAAAGAATTCATTTGAAATTAAATAACTTGAATTTGAATTACAATATAATTGAACGCTGAATCTAATCTAATCTTTTATATTGGATCTATAATGGAAAACTGCCTTGTAAAAGATTGTTAATTACTGTGAAATTAAAAATAGGATTTGTGAACAATTGAAATTTGATTTAAAAGTTAATAATATAAAATTGGGAATTTTATATTGAAATTAAACAGTCGAATAATTTACTTTTCGAATATTGGATTTAATTAGGTAATTAAATCGATAATTTAATAAGTTAAATTTCAGAAATAATTGAAAATCGAGTTGAATATGATTGAAAATGATTTGTAAAATTTTATCTTATCATATTGGAGTTATAAGAATGTTATAGAAATTTTAAAATTAAATTTTGAGTTAATTTGTGAAAATTGAATATTTTAATATTTAATTATCGACTGTAAAATAGCTAATTTTTGAACAGTCTCAGAATTGAACGAAACAAGTTCCATTGGGTCCGTAATAGTTAGTTATTACCGGATTTCAATTTTCGTATCAATCGGAATTACGGTTTGACCATGGCAGCTCGAAACGCGTTGAAATTGTTTTAATATTATTTTGGCGGGTTAAAATAGTCATTTTTCAAACGATCTCGGATTTAGACGAAACCAGTTTCATTGGATCCGTAATGTGATATTATTGTAAGGTTTCAAATTTCAAGTCAAACGGATTTACCGTTTGTCCGGGACAAGCCACAACGCATAGAAATTCGTTTAATCGGTTTAATTTAAAATTGATCGTTTATTGCCGTAACTCACACATACGATCGAATTAGCTTTCGAAACCTATTCCATTGTGTCCGGAACGTGGGATAAACCCTAGAAACGCCGGTCACCGCGCGTAAATCGGAGTTCGAAAAATCGAGTGAATAGTGATTTTCGGTAAATTTCTATAAAAGGACCCCTTTATCATTTCATTTGCACTCAAGCCCTTGTCTTCAACAGCAGCCGGCCCTAATCTCAATGGCTGAAAATTTTCGAAACTTCTTCCCTTAATATCTCTCAATCCATCAGCAATTAGCAAAAGTCGTCAACTACAAAGTTGTAGAGCACGACGAGAGCTTCAAATCCATACGGAGATGATCGGAAACGGAGCTTCGAGTCAACGGGAAATCGAGATGGAAGTCGCTGCGTTTTTCACGCAAATCGAGGTGATGAGGGGAGCCGAGTTCATCCATCTCCTGGCCGTGGGTAGCTCTTGCATAGGCGCTTCTAACGTGGGTCTCCGATCAACTTCTCGTCGAGTGATGGTGGCGAATTCGTCGGTCAAAGGTTGGAAGAGGTGGGTTGTGTTGCTCACGTATAAACCTGGGAAGGTGGAAGAAATGAAGGCACGGCTCAGATCTGAAGTGTGGGAATGAGCGGCCAGATCTGAAGGTTGTAAAAGTATGAAAGAAAATAGCAAATTAATTATATTTAAATTCGTGTAACTTTGAAAATTCATATCTTTTTCATACGAGGTCGGAAACGCGCGAAACCAGTTGCGTTGGAATCGTATGGACGAGCTCTACGCTATGGAGTTGGATTGGTAGCATTTGGAGCTAGAGAAATTTTGAGTTAAATTGAACGCCGTTCGATTTGATTTAAAATCGTAAAATCAAGGTGAGTGTTTTTAACGCTCACAACGTACTAAATATCTTTATGTTAGTTAAATTTGATATTATGAAGTGTTATGAATTTTATTAGTCGTTGTTTGATAGAATTTAATTGTCATATAGATTGTCATTCGAGTTAACCGTTAAATTGACAGTTAAATTGAAGTTAAAATTGAATTGCAATTAAATTACCTGACTTTGATAACTATGAAACTGCCATGAATTGTATTGTTTATTGGATGATGTATTTTGATGGATGCTATTGGTTGATAATTGAGTGTTTGGATGTTTATTTGCTTATATAGATCCTGTTATGCATACATATGATACTGTGATTAAATTTAAGTAATATATGTTCATCCCTGACATTCAGTTGAAATAAATAATTACTTGGCCATAGGATAGAAAATTATATACGGACACCGAATTGGCTAAATTAATAATTTTAAAAATCATCGATTTGAAATTTATTTAATTGTTTTGATTTAAAGGTTATAAATAGAAATCAATTTATAAAAATCGAATTTATCGAAAATGTGAGTTGGAATGTTGAAATAAATTTTGGTTAAAGGGATTTTGTTAAATAATTTAAGTTGAGATTTTGAGGTTTGAAATTGGATATGATTGGATTTCGAAAATTAATTGTTTGAAGGTTTAACCTTAATTCGGGCTTTGAATATTACTAAGTAAAAGTGATATGAAAATGATATTTTGAAATCGAGCTTGGAATTGAACCATATTTGAAATTTGGATTTAAACTTGAAATATTGATGGAAAATTTGTTAAGTGTTATGAATCGATATTTTTGAGAAATCAAGCTCCAAATCGATAAAAATTGAAATTGAATAAATTGAAGTTGAATGAAAATTTAATTAATTTGAGTCAAAGTTGACATTGTTTTGAATTGAAATCGAAATTGAATCGGTAGAATGGAAATTGAAATTGATTTGAATTGGGAAGATGTAATTGAAATGGATTAGTTTTGAAGCTGTTTTATTTTGTTTTCCAAATTTCTCGGTTATATAAAACCATTTTTGAACACTTAAACTATTTTAATCTATTTTAAATCTACTTAACCCGATTTAAATTATTTTAAACTAATTTATCTATTTGAACTCCATTTTAAGATTTTAAGTATTTTTAACTATTTTAATTATTAAAAACTACTTTAAACTACTTAAAACTATTTTCTAAGATTCCAAACTGGTTAATAAGGTGAAATGTTTATGTTTAAATCTTGAATTTAAATATGAATTGAGTTAAATGAAGTTGCAATCTAAATGGAAATTCGAAATGATTTTGAAAACGAAATGAGATATTGAGACGAAAAATGATTTTTGAAAGGAACCTTATATTTTGAATGGCTATGTCGATATTTGAAATGGATTTGATTTTGAAGCAAACATGATATTTTAATATCAATTATGAATCGATTTGAAATGTAAAAGAGCCAACGGTGTAATAATACGTAGTTATTAAAGAGACCGGGATCGGATATGGACATACTCTCTGTCGATACCGAAAACCACTTTAATAACTATTATACGCGGAGTGTTGATCCAGAATGAAGTGGATGGTTTGGTGAACGCGTTGACTGAAGAAAGAGAACGATTATTGGATGACCCCTGACATGACTAAAACAGGAGCCGCGCCGGGCCATTGAGGTTCGCCACCTCTAGCGGACACACTTCTTCGATACCATATCTATTACATTTGTGATGCGATTTGGGTGCACCCCTTGATTTGGGAGTGTTGTTTCGCGGTGTTGGGGTAGCTGCTGGCTATGCCCAACATCAGTCCGGATCACGCAACTACTAGTATCCTAGTTGGTATTGCCTCATGTACCTTGTCATACTGATTATCCTATTCGCGACCACTACGTTTTGATTTGTACCTTGAGTATATGGATTGCCCTCTGGTGACTTCCGGTTTTGGGGAAACTACGGTCTTGTATATGCTTTTGGGAATATAAAAATGTGTTAAGGGGGATTATGGTAACGCCTTAACGCTATTTTGATACTTTATATTACTGATAGGCATTATTTACTTAGCGTATATTACTACATAGTAGATATTTTCACGGATCCTTGAGAGATGGAAAATCCCGTAACATCTCTTAAGTTATTGCACTCACGTTAACACTGGATAAGAGATGTCAAAACCCGTAAACATCTCCGACGCCGTTACACTCATATTTATTTACGATTGATTTCACTTTCATAAGGATATTTTAGTCCTGACTCGAGTGTTTTGTCTTTTCATTACGCTCGGGTCAGTCCTGAGTTTTCAGATTTTTGAGGATCTATTTCTGGAGGATGAAGACGAAGATTTGGTATATTATCTACTACTATTATATTCATTCCATTCCGCTGCATTGTTGTATGATATTTGCTGTGTATGTAACTCTGATAAATGTTGTATAATGATAATCAAATGTATTCATTTCAAATGTATTCATTTAATTAACAGCTTCATGAACTGTTATTTTATTATTATACTTTAGCCTTCCGCTGTGAGATTCTGTGTTGTTTCATTTCCTTTATTTCCCTTCCTTTTCTTTTCTTAATTACCCCAATAACTATCTGCCCTTTTAATGGTTTGGAATCGACATGTGTATTTGATCGTCGGTTTAAACTGTCCAAAAAGGCGGGTCGTTATATATATATATATATATAGAGAGTTATATATATAGTTATATAGTTATATATACATACATAGATGTGTGTGTATATCAAAGAAGAAACTAAAACAAATGAAAAACAAAACAAACTAAAACCAATTGAAAACAAAGAAAACTAAAAAAAAAAAATATACTAACCACTAATTAACCAATCCAAACAAAAAGCATTTTCATTTTTTTTTATACAACACACGAAACAAACACAAAACCCGACCCAGTTAAAACCGAGTCCCTAAACAAAAGATCAGAGAAAATAAAATTTCACGACCAAACGCAAAATCGACTACACGAAATGAAATTAAAGTTTGCCTCTTTCTCATGGATAACCAAATCGAATTCATGAAATGAAGGAAAACCTCAAACCGAAGTTTGCGGAATTGGTGATGGATTGGGTTGCGGTTTTGGGTGAAGTGGCAGAGGAGATTGAAGTGGTAGAGGAGATTTGTTGCAGTTATTTGCAGGCGATGTGTTGTCAGGTATTTGTGATGTTAAAGGTAGTAGCAGTGATTTTGATCGAAAGTTGATGGTTGATGGTAGCCAGACAACAGCAAAATGGTAGAGTGTGAGGAGTATGTTGACAGTGGTGATGAAGCACTGTGATGAAGAGGTTTAACGATATAAGGAGCAGTGGGTATAAGGAGATGTGGTCAGGTTAAGCGATATATTGCTGTACGTGTAAGTTGTCAATGTGAAGCACTGTGGCAGTGGTGGGTGTTGAGTTATAGAAGTTGTAGAGGATGGGGTATGTGGTTGCACTGGAGATGTGCACTGGTTTGACGTGAAGCACTGGTGGTCAGTAAGGAGTGAGGCATTCAGGTTGTAGAAGTTAAGTATTGCAGTGGCAAGGTTGGAGGATTTGAAGTATGGTGTTTTTGTGTCGCTGAGTATGTGATGAAAGAGGGGAGTATGTGATGTTTGGGTATTTGCAGTGTGATGGCAGCAGTTATGTAGGGGGATGGTGCAAATGGTGGTGAAGTGAAGTAAGGGGTTGTGACTGAGGAGATGCAGGGATGCAGAAGTGGTAAACTGTTGTGTTTGTTGTACTGCAGTAGCCTGGGGATGTTGCTTCTAATATGGGGTGGTTTAACAGTGACTGCATGCAGTGGTGGATAGGCAGAAATGATGATCTGTTAGGGATGGTTTGTATAGGCAGTTTGGTCTGTGAACAGTGTATGTTTTATGGAAGTGGGAGGATGGTAGTTGAAAGGATTAAGCAATTATGTGTTGTAAGGTGCTGCTGTTCAGGTTGTAGAAGTGATAGTCAGAGAATTGTAGTTGTATTGCACTTGTAAGTGGTTTTGATGTGAAGGCAGCTGAGGTGTTGTTATTACACAGTGAGGTGAAGGAGCTGCTGTGATGGGTTTGGTTGGCAGTGAGTGATGGTCAGCAGTTGAGAATCTATGTGTTGGAGGCAAGGAAAGAAGGGATTGTGTTGATTGCTGATAGTTATGATGACTGCAGGGGAGTGGTGTGGTGATTTCAAAGGAGAGGAAGTTAGATATTATGTATGTTTGCTGCAGTGAGGTGGGTTAGTGGGGAGAATTTGACGGGTAGTGTATTGGTTGCAGGCAGTTGTGTTTGTGGTGATGTTAGTGTCAAGGAGATGAGGAACAACAGGTAGGGTGTATGGCAGAGGGGACGTTGTCAGAGACAGTGCACAGTGCACAATTTTGGAGATGCAGTAATGGTTTTGGAGATGCACAGTGCACAGTATGGTCAGGTATGGTGCATGGCACTGGTGGTCAGGTATGTTGTTCGGTTTAGTTTGATGTGAAGAGGTGTTCAGTTTGTATTTGATGGTTTTGGAGATGCGATAATGGTTGATTTTGAAGTTGGAAGGTGGAAGTGATGAATGTTTTGATGGTGAAGGGTACGAAGTGCTGAGGTTCAAGAAATGTGGGATGGTGGCTGTCTAAGGCAGATGGGGCAGCAGTACTAAGATGAGACGGAGGTTTGGTAAATATGTGTCAAGGTTGTAGTTTGACACTGGTAAGGTTGGGAATGTATGGTGTGGTCGGGGTTGGTATTGTGCAATGAACTTATAAAAGAATTGTGATGTATGCAAGAATTTAATAAATTAAAAATTGTAATGTAGAAAAAAAAAATGAAATTGTTATAGAATAAAGAAAAATAGAAGCCATTGGAGAGAGACAAAAAATATATTATTCACTTCTGAGAATAGATATGTATTTACATTACATAGCATCATTTATATAAAGGCTACAGAGCAAAGGACTTAACCAATTCCACGATGTGGGACTAAACAAAAAATCCATAAAAGCATATTCACTTATATATTTACACATATTATAACACTCCCCCTTGAATATGCATCTTCAAAATCTTGAATGCTCCGATAATTTGAAATTTCCATTTCAAAACGTGTATGATGATTGCTCCCCCTCATTATTATCTTCCTTGCATTTATCGATTCAGTCGATATAGATATTGTATGTTGCCTCATTAAAAACCTCTATTAGAAAAACCCAGTGGGAAAAAATCTTGAACGAGGAAAAGAGTGCAACTTGTGAAATCATAAATATCATACTAAAAATGATATCCGGTATAAGAGTTTGATACTTCAGGATCAAAATAATGCCTCATTAAAATCTTACTAAGAAAAACTCAATGGGAAAAATCTTAGTGAAGGAAAAAGAGTACAATGACATATTTTATTTTCTTATTTCTTTAAATAAAGCTTGATACTTTTGGATCAAACTAATGCCTCATTAAAACTTTACTAAGTAAAACCCTATGAGAAAAATCTTAGTGAAGGAAAAAGAGTACAATATAGTATGTCATATTTCAATAATTTACTGCATCTGATAGAGTTTGATACTTCTGGATCAATTTAATACGTCAGTAAAAACCTTACAATGGAAAACCCGATAGGAAAACCTTAGTCAAAGATAAAAATATAATTTAACTTAAATAACATATTTGAGATGTTATTTCTTGAAAATACGTTTGATTCTTCTAGATCAAGATAATGCCTCATTAAAATCTTAATAAGAAAAACCCAGTGGGAAAAATCTTAAATAAGAAAAAAGAGTACATTATAGCTTATTTCAAATATTACTAGGGAGTTGATACTTCTGGATCAAGATAATGCCTCGTTAAAACCTTACTAGTAAAAACCCAGTGGGAAAAATCTTAGTTAAGAAAAAAGAGTGCATTATAAAATACTTATGAATTCTCCCCCTGATTTTAATTTTTCCTCTGAATTCATATTCGTCTTTCGATAACTTAAATTGGTTATAGATACTTCTGGATCCATAAATATGTATTTCATTCATAATACAATTTATTAATAGTTTTCTTTGATACAATCAAATTTTCTAATATTGTTTCTTCCAAATGTGGTTTGCATTTTATGCATTTGTATGCTATTTTTATGAAAAACACTTCATGTGCTTTCATTTTTATGATTCAAATTAGTTTTGCGCATTGCAACTATACATCTTTCATGAATATTAAAAATTTCATTACAACATTACTAGAAAGTAGGAAGTAATCTACTCATCTTGATGTATCAAGATTTTCATTACAACAATACTTAGAAGAAATTTGTAATCTACACTTCATGTCTTTGTCATTCTTTATAACTACAAAAGTTATATATATTCTTCGGAAGTTTGTATACTTTAATAAGTATTTGCATATCGCAACTATCACTTCAATGGATATTAAGAGTTTCATTACAATGATACATAAAAATAGGAAGTAATCTACTCATCATGAATTATATCAAGATTTTCATTACAGCAATACTTAAAAGCAGGTTGAAATTTACTCTCCTTGTTCTTTGCATTTTTTATTACAATGAAAGTTATTTATATTCTTCAGGAATTTGTATACTTTCATTATTTAATATGATTTAAACCATATTTATACCTTCGGGGTATATTAAACATTTCAAGTACTTTCGCTACTTTTCGGACTACATGTCCATATTTCTCTATTGGTAAAGGATTCATGATGGCCAGTCATGTTTTCCCTTAATCCAGGATCTTTAATCCATTTATAAATATAAGCGCTTTATTATTTATAAATTTATCATCGATGATTATTTCTTGTCAGTTTTAGACATGATTTATTGAGATCTCTTTAATTATGTTTTAGGTACCTAACCCACTTCTAGGGTTATTTGAGAATTATGTCATGGATCTCTTTCAGAGCATCCTTAAGTGTTGCTTCAAGAGCACTCACCTCCTTTATTTGCATCTTTATTACATACTCTAAAAATATTTTGAAGTGACTTTTGAACCATATTTCAGATGTGGTTTACAAACTTTGATCCTTCAGTGATTCAAATCTATATTGGAGAAATTCTATTAGGGATAATATTGATAATATTTTGCATCATTGTATATTTTAACAAATATTTAACACTGATGATCAAATGAACTTGTATCCCTTTATCCTCCCCCTCAATGTTGACAAACATTGAATAATTATCGTCTTTGGATTCTTATTTTGATCCATTATGATATTGCTACTAGAAAATACATCATACATATTATTAATAGGAGGATAATTCTTTTATAAGATGCATTCAATTGATATTGATTATTAGAGTTTATTCTCATTCATTGATCTAAGCAATTGGAGGAATTTACTTATTGTGTAGATCATTTGAATACATACATGACTTCAGGTCATTCAACATTTATGTTGATTGAATTTTAAATCACTAAATAATGTATATGCATAATCTATAAGATGAGCTTATAACAAACTTCAGGTTGTTAGCTAAATATTTACATATAAGGATGTATACGTGCGTCCACGTATCACATATATATTATAAAATTTTCATATTCTTTCTCATTTGAATTAGTGATTTCTAAAACAAACTATTACAAGGATCCAAACTATTAATTTCTATTTATAAATCAATGTCAATGCAAACCTGTCAAAACAACATGATAATTTTCAAAACATTTGGTTTGAAACCATATCGAACTTCTGGTTCGAATAAAATATACACACAACTTCAAGTTGTTAAGTTTATTCCTCAATTATATCTCAAATACCAGTTTTGAACCTAATTATGATTACTTATGAAGGAATAATTTTAATTGCGTATAGACATTTCTACACATCTCTATTGAGAGTTTTGTAAAAAAAATTACAACAAAAATAATGATAGTATCTTCTGGATACTTGGAATGTTACAGATACAGATTTCCTCAGGACCGTATCTATAGTTCTCAAATTTTTAGGATCTAATCTAAGCTAAATTAGGATCCTTTATAATCAAATTCCTATGCATTTATTTGGTTTAATAAAATTACCAAACATATAAGAAAATCTCTTCTAGAGATATGTTATCATTTCCTAATTTATTAGTCTCTTTTAGGGATATTTTATTATCACTACTTCTGCAGTGAATTTATCTCTTCTAGAGAAATATATGTACTATTGGAATGCCATATCAATGTACAATGTTTCTATTTGTAGAAATTACATAATTACTACCTTTAAAATAACATAAAACATCCCTACTAGAATTATTATTTTTGTTGTAACTATCTTTGAAATGACATATCAGACTTTAAATACAGTAACAAAATTAGATGCACCAAATGAAAGTAAGATGCGAAAGATAAAACCACTACTTCTGGAGTGTAACATTGGTATACAATATCATTTTTCTCTCGATAAATTATTTTTATTACTCAAAAATATTTATATCATTATTCCTTCGGGGAATATAGTATATCCTTTTCAGGAATTGCAATGTAACAAAAATAAAATTTCTATAACATCTCTTCTGGGATGTCAAATTTTGCAATATAAATATAAATAAATCTCTAAAACATCTTTTCAAGAGATTAATACACACACATCCAATGATATTTGATATATCATATAACATAATATCTTCAGGATAATTGGTTAATATAATATAAATATGAAGATATAAGGTAAGGTATAACTCATTTGGAGATTTTTGTAATCTCTTGAATGCAGCATTATTATCTCATATGATAATATATTATTTTCCTTTAACTTCTTCAAGAAGTACAACCTTATCATTTTACACAATTTCAGTAGAGCTTCGGGCTTCTAATTCATGAACTTCAAGTTCACTAATTTATTACGAACTTCGGTTCTTAAATTTTGTGTAAACTGCCCTTTTTTTTTTAGAAGCTTGTACATTTTGACAAACTAAAAAAAATACTGACAAGAATTCGAGCTTGTAAAGTTTGTCAGAAAATCTTTTCATAATTCCAGACTTCAGGCCTTGGACTTTGAGTTATACAACTTCTATTAAAATAAATCCTTTGCACAACTTCAAGTTGTTGTTAAACCTATTTTTTCCGTTACAATAGACATTACTTGTCAAAATAAATACATCAGATAGTAAATCATACGTCTATTCTTATCCCAAACACAAACATACAACGTCATTTAATTTACAATAATCAATGCATTTAATGCATTTATGACAATAAATGATTTAATTTATTACCATAACACTTGCAATTAATTCATTTGTGATAAACTACAATTAACCTTTATGTGGTTTAGGATATAACTATTGTCATAGCAAAATAATTTCATTATAAATATATGAACTAATTGAACAAACAGTACTCAAAGTAACACAATTTCATCTCAAATATAGGTTCAATATTACTCAATAATAAAATTAAAATAAATATCTTAAAGCGAAACTTTATTTCCCAATAATCAGAATTTCTAAATAAACAAAATTATCTCAGATCTATCCATATCATTCATAATCATAAATAACCATAAACCTCAGATCCAAATCATTATTTTTTTTCATAAGAAAACTAACTTCATAATTCTTTACCAAATATATCAAAACAAACATGTAAATCTTCAAATCAACACAAGTTATTTTAGAAATTTAGGAAATTAAGATTATTTCAGATCTATTGTATTTGATCTATTATATTTTACCTTTTGAAAAGCTATTGGATGCATGGAAGAAGGAAAAAAAATTAAGAAATAAACTTTCTATTAGAACAGCTTATTTTTAATTCAAAAGAAAGAGAGTATGAGAGTATATATATCTACGTATTTATTTGGTTTAGTAAAAGCACCAAATATATCAACAAATCTCTTCCGGAGACCTTTTTTTTAATATATTATTATCACTACTTCTGGAGTGAATAAGTTTCTATACATTTATTTGATTTAGTAGTTAATACCATTGGCAAATATTTTTAGAACTTCAGGTTCCAATTTTACTTTAAAAAAAAGTCTTTGTTTAGTACTTTAGATCCTAAATGGTACAACTTGATTTTCATTATCAAACTTCAGGTTTGATTGCAATTGAAATTTACCATAATCTGAATTAGATTTTCTAATAATTCAAAGCTTCACATCTCAAATTTATATATTTGAGTTTTGATATATAATCCTTTTTCTTTAGTTAGAACTTCTTACTGATTTATGAAAACTGCAGGTTCTCAGTTATTATTTCTTTTTCCTTTTTTTTTAAGGAAACATTGGAAGATATTAAGCTTATCATGTAAGCTTTTACTAATGTTTCCATTCACTTAATACGATCTTCTAGATACGTATTATATTTATATTTGTTTCTCTTAGAAACAATAAAATATTTCTTCTGGTAATATAAATCATATATCAAAATAATTTCCAAAGTCTTCATCCAAATCTAAATCAAATCAAAAGGTTTTCAAAATGAAAACCCCATTTACCAACCATGTTTGATTTCTCAAATCCATGTCCAAACTAAATACAATCAAATTCAAAAAAATTGCTTTAATCAACAATATCAAAATTTTGTCAAGTTCAAACTTGCATTCCAAAATAAATGAACTCAAAAGCATAAAAATAAGTATGATATTGAGATCTACAATATGATATTATCAGAAAAATAGCAACAACAAACAAATTAGATCTGAAATATAATAACCAGCAAAATAAGAATTAGATCTCAAAGTTTAGATCTATATAAGATATAAAATCATAAGACTAGCATAATAAAATCTAAAAAATAAGACAATAGATTTAGATCTGAAGAAGTAGATCTAGAATGGAATGAGATATATAAAAAAAATTGGAAGATTAGATCAATCATATTAGAAAAATAACTTACCGTTTTAAGATCTATAATTAGACCTGGAGAAGAATAGATTTGATTTCATAAATTATCATAATTGTAGATATGAAAAAAAAAACTTTTGTGGAGATCGTGCTGATAACGTGTTATAGAATAAAGAAAAATAGAAGCCATTGGAGAGAGACAAAAGATATATTATTCACTTCTGAGAATAGATATGTATTTACATTACATAGCCTCCTTTATATAAAGGCTTCAGAGCAAAGGACTTAACCAATTCCACGATGTGGGACTAAACAAAAAATCCATAAAAGCATATTCACTTATATATTTACATATATTATAACAGAAATGTATTTTTTTTTCAAATGAAATTGTGTGTGTGTACGTGTGTGTGTGTCTATATATACATATATACATATATGTATATGTGTGTGTATTAAATATGCAAATGCGAATGCAACTAGAAAAGCAACAAGCACACAAACAAATGGAAACAAAAATCACACAAACAGACAACATAAAACTTTTTTTTAAGATGCAAATTAACACATAAAACAAACACATCAAATGAAAATAATTCGAAGAGTAAAAAATCAAATCAAATTAATTCTCCAGCAATGGCACCAAAAACTTGTTGAATTGGCTAATTTTCTATCGGATTAGAAAACCACCGGAAAGTTGTAATAAAAATAACCGCAAGCGGACAGCGTAAAATTTTAGTATGTGGCGAGTATTGGTCGATCCGCGGGAAATTGAAGTGATTTAAATTCCACTCAATCAAATTAACCAAGAGCTTAAAGTTGTTTAAGCTAAAAATAGGTTAAAAAACAAGCAAAAGAAAGTGAATAAAAATATGAGAGTAGAGGGCAATTTAGAGTCAACATCCTTTTCATGATCACATAAATCAACATAATGAAATTATGATCTCTCTTTTTTGGTCATTACTGAATTTTGTTGATGTGTTTATCATTGTATGGTCTATCTGTGCGATTAACTAGCCCAACGTAAACCATCAAACTTTAACACACTTTCCAAATCACTTGTTAACTCTCATGAAAATGATAATGAAATCAAAAACAAAATCTATTCTAAGCATGATTTATTTACTATTTATTAATAATATAGACCATCAGATTTTGATTCTAAAATCTACTTCATTAACATAATCAAATGTGGATGAAGAGTTAATTTTTGTTTATGTTTGTTTAAGCATAGCCTATTGGATGTCACAAACATATGCTATCAAATTCAAAGTTAAATAACAAAATTATACCACATCAAAACTTTCATGAAGCATAAAGACAGATCAAAAATTAGCAAATATGTTGAATCTACATGATTAAGAGAGTCTCATTACTCCTAAATTGAAGGGGTTTAGCTTCTTATATTTGTTATCATTTTTACAAATGTAGATTGCAACATAAACATAAATAAGAGGAAAAAGAGAGCTAATTGAAATAAAATAAAAGCTATACTATTGGCATAAAATAAAGAGATCTACACTACTAACATAAAAGAAACAATAAAAAAAGAACATGTATTAAAATCGCATAAAGATAAATTACTTGAACAAAAGGCTAAGAAGTCATTAAAAAGAGAAAGAGGGTTTTTGTTTATATTTGTGGCTACCACTAGACTTACTACAAGGTGGTGCTAAAAGCTCATTATATGAAACATAAGGGGTATTTATACATGCCTAAAACCCTAATGCTTATTTTAAGGCACTACCCAAATTGCCCTTGAGGAACTATGACGACCAATTATGATTAGATTCAAATTAATCTTCCATTAAATGTGCATGTGCTTTCAATCTCCAATAACGTGTGCATTAGCTTCTAGTTGAGGATCATGGTAAGTCGGTAGGTGGGGTCCTCCTTGTTGCATGTATTGATTTATTTCCATTTTCATTTGTCTTCCTTCACTTGTGCATGCATGAATACATGAAGCCTCTTCTAATTTCTATTCAATTTTCCTACAAATAAAAATAAAATGTACAAATAAATATTCTCAAATTAATTCACACAAAAATGACCATTTTTCCTCTATATGAAGATGAATAAATGATGATTCGAAAATTATTTAAATTTCGGTTTAAACTTTTAAAAACAGCCAAGTATGCTCATTTATTAAATAAAAGTAGATTGAATATGGAAGTAAAAATATGCACATTTACATGCATATCAAGAGCTAACGATCATCGAAAGGCTTAATTCACCGATGAGACTACGTTTACAAGAATCCCATTGCATGTCAAGATTCCATCTTTGAGATATAACGGAACCACGGACCCTGATGATCACCTAATGACGGTTGAGAGCCAGTTAGACATGTATAATGCATCCGGTGCGATTCTATGCAGACTATTTCCTATGATGCTCCAAGGAGCAGCTGCTAAATTGTACTACAAGTAACGTGAGAAAACTATCTACTCTTGGAAGCAGTTCTCTTATGAATTTTCCGCCCAATTCTGTATCTATAAGGGTCCGACCATCGACCATACTATACTGGCAAACATAAGGCAAAGTCTAAGGGAGCTACTTGGAGACTACCTTAAAAGATTTAATGTGGAAGCACTAAAGGTCAAGGACATGAATAACAGGGATACGCTAATTGTAGTGCTTTCTGGATTGAAAGAGGACACGCCATTCTGGAAAAATCCTTACGTCCTTGGATATAAGGACCTTTAAGACTTCCACCAGAGCACTTTACTTTCAGGCCGACAAATTCGTTCGAATGGATGAAATGTAGCACGCTAGGAGAAAGCCACATCCTAAGAGAGAAGTGGGGAGAGCTAGCTTCGATCACGGTTATAAGAGGTCAAGTGGGAAGACAACCCAAATACCAACTCTGTTGCCTTGAATAATATCCTACATCTATGCTATGACTAGGAAGAAGGTTAATTTTCCAACCTCAGTCAAAGCCAAGACCTTTCCCAAGCGGAAGAAAGGAGGTTCCTATTGTTCCTATCACAAGGCGAATGGCCATAAGGCGGTGAAGTGTCGTGTGTTGGCCAGTATAATCCCAAAGCTGATTCATGAAGGATATTTGAAATAATTCATCAAGGAGGGACAGAAGGTTGCTAGTACTGATTATGGACCACAAAAGTTTTCTAGAAATGCCATAGCATGCTAGAAGAGGAAGATCAGCTGAATCTAAGCCCACCTCTCAACAAAATTGATGTGATCCATAGGGACCACATTTAGCCGAAAGAAGTAAAGGAGCTAGGAATAGGTCCACCAGAGAAGCTAAGGAAGGAGTGTTTTCTATTCAAGAAGAGCCCCCATTAAAAAACCCTTGATATAACATTCAAATGCCTAATATCATCATCACCTCGCAAGAGTTGATGGGAAGTAGGCTTCCTCATAACGACCTGCTTATGATTACTGCTCAAATCGGAGTCTCCATAGTTACCAAGGTCCTCTCAGAAACTAGGTGCGTTGTCAACGTCATCTTCGAACATGTTGTTGATCAAATGGGGATCCTTGAAGAAAAGCTAGAGCCGAGTCTTGAGCTTACCTTTGGGTTCAACAAAAAAAGGTTAACTGCAGTTGGACATTTAAAGCTGTTAGTGCAGATGGGCTTGCTACCATGTTGTGGGACTTTCGAGACAATATTCATGGTTATTCATTAGCCCTTATATTGCAATGCTTTCTTTGGTCGTCCTTCTTTGGACAAGGTGGATGCTTTTATCCCGCCCAAATAATTGATGTTGAGGTTCTTGACTAAGAGAGATTGAGGAACTATTAAGGGAGAGCAACTTAGCTCTCGTGAAATGTGCTTTGCTATCCTACAACAATACAAAAGGCAACATGCTTCTTATTATGATTCGTCTACTATTTTTTAGCCTTTGGATGTAGGATTTTTACATCTACCATCCAAAGAAAAAGCAAGACCCAATAATAAGACTAAGCATAAGCCTAGGAAGGACGATTCATTTGAACGGAAAAGGAAGAGAAGAGTTACTAATGTGGTAGAAAAGGAAGTAGATAGTGAAGAAATTGTCGCTGATTTAGACTACCGCAGAGAAATGGAAATTAAAGCCTATTGAAGAGCTTGAGGAAATATGCGTGAATCTAGTTTTTCTGACAAAGAAGGTCAAAATTTTGAAAGAGTTAGAAGGCAACCTTAAAATGGACTTAATTCAATTCCTTCAAGAAAACAAGGATTTATTTGGACGGACTCATTTAGACATGACTGGAATTGACTCTGCAGTTATGTGCTATGCTCTGAACATTGATCCGAGTATAACTCTTGTCTGACAAAATAAAAGGTAGTTTGGGAAAATTCGATCTGATGCCTTGGAAGAAGAGTTTAAATTTTTTCTTGAAAATAGATTCATTAGAGAAGTATACTAGTCGAGATAGCTAGCTAATCCAGGATTGGTTAAGAATTTGAACGGTAAATGGAGGACTTGCATCGATTACACCGACTTAAAAAAGCGTGTCCCAAATATTTTTACCCATTACCCCGAGTAGATCAGTTAGTTGATGGAACCAATGGACATAAGCTTATGTCTTTCATGGATGCTTATTCAAGATATACTCAAATTCCCATATTCAAGCTAGACGAAGTGAATACAAGCTTTATCATAGATTGTGGAACCTATTGCTACAAGGTGACGCCCTTTAAGTTGAAGAATGCAGGCGCCACTTATCAAAAGATAATGAATAAAATGTTTAAAGAGTAGATTGGCCGGATTATAGAAGTTTATATGGACGATATGTTAGTAAAGTCTTAAGAGGAAGTGATGCAGCACAACCTTCGTATGTTTTAGGTCGCCAGCGACCTAGTAAGTTGATAAGTCGCACAAGCGACCTAGCGAGTCATATTGACCGACCTAACGAGTTAAGTGATCCAACACGCATATCCTTATGACGCTCACATCCAACGCCTTTCCTTAGTTCACTACGACCTACTGAGCTTCGACCTACTGAGATACGACTTAACGAGATAAGTGATGCAGCGCATCATGCTTTAGGTCATAGGTTGCGTGAAGCTATGTCGTCTAAGCGACCTAGAGAGTTTTTCCGCAGTTCTTTATGCCGCTACCTTCCTTAAGTCGCTCACCATGATAGGTCGCTGACCTTAAGTCGCTCATCACTTAAGACGCTCATTTCATTTTAGGTCGCTCCTAAAGCTTAAGTCGCTCCGTGTTTTCTTATGTCGCTGCCGTGCTGCCTTGAGTCGCTACTGGATGCCGAAATAATTAAGTCGCTTGTATGTGTATTGTGTAAGTCGTAGGTCGCTGTTGTTAGGTCGTGTGTGTTAAATCGTGTATGTTTGTAACTCGTGGGAAGTTAGGTCGTAGGTCGTGTCATTACGTCGCATGGCTGTGTTGTGTTGTAATTTTTCTATAAATAGTGGTATGGTGTCACTTGTAAGAGATTGATTTGGAATAAAATTCGTTTGTGTGCTTTGTGCCACTTTTGTTGAAGTTGAGTGTGATCTCCTTCTTCTTCCATCTTCGGATATTCGAGTGCGCTCGAATCAACGAACTTGAAGCCGGTTCATGGAATCTCGTGCGGGGGATCAACGTCGAAGAATCATTCGTAGATCTTCTAACGCGGAATCGTGCGCGATCAACGTGTTGAAGATAGCTAGAATCCGGTATCTCGAGAGATCAACGGATTTGTGCATTTATCTTGTTTTACTTAACACGAATCATTTCGTGAGGAAGAAATTTGCATCAATTTGTATCGAACATTACTAGCATGTCAAAGTTTGTTAATCCGCTGCGTCAGTTTGGTATTAGAGCTTGAAGAGCCGAGTCGAGCTAAGTCAGAGATAAGTCCAAGCTGAGCTAAGCTAGGTCGAAACCAAGTCAGGCCGAGCCGAGCTAAGTCCTAGTGCAAGCCGAGTTAAGTCAAACTATATCAAAGTTAGATCGGAAAGAGATTGTTTGAAAATCATGCCTCTGAGACATGCTAATCGATTTCAAAATGTTGAAGATGTATATATAAGACAAGAAGCTGAGCAGATGGAGCAGCGTATCAATGAAAAGTTTGATGAAGGCATTGGAATGTTAGAGAAGTTGATGAGAGACATGAATCAAAGTCAAAGGAGAACTTCACCACTTTCGCACCACAGTGGGAACAGAGTTTCACCTTCAGTTTTGGGAGAAAGAGACATGTGTGGTAGCAGAAATGTTGATGGTCAGAATCGACATTGACATACGTCAGATTTGGAGGAATTCAGTGATGGTGATAGTATCTTTTGTCGAAGCCATGGCCAAGGACGAAGTCGAAATAGAGATTTTGAAGATGATCGCCGATGGGAGTCAGGAATGAAAACAGAGATTCCAGAATCCAAATGGGGAATGATAGCGGAAGAATTTCTGGATTGGTTATCAAATGTTGAAGAAATTTTTGACTTCAAGGAAGTACCCAAGCATCGTAGAGTTAAGTTGGTTTCTACACGACTGAGGGATAGAGCTATGGCATGGTGGCAACAAACTAAACTTACACGGGAAAGAATGGGAAAGTCGAAGATTGTTTCATGGGAAAAGATGAAGAAGTTGATGAAGGCTACTATCTTACCTTATAATTATCAGTCTCTTATGTATCAGCGCTTACAGAATTTGAGACAAGGGACATAGTCGGTAAATGGTTATGCAGATGAGTTTTATCAACTGATTGCTAGAATGATATCATGGAAACGGAGGAACAGTTGACATCTAGATTTGTTGGAGGATTGAGAATGCAACTTCAGGATATGGTAAATATGTTTGATCCAAGATCCGTTGCTGAAGCACACCAGAAGGCTCTAGCTTAGGAGAAGCAAGGTAGAAGAGGAGGTGGTGCACTTACAAGTTCGATCAATCAGGTGAAAGGGGCTAGTAGCAATACTAATGTTTCCAAGGCTGTTAGTAAACTGGTTGTCAATGAAGTTGCTAAGACCAAGGTCAACAACAGTTTCAAGTGTTATAATTGTCAGGAGTTTGGTCATAAGAGCAATGAATGCCCGAGGCCTAAGAAGCGAGCGATGGTTGCTGAGCTTGAGGATGAGGATGCAGAAATAGAATGTTCCAATTCACCACAAGTTGAGGAGGAAGAGAATTACTGACGGGAGACGAGGGATATTCTTTAATGATGAGGAGATCTTGCTTTACGCCAACGCAGGAAGAGGAGACTAGCTGGTTGAGGAGTAATATCTTTCAGTCAACGTCCACTATTTTGGGAAAGGTTTGTAAGTTTGTTATCGATGTAGGAAGTTGTGATAACATCATCTCTACAGAAGCTATAAAGAAGTTAGCGTTAAATACAAAGAAGCATCCCAAACCCTACAAATTGGCTTGGTTGGGGAAAGGTGGGGAAGTGAAGGTTAGTCGAAGAGCTTGTGTAAATTTTTCCATCGGAAAGAAGTATAAGGATGAAATTTGGTGTGACGTGGTAGATATGGATGTATGTCATTTGTTGTTGGGAAGACTGTGGCAATTTGATAGAGCCGTACAACACGATGGTAGAACTAACTGCTATAGTTTCATATTCAATGGCACTAGAATCGCTTTAGTTCCTAAAAAGCGACAACAAAGTGAAAGCAAGTTGGAGGAAATCGAGGAACTAAAAACTCTAATATCTTTGAAGGAGTTTGTCAAAGAAGTAGAGTATGGGCCTGAAGTATTCTGTTGATTAGACGTGAAAGTAGTGAAACGGTTGAAATTCCTGAGGAAGTTAAGCCAGTGTTGAAGGAATTTGAAGATGTATTTCCTGAAGAATTACCAAAAGAATTACCACCGTTGAGATACATACAACATCAGATTGATCTTGCTCCAGGAGCTGTATTACCACATAGACCACATTATAGAATGAGTCCAAAGGAGCACGAAGAGTTGAGAAGGCAGGTGGAGGAGTTACTTGAACAAGGACACGTACAAGAAAGTTTAAGTCCTTGTGCGGTACCAGCCTTGTTAGTACCAAAGAAGGATGGAACTTGAAGAATGTGTACAGATAGTCAAGCATTAAACAAGATTACAGTGAGGTATAGATTTCCGATGCCAAGATTGGACGACTTGTTAGATCAGTTGAGTGGAGCTGTTATCTTTTCAAAGATTGATCTGAAAAGTGGGTATCATCAGATTCGAATTTGACCAGGGGATGAATGGAAGACAGCCTTCAGGACACGGGAAGGGTTGTATGAATGGCTGGTCATGCCATTTGGTCTTTCGAATGCACCTAGTACTTTTATGCGAGTGATGAATCAGATCTTTCGACCATTTATTGGAAAGTTCGTGGAGTATACTTTGATGATATATTAATATATACAGTGGAAGCATAGAAGAACATCTATAACACTTGCGGGAAGTGTTGATGATACTACGTCAGGAGCAATTTTACGCGGCAACAAAGAAGTGCATATTCATAACACATAGTATTTTGTTCTTGGGACTTGTGTTGTCCAAGGAAGATATTCATGTGGATCAAGGTAAAGTTGAAGCAATCAAGGATTGGCCACAACCCAGGACTATAACTGAAGTGAGAAGTGTCAATGGTTTAGCATCATTCTACATAAGGTTTATTTCACCTTTCAGTAGCGTGATGGCACCAGTGACAGATTGTATGAAAGGAAAGCAGTTTGTGTGGACTGAAGAGGCTGATTCTGCTTTCCAACAGATCAAGACACTTTTGACTACAACACCGATTCTTAGATACCCGGACTTTCAGTTACTCTTTGAGCTGAATACTGATGCGTGGGGTGTTAAGTCAAAAGGGGCGTCCAATTGCTTATTTTAGTGAGAAACTTTCTGGAGCCAAGACAAGATACAGTACTTATGACTTGGAGTTCTATGCTATTGTCCAAGCCATAAAGCATTGGAGACACTACTTGTTTTATAAAGAGTTTGTGTTGTATACTGATCATGAAGCATTGAAACATTTGCAGGGACAGGATAAGATTGCAGCCAGACATGCTTCATGGATCGCATACTTGCAACAGTTTATATTTGTTGTAAAGCATAAGTCGGGAGTTACAAATCGAGTGGCAGACGCATTGAGTAGAAGAAATCATTTGTTGACTACGATGAGAGTTGAAGTGACGGGGTTTGATGTATTCTCAGAATTGTTTGTTGAGGATCCTTACTTTGCTAAGATTGTAGATGAAGTCGAGAAAGGGAAGACAGATGAGTATGTGTTGGAAGATGGTTTTCTATTCAAAGGAAATCGTTTGTGTATACCAGAGTGCAATTTGCGAATGAAGATTGTGAAGGAATTGCATGAAGAAGGTCATGTGGGAAGAGATCGTACCTTGCAGTTTATTTCTCAATCATATTTTTGGCCTTCCATGAGGAAAGAAGTTGAAAGATTTGTGCAGAGATGTCGCATATGTTAAGTTTCCAAAGGGACAGCTACGAATGCGGGATTGTATATGCCATTGCCCGTGCCTACTAGACCATGGGTTGATATTAGCATGGATTTTGTTTTGGGTTTGCCAAGAACTCAATGAGGGAATGATTCTATATATGTTGTGATGGATAGATTTCAAAGATGGAATATTTCATAGCTTGTAGAAAGACAGCCGATGCAGTCCATGTTGCTCAATTGTTCTTTAAAGAGATTTATCGACTACATGGGTTACCTGAGATCATTGTTTCTGACTGGGATACTCGATTTCTAAGTCATTTTTGGTTGAGTCTGTGGAAGATGGCTGGGACTAAGCTGAATTTTAGTAGCGCCTATCATCCACAAACGGATGGGCAAACGGAAGTGGTGAACAGATCTTTGGGAAACTTGTTGAGATGTCTTGTGAAGGATAATTTGAAGAGCTGGGATGTGAACTTGTGTAAGGAAGAATTTGCACATAATCATGCTGTTAATCGAAGTACTGGATTCAGTCCATTTCAAGTAGTATATTCAGCAATTCCGTAGGGACCGTTGCATTTGACGACAGTTCCACGTCAGAAAGGGGTTGTTAAACGAGCTTGTGACTTCGTGAATGAGTTGCAGGAGTGTCACAGGATTATTCATGAACGATTGCTTAAATCAAATGAGAAGTATAAGCAACTGGTAGATAAGAAGAGAAGGAGTGTGGACTTCAAAAAGGGTGATTATGTTTACGCGGTATTGACGAAGGATCGTTTTCCTATTGGTACTTATAACAAGCTGGCTGCTGGGAAGATTGGACCTTTAGAGATTGTGAAGAAGATTAATGAGAATGCATATCAGTTGAGATTGCCGGATGATATTCATACCGCCGACGTTTTCAACGCCAAACATTTGATTCCGTGTCATGAGCACAAGCTTGTCGAGGAAGAGGAAAGTGCGAATTCGGGGTCGAATTCTATTCAACCAGGGGAGGACAATGCAGCGCAACCTTCGTATGTTTTAGGTTGCCAGCGACCTAGCAAGTTGATAAGTCCCCCAAGCGACCTAGCGAGTCATATTGACCGACCTAACGAGTTAAGCGATCCGACACGCATATCCTTAGGACGCTCACATCCAATGCCTTTCCTTAGTTCGCTACGACCTACTAAGCTTCGTCCTACTGAGATACGACTTAACGAGTTAAGTGAAGCAGCGCATCATGCTTTAGGTCGTAGGTCGCGTGAAGCTATGTCGTATGAGTGACCTTGCGAGTTTTGTCGCAGTTCTTTATGCCGCTACCTTCCTTAAGTCACTCACCATGATAGGTCGTTGACCTTAAGTCGCTCATCACTTAAGACGCTCATTTCATTCTAGGTCGCTCCTGAAGCTTAAGCCGCTCCGTGTTTTCTTATGTCGCTGCCGTGCTGCCATGAGTCGCTACTGGATGCCGAAATAATTAAGTCGCTTGTATGTGTATTGTGTAAGTCGTAGGTCGCTGTTGTTAGGTCGTGTGTGTTAAATCGTAACTCGTGGGAAGTTAGGTCGTAGGTCACGTCATTAAGTTGCATGGCTGTGTTGTGTTGTAATTTTTCTATAAATAGTGGTATGATGTCACTTGTAAGAGATTGATTTGGAATAAAATTCGTTTGTGTGCTTTGTGCCACTTTTGTTGAAGTTGAGTGTGATCTCCTTCTTCTTCCATCTTTGGATATTCAAGTGCGCTCGAATCAATGAACTTGAAGCCGGGTCATGGAATCTCGTGCGTGGGATCAACGTCGAAGAATCGTAGATCTTCTAACGCGGAATCGTATGCGATCAACTTGTTGAAGATAGCTAGAATCCGGTATCTCGAGAGATCAACGGATTTGGGTATTTTTCTTTTTTTACTTGACACGAATCATTTCGTGAGGAAGAAATTTGCATCAATTTGTATCGAACATTACTAGCACGTCAAAGTTTGTTAATCCGCTGCGTCAGGAAGGTAGTCATTTGAAGGATCTTAAAGAAATGTTTGAAGTGCTATGGAGATATGGAATGAAACTTAATTCATAAAACGCTCTTTTAAAGTTCACTCTGAAATTTTTTTAGGGTATATTGTTATTAGCGCATGAGGATTTGAAGCCAACCCTGATCAAAATCAAGTTATAAAGGACATGACTGAGCTCGAACTAGCAAAGATGTAATGAGTTTAAATGGAATGGTAGCGTATTTGAGTAGTTTATCTCTAAAACTACTTATAAGTGCATTCCATTCTTTGATGTAATCAAGAAGAAGAAGAATTTTGAATGGACAGAAGACTGTCAAAAATCCTTCAAAGAACTGAAAGACCATCTCAAAAAGCCACCGATATTATCCAGTCCAGTGGGAGGGGAAAACTTGTACCTATATATGGCAGTTTTCGAGGATGCAGCAAGCTCAATACTAATTAGAGAGGAAAACGGAATTCAACTTCCTACTTATTATGAGAACAAAAGACTGAAGGATGCTAAAGCCAAATATCCAATCGTATAAAGTTGGCTTATTGCTTGATACTCACAGCATGAAAACTTAGAGCCTACTTTCAAGCACATTCGATCAAGGTATTAACTAACTTTCCACTTAAATAAATGTTTAGTAAGTCGGAAACTTTGGGATGGTTAGTGAAATGAGGAGTAGACTCAATAAATATGACATTGAATTCCTACCGCAGGCGACAATTAAAGGACAAGCTTTAGCCGGTTTCATCAATGGATGCACAAGCTTTGTCAAAGAGTAGTCAGAGAAAGAAAAGGATCAAATGCCCAAATGGCAACTTACTCATGGACGGGGCATAAAATGAACAGGGTGCTGGAGAAGGGTATGTTATAATCACGCCATACAGACACTGCTTGTGCCATGAAATAAGGTTTTCGGGCTATAAATAATGTTGCAGAATATGAATCAATGGTAGCAAGGCTCACTTTGGCTTTACAGCTTAAAATTCCAAGGATTTAAATCTTCAATTATCTAGTTGATGGTAAACCAACTAAAGCAGACATATCATACTAAAAATGCCAAATTAGTTCAATATATAAAGAAGGTACTAAAAATGTTGACTCAGTTTAAAGATTTGTCAATACATCAAGTCCTAAGAGGAAAGAATTAACAAGTAAATGCATCGGCAAAACTGGCCAGTTTAAGGGGAACACCGAAAACCTGGGTTGTACTAGTGGGTTATCAACCAAATCCCAGTATTGAAGATAAAGTATCTGAGCCAAGAAGAGAGTTACTAGTGTTAACTAGATCTCAAGATCTAATGCATGAAGGAGAAGAGAAAGAAATTGGGAATGAAAGTCTTCAGAAAGAACTCACCGGTTTAGAAGCAAATGACTGCTATGAAAATAATTGGATGACACCAATCATGGAATATCTTGTTAATGGAACACTACCAACTAATAGGACAAAGGCCAGAAAAATCAAACATCAATCCCCAACCTACATTATGATGGACATAATACTTCTTAAGAAAGGAAATGCCCTTCCTTATTTAATATTTTTGAATCGAAAAAAGGATCGAGACTATTAAAAGAAGCACATGGGAAGTTGTGTGAAGACCACTCCAATGGCATATAATTGGCTAAGAAGATCATGAGACAAGGCCTCTATTAGCTCCAAATGACCAATCAAGCTACAGATTATGTAAAGAGATATGGAAGGTGCCAAAAGTATTCCAAAATTCCTCGTTTACCATCAAGCCATAATTTCAATTTCAAGTCCATGGCCCTCTGATATATGGGAAATTGATTTGATAGGACCTTTGCCAATATCCAATGGAGGGACCAAATATGTAGTGGTTGCAATTGACTACTTTACAAAGTTGGTGGAAGCAGAGCCAATTTCAAATATCACTTCATGGAAGGTATTCATATTTGTGATCAAGAACATTGTTACAAGATGTGGAATTCCACATAAAATCATATATGACAATGGAACACAATTCGAGAGTAAAGAGTTCGCCCGATTCTATAGCAAGAATGGAATCATTAAGAGTTTCTCTTCTATAGCATATCCATGGGCTAATAGAGCCGCTGAAGCAGCCAATAAGACTATGAAAACTATTCTCAAGAAGCGCTTAAGCAAAGCCAAAGAAAACTGGTGAAGAGTTACCACTTGTGCTATGAGCATACACAACATCCACTAAAACTGCAACGTATCATACTCCCTATTCCTTACTATATGGATTTAAGGCAATGCGGCCACTTGAAGTTGAGATATCTTCGCATCAGAGAATCACATATGCATTAAATTCGAATCAAGAATTGGGGAATGATCTTTGGATTTAATATGTGAACTAAGAAACGAAGCAGCAATTTGAACTGTTGAATATCAACAGAGGATATCTACTACAACTCGAAACTAAAAACAAGGTCATTTCGAGAAAGAGACCCGGTCCTTCGAAAAGTAATAGAAAATACTAAGAATCTAGCAGATGGACCACTTGGAATAAATTGGAAAGGTCCTCTAATTTTACATAAAGTGATTCCTCCGAGAGCATATCGTCTATGCTGACCTGATGGCAACATGGTCCCTAGAACATGGAATGTAGAGCATTTATGACCATACTTATCAACAGGGGATGTATAAAGGGACAATCTTTAAGTGTATCAAAATGATTGGGAGTAAGATTATCCTTGAATTTGGAAACTACCTAAAATGGTAGAAAGCCTTTGTCTACAACAAGATGGCCAGGTCAAAGCATCTCTAAAGGGAGGTCAGAGTAAGCTTTTATTCGTTCCAGAAATGGCAAGGCTAAAGCATCTGCAAGTGCTTGATCTTGCTTATATGGCCAGGTCAAGGCACCTCTTAGAGGGAGGATGAAGTAATCCTTTGATCCCCGCCTAAGACGGCCGTGTCAAAACACCGACTAGCCTTCATTCCTTCCAATAAGGCCTATCTGAAGCACCTCCTAGAGAGAGACAGAATAAGCCTTTGGTCCTCGCCAAAGACAGTAAGGTCAAATCTCTAAACCAACCTTCATACCCACATATAAGGCCTATTTGAAGCGCCTTCTAGAGGGAGGTCGAGTAAGTCTTTGGTCCCGCTTGATGAAAACTAACGGAACACACCGGACGACCTGATATATTACCTCAAATGGTGATAAATGGTCAAATCAAAGCCCTAAGAGTGGCACAAAATAAAGGATTAAGACATCCAAGCCCGAAGAGTGGCATAAATCAAAAGATTAAGACATCTAAATCCCAAAGAGTGGCACAAAATAAAAGATTAAGACATCTAAAGCCTAATGAGGGGCACAAAATAAAGGATTAAGACATCCAATACCCAGAGAATGGTACAAATCATAAAATTAGGACGTTCGACATTCAAACCCCGAGAGTGGCACAAAATCAAGAATTCAAACATTCAAAGGACCAAGGGGTAGCACAAAATAAAAGATCTCTTATTATTTCCAAATGACGATTCCTAGACTTCTCTTATTATTTCCACATGATGATTCATGGACTTCTCTTATTATTTCTACATAATGATTTCCTGCCTTCTCTTATTATTACTAGAGGGGAATTTCTGGTCTTCTATTATTAATCCAGATAAGAGATTTATAGACTTCAATTATTACTGGATAAGGTTTTTCAGTTTTCTTTAAGTAATTCCAAATAAGAACTTCTGGACTTCTATTATCACTGTATGATGATTCACTGACTTCTTCTATTATTGCCACATATGGATTTCTAGTCTTCTATTATTCAGATATAGTTTTTTAGACTACTTAAATCACTGCCAGATATGGATTTCTGGTCTTCTATTATTCAGATATGGCTTTTTGTACTTCTATTACTGCTCGATGTGGATTTTTAGTCTTCTATTATTCAGTTATAGTTTTCTGTTCTTCAATCGTTATTGCCATATATGGATTTCTGGTCTTCTATTATTACCAGACGTGGATTTGCGGTAATCTATTATTTGGGATTCCTGGTCTTTTGTTATTACCTTCGAAAAGGGGTTTTGGACTTCTACTATTGTCTCCTGATCCAAATATCTGGTTTTCTAATATCATATTCAAATAATGATTTCTGATCACTATTGTTTACCCACTTTTCGATCAAAGTAGCTAACTTAAAATAGACATATACAACTCATACGAAGTCGATTGGCTTGAAATTTTGGAAGAACATTTAAAAGACATAAAAGAAGGTACTCACCAAAAATGGGCTTGATTACATAAGGCTTGATGGATCGCAAGCGATCCATGTATATTAGGCCCCAACACTTGAAATTTTTAAGGTTGGCCATAGACACCCTCTAAAGTTTACTTGTAAAGTTTCATCTAATTTCGTTAATTTTGGAGCGAGTTATGAATGATTTTTCTAGACCAGATAATGCATGAAGACGGAGACAAGGCATTCAAATATATAAAAGGAAGGCAACCTAAGAGGGTAGACCCAAAAATAGCTTAAGGGCATGGATCGCCAGCAATCCATCATGTTAGCTCGGGTCACCTTGAGTTTTTCTGGACTTCTTCGTAGCACTAACTAGAGGCTGCTAACAAGTTTGCTTCGGCCCACCTGCTCTCTTACCCCTATAAATACAATCCTACCTGCAACACAAAGAGGATCTTCTGACCTGGCTATTGGAACTCTATAGAGATTATTCTTCACTCTTCTCCTTCCACAGAATAGACATCTAGGGGTTCACTATGATTCTCTAGTGAACTCTTGCACTTCTAACTTGATCTAACATAGGATATTTAATCGTATTGTAATTCGATTCAGCCTGCAACAACAGTCAGTTAATAAAAAGTTATAATGTGGACGTAGGCTTCATTAACAACCGAACCGCTATAAAAATCTTCTAGTCTCTTTACTATTTCTGCTTTTTTTACATTTATTTTCTATATTATTACTATTTTAGAATAGGGCTGGTGCTTTTCACAAACTCATATCGGGTGTTGATCCATTTTTTGGGTTAATATTTTGGTGCTTTCACTGAGAACCTTAAACTAAAATTGAAGTTCGAATCCAAGATTTAGTGAAGATGAGTAGGCCTAATAATAGATCTAGAGATGTACTAAGTCAATCGAAGCCTGGGGGCAGCCAGGTGGTATCCTCAATTTCTCATCAACCCATCTATGTGATTAGAGAAGAATTGGAAAGGATGATGAAGTAGATGCAAGATGGGATCTTGTCTAGGCAACAAGAGATGATGGATAGCTTTTTCCAGAGGATGGAGCAGCAAGGGATAGCTAGATCTGCAGGGAATATGAATCAAACTCTGAGAAACAACAATAAGAGCCGCTGGAGTTGGATTGGATAGGATGGAATGATGCCTCCATACCTAGAAAAACAGATATTCGGGGGCAATACTGGAATCAACATTAGGACCCAATGCTGGACCATCTGGAGGTAGAGAAAAAAAACTAAAACAATGCCCACATGACTTAGACATGATAGATTTGGATCTAGGATTAGCTTTAATGCCTAAAATAGGTAATGTTGGTGCTAGAGTAGCAAATTAGAGTATGAATCATGGCTGCATGAGATGAAACTTGAAGCCTACAGTTAGAACAAGGGGCATGCTCGTCCCTTACTCTCTACATTCTGGTTTTTCTACCTTCAATAACCTCGGATCGCTTACACATGTACGAGACCCAGATCGGTCTCTATTCAGGCTCTGAGTTGGAGTCTAGGATGAACATTTTGGATTTTTACTTGTTTTGATTTCTGCTTGTATTGATTTCAACTTATTTTAATTCTTTTTTGTTTAATTTCTGCTTACATGCTTTGGTTTTACTTGAATTTTGATTTCCATCGGAGTGTGATGACTGATTTGATCGCCTTAGAGTCCCAACACGAGACCAGAGTGTAAGGTGCAAGTCCCCTTATAGGAAAAGCGATTGGATAAACTTGTACGATATTGATCACCTTAGAGTCCCAACACGGGACCAAAGTGCAAGGTGCAAGTCTCTTTGGATGGACTTTTACGATATTAAACATCATAAAGTCTCGACCGAAGAGACGGGACCAGAGTGCAAGAATAGTCCCCTTACTGGAGATTGAGCAGAAGGGTTTACTTAATCCGCCTTAACTTAACAAAAAAACGATACGATGAGATCGCCCCTTAACTTAAAACATTAAACGATCCAGAGAGATCGCGTATTAAACTAGACATCAAACGATCTGAAGAGATCGCGCTTTAAACTTAAACGAAGAGATCGAGCCTTAAAGAGGATTGATTTAATAAAAGGATTTGTGTGCCTTATAACTAAAACAAACTGATAAATCCTAGATGAACATAGAATGACTTCGATATATAATGTGATTCTGATATATCATGTGATTTTGATATATAATGTGATTTTGATATATGATGCGACAACTCTAAATGAGAAGCAAAATGATAATGATGTAAATCTCGGATGAACATGGGACAATCAGGGATATGTGATGTAAATGGAGATATGTGATGTAACTGGAAACATGTTCTTTCATTAGAGACATGTGATGTAATAACTCTGAATGAAATCAGAATGATTGTGATGTATAAATTACACTTAGGCAGAGTCTAGAGTCTTAAGTTGTAGCAGGTTTGGAACAACTTGTGATTGACAAGAGAATCCAAAGGAACTAGAAAATTCACCAAGATTGAAGTAGCTAGAAAGCTAAACTATCAAAGACCAAAGATATGAACTTGTTCTTAAGCAAAGCACACATAAAAGATGTACTTTTTGGGGCAAATATTTACACGCTTTTTAACAGAATAGCTAACTTAAAATAGACCTAGAGAACTCATACGAAGGCGGATTTACTTGAAATTTGAAGAGAACACTAAGAAGAAACAAAAGAAGGCACTCACCAAAAATGGGCTTGATTAGCTAAGGTTTGATGGATTTTTAGCAACCTAACTAGACGGATTGCTAGTGATCTATATAGATTTGGCCCCACCACCTGAAATTTTTACGGTAGATCCCAAACACCCTCTAGAGTGTATGTCATGACCCTGTTTTTCGACCTTCGAAAGTAGACACTAACACGTTCACTGTAATACATGCCGAACAATCGAATGTCGGAAATACCAGACCGTAAGAGAAAAAGAAGAAGAGGTAGAAGAAGAAATAGAAACAATATCAGAATCTCACAAACGCAACGGAACAAATATAATATACAAATAGAAGCATTTTTATACATTGAAAATTGTATCTATATATACAAGATATCAGAGTACAAAAAATCTGGACAGTGAAAATAACTTGTCCCTGAATACTATTTCTACAGTCTCTAATACACACCGGAGAAATAATCAATACGCCTCTGCCATCCAGCACGCCTCTTGAGCTCTAAACGTCCTGGCCTGAAAATTTGTAATACTTGGTCTGATCCGAGCATTACAATAAAGTAACACCCGAGTTAGGCTAGAAACCAGCCATTTAATTTGAAAAACTAAGTTGTAAAAACGCCTTTGAAAATCAAGGTAATTCGTCCAACATTATGAGTTCTTATCCTGTTATAACCAACACATGCTGTCGAATTCATTATTTAAAATACAATCTAAGTGCAGTTATTATTTAAAATAACCGAACTTACTTAATTTATTCAATTCCAGCCCTTTTTGATTCTACAAATCAAATCCGTAAAGATTTAAGTAGTTAATAAATCGAAGGGGTTCAGGATATTGCAGATATCCGATCCCCATTTTTTCGAATCCAATGCCATCTTTTAAGCCAAACAATTCAATTTAGAACGTCAAACTTCACCTAAAATCCCATCGCAAATATCTATTCAAATAAAACGCCTCATATTTTACATTTAACTGTTCATTCAGGTTATTCAATTTAAAACTATTCACTGACTAGATTAACTAGTCACACAAATAATTAATTTACTTAAAACAGAATTTATTAATTATTACAAATCATACTTAATTATTAATTAAACTAATCACAAACCATTTTATACTTTTTAATTAAAAAAATCTGGAACTAACTAATAATTAACGATTAAAATTAACTTAAGGTCTTTAACAAATTACAGGTTTAGATCATTTTATTTTATCATTAATTATTAACTTATTATGACTATTTCTTTAATAAACCTTTGTAATTAATAATTAACATATATATAATTACCTTGACTTAATTAATTTAAAATTTAAATTATTCATTTATCCTTGCCATTACCAATCCTAAGGTTAAAATTAACTTAAGGTTAAAATTAACTTAAGGTTAAAATTACTTAATTTATATAACCATATACTAGTTACTTTTGAATTTTTTTCTTTCCATTTTCTTTCCTTTCAAAATCCAATACTTTTCTTTTGATATCTCAAAATATACAAACATATTCAGCAAACCTATAGCATTCAATAGCTTCAATTTTCAATGTAAACTATCACAGATTTTCAAATAAATTGCATTCAGACTATGAAAATAAATTTCAATATTTTCGAGGAACCTAGTTGGATCCCTCCAACCCGTTTTCCTGCATCCATAGATGTTAGCACAATATAAAAATAGCAATCCCACTTCAAGGTGAGATATCGCGGTATATAGGGTCATCCGCTATTACGCGGGGTGCATAGGGTCTCATCCACTATATAATGTGGGAATATCAATCACTCCAATATGTACACATATATATATATATATATATATATATATATATATATATATAATATCACATCAAGACTGATAATAAATTCCAATCCAAGCAATCAATCAAATAATTTAATTTTAACTAACTAAATCACTTAATAATCCAGTTTGAGTGGGATTTACTCACCTTTGCCCTTTTAATTTGCAATCCCACTTCCATCTCGACTTGATTCATGACTTTTGACCTTGTATAAACATTTAAACGGTTTATTAAAACTTGAACTAATCGAAGAATCAATTATCATTTAATAAATTTAGTTAACTAACTTCCTAATTAAACTAAAAATTCTCCTTTTAAAACCTTTTAGTAAATAAAATAAGTTAATTGAATGAATTAATCACCCAATCCCTTATTTTAAAATAAACTAGTAACATTTAAAATGTAGATATTTTATTTTTCCTTTGAAACTACCTATATATATACTTATAAAAATAATCTGTGTAGATTGTAAAAAAAAAAAAAAAAATCTAACTTTTACATAACTTTCCAACATTTTAAAATTCTTATCTTTTTTTCCCCAAAATATTGTATATCTTTGTAAAAGAAATTCTGATTCTAAAATTTCTTCTAACCTATACATATATATATATATATATATATATATTTAAACATAAATCTTAATGTTAATATTTTCTTTTCTTCAATCATATATGTTTGAATTAACTTAAATTCGAAAAATAAAATCGTACCTCACTGCCTAACTACTCGATCACCTTTCAACGTACACACTCGAGAGGCAAGTGCCACCACCCATCGATGATCTGCTCGCAACCTCCTCCCTATGTTCAGCTGAACACAAAAGAACTACACCGCTGCCTCCACAACCCAACGCAACACCCAGACTCACCATCGTCAAAACCAACCACACTCGCACACGATTCAAGACCGCCTATCCCATGCCCTAATTTCATCTTCGACGATCCCCAAAAATCGGCCTTCACAAAACCTCCATCGAACTTGAATGCTACCACTCATTCGACTCGCGAGTATCACCACGTGACGCGGCGACTTCCTTCTTGACCTCTCGTTCCACGGCGCCCCCTCGCGTATTTACCGCGCTGCTCCTCTGCGCGAACTCGAGATGCGCTCTCGTTCATCGCTTATTTTTTTAGAGAACAAGTGTTGATTTCAAACTGTCCGAGGAAAAGATGTAACATTCTCAAATTGATTTATAAAAAGGAGGATGGCTCGGAAATTTCCCTTTTTTTTAAAAAAAACCCCGTTGAAAATATCAACGAAGAAGGGAACATATGTCGTAATTTGATAAAGGCATGCGACATGTTCTAATAAGAGGAGGTGCGTGGAAAGAAGGCTACAGTGATGATTGACTGCAATATGATATTTTCAAGTCAAATTCAAATTCACTTTAAATTGTCTCGATAAATGCAACTTAGAGTTTCAAACCCCTGTCTAGGCGACCTGCTAGGTGTTTATAATGTTATACCCCTATTTCGAACGCAATGGAAAAGATTTCGAGTCCTAATTCGATCGTATGGAGAAGTTAGATTTTTGGACTCAGTTATTATATTGAATTTTGATCGATTTCAGTGCATTTATAACCCGTATGACCAAACGACAACTTCAAAAGCTGTGAAAATTGAAATCTAATAATAATATACTATTACGGATTCAATGGAACTAGTTTCGTCGAATTCAAAGACTGTGCTTTGGAAGGTTATTTTTAAATGTCAATTTAACGATATATTTTTAAACTTAACAAAACATTTCCAAATTCAATTTTTAAAGCTTTCATTATCTTCAGTATTATTAATATAGATTTTACAAGCCTTCAAGCTATTTTTAACCGACTTAAAATTCAAGATTTAATATTTTGCCTAATTCAATTATTAAATCCAATAACTAAATTATCCTATGAACAGATTAACTTTTAAATATTTAAAATAATCAATTTCAAATGCCCCAAAATTCCGGGTTGTTACAGTGTACCTGCAAAGTTTTATCTGATTTCATTAAGTTTTGAACGAGTTATGAAAATTCTTCTTTACAAGATGACCTATGAAAATGGATGATCAAACAAACTACAAAAGACTTGATATTTGGATAATTCACTCAAATTGATAAAAGGAAGGTAACCAAAAAGGGTAGACCCAAAAATAGTTTAAGGGGATGGATCACCAGTAATCCATCATGTTAGCTCGATCGTCATGAGTTTTTCTGGACTTCTTCCTAGCGCTGACTAAAGGCTTCTAACAAGTCGGCCTTGGTCTAATTGCTCTCCTACTCTTATAAATACAATCCTACCTATAACACAAAGAGGATCTTCTGAATTGGCAGCTGGAACTCTGCAGAGATTATTCTTCATTCTTCTCCTCTAATACAATAGTCATTTAGGGGTTCACTGTGTTTCTCTAGTGAACTCTTGTACTTGTGACTTGATCTAACCTAGGATATTAAATCATATTGTAATCTGATTCAGTTTGTAACAGTAGCCAGTTAATAAAAATTTATAAAGTAGATGTAGGTTTCACTAATAGCAGAACCACTATAAAAATCTTTTGGTTTCTTTACTGTTTCCGCTCTTTTTACATTTATTTTCTATATTATCGCTCTATCAGAACATGACAAGTGCTTTCACAAACTCATACCAGGTGTTGATCCATTTTTTGGGATTAACAACTATATATGGATTTCAAGTCTTCTATTATTACTTCCAGTTGCAGATAAATGGTTATCTACTATTATTTCAGGATTATGATATATAAATTTCCATTATTCTCAGATTTGGATTTCTAGACTTATATTATTTTTGGTTTTGGGTTCTCAAACTTCTATTATCAGGAACTTCTAATGTATTACAGGACACATTTTTATATAGATTCAAAAACAATTAACAAGGAATATTATACACATTGTGTTTTGCAGGAAAATAGCAAAGAAATTCTTGGATTTTTGTCCCAATGAACAAAAGTTTCTTTTATACGAGGGGGCTAAATGTTATCCACAAAATCCTCTTAAGAGTAAAAGTAAGAAAGAAGATGCTATAATATGAAAGTTGGTTCCTTCCAAAGGCGTCGAAGGAGATGCTTCCGTTACTACTGAGGAGGCACTTCCGCAAATATCGAAGGAGATGCTTCTATCAAGGTAGAAGAGATGCTTTCCCTAGCTTCAAAGGAGACGCTTCCATAAACATCAAAGGAGAGCTTACGCAAGAGTCAATTCTTCTACTGAAGCTATCCCTTTTGCAAGTTTGAAAGATTTCCTTCTACGAGTGTTGCTAAAGTCTTCCCTACCGTGATCATTAAACCTTCGAAATATTCATCCTTCCACAAGCAAGTATCGTCCTTTCATAGGCTACAGGATTCCGCCCTCCGCAAAAGTTTTTCTCTCGAAAAGACGGTCTTTCCATCAGCATAGCCTATGTTGACGACATGACTCCTTTCATTAGGAAGGCCTTCGAAAGGGTTCCATCCATAACACTCCTTATAAGCCCTCCACAATTCTTCAAAGAATACTCCACCTAAGGATCCAACATAGCTCAACAACAACAAAGGGATTCAATGTGCCTTCAACAACATAGTGCCACATCGGTTCCGGTCCGATTCTCGAAAGAGATCCTTCCAGTGGTGTCAGCAGCGCCCGGTTCACACATAAAAGCGACATTGAAGGAATGCTTAGCCAGTGCCCTTAAGACATTACTTTCAACAACGGTGAAATCATCCATTTAAGTGTAGCAGAAGCATTGTACAAGCAGAATAAAGATGCTTCGGCACCAAAATCAATGGAATGAAAGGATTACCGCCGATAGTGATGTTGGCGGAGCTAGAAGAATGGCAAAAAGAAATGAAAGCATTCCTTTTGACGATAACGAAAGGATGGAGGCGGAAGGACTTGGACATGCATATATAAATAGGACCCTTGAGTTCATGTTTTGAAAAGGTTTTTCCATTCCCTTCTCCTTTTCTAATCTCTACTCTTGTAATCATAAATCGATTTGTGGACAAATCTTACCAATTTTCAACCATTTTGCACTTAATAAAATCAAGGATATGAGCTTGATATTGATGATCTCTTCACTTATGCTTTATCAAATGATGTGGGAATTGTCGTATATATGGACACACACACACATGTATGTATGTATGTCTACGAATATTGACTTCAAGCCCAAGAATGATCTGCATGGCTATTAGCATTCCTAATGACCATTGGATAAGACTTATGCTTATCTTCTTAACTCTTTATGAACATATACTGTATCATAGAATCCATTTGGATGTTTGAGCCTTAAGGTGATCTATACCCATCTGAACGCCCTTCGGCTTTCATATCATGTGGTTATAGGGACAAAGCGCCCTTACTCCTATAAATTTAAGGAAGCCGATTTATAATGGAGTCTGTGACGCCATGAATCCATTGTTTAACAATTCAATCACATATTGGATCCCAAATGACAAATTAACCCTTCATACATGATCAAATCGATTCAGGGTTAACTTATCACAAATAACATCTGGGGTGTTTGATCGTATTGTGTTTAATAGGTGACATGCATACATTAATATTCAAATTGTTCAATATTAATAGCTGGTTGAATTTACAATGATAAGTCATACATTCACAGTGTTGTATACCCCGAATGCCACCTTATTAAATTATAATTTTTATTAATTAATTAAACTAGTTAAACTAATTAATTTTTATGTAATATTAATTATAAAATTTTATTTCAATTATGTGAATCAATATTGAAATAGTACATGTATAAAAGTTATATATGCACGTATTGATATATGATATTGATGTGCATTTAAACCTGATTTTAATGTGAATTTACCGGTATGGTTTGAAAATGAATTGTAAAAGCTCGCTCTGTGGCAAGCCTAAAAATTTCTCCACCGACTAACAATGGTAAAACTCAAGTTCCACCAAGACAGGTGCATAGAGTTAGTTTGAAGTTTTGTTACTGATCTAAGTTAATTTAGCTATGGCATAGCGATAACACCTCACATGGGATAACAATATATAATATACAAATATACATAACCAAAACATGATATGCATATGTGAGACAAAGTAATATTGAAGTAACTAATAGAAACAACAAAAGTCGAAGTACATAGATTCCGTACATATGAAGTACCGAATATAACATCTAATAATACATGTCTAATACATATAAATAGGTCTGTCATGGACTACAAAATTATAACAACATGGAATGTCGAACACTTCATATATAAATATCTAAATTATTTAATACTTGATTCTTGGATTTAATGTGATTAAATTGATTTTGTAACCTTATTATCCCCTTTTAATTAATAACTAATGATGGTAAACTTGTTTTTGAAAAATGTTTACAAAAGTAAACAGTTTGAAGAAATATCGATAAAGTCACCGAAAATCGTTTTATTGATAAGAAACTTTTTCCTTGATAGAAGTTGTTCGGAACTTTTGCTATTTATAAATGTCATTAATTAGCAACTAAATATATTTTTCTATTTATGTCAAATTAATTATGGATGATGTCATGCATTGTGTATTTGGTAGAAATTTTATGAAGAGGGATGGTTTAGCAATTTACCAAGGGGAAGGGATGGTGAATGTAACAATCCAAAATTTGAGCTATGATAATTAATTAATTAAATCATTAAATAATAAAATAAGTTTGTAAAATTATCAGAGTTGAGCCATGAGAGTTGCACCATTATGTCCGTGGTAATTTTCTTGTCAATTTCCATAAATAATTTGTCGAAATCCTTGTTAGTAGGGAGGAGATACGAGAGAAACACGAAATTAGAAATTAAAATGAAAAAATAGGGTTTGGTCGACCCATGCTTAGCTCAAGTTAACCCTAGGACGACCCTCATATACTTAGGTTGACCTGTAGGTCGACCCTCACTAAAGCAAGGTTGACCCGCCTATTCTTTTGGACGTTATTTTGTCTAGGTTTATTCGAACACGTCGTATTTTGATTTTCCTTCAATCCTGTGCGTTCATGCTTCCATCTGACGGTTCCTAGTGAGCCTATGACATGGTTGCACTAGGTTTAATCTTTAAACCCAATGGCCTGATATCTCTAAGCTGCACTATAAATAAGATCCTAGGGCTAGCTGTTTTTCTTATCAGATTTTCTCCCAATTGGGTTCATTGCCTGGGGCTAGACCTTAAAAAGAAAAATTTTCTTAGGAGGAGATCTTTTAAATAAAAATATTCTCAGCCCTAGAAGTGGATCTGAGAAAGCCATGGAATAGAGCTAAGGACCACAAGTGAATGTTTTGTAATTATTTTAAATTTTAAAATAATAGGGTTCTCAATAGTTGTAGTTCTTCTGCAATTTTGAGACAATTTTTATATAATTTATTTACAGTTAGTTTTTAAAGTTCTTTTCAGTCTATTTTATTCAACTATTTTTATTCAGCTATTATATTCAGTTATTTACAGTTATTTACATTAATTTTTGTTTACTTATATCTATTTTACGTTAGAATATAGGCTGTAAATATTAGTTTCTTTTATTCCTTTTTACATGAATAACTTAAAAAGAATAGAATTCACTAACATGGATTAAAATAGAATAACATTAAATTTACAGAAATCAAATGTAAAATAAGAAAAATTGAAATAAAAAGAGAGATGGACCGAAATAGGCAAATTTAAGATAATTGCAAGCATAATTATAACAAGCGGTTCTAACTAAAAAGAGAAAATAGAAGAATAGCAACTGCAAGAATAATTATAACATAGGTTATAATTAGAAAGGAAGAAATAAAAGAAGAGGCTTATTTTAAAACTTAGATTTTATCAATAAGCAAATATAGCAGAAATAGAAAAAGAGGTTTATTCTAAAACTTAGATCCGGTTAATAAGCAAAATATAGCAGAAAGGAGGCTTATTTTAAAACTTAGATCTTCTTAATAAGCAAATATAGCAAAAATAACAAAAGAGGCTTATTTTAAAACTTAAATCCGGTTAATAAGAAAATATAGAATAAATAATAAAAGAGGCTTATTTTAAAACTTAGAACTTGTTAATAAGCAAATTAGGGTAAATAATTCGCTGCTGCTTTCCAAGCGCTAAATATGTGTCTTTTGCTGTGACCAACAGGATTGGTTCATAGTGGCACAATAGAGATAGAAGGCCAATCAACGGGTAGAATTAGAATTTTAGCCTATTAAAATAGAATTAGGATTTCAGCCTATTAAAATAGGATTAGCATTTCAGCCTAATCATAGCAGTTTTAAGAAAAGTGCAAATAATCGAAACAGTCAAAACAATCAAAGCAAACAGTCAAACAGAATTAGAAACAATATTTTACCCCAGTTTTATATTTTCAGTATTTCTTTCCATGCTAGAACTACTACTTAGCCTATTATATATATCTTGCAAGAAATTCTAGTAATTAGTTCCACTCAATAGACTAAATGACTCACTCCTTTGTTTCCCTTTTTTCCCAATAGGCCATCAGAGTTGAGTTGATTCAGGTTGCTTGGAGATTCATTCCCAGAGATTTCTCATTTCAGATGTATTCTTCTGCTCTTCATCGTTTTCATTTAGCTTATGGTGGACATGCACTTGTGAGATGTATTACTATTATTACTGTTACTTTTATACTTCGATTTTGTGAGACTGAGACGTATTTTCATGAGACATGAGATAATTCTGAGTTTTTGAGACATGTTATGTGTTTATTGATTTATTTTGAGATGAAGGATATTTTTGAATGATAAGTTATTACTTAAATGTTTCTCCTGTTTTTACTTATTTATCTTGTGAATCTTAGTCACTGTGATGCTTTATTCAGCACCTATAACGCACCTTATCTTTTAGTGTGCCCTTTTTTGGTAAACTAAGGGGTGTGAGTTGTTTCACTTGGTATCAGAGCCTAATGTTACAGGATTCCTAATAAACTTGTTTTAAAATTAAAGTATTTTTCAAAAGTAACGTATCTTTAAAAGTATCTTTTAGAAAGAAACTCTTACAAAAATGGTTTTCAAGTATAAGAGAGCTTTTATAAAAATTCCCTCAAAGTCAAGTTCAACCTTCATTCAATTCTTTCGAGCCTAAACTCTCTCTTATTTGCATAGTATGGTGGATGCCCTAAATCTTCCAGAGGGTGTCCAAGTCCCTGCCTCATTCCATAGATACCTCAAAGCTATAGCAACAAAGGTGCAAGGGCAAGCATCCAATGCGGTACCAACGGGTGGAGATCCCATTAATCCACCTGCAGCAGCCAATTTTTTTGAGCTATGTAAGGACTTCACTAATCCAGGAGGCAAGACATTTTCTGACATAGAGGATTTCATTGAGGCACGAGTTTGGTTAAGGAAGGAGAGCTTAAGGAGGTTCCTAAATCAGAAACTCTAAGAAGCAGTGGTGGAAGAATAAAAAGGATAAGGACAATAAGAAAGGAGAAGGACCTCAAAAGGGACAGATCAAGAAAGGTAAGAAATGTCATAGTTGTGGATTGGTTGATCATTTCACAAAGGACCGTAAGAAGGAAAATCTCTGTAGAAGGGTTGATCTCTATTTTGGATTTTCCTATTTGGACTTTTTTACTCTGAAGCATCGCATTCTTTCATTTCTAGTTCCTTGGTTGATTGTTTGCACTTGGATATTTCTCTAGTTATAGAACCTATAGATTTTTCAAACCCCATAGGAGGATCGGCACATTTATCCATGATTTGTTGGGGTTTGAAATTTTTTATACTAGGCATAGAATTTGACTGTGACACCTGTATATTTAGATTTTTAGGATATGGGATGATTTTGGCGATGGACTGGTTATCCATTTATGGTGCGATATTAGACTACGGTAGGAGAGTCGCCAGACTAGAGACATGTAGCAGAAGGACTCTCGAGGTTTCTTGCGACTAATAAGGGTCAATCATGTTGAGCTTCCTATATTCCCTTGATTCATCACTAGGAGAGTTGGATCAGTTCTAGTTGTTAGAGATTTCCTATACAATTTTGAGGAGGTTAAGGGACTAATCCCTAAGAGAGAGATCGACTTTAGGATCTATTTGAATGGCAATGTTAAGCCAGTGGCATTGCCCATGAGACGTATGGCTTCTAGGGAGAGGAAGGAGTTATGTTAGCAGATTGGTGAGCTATTGGAGAAAGGCTTCATTAGAAGGAGCATCTAAGTGGAGAGCGCCAGTCATCTTCGGTACAATGACGGATGGTTCTCTTTGACTTTGCGTAGACTATAGAGAGTTGAATAAGCTCACAAAAAAGAACCATTACCCACTTCCTAGGATAGATGATCTTTTCGATCAGTTGGTTGGCTCTTTAGTATTTTCTCAACTTGACTTAGCTACTGGATTTCATCATCTTAGGGTCGTTGACGGTGGCACTGATAAGACATCATTTAGGACACCTGATGGATTGTCTGAGTGGTTAGTTATGCCATTTGGGTTGACCAATTCTCCAGCTCATTTTGTAGATTTGATGAGCCATGTTTTTTGAGATGTCCTAAATAAGCTTGTTATAGTATTTGTGGATAACATTTTGGTGTTTTCCAAGAGTATGGAAGAGCATGCTATTCATTTTGAGGAGGTTCTTCGTGCACTTCATGTTCATCAGTTGAAGCAAAATTCTCAAAGTGCCACTTTTTGGGGCATGTAGTCTCAAGAGAGGGTTTAGTTGTGGATCCCTCTAAGATAGTAGTAATAAAGGATTGGAAGGCCCCCAAGAACGCTACTGAAGTTAGAAGCTTCCTAGGTTTGGCTGGCTATTATAGGAAGTTTATCAGAGATTTTGCTAAGATTTTAGCACTGCTTACTTGCCTCCCTAATAAGAATGCGGCATTTGTGTGGGACATGGATTATGAGGGTTCCTTCACGATGCTAATGAGAGCCCTTACTAGTACACTAGTGTTGGTTTTACCTGATGGAGCTAAGCCTTTTACAGTATACAGTGATGCATGTGGGATGGGTCTTGGAGCAATATTAATGCAAGAAGGGAGGGTATATGTTATGGAAGTAGATAGTTGAGAACTCATTAGAAGAACTACCCCACCCATGATTTGGAGTTATCTGCTACTTTTTTCGCTCTCAAGTCTTGAAGACATTACTTAGTAGGAGAGATGTTTGAGCTTTTCACTGATCATAAATCATTGAAGCACTTGTTCTCACAGAAGGATTTAAACTTGAGGCAATAGTGCGGGATGGAGTTTCTAGCATTATATGACTTTGAGATAGCTTACACCCCTGGTAAAGGGAACGTGATTGCAGATGTATTAAGCAAGAAGAGAGCAATCCTTAGTCCAATTTTCGTGGAGTGGAAAAGCCTAGAGTTTATTTCTTCCTTTGATATTAAGCCCTCTACGGACATTACCACTGGATTATTAGCAGCACTTGAGGTTAAGCCTACCCTCATTGATCAGATTAGCTTAAGGCAGCAAGAGGATCAGAACTTATGGATATTTTGGATAGGATTAGCAAAGAAGAGGTCTCTAGACATCTCCAATGCTATCTCATTAATAGAAAAGGGCGGCTAAAGAGAGATGGAAGACTTTGTGTCCCCTGCACTACTGATTTGACAAGAGCAGTTCAAGAAGAAGCACACTATTCTCGAGTGACTATTCATCCGGGTCGTGATAAGATGTACAGGGACATGACGAGAGTGTTTTTATTGGAGCGGCATGAAGAACGGTGTGGCAAAGTTTGTAGCTAAGTATCTTGTGTGCCAAAGAGTTAAGGCATAGCAACAGAAGCCTGATGGATTACTTCAACCATTAGATGTATCCAAATGGAAGTAGGAAAGTGTTTCGATTGACTTCGTAGATGGTTTACCCCAATCTAGGAAGGGGAATACTAGTATTTGGGTGATTGTATATCATTTGACTAAGAGCGCCCACTTCATTCCAGTCAAGAGTAAGAGCTAGATACCTTATTTGGCATTCTTACATGTTCGTGAGATAGTCCGACTTCATGGAGTTTCCTCTAGCATAGTGAGCGATATAGACCCTATCTTTACTAGCGAGTTGTGGAGAAGCTTGCGAGAGGCTTTAGGGATGCATCTTTGGTGGAGTATGGCCTATCACCCCTAGACAGATTGCTAAACAGAGAGAATTAATAGAGTTCTTGAGGATTTATTGAGGATGTGTATTCATGATTTTGGAGGAACTTGGGGGGAGCATCTTCCTTTAGTAGAGTTCGCATATAATAATAGTTTTCAGGCTAGCATTGAGATAGAACCTTTTGAAGCTCTTTATGGAAGACCTTGCAAGCCGCCTTTGTGTTAATTGGAGTCTACAGGGAGATTGCTACTAGGTCTCGACATGGTTAGAGAGACTTCGAAAAAGATTGATTTGATTAGAAGGAGAATGAAGACGGCCCATGATAGATAGAAATCCTATGCAGATAAGCGGAGAAGGGATATTAAGTTCGAGGTAGGAGACTTGGTTTTCATTAAGGTATCTCCGTTAAGAAAGGTAGTAAGGTTTGGATCAAGTGGGAAACTTGCTTCCAGATTTGTAGGACCATTCCCCACTGTAGAAAGGGTAGGGAAGATGGCATATCCGATAAAGCTACCAGAGGGGCTCGTGGGAGTTCACGATGTTTTTCATGTTTTGCACTTGAGAAAGTGCTTACATGATTCAGCAGAGGTAGTGTAACCTTGCCAACTTGAAGAAGTTGAAGTGGAGAGAGAAGCATCGGTTCGTCACATTCCTACCAAAATCGTTGGACGTGATATCAAGAAGCTTAGGAATAAGGTAGTACCTTAGTTAAGGTGCAGTGGGAAGACAGCATTGAGGACGCTACGTGAGAGGCCAAAGAGAAAATAAGTACCTCTTATTCATAACTTTTAGATATTACATCTTGAATTTCCTATTTCATCGTTAGTGTTTAATAGGTTCTTTCCTTTAGTATACTTTGGGAGGGTAAATCTTAGGATTTAACCTATGGATGATAGGGCTGAATGTAAACATGTTACTAAAACATGTTATGTATGTTGGACGCTAGTGGTTGCAAGTGTTTGCTAGTGGATGCTAATGGATGCATATATATATATATATATATATATATAGGCTAGGCACTATTATCTCTTATGGATCGACCTAACTAGGTCACTAAAGCATATGCATATGGATGTGTGTGCATTTACTTTTTTAATTTATACCATGGTCGCTATAAATGGATGATTATCGTATGATTGTTGCATTTGGATGATGATTGTAGCATGCACATAGAACTATCATTTATCATTAGGGAATTCACATTCATTTGGTTACATGGCACATGCATGATTGCATAAAAAGGAGGGCGACTGGATTAGTAGACCACCTAAGCTTTTGCATTAGTTAGGGACATTTACACTACACTATTGCATATTACATAAGCTGCATTAGAAAGCTTAAGGAAAATGGATGTAATGGGTTGGTGATTGAATATTTGGTTGTAGAATTTGGATGAAAATATTTATTTCATTCTTCTGTCCTTGGAGATTTCAGACACGAAATCCTTTAAGGAGGGGAGAATGTAACGACACAAAATTTGAGCTATAATAATTAATTAATGAAATAATTAAATAGTAAAATAAATTTGTGAAATTATTAGAATTGAGCCATGGGAGTTGCACCACTGTGTTCGTGGTAATTTTCTGGTTAATTTACATATATAACTTGTCGAAATCCGAGTCAATATGGAGAAGATACGAGAGAAATATGAAATCAGAAATTAAAACGAAAAAAATAGGGCTAGGTCGACCCAAGCCTTGCTTAGGTCAACCCTAGGGTCGAGCCCTATATACTTAGGTTGACCCTCATTAAAGCAAGGTCGACCTGCCTATTCTTTTGGATGTTATTTCTTCCAGGTTTGTTCGAACACGTCATATTTTATTTTCCTTCAATCTTGTGCGTTCATGCTTTCATCCAACGGTTCCTAACGAGCCTATGACATGGTTGCCCCAGATTTAATCTTCAAATCCAATGGTCTGATATCCCTAAGCTACACTATAAAGAGGACCCTAGGGCTAGATATTTTTCTCATTTATATTTTCTCCCAATTGGGTTCATCGCCCAAGGCTGAACGAATTTTTTTCTTAGGGGGAGATCTTTTTTTTTAAAATATTCTGTGCCCTAAAAGTGGATCCGGAAGATCAAGGAATAGTGCTAAGGAAAACAAGTGAGTGTATTGTAATTATTTTATATTTTAAGTAATTTAAAATAATAGATTTCTCAATAGTTGTAGTTTTTCTGCAATTTTAAGACAGTTTTTGTATAAGATATTTGCAGTTAGTTTTTAAAGATCTTTTTAGTCTATTTTATTTGGCTATTTTATTCGGTTATTTACTGTTATTTACAGTTATTTGTATTTACTTACATCCGTTTTACATTAGAATTTAGCCTGTAATGTTAGTTTCTTTTTATTCCACTTTACATGAATAAATTAAAAAGCATAGAATTCGCTAATATGGATTAAAATAGAGTAACACTAAATTTATAGAAATCAGATGTAAAATAAGAAAAACTGAAATAAAAATAGAGATGGACTGAAATAGGCAAATTTAAGATATTTAGGAGCATAATTATAACAAGCGGTTCGATTATAATTAAACGGAGAAAATAGAAGAATAACAACTACAAGAACAATTATAACACATGTTATAATTAGGATGAAAGAAATAGCAGAAGTAGCTTATTTTAAAACTTAGATCATGTTAATGAGCAAATATAGTAGAAATAACAGAAGAGGCTTATTTTAAAACTTAGATCCAGTCAATAAGAAAATATAGAAGAAATAACAAAAGTGGCTTATTTTAAAACTTAAATCTGGTTAATAAGCAAATATAGTAGAAATAACAGAAGAGGCTAATTTTAAAACTTAAATCTTGTTAATAAGCAAATACATCAGAAATAATAGAAGAGCCTTATTTTAAAACTTACACTAAGTTAATAAGCAAAAGTAGAAGAAGGGCCCGTACCAATAGCATTCACATTCAGTCAGGAACTGATGGTTTCACAATAGTTAGGTGAGGCTGGGACATGCTAATGCTAACTAGGGTAAATAAGTGGCCAATAGATAGAGACTCAAATCTGAGGATTTGGGCAAGGGGCGCAAAATAGAATTTGTTTGTTAGAACTAGTACCGGCAGCATTCCCTTTCAGACTAGGACTGATGGTCTCACAACACTTACGTGAGCTAGGCAATATCCCTTTCAGACTAAGACCGATGGTCTCACAACAGACTAGATGAGGTTGGGCACACTTATGCCGATTATGGTAAATAAGAGGTCAAAAGAGGGAGCGATAGTTAGCGTGTACCGGTGATGATCGAGTGTGCAACATCGATTAGGGTAAATAATTCGCTACTACATTCCAAGCGCTAAACATGTGTCTTTTGTTATGACTAATAGGATAGGTTCATAGTGGCATGACAGAGATAGAAGGCTGATCAACCTGTAAAATTAGGATTTCAGCCTAATTAAAATAGGATTAGGATTTCAACCTAATCACGGTAGTCTAAGACAAGTGCATATAATCAAAACAATCGAAATAATCAAAGCAAATTGTCAAACAAAATCAAAAAACAGTATTTACCCCGGTTTTATCTTTTCAATATTTCTTTCCATATTAGAACTATTGCTTAGTCTATTATATTTATCTTTCTTAGAAATGCTAGTACTTACTTTCACTCACCAGACTTATAGTCTGACCCACTCCTCTATTTCCCTTTTTTTCCCCTAGTGGGCCGTCGAAGTTAAGTTGATTCAGGTTGCTTGGAGATTCATTCCCAGAGATTTCTCATTTCAGATGTATTCTTCTTCTCTTCATCTTTTTCGTTTGGCTTATGATGAACTTACACCTATGAGAGGGATTACTATTATTATAATCACTTTTATGCTCTGATTTTGCGAGACAGAGATGTATTTTCATGAGACATGAGATATTTTTGAGTTTTTGAGGCATGTTATGTATTTATTAATCTATTTTGAGATGAAGCTTAATTTTGAATGATATGTTATTATTTAAATGTTTCCGATGCTTTTTTCTTGTCTGACTTGTGAATCTTAGTCTCTCTGATGCTTTAGCTACACCTCTAACGCACCATATCTTTTAATATGCCCTTTTTGGGTATACTAAGGGGTGTGGGGTGTTTCAGTGAAGTGCTGGGATAAAGAAGAAAACATGCAAGGGAGATGGAGGGCTTCTTTTGACAAAAAATAGAAAGGTAAGGGAGGAATTTTACCATTGTTAAATTTTTCACATCATACCTTTTTATTCTTAATTTATTTCCTATGGTTTGTAAATAAAAACCAATGCATTCTCACCTATTTTCTCCTCTTAAATCTTCATTTTTTGAAGCGAATCAACTCCAACCCACTTCAAACTTTAACCAAAACCTTAAACCACCCTAGGAAGCATGGAAATAAACCTAAATTATTAAAAAGTGGAGCACAAACCCCTAGGAACTTTGGGCCATGAGCATAAAGGAAGAGGAGGAAGGTTAGCTTGAATATGAAAAGGCTAAAGCTTAGATCTTTGACGGTTAGGTGATAGTACGAAGTGGTTCTTTGACCTTTGGCGTTTGTGCTTGTGTTTTTATTTGTTTTGGGTAAGTTATCTCACCATCATATATGTATATAATGTGTATATATATAGTGTGTAAAAATATAAAGTTAATTAAGTCATTAACTAATCAAAGTTATAACTAGAGCCCTTTGCTTTTGAAAGCTAATGACAACTCTATAATGCATAACGTCACTTCTATTACCTTTCAAAATATATATCGTGGCCTAGACTATTTGTTTACATATTTGATAATGTTCTATGTAATATAGAAATGTGTATATAAATGATCGACGCCAAAGAGTTGCTATAAAAACACTTTGAAATCCCCTTGCTTTAACTTGCTTACTTTGCTGATATGTTAATATATTATGACACGATATATTTGGTTGTTCTTTACACAAGTTTTGGTGTATGGGACAATAAAGAATTGATTTGGAAAGTTGTAGAATGTGTGGAGCAAAGTTGTGCAAGTTAGAAGCGAATTAGTCATTGTGGATGCACTTTGAAATTGACTTGTGTTCAGCGATTCTTAAATTAACTTCAGAGGACATCCTTAGGGTTTTCTTTGTTGTTTTAACAAGTAAAATATATGTACTTATTAGTGTAAAAATATCAAAGTTTATGCCATTTAAGCTTTTGAACGAAGTCGAAAAAGTTAGAAGCAAATTAATCACTACAAATGCACTTTGGAGAATACCTTGTATTTAGGAAATTTTAACATAATTTTGGAAGATATCCTCAAACACCCCACACCCCTTAGTACGCCTAAAAGGACACATTAAAAGGCATGATGCATTATAGGTATAACTAAAACTAACAGAGACTAAGATTCATAAAACAAAGATAAAACCAGCAGAAACTTAAAAAAGCAACTTAATTAAAACAAAGTTTCATAATTACTTCATAAATAAGTCAAATAAAAAATGCCACATGCATATCTGAAACTCTAATATGTCTCATGAAACAAAAAATCGTAGTCTCAAAATCAGAGTACATAATACCCCTTAAAATAAGCCAGCATATAGAAGAATAAAATATGAAGTAAAAGAAATACATATAAGAAATCTCCTCCTTCAAAACTCCAAGCTACAACAGCCTACTAACTTCTTCCTCGATTGCCTAGAGGGGAAAAAAGGGGAAAAAGGAGGAGGGGTCAGACTAAAAGTTTGGTGAATGATAGTAATTACTAGAGTCTTTAAGTAAGATAAAAGTAATATACTCTATAACAGTTCTAGCTTAAATAAGGACAATAACAGGTAAACTAAAAGTGAGTACGATTAAATATATTGCTCAATTTATCTAGATTTTGATTGCTTGCGCTTGTCCTAGATTTCTTCTTTAATAAGGCTGAATTCCTAATCCTGTAATTAGAATGTAACCCTAAGTCTACCCTTTTTGATCGGCCTGCAACTTTGTAGTACCCTTCGGTGGACCAGCTGCTATATAACTCTCTAAAAAAAATGTTACTATATCCCAAACGACATATATAGCCCCTACATAGAAGTCAATGAGGTCTACGGAAGACACCCACACTAAATGCTTGGAACTCATAGCTATTATCGAGCACCCGAACGGAAGTCGCACGCGTAACTACCACCATGCCCATGCTACCTTTTCCTCCACCTACTGGGTCTTCTTATTACCTTAACATCCAATATATGCTTGCCCCTCATCTCACTTCAGGCTAACGTGAGATCACCATGTGTCCATAGAATATATAAGGAAAATGCTGTTGGTACTGGCCCTACATCCAAACAATATCTAGTTTCTCCCCTCGATTCAAATCCCCTATGATTTGGACTTCTATTTGACCAATTACTACCATTCTTAGCGTAAGCGTGCCCTAGGGAATGTTGTTTGGTACATGTCCTACTTTCATCTTTGCTTATTAACTTAGATAAATTACTTTAAATAAGCCTTTACAGCTTCTCCCTACTATCTTTTCTTATTAATTTATCCTAAGTCTTAAAATAAGCCTCATTTTGTTCCCTTTCTTATTACAACCTACGTTATAATCATGCTTATTATTTTACCTAAGGTCGATGTGTCAAAGTAAGCTTCTTTCATCTTTTACTTTATTTAGTTATAATTCTAAGTTATAACTATGCCAATTACATTTAATTAGTTCAATTCAGTTCAATTCCATTATTTATTACGATCCAGTTCAATTATTTATTGCAGTCTTTACAATTTACATCTTATTTTCTTCATTTAATATTCTTACTTATATAATCCATATTCGTGTTTTAATTTATTCTAATCCATACGCGAAGAAAAAGGGGATGTAAAGGATAGACGCTTGCATAAAATCCAACACGTCGAAAAAATGATATAAATAACATTAAATGAACTTAAATACTGTAAATAAACTGTAAATCAATACGCTTAACAGAAATAAACCAAAATTACTGAAAGGGATAGCTAAAAGGAAATTGATAGAAAATAAATCTAAAAACTGTAAATAAACTCCTTAAAACGCTATTCCAAAAATCATAGTAAAACTACAACTATAGGAAAACTATTATTTTAATTACTTAAATAAATCTTAAAATAATTATAATCACTCACCTCTGGTCCTAAACTTTTCCTTTGGTCTTCCCGGATCCCCTTGGAGTTGTAAAATAATTTAATTTATAATAATTTTCTCCATTGGATAAATTACTCCGTTTAGGGTCCTTCCTAGAAAGGTGAACCCAATTGGAGAAATCTAGAATGAGAAAAGTGAAAGGTCCAGGGGCCAATTTATAGGTGTAGAAGTCGATCTCGGACCATTGGATTTGAAGATTGAATGTGATGCAACTACATCATAGGCTGAATAGGAGCCATCAGATGCAACACTGGAAGGACCAGATTGAAATAAAGGATGCAAATGACATGTTTACTCATCATTGAATCGTCCAAATGAGTGAATGTTCGTTCACTCACCCATAGGCAAGGCGGTTCGATCGGGCAGTTAACCGCCCCCTTTCCCAGGCCGACCGGCCGGTCGACCTGTATATATATGTGTTTTTTTCTTCTCTTATTTAGCTTATTTTATAATTGGTCATATTAGCCCGGTTTTTAACGTTTTATATATGGAAATTGACAAGAAAATTACCACGGATACAATGGTGCAACTCCTATGGATCAATTCTGATAATTTCATGCAGTTATTTCATTATTTAATTAATTAACAAATTAATTATTATGGGTTAAATTTTGGGTTGTTACATTCTCCCCTCCTCAAGGGATTTTGTCCTCGAAATAAGAATGTACTAAATGTTTTCATCCAACTCTACAACCAACTACTCAACCATCAACTATTCATCCAATGTCTTCAGTTTTTCTAATGCAATTTATGATACTTATGCAATTATGGTAGAGTAAATGTTCCTAACTAATGCAAAAGATAGGCGGTTTACTGATTTAGTCGATCTCCTTTTACGCAATCATGTCTGTGCCATGTATCTAAATGGGCGCAAAAATTTCCTAACGATAACTAATAGTTCTATATGCATGCTTTAAACATCACCCAAATGAAACAATCAAGTGATAAACATCTTTTTATAGAAACCATGGAAATAAAATAAAAATGAGCACAAGTCCATATACATATGTTCTAGTGAACTAGTTAGGCTGATCCCTAAGAAATAATAGTGCCAAGTGTACCTATATGCGTCCATTGCATCCACTAGTAACCAATTGCAACCACTGGCATACATCATTCATAACATGTTCTATTAGCATGCTCACATTAAATCCTACCATCCATAGGTTAAATTCTATGTTCTACCTTCCCAAAGGATAACAAAGCAAATAAACTATTCAAATCTAAAGACGGAAAAAGGAGTTCTAGAACTTACTATAAAAAAGATGAGGATAGAAAGTACAAATCTTCTCTTCTGCTTCTCAAGCGGCATATGCAACATCATCTCTCCACTGCACCTTCACCAGTGGAACCTCCTTATTTCTCAGTCTCTTAATGTCTCTTCCAACAATCTTCGGGGGATATGCCAAACAGAAGCTTCCCTTTCTACCTCTACCTCCTCTAACTGAATAGGCCCCACAACTTCTCCCGAGTCATGTAAGCACTTTTGCAAGTGCGAAACATGGAAAACATCATGCACCCCTGCGAGCCTATCAGGTAGCCTTACTCGGCAAGCCATCTTCCCAACTCTCTCTATGATAGGAAATGGTCCAACAAATCTAGGGGCCAACTTTCCATTTGATCCGAATCTTACCACCTTCCTAAGTGGGGATACTTTGATAAAAACTAAGTCTCCAACCTCAAACTCTAAGTATCTCCTCCACTTTTTCGCATACGGTTTATGTCTGTCTTGAGCCGTCTTCATCCTTTGCCGTATCAAATCCACCCTCTCAACGGTCTCCTTAACCATATCGGGTCCAAGTAATAAATTCTCCGTAGACTCTACCTAACATGACAGGGACTTGCAAGGTCTCCTATATAAAGCCTTAAATGGTGCCATTCCTATACTTGTTTGGTAACAATTATTGTATGCTACTCAACCAATGAGAGATGCTCCTCCCAAGTACCTCCAAAGTCCAAAATGCACATCCATAGCAAGTCCTCAAGCACCCTATTTACTCTCTCCGTTTGGCCATCCACCTAGAGGTGATAGGCCATACTCAATCTAATTTGCGTCCCTAGTGCCTCCTGTAAGCTTCTCCAAAACTCACTAGTGAAAATGGGATCTTTATCACTAACAACGCTAGAAGAAACTCCATGCAGACAGACTATCTCTCGAATATACAAGGATGCCAAATATGAAGCCTTATGCTTACTCTTAACTGGGATGAAGTGAGCATTCTTGGTCAATCTATCAACAATCACCCAAATGCTAGTGTTCCCCTTCCTAGAACAGGGTAAACCAACAATGAAATCCATAGAAATACTGTCCCACTTCCACTCCGGCACATCTTAGGGCTGAAGTAATCCACAGGGCTTCTGCTGCTCTGCTTTTGACCTTTAGAATACGAGACATTAGCTATGAATCCGCCATGTTCGTCTTCATGCCACCCAATAAACATCCTCTTCATATCCTGATACATTTTATCACCAACCAGATGAACAGTCATACGGGAATCGTGCACCTCTTCTAAAAACTACTCACAACAAGTTACTGGCACATAGAAAACAAAGCCTCCCATCTCTCTTAAGCCACCCTCTGTTATCAGTGGGATAACATTGGAGATGTCTCGAGACCTCTCCTCGGCTAATCCAATCCATAATGTCCATGAGCTTTGAATCCTCCCATTGCCTCGAGACAATCTAATCTATAAGGGTAGGCCTCACCTTTAACGTTGCCAACAATCTGAGAGTAATATCCATAGAGGACTTAAAATCAAAAGTAGAAATAAACTCCAAGTTCCTCAAGTCTACAAACAAAGGACTAAGGGCTGCTTTCTTTCTGCTTAATACATCTGAAACCACACGACCCTTGCTAGGAGTATAAGCTATCTCAAAATCATACGAGACTAAAAACTTATCCAGTTCCATCGCCTCAAGTTCAGGTCCTTCTGCGAAAATAGGTACTTCAAAGACTTATGGTCGGTAAAAAGCTCAGACCTCTCTCCAAGCAAATGGTGCCTCCAAGCCTTAAGTGAAAAAACTATGGCAGCCAACTCCAAATTGTGGGTAGAGTGGTTCTTCTCATGCATCCTCAACTGCCTACCACCATAACACACTACCGTCCCTTCTTGCATCAACACCGCTCCTAGACCCGTTCCACATGCATTAGTGTATACAGTGAAAAGCTTAGCTCCATCGGGTAAAACTAACGCTAGTGCACTTGTAAGGGTTCTCTTAAGCTTCGTGAAGGAATCCTCACAATCCACGTGCCACACGAAAGCTTTATTCTTCTTAGTAAGGTGCGTGAGTGGTGCCGAAATCTTGGCAAAGTCTATAATGAACTTCATATAGTAGCCTGCCAAACCTGGAAAGCTCCTAACCTCGGTCACATTCTTGGGGGTCTTCCAATCTTGCACTAGAATGACGTTAGCAGGGTCAACAGCCTAACCTTCCTTCGAGACCACGTGCGCCAAGAAGCAAACTTCCTCCCTCCTAAAATGACACTTTGAAAACTTAGCTCTTAAATTTTGATTAAGAAGTGTGCGAAGAACTTCTTTCAAATGAATAGCATGCTCCTCCATATCCTTGGAAAATATCAAGATATCATCCAAGAATACCACCGCAAACTTATTTAGAACATCCTTGAAGATGCGGCTCATAAAATCAACGAAATAGGTTGGAGCATTGGTTAGCCCAAAAGGCATAACCAACTACTCGATGAATCTGTCCGGTGTCCTAAGAGCAGTCTTATCTATGCTGTCATTAGCGACTCTAAATCAAGCTAACAGAAAACCGAGGGACCTACCAATTGGTCAAAAAGATCATCAATCCTAGGGAGTGGATATCGGTTCTTCTTGATGAGCTTATTTAATTCCCTATAGTCCATACAAAGTTGGACAGTACCATCTGCCTTAGTGGCGAAGATGACTAGTGCTTCCCACTCTGATATGATCCTTCCTATGAATTCCTATTCCAAAATCTCAGGAATCAGGTTGCTCAATTCTTTCCTCTCCCTAGGTGCCATGTGCCATATGGATAGTGCTAATGAATTAGCATTCTTGGCCAAATAAGTCATGAAGTCAACTACTCACTTAGGAGGTATTCCCCTAACTTCTTCAAAGACATCTGCAAAAACTCTGACGATATGAGCCGAATGCAACTCTATTGACGATGAATCATGGGAATAGAGAAAACTCAAAATGACTGACCCTTGCAGGTTGCAAGATACCTCTAGAGTCCTATCACTTCAACTCTTAAGTCTAACGACTCTCCTCTCATAGTCTAAGATAGCTCTATATGTGGAGAGCCAATCCATCCCTAAGATCATCCCATACCCCAAGAATCCCAAAATATAGGCATCACAGTCGAACTCTAAGCCAAGGATAAAGATTTTCAAACTCCTACAAATCGTAGATAAGTGTCCCGATCCTCCTATTGAAACAATAATGGAGTCAGCTACTAATGATATGTCCAAGTGCAAACAATCTACTAGAGAGCTAGAAATAAAAGAGTGTGATGCTCCAGAATCAAATAAAGTCAAAATAGCAAAATCAAATATAGAAATCAAACCTTCAACTATGACTTTCCTACCTCTATCTGGAATGCTACCGGAAGGTGCTGTGTCTAATGCCTAAATCAATGCAGCTGGTGCACTCGCTCTCTGGGGACAACTCCTACACATATGACCAGGATGCCCACAAGTATAGCACTTACCCTTCATCTTCTTCTTCCAGCAATCCTTGACCATATGTCCAACCTTCCCACAACCATGGTACTCTATTCCCTTCTTAATATGCTTCTAACCACCATGACCTTTCTACTTCCTCTTATTCTTTTCCCACCACTTCTTCTTCGGACCTTTTGACTTAACCTCCTCTTTAGACTCTCCCTCCTTAACCGTATCGGACATAAGTACCATCTCGACCAAAGACTCATAAGTAGCTCCCATCGGTACATGAGTCAACAATAATCCCTGATGTGGTTGATTCGATCCCTTCGTAAACTTCATTGCTTTCTTATGATTTGTGTTCACCTAATCCATACCAAACCACGACAGCTCATTGAATTGATTGATGTATTCCTTAACAAACAAACTCCCTTGCTTCAAATTGATAAACCTCTTCAACTGAACACTCTCTTCTTCCTAAGATAGAAACTTTCAATCGAATTTCTCCTGGAATCCATCCCAAGCAATGTATCTTCCCTCCAATTCGATCACGTCCACCAATAGGATTCTTCCTCCTTTAGTTGCCAAGCAGCCGGCTGAACTTGCTACTGTCCATCCAATCCTAAAAGACCAAAATTTCTCTCTATGTCGCTAAGCCATGCTGTCTCCTCCACAAAAGTCTCCTTGTCGGAAAATGTCTTCTCGCCCAAACTCGCAAAATCTTTACAAAGCTTAGAGAAATTTATGGCAGCTGGTGGGTTGATGGGATTCCCATCCGCTGGTGCAAGATTGGGCGCAGGCCCATAGACTTCTGGAGCCATGGCTTGTAAGTACCTACGAAACCAGGCTGGCGCTGGAATGCCCTCAGGATGGTTCGGGTCATCAACCATTCTACGAAAAGAAGGTAGTTTAGGAAAGAGTCAAAGGGGAATTGAACTGGACTTATAAAGGGATTTTTTATAAGAATTCTTTTATACTTAAATATTATTCCTAAAAGTTATTTTTTGAAAAATACTTTTAAAACAAGTTATTTTGAAAAAATACTTTACTTTTTAAAAAATTTGGAATCTTATAACCATAGGCTTTGATACCAAGTGAAAACCCCACACCCCTTAATATTCCCAAAAGGACACATTAAAGGGCATGGTGCGTTGTAGGTATAACTGAAACTAGCTGAGACTAAGATTCACAAGACAAAGATAAAAATAGCAGAAACTTAAAGTAATAACTTAATCAAAACAAAGCTTCATAATTACTTCATAAATAAGTCAAATATCAAATGCCACATACATATCTAAAAATCCAATATATCTCATGAAACAAAAACTCATAGTCTCAAAATCAGAGTACATAATATCCACAAAATAAGGTAGTATATAGAAAGAACAAAAGCTAAAATAAAAAAAATATGTAGAAGAAATCTCCTCCCTCAAAACTCCAAGCCACAGCAACCTATTGACTTCTTCCTTAATTGCCTAAGGGGGGGGGGGAAGGGGAAAATAGAGGAGTAGGTCAGACTAAAAGTCTGGTGAATGATAGTAATTACTAAAGTCTTTAAGCAAGATAAAAGTAATAGACTCTACAATTGTTCAAGCTTGAATAAGGATAATAACGGAAATAAGAAAGAGATAAACTGAAAATAAGTATGACTAAATATTGCTCAATTTATAAGATAGGTTAACTTTTGATTGCTTGCACTTGTCATGGATTTTTGCTTTAATTAGGCTGAATTCCTAATCCTGTAATTAGGATGTAACCCTAATTCTACCCTTTTTGATCGGCCTACTACTCTATAGTACCTTTGTATGGACCAACTGCTATATAACTCTCTACATGAAATGTTATTTTGGCCGAGACGATATATATAGCCCCTACACAAAAGGCAATGGTGTCTGCGGAAGGCACCCACACTAAGCACTTAGAACTTAAAGCTATTACAGAGCACCCGAATGGAAGTCGCATGCGTAACTGCCACCATGCCCATGCTAACTTTTGCTCCACCTATTGGGTCATCTTATTACCTCAACATCCAGCATAAGCGTGCCCTATATCCCACTTTAGGCTAACATGAGATTACCGCGTGTCCTACTTACCGAGTCTTCTTATTACCTTAACATCTAGCATAAGCGTGCCCCTCATCTCACTTCAGGCTAACGTGAGACCACCGTGTGTCCATAGAAGGAAATGTTGTTGGTACTAGCCCTACATTCAAAAAATACCTAGTTGTGCCCCTTTATCCAAATCCCCCGTGATTTGGACTTCTATTTGACCAAATACTACCATTCTTAGCATAAGCATGCCCTTGGAATGCTATTTGGTATAGGTCCTACTTTCATCTTTCTTATTAACTTAGATAAATTATTTTAAATAAGCCTTTACAATTTATCCCTACAATCTTTGATTATTAATTTATCATAATTCTTAAAATAAACCTCTTTTTGTCCCATTTCTTATTATAATCTACGTTATAATCATGCTTATTACTTAATCCATGGTCTAAGTGCGAAAATAAGCTTCTTTCATCTTTTACTCTATCTAGTTATAATTCTAAGTTATAACTATGCCAACTACCTTTAATTAGTCCAATTTAGTTCAATTCCATTAATTATTATAGTCTAATACCATTATTTATTGCAGTCTTTATAATTTACATCTTATTTTCTTAATTCAATATTCTTACTTATATAATCCATATTCGCATTTAAATTTATTCTAGTCCATATGAAAAAAGGGGATGAAGAGAATAGTCACTTGCTTAAAATCCGAAACGTCGAAAAAAATGATGTAAATAACATTAAATAAACTTAAATACTATAAATAAACAGTAAATCAATAAAAGGCTTTGCTTAATAGAAATAAACCAAAGTTACTGAAAGGAATAGCTAAAAGGAAATAGACTGAAAATAATTCTAAAGACTGTAAATAAACTGCTCAAAACGCTATTGCAAAAATCGTAGTAAAACTACAACTATTGGAAACCTATTATTTTAAATTACTTAAATAAATTGTAAAATAATTACAATCACTCACCTTTATTCCTAAGCTTTTCCTTTAGTCTTCCCGGATCCACTTGGAGTTGTAAAGTAATTTAATTTGTAACAAATTTCTCCTTTGGAAAAATTATTCCATTTAGGGTCCTTTCTAGAAAGGTGAACCCAAATGGAAAAAATCTAGAATGCAAAAAAGTTTCAGGTCTAGGGGTCTATTTATAGAGGTAGAAGTGGATCTCAGACTGTTGGATTCTGGGATTGAATAGGATGCAACAACACCATAGGCTGAATAGGGGCCATTAGATGCAACAGTGGAAGGACCAGATTGAAATAAAGGATGCAAATGACGTGATTACTAGTCACCGAATCATTCGAATGAACGTTCGATCGCTTGCCAATAGGCAATGCGGGTCGGCCAAGCGGTCGACTGCCCCCGGTCGAGCGACTGGTCGACCTATATATATATATCTGCTTATTTAGTTTATTTTATAACTTGGTTATATTAGCTCGGTTTATGACGTTCTATATATGGAAATTGACAAAAAATTACCATGGACACAATGGTGCAACTCCGTGGCTCAATTCTTATCATTTTACAAAGTTATTTTGTTATTTAATTAATTATTACGAGTTAAATTTTGGGTTGTTACATATCCTTTGGGGTTTATTTTCTAGGCTTTTAAGCAGCCTAAGTATAATACTTACAATAAAAAAATTGGATCGAAAATCGTTTGTTTAAATGGTTAAAACTTACTACAAATATCATGCATTTTTATGTTGTTCTCTATCTAGAGCTTTAAATAACACTTACTAACGCTGTCTTCGTTCTACTACATCACTTTCAGTTTGTTGCAATATTTTGTTTTAATGCAATATTTTAGCTAGTTTTTCATGTTTTACATGGTCTATAATTTATTATCTTCATGGAATTATTTAGGAAAGTCTAATAACATGGATTTGAGTGTGAAAAAATAATAGAAATTAAATCTATTTTTAATAATTAAATATTAATATTTAAAAAGATTTCCTTTGCAACATTTAAAATAAAAGGTATTTAGCAAATTATAAATTAGTTATTTTTTAGTATTACTTTACATAGATATTAAAAACCTATTAATAAGTAACTTTAAAGTGTATATATATAAGTTTGAAAATTTTAGGTAATTCATAAAAAGGTAGGAGATTTTGTTATAAGGTTATGTTATAATAAAATGAATGGGTTTTGTGAAGTTAATTAAAAGTACGCTACCTTGTTAAATAAGTGTAGATGTAATTAGACATTTAAAAAGAATGTTTTGAAGATAATGACAAATATAAAATGGTTTTAGGTTTATAGTAAAAATTTGTTAAATAACATTTGTTTTTAACCCATTTGATTATACTTTTGGAAATGCGAATTCCTATTTAAGATTTATGAATATTCTTACACAATTTGGGATAAGAATATGACTACATTGCTAAGTATTTAAAAATGTAGAAATGAACAGTGAAAGTATAGAAATAAATAGTAAAAGGGTAGAAATGAATAGTGAAAGAGTAGAGATGAATAATGAAAGAGTAAAATTGAATAGTGAAATGGTAGTGTATATGTATATATCTTTTGTAAGCATATTTTAAATGTATATACATGTATATACAAGGAAGTTTTGATTAATAAAAGAATTAATTATATAAAAAGGTGATTAGATGTCGTTTATGTGATGTAATCATGCTTTGTGTGACTTAATCGTGCTTTGTTTGTTTACTTGTTTACAGAAAGTTTTCAGTCATGTACATAGAAGTAAAAACCAACAAAGTAAATTTATTCTATCTGTGAGAGTTAAGAATGATGTTAGGGTTTCTAAACAACAATACTTTAACCTACCGGCTTCACTCGTGAACGAGGGATAGTGTTAGTTAAAAAACTTGAAAACGTGGTAAGAATACAAAGCTTGGTTTCTGTATGCGATCGTTTCTGTTTTTACTTGATAATTGATTAGCTGACCATCTAAATTGACCAAATTAATTTTGGAGGTATATGCAAGCATTATTGATATGGTTTGAGATCCCCAAGAAGGACCCATTCATATGAATTGTCTCTTTCTTTAAGCATGTGTATATATATACGAGATCCCCTAAGACAACACTTTTATATTGTTCACTTACTCCTTAAAGAACCAAAATTGAGATAACTAGAAATTCATCAATTTAGTTTTGAAGAGACCAGGATCTGATAAGTGTATTACTTACCAAAAACCACTTCAAAACTGATATGCAAGTTCTCTCTTTTGAAAGTAGTTGTGAAGTTAAATGTTATAGAGTTGGACTATCTATCCTAAGGTTAAGTCCAAGGGAGAGATCAATGTCAACATTTCAAAAGATTCTATCATGTTGTATTGTCTATCTTGAGGTTGATTCCAAGAGAAAGGACAATGTTAGCATTCATTAGACGAATTATGCTAGGATCTAGAGAGAGATTTGAGATCTGTTTAAGTGATGAAGACTTGTGTGTTGAGATACTGATTGTGACTTCACCATCGGAAATGATAGAAAATATATTAGGCCTCATAGCTAGTGGATTAAGCTAACCTAAGCATACTTCTGCTCCAAATATCTAGAGTTGTTTTTGACTGAGGCGCACGGGATTTGTTGGTAATCTATCATGTGTTTGGGTATGGACCAGCTATGTTTACATTGTTCCATATTTTATCTACAGACATGCATGATTTTGGAAGGTAGTTTATAACCCTTATGTAGGACGCTGGCTTTCAGTTTTTATCGAGGATACCTTCATGTAATCCATATGCGAATGTACCTTCACTATTTTAGTTGCACTTCTAATATTGTTGCGCTATGAGATGCAAGTAGCATAGCAATTTTTGATTAGTATTCTACACCCTAGACATTATTTATTATATCATCTTATGTACTTATTAGATGGTTCATTTAGTTTGAGGGAAAGACCGTTATAGTGATTCAAACAGTCTCAAAAGTTACCATTATATGACGTATGCATATTTCTTGAGTTTCTTATACCAGACTTATGTCTAGCTCGTGGTTTTATCTTTCCCTTAATTCCATGGGTGCTATTTCGAATAGTCCGAAAAAGGTAGACTTTCATTGATACTCTTTGGATCTTGATGAGACAAGCTGGATGCTTTCACCTATCGTAGTATTTTACTTCCGTTGCAGGACTAGTATGTATATATCAGCAATTGTGAGGATATGATGTTATAACTGTCCAAGGCGATGATAGTACATAGGATTGTAACTCTGAAATGTTATGGATCTTAGAGTAATAATTTGTACTTTCTTTTAGAAATTATATGTTATTGTTCCACTTAAAGATTCTGATGTTTTGTTCTCTTCTTTCTTATTCTTTTTTATTTTATTTTACCATAACAACCTATGTTTTCGACACTTAGGTGCTCGGCACGTGAATACCGTGGATGCATTAATGTCGACATTTAGTGGTTGAAAAGGCGAGTCGTTACAATAAATATTGTAACATCCTCTATCTTTAGTCCTGAAGCTAAGCGCTATACATGCTGTAGTCATCCATAGTATTAGCTTTCGGCGACAAAATATTGTAATGTTAATGGTACACATGAATATGAAACAAAATCACCAATTCAAAAGACATCTTTACTGATTACATTTCAAAACCTTGTTTCATATTCCATTACATAATCTCGAACGAATCCCAGGTTTTAATCAAATACAATAATTACAAATTATGCCAAGAGCGGCATATGAAGATGCCCCATTGGATGACCAGAATACTAAATAGACATAGTAGTCTTAATACATCACGGCAGAAATAAAAAATAATAACTCCTAAATAGCTAACTTTGCCTCATGCACGTCTTCGGAAGCTTTATTTATCCATGTACTGAACCTATAAAACCCCGACTCTCAATCTACTCAAATTAATTTTGAGCACTCGAGAGTTTATGGAGAAAACATAAAATTCGAGTCGTATATAAAGCCTGGCGTGAATAATATAATACATCTTGGTTATTTGATATTAAGTGAGACTAGCTGAATGGGTTTTCCCTCACCAATATCCCTTTCTATACATGTATCTTTGCAAATCAAAATCCCGCAATCAAATCGATTAAAGCATTGACAACAATATCATATATATATATATATATATATATATATATAAATCAAGTAATAAATGGATTATTTGTCCGAACAATATAGTTTTGTTTGGCTAACTACTAACCTTGGCTGATTCAGGCCTACCAGACGTGGTAAATAATCTATCTTATACTAGACACACTTCTGGACGGTCTGTCCATCATTTACTTCTTCCAGGGTCAATTGATCCTAATGGTTTTGCAATCTCACTAATAACCTATCTTTACTCTATGTATTGTTTTCTACGTGTAACATCATTTTAGTCTTGCCTATGATAAAGTCCTACACATTGGAATTCTGTACTTATATTAGCTAGAGGCTATTAGCTAAAACATAAGGCGCGACCCTATACCAGTCCAATCTGGTATTCTAATATCTAAGTCATTTCCTTAAGGTAAACTTTCCCATCAAATTTTCCTTGAAAACATTTCTTTCAAATTGATTTAACCCTTTAAATCATACTTAAACAAGGAAAATATACTCTTTGCTTTACCCAATTCTCTTTACCATGTTATATATACTTTACTCAAAACAATGCTGATGAAATATATTGAGGGTTATCTATCCCTCTAAAATAAGTTAAAAACCCCTTCAACTTAAGATCTTAGGCCATAAAACCAAGGTAAACCGATCGAAACATTTGCTTTAAAACTTTAAATAACCCTTTCAAATCCATTAAAAGTACCCCTTTCTAAATATATTAACTACTATACCTTGAAACACTTGGCCGACAGGCCAAATCATAACTTTCGAAACCTTTATAACAACCTTTCGAAATCACTGAAGATATACCGTCGAAAGCATTATAAACCTTAGAAATTCTCTTTATAAAACTCATTAAACTTGCCTTTCGAAAGCATTTGGAAATATTCCATTTAAAATACCTTAAGTACCTTTCGAAACCATTGGGGAAGCTCCCCTTCAAAACCTTTATTATGCACCTTTCGAAATCAATAAGGTCCTTTACTTAAAACAGGCCTTTCGAAAGCATTGGGTTCAAGTAAAAGCTTGGGAAATCATAGTTTCGAAACCATTTAAAACCATTCCATTCGAAACATATGGGTTTATCTTTCAAAAGAATAAAGGGTTTTAAAACAACTAGGTCAAAAGCAACTCCTTCAAAAGCACTTTCCCAACTAAAAGAAAGTAGATGGTTTCGAAAGCACGGAGAAGCGGCTCCTTGTTTAAAAGCGAAAGCATCCTTTCGATACCGATGTTTAAAGGCATAAGCGGCCTCAACTGTGTTGAGAGGTAGAATGTGACGACGAGTGTTTTGACCCTTTCGAAAGCTTGTTTAAAACAAAAGGCGGTAACCTCTATCAAAAGCCATATTGAAATCCTTTCGAAACCATTCTTTTGAAAGCAAAGCAAGCGACATATCTTTTGTAAGAAAAACAAGGTCTCGGCCCCTTCGAATGTAATTTTGACCCTATACCTTTTGCCTATCTCTAATCCACTACGTACCAAGTCACTGATACCATGTGTATTAGTTTTGACTATGAAGGAGGCGGTAGTATGAAGTCGAAAGGTAGCTGCCGAGAGTGGCAAAACAGCCAACCTTCACAAAAAATGTTTTCTTTCTTTATGGAGTAATATCTTTCTAACTAACTTGCATATTTGTGATCATATAATTGGTTGCCAATTTCTTTTCCGAGAATCTTTTCTAAAATTGATGTCGAACTCAGTATTTTATAAGTTAAAGCATTGAGCAAATTGCCTTTTCTCCTTTTATAAGCATATAAAACATCCAAGTCCTATACCTTAAAAAATTTTATATACTTAATAAAACACTTAGGAAAATTCTCCAAAATTCCAACAAATCACTTTTTATTATGTTTTCTAATATATTTAAATTTCTGAGCCAAAGCTAACATATAATAGCCGAAATTAATTTAAAACCAATTTACCATTTTCTTTACTAGAAAATTCAAAATAAATTCACAATAATTCAGAAATTATAAAACTTGAAACCCAACCTAAAATAATGTTTTTGACCTTATACTAAAAACACAAGTCATTTGGATGTCATTTAATAGTTTTTCCAAATCAAATCTTATCATAAAATCTATATGAAATAGCTTAAATCATCAGCAAGCATGTGTGTGTGTGTGTGTGTGTGTGTGTGTGTGTGTGTGTGTGTGTGTGTGTGATGACCCGTAATTTTAGGCAATATCAATTTAATAATCTAAATTAAAAATTAAATTGATTTGATAATCTTTGTTAATAAGATTGGAATTAATTTAATAGTCCAATTAAATAATATTTAATTGGTAGATTTTATTTTTTTTAAAAGCTAATAAATTGTTTTCTATTTATAATGTATACAGAAAATGTATATATTGTAAATAGATAAACCTTGTTTTAAATTTAATAAATAAATAAATCTTGTTTTCTAAATATATATCTCTTGGGTAAATTGGGAATTATGATTTTATTCAAAGTTAAACTTTTAAAAGCTATTGAATAAATAATATATGATTTTAATTCGATAAGATAAAAGTTTATTTTGTTTAAATTAATTTTGAGTTTAAATTAAAATAAACTAACAATAAGTTTTATTCTGAATTTTTTAAATAATAGTGTGATAAAATAAGTAATTTATTAATATAGAAACAATTTCTTTTATAAATTATTTAAAGTTATCAAATTTGTTATTTTCAAAAATATAATAATGTATTGTTTTGAATAAATAGATTTTAATAAAAATAGTTTGTTTTTCAAAATTGAATCATGTAGTTATATATGTATATATATATAACTTGATTTCACATTGAATTTAAGAATTTGGTTTGAATTTGAATTTAAAACCTTGAAACTTAAAGTATGAATTTTTAATTCCTTTTGGATTTTAAATTATTTGTATAACTTTTATTTATATAAACAGTTGTTTGTTCCTTTTTAATTTATCTATACATACATACATATATATATATATATATATATATATATATCTTTATATACAAATTACTTAAGCATATTCTTATATTAAAATTTAATTACATATAACAAATTAATTAAGCATAACCTATGTTAACATATTAACTAAATACTAATTAACATTTCATTTTAGCTAATTAACCTTAAAGGACAAATGTAAACATTTTTGAACTTAATTTAACATGTGTTAGTTAATAAAGTAAGGATAATGACAAATGTTTAATTTTAGAAACTTTAATTTTCTTTATTTTTAATAAACCACATTTTTCATTTATATAAACCCCTTTATTTTCTTACCTCCATTTCTTTTCTATTTTCTTATTCAAAGCCAAGAAGAAACTAAAACAAAATTCCCTCAAGACTAAAATTCGAAATCACATTCAAACTAGAAACTCATAACCTCTGCAAAATCATTTTTAAAATTGAATCAAACATGCAAATCAAAATCTCTGTTCAAAAACAATAACCCGTCACCAATTTAAAATCCGAAGCCTGCATTTCTTTAGAATCTGGAATTCAAGCAGCTGCATGCATGTAGTTCCATTTTAAAAATAAAGTTTTTAAAGCTCTAGCAACTCAAGCTTTCATCAAGCAATTCAAGATTAAAGCAAAGAAATTTTCCAGTTTTAAAAGTTCAAAGCTTTTTCAAAATCATGGCTCTGTCTTTCTATTCAAACAGGCGAGTAACATCATTTAATGAGTTTAAGTATTTTAATCTGTTACATGTTGATTTCTATGTTAAGTGTGTATGGTTATATATCAGTTGATCTTCTGTGTATGTATGAATGGATAAATTGAACATGTTGTGGTCTTTGTATTATATTATTCTTAAGTTCCCAGGTTCAAGAATTTGTTCAAAACCCATTATCACACGATGCAATTTATGTTAGTGTTTAACATTTATACAAAATATGTTCGTTGTATCAAGAATTAAAGTTTAAAATTTACTCAAGTTAAAAAAATTTGAATTGTCTTTAAAAATCAAAAGCAAGAGAGCAAGTTTGAAGTAAAGTGCAAATCCAATCATTTTAATTCATCAATTCAGAAACCTAAACTAAATCCTTAACACTAAACATGATTTTTAAGAACAAAATCATAATTTACAGTTTGAGGAGGAGGGTGCAGTTCTGTGATGAACAGAAAATGGAAAATTGGTGGTTTCTGGTGATCTATTCGATTTTGGAGGTCGGGATTTCTTCTGGTGATTGACGATTGATCGGTGAGTGGGGGAAAAATGGTAGAAGCGGAGGCAAATCAATATGGAAGCAATGGTGGTGAAATTTCTCCTGTAACCCTAGTTTTAACAAGGCAACTTGATTGGGTCGGCACAGACTATAGGGATGATCGAGTTCATCTAGGTTTTAGGAGTTGAAATCTTGGTCGTAGACGGGACTTTGGCCGGTGATGCAGAATTACTGGTGGTCGGAGGGCCGTGGATTAATTAAAGGATAATTACTTGAATGTAATTAAAGAATAATTAACTAAGGGAGATTAATTAGAGGGTAATTAATTAATTAATTTGTAATTAAATAATGGATATGTAAGCAAGATTTATATTAATGTAAATAATTAATTTAATTCACCTTAAATTAATCAAAGATGGAAGTAATTAATTTAACTCATTTTAAATTAATTATAGATGGTGTGATTACAGATCATTGCGTATATATGGATGGATGGTATTGTTTGCCTTGAATGGTTTGAAATCTCAGATATGAGATAAGTAATGTTATGTGTTATGGATGCATTAGTTGCATTGTGATGATAATATGGATTATCTTTTGATAATGATAATATGGATTATCTGTTGTGATGACAATGTTGATTATCTATTGTGATTTGTGAATTATCTATCTGCGTGTATATAGATAATTGTATTGAATTGTTTTAAACTCTAAAACAACTTGGCCTTAAAAGATAAACTTTGGATTTCGATGAGACCGGGATCGGGTTTCCAGATTTGGATATTCGAAAACACATCGATCCAAATTAACGATAGGTCATGAATCTCAAGTGAGGAGTGAAGACTCGAGGTGTAAGGACTATTCGTCGTTAAAACTCTGAGGGTGATTCCAATACGAGTTTAACGGGGTAGTACTTTCAGATTCGAGATGAAGACTCAGAGTGCATGGGTTATTGTTGTTAACTCTAAGGGTGATTCTAAAATGAGTGTAACGAGATAATGCCTTCGGTTTCGTTCGAACCCGGAACGAACTTGTATGGATTGAATGCTTTCAGAACATCGTTAGGTGGACGGTGAGCATTCTAAGATAAATGTGTCCTATAAAGGTAACCGTAGCCTCAAGCCTCATCAACCGGGAATGGCTAAAACAGGGAAGGTACAGCAAGGCTAAGTGGGTCATGCCCAAGTAGGACGAGATTTTCCCCTGTCAGAGGTCCCTTTTTATTTCGTCTTTGTGGGCAGTTGGAATTGCGCACCAACTGCGGGGTTGTCTTGTTCGGGACTGTCCAGTAAGGGATGGTTCCGGCTTTGTGTTGCAGGGGATTGGGAGCAATCCTCGGTACGGTGATCTAGGCCACGTACTGTGACGGGTGGTACCCAGTAGCCCTTCCATTGTATGGAATCCAAAATCTAATAAGTACCAACGGTTTTGATTGTATTATCCACTTTTGTTGCTAATACCTGGAATTTAATAAATGTAACAATTTAGGATATTTCATATTTACTTGAAAACCCTAGACCTATTATAATATCACTGGATTTCCTATCAAATGTTTTGGTTAGCCTAAGGTAAAAACTTTTCCATGTTTGTGTGTGGGAAGTCTTACGTGATACCTTTCTTTTCAAAAGGTTTTTGAAAGTTAAGCAACCTTAACCTGTTACTCACACCAGACCTATGTCAAACCTGGAGTTTATCTTCTGTTTTTCTTAAACTCTAGGATAATCAATTTTTTACGAGTAGCCATGGGATTCAGGTTAGCTTTGATGAATTATGGAGGAGCAATGGAGCAGGAGGCTTCAGCATTGTAGATATGTTTAGTGTTCCGCTGTGTTTGGTATCTCTGTGTTTTCTCTAAGTTGTAATGAGTTGTATAACTAGACAGGTGTTTATAACTGTCTAGTATGTGTTGTATAATCTGCGTAACTCTGATAGTTGTTATATATGATACTATGTAATACTTATGTTATTAATATAATTTATTCGTTCCGCTGTTTAGATTCTGATGTGTTATTTCTTCTTTCTTCTCTTTCTTTCTCTTTCCTATCCCTTTCTTTCTTATTAAAGATGCGTCATTCCGTGGAGTTGGATGGCGGGTCGTTACAGTGGTATCAGAGCGCTAGGTTGAGTGAATACCTAGGCTTTGGAGTGATTTCTTTCTTGAGAGAGTGTATTTGTAATTTTAAATATATTTATATATATTTATATACTTCTACCTATTTGTTGGGTTACCTGTACTGATTTTCCAATATAAGTTATAAAGGTAGATGAGGTAGTGGTGTGTAACACGACTACCATTGGTTGGAGTTTGAGTGTTTGAGGTTGGAAGTGTATCTTTCGGGACTGTAGACCTAATACCGTCTCGAGTAAGTTTTGCTGTGATGAAGATTTCATCGATCTATGAAGGAAATCTGTTAAGGTTCGGAGTCCATCTTTGAAGTGCAAAATCTGGTGAGTTGAGTTTGAATCTGTCGGTTGGGCAGAAGCAAGTGATGGTATCTTGATACCTCAGGAAGTTGTAGCTGCATGATGAGATGCAGTGACTATGGATGTGTCTGAAGGTGTTTTCTTTGGAACAAGTTTTAGGAGATATGTCTGCTTCGGAGTTCTGGCTGGGTTCAGCAGGATGCGGTGTTTCTATTTGTTTTGAGGTTTGAGTTTTTCAAAGAGCTTTGGATTAGGAAGTTTTGGGCATCTATGTCAGCGGTGCAGCTCGGAAATCTGTGTTGGCAGGAAGTTTTCGGGCTGAGTATTTATCTGAAGGTGAAGTTCAGAAGCATCAGAGTGGATCCATTTCTTCAATGGATTGACTAGGCCAGTGTAAGCTGTTCTGATTGGTAAAGAGGGAATAGTTTTCTTTGGAATTTGGTATGGATTGATCGAAAAAGTGACTTGCGATAGTTGAGTGTTCTCGTGGGTCGTCAGAGTTTTTTCGGATGTCTTCAGGGAAGTCAGAGGTTTTTCTGCATATGGAAATTGAGTTTTCTTATCGACCAGGATTCTAGGAGTGGAACTGGTGGTTCAGCTTAGTAGAAGAGGGTTCCTAGAGATAGAGTTGGTGTAGCAGCTTAGGGTTTTGGAGGAATTTTTGAGTTTTTCCTTTATGGATCTGTTGAACCATATTTCTGGGATGTGTGTCCAGTTTGTGCTGGTGTTCTTCATCAGCATTCTCTTCTACTTTAGATCTAAGTTATTCGGTGGAAGCAGTTTGGGAGTATTTCTGTTTGTCTTTTTCCGGATAAGGAGAAGTAAGATTCAGCCTTCTGATGTATGAAGAGTAGAGTTGTTCTTGGTTCTGGTTGATCTTGAGGAGATCATTGTGTAGGGTTGTTTTTGGTTCTGTTTGTTTCAAGAGGCATCAGCAAGGATTGAGCTGATCAGGAAGGATGTAGGCAGCCCAGGATCGTCCAAAGACTTTTTGTGGATAAGAGATGAAGGAATTTGGATTTCGAAGTCGGAGATCTATTTTGGATAAGTTTTTCTCCGATCGAAGAAGCTATAAGTTTTAGTAAGACTGGGAAGCTAGCTCCGAGGTGTTTTGGGTCTCTTCTGTGTTTTGGTTGGATTGGTGTTTGGTTTTCAAGGGTTGAATTGCTAGTTTGGATGACTGGGATTCGATATGTTTCACGTATCTCTGAGGGAATACGTGTATCGTCTATCTCTGGTTTTGGAACCAGTAGTTCGGGAGGTTTTCATTGTTGAATCATACTCATCTGTAGTCTGATATGTTGTCTATTTTTGTGGATGTAGATGAGTAGGAGCTCTGTAGCTTAGTAGTATTGACTGTTTGGATTCTGTAAGAGCGAGTACCCGACATTTATACTTGGGAAACTCGAGAAAATTCTATCCAGAATTTTGTCTGGATAGTTAGATTTGTTTGACTGGATGAATTGGTTTCTATGGTTGTTAGCATACCATTGGTATATGCTTGTGTTTTAACATTTAAAATCTTTAAATAGATTATTAAGTTACCTTTGTTTTAAATTTCGGGGACGAAATTCTTTTACGGGGGGAGGAATGTGATGACCCGTAATTTCAGGCAATATCAATTTAATTCTGAATTAAAAATTAAATTGATTTGATAATTGAAACGACCCTGACTCGATCTTCGAAAATCGACACCGAATACGACAGTCGTATTCAAATGCCGCAGATCCAAACGTCGAGTCTGGTTCGCCGGAGCTTATAACACAATTAAGTATAACAACACAGTGGAAGAAAAATGAATATCATATACAATTCCAAATGAATACAATATCCAATGATACAACAATGATATCAAAATTATACTATAATATCAGAGACAAGATAACAATGCAACAGCAGAAAACAAATAGCCAAGATATAATTCCAATGATCAGACTGCAACCCCAATCCAATGCTCCAAAACTATAACTCCGAACCACTAGCTCGAATTCCCATCTAGTTTCACCAAGCTGAGCAAGTCAAGTCCATGAATCTAAAGACTTCAATATCCAGAGTCTCCAAAGAATACCAAAGAGGAAGCTAGAAGCTACAGAATCGATATCTATATCTACTATCTGAAAAACCCAACTCTAGACTACCCGTGTGAAAAATTGTGGGCACCTAGAGTTTAGGAAGGGAACAATAAACTCCAGGTCAATCATGCGACTGGTATGAGCAAACAAAAACATTTGGTCTTTTTAAAACAAAAAAAGAAGTTAAATTGAAATCAGCAATGCTTTTCAGAAAATGAAACTATCATAAGGCCTCCCGCCACACACACAATGCAAACGCAGACTTGGAGGAGATTTCTCCTTATGATATTCAAATATGCTTGATACGAGAAAACATTTGATATGATTATTATAAGTGCACGGTGTAGAAAATCATTTGGAAAATACAATATTAATCTTAGCCAACATAGGTACCATTATATTATGCCTACTATAGCTACCATATTAGATGGAAGGTTTTAAAACTAAAATCGTACAGGGCTCGTATTGTTTTGTTTGGATTTCCAACAAATGGTCAGGCCAAGGAACTTCCCATTGCCACATGGGTACGCCTCTAGAGGGACGCCCCGAGAACCTACCCGGATCTCTGCTAACAAAAGGCCGGCTATCCCCTTCCCGGGGAATAAAACCTAAGATATACCACCCTCGGTCCTTTGGGACCTTTAACCGAGGATCCTTAATACCAACATCATCACATAGTAATAAATATACTACAGTGCCCACATGAGTAAGTATCTGGGATCCATACCATGATACTATCCTTTTCCAGAAGGAATGGTCATACCCCTGAAACCATGCTGTATCTTTCCTGTTTCGACCATTACTGGGTTGTGAGGCTCAAAAAAGTCTCGTCCACAAAGCTACGCTTTTCACAAAAGCCATGCTTTGATCAACAAATGATCGGCAGCACTTCGTATGTCACATTACCAAATTGGGAATGCATCACTAGTAACCATCAACTACATAACCTCTGACCTCGTACGTCTCAGAGAAGGTTGTTAAGCTAAGAGAATAAATCTCCGCCACCAAACAGAAATGTATTTGATAGAAACTAATTTTACATCTCAAAGTGTAACGTCAGACACACATCCATACAAGTCTGTTCCGGGTCCGAATAGAACCGAAGGCACTTCCGAAGAAGCCCTTGCAAATCCAGATAATCCCTAATCACGTCCAGACTCCCCATCACAATGGGTGATCAAATCTCTATACCGGGGACCAGTCGGTGCAGAGACACTCGACGGGTTATCCTTTCGTTTTTGAAAAATATCTGGTCTTCACCACCGGTCTTCAAATGCTATCCATATCGTCGTATCATTATTTGGAATGGGTTATATGACACAATGGTCCTCTCCCCGCTAAACCGAATAATGAGCGCAAAATTTAAAACAAATGGATAATGGGATTTCAGTTAAGTCACAACTTTAAAACCCAAAACTTTCCTTTCAAATGGTTAAACAAATTACCATTTACAAATCTTTTAAACAAAAAGATTCATTTCGAAAACCTTCAATGGTTTAAACAATTTCCACATTCAAATCTTTTAAACAAAAGATTCACTTTAAAACCCCTCTTCAATTTAAAACGAAGATCCTCAATCTTTATCAAAGATTTATTCATAGTCATTCAAAACAGTTCCCTTTTCAATCTTTATGTATAAAAGATATATATCATTTAAAATCTTCTTCAATCTCAAGTTAGGGTTCAAGTATCTTTCACAAAGATATAGCTTTCAAAATCATTCCATTTCAAATTTGAAATCATAATTTGTATAACCTTTTTATGTCATAAATACCAAATTTAGAACTCAATTTCTGATATTGAATTCAAATTTAAATCAAATGATTTAAATTTCAATCTTTATTTAGTTATTCAAAATAACTTTCATTTAAAACACCTTTTCAAAAGTTTGTCACTTTAAACCCAATTCATTTCCAAAACCAATTGAATTAAAAATTCAAATTCAAAACTATTATTTTATTTTTTTTAAATATGTGACTTAAAAGATTTCCACGTGCAATCCATATTTGTGTGTGTATAGGTGTAGTCCAGGGTTTTACACACAATAGTGCAACAATAATCATCACATCACATATTAAAAGTGCAGTAATATCGATAAGCAGTATAAGCTATAACGTTTATCTTCATTCACAGATTCATAGATAAGGTAAATTTATCAATAACAAGGATTTACTAATATGATTCGATGTGGGTTTCAGATAATCAACTGGAATCCGACTCCCTGTCGCATCGAATTTCAAATACCGTTTTACGGGCCAAGGTTTTCATATCTACACAAAAACAATCGCAAATATTACAATTCAGCACCAAGCAATTCATATTTCATAGCATTACAATTTCATATCAAATATACCAATCCATCACACAGCATTGCATAGTAGAGATATCCAACAATTCACAACAGCTCAATAGAGTACAGTCTTTTATAAGGAAGATAAATTAGTTATCTGATAAATTTCAAATCAGATTGATTACTAATCCTGGTTAATTAATATAAATTAGTTACAATCATCTTAATTAATTGTCCCTAAATCATTTATTAATTAATCATAAAAATAAATAAATTGATTAACTTGATTAATTAATATTGCAATTTAATTTAACTACATTAAGTAGTTAATCTTTATTTAAACCATACTTATTTATCACATTAATTAATTATTATTAAATCATCCATTGATTAAATTAATTAAACTTAATTAATTAACTCAACAAATCACATTAACTCAATTAATGACACTTAGTAATTAATTCCTTAATTACTTCCATTATGTAATTGCACTTAAACAATTTCACAATTGATTTTCATAAACTATTTAATCTAATTAATTATTAAAATTAATCACATTAATTAATTACCCTTTAAATAAATTAACCTTTAACACTTGATTAATCAAGTTTTAAATCATTAATTATTCGTCCTTAATGACTTCAAATCTAACAATTATCATTAAGTTAACTTAATTAATTAACTTTTAATTGCCTAAAACTTTAACTAACATAAGATATTCCACTTGTCTTAATCGCTTAACGTTATTAAATTCTTGAAAACAATTTAGAGTTAATTACCATTGACATATTTCTTTTAAACCTTTAAGTTAATTTATTTCTTCTTAATCCACTCCTTAATCATCTTTATTTAGTTTATTTAAAATAAACCCTTAAATTAAAGGTTTGCTTATTAAGATATCTTTGAATTCAAAAATAATTTCACTTTCAAACCTTTAACAAATTACAACTTAACTTAGCAATGATTGTTTAAAGGTAGTAGTTAATAAATTAGTTAAGCTTGGTTAAACACTCAACTTAATACCTGGTAGAAGCTTAAAACCTGGAACACATTTCGATTTAAAAAAAATAGAAGACCGTAGTTATTAAATTTACCCAGGCAAACCTTTAACTTCGAGTCAGTTTACAAAATTATCGAGACATGATCCGAGTTCGTCCCCAGTCAACTTCATCTTCTTCTTTTCTTTCTTTTGAACTTTTCTGGTTTTAAATCATTTAAAACAATTACTATACATTCAAAACTACTCGATAGCACTCTCGAGCAACACACCAATCTTCTCGATAAAAAACCTGAGAATTTACTCTTCCCACTTTCAATTACAACAGACACAAACCCCTCCCATGCGTACACGTGTACACACGATCGTGGCGATTTCGATCATCGTTGCCGTTCCCTACCAGTCACCTATGATCCCCTCACCTCTCCATAGCACCCAGATCCCTCAGCTTTGCCGTAGATCAAAATCGAGACCATCATCACCATCAGGAACTAATACAGTCACCTAAAATCACCTCGTGCGGGCGATTCTGACAACCGGAGCGTCAACAACTCTGGCCACACCTTCGATAACCTCCCAACTAACGTCTACCTGAATTTCATCAAGCTCGATCAACTACGGACCCCACATGAGCAGGAGAACTATGACGTGCCCAAATTTCAAGTTAAACCCTAAATTAATTTCGTATAATCATCATAAGGAATTATAAAACCAATGACTATTTTTATAATGATTCTAGACCTCCAACCTTGCTCCCTCCTCGATCACGTGAATTATCATTGCTCCGATCGCCTTAAATCGTCAAAAAAAACATAATCAGATCATCTCATGAATCCACGTGATTTAGTTATTTAAAAATTATGAGACTTTCATCCAAATTCACCATTAACCAATTCGAATATGATTATGAAGTCCAAATACAAGTTTATGATGATCGAATTCGGACCTACCCACGACTTTCACTATAATTTCTATAATTGCTTAATGTAATTACTTGAAATTATTTTTATAATTTGAAGTTGACAAGCACAAACAAATTTTGTTTAGAGATCAAAGTCTGTAAACGATTGTGGGATGAGAATTTGATTTTTTTAAAATGGGTTTTCATCCTGTAGATCTTCGAAACATAATGCTTGTGTCTGCTATCCAAACAATGCACAACACATTCACATCAACTTTTAAACATACTTCATAACATATGCAACTTATTTACAAACATGTATCACTGTATGCAAACTAAAATATAATGAAGTTATGCGTTTGCTTACAGTAAAAAAAATAAAGAACCCAGTTTCCCTTAAAAAAAATCAAAATCTGATATTAATTCTTCTGAGTGGCAAGTTTACAAAACCTGTTATATAAACAGAGAAGATTTTTTTTAAAAAAAATCTAAAAACTTGATTATGCCATACGTTTCATTTAAAGATCTTCACCATAATCTGTTCTTATTTTGAAATATAAATTTTAATATGAATTCCTGATGTTTGAGGAACAACAGAGGATGTACAGAAGCATATATCGAACATGCACAGACCATGCAATCATGTTCAGCAACTCAACAAACATTTGTAAAATGAAAATCCAGACATTTAAATTATAAAAGAAAATTCAAGGGTGAGTTTGCTCACTAGGTTTTTCCTGCTTGTAAACAGAGAAGCAACTCGGCCCTGGGTGCTTGGGAAGGGCAGAAAAACAAAGCCTGGACTTCTTCTCTGATTTTAACTCCAGGTTGAAGACTGCTTGAATTGACTCTTGATTGTTGTTTTGTAGCTTTGTTTTAAGTTTGTTTTCCAGATCTTTGCAGTTTTAACTGAGCATTGATTTCTTTTATTTTCAATATGGTTTTTGTTTTTCTGATCTTGAAGCTTTGATTTTGAACTTGCTTCAGTTTGGAACTGAAGTTGTTGTTGTTGTATTTGTTTTTGAGTTTGATTTTGTTTTATTTTTAGGTTTGTTTTCATTTTGAAAGAAGATTGAAGATAGCCTGGGTACTTTTTGTTTTACTAAAATTAAATCTAATAGAATTTTTCCACTTGTTAATCAATGTAACACTTGTTCAAACTCATATTTAACTTCTTCACATCTGTTAATCCATTTCTTACACTTGTTTTATTTAAACAAAATTATGTAGAGTCCTTTTCATAAATTTATTTACAAATTGTGTTTAAACCCCTATTTCAATTAAATTTATGAAACATGCTTTTTATAAATTTTGTTTATAAACCCTTGTTTTATGTTAATATGCAATTTTTATTTTAAACCCTTTATTTATTTCAAAAGAAAATGTGCTTTAAATCTTTTTATCAAATCTAATAATTATATCTATATTTATAACTTTAAAGAATGGGATTTTAAAATAAATCAAACTATAAATAATTAAGTATATAATATGTGTATATTTGAATTTATCCTTTAGATACCCTTTTGTAAATTTATTTATATCAATTTCACAATATTACTTTTTACACTAAAATGCCTATTTAATGAATTTGGAAAACAAACCTTTATTAATTGAAAATACAATGATTTCAAATCCAATATGTCTTATAAGGTTTTAAATTTTGAATTTCAATTCCACGATTTATAAATATAACAAACATATCTTTTATAAATACAAATATTTTATTCATTCCCAATCTATAAATATTTTCCAAATATTTATTTTCAACACATATGCATTTGAAATTCAAATTTCAAATTAAACCAAAATCCTATATTAATTTTCCAAATTAAAATTTCTATTTACAATATAAACCCTATTTAACTTTGAAATATCCCATACCTTTACATCTATTTACATATACAAAAATACAATTTTATTTGTTTGGAAAATACTGGTTTAAATTTATAATTAATATATTATTTAAAATATTTATTTTTTTGAATTTCCAATCTTACAATTCAATTTAAAATAAAATTTATATGCAAATATCTGATTACATTTGGAAATATTTACATTTATTCTCAATTTTATTCCAAAAATTAAATTAATTGTCAAATTAAACTTATTAAAAATTCGAGAATGTTACAGATTCCCCTCTTGAGAAAATTTCGTCCTCGAAATTTGTAAGGGAGACAACCAAGAACAGGTGAGAGATAGGGAAATATTTTTTTTTCCAGATAAAACTGAATATTTTATTCTGAATTTGTCTTACCAAATCAGAATATCACCAATGGATACAAGAACAAATCAAGGTACTCGGGTCACCAGATCTACGAAAATGCAGGGATACCGGTTAGTTTAAAGGATAACTTACCGTTCGTTGAATATGTCTAGACCCTACAGAATAAACAGATATATGGATACAAGCCAAATCTGTTAGTTTAAACAACCAAAATATACCTATCGACTATAGCAATCAAAGCAACAATTCATCCAAACAAACAATTCTGACCCATCTGGAGTTTGTGTCCCATGCAAATATATCAAAGCTTCTTCCTGGAACTACCAGGAATCATCAAAGAATTGAAAAGATGAATCACAGGAGATTGATAGAGAAAGTTGTTTCCGCTACTGCAGGGTATCGACCATTTGAAGTCGTATTCCCTTGTCCCCTATCTCGTCCTCTTCTTGCACTTACACTCACTATCAGTGGATAGTAAGAGAATTTACCGAGGCATTCGAACGTATATCTTAGGGATATACTCATTCAAGGGTATACTTCACCCTATCTCTAATGAGCTACTTAATGTGTTATACTCCTGAGCTAAAGTTTCAACCTTCAGCTCTGATACCAAATGAAACGACCCTGACTCAACCTTCGAAAATCAACACCGAATACGACACTCGTATTCAAATGCCGCAGATCCAAACGTCGAATCTGGTTCGCCGGAGCTTATAACACAATTAAGTATAACAACATAGCGGAAGAAAAATGAATATCATATACAATTCCAAATGAATATAATATCCAATGATACAACAATGATATCAAAATGATATAATAATATCAGAGACAAGATAACAATGCAATAGCGGAAAACAAATAGCCAAGATATAATTCCAATGATCAGACTGCAACCCCAATCCAATGCTCCAAAACTATAACTCCAAACCACTAGCTCGAATTCCCATCTTGTTTCACCAAGCTGAGCAAGTCCAGTCCATGAATCCAAAGATTTCAATATCCAGAGTCTCCAAAGAATACCAAAGAGGAAGCTAGAAGCTACAGAATCGATATCTATATTTACTATCTGAAAAACCCAACTCTAGACTACCTGTGTGAAAAATTGTGGGCACCTAGAGTTTAGGAAGGGAACAATAAACTCCGGGTCAGTCATGCGACTGGTATGAGCAAACGAAAACATTTGGTCTTTTAAAAACAAACAAAGAAGTTAAATTTGAAATCCGCAATGCTTTTCAGAAAATGAAACTATCATAAGGCCTCCCTCCACACACACAATGCAAACGCAGACTTGGAGGAGATTTCTCCTTATGATAGTCAAATATGCTTGATACGAGAAAACATTTGATATTATTATTATAAGTGCACGGTGTAGAAAATCATTTTGAAAATACAATATTAATCTTAGCCAGCATAGGTACCATTATATTATGCCTACTATAGCTACCATATTAGATGACAGGTTCTACAACTAAAACCGTACAGGGCTCATATTGTTTTGTTTGGATTTCCAACAAATGGTCAGGCCAAGGAACTTCCCATTGCCACATGGGTACGCCTCTGGAGGGACGCCCCGAGAACCTACCCGGATCTCTGCTAACACAAGGCCGGCTATCCCCTTTCCGGGGAATAAAACCTAAGATATACCACCCCCGGTCCTTTGGGACCTTTAACCGAGGATCCTTAATACCAACATCATCACATAGTAATAAATATACTACAGTGCCCACATGTGTAAGTATTTGGGCTCTATACCATGATACTACCCTTTTCCAGAAGGAATGGTCATACCCTAGGGTCGCTACCCCTGAAACCTTGCTGCATCTTTCCTGTTTCGACCATTACCGGGTTGTGAGGCTCAACGAAGTCTCGTCCACAAAGCTACGCTTTTCACAAAATCCATACATTAATCAACAAATGATCAGCAGCACATTATATGTCACATTACCAAATTGGGAATGTATCACTAGTAACCATCAACTACATAACCTCTGACCCCGTACGTCTCAGAGAAGGGTGTAAAGCTAAGAGAATAAATCTCCGCCACCAAACAAAAATGTATTTGATAGAAACTAATTTTACATCTCAAAGTGTAACGTCAGACACACATCCATACAAGTCTATTCCGGGTCCGAACAGAACCGAAGGCACTTCCGAAGAAGCCCTTGCAAATTCGGATAATCCCTAATCACGTCCAGACTCCCCATCACAATGGGTGATCAAATCTCTATATCGGGGACTAGTCGGTGCAGAGACATTCGACGGGTTATCCTTTCGTTTTCGAAAAATATCTGGTCTTCACCACCGGTCTTCAAATGTTATCCATATCGTCGTATCATTATTCGGAATGGGTTATATGACACAAAGGTCCCCTCCCGGCTAAACTGAATAATGAGCGCAAAATTTAAAACATATGGATAATGGGATTTTAGTTAAATCACAACTTTAAGACCCAAAACTTTCTTTTCAAATGGTTAAACAAATTACCATTTACAAATCTTTTAAGCAAAAAGATTCATTTCGAAAACCTTCGATGGTTTAAACAATTTCCACATTTAAATCTTTTAAACAAAAGATTCACTTTAAAACCCCTTTTCAATTTAAAATGAAGATCCCCAATCTTTATCAAAGATTTATTCATAGTCTTTCAAAACAGTTCCCATTTCAATCTTTATATATAAAAGATATATATCATTTAAAATCTTCTTCAATCTCAAGTTAGGGTTCAACTATCTTTCACAAAGATATAACTTTCAAAATCATTAAATTTCAAATTTGAAATTATAATTTGTATAACCCTTTTACGTCATAAATACCAAATTTAGAATTCAATTTCTGATATTGAATTCAAATTTAAATCAAATGATTTAAATTTCAATCTTTCTTTAGTTATTCAAAATAACATTCATTTAAAACACCTTTTCAAAAGTTTATCACTTTAAACCCAATTCATTTCCAAAACCATTTGAATTAAAAATTCAAATTCAAAACTATTTTTTTTAAATCTGCGACTTAACCGATTTTCACGTGCAATCCATATTTGTGTGTGTATAGGTGTGGTCCAGGGTTTTACACACAATAGTGCAACAATAATTATCACATCACAGATTAAAGTGCAGTAATATCGATAAGCGATATAAGCTATAACGCTTATCTTCATTCAGAGATTCATAGATAAGGTAAATTTATCAATAACAAGGATTTACTAATATGATTCGATGTGGGTTTCGGATAATCAACTGGATTGTAATTTCTATAATTGCTTAATGTAATTACTTGAAATTAAGATTAATTAATCAATGCTGAGTGATTATGGGTAATTAATTAATTGTAATTAATTAAGGTTTAATGTAATTAAATATAATTAATTAATTAAGGAAGTAATTAAAGGTTAATTACTGTTTTTGGTTAAGAGTAATTAATTTGTGAAATTAATTAAAGGATAATTAATTGAATGTAATTAAGAGATTAATTAAGGTGATTAATTAGAGGGTAATTAATTAATGGATATGTAAGCCAAATTTATATTAATGTAAATAATTAATTTAATTCACTTTAAATTAATAAAAGATGGAAGTAATTAATTTAATTCATTTTAAATTAATTATAGATGGTGTGATTATAGATCATTGCTTATATATGGCTGGACGATATTGTTTGCCTTGAATGGTTTGAAATCTCAGATATGAGATAAGTAATGTTATGTGATATGGATGCATTAGTTGCATTGTGATGATAATATGGATTATCTTTTGATAATGATAATATGGATAATCTGTTGTGATGATAATGTTGATTATCTATTGTGATTTGTGAATTATCTATCTGCGTGTACATAGATAACTGTATTGAATTGTTTTAAACTCTAAAACAACTTGGCCTTCAAAGATACACTTTGGATTTCGATGAGACCGGGATCGGGTTCCCAGATTTGGATATCCGAAAACCACATCGATCCAAATTAACGATAGGTCATGAATCTCAAGTGAGGAGTGAAGACTCGAGGTATAAGGACTATTCGTCGTTAAAACTCTGAGGATGATTCCAATACGGGTTTATCGAGATAGTACTTTCAGATTCGAGATGAAGAATCAGAGTGCAAGGGTTATTGTCGTTACCTCTGTGGGTGATTCGAAAATGAGTGCAACGAGATAATGCCTTCGGTTTCGTTCGAACCCGGAACGAACTTGTATGGATTGAATGCTTTCAGAACATCATCAGGTGGACGATGAGCGTTCTAAGATAAATGTGTCCTATAAAGGTAACCGTAGCCTCAAGCCTCATCAACCGGGAATGGCTAAAACAGGGAAGGTACAGCAAGGCTAAGTGGGTCATGCCCAAGTAGGACGAGATTTTCCCCTGTCTAGAGGTCCCTTTTTATTTCGACTTAGTGGGCAGTTGAAATTGCGCACCAACTGCAGGGTTGTCTTATTCGGGACTGTCCAGTAAGGGATGGTTTCGGCTTTGTGCTGCAGGGGATTGGGAGTAATCCTCGGTACGGTGATCTAGGCCACGTACTATGACGGGCGGTACCCAATAGCCCTTCCATTGTATGGAATCCAAAATCTAATAAGTGCCAACAGTTTTGATTGTATTGCCCACTTTTGTGGCTAGTAGCTGGAATTTAATAAATGTAACAATTTCGGCTATTTCATATTTATTTGAAAACCCTAGACCTATTATAATATCACTGGATTTCCTATCAAATTTTTTGGTTAGTGTAAGGTAAAAACATTTCCATGTTTATGTGTGGGAAGTCTTACGTGATACCTTTCTTTTCAAAAGATTTTTGAAAGTTAAGGAACCTTAACCTGTTACTCACACTAGACCCATATCTGACCCGGAGTTTATCTTCTGTTTTTCTTAAACTCTTAGGTTCTCAAATTTTAACGAGTAGCCAAGGGATTCAGGTTAGCTTTGATGAATTATGGAGGAGCAATGGAGCAGGTGGCTTCAGCGTTGTAGATATGTTTAGTGTTCCGCTGTGTTTGGTATCTCTGTTTTTTCTCTAAGTTGTATTGAGTTGTATAACTAGATAGGTGTTTATAACTGTCTAGTATGTGTTGTATAATCTGTATAACTCTGATAGTTGTTGTATATGATACTATGTGATAATTATTTTATTAATATAATTTATTCGTTCCGTTGTTTAGATTCTGATGTGTTGTTTCTTCTTTCTTCTCTTTCTTTCTCTTTCCTATCCATTTCTTTCTTATTAATGATGCGTCATTCTTGGAGTTGGATGTCGGGTCGTTACAATGGTATCAGAGCGCTAGGTTGAGTGAATACCTAGGCTTTGGAGTGATTTCTTTCTTGAGAGAGCGTATTTGTAATTTGAAATATATTTATACATATTTATATATTTCTACCTATTTGTTGGGTTACCAGTATAGATTTTCCTATATAAGTTATAAAGGTAGATGAGGTAGTGGTGTGTAACACGACTACCGTTGGTTGTAGTTTGAGTGTTTGAGGTTGAAAGTGTATCTGTCGAGACTGTAGACCTAACACCGTCTCGAGTAAGTTTTGTTGTGATGAAGATTTCATCGATCTCTGAAAGAAACCTGTTAAGGTTCGGAGTCCATCTTTGAAGTGCAAAGTTTGGTGAGTTGAGTTTGAATCTGTCGGTTGGTCAGAAGCAAGTGATGGTATCTTGATACCTCAAGAAGTTGTAGCTGCATGATGAGATGCAGTGACTATGGATGTGTCCGAAGGTGTTTTCTTTGGAACAAGTTTTAGGAGGTATGTCCGCTTAGGGGTTCTAGCAGGGTTCAGCAGGATGTGGTGTTTCTGTTTGTTTTGAGGTCTGAGTTTTTCGAAGAGCTTTGGATTAGGAAGTTTTGGGCATCTATGTCAGCGGTGCAGCTTGGAGTTCTGTGTTGGCAGAAGTTTTCTAGCTGAGTAGTTTTCTGGAGGTGAAGTTTAGAAGCAGCAGAGTGCATCCATTTCTTTGATGGATTGACTATGCCAGTGTAAGCTGTTCTGATTGGTAAAGAGGGAACAGTTTTCTTTGGAATTTGATCTGGATTGATCGCAAAAGTGAATTGCGATAGTTGAGTGTTCTCTTGGGTCGTCAGAGTTTTTCAGGATGTCTTTAGGGAAGTCAGAGGTTTTTCACCATCTGGAAATTGAGTTTTCTTATCGACTAGGATTCCAGGAGTGGAACTCGTAGTTCAGCTTAGTAGAAGAGGGTTCCTAGAGATAGAGTTGGTGTAAAAGATCAAGGTTTTGGAGGAATTTTTGAGTTTTTCCTTTATGGATCTGTTGAACCATATTTCTGGGATGTGTGTCCAGTTTGTACTCGTGTTCTTCATCAGCATTCTCTTCTACTTCAGATCAGAGTTGTGCAGCGGAAGCAGTTTGGGAATGTTTCTGTTTGTCTTTTTCCGGATAAGGAGAAGTAAGATTCAGTCTTCTAATGTATGAAGAGTAGAGTTGTTCTTGGTTTTGGTTGACCTTGAGGAGATCATTGTGTAGGGTTGTTTTTGGTCCTGTTTGTTTCAAGAGGCATCAGCAAGGATTGAGCTGATCAAAAAGGATGTAGGCAGCCCAGGATCGTCCGAAGACTTTTTGTGGATAAGAGACGAAGGAATTTGGATTCCAAAGTCGGAGATCTGTTTTGGATAAGTTTTTTTCGATCGAAGAAGCTATAAGTTTTAGTAAGACTGGGAAGCTAGCTCCGAGGTGTTTTAGGTCTCTTCTGTGTTTTGGTTGGATTGGTGTTCGGTTTTCAAGGGTTGAATTGCTAGTTTTGATGACTAGGATTCGATATGTTTCACGTATCTTTGAGGGAGTACGTGTATGGTCTATCTCTGGTTTTGGAACCAACAGTTTAGGAGGTTTTCATTATTGAATCATACTCATCTGTAGTTTGATATGCTGTCTAGTTTTGTGGATCTTGATGAGTAGGAGCTTTGTAGCTTTGTAGTATTGATTGTTTGGATTCTGTAAGAGCGAGTATCCCGACATTTATACTTGGGAAACTCGAGAAAATTCTATCTAGAATTTTTTCTGGATAGTTAGATTTGTTTGACTGGATGAATTGGTTGCTATGGTTGTTAGCATACCATTGGTATATGCTTGTGTTTTAAAATTTAAAATCTTTAAATAGATTATTAAATTACCTTTGTTTTAAATTTTGGGGACGAAATTCTTTTAAGGGGGAAGGAATGTGATGACCCGTAATTTCAGGCAATATCAATTTAATAATCTGAATTAAAAATTAAATTGATTTGATAATCATTATTAATAAGATTGGAATTAATTTAATAATCCAATTAAATAAATATTTAATTGATAGATTTTATTTTTTTAAAAGCTAATAAATTGTTTTCTATTTATAATGTATATAGAAAATGTATATATTGTAAATAGATAAACCTTATTTTAAATTTAATAAATAAATAAATCTTATTTTCTAAATATATATATATATATATAAATATATATATATATCTTGGGTGATTTGGGAATTATGCTTTTATTCGAAGTTAAACTTTTAAAAGCTATTGAATAAATTATATATGGTTTTAAATTGATACGATAAAAATTTAGTTTGTTTAAATTAATTTTGAGTTTAAATTTATAAAAACTAACAATAAGGTTTATTTTGATTTTTTAACTAATAGTGTGATAAAATAAGTAATTTATTAATAACGAAACAGTTTCTTTTATATGTTATTAAAGTTATCAAATTTGTTATTTTCAAAAATATAATAATGTATTGTTTTATTAAATAGATTTTAATAAAAATAGTTTGTTTTTCAAAATTGAATCATGTAGTTATATATGTGTATATATATAATTTGATTTCAAATTGAATTTTAGAATTTGATTTGAATTTGAATTTAAAATCTTGAAACTCAAAGTATAAATTTTTAATTTTTTTCGTATTTTAAATTATTTGTATAACTTTTATTTGTGTAAATAGTTGTTTATTCCTTTTTAATTTATCTATACATACATACATACATACATATATATATATATATATCTTTATATACCAATTACTTTAGCATATTCTTATATTAAACTTTAATTACATACATATAACAAATTAATTAAGCATAACCTATTTTAACATATTAGCTAAATACTAATTAGCATTTAATTTTAACTAATTAACCTTAAAGGACAAATGTAAACATTTTAGAACTTAATTTAACATGTGTTAGTTAATAAAGTAAGGATAATGACAAATGTTAAAATTTGAGACAAGTGTCATTTTAAAAAATTTAATTTTCTTTATTTTTAATAAACCACATTTTTCATTTATATAAACCGCTTTATTTTCTTAACTCCATTTCTTTTCTATTTTCTTATTCAAAGCCAAGAAGAAATTAAAACAAAATTCCCTCAAGACTAAAATATAAAATCACATTCAAACTAGAAACTCATATCCTCTGCCAAATCATTTTCAAAATTGAATTAAATAAGCGAATCAAAATCTCTGTTCAAAAACAATAACATGTCACCATTTTAAAATCCGAAGCCTGCATTTCTTTAGAATCTGGAATTCAAGCAGCTGCATGCATGTAGTTCCTTTTTAAAAATCAAGTTTTTAAAGCTCCAGCAACTCAAGCTTTCATCAAGCAATTCAAGATTAAAGCAAAGAAATTTTCCATTTTTAAAAGTTCAAAGCTTTTTCAAAATCATGGCTCTGTCTTTCTATTCAAACAGGTGATTAACATCATTTTAATGAGTTTTAGTATTTTAATTTATTGCATGTTGATTTCTATGTTAAGTGTGTATGATTATATATAAGTTGATCTTCTGTGTATGTATGGATAGATAAATTGAACATGTGGCGGTCTCTATATTATATTATTCTTAAGTTCCCAGGTTCAAGAATTTGTTCAAAACCCATTATCACACGATGTAATTTATGTTAGTGTTTAAGATTTATACAAAATATGTTTGTTGTATCAAGAATTAAAGTTTAAAATTTATTCAAGTTAAAAAAAATTGAATTGTCTTTAAAAATCAAAAGCAACAGAGCAAGTTTGAAGTAAAGTGAAAATCCTATCATTTTAATTCATCAATTTAGAAACCTAAACTAAATCCTTAACACTAAACATGATTTTTAAGAACAAAATCATAATTTATAATTTGAGGAGGAGGGTGTAGTTCTGTGATGAACAGAAAATGGAAAATTGGTGGTTTCTGGTGATCTATTTGATTTCGGAGGTCGGGCTTTCTTCTAGTGATGGATGGGTGATCGGTGAGTGGGGGGAAAAATGGTAGAAGCGGAGGCAAATCACTGTGGAAGCAGCGGTGGTGAAATTTCTCCTGTAACCCTAGTTTTAACTAGGCAAATTGATTGGGTCGACATGGGCTGTAGGGGTGATCGAGTTCATCTAGGTTTTAGGAGTTGAAAGCATGGTCGTAGACGAGACTGTGGCCGGTGATGCAGAATTACTGGTGGTCGGGGGGCCGTGGATGAAGCGTTGACAGGTTTGGTGGGGGTTGTTCTTTGCTGTTCCAGGTTTTAAAATTTGAACTCGAATTCAAATTCGAGTTGTATGTGAGCGATGTGATGATCGGAATGGAGTGAGGAGTTGTTCGTCGATAGGGGATGATCGTCGATGTTGATCGGAATCGATTAAGAACGGTGTGCAGGTGCACGGTGCTCATGTGTGGATGCTGTTGGTTTGAGCTGAAGATTGAACTCGAGTTTTACTCGTGATTTTGGGTAGTTTGCTCGAAGATGGGATTGATTTATCTCGAAGCAGGAATTTAAGTGGCTTGGGTTTAGATATAGTAACAGGTTTTAAACTGAAACCTGTCATGTTTGTTATAAAATTTTTAAAGTAGATTTTTGAATTTGAAATCAGTTTTAAAATAAAGTTTAAACCAGATTTTGAGATATGGATCCAAAAAAACTTATGAATCCTAGTTTGAAATTTAAGAAAGTTTAAAAAAAAAATTGAACAACGTTAATGAGTTAAAAGAAAAAATGTTTGTTTAAAAATTTCAAACTGAAATTTTAAGATGAAAGGCAAAGGTTTAAACTAAATTTTAAACCTAGTTTATAAAATCTGGAATTTAAAGTTTAATTTTAAATCTCAATTTTTAAATAAGATGAAGTTTTTAAATTTGATTTGATTTAACTACTTTGGAAATGTTTAAGTGGTTTGAATTTTAAAAATAAAGTTTTAAATTGTAAGAAGAGTTGAAAAATCTAAAGATTAATCCGGATTCATATTTAAATATGTATTCAAATTTTGAAATGAAGGAAGTTTTTAAATTTAAATGATTTAAAACAATTTTGAATGTTTAAAGTGTAATTTAAATTGATTTGATTTTAAAATGAATTTCATTTTAAATTCTTTTAAACTTCTTTATTAAATAAGTATTTCTTTAACTTGTGAAATGAAAAGGTTTTAGAAATATGTCTTTAAACTTTGTTAAAGAAAATTTGTATTCAATTTAAACCTTTAAATTTAAAATGAAATTTGAAAGTAAATTTAAAGTAAATTGTTTAAATGCTTTGTTTAAGAAAGAAATGTTTTATCTTAAAGTTAAATAGAATTTAATGATTTAGATTCATTGAATTATTAAGTTAATTGAAATGGATAAGTAATTGATTTATATTAATTAATGTTTTGGATTAATCAAATAAGTAATTAAAGGTTTAAATTAATTAATGATTAAGATTAATTAATTAAGGATAATTAATTTGTAATTAAGAATTAATTAAGTAATTTCGAATTAATTAAGTTACAGTTAACACTTAATTAATAAAATAATTAAAGGTTAATTAATTGGTTATTAAGATTAATTAATTTGAAATTTAATAATGATTAATGTAAGTTAATTACTTTAGGAAAGTAATTAAATAATTTGTAATTGTTAATGATGTTCATTAACCTGTGATTATTTAATAATTAATTAATGTGATTAATTTTTAATAATTAATTAGATTAATTAATTTATGATAATCAGTTGTGCAACTTATTTAAGTTTAATTACCTAATGGAAGTAATTAAGAAATTAATTACTTAATGTAATTAATGGAGTAAATTGTGATTGGTTTAAATTAATTAATTAAGTTTAATTAATTTTAATCACTTGATGATTTGATAATAATTACATTATGTAATTAATGGAATGTAGAAGTAATTAATGGTATTTACTGGATGAAGTTAATGAAAGATGGTTTAATAGTGAAATTAATTTGGATTAAATTACTTTATAATTAATCAAGGGATTAATTAAAGATGATTAGTTAAGGAGTAATTAATTTGATAAGTAATTAAGGATAGTTACTTACTGAATGTGATTAATCAAGAAGATTAATAATTATGGTTTAATTGAGATTAATTACTTAATGTAATTATTTTAAATAAGTAATTAATTTAAATTTAACTGAGATCATTAATTAATATAGTTAATGATGTAATTAAGATTGATTAATTAAGATTAATTAATCAATGATAAGTGATTAAGGGTAATCAATCAATTGTAATTAATTAAGGTTTAATGTAACTAAATATAGTTAATTAATTAAGGAAGTAATTAAAGGTTAATTACTGTTTTTGGTTAAGAGTATTAATTTGTGAAATTAATTAAAGGATAAGAAGTTGAATGTAATTAAAGAATAATTAATTAAGGGAGATTAATTAAGGTGATTAATTAGAGGGTAATTAATTTATTAATTTGTAATTAATTAATGGATATGTAAGCAAGATTTATATTAATGTAAATAATTAATTTAATTCACTTTAAATTAATTAAAGATGGAAGTAATTAATTTAATTCATTTTAAATTAATTATAGATGGTGTGATTATAGGTCATTGCTTATATATGGGTGGATGATATTGTTTGCCTTGAATGGTTTGAAATCTCAGATATGAGATAAGTAATGTTGTGTGATATGGATGCATTAGTTGCATTGTGATGATAATATGGATTATCTTTTGATAATGATAATATGGATTATCTGTTGTGATGATAATGTTGATTATCTATTGTGATTTGTGAATTATCTATCTGCGTGTATATAGATAATTGTATTGAATTGTTTTAAACTCTAAAACAACTTGGCCTTAAAAGATATGCTTTGGATTTCGATGAGACCAGGATTGGGTTTCTAGATTTGGATATCCGAAAACCACATCGATCCAAATTAACGATAGGTTGTGAATCTCAAGTGAGGAGTGAAGACTCGAGGTGTAAGGACCATTCGTCGTTAAAACTCTAAGGGCGATTCCAATATGATTTTAACGAAGTAGTGCTTTCAGATTCGACATGAAGATTCAGAGTGCAAGGGTTATTGTCGTTAACTCTGAGGGTGATTCCAAAATAAGTGTAACGAGATAATGCCTTCGGTTTCGTTCGAACCCGAAACGAACTTTTATGGATTGAATTCTTTCAGAACATCGTCAGATGGACGATGAGCATTCTATGATAAATGTGTCCTATAAAGGTATTCGTAGCCTCAAGCCTCATCAACCGGGAATGGATAAAACAGGGGTGGTGCGGCAAGGCTAAGTGGGTCATGCCCAAGTAGGACGAGATTTTCCCCTGTCTAGAGGTCCCTTTTTATTTCGGCTTAGTGGGAAGTTGGAATTGCGCACCAACTGTGGGGTTGTCTTGTTCGGGACTGTCCAGCAAGGGATGGTTCTGGCTTTGTGTTGCAGGGAATTGGGGGTAATCCTCAATACGGTGATCTAGGCCACGTATTGTGACGGGCGGTACCCAGTAGCCCTTCCATTGTATGGAATCCAAAATCTAATAAGTGCCAACGGTTTTGATTGTATTACCCACTTTTTTGGCTAGTAGCCGGAATTTAATAAATGCAACAATTTCGGCTATTTCATATTTACCTGAAAACCCTAGACCTATTATAATATCACTGGATTTCCTATCAAATGTTTTGGTTAGCGTAAGGTAAAAACTTTTCCATGTTTATGTGTGGGAAGTCTTACGTGATACCTTTCTTTTCAAAAGATTTTTGAAAGTTAAGCAACCTTAACCTGTTACTCACACCAGACCCATGTCTGACCCGAAGTTTATCTTTATACTCTTGGGTACTCAAATTTTTATGAGTAGCCGAGGGATTCAGGTTAGCTTTGATGAATTATGGAGAAGCAATGGAGCAGGAGGCTTCAGCGTTGTAGATATGTTTAGTATTCCGCTGTGTTTGGTATCTCTGTGTTTTCTCTAAGTTGTATTGAGTTGTATAACTAGACAGGTGTTTATAACTGTCTATTACGTGTTGTATAATCTGTGTAACTCCGATAGTTTTGTATATGATACTATGTAATACTTATTAATATAATTTATTCGTTCCGCTGTTTAGATTCTGATGTGTTGTTTCTTCTTTCTTCTCTTTCTTTCTCTTTCCTATCCCTTTCTTTCTTATTACTGATGCATCATTCTGTGGAGTTGGATGGCGGGTCGTCACAATATGTATGTATCAAATTAAACAATCAAAACATGGCAAATCATTTACAAAATAAACATGCGTCTTATCTAGAAATCGAAAGCAATATTCATAAAAAAATGAGATGTAATCTATTATTCACCTTTAGTTTGTGTTAAAGAGGTTGAGATTTGCTTTGGAACTATTTTGCTTAAGCTTCCTTCTTGAAGTCTTGTTTATCTTCCCCTCGATTTCTTCAATTGGTGGTCGACCAAGCTTGATGCTTAGTTTTAATTTGTGAATGTTGCAAATGAAACTGGCTTAAGGGTTTAGGTTATAAGAATATAACCTATTCCCATTTTGCCTTTGTCTTATTACCTCTTTATTTTCATTTATTCATTCATTTAGGCACGGTTACCTTATGCTTTCACAAATCTCATCTCTCAACCACTTAAATCTTTACATTGTTCTATTTGATTTATCTAATTAAACCATTTGACTAATGTTATTTAAAAATCAGGGGTGTTACAAATATACATCTAAGTGTACAAAGAAATACCATCATCCTGCTCTGACCCAAAATAATGCGATCCTGAGCTATCCTCAATAGCCACATTTCTCTTAATCTACTCATCGAGTACCCTAGTGATATGCATGTGAGTGTACATATTTTTACATCCATATTTAATCTAGTTTTATTTTTAAAAATGTCATAATTTGGTGTTCTTACATGTTTAAAACCAAATTTCAAAAATGCTTGCAAGTCATCATTCATGCATCAATTTAGGGGTAAAATAGTAATTTTGTGCATGTATTAATTTTGACAATATTCATTTGCACATTTTAGTTTTATTTGTAGGAACTTGGATGGAAATATAAAGGAGCTTTCACGGAAATGTGCATGCACAAGGATGGAAAACAAAGGAATGAAGAAATAAATCAATTCATGCAATATGGAAGACCCACCTACCCACTTACCTTGATCTACAATTAGGAGCTAATACACATGTTAATGGAGATTAAAGTTATATGAATACTTAATAGAGGATTAATTAGAGGCTAATGATAACTTGGTGGCCACACTTCCTAAGGGGTATTTCGGGTAGCTCCCTAAAATATGGATTCGGATTTTAGGCTTGTATAAATACCCCTTTTATGTTCATGCATAATGACCTGGAAATTCTAATGATTTTAAATAACATAATTAAGTAAATTTTCTTCAAATAAAAAATAAAAATTTTAGAAATGAAAATTTGATATTTGGTTTGCGTCTATTGAAGCAAAGCAGGTGGTAGATTTTCAATTGAAAATATGGAAATTTGTTTGGTTATGAAATTTAAAATTTAAATTTAAAATTTAAAATTAGTTAATATTTGATGGAAATAAAATATTTTCGAAGTCTGAATATTTTTATATAATAAAAATGTTTACCATTTTCTAAACGAGACGCCATATTTTGTTCCGCCAAATTTGGACAGCTCTAACCCCGTTTATCTTATTTTCAGTGATTAGCAGTAGTTTAGCAGCGAAAATCGACTTTTGATTGGATTAATGGAAAATCGACTTTTGATGGGATTATCAGAAAATCGAATTTTGATGGGATTATCTTATCGTTGATATCTATGTACCATTCTATTTGTCTCATCATGTTGAACTCCATGGTATATTCATTTGTTTATTCCGGTAGCTGGTACGTGGCAAAATCGGCAAAATGATTAGCCATATCAGTTCCGTATTTGAGCCTTTTCGATTCCACTGTGTCCATTCGTTTGTTCCTGTGGGAAAACCTGTGGTCGTTAGCCTTTATTATTTTCTGAATTCGATGGCTGACCTTTACTATTCTTACAATTTTATTTTATATTGGTTGTTTCATTTTTATTTCCTGGTAGGTTCATCGCCTTGGTTCTATGCTTTTCTTTTCTATCAAAAAAATATAATATTAAATATATTGCTATTACCTGAAGCTTGCTGCTCTAAACCTTCCCCTCTCCTCCTCTCTTTCTCCATCTTCATTGTATGCATAGTTTCGAGAAAAAAGTTTTATATAAGTTATATATATTGAATGTGATGTCGCTGCCACACCCTCAAACCTCCGTGTCTCACCCACTTCCGGGAAGCTCCTATGCCACGTAACAAAGCAGATCCACCCATCACCTTGTATCGTGACCTGTGTCGCTATGCCTCACACATGACTAGTTTTACCACTTCCCATAGCCGCTCGTCCCCTGCCCATCATCGCCACCTTCTCAATCCACGTGCCGCACCATCAACCGAAGTCACCATACCCCACCAGATCTTCCCTCTACCTTCACCCCATGGACCATGCTGCCATCCTCTACCCTGAAGCCTGTTCCTCACCTTCCTTTAAATCAGCAGCCCACCTTCACTCCAACATCCACAATACTATCGAGCAACCCCATGCGATCAACCCACCTACTCCGAGCCTTATTGCTTTCTTCCCTTAGTCTCCTCCTTCCTGCCATGACCTCCCCATATCCTCCACCTCACTCCCTTCCTCCACCTCAAACTTCCATGCCATAACTCTAAAACCACTATGGCCTTTCACAAATCCACCACCTTCCATCAACATGGCCGAACACATGACAGCCTGCTCCACTACTAAATTCCATACTGTTAGCAGCCAACAACCACCTGAAGCACACTGCAGCAGCCTGCAGCATACTCCATTCTCCACCTAGCCTGCGTGTAAACAAGCCCACCCCGAGCAGTTACCAATTGTAGCCATCAGCCTTGCATTTGCCACAGCCTTCTCCTCTTTATTATATATATACATTTAAAGTATTTTATTCAAATTTATGTTAATATTATAACATTAGATTTTGTTATAATATATACATATTATGTTTGCATATTTGTTTGAAATTTTTGAAAAGAAAAATATAGGTTATTAGATATTGTTTTAAAAAGAATATATATATATATATATATTTGTTTCCATCGAATTCATCGAGTTCCATCGTTTTGATTGCCGCTGTCCTGTCCATTGATCGCAACAGTTAGTTGCTTTGATTTTTCATTTATCCGTGTGCTTGCCTTGTTTTCTCTAGCCTCGAAAGGTGAGCGATCACTCACGATTAACATTCTTATATTTAGTAAATTGATTTCATATGAGTGACAATATAAATATGTTGTTAAATTTGAATTTATTAGTAATTTGATCATTGAATATGATACGTTTTTATCTGCAATTGTTTACCTATATTAATTGACATATGACACCATAAACCATTGAATATATACTTTAATTGTTAATTTTAATCATATTCGCCATCGATATGTCCTGATATTTTATAGTTCTTAATTTGTAAGTTCCCTATTAGTTTAGAATTCCTATGGGTTGAAATGATACATACCCAAACGATCTTATAGATTAGGGAAAATTATTATGGGTTGAAATGATAAACCCAAGCGTTTTTATGATTTTTTAAATTTTGGGTTTGGGGTTGAAATGATATACACCCGTAATTTTTAAATATTGTAAGTTGAAATGATAAATATCCATATCACTTGACCATAGGATAGAAAATTATATACAAACACCGTTGGTCTATTTTTGAAAAAATGACTTCCATGGTTTTGAAAGAAAATTATGGGTTTTAAATAGATATTGATTTTTAAAATATTATATAAAGATATTTTAATTTTTATATATGCGAAAAATTTATAATTTTAAAATAGTATGTTTAGAAATTTTGAAATTTATAAGTTAAATTTTGAAAAGGGTAAAATATTTTACTTATAATTTTATAATTTTTAAATATATAAAATATAGTTTAGTATAAAATAAAATAGATTTACTAAATTAAGATAAAATTTAATAATATTTAATATAACAAGATTTAATTTAATATAATTTAATTGGATAAGTATATATATTGTATTTAATTTTTTTATTTAGAATTTATATTAATATTTTAAAACAGATTTGTAATAATTTAAATAAAATTTAGGTTGGAAAAATAAATTGGGTTGATTGGTAAATTAATCGATTTAAGAATTGAATATAATAAGTATTGATTAGAAACTTATTGATTTTAAGATTTCTTTAAGATATGATTTTATAACTTGATAACTAGACTTTGATTAAAGGTGATTAAATGAATACTTTCAAATTTAAATAAAATTGAAATTGAATATTTAATATTGATTTAAATTTGTAATTTGAGATTATAAATGAAATTTTATCAAATTGAGTTATATTAAATGTTTGAATATTTAAACCTTAAAGCCAGTTGAATTGGAAGTAGTTTAAATTTGTAGTTCAAATCTGGATTTGAAATCGACATAAATTAAATGGTTTTAATGAGAATTTCAATTGAACCTCTAACCTTTTTAATTGAAATTATTTAACTGGGATAGATCTAATTAAATTTTGAAACAAAAGTTGATTTGAATTGATTTGTGAAATTGTAAGAAACAATTCTAATTTGAAACTATTTTCGATATATACTCTTTTTAATATATAAACTATTTTAATATATAAACTACTTTAATCTATAAACTATATTTTATATAACTACTTTTTTTGTATATGAACTATTTTTAATATATATAGACTACTTTCAGTATTCAAATTGTTTAAGTTGGAACCGTTATGATTTAGATCTAATGGAGTTAATGTGAATATTTTGATATAATGGGTTAAACTATTTTGAGGTTACAACTTTGGAAGTGAATATGATTTCGGAAGTGATATGATTTCAAAGTGAATAAGACTTTGAAAGTGATATGATTTGAAATGAATATGATATTTTGATATAAAGTATAAACTGTTAGAAATGAAAATGACCATGGTGTGAAATGAACATTTGGTTGCTAAAGAGACTGGGATTAGATATTGTCATACTCTCTGCTAATACCGAAAACCACTTTAACAACTGTGCATGTGGTGGAGATTCTAGAACGAAGTAGGATAGTTTGGTGAACGATTCTATATGAGGTATTAATGCATCCTTGGCTCCCACGAGTCAACTTGATGTAGCTAAAATAGGAGCTATACTGGGCCAAGTGAGGTCGCACCTCCGATTGAGCATGCTTCTTAGATACCATTATAATACTTTGTGATTTTATTGTGTGAACCTTTGATTTTGGATTGTGTCTCGAGGTGGGTGGTTGTAGTTGTTATGCATTACCACCATTTCAGGAGTTCAAATAGTAGAATCCTACCATGACATTGGCTTGCATGCCTTGCCACATGCCTTATCGCGCCCAATACGAGTTCGTTTTGTACCGTACCTATGGAGTGCTTTCTGATTAAACCACCGGTTTGATGGAGCTTACAGTATCAATATAGACTACGGGAATATAAAATGTGTTAAGGGGGATTTAGGTAACGCATTAATGCTATTTTAATATTTTACTTTACTGCAGACATTATCTATGTAGCCTATTATACTATGTATGTATATAGTTCCACGGAAACTTAAAGGATGGGAATCCCAAACATTCGTCTGCATTTCACTTAGACGTTTCACTTGAGTTGATTTACTTGTATAAGAATGTTAATCCTGACTCGAGTGTTTTGTGGCTTGCTTTATGCTTGAGTCAAATCATTTATTTAATAAACGACCAGGGTAGTTGTCTTATGATAGAATGTTGATTTCCTTAGGATTATGGAGGTAGTTTCATATTTTTTCTTGATTCTAAGCCTGGTGATCCTGACTCCCCTGATAGTCGGGGATTATCCTGATGGTTTTGTGAAGTCACTCTCCTTCCTCCCAAGCGAGAAATTGAATTTGGCATCGATCTTATTTTTAGAGCTCAACCTATTGTCCTTTCTCCTGGGCAAATGGTCAGTCATGCCCTGTGGATTAATCAATGTTCCTGCCTTCTTCGTCGATCTCATGAATCGCGTTTTCCGTAATGTTCTCAACAAGTTTATCCCTATTTTCGTTGATGATATGCCATCTTTTCTAAGTCTCGTTTGACCCGGTTAAGGTTGTCGTGATTAATATAATTTTATCCATTTTTCCTCTTTTGAAATTTAATTATCTTATCTACCTTTCATGCCTATCTTCTTAGTTAGGATCTTTTCGATTAAGGTTCCTCTAAATTTTAATCTCTATTCATGTTCTAAAATCCATTCTTGAATCATCCAGCGAGGGAGTGTATTTGTAATTAATATAAAAATGTTTTATATTATGTTGTTTGAGTTGTTAAGTTTGAATTTTGGGTTTCTATCGATTTATCTGGCCAACGCTATCGATAGGAATTCCAAAAGCACTGGAACAGAGCAAAATAACATAATACTGTTTTCGAAATTGATAAATGAAATAATTTTATGAATGATTATATTTTATAAAAGTATAATTTTCTTAACTTAGATAGTTAAATGAATTGGTTGATAGAAATGATAATACTAGATTATCATTTGTTGTTTTTCAGCATTTCTAAACTATTAACTATTGTGTGAGTTATAAGGAGTGAAATTTTTTGAATTATGGTTTATAAATTTGATGAATTCCAATTAAGTATCTAAGAATTTAATTTCTGATGCTTTTCAAAATTTAGTTTTCAAAGTTTTGAGAAAATATATTATTTGAAAGTATTTTCGAATGGAAATTATTTCAAAAGAATTTTAAAGCAAGCAAGTCTATACTCTCCTCTTATGTTGCTGGGAAATAGTTTTGGTGATGACTGCAACATCATCGACATTCATTTTCGAGTCTTAAAGTGGTAGACCACTTAGTAGCTTTACTATACTTTTGTTTGGAAATAGATTTGATTTGAGTTTATTGAATATGATTTGATTTATATAAAATATATATGTATATGTTTATTTCAAAATGGTTTGACGTGAGGCTGGAAATTTAACTCTTAAGTTGTATATTAAGTGATGGTTTTTAGTGATTAAAATGAAGCAATTTTTTTGAATAATTCGAGTGTCTAAAATGCGAAATGAAATTTGAACAACTTGAAATAGTTGAATTAGGATAAAATTTATTTGTATAATACTCAATTGCATTTTAAAACATAACTTACATAAAATATTCAAATTGTTAAAAATGGTAATGTGAATTTGTAATTGAAGGTTATAAACCATAAACTTAAGTAATAAAAATGTTCAAACTAAAATTTTTGCTTAATAGAAATGTTGTAAATAAAAGGTAGATTTACATAGTGTTTAATTACAATCGAAAACATTAATAAACTTACCTAGAAAAAGTTTGAATGTAGTGGCAATATGCAATTGAATAATATACAATATAAATGTAAGTATTAAGATGTCCAAAAATGAAATTTATACGATTTCAAATTTATTGTTTTATTTGTTACTATGTATTTCAAATCTATCTTTCCTCTCTGTTGCTTCTATTCTCCTATCTCATTTTTTTTGGGGACGAAAAGTTTTGAGTCGAGGAGGGTGTAACAACCCGGAAATTTTGACAATTTTAAATTACGTAATTAACTAAAATTTTCTTGAAATAAACAGTAAAAATTTTAGAAATGAAAATTTGATATTGTTATGCATCTATTGAAGCATAGTAGGTGGCAAATTTTCATCTCAAAATATGGAAGTTTGTTTGGTTGTGAAATTCCAAATTTAAATTTAAAATTAGTAATATTTGATGGAAATAAAATATTTTTGAAATCTGAATACTTTTATATAATAAAAATGTTTACCATTTTCAGAGTGAGATGTCGTATTTCATTTCGCCAAATTTGGACGGCTCTAACACTGTTTATCTTATTTTTGGTGAATTAGCAGCAGTTTGGAAGCGAGACTTTTGATAGGATGGTCGTATTGCTGATATATGTGTACCAAATTCTATTCATTTCGTCATGCTGATCTGCAGGGTATATTAATTTATGTATTTTGGTGTCCATTTCGCGACAAAATCGGCAAAACGATTAGCCGTATCGGTTCCGTATTTGAGCCTATTGGGTTCCATTCTGTCCATTCGTTTGTTCCTTTGAGAAAACCTATGATCATTAGCCTTTATTACTTTCTGAATTCGATGGTTGACCTTTACTATTCTTACCACTTTATTTTACATTTGTTGATTCATCTTCATTGCTGGTAGGTTTAGCCCATTAGTTCTCTGCTTTCTCTTTTTTCCATCAGAAAAATATAATATTATATAAATATATTTGGTATTGCTTGAAGCTTGCTCCTCTAACCTTGCTCCTCTCCCCCTCTCTTTCTTCATCTTCACTGCTATGCATAGTTTTGAAAACAAAGTGTTATATAAGTTTTATATATATATATATATATATATATATATATATATATATATTGAATGTGATGTCGCCGCCATTCCCTCAAAACCCAAGACTGCCTTCAAAGCTCCGCGTCTCATTCACTTCCCGCCAAGCACCTCCGCCGCGCAACAAATTAGATCTTCCCATCAACTTGTTCCATGACCCACGTCTCCATGCCTCACACATAACCAATTTTTCCACTTCCCACAGCCGCTTGTCCCCTTCCCTTCATCGACACCTCCTCACTCCACATGTTGCATGTGACGCCCCACCTCTATACCCACGCTAGCCAAGAACACTACGAAGTAATGCTGTCAACTAGCACGGAGAATAAGGTTGTTGAGGAGCGACCATCCATGTAATTGCTTTGTGCGAGCACCGATATGCCAGATGAAATATAACATGCATTTCTTTTCAAGAGGAAATCCGACATACCGACACAAACTCAAAGCTACTACACAGTGGCTATAATGTCTTCGGAAACAAATATGGAAATAAACATAACATAAATCAGTCACAGATAATTCATATCACAAAGGCAGAATAAGATAAGAATATTACACATAAAAGTGTACATCAGAGAAGTGGTCAGAAAGATCCACAATAACACAAAATAATAGCAACAGATGCTATACAAAAGAATACATCTATGAGTCAATATCTCAAGTGTATACAACAAAATAAACTACTAATCTAAGTAGTTTGTCAAAGGTCGGAGTAATGGATCCCAGGGGAGAAGTCAAGTAGAAGCACCTATAACATCTCGGTCTGACCCGAGTATTATTTAATAAGAAAATAATAAACGGATCAGTCTAACTATAAATATCAGATGAAACGAAATAGAATAAGAGATATGACTAAACACATAATAATCACAATGCCAAGCTGTGATATATATATATATATATAAGTAATTGAAAATCAACGAGAGATTAATCAATATCACCAAATCTACACAAGAATCAAAGAAATGTCATACTCCTCATTTCGTTCACCAAACCATAAATATTGACAATTATATCAATGCCAATCACAAAAGTCAGTGACACACAAATTCACCAATGCACAAATATTGATAAAACTTATCAATGGAAATCACGAAAATTGGTGAAGCACAAATTCTAGAAATCATCTCAAGAAATCCAGAAATCACAAAAAGGGGGAAGGCCTATCACAAACGGGAGCATAAAGCCCACCAACACGTGTATCACAAACGGAACGCTAATTCCATGGTTGCTAACCATCACAAATTGAGCCGAAGCTCCACAAACGGCCCGAAGACCATGGGTTGCTACCCCACCAAATTGAGTCGAAACTCCACAAAACGGGGTTTAGTCTCCCTCGTAGACAAAGAGACATCGCACATTGCTAGTCTAAATCACAAAGATGATCGTCATGATCAACGAGAAGTGTCGATTACAGTAAGCTAGTAAATATATAAGCTTAGCATCATGTCCCATAACCACTAGCTTAACTTAAATATTTACGAACAAATTGTAGATCTCCACTAGAAAATTGTCACAAGAGTTTCAATCGAACAAGTCCAAGAATTAACCAACAAAGTGAACGCAAGCGTTTCATACCACTTGTTTTACTAAGTCGTTTAATTAGATTTCTCACACGAGTGAGGTAAAGGTTTGTATATACTAATAGATTGGAAAACGGTTTTATAAATGAATTTGGTATTAAAATAGTATTGAAATCGTTTGAGGAAAGAGTTTTGATATTTACTACTAGTATAGAAAACCTTTATATTTTTAAAGTGACAAATCACAAAGAAGATTGTAAAAACAATCAATCACTAAAATTCACATACGAAGACGTGAATCAAATCCAAAGAAATCGATAAAGAATCCATCGAAATGGATATTCAAAAATCCCTAAAAAGGAGTCATCAAAGTCATAATAAATGATAACAACAAATAGGATCATCACGAATCGATTTAAATTGGAATTCTCAAGCAAATAGGCAAATAGGCAAAATAGTGCTGATTCAGACGTCTGAAATCAAGGATTCAGACGTCTGAATCTGGAAAATAAATATTTTCCAAAGACAGAATTCAGACGTCTGAATCCTTGGATCCAGACGTCTTAAATAGGCACTTTTTAGCCTATTTCCTTTCTGGTTCCAAAAGAACCAATTCAGACGTCTGAAACCATATATTCAGACGTTTGAATCTGGGAATAGAAATCTTCCCAGAACAATATTCAGACGTCTGAATATTACGTTTCAGACGTCTGAATCTGGGGTTCAGGGCATTCCCTGAACCTAGGCCAAATATGGCCAAACGAATATCGGAAACGATCGAACGAGCAAATGGCGATGACTAAGGAATTACGTCGAACGACAACCCAGCCTAAACGGCTCTTTGATACGCCTCAAATATCAATGTCCAAATATCCATAATAGAATTTTCATAAATTAGACCAAAACACCAAAAATTGGAATATACACGAAATCAATCCAAACCAAAATCAATTGCACATTAATAAGTGTTAGGAATTCATACCTAACAATCGAAGATAATAATAGACAAAGATGTGAGGTAAAAATCTCACCTTTGAACCCAAATTAATGAAGGAGAAGCTTTAAAAACAAGCTAAGATCAATTCCTCTTCAATAACAACTCAAGAAGCTTCAATCTAAGCTTAAAAGAGAAACATTTCCTAAATTAGGTTTAGGAATTTTCTGAAATCAAAGAGAGAATGAGTTGGAGAAGAAGAAGGAGATGCTTACCAATGGGTTCACTTAAGTTTTGAGCAAGAAGATGGATTTGCTAATGGAAACTAGGGCATAGGATTTCCTAATTCCTTTTCTCTTCCCCCATTTTTGATGAAGCTTGAATGTATTAGGAAATTATGAAGTAATGAAGAGGAGAAGGGGTTGGGGCTGAATACATAAGTGGCTCAGCCCAAACCAAAGCCCTAAGTACAAAGTAGCAAAAATCAACTTTCTCCAAACATATCGAAGCTTATACTCAAAAAGGTCGCAAACATCACTTTGAACTCAATGGGGGTGGTCTCGAGTCCTAATTCGGCTGTTTTCAAAAAGTAGCTTTTCGTACTAAAATCCGACTAACGATAAAATATTTAAATAAAATATTTAAATATAAAATCGATAAAAATGGGGGTTGTTATAGACTCCCCTCCTTAAAGAAATTGCATCCTCGCAATACTTAAGAGGAAAATAAGAAGTAACAACTATGGAAGCATATCAACACAAAAGAAAATTGAAATAAGAAGTTCACCATAAAGTGCACGAAAGAGTTAGCAAGAACGGGATCGCTCAATGAATTCTCTAGATTCCCAAGAGTAATCCCTAGAATTTGAGAACCATTGAACTCTCACAAGAAGAACATCTTTATTTTGAAGTCGTTTGAGCTCCGAAGCAATAATTCGAATAGGATGTTGCTCAAAAATCAAATCTGGTGAAACTTCAATTTCCACAATATCACCGGGCTCAAGAATGAAAACCGGAATCCCTAAGGCATTTCCGTAGATAAAAGACGTGGGGAACGTCAAGAATAGCAGAAAATTAAGCCAGTGCAACGGCGTAGTACAAAAACGGTAAGCCCGAGGAACTAGAAACTCAAATAATTTAGGACATCAGCGTAGTACAAAAACGGTACGCCCAATGAACCAAAGTAAAGACATTGATGTAGTACAAACGGTACATCCAACGAATCTAATAGCAAAGACATTGATGTAGTACAAACGGTACATCCAATGAATCAAATAGCAAATACATTAATGTAGTACAAACGGTACATCCAATGAATCCAAAAGCAAAGATATTGATGTAGTACAAACGGTACATCCAATGAATCGAATAGCAAAGACATTGATGTAGTACAAACGGTACATCCAATGAATCAAATAGCAAAAACATTGATGTAGTACAAACGGTACATCCAATGAATCCAAAAGCAAATACATTGATGTAGTACAAATGGTACATCCAATGAATCTAATAGCAAAAACATTGATGTAGTACAAACGGTACATCCAATGAATCGAATAGCAAAAACATTGATGTAGTACAAACGGTACATCCAATGAATCGAATAGCAAAAACATTGATGTAGTACAAACGGTACATCCAATGAATCCAAAAGCAAAGACATTGATGTAGTACAATTGGTACATCCAATGAATCTAATAGCAAAAACATTGATGTAGTACAAACGGTACATCCAATGAATCGAATAGCAAAAACATTGATGTAGTACAAACGTTACATCCAATGAATCGAATAGCAAAAACATTGATGTAGTACAAACAGTGCATCCAATGAATCCAAAAGCAAAGACAATGATGTAGTACAAACGGTACATCTAATGAATCGAATAGCAAAGACAATGATGTAGTACAAACGGTACATTCAATGAATTAAATAGCAAAAACATTGATGTAGTACAAACGGTACATCCAATGAATCAAACACCATAAAAGAACATCAGACGCTGGTTCATAAAAGAAATGAGATGAAACTCAATAAAACGAAGTACATCAAAACGTCTGATGAACTTAATAAAAAGATAATTCCATTCGAACAATCATCAAAGAATCAACCACTTGTTGCCTACGACTAAACACATTTGCAACACGATTTCCCCTCTGGGAATAAAAGAATATCAAGATCATAAGATGCCAGGAACTCGAGTAAACATGAAGTTCCTTATGAGAAAATAAATATTCCAAAGATTTTATGATTGAGGTGGAGAATAAATTTCTCCCCCAAAGATGATGATGTCAAACTCTAAAAGCGAAAACAATAACCGCGAGCACTAGATCATGAGTGGCATACCTAGTCTTAATCGGCTTTTAATGATTTAGAAGCACACGAGATAGCACGTTCTCCTTTGCAAGAGAACGGCATCCAAACCAATATGACTAGTATCGGTACACATAGCAAAGTCTTGGTTCCCCTCCAGGAATCACAAGAATAAGAGTATCGAAAAGAAAGAATTTCTTTTAAATAATCTTCTTTCCTAAAAATTTAAAACTTTCAAATTACATTTATCATTATGTAATAATCTTTCTAGAGAAATTTACTATTTTCAAGTTAATATACTATGTCTGATTGTCTCATCAAAGCGTTTAGGAAATTCCTATCGATAACGTTGATCAAGCGCGTCGACCAGAATTCTTAAAGCACTCAACGGGCAATACAATCACAAAATCATCTTCTATATGATAAACCTTTAAGAATATTCTTTGCTCATTTTAAGATCAAAGTCGAATTGTACTTATAAGTAAATCTTACGAAAAAGATTTACAAAATTTTAAATTTCTATTTTCATCCAAAACCAATAAATAAAAGAATGGTCTCATCGAAATATTCATAGAATATTTGATATATAAAATAGATGAAATAAGCTGGACAAATTGAATAACAAAATAAGTCATTCATTAGAATCATAACGAGTGCGGAGTGCGTAAGTGGAATGCTAACTAGCGCGACTCGTAGCCAAATGAAAATCGGTGGCAAGGTCAAACTGAAAAGACCTTAGCACCACACAAAAGATTACTTAGGTGATAATCCTAAGACAAGCTCAAAAATACCGAAAAATTTCTCGAACTACATGAATGAGAGAAATAACACTTTCCTTATAAGTGGGCTTAAGGAATAAAATGATGCCATCAAGTTGGAATCAAAATCATAAAGGAAAAATAGAAATCTGCTTAACAGATTGAAAATGTCGAAGAGGAATAGTCCACACGAGAAAATAGGATATAGGCTTCATTAATGATTAAGCCAATCCTATCACACAAATCAATTCCGGAGCCTAAGTAAAAATACTGGCTCGGAAAGAAAAATCTCATAAAATAATTTTTGACATCAATAAAAAACAAATTGAGTGTTGCGGACCTACCATCCGGATTCACAACTCTCAAAGAACCCATCAAGCCCAAAAATATTTTAAAGAAAAAGAATCAACAAGTTCTTTTGATATAAAATAGTGAGATGGAACCCGTATCAAAAAGAACTCAACTAAGAAGACCACGAAATAAAACAATGCCATCAAGGATTGAGTGAAAAATACCTTGGCCATGAGAAGTGTTACCAGGAGCTTGCACAATATTCAGCTCTCCCTCTCTCCTGCTTTGAAGAATGGGACATGTAGATATAAGATGACCCGAACTTTTGCAATAACAGTAAAAGAGAGTTTTCGGGCACTCCTTTGCATAGTGGTCCGTGGAACCACAATTGTAGCATCGTCCACGACTAGAGATAGGAGACTTTGCTACCGGAGTTTGATGCTTCCCTTTCTTGATGGGATTGGGGCCTTCGAATTTAATAGGCCTCTTCATGTTGTTGTTGAAGTTCTGTTTGGCACGCACAACTTCAATATCGCTTTCTCTATGGGCCTCTTCAAGACGAAGAGCGATATCAATAAGCTGATCAAATGAAACCTCCAGTTTCAAAAGCAATGGCTTCTTAAGATTCTTATTCAAGCCATAGACAAATCTTTGATTTTTCTTCATCGGGGTATTAATATACTCAACCCCGTATTTAGAAAGAGACTTGAAAGAGGCGACATAATCTGTCACAGAAGACACCTTGAACAAGGTCAATAAAACGCCGGGCCAAAGTTACTTTTTCAGCCTCCGGCACAAATTTCAATTCGAATCTTTCTCGGAATTGCTCCCAAGTGAGATCCGCCTTAACAGTTTCAGAAAGTAAAAGATCATACCAATCTAACGCTCTTTCTTGGAGCATGCTAGAAGCCACTTGGACTCGATGAAGGTCAATAAGGCTCATGCGAGAAAAGATTCGATCGCTTGATTTGAGCCAAGCTTGAATTTCTATAACACTCTCGGATCCTTTGAATGGCCTTCCACCCAAATCGGTATAGTCTCTGCACAAGCGTGCAAAACCGGATCTAGGATGAGTAGGCTCTGGAATGGGTCCTGCAGCTTGAGCGTTCTTCACGAGATCTAAAAGCTGCTGAGCAGACATGAATACTCCATCCAGAGGAGTAGCACTAGATTGACCGGCGCTGGGACGGCCTGGTCTAACCATTTCTCTTATTTAAGAAAGAAAGGAGGAGAAAAGTTATTCTCAAAATAAATATCAAGCAATCTTGATAGATAAAACAAGGAATCATAAAAGAAAATAGGATAGGACGGTATGAAGACCCGAATAAAATCCTAAAGCACGACTCCTAAGATGGCTTAGGACGATGATCCTTGTTATAATATTCCATATTGTTCCGAAGTTTGGCTCTGATACCATGCTGTGACGCCCCACCTCTATACCCACGCTAGACAAGAACACTACGGAGTAATGCTGTCAACTAGCACGGAGAATAAGGCTGTTGAGGAGCGATCATCCGTGTAATTGCTTTGTGCGAGCACCGATATGCCAGATGAAATATAACATGCATTTCTTTTCAAGAGGAAATCCGACATACCGACACAAACTCAAAGCTACTACACAGTGGCTATAATGTCTTCGGAAACAAATATGGAAATAAACATAACATAAATCAGTCACAGATAATTCATATCACAAAGGCGGAATAAGATATGAATATTACACATAAAAGTGTACATCAGAGAAGTGGTCAGAAAGATCCACAATAACACAAAATAATAGCAACAGATGCTATACAAAAGAATACATCTATGAGTCAATATCTCAAGTGTATACAACAAAATAAACTACTAATCTAAGTAGTTTGCCAAAGGTCGGAGTAATGGATCCCAGGGGAGAAGTCAAGCAGAAGCACCTATAACATCTCGGTCTGACCCGAGTATTATTTAATAAGAAAATAATAAACGGATCAGTCTAACTATAAATATCAGATGAAACGAAATAGAATAAGAGATATGACTAAACACATAATAATCACAATGCCAAGCTGTGATATATATATATATATATAAGTAATTGAAAATCAACGAGAGATTAATCAATATCACCAAATCTACACAAGAATCAAAGAAATGTCATACTCCTCATTTCGTTCACCAAACCATAAATATTGACAATTATATCAATGCCAATCACAAAAGTCAGTGACACACAAATTCACCAATGCACAAATATTGATAAAACTTATCAATGGAAATCACGAAAATTGGTGAAACACAAATTCTAGAAATCATCTCAAGAAATCCAGAAATCACAAAAAGGAGGAAGGCCTATCACAAACGGGAGCATAAAGCCCACCAACACGTGTATCACAAACGGAACGCTAATTCCATGGTTGCTAACCATCACAAATTGAGCCGAAGCTCCACAAACGGCCCGAAGACCATGGGTTGCTACCCCACCAAATTGAGTCGAAACTCCACAAAACGGGGATTAGTCTCCCTCGTAGACAAAGAGACATCGCACATTGCTAGTCTAAATCACAAAGATGATCAACGAGAAGTGTCGATTACAGTAAGCTAGTAAATATATAAGCTTAGCATCATGTCCCATAACCACTAGCTTAATTTAAATATTTACGAACAAATTGTAGATCTCCACTAGAAAATTGTCACAAGAGTTTCAATCGAACAAGTCCAAGAATTAACCAACAAAGTGATCGCAAGCGTTTCATACCACTTGTTTTACTAAGTCGTTTAATTAGATTTCTCATACGAGTGAGGTAAAGGTTTGTATATACTAATAGATTGGAAAACGGTTTTATAAACGAATTTGGTATTAAAATAGTATTGAAATCGTTTGAGAAAAGAGTTTTGATATTTACTACTAGTATAGAAAACCTTTATATTTTTAAAGTGACAAATCACAAAGAAGATTGTAAAAACAATCAATCACTAAAATTCACATACGAAGACGTGAATCAAATCCAAAGAAATCGATAAAGAATCCATAGAAATGGATATTCAAAAATCCCTAAAAAGGAGTCATCAAAGTCATAATAAATGATAACAACAAATAGGATCATCACGAATCGATTTAAATTGGAATTCTCAAGCAAATAGGAAAATAGGCAAAATAGTGCTGATTCAGACGTCTGAAATCAAGGATTCAGACGTCTGAATCTGGAAAATAAATATTTTCCAAAGATAGAATTCAGACGTCTGAATCCTTGGATCCAGACGTCTGAAATAGGCACTTTTTAGCTATTTCCTTTCTGGTTCCAAAAGAACCAATTCAGACGTCTGAAACCATATATTCAGACGTCTGAATCTGGGAATAGAAATCTTCCCAGAACAATATTCAGACGTCTGAATATTACGTTTCAGACGTCTGAATCTGGGGTTCAGGGCATTCCCTGAACCTAGGCCAAAAATGGCCAAACGAATATCTAAAACGATCGAACGAGCAAATGGCGATGACTAAGGAATTACGTCGAACGACAACCCAGCCTAAACGGCTCTTCGATACGCCTCAAATATCAATGTCCAAATATCCATAATAGGATTTTCATAAATTAGACCAAAACACCAAAAATTGGAATACACACGAAATCAATCCAAACCAAAATCAATTGCACATGAATAAGTGTTAGGAATTCATACCTAACAATCGAAGATTATTATAGACAAAGATGTGAGATAAAAATCTCACCTTTGAACCCAAATTAATGAAGGAGAAGCTTTAAAAGCAAGCTAAGATCAATTCCTCTTCAATAACAACTCAAGAAGCTTCAATCTAAGCTTAAAAGAGAAACATTTCCTAAATTAGGTTTAGGAATTTTCTGAAATCAAAGAGAGAATGAGTTGGAGAAGAAGAAAGAGATGCTTACCAATGGGTTCACTTAAGTTTTGAGCAAGAAGATGGATTTGCTAATGGAAACTAGGGCTTAGGATTTCCTAATTCCTTTTCTCTTCCCCCATTTTTGATGAAGCTTGAATGTATTAGGAAATTATGAAGTAATGAAGAGGAGAAGGGGTTGGGACTGAATACATAAATGGCTCAGCCCAAACTAAAGCCCTAAGTACAAAGTAGCAAAAATCAACTTTCTCCAAACATATCGAAGCTTATACTCAAAAAGGTCGCAAACATCACTTTGAACTCAATGGGGGTGGTCTCGAGTCCTAATTCGGCTGTTTGCAGAAAGTAGCTTTTCGGACTAAAATCCGACTAACGATAAAATATTTAAATAAAATATTTAAATATAAAATCGATAAAAATGGGGGTTGTTACATTGCACCATTAGCCGAAGCCATCAAATCCCATCAGATCTGCACTCTACCTTCACCCCATCGACCAAGTTGCCATCCTCTGCCCCGAAGCCCGTTCCTTACGTTCCTTCCAATCAGCAGCCCACATTCACTCCACCACCCGCAACACCATCGAGCAACCCCATGCGAACAACCTGCTTGCTCCGAGCCCTATTGCTTTCTACCCATAGCCTCCACCTCCCTTCCGTGGCCTCCTATATCCTCCGCCTCATGCCCTCCCACCTCCTCAAACTTCCATGCCATAACTCGCAAACCCTATGGCCTTCCACAAATCTGCCACCTTCCATCAACATGGCCGAACACATGACAGCCTGCTCCTTTTTCCACCACTAAATGCCACGCTGTTAGCCACCAACAACCATTTGGAGCACATATCAGCAGCCTGCACCATACTCCGTTCTCCACCTAGCCTACATGTAAACCAGCCCACCCCGAGCAGTTACCAATAGTATCCATTAGCCTTTCATTTTCCACAGTCTTCTCCTCTTTATTAAAAATATATATGTATGTATGTTTAAAGTACTTATTCAAATTTATGTCAAAAGTATTTTATTTATATTTATGTCAATATTTTAAAAATAGATTTTGTTATAATATATACATATTATGTTTGAAATTTTTTGAAAACTTTTAAAAATAATAATATTGGTCTTAATAGATATTGTTTTGAAAAGAAAATATAAATATATATATTTGATTCCATCGAATTCATCGAGTTTCGTTGTTTTGACCGCCGTTGTCTTGTCCATTGATCATAGAAGTTAGCTGCTTTGATTTATTTGATTGTCCTGTTTTATCTAGCGTCGAAAAGTAAGCGATCACTCACGTTTAAATTCTTATATTTAGTGAATTGATTTCAGATGAAATGATGATTGAAATATGTTGTTAAATGTGAATTTGTTAGCAATTTGATCGTTGAATATGATACATTGGTATCTACAATTGTTTACCTATATTAATTGATATATGACACCGTAACCTGTTGAACGTATATTTAAATTGTTAATTTTAATCATATTTGCCATCTATTTGTTATGATATTTTATTGTTCTCACTCTGAAAGTTCCTTGTTAGTTTAGAAATCCCTATGGGTTGAAATGATTTGGAAAAATCTTTACAGGTTGAAATGATAAACTCAACCGATTTTGTTGATTTTTGAAATTTTGGGATTGCAGGTTGAAATGATATACACCCGTAATTTTTAAATTATTGCGGATTGAAATTATAAATTTCTGTATCACTTGACCATATGATAGAAAATTATATACGGACACCGTTGTTGTATATTTGAAAAAAATGATTTCCAAAGTTTTGAAAGGAAATATATGGGTTCTAGATAGATATTGATTTTTAAAATATAATATAAAGATATTTTAATTTTTATATATGTGTAAAATTTAGATTTTTAAAATTATATGTTTAGAAATATAGAAATTTATAAGTTAAGTTTTGAACTGGGTAAATTTTAAGATTTTACTTATAATTTTATTATTTTCAAATATATAAAATATAGTTTAATATAAAATAAAATAGATTCAATAAAGTAATATTTAATTATAATATTTAATATAATAAGATTTAATTTAATATAATTTAAATGAATAAGTATATATATTGTATTTAAAACATTTATTTAGAATTTATATTAATATTTTATAAATAGATTTGTAATAACTTTAATAAAATTTAGGTTGGAAAGATAAATTGGGTTGACTGGTAAATTAATTGATTTAAGAATTGAATATAATAAGTACTGATTAGAAACATATTGTTTTTATGATTTTTTTTAAGATATGATTTTATAACTTTATAACTAGACTTTGTTTAAAAACGAATAAATGAATATTTTCTTATTTAAATAAAATTTAAATTGAATATTTAATATTGATTTAAATTCATAATTTGATATTTATTTAAATGGTATTGAAAATGATTAAGTGAATATTTTGAAATTTAAACAGGATTAAAGTTGAATTTTTAAAATGTAAATGAAATTTATAAAATTGAATTATTTTAAATTTTTGAATAGTTAAGCCTTGAAACCTATTGAATTAGAAGTGGTTTAAATTTGTAGTTCAAATGTAGATTTTAAATTGATATAAATAAATGGTTTTAAGGAGAATTTAAATTGAACTTTTAACTTTTTTAATTGAAATTGTTGAACCGGGATTGATTTATATTGAATTTTTGGAACTAAAGTTGATTTGAATTGATTTGTGAAATTGGAAGAAAAAATTCTAAGTTGAAACTATTTTCGGCATAAACTCTTTTTGATATATAAACTACTTTAATCTATAACCTATATTTTATGTAAACTATTTTTTATATATAAACTATTTTTAATATGTATAGGCTACTTTCAATACTCAAACTATTTAAGTTGGAACCATTATGATTTAGATTTAATGGTTTTAAATGTGAATATTTTGATATAATGGTTTAAACTATTTTGTGGTTATGATTTTGGAAGTGAATATGATTTTGGAAGTGATATGATTTCAAAGTGAATATGACTTCGAAAGTGATATGATTTGAAATGAATATGATATTTTGATACGAAGTATAAACTATTTGAAATGAAAATGACCACGGTGTGAAATAAGCGTTTGGTTATTAAATAGACCAGGATCGGATATTGTCATACTCTCTGCCAATACCGAAAATCATTTTAACAACTGTGCATGTGGTGTAGATCCCAGAACGATGTAGGATGGTTTGGCAAATAATTCTACATGAGGTATTAACGCAGTCTTGACTCCCGCGAGTCGGCTTAATGTGGCTAAAACAGGAGTTATACCGGGCCACGTAAGGTCGCATCTTCGATCGAGGATGCTTCATCGTTACCATTCTATTAATTTGAGATTTGAATGGGTGCACCTTTGATTTAGGAGTGTGTCTCGAGGTGAGCGGTAGTAGCTGCTATGATTTACCACCAGTCCTGGAGTGCAAACGGTAGAGTCCAACCCTGGCATTGCCTCGCATGCCTTGTCACATGCCTTATCGCGCCTACTACGAGTTTTTTCTGTACCGTACCTATGGAGCGCTCCTTGAGTAAAATACCGATTTGGTGGAGCTTAAAATATCTATATAGACTACAAGAATATAAAATTTGTGAAGGGGGATATGGGTAATGCCTTAATGCTATTTTAATATTTAACTTTACTGCAAACATTATCTATGTAGCGTATTGTACTATTTATGTAGATAGTTCCACAGATCCTTAAAGGATGGAAATCCTAAATATCCTTTAAGTTATATTGCATTTTACTTGGACATTTCACTCGAATTGATTTACTTGTATAAGAATGTTAACCTTGACTTGATTGTTTTGTGTTTTGCTTTATGCTCAGGTCAGACTGAGTGTCACAACATTTGAGATTCACGTTTGGAGCTTCAAGATTTTCTTGGAGTTATCTATTCAGTTTTTAGGCATTTCAGATGTTTCCAGTTATTTAGGTTTAGACTGGTCATTTTCTTATTATTGAGACTTCTTTCTATTGGATTTCTGTTATGTTTATTTTCAGACTCTGATGTTTCTATAGTAGCTTCATGAACTACTATTTATCTATTTCCACTGCTTATTGTTATATTACTCTACATCTATGATTCTATGATTGATTTATTTAAGTATATGCTAAGTTTTAATAATATAAAAATTAATATTTTATTGTTTTGAGCAATTTAAGTCCGACATGTGTGGATAATTGTCGATTTGAAGGGTTCAAAATAGCAGATCGTTACATCATGTAATGAAGCTTTTAGTTTTTACATTATATCATGCAAGTTGTAGCCTCAAATTAAAAGAGAAATAAAAATGGCTTCCTATGCCTCCCTTCGTTTTCTACTTGCTTTTATTTCATGCTTTCATGTTCTTTTTTGTTTATTTTCTTTTATATGCTCTCCTTTCTTTCATGTTAGTAGTTTATATTTATTTTAAGCAAGCATTTTACTTCTCCTTTTATTTTAATTTGCTCTTACTTTGTTTGCTTTTAAATGTTGTAATTTACAATTGTTGAAATGATAACGCAAATGAGTAGGTAAACCCCTTAATTTAGGGGTAATGAAGCTCTCTAAAATTATGTAAATTCAATATATTTTTTGATTTATGATCTCTTTTAATTGCTTCATGAAAAGTGGATGCTGACGTAAGTTTATAAAAGGAATTTGATAGCCTATGTTGTAATCACAAATGGGCTGTGTTTAATCTAACATAAACACTATTTACATCATTGTCTACTTAAGTGACTTTGATTATGGAATTAAAATAGAAACAAAATTTGATGATCTATGTTACTAATAAAAAATAGAAAATATATCATGCTTAAAATAGATTTTGTTTCAGTTTCATATTTGTTTCCATGAGAGTTGACAAGTGGCTTTAGTTGTTATATTATAGTTTGATGGTTTAAGTTATGTTAATTAATAACATAAACAGATCATACATATGATAAATACATCATTACTTCCACTTAAGAATCAAAATAGAGAGATCATAGATTATTTTTGTGTTGATTTATTTAAAATATGAGAGCGATTTCCTTTAAATTGTTTTCTAATCTCATATTTTCAATCACTTTTTTTCTAGTTAGTTTTACATTTTTATTAACTTAAAACAATCTTAAGTTTTGTTTAATTTGATTGAGTAGAATTTTTAAATCGTTTCAATTCCCTATGGATTGACCCATACTCGCCATGTACTAAAATTGTACGTCGTGTGCTTGAGGTTATTTTTATTACAATTTTTCGACGATTCTCTAACTAAAAGAAAAACCGTCAATTCAACAAGTTTTTGGCACCGTTGCCGAAGATCGAACCCAGGTCACCCACATGACAGGCGGGAATACTCACCACTATACTACAATGGAATCAAATGTCAATGAGGTTAGGTGTGGTATATGACACGGTGATGGTGAATGTGCAGGGTGCAGAAGTTTGTGCAACCATTAAACTCCAACAACTTTCTGATAACGGAATCAAAATTCAATTAATTCCAATTTCTCCTACTGATTATGCTGAAAAATGGTTGTATAGCTTACCATCAAACTCAATTAAAATGTTGGAAGAATTCGTTAGCGTTTTCTTAATGAAGTTCAACCCCTTACAAAAAATAAAATAAATCCGAAATGAAATCGTAAATTTTTATCAATTCAGGGGCGAACCGTTTGGAAATTATTTTGAAAGACTTAATGAGCTTTCGATAAAATGTCCATACCATAATTTCTAAAAATGGACCCTTTGCCAAATCTAATACGATGGACTTGAAAACAGCACATGAACCATGCTCGAATCAATGTGTCAAGGGAAATTTCATGCCTAACATCATGACGATGCTTAGCAATTTCTTGAAAACCTAGATGAAAAATCATCCAAATGGGAATGTTCTAATGAAAATCCATTTACCCATGATCGAGCACACATTCGATAGGATCATCTTTGGCTTTGGAAGCTAAAAACGTTGCAATGATTAATAAATTCGAAAATGTCTTCTCATCCAACCAAATGAACCTTGCTTCCCAACACATGCGTTATAAATGTAATGATCCGAATCACATAGCCGATCAGTGCCCTAATTCGATTGAATAACTCAATGCTTTCAACAAGGTTATAAACGACCCGTTTTCTCCAATGTATAATCCTGGTTGGAGAAATCATCTAAACTTTGATTGGAACCAATATAATCCCAATACGAATTTATTTCGTCCCAATTTTCAAGCATTTACGAACAATGCTGCGAATCCTCCTTTTCAGCCCAATCATTTTCAAAAAAACTTTGCGGCTCCATCTCAAAATCAACCTTAACAATCATTTGCTCCTCAAGATGATAAAAGATCATCTTCTTTTGAAAAAGGTCTCAAAACTTAGGCTAAGGAAACGACTCAAAGTCTCCAATAAAACGGTACTTTGCAAAATTTGTTAACCTTATACATCTAGAATATGAGTCAATCAATTGCAAAACCTGAAAGGCAAATGAGTCAATTAGCCACATCTGTGAGTGAACGTGAACGAGACACATTCCCATGTCGGCCAGTTCCGAATCCCACAAATCAAAACATGAATTTGAATCAAGCCTATGTTGTTCAAGATAGCAATATAACCCAAATGAATGCTATCATGAGTTTGCGTTTCGATAAACAAATCGATAATCAAGTCGTTAGTCCATACGATTTACTTGAAACCACTCTCGACACTTCTAAAACAACAAACGAATCTAAACAGAACGTTGAGCCAAACATCGAATCAAACTCTAATCCAAGTTCTTCTTCTACTCAAGTAGACCCACCTACTGAGTATCGTATTCCTTTTTCCACATCGTCTTCGACTAAAGAAACACTCTGATCGAATGAAAAAGATGTGAATTTTTTTTATATAAGTCAAAGTTAACATCCCGCTTCTTGATATCGTTCAGCAAGTCCCAACTTATGCTAAATTTATTAAGGACCCATGTACCCAAAAATGACCATTCACGTACCCAAGAAATTCTTCTTAGCTTCCAAACTTAGCCAAGTCTTGTCCCAATCAATTCCCATTAAATATAAAGATCCTAGATGTCCGGCGATAACGATTAAAAATTGCTTACCCGATTTGGGTTTGAATGTCAATTTGATTCCTTATTTCGTTTACCAACAACTCGGTTTGGATGAACATAAACCAGTAAAATTAACTCGTCAATTTGTCGAACGTTCGACGAAAAAACCCATGGAATAAATCGAGGACATACTCATCAAAATCGGCCAATTCATTTTCCGCATCAATTTCATCGTTTTGGAGACTCAACCCATGAATAATCCAATGAGTCAAATTCCATTTATTGTAAGCCGATCTTTCTTAGCTACTTCGAATGCTCTCACCAATTGTCGAAATAGTTCGATGAAAATTTATTTTGGAACCATGACTTTGGATCCAACATTTTCAATCTTGGAAATCAACCAAACGAACCACATGACCAAATAATAGAAGTTAGCTTCATTCATGAAAATTTTGATAATGAAACATTTGACCTTAACAACAAACGTGAAACTGAATACGAACAACTATTTCAAGACGAGCCTAATGAAATTGAAAGTGTGCTTCCTTTTGAACCCCTTACCACTGAATCTAAACTTCAACCGAATTCGTTAATTGAGCAACCCTCGAGGTTGGACCTTAATCCCTTTCTCGATCACCATAAGTACACATACTTAAGTGATAACGGAACGTTTCCCATCATAATTTCTTCGAATCTCTATTTTGACCAAGAAACTTCCTTACTTTCAATTCTGTTGAAAAACAAAGAAGCAATTGGATGGTTGATCACTGATATAAAGGGAATTAGTGCTGCTCTTGTTCAACATCTCATCCATTTAGTTGACAATGCCAAGCCTGTTCGTGGCACGTAATGAAGGCTTAACCCAAAAATAAAGGATGCGGTTCGGGATGAAATTCTTAAACTTCTCGAAAACGAAATCATATACCCAACCTTTGATAATTCGTGGGTTTGCCCAATTCGTGTTGTGCCTAAAAAGTTTAGACTTACCATTATCAAAAACGATTCTAAAACTCATTCCAACTCGTACTCAAACGGATTGGCATGTTTGCATTGATTATTGAAAATTAAATGCTGCAACACGTAAGGGTAACTTTCCTCTCCCTTACATCGACCAAACGCTCGAATATATAGCCGGTCATGAATTGTATTGCTTTCTTGATGGTTATTCTGGCTACAACCAAATTCCAGTCGCTTCCGAAGATCAAGTGAAAATGACTTCCACGTATACCTTTGGCACTTTTGCATAGCGACGTATGCCATTTGGCCTTTGCAACGCTCCTGCTATGTTTCAAAGATGCATGGTCAGCAACTTTTCTGATATGATCGAATGCTTTATTGAAGTGTTTACGTATGACTTTTCCATCTTTGGAAACTCTTTTTCTGAGTGCTTAACCATCTTGAGTTGGTTCATAAATGATGCAAGAACAAATACTTAACATTAAATTGGGAAAAATGCCACTTCATGGTCACTCACGTCATTATCCTTAGACATGTCATTTCAAACAAAGGCATTGAGGTAGAGAAAGCAAAATTTTACATAATTGCAAATCTACCCATTTCCAAATCTATCAAAGACATTTGTTCATTCATTGGACATGTTGGTTTCTATCGACACTTTGTGAAGGACTTCAGTAAAATTGCTCGACCGCTTACGACTATTCTAAGAAAAGATGTTCCATTCGAATTTAATTCTGACTTATGTTTCAGCTTTCGAACATCTAAAAAATGATCTTGTTACTACTCCGGTAATTTGCTGACCGAATTAGGACCTTCCATCTAAAATAGTGTGTGACGCATCGAACTTCGCGGTTGGTGCTGTCTTAGGACAATACATCAACAAGATCCTTCATGTTATCTACTACGTTAGTATGACTCTAAACAATGCTTAGCTTAATTACTCAACCACTTATAGAGAGCTTCAAGTGGTAGCTTTTGCTCTCGAAAAATTCCAAAAAAATTTGATTGGCTTACACATTACTGTTGACACTGACCATTCCGTTCTTAGGTACCATTTTTACAAGAAGGATGCTAAGTCTCGTTTGATCTGTTGGATCCTTCTACTCTAATAATTTGACCTTACGATTAAAGATAAAAAAGGATCCATCGATGTAATCGCCAATCATCTATCGCGTCTCCAAAACACACCATCTCCTTTACTGATCAACGAAAACTTTCTCGACGAACAACTCCTTTCAGTTTCTATCGATCCATGGAACGCAGACATAGTGAACTATCTAGTCACTAAGGAAACTCCTTCATTTTGGTCAAAACAAGATAGATATAAATTTCTTTCCCAAGTCAAGTACTTCTATTCGGATGATCCATACTTGTTTAAATATTGTTCCAACCAAATCATATGATGTTGCATTCTGGATTGTGAAATCAAAATTGTTCTTTCATTTTGTTATGACTAAGCGTGTGGTGGACATTTTGGTCCTCGAAAAACGGCTAAAAAGTACTTTAGTGTGGCTTTTACTATCCCACTCTTTTCAAAGACTCATTTGGATTCTGTAAAAGTTGTGATCGCTGCCAAATGGAAGGAAGAATCTTTTGATGAAACGTCATGCCTTAGACCCCATTCTTACAATCGAGATACTTGACGTTTGGGGTATTGACTTTATGGGACCATTTCCCAATTCGTTTGGACATCTCTGCATTCGTCTTGCTAGTGATTATGGCTCTAAATGGGTCGAGGGCATTCCATGTAAAACAAATGACTGCAAAGTTGTTGTTGTGAAATTTCTTAGAGAAAACATTTTTTGAGTCTCAGTATACCTTGAACAATAATAAGTGATAATGGCACCCATTTTTGCAATCGATCATTTGAAACTCTAATGAAGATATACTGAATAACCCATAAGTTATCCACTCCGTATCATTCTCAAACTTGTGTTCAAGTTGAAGTTTCAAATCGACAAATCATACAAATTTTGGAGAAAACCGTAATAAAAATCAAAAAGATTGGTCTCAAAAATTGGCAGATGCGCTTTGGACTTACTATGCCGCTTTTAAAACTAACCTTAGGATGTCTCCATTTCGTTTATTTTGCGAGAAAGTTTGCCATTTACCTGTTGAATTGAACATAAAGCATTGTGGGCAGTGAAGAAGTTAAACTTTGATTTTGAAAAAGCCAATAAAAATAGAAGATTGAAAATCGACGAACTAGAAGAGATCGGGAATGATGCGCATGAAAATGAAAAAATTTACAAAGAAAGAACAAAAATTTTTCATGACAAGTCAATTCGAAGAGAAATGTTTTTGCCAAACCGAAAAGTTCTTTTGTGTGACTCTAGATTGGACTTGTTCCATGGGAAATTAAAATCATGATGGACCAGACCATTTGTTGTTTGTACTGTTTTTCCACACGGTGCAAATTGAAATAGAAAACCATAGGGATGGATCAATTTTCAAAGTTAATGGTCATCGTTTAAATCCATACTTATAATTTCCAAGTAATCAAGAGGAGGAGCTCATGACTCTTCATGAGCCATAGTATATCAGCAAGAAATGTTAACCCCATTTGTAAATACGAACATATTTTCCCCGTCACACTCATTATATCATGCATTGACTGTGGAGACACGGTCAAAATCAAGTGTGGAGGAGTCTCATCTTCATTTCTCATTTTTCATGGTTTCATGATTTATTTTTTGCATTTTTTCCAAAACTCAAAACAAAAAATGAACAAAAAACAAACAAAAAAAATCCTAAAATAAATTTTCTTTTTAGCATTTCGATTTATTTGAAAAAACATTATAGGATAAGTATAAGTTTGTTTATTAAATTGAAATCTTTGAAAATTTATTCGTTTCAAAAAAAATAAAAATAAGGTTTGATTATAAGCAATGATGGTTTAACTAGTATATAGGAGGTTCATAAGTGATAATTATGAAGTATATCCTAATTTAAATCTTTGTTTAATAAGTGGTTGATTTAAAGAAAAGACGATAATATTTTAAATCTTCCAAGCTAAGTGGTACTAAGATGATATTGTAAAACTCTCTCTTCATAAAAAGCTAAAAAAATATTTTTTGTATATATGTATATATTATTAACACCTAGAACCATGTTTTCACATGCAAGTGTATACACTCGCCTCGCTCTATACTCTTCTCACGTAAACCCGAAAGGCATTGCATGATCAGTATATCTGGCCTCAGTTTTCTAAGTTAGGTGTATGTACATAAAAATTCTTTCATTAATAATGCCTATAGTCGACGTGTATACATACTTATACACTCCCCATGCTCTATATTCCCCTCACATAAGCATGCAAGGCGGTGCATTCATAGTATATCTAGCCTTAACTTTTTGAATTACGAATATGTAAATATTATTAATATCAATAAAAAAATTAAATTAGAAAGAGCAAGCAATTGAAATCAAGCATTATTTTCACTTATGTGATTTGACTTGATATTCAAAAGAAATAAAAATACCACTTTGAAAAACTTTGATACTTAATTAAGGATCGATTTCCTAGTTGCAATATGTTATCAACCAAAACAACTAGCCAAACTAGAGTTTAACTATGATGATAACTTAACTTTTATTGGAAGTTTTGACGAGTAAAAGGATTTAAATTTCTTGATAATGACTAGAACTTATATTTAACTTATTCGTGTCAATTTGAAAGAAAATTCTTCATTTGTAGATAATTTAAAAAACTTGCATTAAATGTTGCGTTTAGGAATTTTTCATGTCGCATTTAGATTTTGTGGGTAGTACCCATTGAAAACCCTCACAAAACAACACTCATCCTACTAGGGACACCTAAAGATTTAATGGCTTATAGTATACGCTGAATGCAATCGTGTTTCCTACGAAAATAGATTTATCATAGTTTTTCTTTATTCGATGACGAATAAAAATATAACTATTGGGGTATTTGATGTGCACCTAAATGTACAAATTTACTTCCATATTAAATCTACTTTTGTTTTAAACATATGTCATAATTCAGTGTATTTACATGTTTAAAACCAAATTTAAAAATGCTTTCAAGTCATCATTCATGCATCAATTTGGGGGTAAAATAGTAATTTTGTGCATGTATTAATTTTGAGAATATTCATTTGCACATTTTAGTTTTATTTATAGCAACTTAGATGGAAATATGAAGGATCTTTCATGGAAATATGCATGCACAAGGATGGTAAACAAAGGAATGAAGAAATAAATCAATTCATACAACATGAAGAACCCCACCTACTCACTTACCTTGATCTACAATTAGGAGCTGTTTGTGGAGATTAATGTTACATGCGTACTTAATTGAGGGTTAATTAGAAGCTAAAATAACTTGGTTTCCACATTTCCTAAGGGGCATTTTGGGTTGCTTCCTAAAATATGGGTTAGGGTTTTAGGCTTGTATAAATACCCCTCTTATGTTCATATAATGAAGTCTTTAGTTTCTAAATTATGTCATGCAAGTTGTAGCCTCAAGTTAAAGGGAAATAAAAATGACTTCCTAAGTGTCTTCTTCTTTTTGTACTTGCTTTTATTACATGCTTTCAAGTTCTTTTATGCTTATTTTCATTTATATGTTTTAGCTCGGTTTTTCAGCAAGCGGAGAGGGAGGAAGGAAAAGAAGCAGAAGTGGACTATGACATAGAAGATAGAGATACCAGACCAGATATTTGGTCCGGCATTCACTAAAATGGCGAACCAAATATTTGGTCCGACATGCCGAACCTGATGTTTGGTCCGGCATTCTATGATATGTTGGACCAAATATCCGATCCGACATTCTCTGATATGCCAGACCAAATATCCGGTCCGGCATGCTCTGATACACTGGACCTAATGTTTGGTCCGACACGACATATCCAACACAGGACCAAACATTTGATTTAGTACACAAGCATGCCAGACCAAATGTTTAGTCCGGCAAATAGGAGGCTCCAAATATGGAAGCACCGACCCAGACATGGAAAATGACCAAACCAAACAAGCTCCTTCCCAGATGCCGCATCAGGTTCAGAAAGCTATAATTTCAACCTTCGCACTTCACAACTCCACTTTATAAATGTTAGAGCTCCTCCATAACAACGGCGACCAAATTTCTGGGAAAAGAGGGAAAACTTCGCTTAGACTCGGTCATTTTAACTACTCCAAGTTTTTTGCTCTTTCTAATCAAACTTGTACTTGTAACCAAATCAAAGCAGGAGAAATAAAATGAACAGTGGATGTAGGAATGTTTTGGCCGAACCACTACCACTTTATGTGATTTGCTTCCTTAACATTTTTCCAACTTTGAACCTATGAACTGTTCTGTGACTGCAAAAAATGTCGATTAGCATGTTGGAGTGTTAAAAACACCATATCAACCAACTTAAACGTGATTAAGTTAGATTTGAACTTAAAGGTGTTTGCCTAATCTTTTTGCAAACATTTTTGGTGCTTTCATTGAGAGCGGCGTGGAGAGCCAAAATCATATGTCCACCCCCTTCCAAACCTTAACTCAGCATTAGAACATGGCACCCACTAGGCGCAACATTGATAAGGATAAGAGTGCGGCCACTGCCAGTACACTTAATTCTATCCAAGGAGATCAAGAAAACCCAGCTACCCACGCTCAACCTCCAGGCTCAGTTGCCACCCGAGAAGAGTTAGATAGGTTTGTGAATGAGATGACTGACTGCTTTTGCTGCCCAGCAAAAAGCTTTAGTGGACCAACTCATGACATGCTTGAATGGAACAAAGGAATCTACTCAAAACGTTGAATCTCGAGGTGAGTCTTAATTTAGAGAGTCGCGTAGATGGAACATATCCTCTGGAAATGAAGAATTCAATCAAGAAGGTATAAGAACTCGAAGCCAAGGTAGGACTCAGCCCAAGCCGGTCCTGAAAGAGCATCAAGAACTGGGCCCAGCTAAGAGGGCACTGGGGAATGACCGACTGTGGCCGACCCTATCATGCTTCGAGCCATCCATCGCCAATGCAGCCTCAACCAAGGTTCCAGATGCCATTAATTTCAGAGAGAAGCTCCCACTTCTCCTAGGTCTGCTCCATAATCCGAGGAGAGGATGACACGCCTCTTCAGGGAATATCTCAAGCGCGAATAGCTCGAAAGAGGGATAGGGACAAGGGTGTCCAGCCCCTTAACCAGGGATATAGAAGCGACAGCCACTCCTCGAGATTGGAAGATGCTCACCATGGATCTATACAAAGGCACATCTAACCCAATCATCCACTTGCAGCGCTACATCCATCAGATGGTAATGAATCCAGCAGCAAAGGGTGTGTGCTGTAAATGTTTTCTGCTGTTCCTGTCAGACTTAGCAACCACATGGTTTTTTCACCTACTCGTGGCTTTATTATTTCTTAGGAAATGCTGAAGGAAAAATTCATAATTCAATTCCAAATCCACGTGGAATAGCCCAAGGACGCCTATTCCCTGTCAGACGTAAAACAAAAGGCAAGAGAATAGCTGCAGCAATATCTTACCCGTTTTAATGCTACCGCGGTAGTAGTACAAAACGCCATTGAAAGGCTTTCATTGATGGTGTTGTGCAGAGGTGTCCTTTCGGATTCAAAGCTCGTGAGAATATTGATGAAGGCACAACCACTATCTCTTTAGGATTTCTTTTATGAAGCTGGAAAGTACATGAGATAGGAGGATGCGGTAGCCCATTGACATAGCGAACAACCTGCGAAGGCTTCTGGCATCCATGGAAACATGGGGCGCCCACTCTGTGGGTAAGAGAATAAATAGAACAACGAGGCCATCAAGGCTACTCTGGAACTAAAAAAGGTAATAAGCAACGATACAAGCATAGACCAAGATTTGATTGATACACTCCACTGAACAACACCGTTGAGAACATTTACATGGCTGCTCAATAAGAGTTGAAAAAACAAACACCCTCCATACAAAAAAGAGTCAGAAGATGCAATTATAATGGGAAAATATTGTCATTTCCACGAGTCTCATGGGCATAACATCGAAGAATGCCAGCATTTGTGGGATCTCATTGAGGAATACATTCGAAAAATGAAACTAGAGTGATACGTGCAAAAAGGGCGCAACTCTTCTGCTCCGGTCCATGAAGGATCTAGGCAACCCCCACAAGGGAACAACAAGGAAGGAGCAGGTACGAGCTGCATCAACCTTGAAAAGATAATTGTCCACACCATATCTGGAGCCCGCATATAGCTGACAGAAGTTGGGCCAAAATTGAGAGGTATGGGAAGTCCTTGAAAGATATGGAAGGATAAGTTCATTCCATTACTGAAGTATGCCTCGCAAAAAGGAGAGAAAGAGTTGACATAACCTTCAACAATGAAGATTTGGTTGGAAAACAATATCCACACACCGATCCCATGTTCATCTCCGCCTAGATCGGTCCGGCGGAGGTGTTTTGCATTTTGGTCGAAACAGGAAGCTCGGTGAATATTTTATTCAAGCATGCATTCAATAAAATGAAGTTATCAATGAAAGATGTACCTCCATGCCCTAAGCCCTTGCATGAGTTCACTGGGGAAGCCACGATGCCACTTGGACAACTAGACTTATTCATTGAGCTTGGATGTCACCTCGATCAGTTGTTCTAAAGAAAACATTCGTGCTGGTTGACAGATACTCTGCCTACAATGCCTTCTTGGGAAAGCCTACATTGTCAACCTTCTAGATAGTCTTGGCACCTTAGTGCTTGAAGATGAAATTCTCGACTGATAACAGAATAAGAGAAGTAGAAGGTGAACAAGACATAGCTTCCGATTGCTACGTGATTGAACTTTTCCAAAACAAAACGAAGGAAAAAGGGAAAAGCATAGAGGTCTCCCTCTACGCTAAAAATGAGGAAGCATAGCAATCAAAGAAGGCACTTCCTCTCGAATATACAAGTAACCCATCCAATGAGTTGGACCCTAGAGATAGAAAGAAGGAGGTCAACGCCGAACCTTTAGAGGCTATGGATAATGTGATGGTAGAAGAACGTGGCAAAACAAGGCTTTTAAAGATAGGTTCTTGGTTGAACCATAATCTAAAAGTCCAGCTGATTGGATTCCTACGACAGAACTTGGATATATTCGCATGGACTCGTGAAGACATGATGGGGATATCCCCAGAATAAGTTGGCCATTCCCTCAATATTAACCCAACCAAGATCTCGATCAAACATAAGAAAAGAAGCATGAGGATAGAATGATCAGTTGCTTTCAACGAAGAGGTGAAGAACCTACTCGCCAATGACTTTATTTACATAGCTATTTACCCAGAATGGACCTCCCACCTAGTCATAATGAATAAGCCCAATGGAAAGTGGCGGACCTGCATTGACTTGTCCAACCTCAATAATGCTTGCCCTAAAGACTGTTTTCCTTCCCCGAATCGACCGGCTAGTGGACGGAACCACAGTGCAACTTGTTGTCATTCATGGATGCATATTTAGGATACAACTAGATTCCCATGCATGTGCTAGATCAAGAACACACTAGCTTCATCAAGCATTCTTGGCTTATATTGTTACAAGGTCATGCCCTTTGGGCTCAAGAATGTCGACGCTACCTATCAACGTCTAGTTAATAAGATGTTTGAGCAACAAATTGGTCACTTTATGGAAGTATATGTTGACGACATACTTTTCAAGTCAAGATGAGTGGAGGATCATCTGAGCAACCTAGACGAAATGTTCTAAGTATTATGCAAATACCAAATGAAGTTAAACCCACTGAAACACTCTTTTGTGATACCTTTTGGCAAATTCTATGGTTTCATTGTACACGATAGGGGGATAAATGCGAATCCTGAAATGGTACAAGCTTTGAGGGACAAAAAAATCCAGGCAACACGAAGAGAACTGTAGAGTCTAAAAGGAAAGGTAGTTGCTCTGAGTAGATACATATCTAAAGCAATGGACAAATGCCTCCCATTCTTCGAAGCCATCGAAAAGGAAAAAGGAAAGTTTGAATGGACTGACGAGTGCTACCAGGCTTTTTGGAATTTGCTCAAACATTTGCAGAAGCAGCCAATACTGTCCACTCTGATGGATGGGGAGAGTCTTTACTTATACCTAGCTGTATCCTCCCACGTCCTAAGTGTCGCACTAGTGTGAGAGAACGATCGTGTCCAGAGACCGGTATACTTCATTAGTAAAAGATTCACGAAAACAATAGCTAGATACCCTAAGATTAAAAAATTGGCTTACTGTCTGCTCATAGTATCCAGGAAATTACGACATTACTTTCAGTCACTCTCCATTAGGTTTCTAACGGATCAACCATTGAGACAAGTCCTACATAAACCAGACACATCGGGGCGCTTGTTAAATTGGTGCATCATGCCGAGCCAATATGAAATTACTGACCGTCCACGCACCATGATTAAAGGAAAAGAATTGCCTGATTTCATAGCCGAATTTACAATGCGAGAGGAGGAGGCAGTGGCAAAAACTAAGGAACCTGTCAAATGGAATATGTTCGTTGATGGAGCGTCAAACGAGCTCGGCTCGAGGGCAGGAGTCATAATAATCACATCCCGAGGGAAAATTTTAAGCTACTGCTAAGAATAGAGTTCACTTCAACCAACAACAAAGCTGAATATGAAGTAGTGATAGCTGGATTAGAGATCATTAAATCAATGGGGGCAAATCGATATGTATTCATAGTGACTCACAACTGATTGTGAACTAGATCCTTGGAGAATTCCAGACTCTCTGACAAAGACTTGCATCTTACCTCAAAAGGGCCAAAACCCTCCTTGATGAGCTAGACCACTGTGTATTAAAAAACATCCTGCAAGAGGAAAATCAAGAGGTGGACGTCTTCGCTAAAGAGGCTAGCATACGAACCAAGACAATGTCGAGGGCAACCCTCGTCACGAGTTAACCCACACCAAGTTTCGAGTGTCTGCAAATCACAGCGATTGCAGACAGAGAGGAGACATGGATGACCCCCATCGTCAGATACTTGGAAGTAGGAACCTTACCAATAGAACAAAATAAAGTCAGGAGAATCCTAAGGAGATTATCCCGCTACACCATCTAGAATGACATTCTCTACTGCCGTGGTTTTTCCAACCGACTACTAAGATGTGTTGCTGGGGACGAAGCAAAAGATATCCTTAATAACATCCATCAAGGGAGTTGCCACGATCACACCGAAGGACAAACCTTAGTCAGGAAGATCCTACGCTATAAATACTTCTGGCCCACACTGAACAAGGATGCAACCGAGTTCGTTAGAAAATGTGACAAGTGCCAAAATATTTACAGAAATCCCGAGACTGCAACCTACCGGTTTAATCCAAATGGTCAGCCCCTGGCCTTTTGCCATTTGGGGAATTAATCTAATCGGAGAGCTCCCCATGGATCAAGGAGGTTCAAAATATGCCATAGTGGCAGTGAACTAATTCACCAAATGGGTGCAAGCAGAGCCTTTGGGAAAAATTTCGTCTACCAAAGTGATAAACTTCCTAATAAGTAACATCTTATGAAGGTGTGAGGTGCCGTAGAAGATCATATCGGATAACAAACTCCAGTTTGATAGTGAAATATTCTCTAGTTATTGCTATGAACATAGGATTGCTCGAAGCTTTTTAGCTATAGCATATCCCTTGGTAAATGGGTAGGTCGAGGCAATAAACATGATTTTGAAAGCACTGATCAAGAAGAAGCTAGAGAAGTCCAAGTGGCATGGATCGACGAGCTGCCTGCTGCACCATAGGCTTACCGAACTTCCTACAAGACCATGATAGGGAACACGCCAATCAAATTGTCATACAAGGATGAAACCATGCTCCCCATAGAAATATTCGTCCCTTCGCACCGAAGGATGCATTACAACCCGGAAGAAAACGAGGAGCTCTTGAGCATGTCACTCGACTGGATTGAGGAGAAAGGGAACAACACCGCCCTCAAAGCAGCTTCTTAAAGACAGAAGGTGGCAACGCAATATAACACTAAGGTGAAGCCTCGAGCACTATAAGAAGGAGACTTGGTACTCAATCGGGTCTACTCGCGACTAGGGGCAATAGAACCGGTTTGGGGGGGGAGCATTTGTTGTTCATAAGGATCTCCATAATGGAGCTTACATCCAATCAACGGTAGACAGAGAAGCATTTGGGAAAGCATGGAATCTCCAACATCTCCACCGTTATTTCTCATGAACTGTAAAGAAGCATGTATTAACTGAAACAATAAAAGAAAGATAGTGGACGTAGGCATATTTCGGCCGAGCCACTATAAAAATTTGGGGTCTCGCGTTACTTGTCTTAATTAAACATTCTTTCATTTAATTGTTTATCTGATGACTATTCCTACTATGAGAAATCACAAGCCCTCGCTGGCGGTGGCGAAAATAAGATAGCTATGATAAAAGGCATGTAACAAGCATTGGCAATTCACTACCGACGATCGACACCCCAAACCGGCAATGGTGGACTGACTATAAGCCACGGATTAGGCATGATTTATGGCCTAGGCATTTCATCATTGGCACTCGACTCGTCAGCAACTGCAAACCAATCATAAACCCCACGTTAAGGCATGGCTATAGCCGGGGGCAGTTTGCAGTTCATGATCGGCATTACGCACACCAGCAACGATAAATCGAATAATACTCACGACATGGGCTATAGCCTGAGTAATTATCGTATGCGATCGACCATGAACATAATGATGCATTTAAGGTTTTCTATGTCTCAGAACACAATGACGATTAACCAAGTCGTAAGAAGTTCACAAGTAGACAAGGTAGACTATAATAATCAAGTGTCACAAAAGTCATTTCAGAATAAATATGCAAAATATAAAATTTAAACATCACCACATTAAAATATGTATGTACCAATCTCGTTGTCAAGTTGATGAAGTCAAGATTTTTTGCCTCGTCCAAGATCCAGACGAGCCGGAAGGAACTCGATATCGGAGTCTACTGGATGACGACCTACATAGCCAGGGTTAGTGCCAGGGTTGTTAGCACCAAAATTGGTCACTAACACCCAAATGTAAATGAAAGCACCAACTAACAGTAATCCAGAAAACAGCAACACAGATCACCAAATTAAGCAGATAAAAAGAAGAAAAGATAAAAGAGACGAAATTTTTATAGTGGTTCGGCAAAATCTATGGCCTACATCCACTTTATAATTTATTTATCACTCGTAGTTTCATATTACAAAAGATTTTGAGGAGCAGAGGAGAAGTCATATTTTCCATTTCATTTTCTTCCCCTTTTTTCTTTTGCAATACTTGGTGTCTTTATAGCTGTAAGCCTTGACCCGGTGATTGTGTGGAATTGTAGTGACGCTGACTAGGCTGGTATTAATTGCAGCATAATCTTCTTATTTAAGATAAGGATGAAGGGAATTAAGGAATATTTGATATAGAAATGGTTGGCATTAATTAGTAATAAATAAGAAGGTTATCATGGCAATTTTGGGCATTAAATCCGGCTTTGGTGGGTACTGGTATTTATGGTGGAGATATGGCTGTTTTTTATTAATTATTTGAGGTAATAAATGCAAGGAAATCAGGAAGTAAATCTTTAATTTCTTCTTCAAGGATGGTGACTAATTTGCTGGATAACATTTGCCCCTCGAAGTACGCCTTGTTGGCAACGAGGTGTGCTTCGCTCAAGAACTTGTTTTGGTGAAAGCAAATTTGTTGGCATCAAATTCTCATCTCTCTGAATGTTTGAGAGATGTTAAGTGTCTGACCATTCCTGTATAAAGAGATAGAGTTAATCATTCATATTCGAGAGCATCCATATTCTAAAGAGAGCAGTTCTCAAGTCGCTTCTATAACCTTTGATTGAAAGCAAAGACGATGTTGCAAAGATTTTTGAAAGGTGTCACCCTTAGGAACGAATCAGAGCATGGCTGTGGACCGTTCATGGACGCTCATCACATGTGTAGGTCGTTCTCTAAGCACTAACCTTTACAACTAATTTTATGCAAGAAATCATTTTTTTTATGAGTGTCGCTCATGGAAAGGAATCAAAGTATTGGACCGCTTACATTCGGGATTGCTTACATGAGTAAATCGCTTCCCAAATGCTAAATTTTAAAGCATTTTTTGATGATGCATAATTCAAATGCAGAAAGGAATCTAAATCCTAGATCTCATTTTATTTAGTTCAGTTCATTTGATGATAATTTCTATTTGATTAGCAGACCCTAGAGTTGGTTACTTATCTGGGTGAGGGGCTTTGCATGCTCCCTGTTTCTGGTTCTTGCTGATTGCCCCTAGGTATTTGCTTCATGGTAGAAGGAAAGTTTGAATGAGAGGACGCCTCCTAGTTGCCCCCTTGCTGAGTTCCTTCCATAGCACTTTTTTATATATGAGGCTTCTTCATCTTCTAAAAGCTAGATCTAGGAACCTGTTTTCTAGATCTAAATCTTTTCTTTTAGATCTAGAGTTGGATCTTCTTCCTAACATAAAATAAGCTTCAGATCTGAGATTTCTTTGTTCTTCTCAGTGAAAGCACCAAAATGTTAGCACCAAAATTGGTCACTAACACCCAAATGTAAATGAAAGCACCAACTAACAGTAATCCAGAAAACAGCAACACAGATCACCAAATTAAGCAGATAAAAAGAAGAAAAGATAAAAGAGACGAAATTTTTATAGTGGTTCGGCAAAATCTATGGCCTACATCCACTTTATAATTTATTTATCACTCGTAGTTTCATATTACAAGAGATTTTGAGGAGCAGAGGAGAAGTCATATTTTCCATTTCATTTTCTTCCCCTTTTTTCTTTTGCAATACTTGGTGTCTTTATAGCTGTAAGCCTTGACCCGGTGATTGTGTGGAATTGTAGTGACGCTGACTAGGCTGGTATTAATTGCAGCATAATCTTCTTATTTAAGATAAGGATGAAGGGAATTAAGGAATATTTGATATAGAAATGGTTGGCATTAATTAGTAATAAATAAGCAGGTTATCATGGCAATTTTGGGCATTAAATCCGGCTTTGGTGGGTACTGGTATTTATGGTGGAGATATGGCTGTTTTTTATTAATTATTTGAGGTAATAAATGCAAGGAAATCAGGAAGTAAATCTTTAATTTCTTCTTCAAGGATGGTGACTAATTTGCTGGATAACAAGGGTGACCCTTGAAGGGATTCCTCATCGACGGTTGAAAATATGAGAAGTAGGTATTGATAATTTCTTCTCCTAAATTGTCAAAGACATCGTACACTTCAGGACCACTTAGATTTTGGCGATGGCGACGAGAAGAAATTAGAGAACAAGGGGAGGCAGTACCCTTATCCAAAGGCCATGCATGTTTCTGGGACTTTTCGTGGCTTTCTCCTCTACGCAACCCTGACAGAGTTTCCTCAACATTCCCTTGCGCTCCTTTTGGGAAACAATTTTAGAAGAAGCGGAAACCCCTTTCATCCGTTTGGACTGCTTAAGTTTCCAAGACATTTCATTCCTTTTTGGATTTCTTCTTTTCCCTACAAAGCAAATAGCAACTTTAGTGAAGAGAAACGGAGAAAGCATAAAAACAAAACATGCAAGACAATGGGACACTATGAACTACTACAAACCCTTAGGGGAGACTAGATCAAGAGGCAAGGACAAGGTCTCACTCAAGTAGGGAATACACTAGGATGGGACTCCACTCCAAGGAAGAAGAATACACGACGGCTGGGCTTTGTTGGATTGAGGAGCAAGTGGAGACTGGGAATCATCAAAAAACAAAACGTTCTCAAGAAGTACCCTAAAATCCATACAGAAATCAAAAGTACCTGGAGAAAGCCTGAATGCCTCGCTAACTCATGTTCTGCTTTGCATTGGAAGAAACGGCATCACAATGCCGAACCAAACCCACCAAACGGTAACTGCGTTGACTTGAAGCTCGCCCTCCTATAGAAAAAACCACGCACACAAACATATATCATCCCCTAGTAGAGTTAAGCAATTCTAGCTTATAACCCAAATGAAGTCCTAGAAATGTTCGGCGGGTAGAAGGGCAGTGGTTGGAATGCGATGATACATGCATGATACTTGCTTCTTACTGGCAATACTTAGGGGGGAGTGATCGATGCATCTTACTATAATCATCACTTTAATGATCATGATTCATCTACTTGGGCATATGCCTGCCCAAAGCTCCTGCTTAAACTACAATTCTTCTCAATCCCCAATCTAGTCTTAAACCTTGACAACTGATGGACCCGCAATTAATGCAAAGTACCCAAATTCCATCGAGCATGAGTTTCTCCATCACCCTCTAAAAAACCGCCTCACTCACTTCCTCTCCTTAATTCAAAACAACATCCATTCACACCCATGACACATACCACAAACCCTAAACATTAAACCTAGGGAAGGAAATTGAAGCTAGAAGTCCTTACCTCGAGTGATGGAGAAGCCGAAGTATCAAGTGTCTAGGCAATAAAAGCTACGATTGATTTGAAGAAAGTTGAATAAAATATAGGAAAGTAAATAAAAGAAGGAGAATCAGAAGAGATGACCAGTATTTAAAGGTAAAAGGAAAGGAAGACAAATGGTCTTGAATTTTCAGCCGGTGGCAGGAGCTCGGTGCCAAAGCCAAACAAAGCATGTCGTGTAACTGCACAACATACATTGGGGGGAAAGTGTTGGCTCGGTTTTCCAGCAAGCAGAGAGAGGAAGGAAAGGATGCAAAAGTGGACTATGACATAGATGACATAACTAGAACTAGATATTTGGTCCAGCATTCACTAAAATGCCAAACCAAATATTTGGTCCAACATGCCGAACCATATATCTGGTCTGGCATTCTCTGATATGTCGAACCATATATCTGGTCTGGCATTCTCTAATATACTGGACCTAATGTTTGGTCCGACATGACACATCCAACACCAGTCCAAAAATTTGGTCCGATACACAGGCATGCCGGACCAAATGTTTGATATGGCAAATAGGTGGCTCCAAAGACAGAAGCATCGAACCAGACATGCAAGTGTGACCAAGCAAAACAAGCTCCTATCCAGATGCCATCCCAGATTCAGAAAGCTATAATTTCGATCTCCGCACGTCACAACTCCACTCTATAAATACAAGAGCTCCTTAACAACAATGGGGACCAAATTTCTTAGAAAAGAGGAAAAACTCCACTAAGACTTAGTCACTCCAACTACTCCAAGTTTTTCTCTCTTTCTAATCAAACTAGTACTTGTAACCAAATCAAAGCAAGAGTAATAAAATGGACAGTGGATGTAAGCATGTTCTGGCCAAACCACTATAAAACTTAATATAATTTGCTTCCTTAATTGTTTTCCAACTCTGAACCAATAAACTATTATATGACTGCAAAAATTGTCTATAAGCGTATAGGAGTATTAAAAACGCCATATCAACTAACTTAAACATGATTAAGTTAGATTCGAACTTAGAGGTGTTTGCCCAATTTTTGTGCAAACAATATGCTCTCTTTTCTTTCATGTTAGTAGTTTAGATTTATTTTATGAAAGTAGATAAATTCTCTTTTTATCTTAATTTTCTCTTACATTGCTTGCTTTTAAATGTTGAAATTTACAAGTGTTGAAATGATAACACAAATGAGTAGCTAAACCCCTTTAATTAAGGGGTCATGAAGCTCTCAAAATTTATGTAAATTTGGCATATTTTATGATTTATGATCTCTTTTGAATTTTTCTTGAAAGGTGGATGTTGATGTAAGTTTATAAAAGGAATTTGATAGCCTATGTTGTAATCACAAATAGGCTATGCTTAATCCAACATAAACACAATTTACATCATCATCATCATCCATATAAGTGACTTTGATTGTGGAATAAAAACAGAAACAAATTTTGATGATCTATGTTACTAATCAAAAGTAGTAAATAGATCATGGTTAAAATAGATTAATTTTAGTTTCACATTCATTTTCATGAGAGTTGACAAGTGGTTTTAGTTGTTGTATTATATCTAATGGTTTAAGTTATGTAAATTAATAACAGACCATGCTTATGGTAAATATAACAATAATTCCACTTAAGAATCAAAATAGAGAGATCGTTGGTTATTTTTGTGTTGATTTATTTAAAAATATAAGGGTGGATTTGTCTCTAAATTGTTTTCTAATCTCATAGTTTCATTCGCTTTTGTACTACCTAGTTTTACATTTTTCTTAGCTTTAAACAATCTCAAATTTGGTTTAATTTGATTGAGTAGAATTTTTAAATCATTTCAATTCCCTACGGATCGACTTGTGCTCGCCACGTACTAAAATTGTATGTCGTGCGCTCGCGGTTATTTTTATTACAATTTTTCATCGATTTTCTAACCAATAGAAAAACTGTCTATTCAACACATAGAGTTGTCATAAAATAAATAAAGACAAAAAATTGGTCACACTTAAGTGAAATCAAATACATATAAATGACTATAATAAAGATAATAGTTTATTACTAAAGATATACCTCAACCCGTTCTTTACCTACAATCAAAGAGTCAACATAACTAATGTAGTGTGACCGGCACATAATAACATATTATGATAAAGAAAACCCAATGTACAAATATGATGTAACATAGCTCTATAACACAACGATATACATCAAATAGCGTATGCAACTATTCCTGTGATTACCGATGATCGGAGTCCGTGTTGTATATCCATCGTGATCCACTGATTCCTGTCAAGGGTCCAAAATAAATAGAGTTGGTACCTAAATGTATCTCACACCCTAAGCTGCATCTTCAACAATGGCTCTTGTGTAGATCTCACTATAGCCTCTTAATGAGCTTTGGTGATATGACTTACTCTATTTACACGAAGTCTACATGAATCTCAACATACCCTCTTGTAACATCCCCCACTTGGAGGCCCAAAACTAACGGCTACGGATGCTGCAGTCATCCATAGTTCTCAATCCTCAACGACCAAATAATGTTTTTTATATACATTGATATAACAAAAACACGTGGATATGGAAAATTTTAAAAATCATTAAACAACTTTCACATTCCATTTCAAATCATTTCAAATTCATAACATAATCCCAAGTTCGTGAATCATGTTCAGAGAAAATATAATTATTACAACATATGCCAAGAGCGACATATAAAGATGCCCCCTTAGATGATCAGAGTCTAAACATAGGCAGTTAACCAGCTTTTCCTTTACAACAAAGCAAGGTGGAATTAAAATAGAAAGAACTCCAAATAGCTAGCTTACCTCCTACACGTCTCCGACAGCTAATTCATATAAAAAAGTACTTGAAAGACAAAACTCTCAAACTACTCAAAATTAATTAAGTACCCTAGAATTTAAGGATAAAAAAATAAAATTCGTATTAGACATAAAGCCTGTTATGAATAATAACCTACCATCTCAAACCATTTAGGTATTTAGTGATACCATGCCACTTAGTGGAAGGTGTTTTCCCCTTACTATTAGCTTATCCATAAACTTTATAGTAACCATATACTATGCTCTTGCATCCACAATGGTTAAAACATAGCAATTTAAAATATTATGATGATATGCAAACAAGTAAATCATTTTGGATTTCCCATCCCCGTTCATTTGACTATCTGTCATAGTTATAGTTTCTAGGGTTACTATTAACCTATTAGTTTTCATGGGCTGACTATTAACCCGTTTAAAGCTAATGGACTCCCAATTTGGTCTCATAGTTTTCATGGGATCACTAAGAACCTATTTTCCCCTGCCAAAAACTTTATTATTCACTGGTTCTCCCTAAATCTATTGGTATCTCTAATAAGTTCCCTCTTATCGTAGTTTTCATGGGATGACTATTAACCTATTGACTTCTGTCAATAACTTTATCCAGATATAGTTTTTATGGGCTCACTACAAACCTATTGGCCCCTGCCAATAACTCATCTAATCATAGTTTTCATGGGTTTATTATGTACCTGTCTATTTGACAATTTCTTTAATCAGTATTTAGGCATCATATATTCTGGTCTATTTGACCTTCTGGATGCAATTTTACTCATTCAGGAGTTAACTCAATATATATTCACTACTGGGTCGACCTAGCTGGTAATTCTTCCCTTTCACCCCAAAATACAGTTACGGGTCCTTTTTACAGTGAATGTGTGTATTAGAAGAAGCAAACATTATAACATAATAACACCAACATCTGTTCTTTAATTTCCTTGATATCATTTTTATATGAAATATGGTAATCCCTTTAACCTATTATTTTTTCAAGGAAAGCTTCTTCAAAAACTCCATACTTAAAAGCCATTTTACTTCTTCTTTATTTTTGCCATGGTTTTTCCTTTAAAAATGAGATTGGGTTCTCTGTTTTGAAAACTAAGGCTTTTGAAACCTTAAACCTTTACTTTCGAAACCATTGAATAACCTCCTTTGAAAGAATTCAAATCTTTTTTTCGAAACAGTAAGCATATGCCTTTCAAAACACTTTAAAACATCTCTTTCGAAACCTTCAAAACATACCTTTCGAAAGTAATAAAGCATTACTTATTAAATCATAAAAGCATAGCTTCGAAACTATTTGAAAATACCCCTTACGAAACCATTGGGTTTATCTTCCTTTAGTGTCAAAGTGAATATAAACGGAAGTGCCCTTTTCAAAACCATTAACCATTAAATAAAAGAGATTGGAGAAAAATGATGGCTTCGGAACCATCCTTTCGAAAGCATTGATCATTTAAGTAAAACATTTGGAAGGATAGCTTCAAAACCTCTTGCAAATCCATTGCCTTCAAAACCATTAAACCCATTCAAAAGCTTTTAGGAAGTGGCTATTATGTTTGTAAAACAAAAGCTAACTTTCGAATCAGTTGATGACTTCAATTCATTCGAAAAGCATAAGGTCGACAGCATGGTTTCGACTGGGTTGAAACTTCCTTTCGAAAGCATTGGTTTAAAGACAAGGTAACTCGTTCAAAAGCTATCTTGTTGAAACAAAAAGGCGATGATTTCTTCGAAAGCTATAGCAAACCCTTTCTAAAGCATACTTCTGAAAACAAGGCAAGCGCATTTCTTTGGATAGTAAAACGAAGGCTTTGACCGCATCGAAACCTAGGTTTCGACTCCATACCTTCCGTCTTTCTCCAATCCACTACATACCAAATTATTGATACCTTGTATATTGGTTTCGACTTGGTTGATGCGGAAGTATAAGGTCGAAAGGTAGCGTTTGAAAGAGGCGAAACATAATTTCTAGGTAAGGACTGTTTTATTGTCTTTTTAAGTAATTGATTTTTACCTAAGTTGTCTATTTATGAACATTATTTGGTTGCCCTAAGCTTTTCAAATTCTTTCCAAAATAAAAATGCCTTGTTAATTTCAGATGTAAATAAAATAATTTAGTAAACAATCTCTTCCTTAAGAAAACAAATAAAATACTTAAGTCCTCCACTTAAAACAATTAAATTTTCCGCAGTAAAATTCTTAGGAAAAATCCCCAAAATTCGTAGAAATTCACTTTTAATATGTTAGTTAACATATATAAATTTCAGACTCAAATTCTTCACAATACATCCAAAATTAATTTCTAAACCCAATTGTTCATATTTTCCTTTGAAAATTCATAATTAATTTTCCATAGTTTGGAAAATTATAAAATTTGAAACCCATCTCCAAAATAATATTTTACATAACATATAAATTTCTCATGGCAATTAGAAATCCATAAAATAGAATTTTAGCCTAATATCGAACTGAACCTTTATCAAACAATCTTGTTTGAATCTAACATATCATAAATTCTATGTGCATCATCATTAAAATCATCACATATAAACATAAAACCTGAAATCAAATGATCTTAAAAACAAAAATAGTGATGGTTTTGATTATTATTCACCTTGATTAGGATAAGAAACTTGAGAGTTGATCTTAGATTAATTCCCTTTGCTAGATTCATTAGCATTAATTTGATTTTTCCCTTTTTCTTCCTTAAGTAATGACCGACGTGCTTTCTTTTGTTTACCTTTTTGAATTTCGCAAAAAAAATAAATGTGTAAAGAAGTGGAAATAAGGTTTTAGGGATAATGAGATTATTGGTGCAGCTATTACCTATAAGGCCCAAATTTTATTTTGCTATTAATTCTCTAACAAACCATTTCCATAAACTCAATTTTTCTAATTAAGCATGGCCTCTAGTTGAGTTTTCAAATCTCAATCCCCTTATCACTATAATATTTACATTATTCTATTTAATTTATCTAATTAAATCATCTGAATAATGTTATCAAAAATTAGGGGTGTTATGGCTCCTCTCCTTAAAGAATTTCGTCCTTGAAATTCAGTAAGGACCAAATATTAAATATAGCAATCATTTGTAACAGTTCCTAACAACTATACTAGCCTCCCAACTAGCAACAGTCTAGGTATAAAGCTAATATAGAACATACCCTCACAGCAGATCAGGATAAGTATCTCTAATCATGTCTTCTATCTCCCAAGCACAGTCCTTTTCATTGTCGCTCCATTGAACTTTCACCAACTTGACAGCCTTGTTCCTTAACCTTTTCTCATCTCTTGCTACACTGGTTATCTAAAAAAAATTAGGATCTACTATCAAATCTTCCAACCTTGTTGAATGAATAGTAGTCTCTGGATCATGCACACACTTGCAAAGATGAGACACATGAAACACATTATGGACACCTGCCATACTGCTCGGGGACTCCACTCTGTACCTCTCTAAAACTAGGAACGTACTAACATATCTCGGTGCCAGTTTTCCTAACTTTCCAAATCGCACCACACCCTTCATCGGCGATACTTTAATGAAAACCATATCTCCAACTAAGAATTCTAGGTCTTTACACCTCATATCTGCGTAACCCTTCTTCCTGGACTAAGCTTCCTTTATCCTTTCTCAGATCAACTCAATCTTCTCTATCGCCACTCTAACCAGATCTGGACTTAAGATTAATTTGTCTCTAGTCCCTAACCAACATGCTAGTGATTTCATAGCCTTCCACACAAAGCTTCGAAAGGCACCATTCCCATACAAGTCTGATAACTATTATTACAGGAAAACTCCGCTAAGTGTAGGTGATCTTCTCAAGATCAACCAAAGTGTAGCACATAAGCTCTTAACAAATCTTCGAGTGCCTTATTGACTCTCTCTGTCTGCCCATTTGTTTGAGGTTGATACGCAGTGGTCACTTAAGCTTGGTACCTAACACATCTTATAGACTCTTCCAGAATTCACTAGTAAACAAAGCATCTCTTCATTAACTATACTACTAGGAATTCCATGCAATCTAACTATGTTCATCATGAACAACTTAGCTAAAAGGTGACGTCCTGGTTGAATTAATCGGAAAGAAATGGGAATTCTTGGTCAACCTGTCCACTATGACCCATATACTTTCATTTCCTCTATTTGACTTTGGCAAACTGTCTATAAAATCTATAGATCTATTTCCAAAATGGTATCTCCAAAGGTTGTAGTAACCCACTCAGCTTCTGATGTCCGATCTTCGCTTGTTGACAGTTTGCACACTGCCTAACCTACAAGCAAACATCCTTCTTCATACCTTCCCAATAGAAGACCTCTTCATGACTTGACATATTTTGGTTCCTCTAGGATGAATCGTAAATTTGGACCAATAACATTCTTTAAGAACTTCTTTCCTTAAGTCCTCAACATTCAAAACACACAACCATCCCTTCATTCTCAACCATCCTCTTTGGTCAAGACTAAAATCTCTTAGCTCATTGTTCTTCGATCCTACCTCAAGCATTCTAATCCTCTTGGCTAAATTGGATCATCCTTCTGCTTAGAAGCAATCCTTTCGATAAACACTGGTTGAACTTCCAAACGAGACAGTATAGCTGTGCTCTGAGTAGAACTAGCATTCGACCTTAACTGCACACTACAAGTAGTTAAAGCTTCTAAATCTTTCCATTTTTCCAACCCAGCTAACACCACATTCTGATGTCTTCTGGTAAGAGCATCTACTACCTTATTTCCTTTCCCAGGTGTATATTCTATACCGAAATCATAAGCTGCTAAAAACTCCAACCACCATTGCAGTCTCATATTCAACTCCTTCCAAAAGAATAAATACCTTAAGGACTTATGATCCGTGTATAGCAAATCTCTCCCCTAAGAGACAATATCTCTAAATCTTCAATGCAAAGATCATCGTAGCCAAATCCAAATCATGAGAAGGATATCCCACTTCATGCAGGCTAAGCTGTCAAGAAGCATAGGCAACAACTTTACCCTTCTGTGTCAACACAACTCCAAATCCAGTTCCGCATGCATTAGTATACACCACTAACCCTTAGTTTTCATCCAGAACTAGTAACACAGGTGCGTTTGTCAACAAATGCTTTAACTTAAGGAACGCTTCCTCACATTTGTCAGACCAGAAAAACTTCACATCCTTTTTGATTAACTTAGTCAAAGGCGCTTCTATCCACGAGAAGTCCTTAATGAATCTTCGGTAATAGCTAGCAAGTCTAAGAAAAATTCTAATTTCAGTCATCGTCTCTGGTATGTTTTAGTTATTAACAGCTTCGATCTTATCTGGATAGACTTACAAGACTTTCTCTAAAACCACGTGACCAAGCAACTTAACCTCATTCTTCCAAAAATGACACTTGGAAAACTTCACTTTTAGCTGATGCAGCCTCAGCATCTCAAGCACTATTGTAAGATGCTCTTCATGCTCTTTTTCATCCATAGAGTATACTAAAATGTCGCCTATAAACACCAACACGAACCTATCCAAGTATTCATGGAAAATTTAGTTCATCGGATCATGAAGAAAGAAGCTACAATCGTTAACCTGAACGACGTTGTTTGTGCCAAAATTGGTAACAAACACCCAATATCGTGAAAGCACTCGTTTATGAACACAAATCAGCAACAATCAATATAGAACTCAGATTTAAACAATAGTAATCACAATAATTCTCAAATAACAATCACAAACACAGGATTTATAGTGGTTCGACGATCTTGCCTACGTCCACTTTGAAGCTTATGTCTTTATTGATTCACTTGATGGTTCCAATCGATTACAGCAGATTACAATTGATGATAGCTTTCAAATCTGATTACAACAGCGATAATGAAGTATGGAATTGATTCCGACAGAGTCTGGACGTTTAATGGCAGAAGATCCAGAAGATCCCCCTTTCTGAATGACCAGGGGCTCTATTTATAGGCGTAGGAGGCCCAGATCTCGCTTAAACTTCGGGAGAATTTTTCTGGCATGTGAGTGGGCCCACGCGACCGACCCTACCAAGTTTCGACTCGATCTGAGATCGATACGAAGTGATTTCGAATCCATCAAAAAATGATCCAATCGAGTTGAAACTTGGCGGGAACAATCTTTACCTCGTATGGAAGCTACTGTGAAAATTTCGTTGCATTTGGATCAGTGGTTTAGGAGATATGATCGATTCAAGTTGTGGTTTTTCATGAGGGCTATTGCTTTCGAATCCATTGCTTCAAATCCACTCCCTTCGACTCGATCGGTCACGTGGTTCTTTGGTGACGTGGCGCGCACTCCTCGCATCGATCCTATTTTTTCTCCGAGTCGACCGCTTCGCATCCATGAATTTCGCCTCGTTCGTATCGTGTGCCACGACCTAGTTCGCATCAATGGATTCGAATCATGGATCGATACGAAGGGGATTGAGACGAGCCAAGTGGATTCGAACAGGGCAGAATTTATGGATACGAAGTAATGATCTGGCACTCTTGATGGATGTGAGGACGATCGATCCGAAGTAGTGCTTGGGCACGAGACCGATCGATTCGAAGCAGGGCATACTGATGGTGATGGATTCGAAGTTCTCTGGACTCGATGGATACGAAACAGTGCTCTAGCATGGTCACGAACGTGTTGAGGGTATGCCCATCTGATGGATTCGAACTGATCGATTCGAAGTGATCAATATCATGCCTGATCGGTTCGGACTCGATCAACTCGAAGCATATGCAAACCGATGGATTCGAACAAGATGGATTCGAATCCTATGGGTTCGAAATGAGCATCCCCTCCACTCTTTGATGGGTTCGAACGACATTCCTTAGCTAACTTGCATCGATCATATCTCATACGACCTCCGATTAACCTGAAATTTGGAACACTGGCTTTCATGGCTTTGCTCCTCATGTCCTATCAATTGTAGCTTGATCCGGGCTCGGACAAAATTCATCGATATCCAAAGCGAAGTGAAGTACAACCAATCTCTGAGACGAACTGTCTTTTGTTTTTGACCGATCTTTTGGTATCACGGCCTTTCCAAAAAGCGGGATAACATTTTTCCCCCAAAATATGCCTTGCGGTAGGAAGGCGTGTTTTGTAATGTCATGAGCTGGATGTTCATATCCTGTTGATGTCCTGCAAAGGAAGTTACAGTTTTATGTGACCTCAAATAACGACCGTTCGGGATCGAGATACATGAGATGAAGTGCGACCGTTCATGGTCAAGCGCCTAACTTCAAATGACGGTCGTTCGAGATCGAGCCATTTGAGGTGAAGTGCGACCATGCGCGGTCAAGTGGCGGGCCTCAAATGACGACCATTCGCGATCGAGACATTTGAGGTGAGGTGAGTTGTACCGTTCGGGGCTAGTTGTGCCGTTCGAGGCAGGTTGTGCCGTTCGAGGCGAGTTGTGACCGTTCGCGGTCGGGTGCCGCTCGAGGCGAATTATGACCGTTCGCGGTCGGGTTGTGCCGTTCGAGGCGAGTAATGTGCCCGGGAGGGCTTGGTATTGTTGATACCATGTTCACGTTCGAGTGGGTCCCTGGATTGTTTGTCAGGGCGGCATATCGCCATCTCAGAGCATGCCTAAGGACCGTTCGCGACCCCGTACATGTGTAAGTAGCTTAGCCGTTTCAGAATTATCCGAACCAAATATCCATTCAACCGATGAGTTTTTTTAAAAATAGAAATGTTCAAACAAAGAAAGTCTAAATGTTCAAATCAAAACGAAATAAAAGCAAAGCAAGGTTGTCAAAGTGTAAGTTCCCACTACGAAACGGTCAATGACCATTCAGAGCATGCCTAGGGATCGTTCGCGATCTCATACATGTGTAAATGATTTAATTGTGTCAGTAGGAAGCTTACGACTTGTTCATCATTATTTCAATCAATTGATAATCAAACGGTGCCTTGATTCAGGGTCGCCTCTAGCTGATGTAGACGGTGGTCGTTCTGGTTCCACTGCAGGAGTTCGCCTCCTTACATATTGAAGGAGCATGCCATTCCTGATGTGTCCTTCCACCTCATCCTTCAGATGCCTACAGTTGTTAGTGTTATGACCGTTTAATTCATGAAATACGCAAAACTTATCTGACTTTCTTTCGTTAGAGGTTGGATCCCTTCGCATTGGTCTACAATACGGAACCTGCTCCTTGGTATCCTGATAAATTCGTTCCAGACTCTCATTCAGCTCAGTGTAAGTGGTGAATCGCGGCTCCCTCCATTGCCGCTTTGACCTGTCATTATTATCCTCAGCCTTTCGTTTTCCCTTGCTAGTTTCTACACCTTTCTCGGGGGGATTTCCACCTTTGACCGTATAAACGTTAAGTTCGTCTCCTTCTTCTCTTTCTGCAGTTGCGTCTTCCAGTCGTAGGAACTTCTCTGCTTCGTGATAGAATTCTCCTAGATCCAAAGGTGGATCTTTAGTTAATGAATTTTTGAACTCCGTTCCATCAGCTATTCCGGACATAGCTGCCATCATAACCATAGATGGATCTGGTCGATCTACCGAAGCTGCTGCCGCATTGAATCGCGTCAGAAAGCTCCTCAAAGTCTCTCCAGCCTTCTGTTTTAGAGTTGCCAAAGTCATCACATTCTTGGGTCTCGCAATGTGAACCCTGAATTGCCTCATGAATCTTTCAGTTAAATCATCCCATGTTCCGATAGATCCACTCTCTAGTTGTCTAAACCATAATGCTGCAATATCCGCCAAGTACAATGGAAAGCACCGGGCCATAACGTCCTCTGATGCCCCCAGCACTTCCATATGCCTCATATACTTCGTTAGATGAACTGTGGGGTCCGTTCTCCCGTTATACATGTCCAACGATGGTAACTTGAAATCTGGTGGGTTTCTAGCTCGTCTGATTGTTGGAGTAAAAGGACTCCTATTAACATCCTCCAAATCTTTGTTTACCAAACTGCCTCTCATAGCTCTTCTAACCATCTCTGCCAATCTGTCATTGTCTCCGAGATGCAATCTTCGTTCCACACTCTCAGCCTGCCCCCAAGTTCACAAGGGAACTCCGAGATCTGCCCCCTTGACTGAGCATTCACTCCTCTGCTACTCCTAGGTTGTACAGGTGTACCTCTCTCTTTCTCCGAGATTGGATCAACATTCTCCATGTGCGTGCCCCCTAGTTCAGGTGCTACGCCGGACGGTCCTTCTCCATTTTGAACTCCATCTGCTTCTCTATTCTGTACTCCAAGTTGTCCTATATGTTGAAATAAGCTCTGGATCGACTCCTCTTGTTTCTTCATCATCGTCTCCATCTCGTCCCTAGTGATGAAGACTGAATCTTGGTTCGCTCCTGAGGAATCCTCTTGACTTCCTTGATGTTCACTTCTCTCTGGCCTTTGTTTCTTACTTGTTTGTCTCGTCATGGTTCTTAGACCTAAATCCTTAAGTCTTCAAATTCAAATTATCCTGAGTTCAATTCTCAGTGAAAGCACCAAAATGTTTGTGCCAAAATTGGTTACAAACACCCAATATCATGAAAGCACTCGTTTATGAACACAAATCAGCAACAATCAATATAGAACTCAGATTTAAACAATAACAATCACAATAATTCTCAAATAACAATCACAAAAACAGGATTTATAGTGGTTCGGCGATCTTGCCTACGTCCACTTTGAAGCTTATGTCTTTATTGGTACACTTGATGGTTCCAATCGATTACAGCAGATTACAATTGATGATAGCTTTCAAATCTGATTACAACAGCGATAATGAAGTATGGAATTGAATCCGGTAGAGTCTGGACGTTTAATGGCAGATGATCCAGAAGATCCCCCTTTTTAAATGACCAGCGGCTCTATTTATAGGCGTAGGAGGCCCAGATCTCGCTCAAAATTCGGGAGACTTTTTCTGTCACGTGAGTGGGCCCACGCGACCGACCCTACCAAGTTTCAACTCGATCTGAGATCGATACGAAGTGATTTCGAATCCATTAAAAAATGATCTAATCGAGTTGAAACTTGGCAGGAACAATCTTTACCTCGTATGGAAGCTACTGTGAAAATTTCGTTGCATTTGGATCAGTGGTTTAGGAGATATGATCGATTCAAGTTGTGGTTTTTCGTGAGGGCTATTGCTTTCGAATCCATTGCTTCGAATCCACTCCCTTCGACTCGATCGGCTACGTGGTTCTTTAGTGACGTGGCGCGCACTCCTCGCATCGATCCTATTTTTTCTCCGAGTCGACCGCTTCGCATCCATGAATTTCGCCTCGTTCGTATCGTGTGCCACGACCTAGTACGCATCAATGGATTCGAATCATGGATCGATACGAATGGGATCGAGACGAGCCAAGTGGATTCGAACAGGGCAGAATTTATGGATACGAAGTAATGATCTGGCACTCTTGATGGATGCGAGGGCGATTGATACGAAGTAGTGCTTGGGCACGAGACTGATCGATTCGAAGTAGGGCATACTGATGGTGATGGATTCGAAGTTCTCTGGACTCGATGGATACGAAACAGTGCTCTAGCATGGTAACGAACGTGTTGAGGGGATGCCCATCTGATGGATTCGAACCAATCGATTCTAAGTGATCAATATCATGCATGATCGGTTCGAACTCGATCGACTCGAAGCATATGCAAACCGATGGATTCAAACAAGATGGATTCGAATCCTATGGGTTCGAAATGAGCATCTCCTCCACTTTTTGATGGGTTCGAACGACATTCCTCAGCTAACTTGCATCGATCATATCTCGTTCATACGACCTCCGATTAACCTGAAATTTGGAACACTGGCTTTCATGGCTTTGCTCGTCATGTCCTATCAATTGTAGCCTGATCCAGGCTCGGACAAAATTCATCGATATCCATAGCGAAGTGAAGTACAACCAATCTCTGAGACGAACTGCCTTTTATTTTTGACCGGTCTTTTGGTATCACGGCTTTGCCAAAAAGCGGGATAACAGACGTTACTAACCACTCATACGAATCATACCTAGTTTGAAATGCTGTCAATGGAATACTGTCCTCTGCCATTCTTAACTGATGGAAACCTGTCGCCAAATCCAACTAGGAAAACACTTTGGATCCACCCAACTAATCAAATAGATCGTCAATTCTCGGTAATGGATACTCATTCTTAGAAGTCTTCTCGTTCAACTTACGATAGTCAATACTCATCCTTAGAAACCTATCAGGTTTCTTCACGAACACCGCGGCCGCTCCCTAAGGCGAACTTCTCGGTCAGTGTCATTCTGCTTGATGGTCTACTTACAGGTTCAGCTCCTAGCACAAGATCTTTTCGAAACTCAACATCTCATTTTAGTGGATGTCCTATAACCTGCTCAAAAACATCTGTAAACTCTCTTGCTACACGAATTGACTTAACTCTTCTCCCACTTCCGTCGCACTTAACAAGCCCAAGCACTTCGATCAAAATTCTCGATTGAGAATATGATTCGGCTATGACTATCAGGGTGTCTCAATGATATTTTCCTATCCTAGCAAAATATCCTACCCTCAAATTTACCTAAGAAATCCATACATAAAATAATTCCGATATCTACTGAAAAAATATAGATTGCATGCAAACTTATGACTTAACAAATCAAGTTCTAACTGGTCGCATCTCTTCCCTAGAGTTGCATACCCTCCTATCGGATTTGCCACCCTTAAGGAAGTAACAAGGTATGTGATTTCTAAGCATAACCTATCAACTAAACATTGAGATATAAATGAATGTAATGCACCGGTATAAAATTGTATCCTAACTGGTGTACTCTAAATCAAAAGTGTATCTTCCATCATAGTCTTCCCTTTCTCAGCAACAATTGGCCTGCCAGCCGGTGGTCCAACAAGAAAGACTTTTCCCTTATCTGCCCTGACTAGTTCTGGACATTGATTATTATAATGCCCAACTTGGTCACAGTTAAAGCACTTCACGTTCTTCTTTTCTATAGTCATCTTTCCATTGCCTGTCCAGCTTTCATGAGCATAATGACCCTCTTTATCACACTTGAAACAAACTAAATCAGCCTTTACCTTCTTGGCAGCTTCTCCCTTCTAGGTTCCTTTCTTCTTAAAGGGCTCTCTCTTCTTTCCTTGAGAACCCTGGGCTTCAACTGGCTTTTCGTTCCCATAAATAACAAGCATTTGCTCAGATCGAATTGCCATCTCCACAACAACATTACAAGGATCACAGGGATGTGGCAGGGTTGTCCTAGCAATCTCGGGTCTCAATCCCCAAATGGACTTCTCATTCATCTTGATGATGGTGTAAATGGAAGCATTCCCATATCTAGATAGCTCATCAAAATTAGTAGCATACTCAATTACCGACATCTTTCCCTGCAACAAATCCATAAACTTTCTCAACAAGGCTGACTTAGCAACTTCAAATAAAAACATCTGCTTGAATCTCCTTTGAAATTCTGCCCAAGTTAACACTTCCTCAAGAACTCCAGTAGTAACACTATTCCACTAATGAAGCGCTGCTCCTTGCAACTACCTAGAGGCCGGTCCCCTCTTTTCTTCATCATTCAAACCTAAGCAGCGAAGATTCTCTCACAATGCAACAGCCAATTCCCAAGCTCCATGGCATCCTTCGTTCACACAAATAGCTTCCCACCAAGACTGGTGTAATCCCTACTCAACAAAGCATAGTTGCTTCCAATTAAAGCTAAGGGATTAGCTCCTCCAATATTCCCAGCAACTCCAGCAGCTGCTCCTACTTGCATCAGGTTGACGAAGACATGATACATCATCCCATATCCACTAGCAGATTTCTAGCACCTACATCGCCATATGCATTTTGTTTAGCATTTTCTTATCAACCCGGGTTCCTCCTGGTGGGTCAAACATTTCCATTAGTTATGACGCTTCTCCACTGGGGGTTCCTCTTTCGTTTCCTGCCTTAATATCTTCTTTCTCATAAATCTATATACGAGCCTTAGTAAGTTATAGAACGTCTAAGTGAGAGGAGAATATGTACTTATATATATATATATACACATATATATATACATATACATATACATATATATATATATATCAAATACAAGTGTATTACTATAGAGGTAACCAAAACCTCGATCTTATTTTATGATTCATTGGATTATGTTTTGAAGAATCTTTTAGACTTAAATTTCTTTTAAGTTTTCATAAACATATGCTTTGATACCAACTTGTAACATCCTTACTTGGAGGCCTAAAACTAGTGGCTACGGATACTGCATTCATCTATATTTATTAATCATTGGCAACCAAATACGGTAATGTTAAGTACATTGATATAACAGAAACACATGGATATGGAATTTTTTTAAAAATAATTAAACAATTTTCACATTCCATTTCAAATCATTTCAAATTCACATAACCCAGATTTGAGAACCACGTTCGAAGAAAATATAATTATTACAACATACGCCAAGAGCGACATATAAAGATGCACCCTTGGATGATCGAAGTCTAAATATAGGCAATTAAACATCTTTTCCTTTACAACAAAACACAACCAAATTCAAATAGAAAGATATCCTAATAGCTAGCTTGCCTTCTGCACGTCTCCGGAAGCTTATTCGTCTAAAGAGGTACTTGAAAACCTCAACTGTCAAACCACTCAAAATTAATTGAGTACCCGAGAGTTTAAGGGGAAACCATAAAATTTGAGTCAAACATAAAGGCTGATATGAATAATAATCTACCATCTCAAACCATTTAGACATCTAGTGAGACCACACCGCTTAGGGGAATGAGTTTTTCCCTTACTGGTATCTTATCCAAAAACTTTATAGTGACCATACATTGTGCTCCTATAACCACAATGGTTAAAAACATAGCAATTCAAAATATTACGATGATATGAAAACAAGTAAATCATTCTAGATTTCCCACCCCCATTCATTTGACCATCCTCCATAATTATAGTTTCTAGGGTTATTATTAACTATTAGTTTTCATGGGTTGAATAATAACCTATTTAAAGCTTATGGACTCCCTATTCGGTCTCATAGTTTTAGTGGGATCACTAAGAGCCTATTGGCCTTTGCCAATAACTTCATTATTCATGGCTTCTCCTTGAACCTATTGGTATCTCCAATAACTTCCCTCTTATCATAGTTTTCATATGTTGACTTTGAACCTATTGACTTCTGTCAATAATTTTATCTGGATATAGTTTAGATGGGTTCACTACAAACCTACTCGCCCCTGCCAATAAATCTTTCTAATCATAATTTTCATTGGTTAACTATGAACTTGTCTATCTGAAAACCTCTTTAATCGGTATTTTGGCATTTTATATTTTGTTCTATATAGCCTTCTAGATGTAATTCCACTCATATAGGAGTGAACTCAATTTATATTCACTATCGGGTCAACCTAGCGGGTTATTCTGCCCTTTCTCCCCAAAATACAACTATTGGTCAATTTTATAGTGAATCGTATATTACAAGAAGCAAATATTATAAGATAATAACACCAACGTCTAATATCCTTGAAATCATTTTTAAATGAAATGTGGTTAATACCTTTAACCCATTTTTTATGAAGGAAAGTGTAACAACCTATATTTTTGGTAATATTATTTAGGATATTCAATTAGTTAAATTAAATAAAATAATGCATTGATCAATGGATTGAGATTTTCGATTAAATTAAGGGGTATCCGTGCCAGGTTAACGAATAGATAAATGAAGTAAAATGGACATAAATGTTAAGAAATAGGGGAGGAAAAAATAGGAAAAAGGGATTTCCTAATACCCTAAACCCATAGGGAAAATGAACACACCTTCATTTCAATTTTGTTACAAACAAAAATAATCACACTAGGGCTGGCCAGCATTAGCAAAGTAGAAGAAGAGGAAAGCTAAAGTTCTTGAGAGGAAAACTAAATCAACTTAATCAAGATCAAATCTCACATCCTAACCACAAAGTTAAGGTGAATAATTACCACTTCTCACTTTTCTTATGATTTTCAATTTTAATGATAATCTGAAGTATTTTTGCATGATAATGCCATGTTTTGGATGACTAAATGTTTATATATGCTTGTTGATAATTTGTGCATGTTCATATTGATTTTTATGATAAGTTTTGATATGAAAACCCTATTAAAGGACATCCAAATGCCTTGGGAATTTAAATGTGGATAAGGAATGATATTTTTAAGATGGATTTCAATTTTCATAATTTTCTGAATTAATACGGATTTTATATTAATTTTATAGTAAAGAAAGTGGTTAAATGGGTTTTAAATTATTTATGGCTAAATAAATAATTATTTGGGTCTAAAATTTATATATGTTAGAAAATATGTTGAAAATGATTTTTTGAAATTTTTATAGGATTTTCCTATGTAATTGATGAATATATAAAATTATTTAAGGTATGGGACTTAAACGTTTTATATATTTAATTAAGGAAAATGGGCATTTTGCAAAATAAAATCATTTTTTAATTCTAAAAATATTGGTTGTACTTTTGAAAAAAGTATTTATCAACCAATGAAAATTGACAAACAATAGCAAGTTTGTTCAAAAGTCTCTCTTTTAAGTTAAAAACAAAAATAACATGTTTTTAGTATGTGTCGCACTTTTAACACAGGTGGTTCCGACCTAGACCTTTCGCCATATTGGTTTCGAAACCAATGCACATGGTATCAAGCTACTTGGTAAGTAGCGCATTGGATAAAAGCAATGGAAACTTGGTCGAAACGTTAAGTTCCGAAAGGGTTGGATTATGCCATGTTTTAAGATTTAAAGGAAGTGCGTGCTTGCTTTCGACTAAGTAGCCTACGACTTAGTTGGCTTCCGACTAGGTCAATTAATTTAAAAAAAAGTCTTCAAATTGGTTACGCTCTTTTATTTTAAGTAATGCTTTCGAAGGAGTCGAAACCCCTAGCTGGTGCTCTTCTACGTTTCGAAGTCAATGGTTTCGGAAGGTATACTTTGTTTTTAAAATTTACCACTTCTCCAACGCTTTCAAAGGGATGGTTTTGACTCCATCACTTCTTTACTTTGGAATAGTTTTTCGAAAGGGAGGTTTTCAAATTAGATGTTTTAAATGGCCCTTTTGTTCTGATTAAAGTATAACCCAAAGGTTTTGAAAGAGTTGGCGTAAATGGTTTTGAAAGGTGTTTTTCCAAATATTTTAAACTGAACCCAAGAGCTTTCAAAATGTTTGACTTTATAAAGGTTTACTGCTTTCGAAAGGTATTTAAAATGGTTTTGAAGGGGTGTTTCTCTAAAGGGTTTTGAAGGAGTCGAACTGATGTTTTCGAAAGGGTTGAAATGAAAGGTTTTTCCAAGGTTTTTAAAGGCAATGTTTTGAAGTATTTTAAGATATGATGTCCAAAATTTAAATGCTTTCGAAAGGAAGGTTTTCATCAGTTTCGAAAGGGTTTTAAGAATGGTTCTGAAAGGAATGTTTTGGCCATTCGCTAGAGGCTAATTATGAAGGGTTTTACTTAATTTCGAAAGAGGTGTTTTCAATGTTTTTGAAAGAGGTACTTTAAATGGGATCAAAAATGGGGACTTTCAAGTGTTCAAATGTTTTCATCAACTAAGGTTTGAGTCAAGTATATATAGAACATGTAAAGTGATTTCGAGTAAAGCATAGAATATATATTTTCCTTGAGTGAGTTGATTTACAGCTCTTAAATCATTTTGAAAAAGGTTTTCAAGAAAAATTATGGGAAGGGAATCCTAAGTGAAAATGACTTAGTTATTAAAATATCAGATGGGACTGATATAAGGACGCGCCATATACATTAGCTATTGGCCCCAGCTAATTTATTCCAAAATTCCAGTGTGTTGTGCTTTGTCACAGGGAAGATTAAAATTATGATTACACATGGAAGGGAATATATGTTTATATACAGAAGGTTATTAGTAAGCCTGTAAAACCATTAGGACCAGGTGACCCTGGGTGATGTTAAGTTAGGGACAGACCATCTAGAAGAGAAGTATTTAATAGGTAGCTAACGATAGACCGTCCAAAAGAGGTGTATCTAGCAGATCTTAGATTATTTTGATATATTGTCCGGGAAGCCCAAGTCAGCCAAAGGTTAATAGTTTCCAAACAAAACTAAAGTGTTTGAACAAATAGTTCTTTTATTACCTGATATGTATGTTTACCTAATGATGCTTTACGGTATTTAACCAGTTTTGATTGTAGGAAAAGATTTGCAAAAGATATGTTTTAAAAGGATGTTAGTGAGGGGAACCCGTGCCGCTAAGCGGCATGGTCTTACTTAACATTAATAACTGAGATGCATGGAATTATTCATACCAGGCTTCATGTCTGACTCAAATTTTATGTTTTTCCACTTAGACTCTCGGGTGCTCAAAATTGATTTTAGTAGGCTGAGGGTTGAGGTTCTTTTAGATTTTAGTAGGATGATGAATAAAGCTACCGAAGGCGAGAAAGATGCTTACAGATAGCTATTATGGGTTGCAGTTCTTTATTTTGTGTTTATTTCCACTGTGTATTAAGTTATTTATGACTCTAATCATCCAAGGGGGCATCTTCATATGTGAGTCTTGGCGTATTTTGTAATAAATATATTTTCTCATTTCTTGGGAGACGTTGGGATTATGTAATCTGAATATGGAAAAATGTTTTGAAATGTAACGGAAAAATGTTGTTTTGGAAATCTGTGATTTGTTTCAAATTTATATGCTTCTGATATTATAGATACCATTAGCATAGCCGTATTTATTTGCCAAAAGTTAGCACTATAGATGACTTAGCTTTGGGCCTCTAGATAGAGGATGTTACAACTTGGTACCGAAGCATAGGTTTGTGAAATACTTTAACTAAAAATGATTTTGAAAACATAATCCTTAGGAATTAGAGTTAAGATCTGGGTATGGGATAATGCTATAGTAACGTATTTGTATTAGCTATATATAAGTATACGCTTTATCTCTAGACTCATATCTTTGTTAGGCTATTCTTCTGTATCTCACGAGGCTTGGATACAGATATGGAAGGAAGAAGAGGCAGAGTTAATTTAGGAGGAAACAACACCACCACAAATGGAAATGCCCGACCAAATGCTAGAAGAACTCAAGGTCATGCTCAAGCTGAGAATGTTGGTGCTGGGGTCCCATAAGTCGATATGAGAGCCATGTATCAGTTTTTCTTAAACATGATGCAAGATAGAATCACAGATGGAGTTTTTGGAGGAAATACTTGTGGAGGAGGAGTACAGGAAGCTCCGATGGTTAATCAGTATGCTAATTTGAGTAGAGAGTAAGCTAGGCTTGGAGGAAAATCGTTTATCGAAACTGAGGATTCTACAGAGGTGGAAAACCGGTTGCTACACTAAGAAAGGATTTTTCTGACTTAGGGTTCAACGATGAGCAGAAAATGAGACTTGCTTTAAGACATCTTCAAAGGGCTTCTTTGCTTTGGTGGAAGACTGTAACTACCGGTATGGATAAAGAGACTATGACTTGGGCAGAGTTTATGAGGAGGTTTCAAGAAAGGTTCATGTGAGTAATGGCGCAGTTTGTGGTAGTTTGGAAGTTTGCCGAGTTGGAACAAGGGAAGATGTCAGTTCTACAGTATGCTGGAAGTTTTGAAGAATTACCCCGATATGGATATGTCACTGTTGACACGGTGATAAAAAGGAATGAAAAGTTTATTGGAGGTTTTAAGTTGGAATTGGCTAGGGCTAATTTACCGCACATTACGGATCCATGTGATGTAGTGGTGGAAATAGTGTTGAGATATAAGGAGATGTTGCCTGTTTGGCGAAGAAGAAGAAGGAGGTCCCGGTTGGACAGGGCCAAAAGAAAAATATTTCCATAAGAAGAATGCTCAGAAGGGATGCAGTAAAGAAGGGAAATTCTGAAGTGGTCTATTATAGGTTCTATAAGAAAGGACACTATGCCCATGACTTCGTACTTGAAAGGGAAAAGGAAAGTAGGTGATTGGAAAGAAGAACATCAAGTGCTTTAATTGTAATTAGATCAGCCATTACAAGAATCAATGCAAGGAGCCTGCAAAAGATGGAAAGTGCCAAGTGTATGCATTGAAGCCCGCTGCTTCAAGATCAGTAGTGCAAGAGAAGGGAAAGACTGTGTTAGGAGGTACGCTTTAGATTTACGGTATGTCTATTAATGTTTTGTTTGATACTGTTGCGTCACATTCTTTTATATCTCGATGTTTGGTAGATAAGCTTAACCTAGAACCCATATATTTGGTTACTTCCTTAAGAGTTGCAAATCTGATAGGAGGGTATGCGACACTTGGAATGAAGTGTGACCACTTAGAGTTTGATTTGCTAGGTTACACCTTCGTTTGCAGTTTGCATGTGTTCGACATTTTTAGGTTTGGAATTATATTGGGTATGGATTGGTTAAGTGAGTATGATGCTAGGATATTTTTCCATGATTGGAAAATATCGCTTAGACAACTTGATTGTAGTGATCGGATAGTTTATATCATAGAAAACCCTAGCTATGAGGTGAATGCTTTATTGGGTATTGTGGAGCTGGAAGACGAGCTGAGTTGAGTTTTCATAGTTAGAGAATTCGTGGATGTGTTTGAACTTATAGTTGGATTACCATCGAAACGAGCCATCGGATTTCAGATTGATTTAGTGCTTGGAGCAGAACCGGTAAGTAGGCTGCCAAGCAGGATGGCACCAACAGAGATGAAGGAGTTAAAGGCTCAGTTGATAGACTTAGAAGGCAAGATTTTTATTAGACCAAGCAGTTCTCCTTGGGGAGCAGCAACAGTATTTGCTAAGAAGCCCGATAGAACGTTAAGGCTATGTATCGGTTATCGTAAGATGAATGAGAAGGCGATAAAGAATCGATATCCATTGCTTAGAATTGAAAATTTGTTCGATCGGCTGAGTGGAGCTAAGGTATTTTCTCAATTGGATTTGGCGACAGGATTTCATCAGCTTAGAGTAGCAAGGGATAGTATACCTTTGATGGCATTTTGGATGAGAAATGGATCGCACAAATGGTTAGTCATGCCGTTCGGACTAACTAATACATCGGCATTCTTTGTGGATTTGATGAACTGGATTTTCTGATAGCACTTGGACAGGTTTGTGTTAGTCTTCATAGATGATATTCTGTATATTCTAAGGATGAGAAGGATCATGAAGTTCATATTAGAGTTATACATGAGACATTAAGGCAGCATCAGCTTAAGGCGAAGTTTCCAAAGTGCCATTTCTAGTAGAAGGAAGTGAAGTTCCTTGGTGATGTAGTCTCAGAAAAAGGGTTGTCTGTAGATCCAACAAAGATTGTAGCAGTGAATAAATTGGAGGATACTTGAGACAGTGACCGAGACAGAGAGTTTTCTTGGATTGGTTGGATATTATCGAAGGTATGTAAAGGATTTTCTTGGATAGCTACACCGATGACTAAGTTAATGCGAAAGGATGTGAAGTTTGTGTGGATCGATAAGTGTCAAGAAGCATTCAAGAGCTTGAAACACTTATTGACTCATACACCTGTGTTAGTGGTTCCGAAGGGGAATCAGAACTTAGTAGTTTATACGAATGCGTATGGAACTGGATTAGGCGCTGTGTTGATGCGGAGAGTTATGATTGCCTATGCTTCTAGACAGCATAGATCGCATGAGGTTAGATACCCAACTCATGAATTGGAGTTTTCTGTAGTTATTTTCTTTTTGAAGGTGTGAAGGCATTAACTTTCTGGAGAAATGTTTGAGTTTTATACAGATCATAAGTCATTGAATACTTATTCTTTCAAAAGGAGCAGAACATGAGATAGCAGAGGTGATTAGAGTTATTCTTGCTAATGATTTTGGGATTGAATACACACCAGGGAAATGCAAAAAAGTTGCAGATGCACTTAGCAGGAAACATCAGAATGTAATATTGGAAATGATTGTTGAGTGGAAGATTTGGATGCATTATCGACTTGTAAAGTGCAATGGAGATCTGAGGCTGGGTCTAGCATGAGATTTGCTATATTGTCTTGTTTAGAAGTTCGACCGGTATTGATTGAGAAGATCGCTTCTAAATAGGAAAAGGATCCTGTGAAAGCTGAAAGGACTAGAAAGATAAGGGATGGAATGGAGAGAAATTACTTGAAGAACTTAGTCTTGACTAGAATGGGTGGTTGATAAAAAGGTTAGATTATCTGTTCCAACTGTGGGAGACATTAGGAAAGAAATTTTGGATTAATGCCATCATTCGAGGTTCACTATTCATTCAGGAGGAATGAAGATGTATCAAGATATGAAGAGAAGTTTCTACTGGGAAGGCATGAAGAGGGATGTTGGCTTATGGGTGAAACAGTGTTTGAACCGCCAACAGGTGAAAGTCGAGCATCGGAAGCAAAGTGGATTGCTACAGCCAACGGATATTCTAGTATGGAAGTGAGATTCTATTTCTATGGATTCTATTGATGGGTTGCCAAGATCTAGTTGAGAAAATAAAAGTATATGGGTCATAGTGGATAGATTGACTAAGATTTCCCATTTCATTTCGGTTAAATCATCTAGGACAACACCTATTTTTGCGAAGTTGTTCACGAAGAATGTGGTTAGACTGCACGACATTCCTAGTAGTATTGTTAGTAATAGAGATTCTTTATTCCCTAGTGAGTTCTGACAGAGTTATAGGATAGCTTAGGAAACAAGCTGAAGATGAGTATGACGTACCATCCACAGACCGATGGGCAAGCGGAAAGAGTTAACAATATTTGGGAGAACTTGTTACAAGCTTATGTATTGGATTTCAGAGGATCATGAGAAGACCATCTTCATCTAGTTGAGTTTGCATATAACAACAATTACCAGCCTAGCATTGGGATGACACCATTCGATGCTTTGTATGGAAGACTATGTAAATCTACAGTTTGTTGGCTAGAAACCGAAGATAGGCTAGTATTTGGTCTAGATTTGGTTAGGGACGTCGTAGAGAAGATTGGGTTGATAAGGCCAAGAACGAAGGAATCTCGGTCTAGGTAGAAAATTTATGTGGATAAAAGAAGAAAAGACATGGAGTTCTCTATCGGAGACCATGTGTTTGTTAAGGTTTCATCGATGAAGGATGTGATTAGAATCGGGAAATCAGGAAAGTTTGCATCGAGATTCGTTGGACCTTTATGTATTATTGAGAGGATCGGGAAACTCGCATATAGAGTGGAGTTACCGAGTAGTTTGGCAGGAGTTCACGATGTCTTCCATGTTTCTCATCTTCGAAAGTGTGTTGGAGACACGAAGACTGCTATAGCACCGACAGCGCTAGAGGATCTAGTAGTAGAGCCGGATTTGACCATCGTTAGAAAGTCAACTCGGATTATGTCGAGAGATGAGAAGAGGCTAACGAAAAAAACAATCAGACTAGTGAAGGTCCAATAGGGCGACGATGAGAGAGACTGTACTAGGGAGACTAAGAGCAGGATTAAACGCTTATCCGGTTTTCTTTTGATGGTATGTTTTACCTTTGATTGTTTTATCATGTACCTTATCGTAATTTCAAGGATGATATTCTTTAAGGAGGGGAGATTATAACACCTCGTATTTTTAGTAACATTATTTAAGATATTTAATTAGTTAAATTAAATAAAATAATGTGTTGATCAATGGATTAAGATTTGTGATTAAATTAAGGGGTAATCCTTCCATATTAATGGATAGTTAAATGAAGTAAAATGGACTTAAGTGTTAGGAAATAGGGGAGGGAAAATAGGAAAAAGGGATTTCCTAGTACCCTAAACCGTTAGGGAAAATGAACAAACGTTCATTTCATTTTTATTACAAACAAAAATAATCACATTAAGGCACGTCACCATTAGCAAAAGAGAAAAAGAGGAAAGTTAAAGTTCTTGAGAGGAAACACAATCAATTTAATCAAGATCAAATCTCACATCGTAATCACAAAGAAAAGGTGAATAATTACTAAATGTTACTTTTCTTATAATTTTCAGTTTTAATGATAATCAGAAGTATTTTTGCAAGATATTGCCATATTTTGGGTGATTAAATGTTTATATATACTTGATGTTTTATGCATGTTCATATTGATTTTTATGATATGTTTTGATATGAAAACCCTATTAAATGACATCCAATTGCCTTGTGAATTTAAATGTAGATCAGAAATGATATTTTAGAGAAGAATTTCGATTTTCATAATTTTTAAACTAATGTAGATTTTATATTAACTTTCTAGTAAAGAAAATGTTTAGTTGGGTTTTAAATTGTTTGTGGCCAAATAATTATTATTTAGGTCTAAAATTTATACATGTTAGCAAACATATTGAAAATGATTTTCTAGAATAGGATTTTCCTAAGTATTTTGATGAATACATAAAATTATTTAAGGTATGGGACTAAAATGTTTTGTATATTTAATTAAGGAGAAGGGACATTTTGCAACATAAAATCTGTTTGTGCCAAAATTGGTCACAAACCCCGAATACCGTGAAAGCACCAGTGTATGAATACAAATCAATAATATTCAAACACAAATCTCAGATCTCGGCAAATATTAAACAGTAATCCCAAAGTAAAGAACAGAGACACAAGTTTTATAGTGGTTCGGCTATCTCCGGCCTACGTCCACTCCAAAGTTTTTATCCTTTTATTGATTATTCTTGATGATTACAGATGATTACAGCAGTTACAAAGTCCAAAACTTGAAATAAATAGCAGCAATGATGATAAGGAATGATTCCGGCAGCGTCCAAGCGTGTTTTCTCTCTCTAGAATCTCCGACCCCTTTTTCTGAATGACCAGGGGCTCTATTTATAAGCGTAGGAGGCTGATATTTCTCCTAAAATCTGGGAAGACCGCTTCAGGCACGTGAGGGGGCCCACTCGCGTGAAATTCGGAGGTCCGGGCCCACATCAGGATCGATTCGACCCTTGGTTCGAATCGATCAAGGAAATGTCCAATCGAGGTGAAATTTGGTGAGAACATTCTTCAACATGTATGTAAGCTTCTGTGAAAATTTCATTGCATTTGGATCAACGGTTTGGAAGATATGATCGATTCAAGATTCAAAGTTCCGTGTGTTCTACCTGGTTCGAATCCATCCTTCGAACCCACTTCCTTCGAATCCATGCTTCGAACCCACCTCCTCTTCGAATCCATGAGGCCGCCTCTCTTTCTTTCGAATCCATGGAATTGACTCCCCCTTCTTCGAATCCTTGAAGTCGACTACCTCTCCTTCGAATCCATGACTTCGTATCCACAAAGTCGTCCCCCAACGTATACTTCTCGTGTGCCATCGATCTTCTTCGAATCGATCCCGGGAGCATGCTTCGAATCGATCTCGTTTACCGATCGATTCGAACATACCCTAACCTGATCGATTCGAACTCTCCTTGACCTCATCGGTTCGAAGCATTATGCTTTGTTTGGACCGATTCGAACCTATCCATTTTGGGTCCATCGTCATTGGGTCGAAATCCTTTTATCTTTCTCGCCTGATCTATACGAACTTCACCAAGCCGAACCTCTTTCGAATCGATTCGAACCTTCCCTATGCTTTGTTCACGATTGATGCGAACCTGATGGGTTCGAATCCAATGGATTCGAACCGAGCACTACCTTGATGGATTCGAACAACATGCCTCACCTACCTTGAATCGATCATAACTCCTCCATATGAACTCTGATTAACCTGAAATTTGAAACATAGCCTTCCCTAATCCTTATCATCATTTCCAATTAATTTCGTCCCGATCGGAGTTCAACCAAATTTTGACGATATCGATCGTTGCCTTGATTCCAACCGATCTCCAATCCTGATATCCATAATTCCTTGCCAATTCGTTGATATTTCAGTTTTGACCAAAAAATGGGATAACATTTTGCCCCCCAAAACATGCCTTGTGATAACAAGGCGTGTTTTGAATAGTACCGAATCCAATATCCGAAGTCCATAGCCACATTGCCAGAGTGTATCATCCTTGACTGCTTCGAGTCGATGCCTGATTCCAAATTCCATAACAAAAGCCATAGCCAATCCTATATCCATTCGGACTCGACAGCCGAGTCCTAAACCATCCTTATCCAATAGCCAATAACTGAATCCAGGACCTCTCCGGGTCGATATCCAAATCCATAACCTCTCCGGGTCCTTGCCAAGCGCAATCTACACCTGACGGTCGTGATCCAGTGTCCCTGGATGCTAAGCTAGCCTCATCGTGTTCTTGTTGAGCGTCATCCACACTTGATGGCCTTGGTCCAGTGTCCCTAGACGTTGAGCTAACCTCTCCGGGTTCTTGCCAAGCGAAATCCGCACTTGACGACCTTGGTCCAGTGTCCCTGGACGCTGTAAAATACCATGGCTTAAGTCCTAAGCCGAATCCTGGTCTCTCCGGACCCTTGTTGAGCATAATCCATACTCAACGACCTGAAAATAGCAATTGATAATACAGGGCCTAAGTCCTAGGTCAAATCCTGGTCACTTCGGACCCTTGCTGAGCATAGTCCATACTCAGCGACCTGAATGAGTCAATCTACCACGTTCGGGCAAAGTGACTCACCCCTTGCCAGGCATAATCCATTCCCGACGACCATTTATCAAAAACCAGATGAAAATCCAATCAAAATCCAATCCAACATCCAAACCTAAAAAATCCAAATCATAAACCAGAAAACCAGAAAACCAAACCAACATTCAAAACCGGAAACAATCATCCAAAGAAAAACCCAAATCAAAAGGAAGCAAAACCAGGAGCTTGATTCAAACTCCAAAACCAAAATCCGAAAAGAAAAGTAGTGTCCAATCCAAAAGCAAAAGATAAATTTCACAAACCATAGCATCACAGTTTTTCATCATTCAGAGCATGCCTAGAGGCTATCTCCGTCCCGTACATGTGTAAATGACTTAGTTGCTTGCCAGCAGTCTGCTACTTATTTCACATTATCCAGATCAGTGGATGATCAATCGACCATCATCCCTGGGCCTCACATCATCACGGCGTGAGGTTGTCGGTGGCTGCTCCTGCTCCACCGTTGCGTTCCGTGTTCCGACGTATTGCCGTAACTGTCCATTCCTTACATGCTCCTCGATTATATCCTTCAAGTGCCTGCAGTTGTTGGTGTCATGTCCGTCTAAGTCATGGAAGAGACAATGCCTCCCTTATGCCCTCTCTCGTTCAGAAGGCTCTCTCCTGGCTGGCCTCCGGTAGGGAAGGCGATTTCGAGTATCCATGTATATCCGCTCCAGCGTCTCGTTCAATCCTGTGTATGTGGAAAACTTTGGATCCTTCCATCGCTTCCTAGCGTTTCCAGAATTATTGTCCAATTTCCTTTTTCCTTTGTCTTTATCCGACCCACCGCTGGATATTGCTCCAACCTCGATTGCACTAACCTTTTTCACTTTTACATCCGTACTCGCATCCTCCTGCCGAAGGAACCTTTCTGCCTCGTGAAAGAATTCGTCGAGATCCTATGGGGGATCTCGTATCAGAGATACCTTGAAATCCGAGTCCTCCCTGACTCCTGATACTGCTGCCATTAAAACCATCGATGGATCAGGCCGATCCACCGAAGCGACTGCCGCACTGAATCGAGTTAGAAAAGCTCTAAGCGATTCATCCATCCTTTGCTTCACTGATGTCAATGTCATCACATTCTTCGGCCTCTTGACGTGAACCCGAAACTGTCCCAAAAACTTTTCCACCAATTCCCTCCAAGTCCTGATAGATCCTTCTCCCAGCTGCCTAAACCACATTGCAGCTAAATCCGTCAGATACAAAGGGAAGCATCGGGCCATCACTTCTTCCGATGCCCCCAACACCTCCATATGTCTGGTGTACCTCATCAAGTGATCAGTTGGGTCTGCCTTACCATCATATACCTCCACACTAGGTAGCTTAAACTTAGGTGGATTCTGAGCCATCCTTATTTCCTGAGCGAACGGACTCCTATTCACTCCTTCCAAGTCTCTGTTGGTCAAACCACCTCGCATAGTTCTTCTGATAATTTCCACTAATCCGGTATTGTCTTTTGGGGGTTTTCCCCCATGCCCCCGAGGGAACTCTGGTACATATTCCTCGTGTGGTTCACTAGGAGCAATGTTAGCTCTAGCATGTTGAATTCCTTCCAAAGGTCCTCCTGTATTGGATTCCGTGGGCCTGCCCCCAAGCCCTTGATGATTGCCTTCTGGCTCCGTATCTCGTCCTCCATTGGGTTCCACGACCCTAGTCCCCTGTCCTGCATCCACAGCGGCTGTAGCTGTTCCTAAGTTCTGCATCCCTGCAACTCTCATTTGCTCAAAGAAAGTCTGCATCATTTCCTGTTGGTTCTTTAACAATCTCTCCTGCAAAGAGTTTGCCATAGCCTCCATTTCATCCCGGGTTATGTAGATTGAAGCCTGTCCTTCCCCAGCTCCGGAGGATGCTTGTTGACTACCTTCCTGTTGGCTTCGCTCAGCCCTCTGCCTTCTACTATTTTGCCTGATCATTTTCCTTGAATCCAAACTTTTTAAAATCTCCAAATCAGACCTTCAAATTCGATGTAGCGGGTGCTAGTCTTTCTTAGTGAAAGCACAAAAGTGTTTGTGCCAAAATTGGTCACAAATCCCGAATACCGCGAAAGCACCAGTGTATGAATACAAATCAATAATATTCAAACACAAATCTCAGATATCGGCAAATATTAAACAGTAATCCCAAAGTAAAGAACAGAGACACAAGTTTCATAGTGGTTCGGCTATCTCCGGCCTACGTCCACTCCAAAGTTTTTATCCTTTTATTGATTATCCTTGATGATTATAGATGATTACAGCAGTTACAAAGTCCAAAACTTGAAATAAATAGCAGCAATGATGATAAGGAATGATTCTGGCAGCGTCCAAGCGTGTTTTCTCTCTCTAGAATCTCCGACCCCTTTTTCTGAATGACCGGGGGCTCTATTTATAAGCGTAGGAGGCTGATATTTCTCCTAAAATCTGGGAAGACCGCTTCAGGCACGTGAGGGGGCCCACTCGCCCGAAATCTGGAGGTCCGGGCCCACATCAGGATCAATTCGACCCTTGGTTCGAATCGATCAAGGAAATGTCCAATTGAGGTGAAATTTGGTGAGAACATTCTTCAACATGTATGTAAGCTTCTGTGAAAATTTCATTGCATTTGGATCAACGGTTTGGAAGATATGATCGATTCAAGATTCAAAGTTCCGTGTGTTCTGCCTGGTTCGAATCCATCCTTCGAACCCACTTCCTTCGAATCCATGCTCCGAACCCACCTCCTCTTCGAATCCATGAGGCCGCCTCTCTTTCTTTCGAATCCATGGAATCGACTCCTCCTTCTTCGAATCCATGAAGTCGACTCCCTCTCCTTCGAATCCATGACTTCGTATCCACAAAGTCGTCCCCCAACGTATACTTCTCGTGTGCCATCGATCTTCTTCGAATCGATCCCGGGAGCATGCTTCGAATCGATCTCGTTTACCGATCGATTCGAACATACCCTAACCTGATCGATTCGAACTCTCCTTGACCTCATCGGTTCGAAGCATTATGCTTTGTTTGGACCGATTCGAACCTATCCATTTTGGGTCCATCGTCATTGGGCCGAAATCCTTTTATCTTTCTCGCCTGATCGATACGAACTTCACCAAGCCGAACCTCTTCCGAATCGATACGAACCCCATCGATTCGAACCTTCCCTATGCTTTGTTCACGATCGATGCGAACCTGATGGGTTCGAATCCAATGGATTCGAACCGAGCACTACCTTGATGGATTCGAACAACATGCCTCACCTACCTTGAATCGATCATAACTCCTCCATATGAACTCTGATTAACCTGAAATTTGAAACATAGCCTTCCCTAATCCTTATCATCATTTCCAATTAATTTCGTCCCGATCGGATTTCAACCAAATTTTGACGATATCGATCGTTGCCTTGATTCCAACCGATCTCCAATCCTGATATCCATAATTCCTTGCCAATTCGTTGATATTCCAGTTTTGACCAAAAAATGGGATAACAAAATCATTGCTTAATTCTAAAAATATTGGTGGCACTTTTAAAAAAGTTATTTAGCAACCAATGAAATTTTGACAAACAATAGAAGGTTAGTTAAAAGTTTCACTTTTAAATTCAAAACAAAAATAGCATGTTTTTAGCATGTTCTGGCATGGGGGGTTTCGGCTAGAACTTTCGTCACCATTGGTTTTGAAACCAATGCACATTGTATCAAGCTATTTGGTACGTTGCGCATTGGATAAAGGCAAAGGATACTTGGTCGAAATGTTAGGTTCCGAAAGGGTTGGAGTATGCTATGCTTTGAGATTCAAAGAAAGCGTCTGCTTGCTTTGGACTAAGTAGCCTTCGACTTAGTTGGCTTTCGACTATGTCAATTGATTTAAGGAAAAGGTTTCAAATGGGTTTCGCTCTTTTATTTTAAGTAATTCTTTCGAAGGGTCGAAAATCCTAGCTACCGCTCTTTTCCCTTTCGAAATCAATGGTTTTGGAAGGTATATTTTGTTTTTAAAATTTTCCACTTCTCCAGTGCTTTCAAATGGATGGTTTTGACTCCATCACTTCTTTACTTATAAATAGGTTTTGAAAGGGAGGCTTTCAACTTAGACTTTTTAAATGAACCTTTTTGTTCTAATTAAAGTATAATCCAAAGGTTTCGAAAGAGTTGGCTTAAATGGTTTCGAAAGGCGTTTTTCCACATATTTTAAATTGAACCCAAGAGTTTTTGAAAGGTTTGACATTCTAAAATTTAATGCTTTCGAAAGGTATTTGAAATGTTTTTCGAAGGGGCGGTTCCTCGAAGGGTTTTGAAGGAGTCGAACTGACGGTTTCGAACGGGTCGAAATGGAACGTTTTTCCAAGGATTTTTAAAGGCAATGTTTTGAACACCACAAGAATACGTGCCTTTGACTGCGGTTCAGTACAACATTCAATAGCCAAATGCAGTTAAATGAAAAAAGCAGAATGTAGTTATCAAAATGCGAGCTAATTTCACACGGTTGGCAGTGATATATTTTTATTAAGGAAAAAAGGGCGGTTCCCCTCTCTATGCTTCAACAAAACCTTCAGAAGAAATCCGACCTTCAAAGTTCAATCCTTGATCTCGCTCTCCTAAATATCGTACCCAAACCCTATACCTCTTCATAAACTCTAACATCCTCAATCTCTCATTCGCATCCAGGTTCCACCTCCAAATCAGGTATAATATTTAGTTCAAATTCAAAGTATTCTTTTACTTCCAATTTGAATCTATGTTTGAAATTTATTCACATCGAATTTTGATTGTTATTCAGGTTTTGTTTACTGTTTGAATTTAAATTTTATTTAAGGTATTATACCCTGTTTTGTCTCAATTCCAACAATTTCCTTGTCTTCTAGTCTGCTACTTCATTTACGTTTATGGACTAACTAATGTATAACTTTTTTTTCAAAAATCCTTTATTATAGCAATCCTCTTCACCATAAGCTTGCATCAATGACTTAGGCAGTGCCTTATGCTTAATGACTTTAATTTTTTGAGGACATAATCCTATATTTCCATGAATGGTTTCAGCGGCTGTTAGCCTTAGGCATAGGTCGGTTAAAATTCATGGTGGGTTAGACCAATTTTTATTTATGGATGTGAGAACTAGTACTTATTAATCGGCCTAAATACCATAGATTGATATTTAAAAATATATCTACATAGGGAATTTATTTTATTATTAATCTCCATATTACTAATTTACCTTATTATATAGCTACAGTTATGATTTTTTAATTTAAACCATATTGTTCTGGATATTATATTTACAATTAACACACTTCAATAAGTTTCATTTATACATAGAAATTAAAAAATAGCATTTATGCTAAATTATCAAAGCATATGTCCATTTTTCTCTTTTCATTTTGTTTAAATTTATCCTTTTGAATACTTTTCCAATGTCCAATGTCATTAATAAGCTAAAGTTATAATTTTCCATGTTTATTTGGATTTTCCTTACAAGTTTGCATAAATATCCATTTTTAAAGAACAAACTTGACTACAATTTAGACTCATCATAGAATGTCCACTTAATTAGACTTTTTGCACAATCTAGTTCGAATTTATGTCCACACTCATGTATTGGCCTATTGCATTACATTTTACAGTTTATAAATGGCCTGCTGCATCAAGCATGGAATGAAATGCCTAATGTCGTGCATGTGCATTTCGTAACGATTGTAATGCATCGGTGCATCCGCTGTCCTGAGTATCAACAGACCAGGTGGGCAATATGTGAGGAATGTTAGCTCGGAATGGTGCTTGTCCAAGACGGTGTACATGACGATGAATTGTGAACTTATGTGGGTTGTCACGGCAGGTGTATTGGTACTAGAATCTAGGTAGATTTGCATCTATACGATAGATGTACATATAGCTGTACATGGAGAAGATCTGATGTTGAAATTAATGAGGCAAGACAGCAAAGTATGGACATAAAAGCTGGTAGCTGAGATCTTAAGTGCACTTATTGAATCAGCGACCTGATTGCGAGACGAAGGTCTGAGGTGTGTTAGCAACCCGGTTGATGGTGCTGTGCAAGTTGTCTTTGGCTAATGACTGGGTGGTGGTTGTGTAATCTGATGTGTGATCAGACCTCATCTTCATTTTTATTTTTCTCATGGTTTATTTTTGCTTTAAAATCTCAAAAAAAAAAATATCCCAAAAACAAATTTTCTTTTGATTTATTTTTAAAAGAAACACTATAAGATAAATATATGGCTTTGGTTTATTAAATTGAAATTTTTAAAAATTTATTGGTCTTAACAAAAATAAAAATGAAGTTTGATTACAAATAATAATGGTTTAAATAGTATATAGGAAGGTTCATACGTGTCAATTATGAAGCACATCCTAATTGAAAATCTTTGTTTTAAAAAGTGGTTGATTTAAAGTAAAGGATATGACATTTTTTTTGTTTACTAAGTTAAACGGTGCTAAGATGATTTTGCAAAACTCCCTCTCAAAAAAAATATAAAAATAAAAAATAATAACATCCAAGTATTCACTCTCATTTAAAAGTCCTCACGGTTATGCATGGGTGATTACTTGGAATTATTGATTATGTGATTTCATACTCATTTAAAAGTCCTCACGGTTATGATGTATGGAACACATGTAAAAAAAAGACTTAATAAAAACCACATACGGTCGATAGTGTATGCATGAAAGTGTGTGCACTTGTCATGCTCTGTACTCCCCTCACATAAGCCTGAAAGGCAGTGCATGGGTGGTATATCCGGCCTCAGTTTATCTGAGCTAGGTGTGTAATTTTTCTTGCAAATAATGAGAGAGCAAGCAATTGAAATCCTAGCACTATTTTTACTTATTTGATTTGATTTGTTATTGAAAAGAAATGAAAATACCACTTTGATAAACTTTGATAATCAACTAAGGATCCATTTTATAATTACACTTTGTTATCAACCGAAACAAGTTAAACTATTGTCTATTTGTTATGATAACTTGATTTTTGTTGGAAATTTTGACGAGTAAATGACATAAATTTTCAAGATAATAACCAAAACCTATATTTAACTTATTCGTGTCAATTAAAAATAAATCCTTCATTTGTAAATATTTTCAAAAATTTGCATTCATCTCTTTGTAAATAAATCTTGTATTTTGTAAATATTTTCATCATGCATTTGGATTTTGTGGGTAGCATCCGTTGAAAACCCTCACGAGACAACACTCGTCCTACTGGGGACACCCGAAGGTTTAACGGCTTGTTGCATACGCTCAATGCAATCGTGTTTCCTACGAAAATGGATTTATCTTAGTTTCCCTTTATTCGAGGACGAATAAAAAGATAAGTGTGGGTGTATTTGATGTGCACGTAAATGTGCACATTTTTATCATCATATTTATTTTTTTTAAATTAAATAAATGATCATATTGGGTATTTTAACTTGTTTAAACTAAAATTCATATTATTTGAAATTGTCACATATTCGTCTTCATCCAAGGGCAAAATGGTCATTTTTGTGCGTATATTAATTTGAGAAAAATTAATTGAAAATTTTTATATTATTTTGTAGGAAATTACACTCAATTACAAGTGGGTTCATGAAGGAAAATGCATGCACAAAATGAATACAAAGGAATGAACATGGAAATAATTCAAAGTGAAGAACATGGAGGACCCCACCTACCCACTACCTAATGTACAAATTAAAGGCTAATGCACATGCTAAAAGACATTTAAAGCTTCATGTACATTTAAGTGGGGGATTATTAAAGCTAATGATAACTTGGCCACCACACTTCCTCCAAGGGCATTTTGGGTACTCCCCAAAAATATGCATTAGGGTTTCTAACTTGTATAAATACCCCTTATGTTTCATGTAGCCATCTTCCTCTTAGTTAATGAGTTTTAGTTGAGAAAATAAAAGAAAGCTCTCTTTCTCTTTTCATGGCTACTTAGCCATTTTTCTTCATGTACTTTTTTTATGCAATGTTATTTAGTGTTTCCTTTTAATTACATGTTCATTTTCTTTTCTTCTTTATTTTCTTTCATGTTCTAGTATAGATCTCTTTTATTTTATGCAAGTAGAATAATCTTTCTTTTCATTTTGCTCTCTTTCTCTCTTCTTGTTTAATGTTGTTTTCTACATTTGTTCATATGATAACAAATATGAGAGCTTAATCCCTTCAATTTAGGGGTAATGAAGCTCTCTAGTATGTAGATCCAACATTTTGATGTTTATGCTCTCTTTTTGTGCTTAATGAGAATGATTGAAGTGATTTAATGATGTTGTTTAGCTTTGCATTTGATAGTCTATGTTGTTCATAACAAATAGGCTATGCTTAAACAAACAAAACACAAATTGCCTCTTCATTTACATATGATTATGGCAAGGAAGTGATTGTTGAAATTAAAATTTGATGGCTTATATTTATAATTAATAGTTAATAGGCCATGCTTAAAATAGATTTTGCTTTCAACTTTGTTGTCATATTTTATGAAATTTAAAAGTGTATTAGTGGTTGTGTTATAGTTTGATGGTTTATATTGAGCTAATTAATAGCACAAATATACCATACTTATGATAAGCACATCAACTAATTCACTAATGACAAGAAAAGGGAGATCATAACTTCATTTTATTGATTTATGTGATCTAGTGAGTGGAAATTGCCTCTAAATTGTCTTAACACTCATATTGTTATCAATCTTCTTTTGCTTGTTTTTCTTCTTTTCTAGTTTAACATTCTCTTCAAGATTGGTTTAATTTGATTGAGTAGGAAATTTTAAAATCATCAATTCTCTGCGGATCGACCCGTATTCGCCGCGTGCTACATTGATGATTTTAAAATTTCCTACTCAATCAAATTAAACCAATCTTGAAGAGAATGTTAAACTAGAAAAGAAGAAAAACAAGCAAAAGAAGATTGATAACAATATGAGTGTTAAGACAATTTAGAGGCAATTTCCACTCTCTAGATCACATAAATCAATAAAATGAAGTTATGATCTCCCTTTTCTTGTCATTAGTGAATTAGTTGATGTGCTTATCATAAGTATGGTATATTTGTGCTATTAATTAGCTCAATATAAACCATCAAACTATAACACAACCACTAATACACTTTTAAATTTCATAAAATATGACAACAAAGTTGAAAGAAAAATCTATTTTAAGCATGACCTATTAACTATTAATTAGAAATATAAGCCATCAAATTTTAATTTCAACAATCACTTCCTTGCCATAATCATATGTAAATGAAGAGGCAATTTGTGTTTTGTTTGTTTAAGCATAGCCTATTTGTTATGAACAACATAGACTATCAAATGCAAAGCTAAACGACATCATTAAACCACTTCAATCATTCTCATTAAGCACAAAAAGAGAGCATAAACATCAAAATGTTGGATCTACATACTAGAGAGCTTCATTACCCCTAAATTGAAGGGATTAAGCTCTCATATTTGTTATCATATGAACAAATGTAGAAAACAACATTAAACAAGAAGAGAGAAAGAGAGCAAAATGAAAAGAAAAATTATTCTACTTGCATAAAATAAAAGAGATCTATACTAGAACATGAAAGAAAATAAACAAGAAAAGAAAATGAACATGTAATTAAAAGGAAACACTAAATAACATTGCATAAAAAAAAGAAAAATACATGAAAAAAAATGGCTAAGTAGCCATGAAAAGAGAAAGAGAGCTTTCTTTTATTTTCTCAACTAAAACTCATTAACTAAGAGGAAGATGGCTACATGAAACATGAGGGGTATTTATACAAGTTAGAAACCCTAATGCATATTTTTGGGGAGTACCCAAAATGCTCTTGGAGGAAGTGTGGTGGCCAAGTTATCATTAGCTTTAATAATCCCCCACTTAAATGTACATGAAGCTTTAAATGTCTTTTAGCATGTGCATTAGCCTTTAATTTATACATTAGGTAGTGGGTAGGTGGGGTCGTCCATGTTCTTCACTTTGAATTATTTCCATCTTCATTCCTTTGTACTCATTTTGTGCATGCATTTTCCTTCATGAACCCGCTTGTAATTGAGTGTAATTTCCTACAAAATAATATAAAAATTTTCAATTAATTTTTCCCAAATTAATATACGCACAAAAATGACCATTTTGCCCTTGGATGAAGACGAATATGTGACAATTTCAAATAATATTAATTTTCGTTTAAACAAGTTAAAATACCCAATATGATCATTTATTAATTTAAAAAGAATAAATATGATGATAAAAATGTGCACATTTACGTGCACATCAAATAGACCCGACTATCAGCTTTAAAAAAGGTATTTAATGTATGTATATATGTGTGTGTGTTTATCAAATATATATATACATACACACATGTCTATATGTACATTATGAAAATCACCATCAAAAATCGAAGGCTCCGCTGTCATTGGTTCCATTGTCTGTTGAACATAAGGAGATGGGGGAGGAGATACCAGGCTCCTTAGCAGAAATCCACAAGCTGGGCATTGAACTGGACTCGTCTGGTGATGAGGAAGAAGAAGATTTGTCAGAAGATATAAGTAAGTATACTAAATGCAACTTAGCATATGACAACCAATTTTCCACTGGTGATAAAGGTAGAACTATCAAATCAGTTATGGTAGGTACTGCTCCGGTTACTTGGAGCAAAGCTACCAAAAAATATTAATGTCTATTATATGTTGGAATGTGAGAGGTCTTAATAATGACACACGTAAATTAGACCTCCGCATAATTAAGGCTAAATATAGGCCTACTATTTTAGCTCTTTTGGAAAATAAGTTGAACAATAATAATATTGAGATGCTTAGAACCCAATTTGGAAATCAGTGGCAGTTTTCAACAACCTAATCTAAAGGTAGAATTATTGTTGGTTGGGAGAGTAATTATTGGAATGACAATATTATGAATATGAATGATCAGTAAATGACCATTAAATTTCACAATATAGGGGGGCTGGAGATAGCTATCACATTTGTTTATTCTAAAGACCTAGCCTCTGAAAGAGTTGATTATGGAAACAAATAACTAACAATTCCAAAAATATCAATATCCCATGGATAGCCACAGGAGATTTTAATGTTGTCTTAAAAAATAATGAGAAAAAAGGAGGCCTTACACAGAGGGTAGCACAGGTAGTAGAATTTAATAATTGCGTACTATCCAGTGGACTTGTTGAAGCACACCACTCTGGCCTGAAATTCACATGGAAAAGTGGTGAGTCTAAGAAAGTCATATCAAGACTATACAGAGCACTCGGGAATTCAGAGTTGTTTAATAAAAATCCAAACTTTAGAGTAACTGTTCTACCTTGTTCTACAAGCGATCACTGTCCCCTCTTGTAATAATTCAATGAAGATGAGAAAATGCATAAAGGAAAACATTTCCGATATGCAAATCATTGGCCTTTGATTGAAGGATTTGATGAAGTGGTGAACTTTAACACAGTAAGGATTCCTCCAGGCAATCACACGTATCGACTTGTAATGCTCATCAAAATCATGAAAAACAGACTAAAAGACTGGAACAAATGCAGACCCAAGACCACTAACAAAATCACAGAAATCCAATACATTTAGAAAACACACAGCATAGACTGGAGGATAATCGTCTACACGAAGGCCTAAATGTAGATATTTACACACTTCAAAGACAGCTTAAACAAGAACTAAATAAACAGGCAATAGAACTAAAACAAAAATCCAAAGAGAAATGGCTCCTACAAGGGGATGAATGTAATAAATTTTTCTATACAAAATGTCCCTAAGACATCATCATAATCATCTGCACTACTACCTAAATGAGCATAGTGATGCCTCCAGACATATCAAGGAAATTGAAGGCCAAGCAACTTCATATTTCTCAAGCCTATACAATGGAGATAATAATAATCAGTTACCTCATATCAACTGTAGAAGGATCTCCAATGAGGGTGCTAGCATGTTGACAGCTCCAATTTTGGAAGGGGAATTGAGGGATGATGTCTCCTCTATCCACAGTGATTCCTCCCCGGGACCTGATGGAATAGGGGCAGCCTTCTTCAAATTTTATTGATAAATCTGAAAGAGTTCATGATAAAAGCATATAATTAAGCCCTAGAAACTGGTGAATTCATACAAGAAATTAATCATACTTTCGTATCACCCATCCAATAAACAAAGAAAACGGACATAATTGAAGAGTACGGACTAATAGCCTGCTGTAATGTCATCTATAAAATTCTTAGTGAAATTATCTGTAAGAGACTGAGTAAAATCCTTCTGTAACAACCCATAAATTTTCGATAATTAAAATAGCTAACTTAAAAGATTTCGTGATTTAGTGTTAGAAAAAAATTGTAAGTCGTTTGGAAAAATAATAACTAGAATGAAATGCAACAAATTTTATCTAAGTTAATTATTTATGAATTGAATGAAATCCCAAATCAATTGAAATAATATGTAGTCAAAGGTAATTGAATGAATTTGTATTGTATAGGTAATTGTGACGCTTGTTTGTAAATATTAAACTTATAAGTAATTAAAAGTTAACGGTGATAATTATTTAAATTACCTATTCATTTAGTTAGTCGAATTGAATTTGTGAACCAATTGCAATTGAAATGAAAGTTTATATATTAGTTGAGTGCATTATCTCTAACTGTAGAAATAATAATGTGGAATACATTTGATGTAATATAGTAAATCGACTGATAATGAAATTTTTATTTTAAAATCCAATATTGAAATCCGTCAAATATTGAACAATTAAATTGTTTAAATTTAATATTTGGAATTTATTGAATAAGTGAATAACGGGAATTGAATAACTGTTTTAATGAAAATGGTTGTTCTATAATTTGAATTTGTTAAATTTTATAAGTTCGTTTTGAATATTTCAAAAGATAGTGATTTAAGAATAATCAAATTTGTTTAAATTTAATATTACAAATGTTTGAATAACTAAATTCCGAATTTGATATGATTAATTTGATATTGAAATTTAATATATGAAAATAGAGTGAATAATTGAAATTTGATTTAATAGGATTCAAATTGGTTTCCAAAGTGAATGTAAGTTATATTGGGATTTTAATAGACTTAATAAGATTTTAAAATTGGAATTTACTTGATAATTGAATAACGGGTTTAATATGATTAAAAATGATTTGTAAAATTTTATTTTATCATATTAAAGTTAGAATGATGTTGTAGAACTTTTAAAATCGAATCAAAAGTAAATTTGTGAAAATTGAATATTTTAATATTTAATTGACGAGTTAAAATAGCCATCTTTCAAACAGTCTCGAATTTCGACGAAACCAGTTACATCGGATCCGTAACGTGATATTATTGTAAGATTTCAAATTTCGTGTCAATCGGATTTACCGTTTGTCCGGGGCGAGCCAAAACGCCTAGAAAATCGTTTAATCGGTTTAATTTAAAATTGATCATTTATTGTCATAACTCGCACATATGATCGAATTAGCTTCCGAAACCTATTCCATTGTGTCCGGAATACGGGGTAAAACCTAGAAATGCCGGTCACCGTGCGTAAGTCGGAGTTCGAAATTTGGAGTGAATAGTGTTTTTCGTTGAAATTCTATAAAAGGAACCCTTCACCATTCATTTCTCAAACCCTAATCTCTAATGACCTAGCCGCCACTATTGAAACCCATGTCCAGAAACGCACCCAATTCATCCCCTCCGACCTCCCAATCCGTCGACATTCGCACGAAACCTTCAACATGAAAGTTGTAGAGGGCATCGATATCTCTCTATCCAACGGCTAAGATCAAAATTGGAGCGACAGGGTGGGAGCTACGGGGCCGCGATGGTTGGCCGTTCGCCCTCGTTTTGCGCGCCATAGAGGAGGCCGAGTTCCACCATCTTGCAGCCGAAGATGGCCTTCGTCGTGAGCTTCAAAGCTATGGTCGTTGATCGTGGTGGTCACAATATTTAACCCTAGGTCGGCTTCTATGGGTTCTATGCGCGTTTGAATCACCTGGGAAGATGATGTTTGCGTGCGTGCGGCCTGATGGATGGGAGATGGAGATCTATGGCAGTTGTGTGTTTGGGTATAAAAAAATTAAAATAAAAGTTGAATTTAATTTGTATTTAAATTTGTATTAACTTCAAAATATCATAACTCTTTCATACGAGGTCCGTTTTGGACGAAACAAGTTGCGTTGGAATCGTATTGACGAGCACTATGCTATGGAGCTGGATTGGAGTCGTTTGGAGCTAGTGAAAATTTCGGGTAAAATTAAACGCTCGTTTAATTTTATTCGAAATAAAACGCTAGAACTACATTGAAATCAAGGTGAGTGTTTTATAACGCTCACAACGTACTAAATATCTTTAAGCTAGTTAAATTTGACATTATGAAGTGTTATGATCTTATTTGTTGTTGTTTGATAAATTTAATTGTCATATAGGTTGTCATTTGAATTAACCGTTGAAATTTAAAATGAGAGTCAAATCGAAATTGAAATTGAACTGCGATTAAATACCTGACATTGATAACTATGAAATTGCCATGAATCGTATTGTCTATTGGATGATGTATTTCGATGGATGCTATTGGTTGATATTTAAATGTTTGGATGTTTATTTGCTTATATATATCATGTTATGCATACATATGAAACTGTGATTTGATTTAAGTGATATATATTCATCCCTGACATTTTATTGAAATAAATAATTACTTGGTCATAGGATAGAAAATTATATACGGACACCGAATTGGCTAAATTAATAATTTCTAAAATCGTCGATTTGAAATTTATTTAAAAGTTTGATTTAAAAGTTATAAATAGAAATCAATTTATAGAAACTGAATTTATCGAAAATTGAGTTTGGAATGTTGAAATAAAATTTGGTTAAAAGAAACTGTTAAAAATTTAAAGTGAAGACTTTGGAATTTTAAATCGGGATACGATTGAATTTTGATTTGTTTAAAGATTTAACCTTAATTCGAGCTTTAAATATTAGTAAGTAGAAGTGATATAAAAATGATATTTTGAAATCGAGCTTGGAATTGAATCGTATTTGAAATTTGGATTTAAATTTGAATATTGAAGGATAATTTTGTTTAGTGTTAGAAATTGATATTTCGAAAAATCAAGCTAAAAACCGATATAAATTGAAATTGAATAAATTGAAGGTGAATGTAAAATTGAATTAATTTGAAGTCAAAGTTGACATTGATTTGAATTGAAATCGAAATTGAATCGGTAGAATGGAAATTGAAATTGTTTTGAATTGGGAAGTTATGATTGAAATGGTTGGTTTTGAAGCTGTTTTATTTTGTTTTCCAAATTACTCAGTTATGTAAACCATTTTTGAATACTTAAACTATTTTAATCTATTTTAAATCTACTTAACCCAATTTAAATTATTTTAAACTAATTTATCTATTTTAAATCCATTTTAGATTTTAAGTATCTTTTACTATTTTAATTATTTAAAACTACTTTTAAACAACTTAAACTATTTTCTAAAAGTTTCAAGCTGGTTAATAAGGTGAAATGTTTATGTTTAAATCTTGAATTTGAATACAAATTGGATCAAATGAAGTTGCAACCTAAATTGAAATTCGAAATGACTTTGAAATCGAAATGAGATATTGATGCGAAAATTGATTTTTGAAACGAAATATTACATTTGAATAGATACGATGATATTTGAAATGGATTTGATTTTTGAAGCGAATATGATATTTTGATATCAATTATGAATCGATTTGAAATGTAAAAGAGCCAACGGTGTAATAATACGTAGTTATTAAAGAGACCGGGATCGGTTATGGACATACTCTCTGTCGATACGGAACACCACTTTAATAACTATTATACGCGGAGTGTTGATCCAGAATGAAGTGGATGGTTTGGTGAACGCGTTGAGTGAAGAAAGAGAACGATATTGGATGAACCCTGACATGACTAAAACAGGAGCCGCGCCGGGCCATTGAGGTTCGCCATCTCTAGCGGACACACTTCTTCGATACCATATCTATTACCTTTTGTGATTCGATTTGGGTGCACCCCTCGATTTGGGAGTGTTGTTTCGCGGTGTTAGGGTAGCTGCTGGCTATGCTCAACATCAGTCCGGATCACGCAACTACTAGTATCCTAGTTGGTATCGCCTCATGTACCTTGTCATACTGATTATCCTATTCACGACCACTACATTTTGTTTTGTGTTATACCTATGGGGTACCCTCTGATAACCACCAGTTTACGGTGGGGCTTACGGTGCTGTATAGACTATGGCATTATAAAAATGTGTTCAGGGGGATTATGGTAACGCCTTAACGCTATTTTGATACTCTATATTACTGATAGGCATTATCTACTTAGCGTATTGTACTACATAGTAGATAGTTTAACGGATCCTTAAGAGATGGAAAATCCCGTAACATCTCTTGAGTTATTGCACGCACGTTGACACTGGATATGAGATGTCAAACCTCGTAAACATCTCTGACGCTGTTACACTCGTATTTATTTACGATTGATTTAACTTTCATAAGGATATTTTAGTCCTGACTCGAGTGTTTTGTCTTTTCATTACGCTCGGGTCAGTCCTGAGTTTTTCAGATTTTTGAAGATCTATTCTGGAGGATGAAGACGAAGATTTGGTATACTATTACTATTATTACCCTTGCATCATGCTATCTGCTGCATTATTTTAATTGTTCTGTTGTATATGTATAACTTTGATAAATGTTGTATAAATAATTGTCAAAGTATAGCAAACAGCTTCATGAACTGTTTATTTGACTATTATATTTTATCATTCCGCTGCGAGATTCTGTGTTGTTTCTTTTTCTTTATTTCTCTTTCTTTTCTTTTGTTATTTACCCCCAATAACCATCTGCCCTTTTGAATGGTTTGGAATCGGCATGTGTATTTGATCGTCGGTTTAAACTGTCCAAAAAGGCGGGTCGTTACAGTTGGTATCACAGCTTTGGTTTAGCGATAGCCTTAGCTTTGTGGGGTCTGATTCTTTATAAATAGGGTAGTAATACCCTATGATGAGTCGTTGAGTGTATACATATGAGAGAGCGTATTTGTAAGTGATATAAAATGTTTTATATTGTGTCGGTTGATTTGTTGAGTGGCTTATGGATTCCGGTCAATACGAGTAATTAACATCATTGATAGGGATCTCTAAACACTCGAACAGAACAACTCGACATAGTATTGTTTTGAAATTGGGTAAATGAAATAATTTTGCCCTAATTATATTTTGTATATAAAGAATTTATTTTAAAAAATTATTGTGATCTATCTAGCTTATTTGGTTGTTGGAAACGACAATATTGATTGTTGTTATTAATTGGATATTGTGTTTTAATAAATAAGGTTTATTGAAAAATAAACAATAATAAAACAACTTGTGGAATGTTTTAAGAAAGAAAATCCTATAAGAATATTTATAAAGGTGACTCATACATTAAAATAGATTTAAATTGGAAAATATTGAATTTAAGACCCGGAGGTTTTAAAATGGTTTTCAAAGCTTTGAAGAAAATATATTGTGATATTAGTTGGAAAATATTTTGAAAGGATTTTTAAGAAGGAATGAATTCAGTACTCCTCTCTTATGTCGCTGGAAAATAATTTCGGTGATGACTGCGCAGCATCATCGACATTCATCTTCGAGTCTCAAAGTGGGGGAGACTTCTAAAAAGCTTTGCTTTTCTTCGAAATTATTTTGGGTAAATGGGTTTTGGTTTAAACTCTAAAGGTATGATGTGTTATATATATATAAAAAAAGGATATAAGTGTATATGTTTATTTCAAACGATTTGAAAAGAACCGAGCATTTAAATTTCTAAGTTATGTTAATTAGTAATTTTCAAATTATTTGAATGAAATGTGAATAACCAAAATTTATAAAATAAGAGGATTAAGATATCTAAGTTATTGTTTGGGAAAACTTTAAAGTTGAAAGGTAAAGAGGATTTGAACAAATTAAATTTGTGAACATTGTACTTAAGTAAAATGAAATTCTATAAATTTGTATAATACCAAAATTACATTCTGATAACATATAACACGACTTACCAAATGTTAAAAGTTAAAACGATGTTTTGGATATGTAACGAGATATTGTATAGATAAACAAAACCTGAAAATAATTGAAATATACAAGTAAGGAAAACTCAAAAGGAACTAAAATGTACATAAATGGAAAATTTGGTTGTGATAAAATGTTATATACTTAAATATAGCATGAAATGATGAATGGATAAATGGAACAAGTAAGTGAACTTAAGAAAGAAGATAAATGAATTGTATAATATCCTTTGTAAATTGGTTATAGAAAATAAATATAAATTGCGTAGAAATTTTTTTTTTGAATTTGTAACTTTGAGATAACCGTAAACTAAGAAAAGTCATATATGAGAAGTTAGACTTTTATGGAATGACTATAAACTAAAGTGATGATTAATAAAATGTTCCATAAATAAATTTGTTATTAACTAAAATTATGAAATTGAAGTAAATGGAAACAGAAGAATCTGGTATAGCTAAGAATCAATTGGAAAATGAAATTGAGTTTAATTAAATTATATAGAATGTTTAAAATGAACTTGAGTAAGCAAATTCTATGATATGATGTTTAAGAAAGATAATGTTAAAGAACATGCTACGTAAAGAAATGAATACACTAACTGAATAATGGATTGTGAGTAATTAAGTGAAAAAAAAATATAAAAGTCAATAAAATAATTTAGTATAGATAGATTGGATAGAAATCCATTGGAAGGTAATACGTGAGATTGTACATATATTATTTTATTCGCATAACGATTTGATCCAAATTCGAGCACAAAATTTTGAGTTAATTTATATCGATCCAAGTCAGGATTTTTCACTCGATTTTCGATGGCGAACCCTAGATATGGATTTTTAATTTGATTCTGGAATTCTCTATCATAGTATATGGCTATGCAAGGAGAGTAACAGTTTCCAATCAAGGAACCAAATCTGAGTCCGCACTAGAGAGTCGTGTGAACAATACTAGTTTGGAAGTGAAATTGTGTGATCGAATAAGCGATTAGATTGATATTGCCCACGGATGATATATGTACGGCTTACGGACTTAATTAAAATTAATATTGGAAATTTAAGATGCCAAATATAAAATGATTCTTTTAAAATTATATAACAGGATATATATATATAAAAGAGATAAACTAAATTGAATGTAAAATTAATAAATTGGTTATGTGGGGTATGATTTGGTTGTTATATGATTGTTAGTTGATTGTATATAATTCATTAAGTGTTAATGAAATTGAAAGCTATAAATCATTGAAATCAAATTGGAAGCTAAATGAATTTAAAAGAATTTAATTTGATTCAAATTGGAAGTGAACTAATGTAAATATAAATTAGTTAATGTTAACCAATTGAATTGAGAATGAATGTTAGTAAAATCCAACGTTAATGAATCAACTGTGATTAAAATTGAAACCCAAGTCAATAAATATTAATGAGAAGTGAATTTATATTGATTTGTTATGGATTTGTTGGATGATAGTTGGATGATAATTGATTTGGTGGATGCATTTGTTGTTTTGTTGCATTTGCTATGTTGGCACATGTAGTTGTTATGTTGCTATACTGTGTATATTGATATTATTTTCATATATGCATGTTTCTCATGGTTTGTTGAGTGTTTAGTAGGTGCGGATTGCGTTTGCTTCGCATTTGGATCTCGCTTTCGCGCTATATTAGTCGTATATGCTCGCTAATAATATATAAGGTACATATCTCGGATTACATACCGTACTTTTACACTTTTTTCCCTGCGGAATGCCTCATCACTTGATGAGATGTATATTTGTGATATATATACTATCATTTTTTTTCCGATCGAGCCGCGCAAATGAGACTCTGACGAAATTTTCCGTAAATCCGGATGTTAGAAATTTTTTCAAGTTTTAAAATTTTTATAACTTGTTTTGATAACTAACTTTTAAAGTTGGAAAACCGTTCGGAGTAACTTAGTGGAAGCGTAGTTATGACTTTATAAATGGAATTTCATTGTTTATATGTTGGTAACTTTGAATAAAATATATCTAATGTTGAATTCTATACTTAGTTCTTTTTCCCTTCTTTTTCCTTTTCGAGGACGAAAAGTTTTAAGTGGGGGAGAGTGTAACGACCCGTAAATTTTCGATAATTAAAATAGCTAATTTAAAAGATTTCGTGGTTTAGTGTTAGAAAAAAATTGTAAGTCGTTTGGAATAATAATAACTAGAATGAAATGCAACAAATTTTATCAAAGTTAATTATTTATGAATTGAATGAAATCCCAAATCAATTGAAATAATATGTAGTCAAAGGTAATTGAATGAATTTGTATTGTATAGGTAATTGTGACGCTTGTTTGTAAATAGTAAACTTATAAGTAATTAAAAGTTAACGGTTGTAACGACCCATAAAGTTTTGTTAATTTTTAATGGTTTTATTTAGCGTACTTAATTAGATTTTTGAGAAATTTTAAATAATAATATTTTGAAACAAAATTTTTCATTCTAAATCCAAATATAATAAATTTAATACACATGCGTTTCAAACATATATATAAAAAAAAATCAAACTTACATTTATTAAAATCAAACATACATATAAGATAATATAATAAATTATAATATAGTATGGTATAACTGACATGCCTAAATGTATATGTCTTAATAACTAACGCATAAAGTTCCTATACGTATATATCATTATACTAATAAAGAAATCAAACTCCCTGTTAATAAATATTTCATATTTGTAAATAATTTCAAATTCTCACTTTTTACGTGATAAACCTACTAATAAAGAAGAAAAGTACATATTGAATAGTAGTGTGCTCTACTGCATGCACTGACACATTCTATTAAAATAAATTGTTCGAGGTAACGGTACCTTTAATTTTGACTTTATTTCTCCCGTTTCAAAATTTGAACGTGATATCCATTCAAGCTATTAATCGCCTTAATTGGTCTAAATCAGTGGGTAGCTATCATTTTTTCCTACCGTTCAAATTATTATTTGCTTTAGTAAATTTTTCAATCTTTGGATAGATTTCCCCATTCCTTGAATTCAGCTTACCTTGCCGTTTCCATTTTCAATGTATTCAATAAATTTATTCGTGACCTTCTTTGACTTTATATTGGCTCATTTATTTTCTTTACTGTTTAATTGCTGTAAATATTCACCAAATCAAAACGTTTGACAGTTACTCTTCATTTCCTTTTATTTTGATTAAATCACGTTGATGAATCAATGGGCAATTTCCGTTTCTTTTACAATTAAAACTTTGAAACGTGCTGGACAAAAATAATAACAAATTGCTCAGCTCAAATCCAGGGAATTTGACCGTTGATATTACCTTATTCTTTCCCCTATTTTATACATATTCGTTTCCTTTTTTTTTATGATTTCGGTTACAGAATAAATTTAAGCTATATATTTTCTTCCTATTGAAGTTTTATTACCTCTCCATCCTCTCTGCTTTTTATATATATGCTTGCCTAAATTCATCTTCATGTTTCTCTCGCCATTGAAAAAAACAAAACAAGACTAGCTGTTTCATCTTTTGCCTTTATAATTTTCCGTTTGCTTACATTTCTCTGTCCATTCTTTTTCCCCTTTATCCTTGCCTTTTCAAACTGATGACGTGATGTACAAACATCAAAATTAATTGCTTTAAAATTCTAGCTATATCATAGGGTGACTGTTGATAGTGCATTCATTTTGTTTCGTTCAAAATTCCCTTCCGTTTCAAAATTCAAAGTGTGCCATCCAATCAAATTTATTGCTTTAATAATATTTCCTAAATCTATGCTTCTAGGTGTTATCTCTGTATTTTGGGGTGATAACTTTTTGAACGTTTGATAATAATAATAAATCTTCTTAATATAATAGGCAATGAATTGAGATCTAGGAAATAAATAAATATAAAACTTATAACCTGCCAAATAATAAAATTGCTTTAATTGTATCGTTGATTTTGAAACATATAAAATTCTATACGTTCTTTACGCATTCATTTATTTCCTTTCTAATTTCCTATACGTTTTATTTCAATTATTTATTTCCTCTCTAAATTCCTATACGTTTATTCCATTCATTTATTTCCTTTCTAATTTCCTGCACGTTTCCATTTCAATCAAATTTATACCCTTCCTATTCATTTTTCTCTCCACAATCAGCCTTTCTTCTCTCCTCTCTATTCTTCTTACCTCTCCACTTATGTCTGCACCCCCACTTTTCACGTGAAACCACTCCTTCCTCCTCCGCCTCCCCTCCTTTTCTTGTATAGCCGGTAGATGATGCAAGTTAGTATTATATATGTACATATTTAACTTGTATCTATATTTTGATTTTTTTTTTCGTTTATAATATATGATGCATTCAGTTAGTTGATGAATGTAGTTTGTTTAAAAAGGTTAGATTAGATAAGCTGATACAATTTAGGTCTGCATTTGTATTTTATGTATTCGATTGCATGTTTTATACATTTGTTTACACATATTTTATGTTAAGGATTTCAATTTTAATATTGCAGTAGACTAGGGTACTTTTATATTGGTATACTGATATGAAGGGACAAACCCATATTGATTCTCTGACTAACATTTATTTTAATAAAATAAGTATGTTTATAGCATACATATTTACAGTAATAGGTTACAAGGTATATTATAAGTTACGAATATTGATTTGTAAGCTATATGTATACATAGTATAATAATTCTTTGAGTCTATGTTTAAATGTTTACAAGGTAAGCTATATATATATATATATATATATCTATAAGCATATATTATATTATATAAAGCAAGACTGTTTGATTATACACATGGAATAAAGTACTGTAAGTATATGAAGTTAAAAATCTCTGTTTTTTTCTCTTACGGTCAATGATAAAAGTATATGTATATTTATTAATTTTTATATGTGTATATGATATATTTAAATCAATGTTAGTTTATACGTATATAAGTCGGTTTATATAAATAGGTTTACGTATAGTATATATACATATAAAGCTTTGTCTATGTGTTATATATATTGGTTTTGTCATTTACAGTTTTGTAAAGTTGGTAACATTTCAAAACATAACATGATAATTTATGATATTGGTAAAGTAGTACATATTTTTTTGCATAAGGGTTTGAATTTATACAAAGTGTCTGTATTTATATTATAGAAATTTAGTTATCTTTGGTTCATCGGTCTGTTGTTTAAATAGAGTATATACACTGATGTTTTACAAAGCGTATTAATTTAATTTATGTTTAAATTTATTTTGATTTGGAATAAGTATAATACATATATCCCTCTTATTTAAATATATGTTTTAAAGGAAAATTCGTTTTAGGGAATAATTTATAACTTATATTTTCTTTTCCGATTATATCAATACGATTCTGATTCATTTCCATCAAACTCTATCTTTCAGCTTTGCACGTCAAGATCCACTTTCATTCTTACTTCGCTTTGCGATTTTGTTTGGATTTGTTCAATTTTCTAGAGCGTGACCAAAATTCATAGCTTGCTCTGTTGTCGATCTTCTTTAGCCTCGAAAGGTGAGCAATCACTCACGATTAACATTCTTTTATTTATTAAAATTGATTTCAATTGAAACGACAATTGAAATATGCTGCTGTTAGTTGTTTTTACTGTTATGACTGCTATTATCTGTATCTGTTCACCTATGACACCTGACACCACTATCGGTTAATTATTTATGTGATAATAATACAGATTGGTTGATAATTGATTTTTTGATTGATTGTTGTTTAAATTGGATGTTAAATATTATTGTTAAATGATAACTAGTTTGCTAGTTTAAGTTGGGGTAGTATAGTTTACAAATTTAACGGATTATATATGACGGTCCTGGATTTATTAAAACCTGACCCCGCCATATGTGAACTTGATTAGTAGATTTGACCCATTAATTGTCGTAGAAATTGATAAATTATACTCTAAATATTTGAACGTAGTTTGGATTAATTGTTGTAGCTTTAAACTGAAATTTAAAAAGGAACGACAAGTGAAAAACTGTAATGTAATAATCTTTAATCTACATGAAATGATAGTGTAGATTCTAGAAATAATTATACAAGTAACAATGCGAATTAATACGATTATTTCGGGGTTATTTGATTTATTTATTGAATTGTTATTGATTGTTGTTATTGTTTGTTTATTTACTTTGACACCATCCCTGTCATCACACTGCAAGTTCCCTTTGTTATGTTTGTTTTTGAATTGAAATGGGTTGAAATGATAGACCCAAGCGGTTTCCATTTAATCAAATTTGGGGTTACGGGTTGAAATGCTATCCACCCGTATACGTTTAGTGTACGGATTGAAATAATAATATCCGTAACACTTGACCATATGATAAGAAATATATGGTCTTATATATGTAAATTCTTAAATACATATTTAAAGGGTAATGATAAATATAGAGTTAATTATATCTAGTTTAGTCAAGATTTGATTAAATACATAAATTATGATAAATATTTACGTAAATTTTATCTCGAATAGTTTTTGCAATAATATTGAACAATTAAGATTGGGAGATAAATTTTTGGGTTTTTTTTTAAATGGTTTTTAGATAAGGATTTATTTATTTAAATCAAATTTGAAATTTATCGAATGAGATATTTCACGGTTAAATAAAATTAAGAAATATTGAGTAAAATGAAATTTAAGGTCACTAAAATGATATTGAATCAAATAAGGGAGGGTTCAAGACGAAATAATAGTGATGTAAAAATCGAGAATCTATATGAAACTGTTAAATTTTAAATTGTTATATTTGAGCTATGAACTATATTGTAATTAAATGGTTTAGAGATTTGGATATGTATTTGGAACCAAGATAGTTAAATTTGTTATTTAGATAATGAATTGAATTGGATATAAATTGAGGATGAACTAAATTGGAAATTTTTAAACTAGATTGGGAAAAATTTAGTTGAAATGTTGAATACTTAAAGTATGGAACATATTGAAATAAAAGGGGTAATTGGGATATTAAATCCAAATTTGGGAATTATAAAATTTAAGTGGTTATTTTAGGAAAATTTAAATTGATAAAATGAGATTTACTATAATGGGAATGGGAAGGTCGGGTTGATGTGAACGATTTGGAATTTGAAAGTGCTTTACTGTATACAGCATATAAATTATACAAATACTATTTTGGGAATATAATCATTTGAAGTGAAATGGATATTTAGGTTTGAAGTATAAATTAAGTGAATGACCACGGTGTAATAGTGTATATTTCTACCCTGTAGATAGTTCTATGGACCCTTAGAGGATGGACATCCCAAACATCCTTTAAGTTATATTGTATTTCAGTTGATATTTCATTTGAGTTGAATTTATTGATATAAGAATGTTAATCCTGACTCGAGTGTTTTGTGTTTTGCTTTACGCTCGGGTCAGACTGAGTAATACAGCATTAGAGACTCACCTTTGGAGATTGGAGCTTCATTTGGAGATCCAACTATCGTTTCAGCTTTCAGTTTTCTAGTTGACTGGTTCAAAGAAGTCATCGGCTCGTACTGAAGACTTTTCTGTATTCAAGAGATTCTGATGTATATAGTAGCTTCATGAACTACTATTTTTTCTATTCCGCTGCATCATATTACTCTGTGTCTGTGATCTGTGTTTGATTTATTTACTGTATATTTTAAGTTTGCCAAATTAAATTAACAATTCGGTATTTTGAATTATTCAAGTCGGACATGTACGGTTTTAGTGTCGATTTGAATGGTCCAAATAGCGGGTCGTTACAGTTGGTATCGGAGCTTTGGTTCTAGGCAAACTTAGCATATATGGTAAATTTATTTACAGAATCACTTTCGTTCGAGTTGAATCTCTTCCTTTTAACTCGATTTCCTTTGAATTTTGGAATGTCCCTCGGTTCCAAAATTCATTCTTATCTCTCTCTATTTATATTCTTTTGATTCCGGAGTATCCAATAACTCCCCTAAATGATTGTAAAGGGGGATGAAAACTCCTTTGCAATTGGCATTGATTCACCGAAGATTTCTGTATCCTCGGTTTATGATGCTGCTATATCTATATGCCGAATTCTATCTATGGCAATCAAATGTCGTTTTGCTTTAGAATTCCGCATCAATTATATTCCTGAAGTCACGGTTGACCCGGTTAAGGTCGCTCGAGATTTATAGAGGTATATCCATCTTCTATTTTGTATTTTGATTTTCTCAACTTTGTTGAGTCTATCTTCATATCAGGATTCTATTGATTAGAGTTCCTCTAATTTAAACCTCCATCTTTGTTTGAAATCCATTCTTAAAATTATCCTTTGAAAATCGGGTATGTTTGCATTTTTGAAATTGTTTTATATATCGAAATTATTATTTTGATAACTATGATTTTATTCTTTATATAAAAGTGAAAATGTTTTCGATAAGGATAAATCAAATAAGAAATGTTATTCTATATAAAAGGGTTTTGAAAGGATTTTGAAATTTTGAAAAATTATAAGAAATTGATTATATAAAAACGATTTATAACTGAAGTGTTAAATTTGAAATTCGAGAATTGAATTCCGGTATTTTGAAATTGGTTTTAAGATTTTGGAAATTATATAAAAATAATACGATTTAAAAGTATTTTTCCGAATAAGAAATGTTTTAAATGAGTTCAAATGAATTCCAATAATTTTGAAGAAATTTCAAAGGAGTTTTCAAGAAAATAAAAGTCCAGAACTCACTTATGTCGCTGGGGAATAATTTCGGTGATGAGTGCACGCATCATCGACATTGATTTTCGAGTTTCAAAGTGGGGGAGAGGCCACTTTAATAGCTTCGCTATGCGAGTGATTTTGGAAAACCGTTTGATTTCAAATTCCTAAGTATAATTTGATATTTGTGAAAGATATATGTATATATTTGAAATAATTTAAAATATACCGGTGTCCGATCCTCGAGTTTTGATTTGACTTTGATTAACCCTGTGTATAAAAAATTGATTTTCAACTTTGGATTTGAAATTTGATTTCACCGACTATTTTGAAGGTTCAAGCACTTCCAAATCAAGGTTTAAAAGTTTAAAAGGCTAAGAAATTTCGAAAGGTATAAAATATTTGATAAAGCGTATAAGTTGAGTTTCTTATGTTTAAGTTTGAAACCTTTTGTTAAGTAAATGAATATGACTATTTTGAATTATACTAATATGGAATTTAGTTTTGAAATGTATTGAAAAATTTTAGTTTTAAAGAATGGTTTCAAAACAAAAAAAAAAGTAAATTGGATATTTCGAGTAGAAATAAATAGTTTAAAGGTTTTAAAGGGATACTTATAAATTTGGAAACCGTTTTTGAGTATAATTGATTTTGAGAAAATATTTGGTTTTGAAATTAAATTGAAATTAAAAAACCAGTATTTATATGGTAATGTTGGAAATAAATTTGTTTGACTTGAATCAGGAAACTGGGATTATTTTATAAACCTGTTATTTGGGAACTTTGAAATTAAGAGATCTAAATTGGAAGAAAATTTGGTAAAATCATATATGATTTTGAAACTGAATTGATATTGAAATGATTTGAAATTGAGAACCTTACATTATTAAGCACTTGATTTGGGAGTGGTCGAACTTATATAAAATGGATTTGTATAAGTATGAAGTTGATTTGAAATCTATTGATTTGAAAGGTACTCAATTTGGAAAGAGAATTTATATAATCGAAGTCTATATAAGTATGATTTGATCTACTATTGATTTAGAAAGTATTCGATTTGGGAAGAATAGAATCCTATATATATGGACTATATATAAGTACAATATTTGAAAGTGATTTGAAAAGGTACTATATAATATATATTTTCCAAGTAAGGATATGGAAAGTGCCTTCTGCTTGATATCCGCTTTGTGGCCACAGCGTGGATTCATTCTATCGATATTATTCTCTCTGATTTTCGGTTTTCCGGATGTAATACTCGAGTATTCCCACCGTGGGTAACCCATGGTTTCTTTTTCTCTCGTGAATGCACAGCGAAATTGCCTGGCTGAGTCTTGCCTAGGGGTACGGATTGTTTCCTGAGGGAACCAGGCGTAACCATTGTGTATCCTGCAATCTGTGTAGGTCGCGAATAGTAGCGCAAGTGCCTGGCTGAGTCTTGCCTAGGGGTACAGATTGTTTCCTGGGGGATCCAGGCGTAACCATTGTGTATCCTGCACCCTACTAGTCATCATGGCGTAACTCGCAGGGCTGTGAAAGCTTACGGATATGGATTGTTTCCTGGGGGAACCAGGCGTAACCATTGTGTATCTGCGAACCATGATCGGACAAAGGTTTTAGGTTTGATTGTTTTGTTTGGATCGTACTTTCCATATCTGTTGTTTTAAAAGGTTTCTCCAAGTATTTTCACTGGGTGTTGAAACAAGTCTACTTAGTACTTGAAGAATTCTAGCTTTGCGCCTGATCAACGCATGGCCAGAGTCTGCAAGAACGAGGATAAACTTGTTGAAACATCGAGTTATAAAAGTATTTTCGAAAGGAAAATTTATTTCGATATAATAATATTTTATTATAAAAGTATTTTATACAAAAATATTTTCAAAAAGAAAATTCTATATTAATTTTGAAGTAAAAAAAAAAAAAATTCTTATGGTTCTAGATTTATTATTCATGCCCGATACTATTCTTTTGAAGCTATCTTATCTGATCATCTTATTTACTCACCTATATTCTGTTTCCTGAAACTAACTTCCTTTCCTTTTTGAATATAATCTTTAAAATATTGTTATTTATATACTTCTTAGTTTAATAGAAGGTTTTAAATATTGTAAATATTTTAGAAGTTATTAAGTAAATACAACATATTTAAAGAATGATTCTTAATTTATTGATAATATTTGAAAAGTATTTCGAGATAAATTTACAGACTTATGAATTATAGATTTAATGTTTTCAATAGCTTCTGTGTAAATATAACTAATTATGTAAATAGATTGTTTTCAAATAATTTCATATATTTGTTAAGTGTTACTTAACATATTTAATTTCCAATGGGTTTTGAATATACTTTTTTAAGTATTAAAGAAAATTTAATTTCAAATGAAGTTTTCAAATAAATATTTCAAATAAAATGTATATAGTTAAATAAATTGTTAATCCTTGTCTTTCAATCTATTTATCTTTCTAGTCATTTCTATTCTCCTCCCTTCTTCCTTTTCGGGGACGAAAAGTTTTGAGTGGGGGAGAGTGTAACGACCCATAAAGTTTTGTTAATTTTTAATGGTTTTATTTAGCGTACTTAATTAGATTTTTGAGAAATTTTAAATAATAATATTTTGAAACAAAATTTTTCATTCTAAATCCAAATATAATAAATTTAATACACATGCGTTTCAAACATATATATAAAAAAAATCAAACTTACATTTATTAAAATCAAACATACATATAAGATAATATAATAAATTATAATATAGTATAGTATAACTGACATGCCTAAATGTATATGTCTTAATAACTAACGCATAAAGTTCCTATACGTATATATCATTATACTAATAAAGAAATCAAACTCCCTGTTAATAAATATTTCATATTTGTAAATAATTTCAAATTCTCACTTTTTACGTGATAAACCTACTAATAAAGAAGAAAAGTACATATTGAATAGTAGTGTGCTCTACTGCATGCACTGACACATTCTATTAAAATAAATTGTTCGAGGTAACGGTACCTTTAATTTTGACTTTATTTCTCCCGTTTCAAAATTTGAACGTGATATCCATTCAAGCTATTAATCGCCTTAATTGGTCTAAATCAGTGGGTAGCTATCATTTTTTCCTACCGTTCAAATTATTATTTGCTTTAGTAAATTTTTCAATCTTTGGATAGATTTCCCCATTCCTTGAATTCAGCTTACCTTGCCGTTTCCATTTTCAATGTATTCAATAAATTTATTCGTGACCTTCTTTGACTTTATATTGGCTCATTTATTTTCTTTACTGTTTAATTGCTGTAAATATTCACCAAATCAAAACGTTTGACAGTTACTCTTCATTTCCTTTTATTTTGATTAAATCACGTTGATGAATCAATGGGCAATTTCCGTTTCTTTTACAATTAAAACTTTGAAACATGCTGGACAAAAATAATAACAAATTGCTCAGCTCAAATCCAGGGATTTTGACCGTTGATATTACCTTATTCTTTCCCCTATTTTATACATATTCGTTTCCTTTTTTTTATGATTTCGGTTACAGAATAAATTTAAGCTATATATTTTCTTCCTATTGAAGTTTTATTACCTCTCCATCCTCTCTGCTTTTAATATATATGCTTGCCTAAATTCATCTTCATGTTTCTCTCGCCATTGAAAAAAACAAAACAAGACTAGCTGTTTCATCTTTTGCCTTTATAATTTTCCGTTTGCTTACATTTCTCTGTCCATTCTTTTTCCCATTTATCCTTGCCTTTTCAAACTGATGACGTGATGTACAAACATCAAAATTAATTGCTTTAAAATTCTAGCTATATCATAGGGTGACTGTTGATAGTGCATTCATTTTGTTTCGTTCAAAATTCCCTTCCGTTTCAAAATTCAAAGTGTGCCATCCAATCAAATTTATTGCTTTAATAATATTTCCTAAATCTATGCTTCTAGGTGTTATCTCTGTATTTTGGGGTGATAACTTTTTGAACGTTTGATAATAATAATAAATCTTCTTAATATAATAGGCAATGAATTGAGATCTAGGAAATAAATAAATATAAAACTTATAACCTGCCAAATAATAAAATTGCTTTAATTGTATCGTTGATTTTGAAACATATAAAATTCTATACGTTCTTTACGCATTCATTTATTTCCTTTCTAATTTCCTATACGTTTTATTTCAATTATTTATTTCCTCTCTAAATTCCTATACGTTTATTCCATTCATTTATTTCCTTTCTAATTTCCTGTACGTTTCCATTTCAATCAAATTTATACCCTTCCTATTCATTTTTCTCTCCACAATCAGCCTTTCTTCTCTCCTCTCTATTCTTCTTACCTCTCCACTTATGTCTGCACCCCCACTTTTCACGTGAAACCACTCCTTCCTCCTCCGCCTCCCCTCCTTTTCTTGTATAGCCGGTAGATGATGCAAGTTAGTATTATATATGTACATATTTAACTTGTATCTATATTTTGATTTTTTTTTTTCGTTTATAATATATGATGCATTCAGTTAGTTGATGAATGTAGTTTGTTTAAAAAGGTTAGATTAGATAAGTTGATACAATTTAGGTCTGCATTTGTATTTTATGTATTCGATTGCATGTTTTATACATTTGTTTACACATATTTTATGTTAAGGATTTCAATTTTAATATTGCAGTAGACTAGGGTACTTTTATATTGGTATACTGATATGAAGGGACAAACCCATATTGATTCTCTGACTAACATTTATTTTAATAAAATAAGTATGTTTATAGCATACATATTTACAGTAATAGGTTACAAGGTATATTATAAGTTACGAATATTGATTTGTAAGCTATATGTATACATAGTATAATAATTCTCTGAGTCTATGTTTAAATGTTTACAAGGTAAGCTATATATATATATATCTATAAGCATATATTATATTATATAAAGCAAGACTGTTTGATTATACACATGGAATAAAGTACTGTAAGTATATGAAGTTAAAAATCTCTGTTTTTTTTCTCTTACGGTCAATGATAAAAGTATATGTATATTTATTAATTTTTATATGTGTATATGATATATTTAAATCAATGTTAGTTTATACGTATATAAGTCGGTTTATATAAATAGGTTTACGTATAGTATATATACATATAAAGCTTTGTCTATGTGTTATATATATTGGTTTTGTCATTTACAGTTGTGTACAGTTGGTAACATTTCAAAACATAACATGATAATTTATGATATTGGTAAAGTAGTACATATTTTTTTGCATAAGAGTTTGAATTTATACAAAGTGTCTGTATTTATATTATAGAAATTTAGTTATCTTTGGTTCATCGGTCTGTTGTTTAAATAGAGTATATACACTGATGTTTTACAAAGCGCATTAATTTAATTTATGTTTAAATTTATTTTGATTTGGAATAAGTATAATACATATATCCCTCTTATTTAAATATATGTTTTAAAGGAAAATTCGTTTTAGGGAATAATTTATAACTTATATTTTCTTTTCCGATTATATCAATACGATTCTGATTCATTTCCATCAAACTCTATCTTTCAGCTTTGCACGTCAAGATCCACTTTCATTCTTACTTCGCTTTGCGATTTTGTTTGGATTTGTTCGATTTTCTAGAGCGTGACCAAAATTCTTAGCTTGCTCTGTTGTCGATCTTCTTTAGCCTCGAAAGGTGAGCAATCACTCACGATTAACATTCTTTTATTTATTAAAATTGATTTCAATTGAAACGACAATTGAAATATGCTGCTGTTAGTTGTTTTTACTGTTATGACTGCTATTATCTGTATCTGTTCACCTATGACACCTGACACCACTATCGGTTAATTATTTATGTGATAATAATACAGATTGGTTGATAATTGATTTTTTGATTGATTGTTGTTTAAATTGGATGTTAAATATTATTGTTAAATGATAACTAGTTTGCTAGTTTAAGTTGGGGTAGTATAGTTTACAAATTTAACGGATTATATATGACGGACCTGGATTTATTAAAACCTGACCCCGCCATATGTGAACTTGATTAGTAGATTTGACCCATTAATTGTCGTAGAAATTGATAAATTATACTCTAAATATTTGAACGTAGTTTGGATTAATTGTTGTAGCTTTAAACTGAAATTTAAAAAGGAACGACAAGTGAAAAACTGTAATGTAATAATCTTTAATCTACATGAAATGATAGTGTAGATTCTAGAAATAATTATACAAGTAACAATGCGAATTAATACGATTATTTCGGGGTTATTTGATTTATTTATTGAATTGTTATTGATTGTTGTTATTGTTTGTTTATTTACTTTGACACCATCCCTGTCATCACACTGCAAGTTCCCTTTGTTATGTTTGTTTTTGAATTGAAATGGGTTGAAATGATAGACCCAAGCGGTTTCCATTTAATCAAATTTGGGGTTACGGGTTGAAATGCTATCCACCCGTATACGTTTAGTGTACGGATTGAAATAATAATATCCGTAACACTTGACCATATGATAAGAAATATATGGTCTTATATATGTAAATTCTTAAATACATATTTAAAGGGTAATGATAAATATAGAGTTAATTATATCTAGTTTAGTCAAGATTTGATTAAATACATAAATTATGATAAATATTTACGTAAATTTTATCTCGAATAGTTTTTGCAATAATATTGAACAATTAAGATTGGGAGATAAATTTTTGTGTTTTTTTTAAATGGTTTTTAGATAAGGATTTATTTATTTAAATCAAATTTGAGATTTATCGAATGAGATATTTCACGGTTAAATAAAATTAAGAAATATTGAGTAAAATGAAATTTAAGGTCACTAAAATGATATTGAATCAAATAAGGGAGGGTTCAAGACGAAATAATAGTGATGTAAAAATCGAGAATCTATATGAAACTGTTAAATTTTAAATTGTTATATTTGAGCTATGAACTATATTGTAATTAAATGGTTTAGAGATTTGGATATGTATTTGGAACCAAGATAGTTAAATTTGTTATTTAGATATTGAATTGAATTGGATATAAATTGAGGATGAACTAAATTGGAAATTTTTAAACTAGATTGGGAAAAATTTAGTTGAAATGTTGAATACTTAAAGTATGGAACATATTGAAATAAAAGGGGTAATTGGGATATTAAATCCAAATTTGGGAATTATAAAATTTAAGTGGTTATTTTAGGAAAATTTAAATTGATAAAATGAGATTTACTATAATTGGAATGGGAAGGTCGGGTTGATGTGAACGATTTGGAATTTGAAAGTGCTTTACTGTATACAGCATATAAATTATACAAATACTATTTTGGGAATATAATCATTTGAAGTGAAATGGATATTTAGGTTTGAAGTATAAATTAAGTGAATGACCACGGTGTAATAGTGTATATTTCTACCCTGTAGATAGTTCTATGGACCCTTAGAGGATGGACATCCCAAACATCCTTTAAGTTATATTGTATTTCAGTTGATATTTCATTTGAGTTGAATTTATTGATATAAGAATGTTAATCCTGACTCGAGTGTTTTGTGTTTTGCTTTACGCTCGGGTCAGACTGAGTAATACAGCATTAGAGACTCACCTTTGGAGATTGGAGCTTCATTTGGAGATCCAACTATCGTTTCAGCTTTCAGTTTTCTAGTTGACTGGTTCAAAGAAGTCATCGGCTCGTACTGAAGACTTTTCTGTATTCAAGAGATTCTGATGTATTTATTTTAAACTCTGATGTATATAGTAGCTTCATGAACTACTATTTTTTCTATTCCGCTGCATCATATTACTCTGTGTCTGTGATCTGTGTTTGATTTATTTACTGTATATTTTAAGTTTGCCAAATTAAATTAACAATTCGGTATTTTGAATTATTCAAGTCGGACATGTACGGTTTTAGTGTCGATTTGAATGGTCCAAATAGCGGGTCGTTACAACGGTGATAATTATTTAAGTTACCTATTCATTTAGTTAGTCGAATTGAATTTGTGAACCAATTGCAATTGAAATGAAAGTTTATATATTAGTTGAGTGCATTATCTCTAACTGTAGAAATAATATTGTGGAATACATTTGATGTAATATAGTAAATCGAATGATAATGAAATTTTTATTTTAAAATCCAATATTGAAATCCGTCAAATATTGAACAATTAAATTGTTTAAATTTAATATTTGGAATTTATTGAATAAGTGAATAACGGGAATTGGATAACTGTTTTAATGAAAATGGTTATTCTATAATTTGAATTTGTTAAATTTTATAAGTTCGTTTTGAATATTTCAAAAGATAGTGATTTAAGAATAATCAAATTTGTTTAAATTTAATATTACAAATGTTTGAATAATTAAATTCCGAATTTGAAATGATTAATTTGATATTGAAATTTAATATATGAAAATAGAGTGAATAATTGAAATTTGATTTTATAGGATTCAAATTAGTTTCCAAAGTGAATGTAAGTTATATTGGGATTTTAATAGAGTTAATAAGATTTTAAAATTGCAATTTACTGGATAATTGAATAACGGGTTTAATATGATTAAAAATGATTTATAAAATTTTATTTTATCACATTAAAGTTAGAATGATGTTGTAGAACTTTTAAAATCGAATTAAAAGTAAATTTGTGAAAATTGAATATTTTAATATTTAATTGACGAGTTAAAATAGCCATTATTCAAACAGTCTCGGATTTCGATGAAACCAGTTTCATCGGATCCGTAACGTGATATTATTGTGAGATTTCAAATTTCGTGCCAATCGGATTTACCGTTTGTACGGGGCGAGCCAAAACGCCTAGAAAATCGTTTAATCGGTTTAATTTAAAATTGATCGTTTATTGCCGTAACTCGCACATACGATCGAATTAGCTTCCGAAACCTATTCCATTATGTCCGGAACGCGGGGTAAACCCTAGAAACGCCGATCACCGCGCGTAAATCGGAGTTTGAAATTTGGAGTGAATAGTGTTTTTCGTTGAAATTCTATAAAAGGAACCCTTCACCATTCATTTCTCAAACCCTAATCTCTAATGCCCTAGCCGCCACTATTGAAACCCACGGCCAGAAATGCACCCAATTCATCCCCTCTGACCTCCCAATCCGTCGACATTCGCGCGAAACCTTCAACATGAAAGTTGTAGAGGGCATCGATATCTCTCTATCCAACAGCTACGATCGAAATTGAAGCGACAGGGAGGGAGCTACGGGGCCGCGATGGCCTGGCGTTCGCCCTCGTTTTGCATGCCATATAGGAGGCCGAGTTCCACCATCTTGCAGCCGAAGGTGGCCTTCGTCGTGAGCTTCAAAGCCATGGTCGTTGATCGGCCTGAAGTTGATCGTGGTGGTCACAATATTTAACCCTAGGTCGGCTTCTATGGGTTCTATGCGCGTTTGAATCACCTGGGAAGATGATGTTTGCGTGCGTGCGGCCTGATGGATGGGAGATGGAGATCAACGGCAGTTGTGTGTTTGGGTATAAAAAAATTAAAATAAAAGTTGAATTTAATTTGTATTAACTTCAAAATATCATAACTCTTTCATACGAGGCCCGTTTTGGACGAAACAAGTTGCGTTAGAATCATATTGATGAGCACTATGCTATGGAGCTGGGTTGGAGTCGTTTGGAGCTAGTAAAAATTTCAGGTAAAATTAAACGCTCGTTTAATTTTATTCGAAATAAAACACTGGAACTACATTGAAATCAAGGTGAGTGTTTTATAACGCTCACAACGTACTAAATATCTTTATGCTAGTTAAATTTGACATTATAAAGTGTTATGATCTTATTTGTCGTTGTTTGATAAATTTAATTGTCATATAGGTTGTCATTTGAATTAACCGTTGAAATTTAAATTGACAGTCAAATCGAAATTGAAATTGAACTGCGATTAAATTACCTGACATTGATAACTATGAAATTGCCATGAATTGTATTGTCTATTGGATGATGTATTTCGATGGATGCTATTGGTTGATATTTAAATGTTTGAATGTTTATTTGCTTATATATATCCTGTTATGCATACATATGAAACTATAATTTGATTTAAGTGATATATATTCATCCCTGACATTTAATTGAAATAAATAATTACTTGGCCATAGGATAGAAAATTATATACGGACACCGAATTGGCTAAATTAATAATTTCTAAAATCGTGGATTTGAAATTTATTTAAAAGTTTGATTTAAAAGTTATAAATAGAAATCAATTTATAGAATTCGAATTTATCGAAAATTGAGTTTGGAATGTTGAAATAAATTTTGGTTAAAAGAAATTGTTAAAAAATTAAAGTGGAGACTTTGGAATTTTAAATCGGGATACGATTGAATTTCAAAAACTGATTTGTTTAAATATTTAACCTTAATTCGAGCTTTAAATATTACTAAGTAGAAGTGATATAAAAATGATATTTTGAAATCGAGCTTGGAATTGAATCATATTTAAAATTTGGATTTAAATTTGAATATTGAAGGATAATTTTGTTAAGTGTTAAAAATTGATATTTCGAAAAATCAAGCTAAAAACCGATATAAATTGAAGGTGAATGTAAAATGGAATTAATTTGAAGTCAAAGTTGACATTGATTTGAATTGAAATCGAAATTGAATCGGTAGAATAGAAATTGAAATTGTTTTGAATTGGGAAGTTATAATTGAAATGGTTGGTTTTGAAGCTGTTTTATTTTGTTTTCCAAATTACTCAGTTATATAAACCATTTTTGAATACTTAAACTATTTAAATCTATTTTAAATCTACTTAACCCAATTTAAATTATTTTAAACTAATTTATCTAGTTTAAATCCATTTTAGATTTTAGGTATCTTTTACTATTTTAATTATTTAGAACTACTTTTAAACTACTTAAACTATTTTCTAAAAGTTTCAAGCTGGTTAATAAGGTGAAATGTTTATGTTTAAATCTTGAATTTGAATACGAATTGGATCAAATGAAGTTGCAACCTAAATTGAAATTCGAAATGATTTTGAAATCGAAATGAGATATTGATGCGAAAATTGATTTTTGAAACGAAATCTTACATTTGAATAGATACGATGATATTTGAAATGGATTTGATTTTTGAAGCGAATATGATATTTTTATATCAATTATGAATCGATTTGAAATGTAAAAGAGCCAACGGTGTAATAATACGTAGTTATTAAAGAGACCGGGATCGGATATGGACATACTCTCTGTCGATACCGAACACCACTTTAATAACCATTATACGCGGAGTGTTGATCCAGAATGAAGTGGATGGTTTGGTGAACGCGTTGACTGAAGAAAGAGAACGATATTGGATGACCCCTGACATGACTAAAACAGGTGCCGTGCCGGGCCATTGAGGTTCGCCATCTCTGGCGGACACACTTCTTCGATACCATATCTATTACCTTTTGTGATTCGATTTGGGTGCACCCCGCGATTTGGGAGTGTTGTTTCGCGGTGTTGGGGTAGCTGCTGGCTATGCTGAACATCAGTTGGGATCACGCAACTACTAGTATCCTAGTTGGTATCGCCTTATGTACCTTGTCGTACTGATTATCCTATTCGCGACCACTACCTTTTGTTTTGTGTTATACCTATGGGGTACCCTCTGATAACCACCAGTTTACGGTGGGGCTTACGGTGCTGTATAGACTATGGCATTATAAAAATGTGTTAACGGGGAATATGGTAATGCCTTAACGCTATTTTGATACTTTATATTACTGATAGGCATTATCTACTTAGCGTATTGTACTACATAGTAGATAGTTTAACGGATCCTTAAGAGATGGAAAATCCCGTAACATCTCTTGAGTTATTGCACGCACGTTGACACTGGATATGAGATGTCAAACCCTGTAAACATCTCTTACGCCGTTACACTCATATTTATTTACGATTGATTTAACTTTCATAAGGATATTTTAGTCCTGACTCGAGTGTTTTGCCTTTTCATTACGCTCAGGTCAGTCCTGAGTTTTTCAGATTTTTGAAGATCTATTCTGGAGGATGAAGACGAAGATTTGGTATACTATTACTATTATTACCCTTGCATCATGCTATCTGCTGCATTATTTTAATTGTTATGTTGTATATGTATAAATCTGATAAATGTTGTATAAATAATTGTCAAAGTATAGTAAACAGCTTCATGAACTGTTTATTTGACTATTATGTTTTATTGTTCCGCTGCGAAATTCTGTGTTGTTTCTTTTTCTTTATTTCTCTTTCTTTTCTTTTCTTATTTACCCCAATAACCATCTGCCCTTTTAAATGGCTTGGAATCGGCATGTGTATTTGATCGTCGGTTTAAACTGTCCAAAAAGGCGGGTCGTTACACTTCCAGACTTAATCTCACAATGTCAAAGTGCATTTATCAAAGGCAGGCTCATATCAGAAAATTCTCTGATGGCACATGAATTGATCAGGAATTTCAATAAACATGTGGCTGATAAATTATGCATTAAAGTGGATTTACAAAGTGCCTATGATAAGGTAAACAGAGGATTCATTATCCATATGATCGAATCTATGGGTGTTCCAATGAAGCTCCTAAAACTGATTAAATTTTGCCTAGACACTCCAACATATTCAATTAAGATTAATGGAATACCTAAGGGGTATATCTAGAGCAATTGTAGGATTAGATATGGTGACCCTCTCTCCCCATATTTATTTGAAGTAGCTATGGAATGGTTCACTCTGCAAATGAAACTGGCTTGCTTTCAGGAATACATTCAGCCAATTTATAATAACCTCCCAAGTATCACACATTTAATATATGTAGATACTCTGCTAGTGGTGGTTAAAGGAAATTTTAAGGCAATTGACGAAGTCAAGGAAATATTTACTGAACTAAAGACATTTGCTGGGCTCAAACTTAATGAATCAAAAACTAAGTGCTACTTTAACAAATACTTTTCAAACAAGCAGGATATGTTAGAGAGACTAGGACTCTCGAAGGGACACCTCCCAGTCAAATACTTTAGGGTTCCTCTTTCCAATAACACTATCACTGATGCTGAGTGTGGCAAGCTATAGATGACATCAGAGATAAACTACAAGGCTGGAGATCAAAGCTTCTATCTTTTGCAGGCAGAGTAGAATTGGTGCATACAGTCTTCACATCTAAAGTCAGATTTTGGTTACAATCTTTTCAAATTCTAGATTGCTCTATTGCAAAAATTAACTCAGTTTGTGCGGGTTTTATATGGAAATGGGGATGCACAAAGTTAAGTACACAGATTTATGTAGGAAAAAGGAGGAAGGAGGTGTTGGGCTGAAAAATCTCTTTGAACTCTAGCATCTATATCTGTATTCAAGCCTCGTAAGATCTGGAGGAATAGCCTAAGAGAATAGGAGAATAGAGGTATAGCGTATACTTATATAGAAATACAAGTACGTTACTATAGCATTATCTTATACCCCGATATTATCTATAATTCTTTATGATTATGTCTTAAAAAATCATTTTAATCTAAAGTTTTTCATAAATCTATGCTCCGATACCAAGTTGTAACATACCCTATTTGGAGGCCTAAAGCTAAGCGCTACAAATGCTGCAGTCATCCATAGTATTAACTTCTAGTGATAAAATACGGTAATGTTAATGGAATTCATAATATCAGAAGCACTTGAATATGAAATAAAATCAACACAAATTAAAACATTTTTCTAATTACATTTCAAAATAACTTTTCATGTCCAATTTACATAATCCCAAAAATTTCCCAAGTTCAGATCAAATATAATTATTATAAAGTGAATATTAGGATCAAGTCCCTAATAAGTTTCAAAATACACAAAAACCCCAGTAAAAAAGTATGTAAATTAGGTCCTTAGAATTAAATTACTAAGTAATTGCATATAATTATGTAATTATTCACTGAATAATTGCGGACATTTATGAAATTATACCCAAAAATTGCATAAATTTATGCAATTTTTTCATTGAATAATTGCAGAATTTTCTGCAACTTTTCGAAAAAATTGTGGAACTTTCCGCAATTTTTCAGCGAATACATGTGAAAAGGTCTACAATTTTTTGATGTAATTACGTAATTGTCTGCAATTATTCATTAAATAATTGCATAAGTGTATGTCATTATTCGGTAACTTAATTCTAGGGACCTAATTTACAAACTTTTTTTTTACTGGGATTTTTGTATATTTTGAAACTTATTAGGGACCTGTGCCAAACTACCCCTGTTATAAAATATGCCAAGAGCGACATATGAAGATGCCCCCTTGGTTGACCAGAGTACTATATAGCCATAACTGACTTCATACAACAGGGTGGAAATAAAAACATGACAACTCCAACATAGCTAAATTCAGCCCCTTGCTCGTCTTTAGAAGCTTTATTCGTCCACCTACTAAAACCTGAAAATCCTCAACCCTCAGCCTACTCAAATCAATTTTGAACGTCCAAGAGTTTAAGGGGAAAACATAAAGTTCGATTCAGACATAAAGCCTGGTGTAAATAATACTATACATCTCTATTATGTGATATTAAGTGACACATCGATTAGCGGAACGGGTTTCCCCGTGCTAATATCCTTCTAAAACATATCTTTTGCAAATCATAATCCTACAAACAAAACTGGTTAAAACAATAATATCAATGTCATGAAATCATATACATCAGGTAACAAATGGACTATCTGTCCAAACAATGTAGTTTTGTATGGCTAACTACTAACCTTTGGCTGAGTCGGGCCTACCAGACAAAATAAACAAAAAACATAACTTCTGTTAGATACTCCTCTTCTAGACGGTCTGTTCCTAACTTACTTCTTCGGAGTTAACTGATACTATTGGTTTGTGAGCTCACCAATAACTTATCCTCTCTCTGTATATTCCTTTCTGCATGTAACATCATTTTAGTCTTACCTGTGCCAAAACCCCACGCATTGGAATTTTGGACTAAATTAGTTAGGGTTAATAGCTAAAGTTTTGTATTTGAGTCATTTTACTTAGGGTTAACTACCCATAAATATCCTTGAAAACCATTTCTTTAAAATTGATTTTAAATCATTCTTTAAAGATGGAAAATATACTCTATACTTTACTCAAATCATCTTTCCATGTTATATGTACTTTACACAAAACTTTGTTGATGTAAACATTTAAACCTCTAAAAGTACCGCTTTCGGATCATTTGAAAGTATCCCTTTCGAAACCAAGTAAACCACTTTGATTTATAACCTTAGGCTGAAGGCCAAAACATACCCTTTCGAAACCCTTCATAATAAACCATGCGAAACCATTGAAAAACATCACCTTCGAAAGGTGTAAAACCTTAGACATCCTATCTTTAAAACACTTAACATTGCCTTTCTAAAACATTAGAAACCATCTTTTAAACCTTTTGAAACAATTGGAGAACAACCCCTTCGAAACCTTCATTTAGACCCTTTGAAAGCATTAAAATCCTTTATAAGCGTCTAACCTTTCGAAAGCATTTAGGTTCAAGTAAAACATGTAGAAACCTTTCGAAATCATTTAAAACCTTTTCTTTTGAAACTTTTGGGTTATAGAACAAAAGGGTCATAAAACAACTAAGTTGACAGCACTCTTTCAAAAATAATTCCTAAGTAAAGAAGAGATGGTGTCGAAACAAAATCTTCAAAAGCATTGGAGAAGTAGCTAGGTTTTAAAAACAAAATATCCTTTTGAAGCTATTTTCTTTGAAAGGTAGAAAGCGGCAGTAAGAGGGTTCGACCCCTTCGAAAGCATTTACTAAAAATAAAAGGCGCAACCTCATTCGAAACCATTCCTTAAATTAATATGAGCCAGTCGGAAGCCAACCAAGTCGAAAACATGCCTTTCGAAAGCAAAGCAGGCATATTTCCATTTGAAAGCAAGAAAAGCTTCGACCCCGTCAGAACCCATTGTTTCGACCCTCTACCTTTCGTCTATATTCAGTTCACATTGTACCGAATCTTTGATACTATGTGCATTGGTTTCGATAACGATGGCGGCGGACGTACTCAATCGAAACCTAGGTGCCGAAAATGGTGCAACATGTAAAAAGCATATAAAATTTATTTTTTAGCATTTTAAAGTAATCTTTCAACTAATCTCCTTGTTTGTCAAAATAATATTGATTGTTAATTTTATTTTCTAAAAGTAGTTACCAAAATTTAAAAAAAAACTAATTAAATTATTTACAAAATACCCCTTCTTCTTTTATAAATATATAAAACATTTAAGTCCCATAACTTAAATAATTTTATATATTCATTAAAACACTTAGGAAATTCTACAAAAAATCCTATAAACATTTTTAATATGTTTTCTAACATATACAAATTTCAGACCTAAAACATATATAATTTAGCCGAAAATTATTTTAAACCCAAATATTCATTTTCCTCACTAGAAAATTAATGTAAAATCCATAATAATTCATAAAATTATAAAATTAAAACCCATCTCTAAAATATCATTTGTGATATAAATCTGATATTGCAAGGCATTTGGATGTAATTTAAAAAGGTTTTCACATTAAAAAATATCTTAAAATCAATATAAAATATCTTAAATCATCAACAAGCATATATATTTATTTCTAACAATCAAAACATGGAAAAACCTTGCAAAACATTTTGGATTTAACCTAAAACCGAAAATAATTAGAAATCATGAGATGTAGTCATTATTCACATTTTGGTTGAGATTAAGGAGTTGAGATTTGAGAATGGATTAGTGTTGATTTAGCTTCTTCCTTTGGCTTATCTTCCTCTTGTTCTTGCTTAATGGTGGTCGGCCTCTATAGTGTTTGATTTATGTTTATGGACGTGTAAAATGAATGTGGTTTAAGAGTTTAGGGTATAAGAATATACTTATTCCTATAATGCCCTTGTCTACTGACCCCAACTTGATTCATTTTAATTCCTTTAGTTTATTTGTTTAATGGGCATAGCTACCCTTCTATTAATCCTAAATCTCAATCCTCTAATCATTATATTATTTTATCTAATTTAACTAATTAAACTCCTAAATAATGTTACTCAAAATTAAGGTCGTGAAAGCAGGAATCTGTAATTCTCGTAATATCCCAGTAAGAGGATGGATCCTGCTTATATATACATGGCCATCGCCTTTGGTCATTGTACTCCTCATCTTCATGTATTGAAAGGCCTTAAAATGCCATGTAAGATGGTGATTTGAAAATATTGAGTATTAAACGCGGACGTTTCATCACTATCTTCCTCTTCTTCCTTTTCTTGTGCGTGCATAAGAGTCTTCTCTCAATCGCCAATATTGTGTGATGTACCTTCGGGCGAGGGTTGAGAATGATAAATTGGTATTTGAACTCAAGGTGGAGGTGTTGGGGAAGGGGAAGATGATGAGCATTAGGAACTTTTGCCACGCACTTTGCGCATGACTTTGCCTAAAGTGGAGACCGCTTTGCCCAAAGTTTTCTCCATCTTTGTCATCCTAGTGGAGGAAAAGTGTTCCAATCCAGTCATTTTATACCTCATTTATTGGCTATGATTATTTTTTGTTTTTTGATTGCCAAATCACAAAGAGGATCATTGGGCGTTGGTTCAACGTGAGCTTCTTGTATTTCTGAGTTTGAATAATATTCAGTACCACGACTAGAGGAAGGAGGATGTTGGGTAGGATGAGGGGTGTAGGTTTGTTAAGGATCACTAGTTGGAGGAGGACCATGATTTTCTTGTTCTTATTGTTGTTGAGTCTGTTGGTTGTAGGGAGTGACACGAGGTGCACTTTTACGAAGATGCATCAGTGAAAGATATCATGGTCCACTATCTTTGGCTGGAATTTCTCTGTATTGTGATATGTATGAACGAACTCTAAGATTTTGCATGATGATCATTATATATGGAGATTAACAATGGAACAACGATGCAAAGACCAAAACCTTTAATATGGTTATGAATAAATTTTACCCAATTAACTAGTAGGCGAGCAAATATTGCATAAAAAGCTCTATATCATTGGGATAAATTTGTTCCTAACAACCTAGATGAGGAATCAGTTATCATTCGATTTAATAGTCTAGCTCATGGTCGAAAGTAGATGGATTTCCATTGTGGCATTCTATCTTCCCATGTTTGACGGGTAACTTCCTCCCTGGGTAGAAGACTGTGATCCGGTATATCGGTCAATTTAATCCCCTCATAAGAACATCCTAAACTATGACCAATGGTACACACAACAATTTTAACTTCTTTCCCATAAACACTTGACCATAACCAACCATCACCATTCTCTGGATTTCAAATCATTAAACTGCATGATTGGAGTAGAAGAGGTAAATAGCTAGAAGATAAATGATTAACTTATTTGCATCGTTGCTAATCAAATTGCAATAGCATGCATTCGTAGTGATTCCAAGGATTTCATATTCCGTTACATTGCCAAGGCGATAAAAAGGACCAAATTGGATCTTCTTTTGGGTAAGCGCCTCGAAATGTTTGATTGCATTGGGATTATTGCGAAGCCATTGGTTAATATGAGCTTGTGTGACCGGTACTTGAGAGGAGGACGAAGATTGGCCTTGCTTTTGCTTTTAGAGATAATAACCTACTTAAGAGCCATTAATTTAAGAATTTGAGTATTTTGAGAGCTAGGGTTCTAGTAATTAGGAGTTGAAATGAAGGTAAAGTGAAGAGAAAGGTAAAGTTCTTTATATACAGCTATTGGAAAATTGTTCCGAGAGCAACGACAAACGTTTGTGAGGAAGTCACGGATGTCTATAGCTTCAGTAAAAATGAAGTAGAGAGAGAAGACAGATGTAATGACCTAGAATTTTGGATAATTGAAATTGGTATATTTAATTGATTTTAAATATTTAAAACTTAATTTTTAACTTAGATTTTAAATACAATGATTTATTGGATAATTTTATTGTTTGATTTAATAATTGAAAACTTTGCTTAAATAAACGAATCTTGAGTTTTAAGTCTCTTAAAAAGAATTTAAAGGCTTACTAAATTTATATTAATAAGAGGGGAGATAATAAGATTTTTTAAATTGGATTTAAAAGTGATTTTCTCGATTTTAAAAATATCTCGTTTAACTTAATGAGTAAACATAACCTTTCGAAGCACAGTCTCGGAATTTGATGGAACCAGTTCTATTAGATCTGTAATAATGTACTATTATGAGATTCAAATTTTGCAGCATTTGGATTTATCGTTTGGTCGTACGGGATAGAAACGCATTGAAAATTCAATATAATAATCGGGTTCAATAAGTTATCTTCTCCATACGATCGAACTAGGACTTGAAACCATTTCCATTACATTTGAAATAAGGGTATAATATTATAAACGCCTAGCAGCATGTCTCATTAGGGATTCTAAATTTTAAGTTACGTAATCAAGACGGTTTTAAATTAAATAATATATATATTTTCACATCAGTTCCTTTATCTTTCTTCAAACCACTATAGTCATTCCCCAACACGTAAGGCATCTTTTTCCTCCTCTTTTAATTGTCCAGCCGAACCAAGAAAAAAAGAAAGAGAGAAAGCAACACTTCAAAAATTCCTATCTAAAATTCTACTTGTCTAAAAATCACTAAACCAGTTTGTAAATTCTTGTTTCTTAATGAGCTTCGATCTAACATAAATCTTGGTGGGTGCAGTCGAGTTTAGGGATAGTCGACAATGAGAGGCATGAGCAAGAATTGCTAGGGTTTGGGTTTGTTTGGAATCTACGTGTCGAAAGGCTAAATGGAGCTCGAAATTGGGATCAGCATATCGTGGCACATCTCTGGTCATGGTTTGGGAGCATGCGGCACATAGCGGATGAATGCGACAATGGTATGTGTGGCGCCCTACCTCTATGCGCACGCTACCAAGGACACTATAGAGTAATACCATCAACTAGCACGAAGAATAAGGCTGTTGAGCAGCGACCATCTATGTAATTGCCTTGTGCGAGCAACCATATGTCAGATAATATAACAAGAGGAAATCTGACACACCGATACACACTCAAAGCATCTACAAAGTGGCTATATATGATCTTCGAAAACAAATATAGAAATAAGCATAACACAATCAATCACAGATATCCATATCACAAAGGAGGAAATACATATGAATAAATAACACTTAGAAGTGTTTATCAGAGTGGTGGTCAAACAAGATCCATGGTATAATAAAAGAATAGATGCAAGTGCTAGACAAAAGAATATGTATACAACAAGGAGTCTACATCTCGAGGATATAGCAACAAAAACTACCAATCTAATGTAATTAGGCAAAAGTCAGATAATGGTGATCCCAGATAAAGAGTCAAGAAGAAGCACTTATAACATCTCGGTCTGACCTGAGTATTATTTAATAAGAAAATAATAAACGGATCAGTCTTGCTATAAATATCAGATAAAGTGATATAGAATAAGAGATATGACAAAAACGTATGATAACTACAAAGCCATACTGCGATAAGTATGTAATTGAAAACCAACCAGAGATTAATTAATATCACAAGAATATTCTCAAAGATCAAAAAGAATGTCATACTCTCTATTTTTATTCACCAAGTCACAAATATTGGCAAACCTCTCAATGCCAATCGTAAAAGTTGTTGAAACTCAAATTCACCAATGCACAAATATTGATAGAACTTATCAATGTAATCACAAAAATTGGTGAAACACAAATTCTAGAAATCATCAATAGAAATCCAGAAATCACAAAAGGGGGTAGGCCTATCACAAAATGGGAGCATGAAAACTCACCAACACGTGTATCACAAAATGGAATGCTATTCCACAGTTGCTAACCCTTTATTTTGAGCCGAAGCTCCACAAAACGGTCCGAAGACCATGGGTCGCTACCCCACCAATTTTTGAGCTGAAGCTCCACAGAAACGGGGTTTAGTCTCCCTCACAGACAAAGAGACATCGCACATTGCTAGTCTAGATCACAAAATGATCATCATCGATCATTAAGAAGTGTCAATTACACTAGGTTAGTAAATAAATGAGTTTAGCTTCATGCCCCATAACAACTGGCTTAACTTAGATATTTACGAACAAACTATAAATCTCCACTCGAAAGTTGCCACAAGAGTTTCAATCGAATGAGTCTAAGAATTAACTGACAAAGTAAAGCAAGCATTTCATACCACTTGTTTTACTAAGCCGTTTAATTAGATTTCTCATACGAGTGAGGTAAAGGTTTGTATATACTAATAGGTTGGAAAATGGTTTTATAAATGAGTTTGATATTGAAAATAGAGTTGAAATCATCTTTGTGAAAGAGTTTGAATATTTACTACTAGTATAGAAACCTTTGTATTTAGAAGTGACAATCCATAAAGATGATTGTAAAAACAATCAATCACCAAAATTTCACGTTTAAAGACGTGAATTAAATCCAAAGAAATCGATTCCAAATCAATCAAAATGGATATACCCAAAAATTCCAAAATAGAAGTCGTCAAGTTCGATAATAAATGATAACAACAAATCGGAAAACCACTAATCGATAGAAATTGGGATTTCAAACAAAATAGGCTAAAGAGGAAAAAGCAAGCAGGTAGTCGACTAACTGCAAAGGCAAGTCGACTGATCTAGAAACTTGGAAGTTTCATTTCCTGCAGTCAGTCGACTGATTATAGAGGCCAGTCAACTGATTACAGGAAACAGAGACTTCCAGCCTCTGCAAACAGTCCCAGGAACCCTCATTTGCTATACCCACTCGACTGACTGCAAAGGTCAGTCGACTGACTGGCACTGGGGCTGTTTTTCAGCCTATCAAATGAATAGTAATCACAAGCCAATTCGCGATCGGACGAGCAATGGGCGCTAGGGGTTTATGTCAAACGACAACCCAGCCCTATAGGCTCTTCGATGCATCACCAAAAACATGTTCAAACAACAAAGCTAGGATTTTTAAAGATTTGACTTCAAAACACCAAAAATTGGAACATCCATAAAACCAATTCAATCCAAAGCCAATGAACACGGAATAGAAGTTAGGAATTCACGCCTAACAACCAAAGATAGTTATAGACCTAGATGTGAGATAAAAATCTAACCTTTTGCACAAAAACAAGGAAGAAGAAGCTATAGAGCAAGGTAAAAACAATCACTCCTCAATCCCAACCCAAGAAGCTTGAATCTAAGCTTAAAAGAAAAACATTTCCTAAGTTAGACTTTAGGAATTTCTGAAATTGAAGGTAGAATGAGTTGGAGAAGAAGAAGAGGATTCTTACCAATAGCTTCACTTTGAATTTGGAGTTAGAACTTGGTTTTGCAATGGAACTAGGGCTTAGGAATTCTAATTCTCTTTATCTTCCCCTATTTTTATGAAAGCTTGAAGGTATTAGGAAATGAAAGTGAATGAAGAGAAAGCTAGAGTTAAAAGTTTAGGCTAACCCAAACCCAAAGTACAAAGTGCATAGAGTTAAAAGTTTGAACTCTATGGGAGTGGTCCCGAGTCCTAATTCGACCGCATGCAAAAAGTAGCATTTCGGACTATAATCCGCCTAACGATGTTGTATTTAAATAAAATATTTAAATACATAATCGTAAAATATGCGGGTTGTTACAGTATGGTTGACGTCGAATAGTGTCAGGTAGCGATTTGCTTAATGGGTTCGAGCTTGGAAATTTTGCTATAGGAAGGTGGAGATTTACGAGGGGGACTCGATAGCAGGGTCGGTTCGAGGAATAGTCGAGTGGAGCAACGTATCAGTGTTGGCATGAATGGTCGTGTCTCAGTAATGCCGTGCATAAGGTATTTGGAAAAGATGGAGTGCTTTTGGGTCTTGGGCCGGTTACAATGGGTATGGGTTTTTAAGTAAAATGATTTTTGTTTTACTTAACTTAATTGTATCAACGAACTTAAAAATGTATAACTCCTGCATACGAAGTCCGTTTGGGATGGGACTTTTTATGTTGTGATCATGATGACGAGAGCTTCGCAACGATACTAGTTTGGATGAATTTTGAGCTTGTGGAATTTTCAAATAAATTCAAATGCATCCGAACTAAATTGAAAATAGAATGTGAAAGCGACAATAAAAATCAAGATGAGTAAATCTCACTCATTTGGATTACTACAGTTAATTTTAAATGATTGAAATTAATTAGTGGATGATTGGTTGAGTTGATATATTTATCAATTGGATGTTGTAATATATATAGTAGTATATATTAGTAGTTGGATTGATTATTCCCGCCTATTGGAGCGGATGAGATCCTATGTGCCCCGCATAATAGCGGATGACCCTATATTACCACGATATCCCGCCTCGAAGTGGGATTGGTATTTTTAAATTATTTTAACATCTGTGGTTGCAAGGAAACAGGTTAGAGGGATCCAACCGGATTCCTTAAAAATACTGAATTTAGTTTCACATATAGTGATATATGATATGTTTGAAAAATCTGTCATGGATTATTGTGTGATTTGGATTTATTTAATGCTATGGTAGCAATGACCTAGATTTTAGTATTTTGAAATACCATAAATATATACTTTGAATTTGAAAATAAATTAAAAAGGGATTTTTGAAGTAAAATATTTATATAGAGTTTTGGATGAGTTAAAAGAAATTGATTGGGTAAATAAATGGTTTGACTTTGTAGTTGACTATTCCGAGACACTGTAAATGGAGATTTTGGAATAATGTAAATAAAGGGTTTTAAATAATAATTCTTAAGTGGTATTTGTTAAACATAAAACTTCTAAAAATCAAGATTTTTAATAGATTGGAAAATAGAAGGGAATTTGAATATAAATACAAATTAGTTATGCTGGATCTTAAATAAGATTTCTAAATTACAAAATAGGAGTAGAATTGAGATTTGGTTGGTTTTGGAATATAATTGGGTTATTTAAGAAATTGATTTATAAATGGAATTTAATTTAAAAATCGGTTTATAAATGGATTTAAGTGATGTGAATACCGCTGTAAACTGGAAATGGGACTAGGGGATTTGTAAACAATGTTTATAAATATAGTGAAATGATTATCGGTTGATAAATTGAAGATATAAATTCACGTTAAGCATTTATAATGAGATGGGTAAATCGGTTTAAAAAGAAATGATAAATTTTACTTTTAGGAATGTGAAAAAAAGGGTTTTATTAAATTGGGACGTAAATCCATTGGTGATAAATCGAGAAAGATTTATAAATATTAGATTGGTTATACTGGAATTGGCAAATATACTTTGATCGGGATGTTGGGTTTGTTTTAAAAAGAAGATTTTAAATTCCTAAATTAGGTAATTTAAAAATGTTTTAGCATAAAGATATTTTAGAAAGTTAGTTATTTGTTTAAATTGTCAAAATGAATTTTAAGTTTTATAAACAAATCATGTAAATCCATTAGAATTTTATTAATAAATCACAATTAATTATTGTTTCGAAGTTATGTAACTATTTAAATTGTTTAAAAATATATTTAGTTATTGAATAAAGTTTTCGAAAAGCATTGGTATACTTTCATGGCGAAATCGGAGGCAGAGATTACCTGTAATTAAGTTTAGATTTCTCTAGGATAGAGACGTAATCATTGAGCTATGAATCCATGGTTGATGCTGTGTGGCGCTTTCCATATTTGTTTTAAATGGTTTTTCAAATATTTTTACGGGGAATGATTTGTGAATATAATTATTTCGGTGAGATAAGTATATGCTTTTGAATCAAGGGATTTAATTAAGGAACCCCGGAACTTATAGAATTCGTCATAAACGAGTTAAGGAATTTATTATAAAAATTGTGAAGGGTTTTTAGCAATGAGAAAGAAATGGAACTTTCCTAAGTGTTGGGAAGTAAGGGGTTAGAAAAAAAAATTAAATATTTTTCTAAGTGTTGAAGTAAGAGATGGTTTGAAATATCCTAATATGGACATAAATATTTGAGTTATCTCAAACATTGAAACTTGGAAGGGATTTGAATATATATCTTATAAAGATATTTTGAAAAAAAAAATTGAATTTTTTTTACAATATGGGCCTAATGACTGCTTATGGATGTTATATTGATAGTTAAATAACCAGCTATCAAGTATTAGACAATTTTTTTGAACGTTTTGAAGAGACCGGGATCGAATTTAATTATCCAAAAACCGCTTCGATTTGATTTGAGCGTTACGGATGGATATCGAATAGATAGTGAAGATGGTGATTCAGTTTGTCTAGACCCAAGACAATTTATATGGAAGAATGCTATCACAACATCACCATTAGAGGACGATGAGCATTCTAAGTGAAATTTTTCTTGAAATGGTAATCGTAGCCTCAAGCCTTATCAATCGGAATGACTGAAAATCAGGGGAGATTAAGCAAGGCTAACTAGGTCGTACCCAATTTAGGTATATTATCACCTTTCTAGATACCTTCAGATATATTATAAATTATGGATCGATGGTGCATGGAAAAGGAGCTCTCGATAAGGCTGGTAACACCTTGGGTGATAAGATGTTTGGTTCTATCAAGGTTAGGGGTAGGGCCTGTCTTGTGTTGTAGGGGATCCCGACGAGGTCCTCGGTACATTTTTCTAGATGTGTATTGTGATAGGTGGTACCCTAGTGCTTAGTCATTGTATGGAAATCAATTCTCTAATACATGCCTTTACGATTTTGGTTGTAGAGCCTGGTATATGGAATTTAATTAATGTAAAAATTTCGGCTATTTGAATAAGTATTCGTCCTTAAACACTGTTATAATATCAGATGATTTTGATATAAAATGTTTTGGTTATCGTAAGGTAAAAACCCGTCGTATTTATGTGTGATGTGGTCTTACTAGATACCTTTTTTTTTCAAAGGATTTTTGATATCATTAATAATTCAAATTGAGTGTGTTTTCACACGCTGGTTTTCCAGACCGACTCGGTGTTATTTTATTGCAATGCTCGGGTTAGACCGAGTATTAAAGATTCAAGTTAGGATGCTATGGAGCTCAAGAGACGAGCTGGATGACAAAGACGTATTACACATACTTGATTGTATTCCGCTGTGTATTGTAAGCTGTATATTTAGCACCGGCGAGGACAAGTTATTATAAGTGTCCAGTATTGGTTTGTTGATTTGTTGTACTCTGATGATGTTATGTATAAATAACAGTTATAGTTCTTTTTGTATAAAGACATGCTATTATCTAATATAAATTTTTCTGCTGCGTTTCTAAGATTTAGTGTTGTTGTTTTATTTTTTTCTACCTCTTCTTTTTCTTTTTCCCCTAACTATCGGGTTTTCAGGCATTCGATTGCTCGGCATGTAATACAGTGGACATATTAGTGTCGATTTTCAAGTATCGAAAATCCTAGCCGTTACAACAGAAATTTGTGATGGTCCCACAGACGTCTATGGCTATAGAAGATTTAAACAGAGAGACTTCACAGACATCTGTGAGGTTTTAATAGACATCTGTCTTTATAGGAAAATTTACCCGTAACTAATGACAAACGTTCGTAGAATATTCGTAGACGTCTGTGAATTTCTATCGTTTAGAGGAAAATTTTAATATGAATGAAAATTTTAATATAATAAACAGTATATATACATGAAAAATAAATAAATATGATGTGTAACATGGATTTTAATTTTTGTCGGAGAATTCTGAATTATTGATTTGTTGTATATCCCATGAATTTGGTTCAGCTTTTGTATCATCAAGTAATGACTTTAATGGAGACCAACTTGGACGAGCTGGAGTGTCAATCTATGCTTAGTTTGATGGTCCCGGTTTGCACAAATTTCTCGTTGTAATGTTATGCACTTTTGTAGGAGTTTCTTATAAAAGAGGAAACTTTTGATGCATGAAATTTTTTATTGGTGAATGACCACAAATTGCTAAAATACACTTTTTGAGAAATTTTAGATGAGATCATTGATGTCGTTGCTCATAGTAAATTTCACATTGCACTCCGACCGTTTCTTGTGGATTAGTGATATATCTCATCGACTTTGTCGATGAGAGATGTTGATTTCAGATCAATTGATCGTTTGGCTTTCTTTCCTTTAAGGGAAAAGCCGGTATGGTACGTTAGGGATGCAACAAGGTTTAGAGAGTCTGAACAAGTGGATGTCGGTGTGGATTTAGTTGGTGATATGTAAGTGCTATTTGACGAGGAGGGTTTATAGTCGATAGTTGAATATGGTAGAGTCGTGATCGGAAGACATTATATTATTTGCTACAATAATTTAGTTGTGTTTATTTGTTTTTAAGTAGCAGATAACTAAATTTACAAGATAAAATTTAGCTATATTTAGAAAATTAGTTGAGAAAAATGAGTTAAATCATTGGAATTTTAAAGATATTAGTTTGTTTTAAATGGTTGTTATTATAAAATGATGTGGTTGTTGTTAATTCTAAGTTATAAAATTAAATGTTTAGTTGAAATTTCATATAAGCTATTACAAATTTAAGTGGACAAAACATTATTTCTATAACTTTAGTTAACCAATTAATTGAATGATTAGATTCCTTTATGCCGCCTTAAGTTAACAAAAGTTAGTTCACTTGATGGTTTTGTAAAACTATCAGCTATTTGATTTTCGGTATTAACAAATTCTTGAGTTATTATTTCTTTTTCAACATTATCTCTTAAAAAATGGTGACGAATATCTATATGTTTTGTTCGTGAATGATTAATTGAATTTTTAGATAAATTTATAGCACTGGTACTATCATAATATATTGGAGATTTGTTTATTATTTTTCCATAGTCTTTATGTGTTTATTGCATACATATTACTTGAGCACATGCTAAGGCAGCAGAAATATATTCGTCTTCACATATTAAAAGAGAAATATAATTTTTCTTTTTACTAAACCACAAAAATAACAATTGACCAATAAAGTGACGTGTTTCATTTATACCTTTTCTATTCAATTTACATCCATCAAAATCCGCATCACTGTAAGTTACAAGTTCAAATGTGCTACCTTTTGGATAAAATAGACCACAATCTTTAGTGTTGATTAAATATCGTAAAATCCGTTTAACCGCCCGATGATGTGATTCTTTATGTTGTGCTTGAAATCTAGCATATAAACAAACACTCATCATAATATCTGGTCTACTGGTAGGTAATTATAGTAAGGATCCTATCATGCTTCGATATGATTTTTGATCGAACTCTTTTCCATTTTCATCTTTTTCTAAATGAGTAGTAGTAATTATTGGAGTGGGTTTACTTGATGTATTATCCATTCAAAAATGGTTTAGTAACTATTTACAATATTTTCTTGATTTATGAAAATTACATTATTTTATTATTTTATTTGTAATCCTAAAAAGAAATTCAATTCAACCATATGAGACATTTTAAATTCGTTTGTCGTTATTGTAGAAAATTCATTACATAAATTTTCATTAGCAGATCCAAATATAACATCATCGAATAAATTTGAACAATTAATATCCTTATGTTCTCTTTTAATAAATAATGTCGTATCTATTTTACCAATTTGAAAACTGGAATTAATTAAATGTGATTTTATTCGATCATACCAAGCTTGATGTGCTTGTTTTAAACCATATAATGCCTTTTTAAGTTTAAAAACATGATCTAGATATTTTTCATGAACAAATAGGGTGGTTGTTCTATGTAAAATTTTCTTTTATAAAACCGTTTAAGAAAGCACTTTAACATCCATTTGAAATAGCTTATATGACATGCAAAAGCAAGTAATATTCCTATGGCTTCAAGACGTGCCATAGGCAAAAAAGTCTCTTCATAATCAATTCCTTCTTCTTGATTGTAACCCAGTGCCACTAATCTTGCTTCATTATGTATAATATTTCCATTTTCTTCGGCTTTGTTTTTTAAAACCCATTTTGTTCCAATTACTGACTGATCGTTTAGCCTTGGTACTAGTTTACAAACATTATTTCGTTCAAATTGATTAAGTTCTTCTTACATTGTTAAATTTCAAAAATCATCATTTGATGCTTCCTTGTAATTTTTTGGTTCAAAATTAGATATAAACGCTACATTACTCATTTGATTTATTAGTCTTCTAGTCGAAACTTTGTTATATAGATTTCCAATTATGTTATCAATAGGATGATCTTTTAAAATATCTGATGGTGATTTCAAATTACTGTTATTTTGATTATCATTATTATTTTCAATCATAGTTTCAATGGCTTTATTTTGATTAGTGTCAAAAATTTCTTCGTCGTCTTTATTTATATTTTTAAAGTTTTCATCAAATGAGACATGAAGACTTTCCTCTATAACATTTGTTCATTTGTTAAAAATTCTGTAAGCTGTACTTTGATCAAAATATCCAACAAAAATCCCTTCATCTGCTTTTGAATCGAATTTACCAAGATTATCTTTTGTAATTAGAAAAAAACATTTTGACCCGAATATTCGAAATTATGATACATTTGGTTTCTTTTTGTAGAACATTTCATAACATGTATATTTAGTCATAGGTATAAGAGTTACACGATTTAATATGTAACATGCCGTAACAACTACTTTGGCCCAAAAATTCTTTGATAAGCCACTACCATTTAGGAGAGCATGAGCACATTCTTGCAAGGTGCGAGTTTTTCTATGAACCACTCCATTTTGTTATGGTGTCGTGGAAATGAAAAATTATGCGTCATTCCCTTTTTATTACAAAAATTTGTAAATAATTCATTTTCAAATTGTCCATCGTGATCACTTCTTATACATTTTTTTAGATCCAATAGAGTCTTAATTCATTTAGCAAAAAATTTAGATATTTTGAATGTATCACTTTTATGCTTAAAAATAGTGTCCAAGTATATCTTGAAAAATCATCTACAATTATAAACACATATTTATTGTGATTTATTGAATATACTTGAGTTGGGCCAAACAAGTCCAAATGAAGTAATTCAAGTGGTTGCTATACTTCTTGAATCTTTGATTATTATTAGAAACTAGATTAATCCTAGAATGGTTATGAAATTTTTCGTTGAATCTTAGTCCGTTCCACTTCCTAATGGTTTTGGAATCTTTATCAAATTATCTAGATTTTGCTTTCCTTTATTAATTTTGAAACATTATTTGTAATTTTATCTAATTTATTTTTGAGATCGAAAATTTTTAAATTAGCTAATTCTAATTTTTTTAATTCATTCATTTCTTTTTCAATTTTATAATTATCTATTTTGTTATTCTCTATGTCATGTGTTAAAGTAGCATTTTGAGATGATAATTTTCTACGTACTTTTGTGCTAATTCTAATTCTTCTTCTAAAATAGTTTTTCCATCATCTAACATTCCAATTTCTGATTCAGCACTATCTAATTTTCCCATATTTTCTTTACTTAATTTTTTTCATTCTCTATACTTGTCATCTAATTCTGTACTAATTTCAAGAATTTCATCATATGTTAATTCAGGACGTACCTCATTTGTGTCAGCCATGAAGCAAACATTTGTTTGCTTTAAGTCACTGTCGCTATCAAATGATGATGAAGAGTCAGAATCATCCCAAGTTACTTGAAATGCTCCTCTCTTTTTTTGAAATTTTCGAATTTTTCATCTTTTTAACGTTGTTGAGTAATTGATGGTATTTCTTCATAAGGCTATATTTATCACACCTGAAGAACTTCAATGATGATTGATTTGAGGAATTTGTGTTCCTATTGTTTTGAAATTTCATCATCTTTATGAACTTCTTGAACTTATTGTAATTTTTGACAATGAAAACAATATCATCTTCTTCCAAGTCGGAGTTGTCATTACTTGCCTGAAATGAGATGTTTTTCCTTTCTTGATTTTGTTCTTTTCTTTCTTGTAAATTAGCTTCATACGACATCAAAATTCCTATTAACTCTTCGACTTTGAGTTGGAAAGATCGTTAGCTTCTTCGACGACTAAAAAAATTCTTTTCCATTCGTTTGTCAAAGAGTTCAAAATTCATGTTGCTAAATCAAAATCAGTGAATCTAATTCCTAATGCCATAAGATCCTATTGTATAGTTTGAAATCTAGCATATATGTCAATAATTGACTCAATTGATTTCATTTTAAAAGATGAAAATTGATGTTGTAGAATATAAATTTTGTTTGCTTAACTTTGTTTATGCCTTCATGGGTAATTTGTAATGTACACCATATATCATAAGCAGTAGTGCAAAGCATGACTCGTGAAAATACATTTTTATCGATTGAACAAAATAAAACATTCATAGCTTTGGCATTGTTATATGCCTTTGCTTTTTTTGCATCAGTCCATGTGCAAATATCAGTGTCAGGTGCTTCATATTTATTTTGAGTTGACAGCCATATTTTTAATCCACTTGCTTCTATAAAAATTCGCATGTGTGTTGGCCAACAAGCATAATTAGAAACACTAAATAGTAGGGGATGAGTAGTTGATTGACCTTCCATAGAACTATAGAGAGCATGCAGGGAACAATGGATTCAAGTTACTGAGGCTGCCCTAATGAAGCACGGAATTAACATAGAAGCCTAAAATGATAGCATCCAAGCCTTCCATTTTCTTAGCGAAAGTATCTTGGAGCTCTAAAAGGCTAGTGTGATGCCCCACCCCGAGAACCACATTAACAGAGAGTATTACTAGGTAATATCGTCTGCTAATGCGAAGAATAGGGCTGGTTAGGAGCGACTATCTATAGTCTTGTCTTAAATATCTATTGAATACGTCAATTTGTGCACTACATTCTTTTTTCTATTTGGTTCGTGTGGATCGACATATCCAATAAATACTTAATACAAAGCCAAAGACGGCTATAGGATCTATCTGAACAAAATACAACAACTCAAATGTGTGACACATCACATAACAGCAAACAGATACATATATTCATATATAATGATACATCCTAATACACTACAAATAATACATCATAAGTGGTATGACGACCACAATATACACATGAGTCAAAACAATAAATGCTTATCAAAGTAATGATAAAAAGACTGCAACGAAAAGGGCTATTAGATAAGTCCATGCAGAAGCAGAATAGGCTAAGTCCATAAGGGTACCTAACTTGAAACACCTCGATCTGACCCGTGTATAAAATACACAGGTCAGTCTAACTAAACAAATCAATATATACGGATAAGTGATAATATGAGCATAAGGTAAAGGGTAAGATATCCTCTCAAATGAAAAGAAACAATAATAAGAGCATGCCACTACTTCAAACAAGGTAATTACACTAAGCTTATGTCCTCGAAATAGGTAAACTTACCAAATAACACTAAGCATAATAAATGCCTCATATCATCAGTGAAATCCCAAAAGCCAGTAAAATGCTTTTTATGAACCATATCTTCAAAATAGGAGAATCTCGAATCTCAAACTCAAAACTCACCATAAAGGGAAATCACAAAAATATTCTATAAACAGAGAAATATCAAACACACAATACGCCAAAAATGGAAATCTCATTTGTCTCCAAATAGGAGGTATAAATCTCAAATAAACGCCAAGTGTGGGAAAACTCAAATCTCAAATATAGAACTCGATAAGGAGTTCAATTTCCACAGATGCGATCACCATATATAATATCTCGAACGACTCAAAATGGCCAATAATGTAAAAAGCCGATACACTTGGAAAATCACAAGGAAATCAATGAAATCATCTCAAAGATATAACACGTGCTTATGGCTAAAGCCCACCAATTACTATTTTTAGCGACCCACTATTTCAGACCATTCAAATTGATAATAAATCCATACATGTCTGACTTGAATAATTCACAACAGAAGACTATAATATAATTTGGAGCAAATAAAACCAATCACAGAATCACAGACATGAATAAATCAGAATAACTCACAGCGGAATTAAAATAACTATAGTGGTTCATGAAGCCACTACAAACTCAGTCTCAAAAGAAGTACAAATTACATAGTCTAAAAAACAAATATAGTTCTGAAACAAATACAGTAGAAATCCCAAATACGTAAGTATCCAGTACATAAGCTGAAGTAACATGACAGAACAGAAACAGATAAAACTAGATAAGAAGATAACTCCAGAAATCTCTAGGTTCTAGAAGACAGATCTAAGCTGTGGTACTCAGGCTGACACGAGCGTAAGAAAATAAACACAAACACTCGAGTCAGGACATACATACTTATACAATGTAAATCAACTCAAGAGAACTGTAAATAAATGTGCAAGTAACTTAAAGGATGCTTGGGACCGCCCATCCTCTAAGGATCCATTAAAATATTTACTATGTAGTAAAATTTCGCTATTATAATATGTCTATAGTAAAATAAACTTACTTTAAAATAGCGTTAAGGAGTTATCCATTCTCCTCCTTAGCACATAATAGTCCTAATAGTCCATCTAGTATCATAGTCCCTCCTGATCGGGATACCACCAGAGGATACTCCACGGGCTATGGGAGAAAACCAAACTCTTACAAGGTGCTCTAGGGTAGGTGACATGGCACAACGAGGCAATTCCAGAGTAGATATACCAATTACGCATCCGGGATAGTGGTGAAGCATAGCGTGCAGCTACTGCCTACCTCGAGCCACACTCCAAAAAATCAAAGGTGAGCACCAAACAATCACAAAGTATAGAATGGCATACGAAGAAGTGTGTCCGATAAGAGGAGCTACCTGACTGGCCCGTAATTGCTCCTGTTTTAGCAACCTTATGCCAACTCACGGGAGTCGCGTCCACGTATCCACCTCAATAGAACGTCGCCACCATCCTTCTTCATTCTGGAATCTCCACCGCTTACATGGTTGTTAAAGTGGTTTTTGGTATCAACAGAGAGTATGTCCATATCCGATCCCGGTGTCTTTAACAACCAACGTTATTATTACCCGCGGTTATAAATTTTCAAAGTCATTTATATTCCAAATCAAAATAATCCATTTAAACCATTAAATATGAAGTAGTTATCCTTCCAAATCAATTATTCAATTTCAAGAATTTCAGAAATTTCTAAGTTCATTAGTTCAATTTCAACATTTGAAAGCATTGAAATTTTCAAAACTGCAGCACTTATAAAGTGCTGCGGCAGGTATATTTAGTATATATATCAAAACATAGTTCAATTTCAGAACTTGTAGAACATTAGAAGTATTGTTATAGGTTTATTTAGAAATTTCAGCATATAGTTGAAATTTTCAGAAATTATTGCACTTCAGAAATGCTGTTATAGATCCTTTTAGTATAATGCAAGCTATAGTTCAGATTTCCAGAAATTACAGCACTTCAGAAATGCTGTTATAGGTCTTTTTAGTATAATTCAAGCTATAGTTCAGATTTCCAGAAATTACAGCATTCATAAATGCTGTTATAGGTCTTTTAGTATAATTCAAGCCATAATTCATATTTTCCACATCATTTTTGAACCGCTATAACTTCTGTTTTACCTTTTAAACAATATATCTTCTCTTTTTCTCATGTTCACCTATCAAACTTATTCCACTTTTCAAAACTTCTTATTTGGATATTACTTAACTTATAAATAAAATAATATTTTATTAATAAATATCCAATTTAAATTTAAATTCACTTGTTAAGTCAATACTTTATAAATTTCTTAATTTTTATTCCAACAAATAACTTAATTTTTTTCATACCCATCTTAAAAATTTCTTAACTTTTACATACCTATCTTGTAAACAATTAAATTTCAATTTATTTACTTAGCTTAAAATTTCAATTTAAAATCAAATTTCCAAACTAAGTCATATTTTTAAAATACACCTTTTCCATTTAATTCTATAAGCATTTTAACTTGTAGAAAAATCTCTATAAATTCTTTAAATCCAAATTAAGTTAAAATGACATATTTTTACACTTAAAATATTTATAAAATTTTATAAAATATATAATTAATTACCATGGGTATGTATAATATTTCTAACCTAGGTCAAGTGATACGGATATATATCATTTCAATCGGTAATTTAAAAAGAAAAATCCGGGTACTATCATTTCAAACCTGCAATCCCAAGTAAATCAAATACAACAAAAATCCCTCGATCCTATCATTTCAGCCCATAATGATTTTTCCTTATTCTAAAGTCTGTTCGGGTATGTATCATTTCAACCCATAGTGATAAGGGAACTTGCATAGTGATATATAGAAAATAAATAACAATATGGCATAGAATATTATAACAAAGGACGTAACAAGTATAAATGCAGGTTATACATCATATAAGCAGATCACAAGCATATATGAAATAATTAACATAGCATACTAATTTTTACACCTTCACTTGTCATCATTTTACAGTTATATAAGTACGTAATATCAAGAGTGAATAACTCACCTTTTTAAGCTAGAGATCGATTCAAAACAAAAATATCCACACACCGCAAAGCACGATAAGGCACGATAAGATTTGAGAAGAGGTAATAACCAAATTCAAATCTTGAAATCAAATAAATAAATCAAATATAAGTATATGTTTTAACACAACAAGATATGAATTGAACAATGAAAAATATGAATAAATCTAAAACAAAAATAGATTCAATTAACAAGTGGGCTTGGCCATATCTCTATAGGCTCAACCACATCCTATCTTCGCTCGACCATGAAGTTTAGATGCAAGTTAGGCTAGGTTATGGGATCATAAGGTATGGTTATGACACGGAAAGGGAAAGGCAAAGCAAGACATGACAAAAAGCATGGATCTAGTGGAGTTTGGCTCGACCTATGTCTAAGGGGGCTCGGCCTATGTGCCAACTTGATCAAGTCAGATCTGAACCATGGCTAGGAGGTGGAGATAGTCATGGCCAAAGCAAGTTGGAGGTGATTGGTGTTGTGGCAGAGACTAATAAAAGGAAAGTGGTGAAAAATGGAAGGCTTGGATTGGTTTTGGTCAAGTTTGGTGGTGGATCTAGGTCTTAGGGTCACGGCCAAGGCATGGGATGGTGAGAAGGAGAGGATGGCCGGTCATGGTGGAGGAGAGGAGATGGGGGTCAGAATTACGGTGGAGTCTGAGTACTCAATGAAGAAAGCAAAAGAAAAGTAAAAGAAAAAGGAAAAAGAAAGAAGGAGGAGGCCGTGGAAACTTATAGTATTCTCTCTCTGGAGATGCAAATGAAATAGGATGAGATACTTTCTTTTTTACGCGAACTAATAGGGTAGGAGGCGGCTAGGGTTTGGGATATGTATGGCTACAAATGAGGAACGACTATGGTGGGAAATAAATAGGCCAAGCAAATAAAGGCAAACAATAAAGAAAATGTAACATATGCCAAATTAAAACGAAGTAATGTTCGTCTAATTAATTCTTTTCCCGGCTATTAAATAAAAGATATACACATGAAACATCCAAATAAATGAATTAAAGTGTATACAAATAGAAAATAACATAAATAGACGGACATAGGAAAATATAGAATAAAACACAAAAATTAATTGCTTTCAAAACGCTGAATGTTATTCAATTTGCAAAGTATAAATCAGAATTTAATGAAACGAAAACCATAACGGATATTAGAATTTTATCCAGTTTTAAATAATAATATTAGAATTTAAAATCTAAATTTTAGACTTTTCAAATAAAAGTCAAAGTTTGACCAAAATATAAAATTTTAGAAATTGTTTATTTTATTGCATTTGGGAAAATAATTTATAAACAAACTCCAAAATTATATTGGAAAAATTCAAAATTTCAAATTTTAAATAATTAAACGGCAAAGTTTTCAAATAAATTGAATTTAAAAAATTTACAAAATTTTGGGTTGTTACACTCTCCCCCACTCAAAACTTTTCATCCTCGAAAAGGAACGCAACAAGGAAAACAAAGAAAAATAAGATAGCAAAGCAAAAGTACCCGAAACAAATAATTCTGGATTCGAAGCACGCATGCTTACCTCCGTCTCCCTGTTACAATCCCGATCATCAGTGCTCCACTGCACCTTGACAAGGTTGATAGATTTCCTTCTTAGCTGCTTCGTACCTCGATCGACGATACGAAGTGGCTTCCTCTCAAAAGTCAGATTAGGCTCTATATCCAAACTATCAAGAGCAGAAGACTGAACAATAAGAGATGGATCATGCAGATACCGACGAAGACGCAAAACGTGGAATACATTTTATACTCCAGCAAATTTCTTAGGCAAATTCTGACGATAAGCTAGAGAACCAACTCTTTCCACAATGCGGAAAGGACCGATGAACCTAGGAGCAAGCTTCCCTCTACGACCAACGCTAACCACATTCCTTAAGGGAGAGACCTTAAGGAAAACCCGATCACCAACATCAAACTCCAGACTCCTCCTACGCCGATCAGCATACTTCTTTTGCCTATCCTGAGCAATCCTCAACTTCCTCTTAATCTCCTTAACCTTCTCAGAAGCTTCCAAGATCATCTCAGGGCCAAGAAACAAACGATTACCGGATTCAATCTAACATGATGGGGGTCTTCTATAAAGGGTAGCAAATGGAGACATCTCGATACTAGCCTGCATTCAATGATGGAATGAGATAGATAAAGGTTAAGATGAGATCAAAATAGAAGACTTGAAAGTATACCTGATAACTATTGTTGTAGGTGAATTCAACAAGATGGAGATGATCTTCCCAAGATCCTTCATAATCCATAACACAAGCTCGAAGAAGGTCCTCGAGAATCTGATTCACTCTTTCCATTTGACTGTCGGTCTGCGGATGGTAAGCAGTGCTTAGATTTAGACGAGTACCAAAAGATTCCTGGAAAGCTTTCCAAAACTGACTGGTGAAGATAGGATCTCGATCACAAACAATGCTGATAGGAACACCATGGAGACGAACAATCTCCCTCATATAAATCTCAGCCAGACTAGAACCAGAACGGGTAGACTTGACTGGAATGAAATGAGCCGATTTGGTCAATCTATCCACAATAACCCAGCTACTCTCATTACACTTCTGAGATCTCGGTAAATCATCAATAAAATCCATGGAAACCTATTCTCACTTCCAATTGGGAATCTCAAGGGGCTGCAACAAACCACTGGTCTTTTGATGATCTGCCTTGACTTGTTGAAAAGTCGCACATCTACTAACAAAAATAGAGATATCTCGCCTCATACCTCTCCACTAATAAAGCTTCTTCATGTCCTGATACATCTTTTTCACAATAGGATGAATAGAAAGTCGGGATCGATGATGTTCCCAAAGCAACTCATGCCTCAATCCATCAACATTCGGGACACAAATCCGATTATTAATCCTTAAAATCCCTTCGTCATCAATCTGAGCACCACTACCATCAGGACTACTACCACCAACCTTACAGCAAACACTCTCCTTCATATGCCTAAGCATCTCATCCTCATCCTGCTTATCTATGATCCGATCCAAAAGAGGAGAAGAAGAAACAATAAGCTGACACAACATAGCCTTCTTCCAACTCAAAGCTTCAGCTACAACATTAGCTTTCCCAGGGGTATAGCTAATGTCGGGATCATAAGAAGCAAGGAACTCAAGCCTCCAAACTTGCCTTTGATTCACATCTTTTTGGGTGAATATATACTTCAAAGACTGATGATCAGTGAAGAGCTCAAACTTAACACCCAAAAGATGATGCCTCCAAAGCTTCAGAGCAAACACTACAGCAAGCAATTCTAGATCGTAAGCTGCATAATTAGCTTCATGGGTCTTCAGCTGGCGACTGGCATAAGCAATCACCTTCCCATCTTGCATCAGAACAGCTCCCAAACCCTCACGACAAGCATCCGTGTACACAGTTAATCCCTCATTTCCATTTCATAACGGTAAGCACATGTGCGGAAGTAAGCTTACGCTTCAACTATTTGAATGCAGCTTCACACTCATCACTCCATATAAACTTAGCATTCTTTCGAGTTAAAGCGGTGAAAGGTGTAGAAATCCGAGAAAATTTTTCAATGAATCTTCGATAGTAACCGGCAAGGCCCAGAAAATTGTGAATATCTGTTGGAGTCCTAGGAATTTCCCAATCCTGTAACAGAATAGGGAAAAATAAGGACAACAAAAAAGATAGAATGAATCAAATTTCAAAAAGAAAAGGAATGGAAGGACTTAAATTGATCGCAGTGATCTTGACTGAATCAATAGAAACTCCATCACTAGAAACAATATGCCCAAGGAATCGGATTTCATCTCTCCAGAAATGGCATTTCGAAAATTTAGCCTTCAACTGATGATTTCTAAGAGTCTCTAGAACATATTTCAAATGCGACTCATGCTCATCCCTTATCTTGGAGAAAACAAGGATATCATCAACGAAGACTAGAACAAACTTATTAAGCACATCACGAAAGACATGATTCATCAAATCAACAAAGAAAGCAGGAGCATTAGTCAAATCGAAAGGCATGATTAACCATTCATAAAAGCCATTCTTGGTACAGAAAGCAGTCTTTGGGATACTTTTCTCAGCAACTTTGAGCTAGTGAAAACCTACGGCTAGATCAAGCTAAGAGAAAATAGTAGCTCCATAGAGCTGATCAAACATATCATTTATGCAAGGCATGGGATATATGTTCTTCATAGTGAGCTTGTTTAGTGCCCTATAATCAACACACATCCACAAAGAATCATCGACTTAGTGACAAAGACCAGTGATGCTCCTCATTTCGAATAGCTCGGTCTGATCAGACTCTTTGAGGATAGGTCCTCAATTTTCTTCCTTAGCTCGACCTTCGCATGAGGTTCCATTCTTCTGGGTGGAAGCACTACAGGTCGAGCTCCACGAATGAGATCAATACGCAAATCAATTTTCCGCTTAAGAGGTAAAGAAGTGACTTCACCAAATACGTCTGGAAATAGTTTGACTATAGGAGTCAAATGAATTTCACCAGGAGAAGCATCAAGAGAATAAATAAAGCTGCCAGCAAAGTCTTCGGGAAAACTACACTGAATCACCAAAGAATCACCAAAATCATCCGTAAGGGAAACAGTTCGGGAACTATAAGAGATATGGGTATCATGCCTATTTAACCAATCACCCCTAAGAAAAAGATCAAAAGCATCAAAACCCAAAACATAGAAATCACCAGAAAACCGATAGCTAGAGTAGAAGAGTTTCACATCCCTACAAATCCTACTAAGGTTCGCAGGACCACCAATAGGATTTGAAACACATAAAGGCACAGAAGCAAACTCGGGAAAAAGGCGATGCTCAAATTTATTACAAAGATCCACAGAGGTAAAGCTATGGGAAGCTCTAGTATCAAAAAGAACACGCACAGGAAAATAAAACAAAGAGAAAGTGCCCTGAAGTGTACCTTGGTTATCACTAGGAGCAGGAGCATGAATAGGTGTAGGAGCTGGTGAGGATGCATAAGTAACAGCAAAAATACCAAATGCCTTGCCCTTCTTCTGAGTAGGGCAGTCCTTCTTGAAATGGCCCGGCTGTAGACAAATGTGACAGAAGTCACGCCTGGTCAACTGGGTTGGAGGAATAGCAGCACCCAAGGAAGGATACTATCAGCATAGTGTCCCTTCTGATCACATTTGTAGTAAGTAATGGTAGATAAGTCGACCGACTACCTCTGAGATGAAGAATATGATCCCAACCCTGTTCACGTTCCTCTGATGGTGGAAGTTGGACTTCCTCTTCTTGGAACTACCAGAAGAAGACTGAGATGGAGCAGAACGGGCAGTTGGAGGATCCTTAGAAGTAGGATTATCATATCTAATGGCCATGTCCATCACAATGGTGAAAAGACAATGCACATGGGCTATGAGGCAATCATAGTACTCCAGGCATGTGTCGGCAATAAACTTCTCATTTTTCTTGATAGGTGTTCAATAAAATTAAGGCCAAACTTCGATAGCTCATTGAAATTCCACTCATATTCAGCAAAAGACATATCACCCTGCTTCAAATCCATGAATTCCCGATACAGCTGAGATTTCCCTACCTCGGGCATCCACTTTACAACAAAAGCTTCCCTAAAGCACGATAAAAGAGCATAAGACATATTTCAAAAGGAGAAACTGAACAAATTTGGAACTAACAGGAGATGATACCTAAATTGTTCCCAAGAAATGTTAGTCTCAGCGGTGTGAGCTGTGATAATCTCCCACCAATCCAAAGCTGTTCCTTTCAATTGCCAAGCTGCCAACTGACACTGCTGGGCATTAGTGATCTCAAGACCAGAGAAGATTCTCTCTAAATCCTTTAACCACTGTTGAGCTTCAAAGATGCTCTCAGATCCTATGAACTTGGTGCCACTAAGCTCAGTGTATTCCTTACAAAGCTTAGTGAACCAGACTAGGGCAGCATCACGTCCCTTGCCTCCAGCATTCCAACGATCCATCCTGAGAAAATAAGAACGAATTTTATGACAAAGGAAATTGAGAATAGGACAAGATTAAATAAGATAAGATTCATCTTGACGAATGTCCTAAACAAAGACATTATTAATAAGGTGGATAAGAGAAAGAAGAAAGTAGTTTAAGAAAAATTTGACTTTAAAAGAAGAAAGATTTTTTATATCAAAATACTCTCTAAAATCCTTTGAAAATCATTTGGAAATAATTTTATACTTTAAAATACGTTCTCTCACAAAGAAAGGAATTTAAGATTGATTTCACTCATTCTAGGGTATTTCTACATTATCTCTAATGAGTTTTTGCTTCGCATGCTAAGGTTTGCCTAAAACCTGGCTCCAATACCAAATATAACGACCCGCTATTTTGGACCATTCAAATCGACAATAAATCCGCACATGCCTGACTTGAATAATTCAAAACAGAAGATTGTAATATAATTTGGAGCAAATAAAACCAATCACAGACACAGATATATCAGAATAACTCGAAGTGGAACTAAAATAACTATAGTGGTTCATGAACCCAAAACAAACTCAGTCTCAAAACAAGTACAAATTACATAGTCTAAAAAAACAAATATAGTTCTGAAACAAATACAGTAGAAATCCAAAATACATAAGTCTTTAATACATAAGCTGAAGTAGCATGACTGAACTGAAATAGATAAAACTGGATAAGCAGATAGCTCTAGAAATCTCTAGCTTCCAGAAGATAGATCCAAGCTTTGGTACTCAGGCTGACCCGAGCGTATGAAAACGAACACAAACACTCGAGTCAGGACATACATGCTTATACAACGTAAGCCAACTCAAGTGAACTGTAAATAAATGTCAAGTAACTTAAAGGATGCTTGGGACCGCCCATCCTCTAAGCATCCGTTAAACTATTTACTATGTCGTAATATTTCGCTATTACAATAATGTCTATAGTAAAATAAACTTACTTTAAAATAGCGTTAAGGAGTTACCCAATCTCCCCCTTAACACATAGTAGTCCCAGTAGTCCATCCAGCATCATAATCCCTCCTGATCGGAAAGCCACCAGAGGATACTCCATGGGCTACGGGAGAAAACCAAACTCGTACAAGGCGCACTAGGTTGGTGACACGGCATAACAAGGCAATGCCAGGGTAGATACCCCAATTACGCATCCGTGCTGGTGGTGATGCTAGCACGCAGCTACCGCCCACCTCGAGCAACATTCCTAAAAATCAAAGATGCGGACCAAACAATCACAAAGTATAGAATGACATATGAAGAAGTGTGTCCGATAAGAGGAGCTACTTCACTGACCCGTAATCGCTCCTGTTTTAGCCACCTTATGCCAACTCACGGGAGTCGGGTCCACGTACATACCTCAACAGAACGTCGCCACCATCCTATTTCATTCTGGAATCTCCACCGCGTACACGGTTGTTAAAGTGGTTTTCGGTATCCACAAAGAGTATGTCCATATCTGATCCCAGTCTCTTTAATAACCAACGTTTTTATTACTCATGGTTATAAATTTCCAAAGTGGTTTATATTCCAAATCAAAATAATTCCTTTAAACCGTTAAATATGAAGTAGTTATCCTTCCAAATCAATTATTCAATTTCCAGAATTTCTGAAATTTCTAAGTTCATTAGTTCAATTTCAACACTTCAAAGCATTGAAATTTTCAAAACTGCAGCACTTATAAAGTTCTACGGTAGGCATATTTAGTATATATCAAAACATAGTTCAATTTCAGAAACTGCAGCACTTTAAAAGTGCTCTTATAGGTTTATTTAGAAATTGAAGCATATAGTTCAAATTTTCAGAAATTGCATCACTTCAAAAATGCTGTTGTAGGTCTTTTTAGTATAATTCAAGCTAAAGTTTAGATTTTCAGAAATTACAGCACTTCAGAAATGCTGTTATATGTCTTTTTAGTATAATTCAAGCTATAGTTCAGATTTCCGTAAATTACAACACTTCAGAAATGCTGTTATAGGTCTTTTTAGTATAATTCAAGCCATAGTTCATATTTTCCACAGCATTTCTGAACCGCTATAATTTCTGTTATACCTTTTAAACAATACATCTTCACTTTTTCTCATTTTTAACCCATCAAACTTATTCCACTTTTCAAAATTTCTTATTTGAATACTACTTAACTTATAAATTTTAATAAAATAATATTTTATTAATAAATATCCAATTTAAATTTAAATTCGTTTGCTAAGTCAATACTTTATAAATTTCCTAACTTTTATTCCAACGAATAACTTAATTTTTTTCGTACCCATCTTATAAATTTCTTAACTTTTACATATCCATCTTATAAACAGTTAAATTTCCATTTAAAATCAAATTTCAAAATTTCAAATTAAGTCATATTTTTAAAATACACCTTTTCCATTTAATTATATATGCATTTTAACTAGTAGAAAAATCTCTGTAAATTCATTTAAATTATTTAAATCTAAATTAAGTTAAAATGACATATTTTTACACTTAAAATATTTACAAAATTTCAAAAAATATATAATTAATTAACCACGAGTCTGTATAATATTTTCTAGCCAAGGTCAAGTGATACGGATATGTATCATTTCAATTCGTAGTTTAAAAAGAAAAATCCGGGTTCTATCATTTCAAACCCTCAATCCCATGTAAGTCAAATACAATAAAAATTACTCGAGCCTATCATTTCAGCCCATAGTGATTTTTCCTTATTCTAAAGTCCATTCGGGTATGTATCATTTCAACCCACAGTGATAAGGGTACTTGCATAGTGATATTAAGAAAATAAATAGTAGTATGGCATAGAATATTATAACAGAGGATGTAACAAGTATAAGTGAAGGTTATACATCGTATAAGCATATCACAGGCATATATGAACTAATTAACATAGCATACTAATTTTCTACATCTTCACTTTTCATCATTTTACAGTTATATAAGTACGTAACATCAAGAGTGAATAACTCACCTTTTTGAAGCTAGAGATCGATTCAAAAGAAAAATATCCACACACCGCGAAGCACGAGAAGGCATGATAAGATTTGAGAAGAAGTAACAACCAAATTTAAATCTTGAAATCAAATAAATCATCAAATATAAGTATATGTTTTAACACAACAAGGTATGAATTCAACAATGAAAAATATAAATAAATCTGAAACGAAAATATATTCAATTAACAAGTAGGCTTGGCCACATCCTTATAGGCTCAACCATACCCTATCTTTTCTCGACCATGAAGTTTAGATGCAAGTTAGGTTAGCTTATAGGATCATAAGGCATGGCTATGAAATGGAAAGGGGAAGGCAAAGCAAGACATGGAAAAAGCATGGATCTAGTGGAGTTTGGGATCGACCTATGTCTAAGGGGGCTCGGCATATGTGCCAACTTGATTAAGTCGGATCTGAACCATGGCGAAGAGGTGGAGATAGTCACGCCCAAAGCAAGGTGGAGGTGATTGGTGTTGTGGCCGAGACTAATAAAAGGAAAGTGATGAAAAATGGAAGGCTTGAATGGTTTTGGTCAAGTTTGGTGGTGGATCTAGGTCTTAGGGTCACGGCCAAGGCATGGGATGGTGAGGAGGAGTGGATGGTCGGTCATGGTAGAGGAGGAGAGGAGATGGGAGTCGGAATTATGGTGGAGGCTTAGTACTCAATGAAGAAAGCAAAAGAAAAATTATAGAAAAAGGAAAAAGAAAGAAGGAGGAGGCCATGGAAACTTACAGTATTCTCTCTCTGGAGATGCAAATGAAAATGGGATGAGATACTTTCTTTTTTACGTGAATTGATAGGGTAGGAGGCGGCTAGGGTTTGAGGTATGTATGGCTACAAATGAGGAACGGCTACGGTAGGAAATAAATAGGCCAAGCAAATAAAGGCAAGCAATAAAGCAAATGTAACCTATGCCAAATTAAAGCGAATTAACATTTGTCTAATTGATTCTTTTCCCAGCTATTAAATAAAAGATATACAAATGAAACATCCAAATAAATAAATTAAAGTGTATACAAACAAAACAGAAAATAACATAAATAGACGGACATAGGAAAAGATAGAATAAAACATAGAAATTAATTGCTTTTAAAACGCTGAATGTTATCCAATTTACAAAGTATAAATCAGAATTTAATGAAACGAAAAGCATAATGGATATTAGAATTTTATCCAGTTTCAAATAAAAATATTAGAACTTAAAAATCTAAATTTTAAAATTTTCAAATAAAGTCAAAGTTTGGCCAAAATATAAAATTTCAGAAATTGTTTACTTTATTGCATTTGGGAAAATAATTTATAAACAAACTCCAAAATTATATTGAAAATTTTCAAATTTTCAAATTTTAAATAATTAAATGTTAATGTTTTCAAATAAATTAAATTTAAAATATTTACAAAATTTTGGGTTTTTACACTGTTCTCCCAAAATAAGGCGCCACGTCTCTTAGACAAACGTCCTGAAGGACATATAAATACGCATCTTAGACAAACATCCCGAAGGGCAAACACGTCGCAATGACAAAGGCCTCTTAGACAAACATCCCGATGGACAAATGACCCGAAGATCTAGTACTAGTAAATACATCTCTTAGACAAATGCGTCACAAACTCTCGGATTGGAACCCAAATAGTATTAACATATGTCCCGTACCACACGTTCGCACTAAACGGTTTACTAACCGCAAGTAAATTTCACACTCAAAACAGTAAAAAGTTTACCTCATCTCATCGGTAAACTCAACCCGAAGGTTAAAACGAACAAACAGACAAGTTGGGAATTAACCGATAAGATAAACACACGTGTCTCATACCATATGTTTTACCAAACCATGTAATTCTCCTTCTCATTCGGTCGAATAGTGTAAAAATGTGTATTATATATATATATATATATATATAATAATTTACATGAGAAAACCAGCTTTTAAAACCAATTTACAAAATCATATTTGGAATCAAACTTTGAAAATTCCGATATTATAGAGAATATATAGAGTATATAGCTTAGAAATAATTTAAAAATATTATGTAATAATTATTTAAAATGCTAATTTATTTTAAAAATTATTTGATCGTTTGGAGAAAACCGTGCTCGAAAACAATGAAAAACAAAGAAAATACCTCAAAACCGATAACTGGAATTCAACTCGAATTCAACTCAAAATCAATACAAATTTGAATTTCAAATTCTCCAAATTTAGCTAGTCTATTGATAGGCATCATAGCCATGAAAAAGAACACAAAAATATCTCAAAATGAGAAGAAGAAGTCAAGAAAACAAACTGGAACGCATCGGGAAACAAAGGAGCCAAAACAGAGTATACAAAAGCCATTGCCCCCCAGGTCGGCCGCCAGGTCGACCTCTCTTGTCCCTAGGTCGACCTAGCAGTCGACCTAAGCCTAAGCATGGTTGACCTAGCAGTCGACCTATGCATGCCGTCTCACGCGATTTTCTTCCAGACAATTTTCAAGCGACGAACTGATTATCAAGTGAACATTTAACATAGCAAATGAAGATGAAGTGCTACAAAATTTGATCATGTAATACAACATCTAAGCTACCAAATGAAAGAAATTCGATATCATTTCGTTGCAGGAATCATATGTTATAGTCATTCAAAGAGATAACATAAAACCGTTTTCATAGGGAAGATAATTATAAACAGAAATTGATTGCGGTAACTTGTTTTTCACAGAAACAAGCAATTTGCCACTTTGATTTGCTAGAGATTGTGAGTTAACGACTCACCTTGATGTACTTGAGCAAAAACCCAAATACTTAGCTGAAAGGAGCTAGCTTTGCTCGAATTTAGGCCTCAGCAACCAATATAAATTTGAAACAGAGGCATGCAATGGAGAAAAAGAACTCTTAACAGAGAAACGCTTTCAAAACTTGATTTTTGATTAACAAATGGTTTTCGATTTTGATTACCTGTTGATTTAGCTCCAAATTGATTTAAAAACACAGATTTGAGTTTTAATTTGACAAATAGCTTAGGGTTTGAAGAGGGAATGTGTTTCTATTTTTGTTTTGAAGTTACTGAAGTTTCTAAAACTTATAGTAAGTGAAAAATAATAAACGAACGTAGAAGGAAGGAGAGTATCTTCTTCTCACTCTTACAGGCTAAATGTTTTAACTGGGTTAAGACCCAAATTGAGTAATTAGCCTATGTTTACTTCTCTTAACACTAAATACACAAATGCACAATGTACACTTATGCAAAGAATTCAAACAACAAATATTTTCAAATTTTTCACTCAAATAAATGTATTAATTTATATACACGCAAAAAAATATTTTCCATCAAATAAAAGGAATTTTTAATTTTTAAAACACTTTTATTATTAAAACCTTAATTTACAAAAATACATTATTTACTCGATTAAATGGATAAAACTCTATTTTTACCTTCTAAAATTTCACAAAAATATTTTTTTCGCTTAGAAAAAGGTTTTAAACCCTTTTAAACTCAAATTTATAATTAAACTCATTTTTAAAACAATTTCCATCTTTTTATTTAAATAAACAACCTTTAAAAATTTCATATTTCTTTTAAAAATTATTAAAAGAAGTAATTGACCATAAGTAATACAATTATTGCATTTCTCCAAATAAAACTCATTTTCCAATCATTATTAACCCAAATAAATAAAGTTCCAAACTTTATTTTTCTCATTTTATTTTCAAAATTCATTGTTTATCCCGAATATACTATTAAAATTTCAAATTTTATCTTAGTTTACAATATTAAATTATAACTACCATTATAATTTAGTATTAACAGGTAATCTCCAAAACCAAGGTTGTTACAACTGGCTTCCGTGCTAGCCTTCTCTACTGCTAGTTGATTTTTCTCAACTTTCAAAGTCAAAATTTGCGCACGTAGAGAGGCAAATTCCTTGGATTGTTCGGCGACGACTTTCTTCTCCGGCTTGACCATTGTCTCACTTCCCTTCAGTTTTTCTTTCAGAGTTGCCTCATCGGTGTGGCACTTCTTTATTTCGTCTATGAGTATGAGCATGGTTCAATTGGTTGACTCCTTCAGCTCCTTGAATAAAGAACCACTCCTACTTTCTCTCTATAGGACGTTCATCCCTCTCCTTCTTCAAACTCTCAATTTCCGAGTCGTGGTTCGCAAGCTGCTTCTCGTATTCATCTTTTTGGGACTCAAATGAGAGAATCTCATGGTTATTGTTTCAACTAATGTTAGAAAGCTGCTTGCCCAATTTCTCCCACCCCTCCGCTTGCTCCTAGCTGCACTAAACCGCATGGAGATGTGGTTAACAAGATTCAAAACGAACTGACTTCAAGTCGAGTTTATTGAAAATAGCTCCCCTTAAGAACAAGTTGGAAAACGCAGCCTCCAGAAGCAGCGGACCACCAAGGAGAATGTAAGGGGCTTGCCTTGAAATTGGGAGAGAGGTGGCCACTGTAGAATGAGTGGAGGAGGTAATGACGCCGAAAGCGGGAACGGCGATCCCAATAGAAGTAGGAAGTTGTATGGCGGGTGCATGCTCTCGATATTTCTTCAGCGTTTTTGACGGTCTTCCGATCAATCGGGCTTTTCCTTTTCTCATGCCACTTGTTCTGTCTTGATCCTTATCAGCTCGGCAGCGCTCTTCTGCCTCCTTATCTTTTCTCCTCCTTCTCTCTTCATCCATTTCATGAGGGGCGTGGTATCTGAATGAATGCCTTTGTGAATAGTGAAACTCAAGTGCTTGGTTAAGATCATCATAGAGGCTAGAGACATGATCCCTGCAGCAAATAACAAAATAACATTAGAAAAAAAGCATTCGATAGATCAAAATATCCTAAGAGAATAACATTGAAATGCGTGATCCTTGTGGAGTGTGTGCTACAGGTTAATGACCTCAGTAGAATACACAAACTGGATCACTTGCCAACTAACATCAGGACATCCATTTCCATAGGAATGATTTAGGTGGGATGGGAAGGCAACCCTTTTGAAGTAAAGTCACCCATTAGGGCGCCCATATCTACAAAAATGTTGCTCGCATCTTCCAAGTCAAAATCGACGCCCTTCGTCAAAGGGCTGGTAACTGGCTCGTTCTTGGGAGGAGCTTCTTCAAAACATTCTTTCAAAGGATGTGAGGGAGTATGTTTGGGACTCAACTATGGGGCCTTGTTGCCTAAATCGACACCGCCTTCCTCATTATATGTATCTTGAGTTCTTTCTTCTTCGATTAAAGGGAGCCCCTCACTGATCTCTCCTTCTCCCTTCCTACAATAAATGGAGCTTTTCCTATTCGATGAACAAACTATTCTCTTTTCTCCTTCAGGATCGAAGGCATCTTGGGCGGACTATTAACCCCAACTTGAACATGGGCCTCTTTGAAAGTTTTCTCTGACCCATCAGACGAGTCACTTTCTTCCTTCTCATCACCATCATCATCACCTTCATCAGAATCATGTGAAGAGGAAACTAAGCAAATTCGGGTTCTGGAGCAAGAAGGGGCCCTAACGAATCCAACCGGTCTCTCGAGATGCAAGAGCCCACAATGGCAAAGATTTTCATCTGTAAGAAGAAACCTGATCATGCTCTCTTGAGCATCGACCACTTTTAGGGCAGTGATAATAGGGCCGAGCATTGGATCTTTGTTAATCTTCGGCGAAATACAAAAAATAGACGATCATTCAGATGACTTTTTAGTAGCTAAACGAAATTCCATGCATGCTGAAAGAAATTTACCCTCTATGGTCCACAAACAGGTGAATCCCTCTAGAAATTTGGCAAAAAAGAACTGATTTTCGAATGAGGGGACCTTGCTAGGAAGAACAAGTATAAGCTTTCTGCTGCGTTGCGCCTCAATATAAACAAGTGATGGTTAGCCTCCCTCTTTTTAAATAGCAAGAGATATTGCTACTTAGCAAAGCTCGGGGCACGGTTAACTGCTCACATGAACAGAATATGCAAGCAAGTTAACATGACGTAACCATTTGGGATGATTTGGAATGGAGTCAACCCATGTTCTGAACAATTGCCATAAGAAAGTGATTAAATGGGGGTACCAGACCATACAAACACTTGGAGCGATGGCAAGCCATGTATTTGGAAGGTGGCCTTTGAGCGAATTTTCCTTTAGACGGCAGAAGAACATCATCCTCTAGAATGCTGCATTACGAGCAAATGCTTCGCAATGCCCTGTGTGCAAGAATCGAAGAGGATTTCTCCAGAGTAACAACCAAAACCGTGAAGTTAGGGGGAGTGCGGTCGACGACATGGCCAACTAGGATCAAACAGCCATATTGCCCCGAAGCTAGGGAAGTAGCAGGTCTAGCCAGGATCAATGAAGACTTCGCTTCAAAGATAGGTGAGCTTCCTTTAACTGGCTTATGTTGGGAGGATTTGTGCGCCATTTTATATAAGAAAGCTTGTGTTCGGAACGGTTAGGTGTGCCAAATCCTTCAACTATAAACACCTAACCCAGCCGATACTTGGAATTTGAAAGGTAGTTGATGTGTACTATTCTCGAATTCCAAATATTATGTGCGAGTGTGGGTGATGTGTTATCTATGTGAGAACGTGCTCTGTGTCCTAAACGCTATGAACAGACCATTCCATGTGGATGGCTGATGTGCACGCAAATTTGCATAACTTTACCACCATATTTAATCTATTTAAATTGAATAAATGATCATATTGGGTATTTTAACTTGTTTAAACCAAAATTCATATTATTTGAAATTGTCACATATTCATCTTCATCCATGGGCAAAATGGTCATTTTTGTGCATATATCAAATTGAGAAAATTTAATGGGAAATTTCTATATTATTTTGTAATAATTTAAACTCAATTACAAGTAATTTCATGAAGGAATACGCATGCACAAAGAAGATACAAAAGAATGTAGATGGAAATAATTCAAAGTGAAGAACATGGAGGAACCCACCCACTTACCTTGATTCTCAATTAGGAGCTAATGCACATGCTAAAAGACATTTAAAGCTTCATGTACATTTAAGTGGGGGATTATTGAAGCTAATGATAACTTGGCCACCACACTTCCTCCAAGGGCAGTTTGGGTACTCCCTAAAAATATGCATTAGGGTTTCTAACTTGTATAAATACCCCTTATGTTTCATGTAGCTCCTCTCACTTAGTCTCTCTTCTCATTAGTTTAGGCTCAAAATACAAGAAAGCTCTCTTTCTCTTTTCATGGCTACTTAGCCATTTTTATTTTATGTAATTTTCTTTTCATTTTATGCAATGTTAATTATTGTTTCTTTTAATTACATGTTCATTTTCTTTTATGCAAGTAGTGTAGATCTCTCTTATTTCATGCAAGTATATTAGTTTTTCTTTATCTTGCTTTCTTTTTCTTTTTCTTTTCCTTTAATGTTGCAAGCTACATTCGTTCATATATAACAAATATGAGAGGCTAAACCCCTTCAACTTAGGGGTAATGAAGCTCTCTAATCATGTAGCTTCAACTTAATTTGATGTTTATGCTCTCTTTTTGTGCTTAATGAGAATGATTGAAGTGGTTTAATGATGTTGTTTAGCTTTGAATTTGATAGTTTATGTTGTTCATAACAAATAGGCTATGCTTAAACAAACAAAACACAAATTGCCTCTTCATTTACATATGATTATGGCAAAGAAGTGATTGTTGAAATTAAATTTTGATGGCTTATATTTCTAATTAATAGTTAATAGGCCATGCTTAAAATATATTTTGGTTTCGACTTTGTTGTCATATTTTATGAGATTTAAAAGTGTATTAGTGGTTGTGTTATAGTTTGATGGTTTATATTGAGCTAATTAATAGCACAAATATACCATACTTCTGATAAGCACACCAACTAATTCACTAATGACAAGAAAAGAGAGATCATAACTTCATTTTGTTGATTTATGTGATCTAGAGAGTGGAATTGCCTCTAAATCGTCTTAACACTCATATTTTTATCAATTTTCTTTTGCTTGTTTTTCTTTTTTTCTAGTTTAACATTCTCTTCAACCTTGGTTTAATTTTATTGAATAGATTTTTAAAATCATCAATTCCCTACGGATCGACCCGTATTCGCCACGAGCTACATTCGTACACCGTGCGCTTGCGGTTATTTTTAATTTAAATTCGTTCGACGGTTTTCTAGACCGATAGAACTTCCGTCGACGAACAAGTTTTTAGCGCCGTTGCCGGTGATTTGATTTGATTTTCTATTCTTCGAATTATTTTTGTTTGATTTTCATTGTTTGTTGTTGTATGTGTTTGCATTTTAAAAAAATTATTGTTGTGTGTTGTGTGGCTTTCTTATTTTCTAGTTTCATTTTGCATTGCATTTCTAGAAACATAAAAATTCACCACACAATTCCATTTGAACTAAAAAAAAATTCCATTACTTTTTCACATTTTATATTGTACATTTTTTTGTTCACATTGCATTTTCTATTTAAAAAAAACTCTCTGTTGTAGTCTTGCATTGCATTTTCTATTTGCATTTTCACTGTTTTAACTTTTCATCCCAGACTTCATTCCAGACTTCATTACTCTTTCATTTCCATCCCCAACCACAACATCCTCAACTTCCAACTACATCAAACCATCACACTGTCCACATTTCTTCCACTTGCAATTCACTCCACTGTTTGCTGCCTCCCATCTGCCCATACATCTACTAACTACAACTGCCTACATCCATTCATTCTGCATATCTCAGTGCACTTCCCCCTTAACCACCATACTTGCTGCAACTTCAACAATCCTGCCATCATCTACAAGTTTCCCTACAACATTGCTTTGCTGCCTGAACTACTGCTCTCAACATAAGCCATCTAACAACACACATACTTCAATACAACTTCAATCCTTCAATACAACTCACCACATCAACCATCTCCCACTATTTCTCTGCCACAATTCATCATTACCATAGCCATATTGCCATTCAACTTCCTCCCCTTGCCTCTATCAATCCCATCATCCACTGCATATTAACACGCCCCTCACTTCACAATATTCACTATCACAACAACTCTAAACTGTAACTCATCAACAGCCACCATTGCAACCCCATTCATCTTCCACCGTACTTGCTTCCTTGCTACTTCCTTGCTGCACCATACTTCACAAGCAGCCACACTTCAAACAGTGCACTAAGCCCATCACCAAACCACCATCTCACTGACTTCATCTCACTGTGCATATTAAACATACATCGTGCCCACATTATCTACATTTCTGCAACAATCCCACTGTCAACCACACTATCTTCAACCATTCCTGCCTTCTTCCCATCAGTACAAACTACTGTAGCCTTCAATACTCCTCCTTGTGGCCTGACCATAAATCAACCCTCCACATCATACAACACTATCGACCACCATACAACTACAACTTACTTGTTTGACACCATCACTTTCATATCCTCTGCTACTCAATTACACTCCACTTTCTTCCACAGTCATCACGACAGCCTTCAACAACTTCCAGCTTCGACTTCGAACCTCCAAAAAAAATTCCCACAGTTTTCGAAACACTTCCTACAGTCATCACGACGGCCTTCAGCAACTCGACCAACTTCAAACTGCAGTGAACATCATCGAACACCACGGTATATTATAATCTCCATTGCCTCCCCAGTTCCCAATTCGATAACCCTACTACCAGCCACAATCGACCTCAACCACTTCGAACTCCACAACCAACCCATCGCCTACTACCGCGACTCCCACATACATTCGCCATCAGCCTCGACATCGAGCAGACTCCACTCCAAACCATTCGCGACAACTGCCTTCATCTCCAATCCACAAGCCTCGACCCTGAAGCCTCAATCGCCTTAACATATTCGCGAATTATTGATTTGGAAATTGCGGAATTTGATTTGAGGATTTGTTGTTTCTTTTCATTTGTTGAATTGGAGGATTTGTGGATTTTAGTTGATTAGTGGAAATCAGATAGTGATTTATTTTGTTTATTTGAGTTTTGGCTGGGCTTGAAGTAAAGAAAAAAAAATTGAATTAGTTTTGTTTTAGTTAAGTTTTTTTAGAGTAATTGTTTTAGTTCTTAAAAAGAATTCCGTTCAAATAAAAAGACAACAAGTTGTTTTCATATAAAAAATTGTATATATCTTGTTTATAATTTCAGGCCGTCAAAGCAGATAAAAGAAGGAGTGGAAGTGCTTGCTAAAATAAATTGCTTGGTTTGCTCAGCTGGCCAAAAAAAAATAGCTGCTTGCTTACTTAGAATTTTCTTTTTATTTTCCTTGCATTGTATATATCTATTGTTTTTGTTTGTCTTGCATTATTGTTTATTTAAATTTGAAAAACAAAAAAATTCAAAAAATTCAAAAAAAAATCCATTCATAGTTGCATTGTTAATACACATTTAATTTCTGCTTTGCATTTTCATATTAGAATTTGATTAATAATAACGGTTAGAAATCAATAACACTTAATTGTATATTGACAAGTTGTCTTTTTTGAACAATTTAATTTCTTGGTGTGTAGGATACGGCAGAGTAATAACCGTTTATAAATATTACGGTGATTCATAAATATTATAGTGGTTGTTCCTCTGAAGGTACTTAAACCTTCGGCTGCATTGCTACGATGATTCGTGGTGTACCGATAAATCCTGTCTGTTACCTAGCTAAGAACTATCTTGTTGATTTAAGACAATTTATGATTATACAATTTTGGGTTAACTTAGGATAAATAAATTGTAATTAGACCCTTGCATTCATTTAGTTGCATTAGTTCATGCATATTTAAAAAAAATTCAAAATCCAAAACTAAAAAAAATTGCAAATATTCATTCTCCTTTGAAATTTTTAAATCCTTTTTATTTGAAATTTCAAAAATCCAAAAAAAAATTAGAAAAACCAAAATCCAAAAAAAAAATTATTATAAAATCTTTTCAAAAACAAAGAAAAAATTTGAAAAATCGAGAAACCAAAAAAGCAAAAAAAATCAATTTCCCTTCTGAAAAATAAATTTTATTTGTAAATATTTTTCCTTTATAAAAAAAACCAAAAAAAAATCTTGAAAATGTCGGAGTTTCCTTTTTCTTACACGCTTGAATTTAGTTGTAAAAATCAATATAATCCATATAAGTTCACTCCAAATTCGTATGGATATTTCAACAACAACTTTTGTTTAGACAATTCGAATTTTGAACCACAAAATTTCCAAAATAATGGTCAACCTTCAACTCTTGAAAATAGCATTTCATCTTTACTTGAAATCGCTACACAACAAAATCAAATGATAAATAAGTTGTGTAATTCATATTTGTGCGATAACTCGAATCAAAGTTTTCAAAATAATCAAAATTTGGATTCACTTCAAAATTCAAACGATTTCGAGTATAACCGATGCCAATTCAATTTTGAACTCCAAAATGAGTTTCAAAATCAAAATGTGAACCAATTTGTAAATAATTTTGGCAATGGGAATAATCTCGACCATGATACAATTGAAAACTTTGGTTATCAACAAATTCAAAGTGAAAATTTTCAAACTAATAATCATGAATTTGACTTTGTTGAGCAAATGGAAAAAGATAATGGGGATTTATTACTTGAAAAATACAAAAAATTTCGTGAAAATCATAAACAAATCTCAATTTGCGAAGAATCAAATAATAATCTACCGTATATCGAAATTGACAATTCTTGTTCTCAACAAGTCCAAATCGAAAATTTTCAAGTTAATAATTACAAATTTGACTTTGTTGAGCAAATGAATGAAATGTACAATGATCACATGGATTTGGTGTTCGAAACATATTTGAATCAACGTGATAAACATACTCAAATTCCAACGTGTGACAAGTCAAGTGATAATCCACCTTTTAACCAAATCGATGATTTTCAAATAACAACTTTCAAAATTGAAAACGAAAATCTTAACAAAGTTGTTGAAAACATGGTAATTGAGTTGGATTTCAATTCTTTTGAGGGTGTGGAACCGAATTTAAAATTCGATCTTCCTTTTCTCAATTTTGAAAATTTGAATACAACAATTTTGGATTTTGAAATGGATACATGCGATGAAGTTGTTGATAATCCAACGAAGGAAGATGAATTTAACGAACACGGGTTTTATGGACTTTTCAAAAATGTGTCATTAAATTCTGATGGGGAAGATTTCGATCACCATTTTGACTTTAAAATCGATAGTTTGAAGGAAGTTTTCAATGATAAAATTGAATTTAAATTTGGTGAAAATAAATGTGAATTTCAATCAATCGTTATATCTACCCCAAAATCATCGAAAATAAAACAACTCGTAAGATTTTTAATAAAACAACATTCGTTTTTCCAAATCCACATTCGACTTCAAAATCTTTTATGGTTTGGTTTTTCGAGCTTAAGCTGTGTCTCGTATATTTGGAGACAAATGAACCGGTCTTGGAAGACCGTTTCATTTACTTTTTGGCAATACACTTTCTGATGTCATGTAAATACATTTCATTTTCATGTAAATAATAATAAACGTTCCTTTCACTTGGGTTTACTGTGGGAACACAACCAAAATCAAGTGTGGGGGGAGACTCATCTTCTTCTTGATTTTTCAGGATTAATTTTTCATTTTTCTTCCAAAAACTCAAAAAAAATTCCAAAAACAAAAGAAGAATTTTTTTAGCATTTTTGATTTATTTTTAAAGAAACACTATAGGATAAATATATGGTTTTGGTTTATTAAATTGAAATTATTAAAAATTTATTTGTCTTAACAAAAATAAAAATGAAGTTTGATTATAAATAACAATGGTTTAACTGGTATATAGGAAAATTCATTCGTGTTAATTATGAAATACATCCTAATTGAAAATCTTTTTTTAAAAAAGTGGTGAATTTAAAGTAAAGGATATAATATATTTTTGTATTCTAAGTTAAATGGTGCTAAGATGATTTTGCAAAACTCTCTCTCTCTTAAAAAAATAATAATAATAACAACATCTAAATTATTCACTCTCATTTAAAATCCTCATGGTTATGCAGGGGTGAATTACTTGGAATCTTTGATTTTGTGCTTTCATACTCATTTAAAAGTCCTCACGGTTATTCATGTATGGAACACATGTAAAAAAAAGAGAACAGACTTAATAAAAACAACCTACGGTCGATAGGTGTGTGCACGAAAGTGTGTGCACTCGCCATGCTCTATACTCCCCTCACATAAGCCCGAAAGGCAGTGCATGGGTGGTATATCTGGCCTCGTTTACCTGAGCTAGTTGTGTAATTTTTCTTGCAAATAATGAGAGAGTAAGCAATTGAAATCCTAGCACTATTTTTACTTATTTGATTTGATTTGTTATTGAAAAGAAATGAAAATACCACTTTGATAAACTTTGATAATCAACTAAGGATCCATTTCATAGTTACACTGTGTTATTAACCAAAACAACGAGTTAAACTATAGTTTATTTGTTATGAGAACTTCGTTTTTATTGGAAATATTGATGAGTAAATGATATAAATTTTCAAGATATTAACCAAAACCTATATTAACTTAGTTGTGTCGATTTAAAAATAAATCCTTCATTTGTAAATATTTCAAAAATTTGCATTATTCCCTTTGTAAATAAATCTTACATTTTGTATATATTTTCATCCTGCATTTGGATTTTGTGGGTACTATCCGCTGAAAACCCTTACGAGACAACGCTCATCCTATTGGGGACACCCAGAGGTTTAACGGCTTGTTGGATGCGCTCAATGCAATTGTGCTTCCTATGAAAACGGATTTATCTTAGTTTTTCTTTATTCGAGGACGAATAAAAAGATAAGTGTGGGGGTATTTGATGTGCACGTAAATTTGCATAATTTTACCACCATATTTAATCTATTTAAATTGAATAAATGATCATATTGGGTATTTTAACTTGTTTAAACCAAAATTCATATTATTTGAAATTGTCACATATTCATCTTCATCCATGGGCAAAATGGTCATTTTTGTGCATATATCAAATTGAGAAAATTTAATGGGAAATTTCTATATTATTTTGTAGGAATTTAAACTCAATTACAAGTGGTTTTATGAAGGAATATGCGTGCACAAGGAAGATACAAAAGAATGAAGATAGAAATAATTCAACGTGAAGAACATGGAGGACCACACCCACTTACCTTGATTCTCAATTAGGAGCTAATGCACATGCTAAAAGACATTTAAAGTTTCATTTACATTTAAGTGGGGGATTATTGAAGCTAATGATAACTTGGCCACCACACTTCCTCCAAGGTCATTTTGGGTACTCCCCAAAAATATGGATTAGGGTTTCTAACTTGTATAAATACCCCTTATGTTTCATGTAGCTCCTCTCACATAGTCTCTCTTCTCATTAGTTTAGGCTCAAAATAAAAGAAAGCTCTCTTTCTCTTTTCATGGCTACTTAACGATTTTTATTTTATGTAATTTTCTTTTCATTTTATGCAATGTTAATTATTGTTTATTTTAATTACATGTTCATTTTCTTTTATGCAAGTAGTGTAGATCTCTCTTATTTCATGCAAGTAGATTAGTTTTTCTTTAACTTGCTTTCTTTTTCTTTTCCTTTAATTTTACAAGCTACATTTGTTCATATATAACAAATATGAGAGGCTAAACCCCTTCAATTTAGGGGTAATGAAGCTCTCTAATCATGTAGCTTCAACTTAATTTGATGTTTATGCTCTCTTTTTGTGCTTAATGAGAATGATTGAAGTGGTCTAATGATGTTGTTTAGCTTTGAATTTGATAGTCTATGTTGTTCATAATGTTTGCACAAAAAATGGGCAAACACCTCCAAGTCGTATGAATTAGTTGATTTTATGTTGTTTCTAGTGATTTGGGTGATTTACGCAAATATATAAAAAGCAGGGACTAAACTGTAAAAGACACACAGATTTATAGTGGTTCGGCCAGAACGTGCCTACGTCACACTTTATATGTTATTCTCCTTTTCTCTTCAGATTACAAGTACAAAGCTTTGACTACAAGTAATTGAAAGTTGTTTGAAAGTTCTATCCGTGCTTGAGCTCTCAAACTTGTCTGTCATTGCTGTACCCCTGCCCCTCTATTTATAGAGTGAGGCTGGGGGCAGGGGTCTTGGATGTATATAGCTGCTGACGGGCCTGGGCTATTGCAATCTGGCCCGGCAAAGTTGGTCCGAAATGCCTTGGTCCGGTAATATTATGGTCCGGTAGAGCTTGGTTTGGGGGTGAACGGATGGGGCTTGGTCCGGCCATGCTTTGGTCCGGCCATGCTTTGGTCCGGTAGTCGATGGAGGTTGTTTGGCTCGGTGGTGGTTGGTCCGGCTAGGACTTGGAGACGAGCTGGTCCGGTAGTAGTAGGGAAGTGGATTTGGATTGGTGGAGGTTGGTCTGGTGGTAGGAGCGTGATTTGGAGTTTGGACCGGTAGTAGGTTGGTTCGGTCATGGGACAGGATCGGTGTTGGAATGGAGAGGCTTTGGACTGGTGACGGTGGGTTTTGGACTGGTGATGAGGTGGTTGGTTCTGTAGTGCATAGGGATCTGGTTATATCCTGAGCATGTGTCCATAAAGGACAAGAGTTAGTGTCCGGCTGTGCTGTCCACGAGCTGATCGATTCGTGGGAGTGGGAAACAGTCCTTTGGACAAGCGTCATTTAAGTTAGAGAAGTCGATGCATGTTCGCCACTTCCCGTTAGCCTTTTTTACCAGTACCGGGTTGGCGATCCATTCTGGGTAGATGGCTTCTCGTATGAAGTTATTGGCAAGTAGGTTCTTTACTTCTTCCTCGAGGGCTGCTGATCGTTCTCCCCCCATGCTTCTCTTTTTCTGCTTTACTGGCACCTTGATGGGATCGATGTTCAGCATGTGACATGCTACGTTTGGGGAGATTCCTGTCATGTCAGCGTGCGTCCATGCAAATACGTTCATGTTGTGGCGAAGAAAATCAATGAGTTGATCCTTTAATTCTTCTTTTAGTTGAGATCCGATTTTCAATAGTCTACTTGGGTCATGTTTGTCTACAGCTACGAATTCCATAGCCTCGGCAGGCTCGGCGGTGGCCTCCTCCTCTTTGTCCCTGGGGTCTAATTCATTGAAAGGATCACTGGTATATCGAAGAGGAGGGGCTTTCTTTAGTTGCTATGCTTCCAGGTTTTTCATGCAGAGAGTAGTCTCTGCATTTTTCCCTTTATCTTTTCTACGGTTATTGCGAAGTTCAGTTACATAGCAGCCTCGAGCAGCGTCTTGATCTCCCTCCATTTCTCCTATTCCGTTATCTGTTGGAAATTTCATCTTCAGGCACCATGGGGCTAGGACAATTTGAAAGTCAGACAAGGCAGTTCTTCCCAAAAAGGCGTTGTAGGCCGAGTGGTTCTCTATTAGTACAAGTGTTTGTTTTCGCACAACGGAGCGGGGATGACTTCCTATTTCAACAAAGAGGTCCAGTTGCCCGAGGGGCATCTTCGCATCTCCAGTGAAACCATGTAGTGGTTTGTTGCAGGGAGACACATCCTTCATTGACAGCTTCATTTTGTCGAAAGCATGCTTGAATAGGATATTTACGGAGCTCCCAGTGTCTACTAAAATTCGAAAAACTTTGGCTGGACCGAACCAGGCAGAGATGACCATAGGATCCATGTGTGTGTACTTCCTTCCCTCTAGATCACGCCTACTGAATGTGATGTCGTCATTCTCTTTCCGTTTCTGGTGGCGCTCTTCCATAACAGAATTAACGTAGCCTTCATCATTCCTAAGTGATTTACCGTATCTTTCCATCTCTGCCCAGCTTCTGTCAACGATGTGTGGTCCTCCTGATATGGTATGGACCACTATCTTCTCTTGACTAGAGCCGCTGGTGTTGCGATTTCCTCAGCCTACTTCTGGGAGGGGTAGTCCTAGGTTTTCATTGGCGAGAGCGGGAGTCCTGTTATGGCTTTTTACATAGCGTTCCAGTCTCTTCCTTCTGATTTGTTCTTCAATTAAGTCCCGGAGATGGTGGTATTCATTGGTGTCATGTCCATGGGATTCGTGGAAGCGGCAGAACTTTCCAGACTTGAGTGCGTTATCTGACTCCTTCTTGTGCGGGGGGCGCTTGTATCTGACTTCGTCTTGAGTGGCTAGGAAGATGTTTTCGATTGTTTCATTCAAAGGAGTGTAGGAGTCAAATCTTGGTCCTGGTCGATATAAATGCTTTTCTCCCTTCTTGCCCCCAGCATTGTCTCTAGAGTCACTTCTCCGAACATCCTTTGCTGCAGCGGGAACCCTGTCTAGAGCTGTCTTAGCCTGTTGCCCTGACTGCCTCTCAGTGGCAGCGTCTTCAAGTCTCATATACTTTCCAGCTTCATGGAAGAAATCAGGTAAAGTAGTTGGTTTTTCCTTGGTTAGTCTTCTAGCAAATTTAGTATCCGGATGTACACCACTGCAGAGGGCCATTAGGATAAGTTTCTCGTCGGCATCTTGGACTGCGGCCGCCGCGGCGTTGAATCGGGTTAGATACTGTTGCACTGTCTCTTCGGGTTTCTGTTTGATATTAGATAAGGAATAAGCGTCCTTGGGTTGTTCCACATGAATGCAGAACTGGCTGATGAACTTTTCTTTCAACATTTTCCATGAGCTGATGGACCCTTGGGGTAGGTGGCAGAACCAGGAGGTAGCTAGATCTGCCAAGAATAGTGGGAAGCATTTACACAACACTCCCTCTGTTGCTCCGCTCATGAGCATATGCTGGGTGTATCTCTGTAAGTGTACGATGGGGTCATAGGTTCCCTTGTAAGGCTCCATTGTTGGCATTCTCCATTCCCGGGGGGTGATGGCAGTTTCGATATTGCGGGTGAAGGGGCTGGTTACCCTAGCACATATCCCCCGATCTCTTTGCTCCCGTTGGACGCACTCTCTGAACAATCGCGTCATCCTTTCATCAGAACTTGGAGCGGATAGAAATGAGTTTGGTTCTTCTCTGCGGGATTGATTCCGTCCAGATGACCTGTAAGGATGGTATCGTCTATCACTCCTGACATTCTCCAATGGCTGCCTCTGGTCTTCCGGGGGCATGCTGGGGTCAGACACAGTTGGCCCTTGCCTTGATCTTCCCCTACTGGGTTCTGTTCTTAGCACTTCCTCAGGTCCAACTTCGGGCTGGACTCCAGCTCGGCCCCGTCTACTGGTGTTTCCATGGTTAGGTAGCATGACAGGCTCAGCTACATCCGACCCCTGTCTGGTACCTCCCCTGTTGGGTTCGGCTCCAAGAGTTTCCTCGGGTCGGAATTCGGGCTGAGTCTGGGCTCGGCTCCTACCATTGTTGTATCTGTTATTAGCCTCTTCGAAGAAGAAAGACCTTTGTCGTCTCCTAGATCCTCCAGACTGGGACTCACCCCATGATTTAGGGTTGCGGTTGGTTTCTTCGACATTTCTTAAGCGTGACATGAGTTGATCCACTAAGGCTTCTTGTTGAGATGCGAAGCGGTTGGTTACTTCAGCCATAACCCTGTCCAGATCTGCCCTTGTAATTGGTTGTTTCGTAGCAGGGGCTGTCGGATCTGCTTGATTTAAATTTGCTGTTGGAACTGGACGATTGTCTTGATCTCTGATTACTGGATCTGGGATACTGCTAGTTTCAATGTTCTTTCCTTTGTTAGTATCTTTCTTCCGTCCGGGAGGCATGTTTTCCAAATGAACGATGCTGATAGGAAAAGGGTTAAGTAGGAGAAGCTGAAGCTTCGATCTCCTGCTCTAAGTGAAAGCACCAAAAATGTTTGCACAAAAAATGGGCAAACACCTCCAAGTCGTACGAATTAGTTAATTTTATGTTGTTTCTAGTGATTTGGGTGATTTACGCAAATATATAAAAAGCAGGGACTAAACTGTAAAACACACACAGATTTATAGTGGTTCGGCCAGAACGTGCCTACGTCACACTTTATATGTTATTCTCCTTTTCTCTTCAGATTACAAGTACAAAGCTTTGACTACAAGTAATTGAAAGTTGTTTGAAAGTTCTATCCGTGCTTGAGCTCTCAAACTTGTCTGCCATTGCTGTACCCCTGCCCCTCTATTTACAGAGTGAGGCTGGGGGCAGGGGTCTTGGATGTATATAGCTGCTGACGGGCCTGGGCTGTTGCAATCTGGCCCGGCAAAGTTGGTCCGAAATTCCTTGGTCCGGTAGTATTGTGGTCCGGTAGAGGTTGGTTTGGTGGTGAACGGATGGGGCTTGGTCCGGCCATGCTTTGGTCCGGTAGTCGATGGAGGTTGTTTGGCTCGGTGGTGGTTGGTCTGGCTAGGACTTGGAGACAAGCTGGTCCGGTAGTAGCAGGGAAGTGGATTTGGACCGGTGGAGGTTGGTCCAGTGGTAGGAGCGTGATTTTGAGTTTGGACCGGCAGTAGGTTGGTTCGGTCATGGGACCGGATCGGTGTTGGAATGGAGAGGCTTTGGACTGGTGACGGTGGGTTTTGGACCGGTGATGAGGTGGTTGGTTCTGTAGTGCGTAGGAATGGGGTTGGTTCGGTGATGGGAGGCTTGGCAGGGATATCCTTACTCTGGTTCGGCGAAGGCACGCCCAACACATAACAAATAGGCTATGCTTAAACAAACAAAACACAAATTGCCTCTTCATTTACATATGATTATGGAAAAGAAGTGATTGTTGAAATTAAAATTTGATGGCTTATATTTCTAATTAATAGTTAATAGGCCATGCTTAAAATATATTTTGGTTTCGACTTTGTTGTCATATTTTATGAGATTTAAAAGTGTATTGGTGGTTGTGTTATAGTTTGATGGTTTATATTGAGCTAATTAATAGCACAAATATACCATACTTATGATAAGCACACCAACTAATTCACTAATGACAAGAAAAGAGAGATCATAACTTCATTTTGTTGATTTATGTGATCTAGAGAGTGGAATTGCCTCTAAATTGTCTTAACACTCATATTTTTATCAATTTTCTTTTGCTTGTTTTTCTTCTTTTCTAGTTTAATATTCTCTTCAACCTTGGTTTAATTTGATTGAATAGATTTTTAAAATCATCAATTCCCTACGGATCGACCCGTATTCGCCACGAGCTACATTCGTACACCGTGCGCTTGCGGTTATTTTTAATTTAAATTCGTTCGACGGTTTTCTGGACCGATAGAACTTCCATCGACGAACAATGGATCACTCACACCGGAAAAAGCAATCCGTATCAGCTATTAATGTCTTTTCTCCTACGCTTACCAGTTATCGATCAACAATCAATAACAGATTCGTTGTTCAAAGAGACATGGAAAGCTCTTCCTATTCCAAGTACACCAACTGTGCAATGACAAGACCAAACCAACACGAGCAATTATAGACCGATGAGTCCTAATTGGGAAGAAATTTATCAACATAAGTCAATTTTAGTTTCCTAGATAGTGATAATAACCAAAGGTGCATGCAATACACTATAAGTTATTATAACCTCCCAGAAAAACCAAAATCAATCCACAATTCGCAAGATATCGTGCCGAAATAGACTGTGAAAATTGGTACAAGTTAATTCTGATCCTACGGATGAAGATAGCACAACATATTGAGCACCGAGGCAAAGCCCTGGCTTTGATCCATGAAGAACTTCGGTTCGATTTATTATCTTCTTCCACAAAATCACAATTAGCTAGAATCTTCCACTGCATCCATCATCAACATAACCTCACCATCAATTGATGATGTAATATCAAGTTAAAATCCACTCCACTCACCTTCGAAATTGAGAGAAGCAATAAGGTCTTCAATTCGAAATGGCTTGAACGAGGGCACTTTGGATTGGCAGCGCCTCAAGGCAGACGAAATAGTGGTAGTAGGTGGCGCTAGGAGTGGGAATCGATGGCGGAGGCAGTCTGATGATGGCAGGATTTGGATCGACAATGTTTGGGTATCTTTAGAAGTAGCTCGGCTTGAAAATATGAAATGAGAGAATGGAGATTCGATCCCACTTATAGTAAATAAAGGCAGAAAATATTCCCAAGTACTTGGATTGGTGCCAATATGTCAAGTTGGATCGGTGCAGATCCAATTTATTTCCCCCAAATGATCTCAAACTTTCCTTGTTTTCCTAACTCGATGTTCGTATTCACTCTGGAATTTATCAAGTCAAGGTCACTTCGTAATTACGACTAATGAAGATTTCCGCTAAGGACTGGATAATTAGCCGAAACATCATAGGTAGCTACTCAAGGAAGCTAAATACAACCAATAAAGCTCCAAGAAACGGAAGATAAATAATTCTAGAGCACGCCTTGCTTCCAACGAAAGCATGCTCTAGGGAGCAAATGTTAATTGGATTTTTGACCTAGTAGAATTCAGAAGGAGTTAGAACATTCAAATTCATCCAGAACGACTCGAAACTTGACCGGAAGATCTAAAACTACATGTTAAAGAAACACTGGAAGTTTGGACCAAAAATACGCCAAGTATTTGGATCGGCGCCGATCTGATCCAATTGGATCGGCACCGATCCAAATAATTGACTTGTGGGTTCCCAATCCATATGCATTATATCCTACATCTCTCCTAAACTTATCTACCAAGTTTGATAACATTCCGAGCATCCGAGTTGAAGAAGTCAAGACATATCCGATTTAGATTACATTTCAATCTAATTTACGGGTGAACTATAGTCAAAACAAGTCAACAAGCTATGAAATCACATGAGGAATCTCATAAGCAAGAAAAGAAGCCAACGAAGAAGGAGTTGTGCAAAAATTGAACAACATTTTGGATCGGTACCGACCCGATCTAATTGGATCAGTACCGATCCAAAAACTTAGTTTAAAATCCCCCCCAAACTTTACGTGCCTCCTCCTATGATGACTGCAGCATTCTAATACTTCGGATCTGATCTAAGTGCTATCTAAATCCTATAAATACCATCCTATCTTCAACAAGAAAGGGGCTGGCTGCTCTAATCCTTGGGGAAATTTTGCTACTAATATTCTTTAACCTTCTTCCTCCTCATAGTGGTTGTCATGGGACAATTGAGATCCTTCCTTTTGTCTCCATCAATGGGGGTTTGATCCTTCTTCGCTCAATTATTAGAATTGTATATAGCTTGTACTTGTGATCAATAGTCAATCTGTCGATAAAATTTACAAAGTGGTCATAGGCTTTGTTAATAGCCGAACAACTATAAAAATCTTATGTTTCTCTACTTTATTTTGTCTTTTTAGGTTTTAAGAGTGTTCAACTCTACTTTATTTGTCCCGATAAATAGGGTTGGTGCTTTCACAATCATATCAGGGTGTTGATCCATTTTGGATCAACAAAAAACATAATATGTTTTGCACTTTTCGTATTGATAATATGTGATTGTCAACTCTAAATAAATGTGCAAATAGTTTTCATATTCACATCAAGTAACTATTTATTCATATTTTGATAACTGAAAAATATTAGGTTTTTCAAGAGGTGCAAAATTTGTTAACTCTGAATGAAGCTTGTTCACATTTCCTATCTAGTATAATTTTGCAACTACATATATTCCAGGTTTTGATTATATTTTTGGATGCATTCTTAAACAATAAAGCTTCTGATGTGCCAACATCCTGATTGAACATTGCTTTCATCGCCTTTCAAAATAGGCACATACATGGTCTTGGCAATATTGGCTTATAACAAAATGAATTTCCAATGTTGCCACCAGTTATACATATATGTCATGTTATGGACTATATTTCTTGCGATTTGTGACTTATTTTTCAACCCACCCACTCTTAAATGTGAGTCATACCTAAATATTCTCCACCTTGGCGAGCATTTCCTCTAACCTTCATTTGTAGCATACCGCAGAAGTTCAATAGTGAGATAATGCTGCTTTTTTCTCACTTCTTATGCAGTTGGGCAAGGCAACATTACCAAATCTCCACTTTAAGGCAAGTACTTTTCACTCAAGCCATCTTGGAGCATCAGCTCTCAATGCAGTGGTGGCAGGCTTCTTACATATCTCCAAGCCTCAAGGAATCCTTGCTTCGGTCACTCTCGCGTCGTCTAATTGTCCCTCGAACCATCTACTCTGATACCATACTGTAAATTTTTGGCAACCCCTCGCATCTTCCGCTATGTGCGCAATTCATTTAGCGTAGAAGAAGCAAGACCACTGAACAAAGCTTCACTGTTGCCAGCGTCATGATTGGATATACCTACATCCCCCTTAAAGCACATATATTTTAATGGTAACATTTAGTATAGCAAAAGAAATCACTTATTCTTACATGTTACCAATCTCATATACATACTCATCTCTTTTAGAATATCTTGCGATGTGGAATTAATCGTAATCCAATTTACGCACCAACTGTAATATAATGTGAGCCACATCTAACAGATCTCTACCTTAGCTTGTATTTTTCTCAATTCAATTTGAAGTTATATAGAGTCCTTAAACACTGGGATAAAGTCACTGACACCTCCAACAGTTTGGATTAGGTTGATACCACCTCTCTGCAGTTGGACCAAGCTATTTTACAAAGAGTTCTCTTTTCCATGGTTAGAGCATGCCGCGTTCTAACATATAACTCAACCTTAATGAGAATCCTGAACTCAAGCCATATATTTCGGTCGGTATTGCACAATATTGGTCCACTCTAACCATCGGCTTTAATACCTTATTGTGTTTCGGTACTCCAATGCATCTCCATAAATGCATGCTTCATTGTTCTGTAATGGCGCCATCTAATGAAGCTTTCGATGTATCAATGTCCCGATCGAACATTCCCTCCATTGCCTTCTGGAACGGACACATACATTGTCTTCACAATACTTGCTTACAACAAAAGGAATTTCCAATGTTACATGCCATCAATTCCACATATATACTATGTTATACAGCATGTTTCTTGCGATATGAGACTTATCGTTCAACCCACAAACTCTCGAATGTGAGCCACACCTAATAATTATTCACTTTGGCGAGCATTTCCTCTAACCTTCATTTAGAGCATACTAAAGAAGTTCTACAGTTGACGTATGCTATTTTTTCTCACTTCTTTATGCAGTTGACGAGGCTGCAGTGCCAAATATCCACCTTAAGACAAGTACTTTCCACTCAAGCCATCTTGGAGCATAAATTCTCAACGTAGTGGTGCAGGCTACATATCTAGCAGTGGTGTAAGACTGCATACATATCTCCAAGCCTCAAGGAGTCCATGCTTCAATCACTCTCATATCGTCTAATTGTCCGTCGAACCCTCGGCTCTGTACCATGTTGTGTTTCGACACTCCAACGTATCCCTATAAATGCACGCTTCATTGTTCTATAATAGGGCCACCTAATGATGCTTCCGTTGTGCTAATGTGCCAATTGAACATCCATTTCATCATCTTGCAGAACGGCACAAACACAGTCTTGGCAACACTTGCTTGTAACAAAAGAAATTCCTAACGTTACGTGCCACTAATCCTATATATATACAATGTTATGCGTCATATTTCTTGCTATGTGAGACTTATTGTTCAACCAACGCACTCTCAAATACAAGCCACACCTAACATATAATTGTTGTTCATAGCATGTTTTCTTCTTTTCCATTTTTGTACTTTTAGTATATAGATTATACAACTACATACATTCTACATTTTGATTTTATATATTTTTATGAAGTTAGGCAAAATGTGTAATATACGCTATTTTCAAAATATGATTTATTTTAAAATATATTTTGTGCATATATTATGTAACCTCTAGTTGTATTCCAATATTTTTTAGATAATTTGCAGTTTTTTTATTTTACTTTTTGGTTTGTATATTTGGGCAACTTGTAGAATACATGCGCTATTCATTTTCTCTTCTTTTCATTTTACGGAATCCTTATGCTTAAGATAGAATTTTTGGTTACATTCCAAATTTCCAATTCATTATTAATGGTCTACATTTTTCCAATTCATTATTGATGATCCAAAAACATTCTTATATTTCATAATTTTTTCTTACAAAATGGTGTGCAAGGGCCATTATTATAATTGCATTCTACATTTATATATTTTGATTATCCATGTATTTGAAAATGCGATATTTTTCTATATTATTTTAAAAAAAATTGTGTACATTAGATAATTCCAGTTAAACTTTTGTATGGGTTTTGGCTTTTTAGTTAATAAAAGGGGAGCGCTTAGCATACGTCTCTAGTAAGATTTGAAAATACACAAAACATCCATCCATTTTTTCATATGTTTTCGGTCCCTGTTTTCAAATTCACGCATGCACAAAGACCAAAATACCCTTTATGTATTTGACATTTCAAACGCATATAACTTTCTGTAGAAATATCGGATCGGCATATCGTTTTCACCAAAAAATCAAAAAAAATTATGATCTTTAAAATGAAATCCTTTGTTGATACTAAAAAATCATATTAGAAGTGAAGATGCAATTATTCCATATATTTGCAAACAATTCTACAAATTTTGAATATCTTCAATTTTTCCTCAAATCTGCATATATTGCATATAATTGTAGACATGTATGCAATTACATGGTATAATTGCAGACATGTCTGCAATTATTGCATATAGTTGCAAAATGTCTGCAACAATTGCATATAGTTGCAGAAATGTATGCAATTACATGGTATATTTGCAAACAAGTCTGTAATTATTGCATATAGTTGCAGAAATATCTGCAACTATTGCATATAATTGTAGACATATATGCAATTATATAGTATAATTGTAGAAAGCTTGCAATTATTGTATATAGTTATAGAAATGCCTGCAGCTATTGCATATAATTGTAGACATGTATGTAACTATATGCAATAATTTCAGACATGTCTGCAATTATTGCGTATAGTTGCAGAAATGTCCGCAACTATTGTATATAGTTGTAGGAATGTCTGCAATTATATGGTATAATTGTAGACATGTTTGTAATTATTGCATATATATGCAGAAATGTCTGCAATCATACCATATGATTGCATAAATTTGAAAAACATCGGTTAAAAAAAATTCGAGGCTCCACCCCGAACCCCGCCTTCAGATAGTAGCACGTTGCCCCCTTTAAACCCAGAGCCAACTCAGCGCGGAGTTGTTGTGATGTCCTGGAAATTTGGACAATATTTATTTAATAATTTCATTAATAATTATTTTAACATGTGAAATGTTGATTTAATAATCTAATTCGAACAGAATTTATCTTTTGAAAATTAATAATTATTTAGTTTGTTAAATGATATTCTTTTCAAAGTTAAAAATATTTAAATGGTAAAATTACCTTTCTAAGCTTATTTAAAGATATTTTATTTATAATATGTATATGTGTATACATTGTAAATAGAGGATTTGATTTTAATTTAAATTTTAATTTAATAAGAATATTTTCCAATTTATTATATATGTACGTGTATAAATTATGAATTGATTAATTTGATTTAAATTAGTATTGAAAATTTTTCAACAGTTTTTTTTAAAAGTCTATCTTATATTTTCAAAAGAAATATAAGTAAATATTTACTTTGTTTTTATAAATATAAAATAGTTTAAATAGTATTTTATAATAAAGGTTTATTTTGTTTTATTTTAAAAATTGTTTTCTTTTGAAATAAACTTTGTTTATTTATATTAGAATATAGTATTTTGATTTGAAAACTTTGAAATAAAATATAATTCAAAATTCTTATCCTTTTTAAAATTTTCTCTTTTGAAAATTAGTTTTAAAATATTATTTTAAAAATATTCAAGCAAACATTTAAAATGTGTAATGTTATAAAAGAAATTTATTTGTAATCATTTTAAAGGCTAATGCAAATAATACATTTAAAACATGTTAAATTAAATTAGATATTGTTTTAAGATAGATTTAAAACACATTCATAAACTAAGAATTTTCTTTTAATATTAATAAAAACATGTGTTAGACTCTTAACCCATAATAAAGACACTTGTAAATTTATCTACATCATAATTTAACAAGTGGCATGTTATTTATTTTTGAAATTTATTTTTGTAGATAAGAGAAACTTAGCAAATTCATTTTTGCTAAAAAAAATTCTTCAATTGAAAATTGAAAATCAGATTTAGATATAAAATCTACAAACCAAATTCAATCAAGAATTCTGAAAACCCAAACACAATGCATGTTTAAAAATCTGCAAAATCAAAGTATGCAAAACCCAAATTTGCAACTTCAACATCAATTTGCAAGTTCAACTTCAACTCAAGCAAATTGAGGAATGGGGCAGCATGTAGTTTAAAATCATCAAAATGCAGTTTTTATAATCAACAACAACAGAAAAGCAACTTCAATCAGCATTTCAAAACCCAGATTCAACATGCAAGTTCAATTTGCAGTTTTAGGAATATGAATGCATCTCAGAGTATTTTCTGCCTTTTCAATAATGTGAGTAAACTTCTTTATTTTAAAAACTGTATTCTTTTTAAAAATCAAAACTAAGCAAAATTTTCCAGAACTCAAGATCTAGTTCTCAGAAATTAAAACAGTTTTGGATGAAATTGCCCTGTTTCTTGTTATAAGTGAGTAACCTCGCAATACTAAAAACTTATGTTGTGTGTGCATGTGTATTGGTAGTAGTAAGCAAGTTTGTATAACTGTTTTGTGAAGATATTCTGTATATGCATATAAATACACTATGAATGTTGTCAGACATCTGTTTCTGTTTTGTTTTAAAACTAAGAATCTTTAAATAAAACCCATATCTCCTGATTGGTTCTCTGTTAGGATTTGTTGTGTGAACAAAATGTGTTTGTTTGGTATAGATTGAGATTTATAAATTATAATTTAGTTTAATCAAAATATGTTGCCTCTGTAAACTACAAAAATCAGTCATCATTGAAATAGAAACATATACCAAACATCTTAAATCAATAAAACAGCTTTGTATCTTGAATGCATGTTTGAAAACAAGAATTTTAAAACAAATTTCACATTTTTAAAATTACTGTGGAGTTAGTATTTCTGTTTTGAGCAAAATTGGGTTTTTTTTGGGTTTGTTTGATTACCTAGTGGATTTTGGAAGTTGTTATTCTTCCTGGAGGTGGAAGATTGATGTGAGAGTGGGGGGAAATTGGGCAATAGATGATCAGAGACGGGAGGAGATGGAAATAGGGGTTTCCAGGTTTTAGCCCTAGTTTTGATGAGGGTTGAAGTTTTGTTACTTCTTGTTTTCTGTAGTGCTTCGAGTGATTCGAAGTTTTAGGATTCGGCAGAGGGGGTATAGATGGATGGTTGGTCGGAGTCAGGCGTCTCATATGATCGGAGGTGGATTCTCTGGCTGATGACAGGTTTGTGTATTTTAAGTGCTGCAGTGTTTACATGTTTCAAGTGTTACCTCGAATTTTAAATTTGAGCTGCAGCGAGTTCTCTGGAGGTCGTGATCAAGTTGAGGGATAGACGGCGACTTGGCGGAGTTGATTGGGGGGACTGGAGTTCGCCAAAGTGCCGGTGCATATGCACCGTGCACATAATTGTTCTGATGAACCTTTTGGGGTGGTGCAGTATTTTGTCTCGTGTATTTCTCGGGTATTTGAGTTTTTGTCTCGGAGCATTGAAGTAAATGACTCGAAGCAGATGTGGGAAGGTCTCGGGTTGGTGTTTTTTAAGGTTATTGAAACCTGACAGCAATCTGGGTTTTAAATTTAATAAGATAGGATTTTAGTAGGGATTCAAATTAAAAGTTTAAGTTGAATTTGAATTCAAATGAATTTCTGAATCCAAAGTTTATAAAATGAAAATTTTAAATTTAAAGTAATATTTAAATTAGAATTTAACATCAAGTTTAAATATGAGTTCCAGATTACTATAGATTCAAATTCTTGAATTTAATTCAGTTTGTCGGTTTTAGAGTTGAACAAGTTTAAAATGTTTTAAAAGTGGAATTTAAAAATGAATTTGAATTCAAATAAAGGTTTAAACTTGAAAGAATTCTTTCTTTCATATTTGAATTAAAGTTAATGAAATGTTTAAACTTAAATTTGAAAAGTTTTATGATCAAATTATTTTAAGCTTGATTTCTTAAATAAAATTTGTTAGTAATTTAGTTTTGAATTTTCTTATATAAATATCTTATATAAGTAATAATGGTTCTTTATTTTTATTTTAAGAATAAATTTATTTAAAATTTGGATAATGTTTAAATAGTTAAACATTATGAAATCTTAAATTTTAAAATGAAATTTGAATTTAATTTAGAAATGTATAGTTTTAAATACATTTCGAATGTAAATAAAGCCATTAATAGGTAAATGAAATGTTTTAGAAAATAATTAAGATAATAAAGAATTTACTTATTTATTTGATTTTAATTAATGTTTTAGATTAAATTTTAACTAGAGATGATTAATGAAAATTAATCTAAGATAATTTTCTTAAGTAAGTAAATAAGAAAATATTGTTGGATAATAATGATAATTATCTAAGGATAATTAAGTAATTAATTAATGTGTTTAATTTTGATAATTAATTAGATTAATTAATTGTATATAATCAATTAGAAATGATTGAGAATAATTACTGTTATCCCGCTTTTTGGCAAAGCCGTGATATCACAAGACTGGTCAAAAACAGAAGACAGTTCACCTCAGAAATCGGTCGTACTTCACTTTACTATGGATATCGATGAATTTTGTCCGAGTCCGAAACGGGCCACAATTGATAGGACACGACAAGAAAGATCATAGAAGTCTGCATTTCAAATTTCAAGTCAATCCGAGGTCGTATGCTCAAGTTATGATGGATTCGAGTTAAGAGGGATAGGCACTGCTCGGTTCGAACCCATCACCTTGTCTAAGATCGAACCCATCATTTTCGAATCCATCAGCCAACGCCTGACTCGAACCCATCAGCCAACACCTTCTTTCGAATCCATCAGCCAACGTCTCCCTTCGAATCCATCAAGCCAATTCGTATTTCGAATCCATCCATCAACTTCGAATCCATCACCACCTTCGAATCCATGCTGTCTACTTCGAATCCATCACCAACTTCGAATCCATCACAAGCTTCGAGTCCATCGCAGCTTCGAGTCCATTAATAGCTTCGAACCCATCACAGCTTCGACTCCATCACTCACCTTTGACTCCATCGACTTCGACAACTTCGAATCGATCCAGGGCGCATTTGGATCGATTCGAACGAATCCACTCCATCGATTCGAAGACGACCTTCGAATCCAACAAAGCGGCTAAGCTAGCACGAACATGGATCGGCTCGAAGACATGCGCGCCCCAATCGATTCGAAGTATTCGCTTCGGCCATGCATCGATTCGAACGAATCGATTCCATCGATTCGAACCAAACAGCATGCCGAACACCTAATTTCGAACCGATCATAACTCCCAATCTACTGATCCAAATCCCATGAAATTTTTACAGAAGTTTGTCTACATGATGAAGAACGTCCATGCCAAGTTTCATCGCAATTGGACAATTTTTTGATCGATTCGAAGTTCACTTCGAATCGATCCCAAACTGGGCACGCACTTCAAGAACGCGGGCCTGTGGGCCCCCCGCCACGTGCCAAGCAGCCTCTCCATGATTTAGGCGGGATTTTGGCCTTCCACACCTATAAATAGAACCCCTGGTCATTCAGAGAAGGGGTCGGAGTATTTGGAGAAGAAGAATAAGCCTAAACGCTGCCAGAATCACTCCATACCACCATCTTGGCTGCTGATTTCGAATTTAAGTCTGTTGTCTGCTGTAATTTGCATAAAAAACACTTGTAATCTTCAAGTATTAAGAAATAAAGTGATAGAACTTCATAGTGGACGTAGGCGCATAGCCGAACCACTCTAAATCCTTGTCTTCTGTGCAATTTACTTTTCTGTGACTTGGAGTTTTTGTTAGATAGTCCCTATTTCCAATTCAAGTTCTTCATTTACTATCTCTTCAAAAACTTCCGAAGGGTGTTTGCCCAATTTTGGTGCAAACATTTTGGTGCTTTCACTGAGAACGAAAAGGAACCAGTTCTTTCTCCTGCTCCGTGGATCTATCTTCGATACCGGATTGCATAAATCTAAGAGGGAGATCCAGACCTCAAATTCGGATTCCTTCTATTCTTTTCAGATTTGCTAAAAATCTAGGACAGGAATCCAACCTTCAGGATGGTTAGTACGAGAACCACTTCCAACGTTGGTAACCAAGAAGGCCGGGATGGGCAGAATCCCGCACAGCTACAGTCAGCCAATCAGGATGCCGCTGGGCAAGCGAATCAGTCAGGTCCAGTTACAAGGCAAGAATTCCAAGCATTACTCCAGGAATTAACTCAAAGCCGACAACAGCTAACCGAGCAGCTGCGTGTCAATGCTGAATTGGCTAACCAACTAAATCGTCAAGGGCGAAGGAAATCAAAGAGGGACCATGCTCCGCATTCTTCCACGGAAAGCTCTGCCTCATCCGACTATGGCGGCAGATCTACACGCCCCAGGTTAGACGGAAGTCATGCTTCTGGTCTCCGGCAAACGTTAACTGTTGGACAAATAAGGGTTGGCCCCTCTGCTAGCTTTCATACGAGACCTTCCTCTCGAGGAGGCGCTGTTCCACAGCACACTGCAGATAACCAAGCCACCGCAGGTGACACAGGAGTTGACATCCGAAATCACTCCAGTCCGAACTACCACCCACAGGAACGTGCCCCAGGATCGAATATCCCAGAAGACGTTGAGCCAAGGAGGCGAGATTCGGATCGCCGACAGCGCCCGATCCCACCTCACACTGTGGAACCCGACCACACTTTGGCTCGACACCCGTCGAATGCGGCAATGCCTGATCTCTCAGCTATGGTCCGCCAAATGGTTCGCGAAAGTCAAGGTTTAACAAATGACGATTGGGGGATCTCTCGAAGTCACACCCCGTTCACAGATGACATATTGTATGCTGAGCCTCCCCGGCGATTCAGAATGCCGACTCTGCCTATGTATGAAGGAAACTCCGACCCTAGCCAACATATTCTAAAGTATGAATGGTCGATGACTGCTGCCAGAGCTGATGATGCAGTGAAGTGCCGTAGTTTTCCTATTTCCTTGGGGGGGATTGCGACAATGTGGTTTACACGGCTACCACCACGGTCTATCTCCTCGTTTGACCAATTGGCAACCAAATTTATCGAACAATTCCGTATGCACATCGCCAGGCCTAAAGACGTAAACACTTTATCTAGTGTCACCCAAACCCCTGGGGAGACGCTCAGGCGATACCTGGAAAGATTCAACGCCGCCTGTGCAGAAATTACTAACCCCAATGATAATTCAATCTTGATGGCTCTGACTAAGGGGATTGATCCCGACTCTGATTTTGGAAACTGGCTAGCTGGGAAACCTCCCGCGTCGTTGGATCGTTTCTATTCCAAAGCCGCCCAATTCCTGAGGCGTGAGGATGCGAAACAATCTAGGAAGCAGGACGATGCGAGGCCCAGCAATGAAGGGATTCAAAGCAATGTGGCCGTTAAACAGCCAGGAGAGGGCTCAGGAAGAGTGCAGTTGAATATTCAGAACAAGCAAACCCAGCCAAGGAACGGCGATAATAGAAGTAAGAAGCAGGATCAGAATCGCGGCCCGCGACGTAGGGCGCAAATGTTTGAAAGTTATACACCGCTGAATACGACGTTAGAAAACGTATATCTACAAACCTGTAATGCAATGCAATATAAGAAGCCGACTCCGAAGCCATCATCGGAGAAACAGATCCAAACGGGGAAGTTTTGTAGATTTCACGAAAGCTATGGACACAACACCAATGATTGCAGGCATCTGCAAGACCTTATTGAGAAACTGATCAGAGAGAGGAAGCTGGATCAATTTGTGCGGGCACCGCAAGCCGGTAGTGCGGGCCCGTCAAACCAAAATCGTGCACAGAACCAAGAAAGACAAGAAGAGCCCGCTCGTACAGGCGGAAGATTGGTCATAAATACAGTCAGTGGTGGCCCTCATCCAGCAGATCGAAGTTGGAGGGAAATGGAATCATACGCCAATTCGATCAGACACGTAAGTTTTGAAAGCTGCAGTACACTTTATGAAGGAACTCCGGCTAAGCAACAGAAGACGATGACGGATGACATCGTATTTAGAAGCCGAGATGCTGACAAAGTCGAAGCCCCGACCATAGACCCACTAGTCATATCCGCCCAGGTTGGTCCTGCTTGGATGAAGAGGATCCTGGTAGACAGTGGAAGCTCAGTAAACATCTTGTTCAAAAGGGCATATGATCAGATGAAAATGGAAGACAAAGATCTAAAGCCTTGTCAATATAGGATCCACGGCTTCGATGGAAGTGCTAACATACCCACCGGAATGGTGGAATTGCCAGTAGAATTGGGAAACGGAGAACGCCGTAGAGTTCGAGTATTACAGTTTGTTGTCCTGGACATCCATTCACCCTATAATGCCTTTTTGGGCCGACCAGCCCTTGCAGAATTTAGGGCAGCAATTGCCCCGTGGTGTTTGACTCTAAAGTTCCCAACTGACCACGGGATTGGGGTCATTCAAGGGGACCAGGCTGCTGGGAGAGCCTGTTACGTTGCTGAACTACGAGAAGCACAAAAGAGGGAAAAGGGAAAGGGCGTGGGGGAATCTCTCCACGTCCGCTTTGTCGACGATTGACAACTAGCGCCTGGGCCTCGGCCCGGGCACCACGACCAATTCCAGAAGGATCTTGACCCTCGAGACACTGAAGATAATGATGAATCCAAAGAAAGTCAGGCCTCCCCAGCCGAGCTGACAATCGATGTTCCAATTGATAACGATGACGATTCGAAGGTCTTGAAAATTGGGTCTCAGCTAAACCTGCAAGCTCAACAGGAATTGGTCGAACTTCTCCAAGCGAATCTAGACGTATTCGCCTGGACGCACTCCGATATGTGTGGAATTTCGTCGGACATCGCGAGCCACACCTTAAATATTGACCCGCGGTACATCCCGGTCAAACAAAAGAGACGCGGTATGGATCCAGAGAGATCTGCCGCCCTCAAGGAAGAAGTCGATAAATTGAAGACGAATGGGTTTATCCGAGATGCTTTGTACCCGGAGTGGGTATCCAATCCTGTACTTGTCCGCAAACCAAATGGAAAATGGAGAACGTGCATCGACTACTCTGACTTAAATAAGGCTTGTCCAAAGGACAGTTTTCCACTTCCTCGAATCGATCAACTTGTGGATTCGACGGCCGGACATGAATTATTGTCTTTCATGGATGCTTACTCTGGGTACAATCAGATACCCATGCATGTGCCTGATCAAGAACATACGAGCTTCGTAACTGACATAGGACTATATTGCTACATGGTCATGCCTTTTGGTTTAAAGAATGCCGGAGCAACTTATCAACGCTTAGTCAACCGAATGTTTGCCGACCAGATCGGGAAAACCATGGAGGTCTATGTAGATGACATGTTGGTAAAATCACGGTACTCCGCTGATCATGTCAAGGACTTGGAATCAATGTTCAAAGTCCTCCGGAGGTATGGGATGAAGCTAAATCCGTTAAAATGTCATTTTGGGGTTGCTTCCGGAAAGTTCCTTGGGTTCATCGTCAACGCCCGGGGAATAGAGGCCAACCCCGAAAAGATATGGGCAATCAGGAGTCTTCAAACCCCGAGGACCATGAAACAGGTTCAGAGCCTCAATGGAAAGATTGCAGCGCTGAGTAGGTTTATCTCAAGGTCAACGGATAAATGCATACCCTTTTTCGACCTAATCCAAAAAGGGAGGCGAAACTTCGAATGGACTACGGAATGTGAAAACGCATTTCAATCGCTAGTCCGGCATCTTTCCACACCACCGATTCTTTCAAAACCTGTTGATCATGAACAATTATACCTTTATCTGGCTGTATCTGAAAACGCTATTAGTGCTGCATTGGTTCGGGAGGAAGACCGAACACAAAAACCAGTTTATTATGTCAGTAAACGATTGGCCGGGGCCGAGAAAAATTATCCAAGGCTAGAAAAGTTGGCATACTGCCTAGTCATCGCCTCGAGAAAGCTCCGTCCATATTTTCAGGCTCACCCTATCATTGTGTACACCGATCAACCACTACGACAGGTCCTCACACGACCCGAGACATCTGGCAGGTTACTAAAGTGGAACATTGAGCTGAGTCAATTCGACATCGCATATGTTCCAAGGAGAGCCATACACGGTCAAGTCTTAGCAGATTTCATTGCCGAATTCACTGTTCCTGAAGACTTACCTGAAACTAGTGACTCACCCGAATATGTATGGAAAATGTACACTGATGGCGCATCCAACGATCGGTGTTCGGGCGCAGGGATTGTGCTTGAGACTCCCGAGGGCCGATCCATCTGCTACGCCTTAAAGTTTGATTTCCGGGCAACCAACAATGAAGCTGAATATGAAGCCTTGCTCGCTGGGTTGAAGTTGGCCCGAGACCTAAGAATTATCGCGGTAGAGATATACTGCGATTCTCAGTTGGTGGTATGCCAAGTTCGGGGCGAATATCAGGCCAAGGATCGAAGACTAGCCGCTTATCTAGCCCGGGTCCGAGAAACACTAGACCAGTTTGATTATTATGCCATTTTCTACATACCCCGAGAGCACAATCAGAAAGCTGATGCGTTGGCAAAGTCGGCAAGTACAGGCGAAACTCAACACTTGGGACTCGTCCCCGTCGAGACATTATCCTATCCAAGCATTGATCGAACGGAGAACGAATTCACATTTGAAGCTACCCCCGAGAAGGAATCATGGATGACTCCCTATCAAGATTACATTGAGCATGGCACACTACCCGAACGGCGAAGTGAAAGAAGACAGATTCTCCGAAAGGTGTCACGATTTGTCATTCAAAACGGAGTTATGTATCGAAGAGGATACTCTGTTCCTCTTCTCCGGTGTATCGCACATGACGAAATCAAGCGAGTGTTGCGCGAGGTGCACGAAGGAGAATGTGGCGATCACACTGGGGGGCAAGCACTTGCCAAGAAAATACTTCGATACGGATATTATTGGCCTACCGTTAACCGCGATGCTATGGATTATGCCAAAAGATGCGATAGATGCCAGAGACACGCTCGGATCCCTAGAGCCCCGCCTTCTGAAATAACCCAAATGGTCAGTCCGTGGCCATTTGCAATGTGGGGGATGGATATAATCGGTGCATTGCCTTTAGCTAAAGGGGGTGCAAAGTACGCCGTAGTGGCGGTTGATTACTTCACCAAATGGGCTGAGGCTGAGCCCCTTGCAACGATAACAACAAAAAAGGTGATCAACTTCGTGGTACGCAACATCATCTGCCGGTTTGGTCTCCCGCATACTATTATCACCGACAATGGAGCCCAATTCGACAGTGCTGAATTCAAGGACTTCTGTCTGCGATTTCACATCCATAAGAGATTCTCAGCAGTAGCGCACCCACAAGCAAATGGTCAGGTCGAGGCCGTCAATAAGGTTATCAAGTCTATATTGAAGAAAAGATTGGAGAAAGCTGGGGGCAAATGGGTTGATGAACTACCAATGGCTCTGTGGGCGTACAGAACGACTCACAAAACTGCGACCGGACACACCCCTTTTTCTCTATCCTATGGCTCTGAAGCAGTTATTCCAGTCGAAATGGAAGTTCGCTCTCACCGTGTGACAAACTACGACCCGAAAACAAACGGTATATTGCTTGCTGAATCCCTAGATCTGCTTGATGAGAAGCGAGAAGAAGCCGATGTGAGAGCAGCTGCATATCGAGGCCGAGTCGCTCGAATATACAACGCCAAGGTCCGCCCACGAACTTTTAAATCCGGCGACCTGGTACTTAAAAGAATTTACCCGGTTCCTTCACACATGAACCCAAATTGGGAAGGGCCGTATATGATTTCACAAAAGCTCAGAGATGGCACATTCAAGTTATCAACAGTTGATGGCCTCACTTTACCAAGAGCCTGGAATAGCAGAAGCCTCCGTCACTACTACATCTGACGGGCTTTATTTATCTATTTCTTATCAATTTCTTCTTCAGCATTTTTGTTTTTGCATTTTGAAATTTGAATTTGTAATAAGGCAACTGATTTTGTCATGTTTCTTTCGTTTCAGCAATAAAATGCCATCTCTTCGAGCCAAAAGTTGTGATTCACTGAAAATAACACATTATATCACGTTGCACGAAGAGCTAAATTCCATCACACGGTGGGATTTATTCGAACAGGGAGTAACTGTGATACGACCTGTCGCTCATTGAGTGAGACCCGAGCTCGGGGGCAGAATACAATACCAGCATTCACAGGGATCGATACACGATAATCCTTTTACCGACTCCAACTTCCCGGAGTACGAATTGGAGTATAAACATCCAATAAATCGTTCCCAGAGTACGAACGGACTCCAACTTCCCAGAGTGTGAATTGGAGTATAAACATCCAATAAATCGTTCCCAGAGTGCGAACGGACTCCAACTTCCCAGAGTGTGAATTGGAGTATAAACATCCAATAAATCGTTCCCAGAGTGCGAACGGACTCCAACTTCCCAGAGTGTGAATTGGAGTATAAACATCCAATAAACCGTTCCCAGAGTGCGAACGGACTCCAACTTCCCAGAGTGTGAATTGGAGTATAAACATCCAATAAATCGTTCCCAGAGTGCGAACGGACTCCAACTTCCCAGAGTGTGAATTGGAGTATAAACATCCAACAAATCGTTCCCAGAGTGCGAACGGACTCCAACTTCCCAGAGTATGAATTGGAGTATAAACATCCAATAAATCGTTCCCAGAGTACGAACGGACTCCGACTTCCCAGAGTATGAATTGGAGTATAAAACATCCAATAAATCGTTCCCAGAGTGCGAACGGACTCCAACTTCCCAGAGTGTGAATTGGAATATAAACATCCAACAAATCGTCCCCGGAGTGCGAACGAACTCCAACTTCCCAGAGTATGAATTGGAGTATAAAACATCCAATAAATCGTTCCCAGAGTGCGAACGGACTCCAACTTCCCAGAGTGTGAATTGGAATATAAACATCCAACAAATCGTTCCCGGAGTGCGAACGAACTCCAACTTCCCAGAGTATGAATTGGGGTATAGGCATCTAATCCAGATTCTCAAAGCGCGAACTGTGTTCCAAACATCAATAACACTCAGAATCCTGGAATGCGGAACAGATTATCGATCTCAAATCGTCATGAGACCTCAAAAGGGGGGCGTGTGCCCAAAGGCTTGCAATAAACGCAATCAGCCACCAGAATATGAGTATTATTCCCCACAACTAAGGGGCAAAAAGCTGGGTGTTAATCACTGGCCTAAGTGATAATATAATCAGAATCCGACTCATTCATTAAGTCACGACACGAAGCTGTAAAAATACTGAGCGGATACAAAACAAACGCTACAAGGCATTTAGGTAAGAAGAAAAGAATAATTTCCCATTTCATCGGCCAACAAAAACAGGTTTGATTACATGGCAAGTAAAGATGCTTCGATTAAGTGGAGGCCGAATCCACACATACACATGGCCCAAAAAAGAACAAGAGAAAAGACAAAAGAATTGTTATCCGTAAACTCTTGACAAAGCAAAGGGCTCACTCTTTCTTCCTCCGATGCTTCTTCCTCGGAGTCGAGCCGGTAGACCCACTGCCTGGCTTCCTGCGAGACTTTTTGCCTTTCTTAGGAACGTCCTCCGGGTCTGGCATAATATCGACATCTTCCTCAGAACTGGAAGGGATGGAGATCCTTTTATGAGGGCGAACCGAAGGCATGGGAGCAGTAACAGATACATGTTCAGCGACACTCGAGACGATTACCGTGCCACCAGGAGAAATCATCATTAGAGAAGATAAGCTTGGGGGAACGGCGTCACCTCCGGGACCAACTGTCACTGTCTTGGCCATCTCGGCACTTATCTCTGCCAAAATCTCCTCCTCTCGAGACAGTTGAGCTGCGCTAGGTACGCCAGTGGTCGTCACAATCGAACTAGAAACTGGAGCAACTCCGCTCGTCGCAAAAGAGAGGTCAGGCACGGGATCGAGAGGATGACCAAATAGCTCTTCAAACATTTGAACGTCGAATGACATCGATCCTCCCTCTCCTATGTCACCAACCATGGCGGCGGTTGAGATCGCCTCAGTGACAACAACTCCATGCGTAGGATATAAAGCCGAAGGAACAGGGAGCACGGGTGCGACACCCTCGGTCTCTAAACAACAAAAAGTAGAGCTGTCAGACCAAGAAATTCCCTCGAAAACCAATGTCTTAAGACGTAAAGAGAGTAGTCAAAATACCCGCTTTACCTTGCCTTGGAGCCTGAACAAGCTCGGGGGCGAGAGCCGTGCCCGAAGACATTTCCGGTTGGTCCGGATTGTAGGCTGGAATAGCATGCGAATCAACTATAGCAACAGCTCCGGACGAAGTCGAAATGGGGACTTTAGTATTCTCGCTATGACGCACAATGCCCGAACCTTCACAAACCTCCGTTTGATGGACTCCAAGTCTTTCTTTTTCAACGGAAACGATTGCTTCATGAAGAGTCCTCCTCTCATCCTCGCTGAGCAAATGCGACTCAAGCTCAAACTCATCTAATACCGAATCCGGACAAGACATCCTCTTGTTTTCCACCAATTTCTTCCAAGCATTGTAGAGAGGCATCGAGTAATCCCCTAGCCAGGAGAGGTTTCTATACTCCAGTACATTGGCATTATATGTGTCCAAGAGATCGTCGAATTCGGCCTCCATTTTGAACCTCTCCGCTTGGACTCTCTCCTCCACCTCCGATTCAACCTCCTTAACCCTTGCAATGGCCGCATCGCGCTCAGTTCGGAAAGATACAGCCTGCTCACACGCTTTTTGCGCAGCCACGTTCGCGTCGTCCTTTTCCTTATTCATATCAGCAAACTTAGCCTTTAGCACCTCCAGTTCCTTAATTGCCGCATCGCGCTCAGCTCGGAAAGATACAGCCTGCTCACACGCTTCCTGTGCAGCCACATTCGCGTCGTCCTTTTCTTTATTCATGTCGGCAAACTTAGCCTTTAGTTCCTCTAGTTCCCTGATTACCGCATCTCGCTCAGTTTCGACATTCTTGTATCGGTGGCCTAAGTCTTCAACTAATGTACAATGTGCCTGTTGCATTTTCGCCATCTCGACCAATGTTTCATCAACCTTCTGTAACGACTCGACTTCGGCCTTGCGGGAAGATTCCGCCTCAGATTGGAGTATGTCGACAATACGACTCTTTTGAGCCAAGTCGGCCTCTAGCTTCTCGATGACTTGGGCCCGGTCGAAGGCAGCTTTGGAAGCCTTAACGGCCGCTTTGTACCATTCTTTGTACTGAGCGAAAAAGTCCTGGGTGTAGCTGAGCGCCGTAATCGCGGCATCATCGGGAATTCTTTTAAGATTGGGGGGAAAAATACAAGCATCAAAGCAGATTTCTGGAAAATCTTTCCTCAGTTGAGCAAGCCTGATGGCCCCTTCTCCAGAAGACTCAATAAGGGTCTCTTCCGCAGACGTGGAAGTCGCAACCCCGATTCGAGAACGATGTGGCTCAAGCCTCGAAGCCTGCGAAGATGGCTGATGTCGCAGAGGCTCGGATGTTTGGACATGACTTCGGGATTGCGGAGGAGATCGAGATGGGGAGCGATGTCTACGATCTCTGTCTGATCGTTCCTGGCTAGAGTAACCTCGATGATGATCCTTTGCGTGGTAATCCTGGCCATATTGCCTCCGGTCGCGATCGCGATCAGGGCCCCCACGCCGAGATTCATGATAGGTTGGGGGGTGATGAACTCTCCGGAGTTTGTCCAGTGTAGTCTGACGGCCAGCCATATTACCTGAAATAGAGATGCAGTTCGGTTAAGGGCCAGGCAAATTAGATATGGCAAGTAAAGCGGTCATGTAGTGTCATGAAGGTGTATGCAAATGCGCAAAGCCTCCGACCAACCAGAAGTATCGGCTGCACTAACGGGTAAAAGCTCGCTTATGTTTAACGCTTCCCGAAGCTCAACCGACCCGGACTCGTGATAAAGAGAAACGCATTCCGGGATGGGAACGTCATCCAGACCTGCGAAAATGTTTCCTGGTTGACAAATAGCGGAGTCAGAAGAAATAATCCCAGGGATCGAGCGAGACACGATTACAGACTTCTGTCTCTTAAATTTAGGAACAACAGCCTTGCCTTTCTGCTTTTTTCCTGTTTTGGGAAAGCCAGCCGCTAGTCCAGCGTCATTAGGCGTCCTCTCATCATCGCTCATCTCTCTTATCGCTGCACCGGTTTTCTTCTTTGCCCTCGGAGCCGATTTCGCCAACCCCTTAACGACAGTACTTTGGTTCGTCTCAATTAAGCCCAGCATCCTTAAGTTATCATCAGTTAAGACCAAGTCAATATGCCGCAAGTCACCCGGAGTCTCTTGTAAACTTCGGATGACGCTTCTGTATTGACCGCCGTCCGGCCTCGATATGATAGCTGTAATGAAAACACCTGATGTCAGTTCGAATGTCGACAATAACTATTAAAGAAGGCTTACGTATTTTACGGCACTCACGTCTGGACAGCCATCGCCTAGCGAATCCTGGAGGGCATCGGACAAAAAACCATTCATTCTTAAAGTAACTAAGTCTGGTCCAGGCTCCCGTCACAACCTGGCAGTTTCTAACTGCTTCCAGAAAGGTGAAAGACGGACTATCACCTCTACTCTTGAAATTGAATATGTGTCTAATCTCAGCTGGCTTAGGCGGACGAAAAAGGCAGTCCATGAATAATATAAAAACGCTATTCAGCAACGCGTGCCCATTGGGGTGAAGTTGCCCGGGAGCTATTCCAATAAACGACAGCATCTCCCTGATATATTGATTAAACGGAGGAAGGGTTCCGGCCGCACAGGCATGACGATAGAAAGCAGTGTAACCCTCGGGTGGATTGTGAGGTCTATCCTCAACTCCAGGAAGCAAAACGTCATCCAGGGACAAGTTATGTTTCAAACATATCCGGCCCAACAATGCTCCAGAAATATTGGATCGGACAGAGTCTATGGGATCCTCGATAAGTAAGGCCTCCGGCAACTCGTCCGGAGCAGGATCTATCACTTCAGGAAGAATCTCTGGAATTTCTAGCGCTGGATGGAGCAAGCTCTGTAACTCTTGTTGTTCAGAACCCGAAGACGCCATAATTAACTAACTCACGAGAAGGCAGCGTCAAATACAGAGAAAACCCGTATATTCCCCGGTGTGAAGTATATGAATGTGACGTGCAGTGGAAATGCATAACTGAAACAAATTTTACGGGATTGGAACGCGGAGTCCGAACGACAAACCCTCGGAGTCAAAAAACGAAAGCGACCGTCATCGCTGACCGTCACTTTCACGTCAGTCCAATACTACTGGCCAACTCAAGTATGAATTCGTTATATGTGTTTGAGTTATGGTGCCATCGACGAGCTCTCAAAGGAAGGCAGGTCAAGTCAACTTTAGTCATGCAAGGCCAAAGCTCGTCGGAATCAAGTATGCGAAAGAAATTATTAAGTTCGTTAAAATCCGATTTAAAGTTGGTCATAGTTCAGAGGATGAAACAAATCGAAGGAGTGGAAATTCCAGAAACAAGAACGCTAAAATCGATCGACTCGATTCGACACAAGTCAGATCGATGAACTCCGAGTCGGTGCGCTCCAATGCCACGTAGTTCGACTCGACGCAACCTGGAAACGGAGGAGCAGTTCGAACCCATGAAACCCCACCCGACTTCGAACCGATCGGAGATGAGCTCCTTCGAATCCACCTAGAGCGGTTCGAATCCATGGAGTTTCACCTGATTTCGAACCAATCGGAGTCGAGCCCCTTCGAATCGATGCACGTATCATTGTTTCGAACCCACCAGTAGTGAGCACCTTCGAATCGATCAGAATGTCGCCGTTTCGAATCGATCACCGCAAGTCTTTTCTTTCTTGTTCTCCTGCAGTCATCGATTCGAAGTTGCACGCTCAAAGCCAACTCGAATCGCTCACCCCTGGATCGATGCGAAGACAGTGAAAGACAGTACTCTGATCGACACGACTCAAATGTTTGCATTCCTCAGTTCCGTGGAGTCGACCTACGTCGTTCAAATCTCACCACTCTCCAAAATTTCCAGAAGAAGGGATGAAACAATGCCGAAAAAGTTCCAATTCTATCGTTCTCAATTCGAATCGACCCCTTGGTTACCTGGTTTGATTTGGTTACAAGTGGAAGCCTGAAGGAATTTGATCGATTCGTAAAAACCCCTCGTTTGATTTGGCTCTGGAAAGTCGATTCGAAGAAACAGCTAAAGCAATGGTAAAAAGTAAAAAGTGAAAACGGAGTCAGCCTCGTGTATTTATATGGATTCCAAAAAGGGATTGGTGTCACTTCGACTCCCATCGATTCGAACGACCAGTTTCGAATCCATCAGAAGCTGCGACTCCATAAAAGTTTCGAATCCATAGAAGTTTCGAATCCATAGAAATTACGAATCCATCAGAAGTTGCGACTCCATAAAAGTTTCGAATCCATAGAAGTTTCGAATCCATCAAAAGTTTCGAATCCATCAGAAGTTTCGAATCCATCAGAGACAACGACGATTCGAGAGCCATTAATTCATACAATCATAACTTCGAATCCGTCAACAACCACTGATAAATACTCTTTGACTTGAGTCTAAAATCATTCCAGGAGAAAATCGGGACAGAATTCGGCAGCAAGCAAAAACCAACATAACTCGTGAACGCACGACGTTAACAAGGACGAAAGCTAATAAACGTGTACACGTATCGAACTAACATTCGATTTTGAACATTTACAGGGACCAAATATTCACCCGGTTGCAACAACGACAGCCAATGATCAAGCGCAATCACACACAATCAACCATATCAAGGCAAGGTTACGACAATTCTCTAAGTGAGTTTCAACGAACAGAAAACAATAATCTTCAGAATAACATGGCGACTATTCAAAGCACGTCATGTGCCCACAAGACGTACTTTGGGGGGCAAAATGTTATCCCGCTTTTTGGCAAAGCCGTGATATCACAAGACTGGTCAAAAACAGAAGACAGTTCACCTCAGAAATCGGTCGTACTTCACTTTACTATGGATATCGATGAATTTTGTCCGAGTCCGAAACGGGCCACAATTGATAGGACACGACAAGAAAGATCATAGAAGTCTGCATTTCAAATTTCAAGTCAATCCGAGGTCGTATGCTCAAGTTATGATGGATTCGAGTTAAGAGGGATAGGCACTGCTCGGTTCGAACCCATCACCTTGTCTAAGATCGAACCCATCATTTTCGAATCCATCAGCCAACGCCTGACTCGAACCCATCAGCCAACACCTTCTTTCGAATCCATCAGCCAACGTCTCCCTTCGAATCCATCAAGCCAATTCGTATTTCGAATCCATCCATCAACTTCGAATCCATCACCACCTTCGAATCCATGCTGTCTACTTCGAATCCATCACCAACTTCGAATCCATCACAAGCTTCGAGTCCATCGCAGCTTCGAGTCCATTAATAGCTTCGAACCCATCACAGCTTCGACTCCATCACTCACCTTTGACTCCATCGACTTCGACAACTTCGAATCGATCCAGGGCGCATTTGGATCGATTCGAACGAATCCACTCCATCGATTCGAAGACGACCTTCGAATCCAACAAAGCGGCTAAGCTAGCACGAACATGGATCGGCTCGAAGACATGCGCGCCCCAATCGATTCGAAGTATTCGCTTCGGCCATGCATCGATTCGAACGAATCGATTCCATCGATTCGAACCAAACAGCATGCCGAACACCTAATTTCGAACCGATCATAACTCCCAATCTACTGATCCAAATCCCATGAAATTTTTACAGAAGTTTGTCTACATGATGAAGAACGTCCATGCCAAGTTTCATCGCAATTGGACAATTTTTTGATCGATTCGAAGTTCACTTCGAATCGATCCCAAACTGGGCACGCACTTCAAGAACGCGGGCCTGTGGGCCCCCCGCCACGTGCCAAGCAGCCTCTCCATGATTTAGGCGGGATTTTGGCCTTCCACACCTATAAATAGAACCCCTGGTCATTCAGAGAAGGGGTCGGAGTATTTGGAGAAGAAGAATAAGCCTAAACGCTGCCAGAATCACTCCATACCACCATCTTGGCTGCTGATTTCGAATTTAAGTCTGTTGTCTGCTGTAATTTGCATAAAAAACACTTGTAATCTTCAAGTATTAAGAAATAAAGTGATAGAACTTCATAGTGGACGTAGGCGCATAGCCGAACCACTCTAAATCCTTGTCTTCTGTGCAATTTACTTTTCTGTGACTTGGAGTTTTTGTTAGATAGTCCCTATTTCCAATTCAAGTTCTTCATTTACTATCTCTTCAAAAACTTCCGAAGGGTGTTTGCCCAATTTTGGTGCAAACAATTACTTGATAAAATTAATTAAGAAATTAGTTACATATGGTAATTAATTTTGATAATGTTATTTGTTTAAGTTAATTAATTTAGTTTAATTAATTTAAGAAATCATTTGGTGGTTTAATAAGTGTAATTACTTAATGGAGCAATATTACTCAGAGAAGTAATGAATGATAATTACTGGAATGTAATTAATGAGGAAGGTTTTTAATTAATAATTGGGATAATTACTTTTGAAATTAATCAATGAATTAATTAATGAAGATAATTAATTATGGGATAATTAATTTGTTAATGAGTAATTAAGGATAGCTAATTACTGAATTGAATATTAATCAAGGGTGATTAATAATTGTATTTTAAATTTAGATTAATTACTAAATATAATTAATTTTAAATTAAGTAATTAATTTAAATATAGATTAGAGATCATTAATTAATATAATTAATGATGTAATTAAGAATTGTTTAATAGAGGAATAATTAATTATTAAGTGATTAATTAATTATAATTAATTAAGGATAAATATAATTAATTGTAGTTAATTAATAAGTGAAGTAATTAAATGTTAATTACTTATGATTAAGGTTAATTAATTTGTGAAATTAATTAAAGACTAATTACTTGTAGTAATTAGAGAATGATTAATCAAAAATATTTAGTCAAGTTGAATACTTGGTGAATGATAAATTAGCTAGGTTAATTAATTAATGGATATTAAGCAGGATTTATAGATGTGATAATTAATTTAATTTATTTTAAATTAATTAGAGATAGAAGTGATTAATTTAATTCATTTTAAATTAACTATAGATGATGGTTAATAAATCATTGCTTATGGATGATATTGATATTCCTTTGGATGGTTGTGATCTCAAAAATGAGATGAGTAGTATCTATAGAATATGGATGCTTAGATAAAGTATGATAATATGGATTATCTGGTTGTGATGATCATCTGTTGTGATGGTTATCTGTTTGTGATGATGATACAGATTATCTGTTTATGATGAGAATGTGATTGTCTATTGTGATATGTAGTTTATCTATCTATGTGAAATAGATAATAATGAAATGAGTTAATTGTTTAAAACCCTTAAGTACAACTTGGACATAAAAATGGCGTTTGGTTTCGATGAGACCAGGATCGAATGTCCATATTTGGATATCCGAAAACCACATCGATTCCAATTAAACGTTAGGTCGTTAATCCAAGTGGAGCAAGTGAAGACTCGAGGTGTAAGAACTATACGTCAGTATAACTCTATGGGTGATTCCGTAATGAGTTTGACGGAATAGTACTTATAGGTTCGAGATGGTGATTTAGAGTGCAAGGGCTATGGTCTTGACTCTGAGGGTGATTCCAAAATGAGTGCAACGAGGTAGTGCCTTCGGTTTCGTTCGAACCCGGAACGAACTTGTATGGATTGAATGCTTTCAGAACATCATCAGGTGGACGATGAGCATTCTAAGATTTATGTGTCTTATAAAGGTAATCGTAGCCTCAAGCCTCATCAACCGGGAACGGCTAAAACAGGGAAGGTGCAGCAAGGCTTCGTGGGTAGCCCCCACTGGAGAGCAAGATTTACCCATGTATAGAGGTCCCTTTATATTTCGGCTGTGTTGCAGTTGGCGACGGCTAATCTGCGGGGTGGTCTTGTTCGGGACTGTTCAGTAAGGAATGGTCCCGGCTTTATGTTGCAGGGGAGCGGGCGTACTCCTCGGTACGGTGATCTAGGCCACGTACTGTGACGAACGGTACCCTAGTAGTCCTGCCATTGATGGAACCCATAATCCAATAAGTGCCTGTACGGTTTTGATTGTGTCCAACTATGTTGGAACGTGAGATGTAAGCATTCCAGCTATTTCTGTATTTTATTTTGAAAACCCTAGACACTATTATAATATCACTGGATTTCCTATCAAATATTTTGGTTAGCGTAAGGTAAAAGCTTTTCCATGTTTATGTGCGGGAAGTCTTACGTGATACCTTTTCTTTTCATAGGATTTTCTAAAGTTAAGCAACTTTTAAACCCCGTTTACTCACACCAGACCCATGTCTGAACCGAGTGTTTATTTTCTGGTTTATTAAACTCTTGGGTACTCATATTATGTATGAGTAGTCAAGTGTTTCAGGATTGCTTTGACGAGTTCAGGAGGAGATATGGAGCAGGAGGCTTCGACGTGTAGATATATATATATATAGTGGTTCCGCTGTGTTTGAGTTGTATCTTTTTCTCTGATGTACTTGAATTGTAATTGCTAGGCAGATGTTTATAACTGTCTAGTTTGTGTTGTATTAGCTGTAAAACTATGATGTATATGATACTATGTAATGTTTTATGTGATATATTATAATTTATTCGATTCCGCTGTGAGATTCTGATGTTGTATGTTTCTTTCTTTTCTTTCTCTACTTTTTTTTATCCCTTTCTTTCTTCTTAATGATGCGTCTTTCTATGGAATGAAAGGCGGTTCGTTACATTGTGGTATCAGAGCTCTAGGTTGAGCGAATACCTAGACTCTGGAGTGGTTTCTGTCTTGAGAGAGCGTATTTTTAATTTTGAGTGTGTGTGTGTGTGTGTGTGTGTGTATATCTACCTATTTGATTGGGTTACCTGTTCAGGTTTTCCAATATAAGTTCTAGAGCTAGATAGGGTAGTGGTGTGTGTAACACAACTACCATTGGTTGGAGTCCGAGTGTTTGAAGTTGGAAGTGGATCTGCTAGGGCAGTATTGGGCATCTTGAGTAGTTTTGCAGTTTGGTGTGAAGGATTTCACCAATCTATGAAGGAAATCTTTTCAAGATTCGGAGTGTATCTTTGGATTGTAAGCTTGGTTTCACTCGTGCGAGTGGTTTTTCTTGATTGGATCAGTAGGAGGTGTTGAAGATAGTGATGGTCCCTTGGCAACCTTAGGAAGGATTTCTGTCTGTATTTGAGTTTGAGACTCAGTTTGGCAGTGTTTTGTGCTTGGTTTGGGAGCGAGTTTCCTGAGGGATATCTGTCTACTAAAGGCTCTATTGTGAAGAGGCTGGTGTAACTTTGTGATTCGATGAGCTTTTGGATAAGGAAGTTATTGGCAGCAGTAGCAGCAGTGAGTGGCCTGTTTCTTCGATGGTTCAGAAGTCTCTGTGATTCTTTTGTCAGTAGGCCAGGCAAATGGTGTAGCTTGTCCATTTCTTCTGGAAGCCCAGCTGGGTATGTAGTTTGTGGTTAGAGATGGACCACTAGTTTCTTCTTTTGGATAGAAGGCTTTAGCTGTTCTGATTGTTGCAGTGAGAATGATTTCTTGGTATCTGAACTGAGTGGGATCGCAAAAGTGACTTGCGATGGTTCAGAAGTTTTCTGAGTAATCTTTGTTTAGATTGAAGCGTCTCTAGAGGATGTTTGAGTTATCGAAGTGGTTTGATTTTCTGGATATCTTCGAAAGAGTTAAGATCGCATCCGTATCAAGAGTTTGAGTTCTGTTTGGACTTGGTTCTTAGAGCTTTACCGATGGTTCAGCTTAGTAGGAAGGTTCTTTGAGAGAGAGATCCGTTTTAGCTGGCAAGATTGATCGGATCTAGTTTCGGGTTGAATTTTTGCTGTGGTGTTTGTGACCGAATCGGATAGGTCACTGAGATTTTATGGAATTTGATGGACAATGTTTTCAGAATGGACTGATTAAGTCTATAATTGTGTTCATCAACGGCATTCTCAAATCAAAATTGTGCAGCGGAAGCATAGTGGCAGCTATTCCAGAATAGAAGCAACATCGATTATTTGGGAATTTGAGTTTTGTCTTGGATCAGAGGATTTCTACAGGAAATTTATTTTGGATCTAGAGGCTTGATTGTCTTGTGCATCTGTTCTGTTTTCCGAATAAGATTAGTATGTTTAAAGTCTTCTGATATTAGTAGTAGAGTTTGTGTGGTGGATTTGATTGATCTAGAAGGTTGAAGGCAACCCAGGATCGACAGGAGAGATCTGTGGATAAAAGTATTGGATCTTTCTGTATTCTCTTAAGGATTAAGTGTTTGGTCTACAGGATTGAATTTCCAGTTCGGATGGCTGGAATTTGTTTTGTTTTTCACGTATCTCTGAGTGAGTACGTGTATGGTTTATCACTGGTTTTAAAATCAGTAATTCTGGAAGATTTGGAAGTTGATCAGGACTTGTCTGTGGTCCAGTTCTCTGTTTAGATTAGTAGATCTAGATATATAGGAGCTCTAGATCTGAAGGGTGTAGCTAGTTTATATTCTGTGGAGCTAGTGTCCCGATGTTTGTACCTGGAAAACTCAAGAGAATACTATCCAGAATTTTGTCTGGATAGTTAGAATTGTTTGCTTGAATTGGTTGCTATGGTTGCTAGTATTTGGTTGATAGCATATGTTTGCTATTTTAAAATAAAATCTGTATGAGATTATTAAATTATCTTTGCTTTTAAATTTCGGGGACGAAATTCTTTTAAGAGGGGAGGAATGTGATGTCCCGGAAATTTAGACAATATTTATTTAATGATTTCATTAATAATTATTTTAAAATGTGAAATGTTGATTTAATAATCTTATTCAAACAGAATTTATCTTTCGAAAATTAATAATTATTTAGTTTGTTAAATGATATTCTTTTCAAAGTTAAAAATATTTAAATGGTAAAATTATCTTTCTAAGCTTATTTAAAGATATTTTATTTATAATATGCATATGTGTATACATTGTAAATAGATGATTTGATTTTAATTTTAATTTAAATTTAATAAGAATATTTTCCAATTTATTATATATGTATGTGTATAAATTACGAATTGATTAATTTGATTTAAATTAGTATTGAAAACTTTACAAAAGTTTTTTTTAAAAGTCTGTCTTATATTTTCAAAAGAAATATAAGTAAATATTTACTTTGTTTGTATAAATATAAAATAGTTTAAATAGTATTTTATAATAAAGGTTTATTTTGTTTTATTTTAAAAATTGTTTGCTTTTGAAATAAACTTAGTTTATTTATATTAGAATATAGTATTTTGATTTGAAAACTTTGAAATAAAATATAATTCAACATTCTTATTCTTTTTAAAATTTTCTCTTTTGAAAATTAGTTTTAAAATATTATTTTAAAAATATTCAAGCAAACATTTAAAATGTGTAATGTTATAAAAGAAATTTATTTGTAATCATTTTAAAGGCTAATGCAAATAATACATTTAAAACATGTTAAATTAAATTAGATATTGTTTTAAGATAGATTTAAAACACATTCATAAACTAAGAATTTTCTTTTAATATTAATAAAAACATGTGTTAGACTCTTAACCCATAATAAAGACACTTGTAAATTTATCTACATCATAATTTAACAAGTGGCATGTTATTTATTTTTGAAATGTATTTTTTTAGATAAGAGAAACTTAGCAAAGTCATTTTTGTTAAAAAAAAATCTTCAATCTTCAATTGAAAATTGAAAATTGAAAATCAGATTTAGATATAAAATCTACAAACCAAATTCAATCAAGAATTCTAAAAACCCAAACACAATGCATGTTTAAAAATCTGCAAAATAAAAATATGCAAAACCCAGATCTGCAACTTCAACATCAATTTGCAAGTTCAACTTCAACTCAGGCAAATTGAAGAATGGGGCAGCATGCAGTTTAAAATCATCAAAATGCAGTTTTTAATAATCAACAACAATAGAAAAGCAACTTCAATTAGCATTTCAAAACCCAGATTCAACATGCAAGTTCAATTTGCAGTTTCAGGAATATGAATGCATCTCTGAGTATTTTCTACCTCTTCAATAATGTGAGTAAACTTCTTTATTTAAAAAACAGTATTCTTTCAAAACTAAGCAAAATTTTCCAGAACTCAAGATCTAGTTCTCAGAAATCAAAACAGTTTTGGATGAAATTTCCATGTTTCTTGTTAGAAGTGAGTAACCTCACAATGCTAAAAACTTATGTTGTTAGTACATGTGTATTGGTAGTAGTAAGCAAGTTTGTATGACTGTTTTGTGAAGATATTCTGTATATGCATATAAATACACATATGAATGTTGCCAGACGCCTGTTTTTGTTTTTTTTTAAAACTAAGAATCTTTAAATAAAACCCATATCTCCTGATTGGTTCTCTGTTAGGATTTGTTGTGTGAAAAAAATGTTTGTTTGGTATAGATTGAGATTTATAAATTATAATTTAGTTTAATCAAAATCTGTTGCCTCTGTAGACTACAAAAATCAATCATCATTGAAATAGACACATATACCAAACATCTTAAATCAATAAAAAAAAGGTTTGTATCTTGAATGCATGTTTGAAAACAAGAATTTTAAAACAAATTTCACATTTTTAAAATTACTGTGGAGTTAGTATTTCTGTTTTTGAGAAAAATTGGGGTTTTTGGGTTTATTTGATTATCTAGTGGATTTTGGAAGTTGTTATTCTTCCTGGAGGTGGAAGATTGATGTGAGAGTGGGGGAAAATTGGGCAATAGATGATCAGAGACGGAAGGAGATGGAAATAGGGGTTTCCAGGTTTTAGCCCTTGTTTTGATGAGGGTTGAGGATTTGTTACTTCTTATTTTCTGTAGTGCTTCGAGTGATTCGAGGTTTTGGGATTCGGAAGAGGGGGTATAGATGGATGGTTGGTCGGAGTCATGGCGTCTCAGATGATCGGAGGTGGATTCTCTGGCTGATGACAGGTTTGGGTATTTTAAGGCTGCAGTGTTTCTAGGTTTCAAGTGTTATCTCGAATTTTAAATTTGAGTTGCAGCGAGTTCTCTAGAGGTCGTGATCAAGTTGAGGGATGGACGGCGACTTGGAGGAGTTGATTGGGGGGACTGGAGTTCGCCAGAGTGCTGGTGCATATGCACCGTGCACATAATTGTTCTGATGAACCTTTTGGGGTGGTGTAGTATTTTGTCTCGTGTATTTCTCGGGTATTTGAGTTTTGACTCGGAGCATTGAAGTAAATGACGCGAAGCAGATGTGAGAAGGTCTCGGGTTGGTGTTGTTTCAGGTTATTGAAACCTGACAGCAATCTGGGATTTAAATTAAAATGTAATTTAAATTTAAGATAGGATTTTATTAGGGATTCAAATTAAAAGTTTAAGTTGAATTTGAATTCAAATGAATTTCTGAATCCAAAGTTTTTAAAATGAAATTTTTAAATTTAAAGTAAAATTTAAATTAGAATTTAAAATCAAGATTAAATATGAGTTCCAGTTTACTATTGATTCAAATTCTTGAATTTAGTTCAGTTTGTAGGTTTTAGAGTTGAATAAATTTAAATTGTTGTAAAAGTGGAATTTAAAAATGAATTTGATTTCAAATAAAGGTTTAAACTTGAAAGAATTCTTTCTTTAATATTTGAATTAAAGTTATGAAATGTTTAAACTTAAATTTGAAAAGTTATATGATCAATTTATTTTAAGCTTGATTTCTTAAACAAAATTTGTTAGTAATTTAGTTTTGAATTTTCTTATATAAATATCCTATATAAGTAATAATGGTTCTTCACTTTTATTTTAAGAATAAATTTATTTAAAATTTGGATAATGTTTAAATAATTAAACATTATGAAATCTTAAATTTTAAAATGTAATTTGAATTTAATTTAGAAATGTTTTGTTTTAAATACATTTTGAATGTAAATAAAGCCATTAATAGGTAAATGAATTGTTTTAGAAAATAATTAAGATAATAAAGAATTTACTTATTTATTTGATTTTAATTAATGTTTTAGATTAAATTTTAATTAGAGACGATTAATGAAAATTAATCTAAGATAATTTTCTTAAGTAAGTAATTAAGAAAATATTGTTGGATAATAATGATAATTATCTAAGGATAATTAAGTAATTAATAAATGTGTTTAATTTTGATAATTAATTAGATTAATTAATTGTATATAATCAATTAGAAATGATTAAGAATAATTACTTGATAAAAGTAATTAAGATATTAGTTACTTATGGTAATTAATTTTGATAATGTGATTTGTTTAAGTTAATTAATTTAGTTTAATTAATTTAAGAAATCATTTGGTGGTTTAATAAATGTAATTACTTAATGTAATTAATGGAGCAATATTACTCAGAGAAGTAATGAATGATAATTACTGGAATGTAATTAATGCGGATGGTTTTTAATTAATAATTGGGATAATTACTTTTGAAATTAATCAAGGAATTAATTAATGAAGATAATTAATTATGGGATGATTAATTTGTTAATGAGTAATTAAGGATAGCTAATTACTGAATTGAATATTAATCAAGGGTGATTAATAATTGTATTTTAAATTTAGATTAATTACTAAATATAATTAATTTTAAATTAAGTAATTAATTTAAATATAGATTAGAGGTCATTAATTAATATAATTAATGATGTAATTAATAATTGTTTAATTGAGGAATAATTAATTATTATGTGCTTAATTAATTGTAATTAATTAAGGATAAATATAATTAATTATAGTTAATTAATAAATGAAGTAATTAAATGTTAATTACTTATGATTAAGGTTAATTAATTTGTGAAATTAATTAAAGACTAATTACTTATTGTAATTAGAGAATGATTAATCAAAAATATTTAGTCAAGTTGAATACTTAGTGAATGATTAATTAACTAGGTTAATTAATTAATGGATATTAAGCAGGATTTATAGATGTGATTGAAAGTGTACGTGCGGTACTAAGGATCGTGTAATATAATATATAAATGCGAAAACTGGTAATAGCAGTAAAATAAGAATTAAAGTAAGCACGCCAGGAATTTTTATACTGATTCGAACTTCCCATTCTACATCTAGTCCCAGAATATCCTCTGGATTTAGACCAAACCCCTCACTTAACCCGGAGGAATAGGTATATCACACCTGAGCAGCCGAACGGGAATTTTTCCGCCTCAACAGCCGAAGAGGACTTCAACTTAATACAAATAATTTGTTGACGAGTGTGTTTTGAATAACACGGATTGTCTTTTCATAGTACAATTTTCCTATAATCAAATACTCAAGAATATGTAGTGTGTGTGAAGACTTAGAAGGAGGATAATCTCGTAGAATCGAAGTACATAAACTAATTCAGAGATTCTAGCGATATTGAATGAGAATGAATGCTTTTATTTGTAGAAATAAATAGAGAATAGATTTCAGAATTATGTACAAGAATTGGCAATTGTAGGAATGAAGTAAACATGTTTATATAGTTGTAGAATAGTTACAATCTTTCATGAAGAGTTTCAATCAAAGGTTGTGACCATATCTCTTGAATTGAAGGTGATTCCTCTTCACAAATGATCGGAACTCTTCAGAAAAATAGCCGTTATTTCCAGGTTGGTTGACTGAAAATTCTGGCCGGTCAGCTGAGTTTAAAATCGTGGGCAAAACAGAGCATATCTGTGCACTAACAACAGGTTCGGTCAGCCGAGTGTACTGGTCGGTCGACCGACCTGATGTTATGTGCACAGATCATAATTTTTCAAGTATAAAACAATATACAACTATTCGTATGTGTGTGTGACTACTTAAGGAATGATTTTAACAATATTCTAAGACTCAATATAATAAATTATTAATACTAATCTCTGGATTGTTGCCATTGTATAGTATTCTTTGTAGTTCGTCTCATGATCTCTGAAGCTTGTGTCATGAATCAAAACCCATGAATAAACATTCTCCACCTTTTTGATTGATGATAATACTTATGTGATGAAGTAGTATGTATTGTAATTCTCCTCCTGAATATATGGCGACTTCTCTGCAAAAACTTGTTAGCGTCCATATATTTCTTCCCATTTGTCATCGACAAAAAGGAATACTTATGATGCATAAAATGTAAAAAAAATACGAAACCATTTATCAAATTTACGAACATAGAATTAAAGTTACATACCGAAAACAAATGAAATGTTAATGATACAGTACTTACATAGCAGAAAATAGATATATTGTTCACAATAAAAACAGAATAGAAATAAACCAACAAGATCACTCCTCATCGTCGTCAGAATCCCAAAATTCTGCACGAATATTTTCCTTAGGAGGAGCTTGTTCTTTACCACGACGCTGAGTATGAGAAGTATGAGTTCCTGATGTTCCTGAACTTGTATTTTCTGAAGTTGACCAGGAAAAATTAGGTGCTGGTCTTTTTCCAGGAGCAAGATGAGAGGCACCGGCTTCAGAAGTACATGATAACGCATCCCAAAGATTAACAAAGAAGCCTTTGATTTTGTTGAATCTTCCGTCTATTTTCCGTAGACGGGCATCTAAAACTAATTGATTTTGAGCTAGAAGATTAATAGCAGCTGCCGTACCAAGTCCGGGTGTAGGTCTTTGAATTATGGACTGGCAAGTTAAGCGTTCCATAGAATGAGTGGTTGGATGTGGTGTGGAATGGTTACGGTGTAGTTGATCCCTAGAAGTAGCACGCCATTGATTAAAATTCATAAATCTTGATGGAGCATCCGGCAACTTCATTAATTTAATGGTCCTTGAATCAAAATGATGAACTTTGGTAGTTTCGAATTCTGGAGCATGTGAGACTGAGTTATTGATTAATCCCATTATATATTCTCCATAATAAATATGAAGCATCTTGCCTTGATTAAATGAGAGAAACTCATCCATAAGTAATTGTGCCGAACTGACTCGTATATTCCCACATATAGCATATAAAGCTTTAAAATTTTCAGGATACACTAAGTGATAGGATCCGCCTCGTGGAATAATGGATTTCATCATGAAACGATGAAAAAGACTAGCTTTTGGTCGAAGAGATGATGTTTGTCGGAGATCTATAGCATCATCTTCAAAAAAGAGATGGCTTATTTGATCGCGTCTCATTGCATTGCAATTCATATCATGTAACGATATTCCACCCGGTCGAGCATCCAAAAGATGATTTATTCTATCTAGTGAAAGGAAAATTGGCGTACAACATGCCGATGTCCAAACACAATTTTCAGTGTTTCTAGGAGGATTAACAAGGTTTAGGTTAGCAAGAAATAATTTGACCGTAATGTGACTAATTTTCAAATTGTTCTTTCTATGGTCAAGAAAAATATCAAGCCCACTTTCAATTGCAGCATTTTCAATACCGTAAGAAGAGAAATCGGCGTAATTTACGAAGGATTCCTCGAAGATCTTGGCATCTTGAAGTTTAATCCATCTTTTGAGTGCTTTATTACTCACAAGCCATGAGGCTATTTGAGAATCCACTGGAGTTGATAAAGAAGCACCGGTAGTTTTTGTTTTCGTTCTAGGAGCCACTGAAATTTGATAAAATTTTAATGGAATATGAGGTAGAATTCTGAATTTGGGAAAGTGAAAGATGAAAAGGTAGGTGAAAAAAGTGAATAGGTGGGCTGATATTTGAAACTGGTCGCATCAGATTTAAGTCGTTCGGTCGACCGAAATGTCTGGTCGGCCGACCGACTCTATTAAATGAACAACAGAGACTTTCGGGAAGGGTTCGGCTGACCGACTCAGGACTTTCGGTCGACCAACCCAGTTATGCCTATTTTGGTTTAAAGAGTTGTACAAAGAGAAATTTTACTATTTCTGAATGATAATAATACAACTTATAGAAAATCAGCAACATATGTAAAAAATGCTTAGCTACCGGTTGTTAATATCGACGTTCCCAAGAATTGGAGATTGAACATTCTCTATAGGTGACCACATAGGAGCTACAGGTGATTGATCAGGATTTAAGGAGGTTGAGGGTTTAGATGTGGGTTTAATAATGTCTTCCTTTTTCGACGAACAGATTTTTATGGCCATCCGTTCTAGGAAGCTCAAACGTCTTGCCGTAACTTTTTGTTCATAGTATAACTCCTTTTGTAGTTCCATTTGTTGATGTTGATAGTGGTGTATCTCATCTATTTTCTGTTTAGTTGAAGGAGATATGACCATAGCTTTCTTGCCTTTCTTCTTTTTCGGTGTATAGCTGGTATGAGTGTTCTCCTATGGTTTCCAGCCATGTCGGGGGTCTTTATCCGGGGAAGGAGAGAATTTAAGGACACGGTTAGGTAAGGGAAAGATAGGATAGGGTCCGTTTTTAGGAATACGATCGGAATCATCGTCCGGGGATGTATACGATAAGTGAGAGTTTTCAGAATTGTAGGAATCATTGTTGGATGACATTTTCAAATAATTTTGAATATAAATTGTTCTTAGTATTTTTTTGAAAACTGAACATAGTATATATATACGTATTTGTTTGCTTAAAAATAAGGGTTAAGAATTAGTATTTAATTCTCATCACAGGTATTTAATAGTAAACTAATTTGTAAAAATAGTGTTATGAAAATAAAATTTAAACTAAAAAGCTGATTGAAACAAGAAACAACTATAGCTCAAGTGGCTATAATACAACATATAATAAGCAAATAATATGTCATGGGTTCAAATCTCGCTTTGGTTATAAAAAAAAATTGTTTTAAATATTTTGCATATTTTTAGTTATAACTCTTTTAGAGACATTATTCCTAAATCTCGTCTAAGTTTGATAAAACTATTTTCATTTAATGGTTTAGTAAAAATGTCAGCAATCTGATTTTCAGTATTAACAAATTCTAAATTTATCAATCCTTTTTCCAAACAATCACGAAGAAAATGATGACGAATATCTATATGTTTTGTTCGTGAGTGATTGACAAGATTTTTAGAAAGATTTATTGCACTAGTATTATCACAATAAATTACAGATTTTCCAAGATGACAATTAAAATCCTGAAATGTTTGTTGCATGTAAATGACTTGTGCACATGCCAAAGCAGCAGATATATATTCTGCTTCACATGTTGATAAAGAAACGAAGTTTTGCTTTTTTACTGAACTAAGAAACTAAGGAACGTCCAATGAAGTGACATGTTCCGCTAGTACTTTTTCTATCCGTCCGACTTCCTCCAAAATCAGCGTCGCTATAGGAAACTAATTCGAAAGGACATTCTTTTGGATAAAATAGTCTGAAATCTTTGGTTTTAGTTAGATAACGAATAATGCGTTTAACTGCTCGCATATGCGATTCTGTGGGATTTGCTTGAAATCTAGCACATAAACAAACACTCATCATTATATCAGGTCGACTAGCTGTTAAATATAATAATGATCCAATCATACTACGATATAGTTTTTGATCAACACTTTTGCCCTCCTCGTCTTTATCGAGATGAATCGTTGTGCTCATAGGAGTTGGTTTGGCAGAAGTGTTTTCCAGACCAAATCGTTTAATTAAATTATAACAATATTTTTCTTGATTAATAAAAATTTGATTTTCAATTTTTTTAATTTGTAATCCAAGAAAATATGACAATTCTTCCATATGAGACATTTCAAATTCATTTGTCATTATAGTTGAAAATTCCTGACATAACTTATCATTTGTTGATCCAAAGATAATGTCATCAACATAAATTTGAATTATCAAAATATCTTTCTTATTTTTCTTAATAAAAAGAGTTTGATCTACTTTACTAATTTCAGAATCAGATTCTAATAAATAGCTTTTAAGACGATCGTACCAAGCACGAGGTGCTTGCTTTAAACCGTATAAGCCTTTTTGAGTTTATAAACATGATCCGAAAATTTTTCATGATAAAAAAGAGGTGATTGTTCAACAAAAACATTTTCTTTTATGTAACCATTTAAAAATGCACTTTTAACATCCATTTGATAAAGTTTAAAATTATGAAAACATGCAAACGCCAATAAAATTCGTATTGCTTCACGTCGGGCGACTGGAGCAAACTTTTCTTCGTAGTCAATTCCCTCTTCTTGATTATATCCTTATGCAACTAATCTAGCTTTATTCCTAGTTATATTTCCTATTTCATCTGTTTTATTTTTGAAAACCCATTTAGTACCAATGACTGATTGATCATTTGGTCTAGGAACAAGTTCCCAAACTTCGTTTCATTCAAATTGATTTAGTTCCTCTTGCATGGAAAGAATCCAGTAGTCATCAGTTGAGGCTTCTTTTATATTCTTAGGTTCTATGTTAGAGAGAAAAGCTACATGACCAACTTGATTTAATTGATGTCTGGTTTTAACATTCGTATTTACTTCTCCAATTATATTTTGTACAGGATGATCCCGTAAAATTCTAGGTGGAGATTTTGTTATATTAGTAGTAATGTTTGTATTTTCAGTAATTTCATTAATATTATCAAAGTTTTCACTAGTATTATAGTTTTTATTCTGAATAGTTTCATCATCAGAATCGATAGTAATATTTGAATTTATATTTTTAAAATTTTCGTCAAATGAAACATGTAAACTTTCTTCAATAATCTGAGTTCTTTTATTAAAAATTCGATAAGCTTTACTTCGTTCCGAATATCCTACGAATATTCCTTCATCGGATTTTGGATTGAATTTGCCTAGCTGATCTTTAGTATTCAAAATAAAACATTTAGAACCAAAAACTTTAAGATATGAAATATTTGGTTTTCTTCCATTTAGAAGTTCATATGGAGTATTCTTAGTTAATGGTCGAATGGAAACACGATTCAATACATAACAAGCAGTAGCTACAGCTTCTTCCTAAAAATGTTTTGATAAAGTGGTTCCATTTAATAAAGTTCTTGCATATTCTTGTAACTTTCTATTTTTTCTTTCTACAACGCCATTTTGTTGTGATGTTCTAGGAAATGAAAAATAATGGTTAATACCTTTCTTGTTACAAAATTGTTCAAAAACTTCATTTTCAAATTCTCCTCCATGATCACTTCTGATATTTTTAATTTTCAAACTTTTAATATTTTGAATTCTTTTAACAAATATTTTATAATTATCAAAAGTATCACTTTTATTTTTTAAAAAGAAAATGCAAGTGTATCTAGAAAAATCATCTACAATAACAAACACATATCTATTATGATTAATAGATTGAACTTGAGTTGGACCAAAAATATCCATGTGTAAAAGTTCAAGTGGTTGTTTTGTAGAAATTACTTTTTTTGATTTAAAAGAAGATTTTTTTCATTTTCCTAATTTACATGCATCACAAAATATATTCGTTTTGAATTTCATGTCAGGTAATCCTTTAACTAATTTATTTTTAGCTAATTTGTTGATGGTTTTAAAATTAATGTGACAAAATCTTTTGTGCCAAAGACAGGAATCATTTCCTTGGCTATTAAACACAAATTTGAATCATTTTTAACGTTCATATTTAAAATATAAATGTTTTTATCTCTTATTCCTTCAAAAATAGTGTTATGATTTTTATCGAAAATATTACATTGATTTTCTGAAAAAGTTATATTAAAACCTTTATCACATAACTGACTAATACTCAATAAATTATGTTTTAAATTTTTGACTAATAAAACATCAATAATGAGAGGTAAATTAGTGATACCGTTGTTGCTGACATCGCCTTTACCGATGATATATCCTTTAGAGTTATCTCCAAAAGTAACTGATCCTCCATTTGAGTAGATAATATTTGACAACATTTCTTTGTTTCCAGTCGTATGTTTTGAGCAACCGCTATCTAAAATCCATTTTCCTCTCCTTTTATGTGGTGCCTGTAAAAAATTTATAAGAAGTTGGTACCTGTTTCTTTTTAGGGTCCTAAGAGTTAGATCTTAGGAAGCCAAACCCATACAGGTTCAGAATTCCCTTTATAAAAATAGCTTTTGTTATTATGAACAGTTTCTATGAACATTTTGATATGTTTCTTCCTTATCAAAACATTATTTGATTTTGGAATCCATATCTTAATGGTTTTCGTGTTTGAACAAACTGTTTTCTTAATATCCTTTTTAATATTATTATTAATCCTACTTTTATCAAAATTATTCTGTTTCTTAAATCCTAGTCCAAATTTATTGTTAGTGGATTGAGAATTTTCGAGTATTTTAGAAAGATTCTCTCTTCCTTTATTGAAATTTAAGACATTTTTAGAAATGTCATCAAATTTTATTTTTAGACTAAAATTTTCTAAATCTAAATCTTTAATTTTAGAATTTGAATTATTATTTTCAAAAAATAAAACATCATTTTTATTTTTCGGAATTTATAATTCTTCAGATATTGAAGAAATTTGAGAAGATAAGTTAGAATTTGATTGTTGAGAAATTTCAAGTTCTTCTTCTAATATTTTCTTCTCATCTTTCAGCATATCTACTTCTAAGACTGTCCTATCTTATTTTCTTTGTAAATCTTTATTTTTCTTTTTAAGTTGCTTTGCTAAGTCTACTAATTCAGAATTAATTTCAATTAAATCTTCAAAACTAAGATCACTTACATCGTCTGACGAAGCCATGAAGCATACATTTGCTTGCTCATTTTCATTGTCACTTTCAATTTCTGATGAGGATGATGAGTCTGTGTCGTCCCAAGTGACCGAAAAAGCTCTTCGTTTGGTTCTGTCCTTCTTAAAATTGCTCTTTTTACGTTTTGGACAATCCTTCTTCATGTGACCTTTCTTGTGACATTCATAACATTCCATTGCTGAAGATGATGGTTTGCTACTGTTGGTATTGTTGTTGGAATTATTTTTGTTTCCCCTGAATTTATTTCTTTTGAATTTCAGAAACTTTTTGAAGTTTTTAGCAATCATTGCCATATCTTCATTCTCTGAGTCGTAATATCTTTTTCTGCTTGAAATGCCACATTCTTCTTTTCTTGTGCTACATTTCTCTTTGCCTACAAATTTACTTCGTAGGACAATAAATTACCTATCAATTCTTCTGGTTTTAATTTAACAAATCACTTGCTTCTTCAATGGCTAGGACTTTTCTTTCCCATTCGTCAGTTAATAAGATTTTTGTGACAACATCAAAATCAGTAAATGTTTGTTCTAATGATAGTAGAGCATGATAAATATCCTGGAATCTAGAATACATATCATTTATAAATTCATTTGGCTTCATTTTGAAATTTTCAAATTGATTTTTCAACATAGAAATTTTGCTTAATTTAACTTTGTTCGTTCCTTCATGTGTTACTTTAAGTGTTCTCCATATTTCATAACCAGAAGTGCACATGCTAACTCTATTGAATTCATTTCTATCTAATGCACAAAATAAAATATTCATAGCCTTTGCATTTGATGTAGCATCTAGTTTTTGTGTATTACTCCAAGTTGAGTATTCTCCAGTAGGAGTTATGTACTCTCTTTTTATAACATTCCAGATATCAAAACCACTAGATTGCATATAGATTCTCATTCTAGTTGACCAACAATTATAATTCAAACCATTAAAAAGTGGAGGTCGTGAAGTTGATTGACCTTCTATGAAACTAGTATTAGTGTTAGTGCCAACATTGTTAGTTTGAGTCGTTTCCATATTACTAGAAATAAATATCAAATAACTTTGTGACGGTTATAGGATAACCTTGCTTTAATACCAATTGAAAGTGTACGTGCAGTACTAAGGATCATGTAATATAATATATAAATGCGGAAACTGATAATAGCAGTAAAATAAGAATTAAAGTAAGCACACCAGGAATTTTTATACTGGTTCGAACTTCCCGTTCTACGTCCAGTCCCAGAATATCCTCTGGATTTAGACTAAACCCCTCACTTAACCCACAGGAATAGGTATACCACACCTGACCAGCCGAACAGGAATTTTTCCGCCTCAACAGCCGAAGAGGATTTCAGCTTAATACAAATAATTTGTTGACGAGTGTGTTCTGAATAACACGGATTGTCTTTTGATAGTACAATTTTCCTATAATCAAATCCTCAAGAATATGTAGTGTGTGAAGATTTAGAAGGAGGATAATCTCGTAGAATCGAAGTATATAAATTAATTCAGAGATTCTAGCGATATTGAATGAGAATGAATGCTTTTATTTATAGAAATAAATAGAGAATAGATTTCAGAATTATATACAAGAATTGGTAATCGTAGGAATGAATTAAACATGTTCATATAGTTGTAGAATAGTTACAATCTTTCATGAAGAGTTTCAATCAAAGGTTGTGACCATATCTCTTGTATTGAAGGTGATTCCTCTTCACGAATGATTGCAACTCTTCAGAAAAATAGTCGTTATTTCCAGGTCGGTTGATTGAAAATTCTGGCGGTCAGCTGAGTTTAAAATCGTGCACAAAACAGAGCATATCTATGCACAAACAACAGGTTCGGTCAGCCGAGTGTACTGGTCGGTCGACCGACCTGATGTTATGTGCACAGATCATACTTTTTCAAGTATAAAACAATATACAACTATTCATATGTGTGTATGACTACTTGAGGAATGATTTTAACAATATTCTAAGACTCAATATAATAAATTATTAATACTAATCTCTGGATTGTTGCCTTTGTATAGTATTCTTTGTAGTTCGTCTCATGATCTCTGAAGCTTGTGTCATGAATCAAAACCCATGAATCAACAGTGATAATTAATTTAATTTATTTTAAATTAATTAGAGATAGAAGTAATTAATTTAATTCATTTTAAATTAATATAGATGATGGTTAATAAATCATTGCTTATGGATGATATTGATATTCCTTTGGATGGTTGTGATCTCAGAAATGAGATGAGTAGTATCTATAGGATATGGATGCTTAGATAAAGTATGATAATATGGATTATCTGGTTGTGATGATTATCTGTTGTGATGGTTATCTGTTTGTGATGATGATACAAATTATCTATTTATGATGAGAATGTGATTATCTATTGTGATATGTAGTTTATCTATCTGTGTGAAATAGATAATAATGAAATGAGTTAATTGTTTAAAACCCTTAAGTATAACTTGGACATTAAAATGGCGTTTGGTTTCGGTGAGACCGGGATCGGATTTCCATATTTGGATATCTGAAAACCACATCGATTCCAATTAAACGTTAGGTCGTTAATCCAAGTGGAGCAAGTGAAGACTCGAGGTGTAAACTATACGTCAGTATAACTCTGTGGGTGATTCCATAATGAGTTTGGCGGAATAGTACTTATAGGTTCGAGATGGTGATTTAGAGTGCAAGGGCTATGGTCGTTGACTCTAAGGGTGATTCCAAAATGAGTGCAATGGGATAGTGCCTTCGGTTTCGTTCGAACCTGAAACAAACATGTATGGATTGAACGCTTTCAGAACATCGTCAGGTGGACGATGAGCATTCTAAGATTTATGTGTCCTATAAAGGTAATCGTAGCCTCAAGCCTCATCAACCGGGAATGGCTAAAACAGGGGAGGTGCAGCAAGGCTTCGTGGGTAGCCCCCACTGGAGAGCAAGATTTACCCCTGTATAGAGGTCCCTTTATATTTCGGCTGTGTGGCAGTTGGCGACGGCCAATCTAAGGGGTGGTCTTGTTCGGGACTGTCAGTAAGGAATTGTCCCGGCTTTGTGTTGCAGGAGAGCGGGCTTACTCCTCGGTACGGTGATCTAGGCCACGTATTGTGACGGGGGGTACCCCAGTAGCCCTGACAATGATGGAACCCATAATCCAATAAGTGCCTGTACGGTTTTGATTGTGCCCAACTATGTTGGAACGTGAGATGTAAGCATTCCAGCTATTTCTGTATTTTATTTTGAAAACCCTAGACACTATTATAATATCACTGGATTTCCTATCAAATGTTTTGGTTAGCGTAAGGTAAAAACTTTTCCATGTTTATGTGTGGGAAGTCTTACGTAATACCTTTTCTTTTCAAAGGATTTTCTAAAGTTAAGCAACTTTTAAACCCCGTTTACTCACACCAGACCCATGTCTGACCCGAGTGTTCATTTTCTGTTTTATTAAACTCTTGGGTACTCATATTATGTATGAGTAGTCAAGTGTTTCAGGATTGCTTTGACGAGTTCTGGAGGAGATATGGAGCAGGAGGCTTCGACGTGTAGATATATATATATAGTTAAAATGGCGTTTGGTTTCGGTGAGACCAGGATCGGATTTCCATATTTGGATATCCGAAAACCACATCGATTCCAATTAAACGTTAGGTCGTTAATCCAAGTGGAGCAAGTGAAGACTCGAGGTATAAGAACTATACGACAGTATAACTCTATGGGTGATTCCGTAATGAGTTTGATGGAATAGTACTTATAGGTTCGAGATGGTGATTTAGAGTGCAAGGGCTATGGTCTTGACTCTGAGGGTGATTCCAAAATGAGTGCAACGAGGTAGTGCCTTCGGTTTCGTTCGAACCCGGAACGAACTTGTATGGATTGAATGCTTTCAGAACATCGTCAGGTGGACGATGAGCATTCTAAGATTTATGTGTCTTATAAAGGTAATCGTAGCCTCAAGCCTCATCAACCGGGAACGGCTAAAACAGGGAAGGTGCAGCAAGGCTTCGTGGGTAGCCCCCACTGGAGAGCAAGATTTACCCATGTATAGAGGTCCCTTTATATTTCGGCTGTTTGGCAGTTAGCGACGGCCAATCTGCGGGGTGGTCTTGTTCGGGACTGTTCAGTAAGGAATGGTCCCGGCTTTGTATTGCAGGGGAGTGGGCGTACTCCTCGGTACGGTGATCTAGGCTACGTACTATGACGAACAGTACCCTAGTAGTCCTGCCATTGATGGAACCCATAATCCAATAAGTGCCTGTACGGTTTTGATTGTGTCCAACTATGTTGGAACGTGAGATGTAAGCATTCCAGATATTTCTGTATTTTATTTTGAAAACCCTAGACACTATTATAATATCACTGGATTTCCTATCAAATATTTTGGTTAGCGTAAGGTAAAAGCTTTTCCATGTTTATGTGCGGGAAGTCTTACGTGATACCTTTTCTTTTCATAGGATTTTCTAAAGTTAAGCAACTTTTAAACCCCGTTTACTCACACCAGACCCATGTCTGACCCGAGTGTTTATTTTCTGTTTTATTAAACTCTTGGGTACTCATATTATGTATGAGTAGTCAAGTGTTTCAGGATTGCTTTGACGAGTTCTGGAGGAGATATGGAGCAGGAGGCTTCAACGTGTAGATATATATATATATATATATATATATATATATATATATATATATATATATATATATATATATATATATATATATATATATATATATATATATACAGTGGTTCTGCTGTGTTTGAGTTGTATCTTTTTCTCTGATGTACTTGAATTGTAATTGCTAGGCAGATGTTTATAACTGTCTAGTTTGCGTTGTATTAGCTGTAAAACTCTAATGTATATGATACTATGTAATGTTTTATGTGATATATTATAATTTATTCGATTCTGCTGTGAGATTCTGATGTTGTCTGTTTCTTTCTTTTCTTTCTCTTCTCTTTTCTATCTCTTTCTTTCTTCTTAATGATGCGTCTTTCTATGGAATGAAAGGCGGATCGTTACAGTTGGATCCACGAATAGCTTGCCCTACCGTTATTTTTACATATGCACAATGCCACTCGTTAGAAAGATAATAAAATTTGTGATTTAATGGTGAAAATAGTTTGTTAATCCGTCGTTTCTACAAAAAGTTATTGCGTTTTAAAGATGGATAATTAATGGAGTGCAAATTTTAATTATGGATGCCAGAATAACATCCACATATGAAGAATCAATATTGCTGCATTGGAGGAGATGGGTATTGTAGGGAAGAAAATTATAGTATTTGAAAATAGGGTGGTAAATTTTTCTTTTTTATGAAAAACATGTTTTGTGTATTAAGTTTGATTTTTGGGATGTATCACTTATTTTCACTAATAAAAGTACGATTGCTTTTCTCATAAGATGAACACTCATTTATGTAAAAAAACATTGTTTTTTTAACATTTTTATTATCATAACGGGGACAACATTCATTCGTAAGTTCTTATTAGATAATTTGCACTTTTACAAAAAGAAAAAAAATTAAATAATCCAAAACGTATGCAATTGTCGATTTCAAACTACAATTATTCCAGTGACATTTCTTATGATTAAGTATAAACTACACGTACGTGCATCTAGTAGGTAAAGCGAATATGTGTTGCAAGTGCAAAAGTTGTGGTAATCACGACGCTTTTATTTCAAGTTGTTTTGTTGGTGGTCTCAGTGTCAAATCGGAAGTAAAATTCCGTTGATGGGTCATTGAGAAGAGATGGTGGTGGATGTTGCAAACTAATGGTGGGTCTCCATTGATGGATAATGGTATTTTTGTAATTTCAAAAACACACCATAGACATGCTAGTTATAGAATTCTCTTTACTAGTCTTACGGCACGTGCTTCGCACGTGAAGTGTTTTCCTAATAAACTGTATACGTTTAAATCAGTTAAAAAAGAGATTTTTTATTTTCAAGTGATATTAATATTTGTATATTTATAAGAGATTTTTTATTTTCAAGTGATATTAATATTTGTATATTTATAAAGAAAAATTTTGAATTTGCAAACGAAGTTTAATTTTTGATCCTATTTTTAGAAGCGTTTTGAATTTGTAAAATATGTTTAATTGTTAGATTTTACTTTAAGGGGCATTTGAATTTGTAAAAGATGTTTAATATTATATCTCATTTATAAGTGATTAAGATTTGATAATATATAGAGGGGCTTTTTTGATATAAAAAAGTATGATACCAAAGCTATTACAACCATTATTACGAACGTTACGGCAAACGCTTCGTGCGTGAACTGTTTTCTTATAAATTGCAAAGGTTTTAAATCAGTCCAAAAAAATGATTTTTTTTCTTCAAGTGATTATATTTGTAATGAAGTATCTTGAATTTGTAAAGAATGTTTAATTTTAGATCATATTTTTAGAAGCGTTCTGAATTTGTAAAACATGCTTAATTGTTAAATACTACTTTTAAGGGCGTTTGAATTTGTAAAAGAAGTTTAATATTAGATTCTATTTTTAAGTCATTAAGATTTGATAACATATAGATAGCAGTTTTGGTAGTTTGCGTTGATACCAAAAAAGTGTAACACCAAAGCTGTTACAACTATTATTAACAAAAATTACGGCACACGCTTCGCGCGTGAATTTTTTTCCTTATAGATTATAACAATTTAAAGTCAAAAAAATAATTTTTTATTTTCAAGCGATTATATCTGTAAAGAATTATTTTGAGTTTGCAAAGGAAGTTTAATTTTAGATCTTACTTTTAGAAGCGTTTTGAATTTTTAAACCATCTTTAATTGTTAGATCCTATTTCTAGAAACATTTGAATTTGTAAAAAAGTTTAATTTTAGATCCTATTTGTAAGTGATTAAGACGTGATAATATATAGAGGGGCGTTTTTAATAGCTCACTTTGATATAAAAAAGCGTGACACCAAAGCTACTACAACTATTATTAAAAATTAACGTAAAGATAAAGTTAAAGATGTGTGTAACGCTAAACTATGTTTTTCTAAACTAATTTCATTTAAATATTTTTGGTGAGTTTATTAATTAGTTTTGAACATCAGTTGTGTTTTCTGTGCTGTTCGAAAAATATGATTTTGACATGAATTTTTATTCACATGGTACAATCAACAATAATAAGGATGAGACTCCGAAAGCCCGTTATATATATGTGTGCATAGTTTCTTTTAGACTAACTTAGCTAATGGTCTGGACTTACTGTAGCTTATAGGCCAGGCTGGATTTCAAAATAGAAAAACAGAATATCCACTTAACTAGCTTGGATGCAAACTAGCCCATAAGATACACCCAATCTGTTGAAATTCAAGATTGGTTTAAAATGAATTATTTCGTCCTCAAAGTGGGTAGGAGTCGACGAGTCTAAAGGGCTTCAAAAGAAATGTAGTTTAATACTGTAATACTTGATCTATTCGCTATTGCACTTAATTTTCTACAACATATCTTTAAGGCGCAATTCAATGAAATTTTTACCAAAAGTTTTAAAATGTATATTTAAAAAAAACGTCTACTGAAGGTTACTCAAATCTAGGTTATAATCAAGCAATGATGAGCAGGGCCAGCTAGGATGTCGTCCAAATAGAAATAAAAATAAAGAGATGAAAAGATAAAAGAAAACAATCAATTTTGATGCTTGTGGATGTTGAACTTGTGCTATCATCCTATATGACTGTTGAAATGACAATTGAATAACCACTCAACCAAACATCAATTTTTATATAAATGTTACACTAATCTATTTAACTTAAAAATACAATCATCATCTTTCTTTTTCTTCCTCCTCGTGTTGCCCCCATTTGAAGGGTTGCCCAATTCGAATGTCTCAAGAGCCTTGTACTTGGACTGGGTCAGATGATGAGATCAAAAAGAATCAAAACTTATTTTTTTTTTCCGCTACTATCATTCACCTGTTTTCAATATACCTATTATTAAACACTGTTTAAAAAAAAATAGGTTATCATTTTTCTTTACTATGTATATTGTGAAGGGTAGTTTTTTTATCTAAGCTTGTGCATAAAATAAATTTCAAGTTTAGACTCCATTTGAAACTTATTGTAAAGATAGACATGCTTTTGAAAATCTTAGCATACCATGTTCGCATTTTAATTAACTTGTGCATGTTTGGTTTGCTAAATTGCTATAAATTTGGCTTTCTTAAACCATAGGCCATGGTTTCAATTTCTACTGATTACTTAGGGAAGATAATACCAAAAAAAATTAATGTTCAAAAATATAATTAAATATTCAATAATAATGGTAAAATATATTGTATATAAATTTTGGCAACCAATAGTAATGAAAAGAATTTTATATTTATTACGATATTTTTCTTGCTTGGTAAATCGTATTATAGCATAAGTACGGTAAGTATAATAATAAACAAGTACAATAATCGAATTATAGATGATTATATTAGATAAATAATAGCGAATAAGTATATTGTATTATAGTTTATTTTTTGATATTATAATGAATAATTGTAAGTATAATAATTACTTAATGAAAATAATATTCAAAAAGTTGATGTTTGAAAATATAATTGAATAATCAATATAGTAGACAAGTTTATTGGATTATTGCCAATGCGGAAAGTTTAGTAAATAATAATAATGAACAAGAATTTTATACTTACTATAACAATTTTCTTGCTAAGTAATAAAAATACGTATATAAGGTAGAAGTATTTGCAAATTAAATTAAAAGAACGCTTAAAATAATTTATTCACATGAATAATAAATATGTCAAAAATTATTATTGCATAACGAGAAAAAAATGTAGAAAAAAATAGTAAAAATTTGCACATAATTAGTAGGAACATGAAAATAGGTATAAGGACAAACTTAGAAGAAAAAATTAAGCCGAAGGACAATATGCTTTTAAATCTATCATTTTTTTTTAGTGTAAAACTGAATATAATGTTAGATATAACTAGCATAGTGTAAATGTTGAATATAATACTAATTATAACTATCATTTGTCGTTCAGTCAAGTAGGAATACATTTCAAAGTTTGTTTTTTCCTCTAATTCTCTCTAGTAGAAAAATATTTTAAAACTTATTAATATTCGAATAAAGTGTTAAAAAAGTTAAGTTAAAATAAAAACCCAACAACAACAGTCGGAAAAAAAAAGGTTAAAAGTTGGAACCGAACCCATAACCTAGAGTTTATAGAAGCTAGGTGTATAGCAATTTAACAAACCAACCCAATGGCTATTACTTTAGATTAAATCTTTAAACTTCAGTTATTTAAAATGCTCATGTGTTAAATTTAGAATTTCGAAAGTGGTTCTATTTTACAATGCATTTGAGTTGGAGCCTAAACTTAAAATTGTTTTCTGTGCAGAAGCTTAAAATAAAAAACTTGTCCTTGTGTAAGTATAAGTTCACCGAGTACATTTATAAGTTTTAAAAGTGTACTGTAACTTGTGTCTTTGGCAGTTTACTGTTTCAACACGTACAACATGTAAAGTAAACCTATACATGCACATCAGAGGCATCGCTGTCAAAAGTCCATGGTCCCGTAAACATGAACAGCCTGTGCATATTAATGTTATGATTATCACCAAAAGCATAACTAATAACCGATAAAGCCTCCTCGAATTTGAATGGACAAAACTGAAACAACCACCCAAAAAGACATATGATAGACACACACAAGTAAACATAAAAAAGCAGACACTATACAGCTACATATAATATTTATTATATAATAAAGCATATTCGCCAATTGCAAATTGCGTACATAAATCTGCAAGCAGGCTGTACATTAGCATGCATTTATAATCTACACACTTCCATTACTGCTCTCTTCGTTGTGTTCCATTTACTTCACATAGTTTTGTGTGGTCATCAGCATTATATATATTTCTTTATTCCGTGACTCCAGGAGTCGTCCAACGAATTACTCGCCTTTCAGTGTTCTGCTTTTGGTTTCCTGGATAAGTTCTGAAAATGGCATGCATGCAAAATGCAGTACTTGTCCTCGTCATATTTAGCATCTTTATTTATGGGTGGCCTGAAATGAAATAACAGTATACTTGTATATGTGCGCTGTCGATTTGTAACGAAATGTTAGTGTCAATTACTGACAAAATGTATGCGCGTGTTGATAGGCTATTAGTTAGTGTAACGCTGCAGCTGGTGTTTGAGGGTGATGTCATGTGGAGCAGTGATTATGTATGTGTGGTGTCGAGATTATGCCAAGCATTGCGTGCTGCAGTGTATTATTGGCGGAGCAGACATAGACCAATTGCTTTGTTCCGAGCTTTTGTCTACCCTTGCCACGCTTTCATTTCTGCTCCATTCATTACATATGAGATTAGCTATAAGCATCCTACTAATTGGATTGCTAATTTTTCATACCATCCAGAAGAAAAAATAAATTATTTTCCCTGTTATGGTAACAGTTACTGCTATCTTTGGTTATCCGTTATTTTTTCGAAGCGAAATTTTGATGAAATTGAAATATGAAATAATAAAGAAATGGACTGTAACATCCCGCCTTTTCGCACGCTTTTAAATCGACACACGTGCCAATTCAAATTATACGGAAGGGCGGATTGTTATGGGTAAATAAGAAAAACGAAAAAGAAATAAAACAAAGCAAAATCTCACAGCGGAAGGATAGAATATAATAATCAAATATACAGTTCATGAAGCTGTTTACAAAATATTTAATTTTACTTATACAATATATATCAGATTTGCACATACCAACGAATAAAAACCGAAGCGGCGGAATACAGTGTGTAGTGGAACCATATAATATAATAATAATAATGAAATCTTCGTCTTCGTCCTCCAGAAATAAAATCTTCAACTCCTAAAACGCTCGGACTGACCCGAGCGAATTGAAAAGACAAAACACTCGAGTCAGAACTAAAATATCTTATATATGTTAAATCAACAGAAATAAATATGAGTGCAGTAACTCAAGAGATGCTCAGGATTTAAGGATCCGTCAAACTATTTACTATGTAGTATATTTCGCTATTATAATAGTGTCTAATTGTAAAATAAACTTACTTTAAAATAGCGTTGAGGCTTTACATTTTCCACCTTAACCATTTATATATTCTCATAGTCTATACAGTACCGTAATCTCCCCCGTACTGGGCGTCGTCAGAGGGCACTCCATAGGTATGGTACAAAACCAAAATCGTATAAGGCACGCTAGGGTAGGTGACACGGCACAACTAGGCTATGCCAGGGTAGATATGTCAATTGCTATCCAGGCTGGTGGTAACGCATAGCCGCAGCTACCGCCCACCTCGAACAAACACCCCCAAACTCAAAAAATAAAGGTGGCCACCGAATCAATCCAAAGTCAGAGTATAGTATCGAAGAGATGTGTGACAACTTCCGATCCCAGTCTCTTCAACAACCAAACGTTATTATAACACCGCGGTCTTTTCAAAATAATTTATACTTTAAAACCAGAATAAAATATCCATTTCAAAACCTTATAAATACGACATCATTTACATTTTAAAACCCCAAATCAATATGATATCATTTTTATTTTATAAATATCCCTTTTCCCAAATTCATAATATTTTCAAATATATATATATATCTTAAACCCCATAGCTTTGGAACAAAATTTCTAGTACTTAAATGGTTTAAGTATTAAACCGCTTTGCATAACAAAATAGCTTTTTAAATTTCACAAATAAATTCCAAATATAGGTTTAAATTCCCAAATAAACCATTTCAATTTCCATATATTTCAAAGCTTTAATTATTCCACCATTTCAAAATTTACTCTTTGATAATTTCATACATATCAAATTCAATTACTATTATTTAGATTTAAAATGTTTACTTAATAAATCAAATATCATTTAAGTAAAACCTTTAACTTCAAATAACAGGATATTCTCTCAATTTACTTAACTTGATAATATTCATTTAAATCGACTTGATATTCATTTAAATCCTCTAAACCAAAATCAAGTTATAAAGATCATACCTTTTAAAACCCCAAATTAATTTAAATTTCAAATAAATTTTATTCGGGGATAATTCTTAAATACCTTAATTCAAGGCAAATTCATATTTATCTTCCAACATTTATTTTATTTAAGACAGTATAAAATCCATCAATAAATTTAAATAAATACTTAACCGTATTATATCTAAATAAAATTTAACTTTTATTTTTGCTCTTCTTTTATTCTTTTAAACCAAATTTATACATAGCTTAAATTCAAGCGTTTAACTATATATAAAAATAATATTTAAAAATATCAAAAGTCAATATTCATTAAACCATATTCTTTCCAAAACTATAGAAAATCATTTCAAAAATAATTATATATATATACCGCGGTGCCTGTATAAAATATTCTATTCTATGGTCGAGTGATACAGATATTTATCATTTCAATCCGTAATTTAAAATAAAAATTACGGTTATATATCATTTCAAACCGCAATCCCAAACGAAATGAAAACGCATAAGAACTTGCAGTTTATAACAATATAAGTACAGCATCCATTCATCCAATATCAACCATCAACCATCTATCACAATCATCATCCAAATTCAAACAATACATCAATATATAACATGTAATAATAATAGGTATCTACTATCAGGTTATATTCAAAAATAAATTATAACTGTTTAACTGGCAGTTTATATGCAATAAAATAAATAACAATTTAACTGGCAGTTAATATGCAATAATGAATTAAATACAGTTAATTAAATAAATGCAGATTAACTGAGATAATGATGAAATATATGCCAAACAGCTATAGATAAATTTTTAAATCACATCATATATCAATTTAACAAACATAAGAAATTTTAGAAGTTGTGAGTGGGTTAAAACACTCACCTTTTGAATTTAAATTGGATTTAAATCCAATTTAAATCCAAAAATTGCACAGTCTCAAAATTCGTCCAAACTAGCGTCAAAGTGTCCGAAATTTCAAATCCTAACAAAAGAAACCGATCGTGAATCTGACATCGTATGAGAAAGTTATACGCAATAGAGCATTCAGTTTGCAGATTAAATAAACAAGATAAAATAACATAAAAAAAAATATCTCACCTCTCCACGTCAACACGTCTTCCATGCCTCCCCAGGTTTTCACACCGAAACCTAAGCCCCTGAATCCACGTACGCAACCCCACGCCCGCGTTCGTCAACGCTAAAAAAAAGTCGCCGCACTTCCACCAAGGATCGCCCCGACCTACCCTACCATCCTCGACCTTTCATGTGACCGCTCGCACATCCTAGGCCACGGAAATAAGGGGCAGCCACCGCCTCTTAATTGAGCAACCCAAATCGAAATTTGATGATGATCTCGCCGTCGATTTACGAAATAAACTGCTTGGATGAAGTCCCCTTGGTCCTCTCTTCAAAACCCAGAAAGGGTTTTTCAATCCGACGAAGTTCATCGTTGAGCGATGAACGGCCGAAGCTTCTTCGATTTTTACCGATCAGACGACAAACTGAATCGAAAAACGAACACCACCAGTGAATTACGCTAGTCGAGAGCATCAATATATATTTTTTCCAGATTTTTCTGAGGACTTTGAATTTTATGCTTTGGATTTGATTTGCAATTGGATCTGGAAATATAGAATTTTGTCGCCATTGAGTGAGAGAAGTAATAGAGTGAATTTACGTACAGACAAATGAGAATTAGGGAGGCTAGAGTTTATAACAGGATATTTATAGAGAATGTTGAAATAGAATAAATGGATCGGGTTGAATACAAGCTAACGACAAAGTGGCTCAAAAGCCCGTTCTGATCCCGGAACGAAATTGGATAAACCTATATATCAAAATAGGTGTTTTAAAATATTTTAAACGCAATGGAAAAGGTTTCACGTCCAAATTCCTTCGTATGAAGAAGTTATGCTAAAATCAATATTTTTAAATTGATTTCAGTTGATTTCAATTAAATTGATTTCAAGGCGTTTCAAGCTCATACGATCAAACGACAAGTCCGATAGATACGAAACTTAAAATCCTACAATAATTCACCGATACAGATCCGATGAAACTAGTTTCGTCGAAATCCAAGTTAGTGGCCAAAATGGCTATTTTTCCATTAATTAAATAAATAAATAATTAATTAATTAAATCCAAATTTTAAATTTCAATTTTATAATTGACAATTTTATCACCTTTATATTTCTTAAATCATTTACAAAATTTAAACAAGTTTAGATGTAAATTAAAAGTTGATAACTCTATCAATTGCAGTGTTAATTTCTCCGCTTCATTATATTTGGAAATTATAAATTAAATTCTCAAAAACCCATTTATTAAATTTTTAAGCCTTCTTACTCACATCTTTTACCAAAATAAGACTTCCACTACATTGGTTCATGATTTGTTACATTATTATCCTCAAATTCCATTTTAATTTCAATAACGTAGTATTTAAACGTTTTAATTCCATTTTATTTCGTAATAAATAAAATTATTGAATTTTATACTTAAACTAAATTAATAAATCTTGCTTCCTATACTTAAAACAACCAATAGTCATATTATGGATGGATTAAACATTGAATTCAAAGTATTACATAAATTTCCTCATATTTCATCTAAATTCCCATTTAAAAATATTAAATTCATTTAATTGCAATTAATCCTTTTATTAAATTTTAAATTCCAATAAATTAATAAAGCTTTATTCCCGATCCTTATAATTCAACAATTTGTCCAATATGAATAACCTTAACATTACTTACAAATATTACCTTAATTAACCTCAACATAATATTAAATTATAATTATTGTAACAAATTTCAAAGTTTAAATTTACAAGCAACATACATAGGTAACATGCAAACATTACCGTTAACCTTCGGTCACATTAATAGGCTTTTATTACTTACAAAAAATGTTACATTTATTTTCATAATGCTAATTTCATTTACTCTATCCATTACTACATTTATATCCATTAAAGTAATATTTAATTACCTTTATTCGAAATAACCGTTTATTACCAATATACTCTTTATAATACTTGTACGGTTATCCTCCACAACAATTACCATCCAAACTATTATTTATAATTAAAGTCTCAATTAAATTTATTTATCTTGATTTCATTCTTTTATTACACTATTTATTACTTTACATATTAAAATAACATTTAAACTCATCAATGTAATACCAAATTTCATTTTAAATCCAATTGATTTCCAAATCAAAGTTTATACGTATTTCAAACAGCTTATTATAATTACACGCAGAACATTGGTTTTATTAAATGACCATTCATTATTATTTAATTTCCTTAATTTAATCCAATGCTTACATTTTGTTTTCATATATTCAATGTGTAGCTACGTAAACATCTTCATAAATTCCATTGATTTGCATTAACTACATTCCATCAATCTACATCCAATTACTACCTTTAAATAAGTTTACGCTTCTATTAATTCCCATCCACACTTCCGTTATTTTATATTAAAATCATTAAAGTAATGTTTATCAACAACACAAACATTATGAATACTTATCAACCGGCATCATCCTTATTACATTAATTTACGTTTTACCCCATTATAAATTTATGCGCACATTAATTAATTAATATTTACATCCACTTCTGTATATACATTTTGTAACCAAGTTATAACATTTACATTTCTTTCTTACTTAAATTAATTACCAAATATTCCTATTTACACCCAATTATAACTTTGCAATCTTAACAAATCCATAAATTGTCAATTGCCTAATATATACATTGATTACTATTAAATGTTTTCCATAAATTTATTTACTTGGTTTCAAACTTTTTATTCATCAATTATTGCCCTATAAATAAACTTACGTTTCTATTAAATTTACATTATTTCCAATTAATTGCAATATAAATTTTAAATTGTTAATTTCAATTTCAATTGCTACATCTAATTTCTAACATTCGTTCCAATATAAATTATAAGACTTTTATTTCTTTCTAAATTTAAATTAAAATCTTATTAATTAAATTCATTTTAAACATCGAATTTTTACGGGTCGTTACACTCTCCCCCACTCAAAACTTTTCGTCCCCGAAAAGGAAAAAGAAGGGAGAAAAAGATTAAGAAATCAATATATCTTATTTTAAAATATTAAATTTATAAACAAACAGATATATTTACAAAATAAAATAATTTAAAATAAAATATACCGATTTATAACCATTAAATCTTTTTATACTTCAAACTAATAAAGTTTGGAAAACATTTTCAAAATATTTTCTAAGTCCAAAAATTTACGAAAATTTTTGGCAGTGTCTCCTTTGTGCGGAAGGCTATGGAGAAAATATAATATCAAAATAACAATATACGACATATATTTTCCAAAATAATATATATCCCAACCCGGGAAAAACAATATAATAGCTCTATACCGAAATCCGAAAATGCACCTATTTGTCGGACAATTACGCTTATATTATGAAACCAAAAGCAGTAGCAATTGCTTCCATAACCTGATTTCACTTATATAATCCAAAAAGGTTAGCCATTATATAAAACGAAATATTTAAAGTCATTTCAACCTTAAACAACAAATCAATACAACCAACAATCATTTGCAACCATTACATAGAATCAATACAAATCAATCATTCTTCATATCAAATAAAGCAAATAGTTGTTCGAGTTCAAACTTTAAATTGTACGGAATGAAAAATAACTACTAAGTGTACCCTTCACTCAACAGTCTTAGGTGAAACTAAATAGATTATTCATTCATCCAAACAATTTTAAAGTATCCTTACCCAAACAACCATAAACCAAACAAACAACAAATCTAAACAATAAACTAAGTTTATTCTTGTCAATTTCATTTCAACTATTGTTGTTTGATTTCCTTTTTATCCATATACTGATTTATCTTTCTAATTTTACATTATTTCTTGCAAATTTTCATTTTTAATTCGATTCCCTTGCATATTACTTCATTTATTTACTGCTTAATTTCATTTATTTACAGTATTCATCTTTCTATTTATTAAAATAATTAACTTCAACATTTACTTAAGTCTATAATTACTTACTTACAACATTTACCTTCTATCATATTTCATTATAGTAAGATTTCCATTATAACTTAGGTTTATAACAATTACAACATTAATTCGTAAGAATAAAAGAAATTTTATTGAACACTTCATTAACTACTTTTACTTGTACCACTTCCATTACATTTTCTTATTAAACATTTCAACTTTTAATATTAAGTAAATTATATATATTGCTTTTAAGGATGTAATTTGAAAGTTATACAAATTTATTCTATTTCTTCTAATTAATTTAATGTTCAATAATTATATCCTTTATTTCATATGTTAAAGATTTAAATTTCATTTAATACCATTTATAACCTAGCATTAAATCTCTTATTTCCTTTAGAGGTTTCAATTATTAATTACCTACGTTCCAATTCTACAATGATTGAAATTATTAATTAATGGAAACTTAGGAACTAATACCGAGTTTAATTTCAAATCATTTTAAAACAATAGATAAATGTATACTTACAACTTATATATCCATTTATTTTTAAAACAACTCAAAATTTATATTTGTTTATCAAAATTTTTTTTTGTAGTCGAACTGCTACAGTGGCCTTCCCACTTTGAAACTCGAAAATGAATGTCGATGATGCGTGCACTCATCACCGAAATTATTTTCCAGCGATAGAGAGGGGAGTACAAAATTTATTTCTTTCCAAAGTTTCTTTTTTTAAAACAATTTTTTCAAATTATATTGAAATATTTATATTAGAAAAATACTTCTAATAGTACTATTATTATTATATTCCAAAATCAATCGAAAGAATTTCCAAAACCCCGGAACTTAAGTTCTAAAATTTCCAATTTGATTTATTTTATTTTCAATCTTATTTCACTGTTATTTAACACTTTCATTACCTAACAACCAAATATATGACAACCAAATATAATCTTTATAAAATTTACTTTATATATAGAAAATATAATAGGCAAAATTATTTCATTCACCTTTATTAAAAACAAATATTATATCGGTCTGTCCTATTAAGTGTTTAGAAATTCCTGTTGATGTCACAGTGTCCCATGCACCAACCAGAATTTATAAATACAAAACGGAACAGATTAACACAATATTAAAACCTTTTTATAACACTAACAAATACGCTCTCTCATATATATACACTCAGCGACTCCCATAGGGTATTACTACCCTATTAATAAAGAGTCAAACCCCACAAAGCTAAGGTTTATCGCTAAACCAAAGCTCTGATACCAACTGTAACATCCCGCCTTTTCGCACGCTTTTAAATCGACACACGTGCCGATTCAAAGCATACAGAAGGACGGATTGTTATGGGGTAAATAAGAAAAACGAGAAAGAAATAAAAAAACAGAATCTCACCACGGAAGGATAAAATATAATAACCAAATATACAGTTCATGAAGCTGTTTACAAAATATATAATTTTACTTATACAATATATATCATAGTTCCACATACCAACGAATAAAAATCGAAGCAGCGGAATACAGTGTGTAATGGAACCATATAATATAATAATAATAATGAAATCTTCGTCTTCGTCCTCCAGAAATAAAATCTTCAAATCCTGAAACGCTCGGACTGACCCGAGCGAATTGAAAAGACAAAACACTCGAGTCAGAACTAAAAGATCTTATGTAAGTTAGATCAACAGAAATAAATATGAGTGCAGTAACTCAAGAGATGCTCAGGATTTACATCTCTTAAGGATCCGTTAAACTATTTACTGTGTAGTAATTTCGCTATTATAATAGTGTCTAATTGTAAAATAAACTTACTTTAAAATAGCGTTAAGGCTTTACATTTTCCACCTTAACACATTTATATATTCTCATAGTCTATACAGTACCGTAATCTCCCCCTTACTGGGCGTCGTTAGAGGGCACTCCGTAGGTATGGTACAAAACCAAAATCGTATAAGGCGCGCTAGAGTAGGTGACACGGCACAACTAGGCAATGCCAGGGTAGATATACTAATTGCTATCTGGCTGGTGGTAACGCATAGCCGCAGCTACCTCCCACCATGAACAAACTCCCCCAAAATCCAAAAATAAAGGTGGCCACCGAATCAATCCAAAGTCAGAGCATTGTATCGAAGAGATGTGTCCGATAAAGGGTGCTACTCCCTTGGCCCGAGAATCGATCCTGTTTTAGCCACCTTATGCCAACTCACGGGAGTCGGGTCCACGTTTTTACCTTAAAGGAAACGTCGCCACCATCCTACTTCATTCTGGAATCTCCACCGCGTACACGGTTGTTAAAGTGGTTTTCGGAGTTGGCAGAGAGTATGACAACTTCCGATCCCGGTCTCTTCAACAACCAAACGTTATTATAACACCGCGGTCTTTTCAAAATAATTTATACTTTAAAACCAGAATAAAATATCCATTTCAAAACCTTATAAATACGATATCATTTACATTTTAAAACCCCAAATCAATATGAAATCATCTTTATTTTATAAATATCCCTTTTCCCAAATTCATAATATTTTCAAATATATATATCTTAATCCCCATAGCTTTGGAACAAGATTTCTAATACTTAAATGGTTTAAGCATTAAACCGATTTGCATAACAAAATAGCTTTTTAAATTTCACAAATAAATTCTAAATATAGGTTTAAGTTCCCAAATAAACCATTTCAATTTCCGTATATTTCAAAGCTTTAATTATTCCACCATTTCAAAACTTATTCTTTGATAATTTCATATATATCAAATCCAATTACTATTATTTAAATTTGAAATGTTTAATTAATAAATCAAATATCATTTAAGTAAAACCTTTAACTTCAAATAACAGGATATTCTCTCAATTTAATTAACTTGATAATATTCATTTAAATCGACTTGATATTCATTTAAATCCTTTAAACCAAAATCAAGTTATAAAGATCATACCTTTTAAAACCCCAAATTAATTTAAATTTCAAATAAATTTTTTTCGAGGATAATTCTTAAATACCTTAATTCAAGGAAAATTCATATTTATCTTCCAACATTTATTTTATTTAAGACATTATAAACTCCATGAATAAATTTAAATAAATACTTAAACGTATTATATCTAAATAAAATTTAACTTTTATTTTTACTCTTCTTTTATTCTTTTAAACCAAATTTATACATAGCTTAAATTCAAGCGTTTAAACATATAAAAAAATAATATTTAAAAATATCAAAAATCAATATTCATTAAACCATATTATTTCCAAAACCAGAGAAAATCATTTCAAAAATAATTTTATATATATACCGCGGTGCCTGTATAAAATTTTCTATCTATGGTCAAGTGATACGGATATTTATCATTTCAATCCGTAATTTAAAATAAAAATTACGGTTATATATCATTTCAAACTGCTGTCCCGAATGAAATGAAAATGCATAATAACTTGCAGTTTATAACAATATAAGTACAGCATCCATTCATCCAATATCAACCATCAACCATTTATCACAATCATCATCCAAATTCAAACAATACATCAATATATAACAGGTGATAATAACAGGTATCAACTATCAGGTTATATTCAAAAATAAATTATAACTGTTTAACTGTCAGTTTATATGCAATAAAATAAATAACAATTTAACTGGTAGTTAATATGCAATAATGAATTAAATACAGTTAATTAAATAAATGCAGATTAACTGAGATAATGATGAAATATATGCCAATCAGCTATAAATAAATTTTTAAATCACATCATATATCAATTTAACAAACATAAGAAATTTTAGAAGTTGTGAGTGGGTTAAAACACTCACCTTTTGAATTTAAATTGGATTTAAATCCAATTTAAACCCAAAAATTGCACAGTCTCAGAATTCGTCCAAACTAGCGTCAAAGTGTCCGAAATTTCAATACGGTCCTAACAAACGAAACCGCGCTGAATCTGACATCGTATGAGAAAGTTATATGCAATAGAGCATTCAGTTTGTAGATTAAATAAACAAGATAAAATAACATAAAAAAATATCTCACCCCTCCACGTTAACACGTCTTCCATGCCTCCCCAAGATTTCACACCGAAACCTAAGCCCCTGAATCCACGCACACAACCCCACGCCCGCGTTCGTCAACGCTAAAAAAAAAGTCGCCGCACCTCCACCAAGGATCGCCCCGACCTACCCCACCATCCTCGATCTTTCACGTGATCGCTCGCATAGCCTCGGCCACGAAAAGAAAAGGGGCAGCCACTGCCTCATAATTGAGCAACCCAAATCGAAATTTGACGATGATCTAGCCGTCGATTCGTGAAATAAACTGCTTGGATGAAGTCCCCTCGGTCCTCTCTTCAAAACCCAAAAAGGGTTTTCCGATCCGACGAAGTTCATCGTCGAGCGATGAACGACCGAAGCTTCTTTGATTTTTACTGATCAGACGACAAACTGAATCGAAAAACAAACAACACCAGTGAATTACTCTAGTAGAGAGCTTCAACATATATTTTTTTAAGATTTTTCTGAGGATTTTGAATTTTATGCTTTGGATTTGATTTGCAATTGGATCTGGAAATATAGAATTTTGTCTGCCATTTAGTGAGAGGAGGAATAGAGTGAATTTACGTACAGACAAATGAGAATTAGGAAGGCTAGAGTTTATAACATGATATTTATAGAGAATGTTGAAATAGAATAAATGGATCGGGTTGAATACGCGCTAACGACAAAATGGCCCAAAAAGCCCGTTTTGACCCCGGAACGAAATTGGGTAAACCCATGTATCAAAATAGGTGTTTTAAAATATTTTAGACGCAATGGAAAAGGTTTCACGTCCAAATTCCATCGTATGAAGAAGTTATGCTAAAATCAATATTTTCAAATTGATTTCAGTTGATTTCAATTAAATTGATTTCAAGGCTTTTCAAGCTCATACGATCAAATGACAAGTCCGATCGATACGAAACTTGAAATCCTACAATAGTTCACTGATACGGATCCGATGAAACTAGTTTCATCAAAATCCGAGTCAGTGGCCAAAATGGCTATTTTTCCATAAATTAAATAAACTAATAAATAATTAATTAAATCCAAATTTTAAATTTCAATTTTGTAATTGACAATTTTATCACCTTTATATTTCTTAAATCATTTACAAAATTTAAACAAGTTTAGATGTAAATTAAAAGTTGACAAATCTATCAGTTGCAGTTTTAATTTCTCCGCTTCATTATATTCAGAAATTATCAATTAAATTCTCAAAAACCCATTTATTAAATTTTTAAGCCTTCTTATTCACATCTTTTACCAAAATAATATTGCCACTACATTGGTTCATGATTTATTACATTATTATCCTCAAATTCCATTTTAATTTCAGTAACGTAGTATTTAAACGTTTTAATACCATTTTATTTTGCAATAAATAAAATTATTGAATTTTATACTTAAATTAAATTAATAAATCTTGCTTCCTGTACTTAAAACAACCAATAGTCATATTATGATGGATTAAACATTGGATTCAAATTATTACATAAATTTCCTCATATTTCATCTAAATTCCCATTTAAAAAATATTAAATTCATTTAATTGCAATTAATCCTTTTATTAAATTTTAAATTCCATTATATTAATAAAGCTTTATTCTAGATCCTTATAATGCAACAATTTGTCCAATATGAATAACCTTAACATTACTTACAAATATTACCTTAATTAACCTCAACGTAATATTAAATTATAATTATTGTAACAAATTTCAAAGTTTAAATTTACAAGCAACATATATAGGTAACATACAAACGTTACCGTTAACCTTCGTCACATTAATAGGCTTTTTTTACTTACAAACAATGTTACATTTATTTTCATAATGCTAATTTCATTTACTCTATCCGTTACTACATTTATATCCATTAAATTAATATTTAATTACCTTTATTCGAAATAACTGTTTATTACCAATATACTCTTTATAATACTTGTATGGTTATCCTCCACAACAATTACCATCCAACCTATTATTTATAATTAAAGACTCAATTAAATTTATTTATCTTGATTTCATTCTTTTATTACACTATTTATTACTTTACATAATAAGATAACATTTAAACTCATCAATGTAATACCAAATTTCATTTTAAATCCAATTGATTTCCAAATCAAAGTTTATACATATTCCAAACAACTTATTATAATTACTCCCAAATCATTGGTTTTATTAAATGACCATTCATTAATATTTAATTTCCTTAATTTAATCCAATTCTTACATTTAGTTTTCATATATTCAATGTGTAGCTACGTAAACGTCTTCATAAATTCCATTAATCTACATCCAATTACTACCTTTAAATAAGTTTACGCTTCTATTAATTCCCATCCACACTTCCATTATTTTATATTAAAATCATTAAAGTAACGTTTATCAACAACACAAACATTATGAATACCTATCAACCGGCATCGTCCTTATTACATTAATTTACGTTTTATCCCATTATAAATTTATGCGCACATTAATTAATTCATATTTACATCCACTTCCGTATATAAATTTTGTAACCAAGTTGTAACATTTACATTTCTTTCTTACTTAAATTAATTATCAAATATTCCTATTTACACTCAATTATAACTTTGCAATCTTAACAAATCCATAAACTGTCAATTGCCTAATATATACATTGATTACTATTAAATGTTCTCCATAAATTTATTTACTTGGTTTCAAACTTTTTATTCATCAATTACTACCCTATAAATAAACTTACATTTCTATTCAATTTATATTATTTCCAATTAATTGCAATATAAATTTTAAATTGTTAATTTCAATTTTAATTGCTACATCTAATTTCTAACATTCGTTCCAATATAAATTATAAGATTTTTATTTCTTTCTAAATTTTAATTAAAATCTTATTAATTAAATTCATTTTAAACATCGAATTTTTACGGGTCGTTACATGGACAACTCAAAGACGATCATGTACGAAGAGCAAAAAAGAGGGGAAACAAAAATTGTCCATGCTCATGGGTTGGTACTAATCCATCAAAGCGACAATTTTGCTTCGCAAATTCAAGAATATTGAAGAGAATCAACTAAGGGAGAAAAAAACCTCCAAAAGGTCCCAATCGTTGGATTGAAGAAGAATCCAAAAAGGGCAGTCGTTGAAGAGTTTGATGGAGGGAACAATAGAAAGAGTGGTCGAATTACTCAATCTCCCCCAAATCCAATGGTTTTCTTAGTTAAATAGTATGATGGCCGCTGTCAATCAAAAGATGGAAACAACAAAACAAGCTATTATAAATGACTACTATTTGCATCGATAAGGCAACTTTTACAAGAAGATGGATCTCGCCCTAGAGATAACTGAATTAGAGAAAGTTCTCTACCTGGACCAAACAAGGAAGTTCTGGTGGAAAACGCAGAGCGAAATAGGAAAAGATTGAAGATGGAGATGTGAGTACCGAATGGAACCAAAATAATTAAACTGGAGCAGATGTTAGTGCTGTAGGATCGATCGGTGTCAGTCCATAATGGATTGGTAGTGATCCATCAAGAAGGAGGCATTGTGATAGGAACCATGCTAGCGAAGGAGATGGTCATGCTGTGAGTCCTACCGATGAGAGATCCAAATGAAATGGTAATAGAAATCCATATAGGAGAAGTGCGTCTAGAGAATGCAATACAAACCGACATCATAGGAGATCGGGACCAAGGGACTATTCAAAGCTAGAGAGACCTAAGTATCATGATGACAACCACGATCGCTCAGGCAGTGGCTGTACTTGGCCCTTACAGAACCGATCACACCGGTGATGCATTTGAAGACTGTCATTTATGATAGAATAAAAAAATGATCAGTGAAGCGATTTTGAATTACTTCAGAACGATGAACATGCGGATAATTGGGAAATTTCTTCTAGTTGAAATTTGTTCACTTTAGAGATTGAAGTAATGGAGTGCCCAAAGAAAATTGTGATGCCGAGATACCGAGTTATAATGGATCGATGGAACCTCTACAACACTTGTTGAAATATAATTAGCACATGGATGGTACTAGCCCGAATGACAGTGAGAATTGCATATGCTTTTCATTATTCTTAGAAGAATAAGTACGATGTGCTTTTGCAGGCTATAGCAGAATTCATTTCATCATATGATCAAATTGCAAACAAATTTTCGAATCAATTTCAGGTACATTTTATACAACCGAAGGATGTGCTGTCATTAGCAAATATCCAGCGCAAGAATGGGGAATCATTGAAATCCTATTTGAGGACGTTTAACATGGTTGTGAGAAAAGTCAGAAATCAAAGGATAGTTTGGTGTTGATAGCGATTGTTGACAGAGTGGATAGTCACTTGGATTTTTGAGAGTGGTTGACAACGAAGAAGCTAGCCACAATGAAATATTTTTGTATAAGAGTACGCTAACTTATGTGCTTGGAAGCTGTGCAGTCAATTCCCCGATATTGCCCCGATATATTCTCGATATATCCCGTAGTGGACTTTTGGGGCAACGATATTTCAATATAGCGGCCTAATATAGAGGATCTGCTATTATCCTCGATATTGCGGCAATAATCCGCTATATACTTTATTTTGTTTCCCCGTTATATCCCCATTTGCTATAAGTAAGCATTTTGCTCGATGTCTTACTTTTATGTTTTATGGTAACTTCAAAGTTTATGTAACATTGATATACACTGTTGGTTATTATAACTTGCTCTAACTTTTTAAGTGTCATCTTTGTTTATCTGTACTTTATTATAACTTCTTTTTCTTGGTGGAAAATAATAAGTAATACTTGTTCCTCCTTTGAATGTAGAATGTTCATCATACCTCTTTTTAAAGTCGTCCGTTATATCCTGCTACATCCCTGATATTTCTCCGCTATAACTTTTTGCACCTCAAACGCTATGGAGTGGCAGGGCGCTTTAATTGCATAGCTTGGAAGTGGTAAAAACTGTAATGACCGGCCTTTTCGACCTTAAAAACTCGACACTAATACATCCACGGTATTCATATGACAATCATTTGAGTGTCGGAAAGACAGATTGTTAGGATGAAAGAAAAGAAAAGACCGAACATGATCTTACATCATGAAGAGTAACATATAAAATACATATGATCGATACGAAAAAACTGTAATATACTTATATCAATCAGAGTAAACTAATCTATCATCTGCATGGACATCTATAACAACATGTCCTCATAAATGCTAATAAATACAAAACAAGAAATGCAATGGAAATAAAGATACATGAAAACGTCTTAGAGGCATCTAGCTCATCTCCTGAAGCTCCAAATCTTCCATTACTAAATCTGGAATTATGCTCGGGTCGACCTAAGCATTATAAGAAGATAACGTCCGATCAGTCAGGTAAACCAGCATGAAAATCACAAACATATAGATTTTAATGTTATAAACCTTTCAAACAAAAAGATACCTCGTAAAACCATGCTGCAAATAAACACGGATGAGTTTTTACCTTACAATAATCAAACCATTTTTATTAGAGAAATCCGATGATATTATAATAATGTCTAAGATGAAAATGAATAAAAAATAGCTCCATTGCATATGTGTGTATAACATAACAATAATATGTAAACAATCAAAGCCGAAGGCACGTTTACTAATTGTGTAGGATTCCACGAAGGTGTCCACAGTTCTTCGAGAATGGTCCTCCTGCACAAGGATCAGAGATATCCTTTTGAAGCATCATACATCCCTAGTTGATGTACTATACGAAATACATAGCTGGCCACCAATGCTGAGTGCACCACTCACTACATGCATACGGTATCTATCTCTAGGGTAAAGTCCTCTGCACCCTTTGGGTTAGCTAAACCCCTGGTCTATGTATCCTTTCTTTGGTTTTAGTCATTACTGCTGGTGAGGCTACATCCGACATTCAAGTACGCGAGTCAGCACTCGAACAGATCTCGAAACCACACATGCATTCCCATATATCAAAGGTCTCAAAATCACACATGGATTCTCACATCTCAAAATAGATCACGAACTTCAATATGGGTTCGAGCATCTCAAACGGATCTCGCATCTCCATATAGATTCCAACATCTCGAACATTCTCCAAAGCATATAACACATATATGATTTTAGAGTGGATATGGTTTCCAGTCATCTCATATGAGTACACATCCCTGCTTATCAATCGTTAAAAACCAAATCGATAGATTCCGATAAATTCAACTCCAGTTCTATGGGAAATAAGTAGACAACACATAAGAGGGAAAACATCTCTTAACCGTTTTAGTAGACGGATTTCTTTATCATTTGTCCTAGAAAAACAAAACGATTTATACATACAATATAGCATTACCGAAGATAACTGTACCATATAATTTCCATGTTTCTTCTATATATTTCTAGAGTTATATTTGATCAAGATTTTATAGTCGGTTATTTAACTCAAATAAACAATCATTCAAATAAGAGGTTTAATTTCACAAGAAACCAAGCACGATTAAGCACGTAAGCAGCTACTAAGCCTTTTTAATTAATTTTTCCATTACTTAAAATCACTTTGTAAATACTTATCTCAAAATACTATTATAAAAATATACATATGTATAGTACTCACTCGCTATTTATTTATTTTATCTTTTTCAATGCTTGGAAAAATATCCGTATACTTTTCTCATTGGTATAAGTATATTCACAAAACACTACACTTTCAATACTTAGAAAATGTAATCATATGCATATCTCAACTGTATAAGTATATTATAAAATCCTAAGGCGGATTTCCTCTTTCCAAATTCATATTTTAAATGGGCCAAAGACAAATACCATTTAAAACGCTACGTACTATAAACCCAAACTACTTCCTTTTTGGTGTTAAGTGTGAGAAAAATACATTCCATACTACGACAAGATAAAATAACCATTTGGAAAAATCATATCTCATTTCATTTATAAAAGTTCCTTTTATACACCTATTCCATGATTACAAATCCTTTTATAAATCTCCAATTATTTATAAAACTCCTTATATAACTCTCTAATATTATTTATAAAACTCCTTTTATAAATATATAAATTATTTATATAATTTATTTTATAAATCTCTAAAATTATTTGCACAACTACTTTCATAAATTTCTAAAATTATTTATCTCACCTACTTATCACAAATCTTTGGTTTCAGGATAGACTACAATAATTTTCATAAAATAACCATTTCATATATATTATAAATTCATAAACGTGATTTATTATTCCAAATAATCAAAGTTATATCATTTCCACTTTATAAAATAACATTTATAAATCTATTCTTTATTTATAAAACACCATTTATAAATCTATCTTTCTATAAAATATTTTATTTAACACGTTTCCTAAATTTATTTCAAAATATTTCTTTCTTCTTTTAAACAGAGTCACATTATTATAAAAGATAAATTTCTCTTTTTCTTTACAATAAACATTATAACAAAATACTTCTCAAAATACTTTTGAAAATTTTCCATATATGTTAGAAAAGACTAACAATAAGGTTAAAGTAAAATAGAGATATTCAAAAACCAATCTCAATAAAATGCCATAAAAATTCCAAAAATCACATTTAAAATCTTTCTCTAAATTAAACTATTTCAAATGAAAAACAAAAATTAATTATATATTCAAAATACTATAAAGAAACCATGGCTACCATATACTTGACCAACGTAACCACGATGTTCAATAAAAGAAATTCAACTTCTGTGACATATCAAAGTTACGTTCAATATGGCTAGGCTACAAAGCTTCTGGCACTCAATAACTAACAATCAATAGTTAACACATCATTTATCCAATATTAATTAATCCATATATTAATTAACTTCACAAATTATCGTTTTACTTTGCAAGCATGGGAAGGGGATTTATTCTGCTCAGTGATGTCCAAAAATAAATTATGCAATTTAGTTACAGCAGAATGGTGTTTTATTTTGCAAAATAGTTACCACAAATGAATTATAACTAATTTAACTATGTTATTATTATCAGGATCAATGTAATTATATTCCATCACTATTAGTTTATCATAAAATCTTTTACTTCATTAAAACTATCAACTATTTATATGATAATGTTGTATTAGTCAATACGAGTTTGATACAAAAATCCATGGGTTAAATGGATTCAAAATGAATAAGGTATCCCATTTTAATTTTAGTATACTTATTTTATATAATTTAAACAAATAAATTATATATATTCTCACCCAAACTAAAACAGGCCAAGCCCAGTAGCACCTGCCCAAACCTATACCCGCCATCTACAGTTCTTCTTCCCTCAAACATTAAAAATCACGCACCCAAGTAAACAGAAATCAAGCATGATCACCTACCTCTTACCATCGCCTCGACTACCAACAATTACTGCCGCCGCCGCCATTAGCTCCGTCACACAATCCCTTACCTCTAGCATCCTCCATGATGAACTTGATGCCACAAAACACCGCCAGCAACGCCTCGTTCGAACCCAAAAACACACGCAGCCTAAACCCCAATTGACCTTGACTCATCACCTCCAATCATCATACTCCTATGACCAATTCCAACGTATCCGCCTCAACTTAAGCCTCCTTCGGGCACTAATGTTTCTTCCATCGACCACCAGTTCGTTAGAAAAAGCTAGCTGGTCGAAAAAGGATCAACTACTAACTATAGCCAACTCAGGTCACTAAAAATCCTATAACCAACACCAAAAATATCATTTTGTTGCGATGAAAAAAACCCGACTCTACGATTTCCATTTCGTGTTTGTTAAAAAAACAACATTGTTCGTGCACCATCGATATCGACCAACTACCGCTACTCCGCTCGATGAAACGAGAAGTGACTATTTTTATACTATGGTTCATAATTAACAACTTTGTAGTTGGAAGATTTGGTTTAATGTAAATAGATTTTGGGATAATTTTTTTTGAAGTATGGAGAAGTAGTTTTCTTTTATAGGAAGATGAAAATAAAAGAAGAGAGGAAGAGAATGATTGTTGTGTTTAGTTGGGCATAGTTATAAGCAAAAGTAAATCATTACTTCAAGTTAAACAAAACCAAATTCCAAAATTCAGGACACCAATCTCATCAAAATCAAATCAAAATTATGGCTTCCTGTAAAAACATTGTTTTTTATTTGATTGTTCAGGGTACCCCACTACACAATATCATATTTGCATACGAACTGCGAACAACAGAAATAAAAATACAATCGTGTACAACAATTCGATATGTTATAAAACAACAAAAAATATTGGTTATCCTATTCTGTGAAGTTTCAAAAATACCAAAGTTTGCCGCAAAATACGCCAAATGAAAACTTAAATATTTTCCAAAACAAAATTATAGAAAAACCCTATAATTCATTTAAAATACATTATTAAAATCAATCGTTTTACCAACAATTAATTTTCTTATATTCATTATATTCGAATAAAATTTGAATATTTAAATAAATTAAATATTCACATACAAAATATTAAAAATTCCAGGCTGTTATAGAAATGGAGAAGAGATTGAATGCTTGCGATCAAGTTGGGCCAAGCAACATTGTTAAATGCAACGAAATTATTAAGTAGGATGATACTGACAGCAACAATAATAATGGAAATATTAGGAAAAATATTAACTCTATGGGCGTAAAGGAGGACCTAGAAAATTCTTTTGCTTTTCTTGAAATGGTAAATATAAGAGTTGATGAGACAACTTTGCCTATTCATGTGTCGACTCCACTTCCGAGAACAACTATCAGGCAATGGGTCCCTAAACCTGCTCAACCCTCTCTTAAATGCAATCCAACATCCAACGCCGAACCCAAAAACTATGATGCTAGTCTTCTCAATCCAAATTTAACTACTTCACTCCCAATCTCTATGCCCTAGCATTTTGCGGAACTCCAATGAGCAACTGTGGGAACATTCTGACACAGAGATGAGGTACAAGCTTTCTGAAGGAACTTTTTCAAGTTTGTATCAGATAAATTAGGAGAGGACATAATCTATTTTACCATGCCAAAGGTTATTTTCTAATGATGACAAAAAAGGAGGCAACAGTGACTAGAATAGGAAGCTACTAGAGTGTAACGACCAAGAATTTTATATTCGATTTTTGAATATTTAATTAATTTTAAATATCCAACTAATGGTTTTAATAAATAAATAACCCTCTTTAACTTATAACTAATGATGAAAATTCATTTTAATTTTGTTTACATAAATGATAGTTAGGATTAGAAACTGAAAATGTGAACGAAACCCGCTTTTTGGATTTTCAGTTTTTTATCAAATGACAAGTGGAACAAAGTTGTTATACCTTGGCATATACTTCAAAGAAACATTTAAATGATTTGTACGTTAGGAAAAAATACCTTTTCAAATGAGAAATTAAATGGATAAAATAATAATAAGAAGAATTAATACACACACACACACACACTTATATGAAATGTTTAAATAAAGTTGAAATGATGGATCTTCAAAGATCCCTTTTAGGATAGAAAATATATCTACTAATGTGACTCTAATGATCATGTCCTGAAGCATGCTAGTTAATTATTAGGCTTTTTGCATGTCATAGGTCATGTATCGGCTATGGTGGCCAGTACGTCGCCTTGGATAAGGGGGTAGTTATGTACTTTTTAGTAGCTAGGGTATTTACCTTATTTCTGTACTGAAACTATATTTTCTTTTAATAATACAGTGGTTGGTTCACTACAAAAACTGCATACATTTCTATAAAAAATATACGAAGTTAAACAGCTCAATCAAAAATATTACTTGGCAACCCAAGTATTTAACGGCGAATTTTCTATCGAGTTAGAAAACCGCCGATAAATTTTGAATTAAATTTATCCACAATCGCACGGCGTATAGTTCCAGTACGTGGCGAGTACGGGTGGATCCGTAGGGAGTTGTTGATTTTGAATCTCTATTCAATCAAATTAACCAAATTTGAAAGTGATTAGTTAGAAAATGTAAGAAAAATGGCAAAAAGAAAGTGATAAAAATATGAGAGTAGAAAAACAATTTAGAGATAAATTCACTCTCCAGATCACATTGTTCAACAAAAATGAAATTATGATCTGTCTTTTTTGGTCATTAGTGAATTTAAATGATGTTTTTATCATAAGTATGTATTATTTATGCTATTAATTAGCTCAACTTAAGCCATCAAACTGTAACACAACCTTTAAACCACTTTTAATTCTCATGAAAAATAACAAAAAGTTGAAAATGAAATCTATTTTAAGTATGCATTACTAACTACATTTTAGAAATATAAGCCATCAAATTTTGATTTAAACATTCACTTCTTTGCTATAATCATATATAGATGAAGAGGCAATTTGTGATTCATTTGACTAAGCATGACCTATTTGTTTTCAACAACATGAGCTATTAAACTCAATACTAAACACAAAATTACAAAAACATCATTTTTCCATGAAGCACAAAAAAGAGCATAACATCAAAATGTTGCATCTACATACTGGACAGCTTCATTACCCCTAAATTGAAGGGATTAGGCTCTCATATTTATTATCAAATCGACAAATGTAGCTTGCAACATGGAATAAACAGGAATAAAAATTGAGCAAAATGAAAATAAAAACTAATCTACTTGCATTAAAATCAAACTCCACTACTTGCTTGAAAGGAAGTAGACAAGAAAAGAAAAGAGCAATGTATTAAAGTTGCATAAAAAATAAATTACATGAAAGAAATGGTTAAGTAGCCATGAAAAGAAAAGAGGAGCTTTCTTTTATTTCTAAGCTAAAAATTAGCAAAGAGGAAGAGGCGGGTTACATGAAGATATGGTGTATTTATATAAGTTAGAAACCCTAATTCATTTTTTTAGGGAATGCCCAAATACCCTTGAGGTAGTGTGGCCACTAAGTAACCATTAGCATGTCTTAATTCCCCAATTAAATGTGCATGAATCTTTAATGGCGTTTTAGCATATGCATTAGCTCTTAATTGAAAATCAAGGTAAGTGTGTAGGTGGGGTCCTCCATGTTCATGAGCTTGAATTATTTTCATCTTCATTTGCTCCGTTTCCTTTTGTGCATGCATATCTTCATGAAACTACTTTTAATTTCCATCCAATTCTTCTAGATAATAATGTAGAAATTTCTAGTTAAATTTTCTCAAATTAATATATGCATAAAAACAACCATTTTGCCCCTATATAAAAATGAATATGTGATGTTTTAAAAATAATTTAAATTTTGGTTTAAACATGTGAAAATACCTAGTATGACCGTTTATTTAGTTTAATTAGATTAAATATGGTTGTAAAAATATGCACATTGATGTGCACATCACCAAGGCATAGTGTGGTAAAAGAAATCTGCTTTGAGAGACTACAGGGAAAGAAAAACACATTTAGGAAAATATCATCTCTTCTCTAAGGCTCGTGGGAAAAATATGAACGAGTATAGGCATCTTGAGGACTTGATGGAGGAGTTGATGTGGAAAAAGAAACTCCAGTACTATTTTATGAATCCGTAGGAAAGAATACAAAAGAACAACCAACAACCGAGGAAGAAGTCCCAGTATAACACACCAAAAAATTTGGCAAAAAATTAATAAAAAATTAAATTTATATAAAATAAGGGCTATAATAAAATTGTGTAAATGTCCGAATTTTACTACAAAACTCACCATATTGTTCCGTAGCGATTTTCTAGACAATTTTCAAATACAGCACTTTGAAATCTGAGTTAATGCAGAGAAGTTACGGACGTATAACAATTTGAAAATAAAATAAATTAAAAAATCAAAACATACCAAAATTAACATCAGGAGCGGTCAAACCTAAGGGTTAGATGGTTGACCGATAGCGGTCGACCAATAGCCAATTACAGTCGATAATTCATGTGTAAAAGTCGATAATTCATGTGTAAAATCAAGGATTCTACAGCGTCGTTTAAACGACTGAGACTGATCGAATTATTTTCCTTTGGCCCAAGTTTTGATGTGTGTATGAGATGGTAGCAAAGATTCTACAGGGCAAATTCAATGCTCCAAAGTGGTCCTAACCTCTATAAATTAACACCCAGACTAACCCAAATCTTAATAGAAAATTTATAGCTTACCAAAACTCTATCAAAATTTCTTCTCTCTATCTAAAAAATTTCTTCAAAAATAAAATAAAACCAAAGGAAAATGACGTTTGTAGATCATAACTAGAAGGGGGAAGCTTACAGATGGTGGTTTATGAGCAAGGAACGAAGTTAGAGCTTGGATCTATGATGAGTGGGAATAGGTTTGGTAAGACGATTATTACAGTTAAATTTATTTATTTTTATATGATTTAGGATGTAGGATTTAAACTATAATCCATAATTTTTAAATCTAATTGCTAAATCTAAAATCTGAATTAAAAAGTGGAATTGATATCTATTAGCTAATCTCGTTTACATCTAAGTTCAACCTATTTTATTGTTGGATTGGAACCCTAGAAAATTGGTTAACTCAGAAGTAACATAGTATAAGTAACTTATTAAAATCTATGAATTTTAAACTAATGGAAATTGGGTAGAATCTCAAAGGAAAACATGTCAATGCAAATTGCTTACGGGTTAAGGTTTACCATATACACCTAATTAATATAAGTAACAATAATTAAAAATTGAATCAAAAAACGAAGAAACCCTAATATTTTTACTTTGATCGGTCGATCACTCAGCCTAAGCGCTCGACCAAAAGCGGTCGACTGATAGGGACAAGCGGTCGATCGGTTGTAGCCTAAGTTGTAAAATCTGAGATTCGACCTAAGGCCCAATTTAAAAATTAAATTTAATAAACTATTTATTATTTATATGGACATATCATAAGCGTATGTGTGTATGTTAGCCGCAATAGGGATAGCCGGTTCCCTATGATTTGACAGTTGGATGTTGTGGTTGGGTAAATGCATATTACGCAACAAGAATCGATTATTTAACTGGGGCAGATTTATCTCAAATGGTACTCACAGACGGTTCTATGGTGGACGTGCAACACTGGTCCCTAATGAAGTATGTAGGCCCAGCACAACGAGACTCCTTAGTATGCACGATTCAGATGCATCGTGATATTATGTGGTAGATGGAGCCCGATGCATGTAATAAGAGGTCTATATAACAATTCAAGAGGCGGATAGGATGCAGACGATGAGACACCCCGGTGAGTCGGCATTGCGGGTTCCCCCTTGATGCATAATTGGGCTGTATGTAGTCGTAGTTGTGAAATTTTTTTCTCATATAGCCTGGAGTCAGTGTTTCCTTATCTAGTAGCCTAGTGGCAGTGTTTCCACGTTTAGTAACCTAGGGGGTGTTATTTCCACATTTAGTAGTCTAGTGACAACGTTTCTATATTTATTAGTTCTACGAGAAGTGGACGATCATTAGTTATTAAGGTTTGTTTGATAGTTCGATTCTTATCATAGTCTACATATTTTAGTAGGGTAGGTGTGTGATAATTAAAACCCCTAAGTAAAAGAACCTAGGAATACCATGACACCCGTAGAACATCCTAGGACACTTAGAGTAGAATTAAAGTCAACTACACATGATCACCATATATTAAACCTACGCTCATTTACCAGAACTTTGACCTTCTCCCATCTTTTCATTTTCTCTATGACAAAATGACAGGTTAGTAGTTGATTAGTTATAATACATGGAGAAAGGAGAGATACGTTGGAGTTCTCATATTCTGTTGTTCATCTTGTAATTACTTATTGTATTAAAAGTTTATAAAACTTATAATGTAATTAAGGAAAAGTGTACATGGAAATTAAGTATTTTGGAGACTATTTTCTGAAATGTCTATTTTTTCAGTACTTATATTTTAATTCCTTTCGATATGAGATCTAAAAGTGTAAAAATGTCTTAGAATTCACCCATATAATTATGTTGTGTAATGTTTTAAAAACTAAACGGATCGTATTTCTTGGCATGACGTGAGTTCGAAAGTCGCCCTAAACTTTGGATCAGTGCATCGGGAAGTGTGGGTTATTACATTTGGTATTAGAGTGAGGTTTAAAATTCCCTAGGATTTAGGAATGTATTGAGCAACGAACTTGAAAAAGTTTTTTCAAAAGGTTTACCAATAAGTTTTTAATGTGTTTTCAAAGAGAATAAATACATACATACATACATATACACGCACACACACATACATAGTTTTTCAAAGATTTATTACAATCACAATCCATTAAAGAATAAATTTGCTAAACCTAAAAGTATGTAAAAGTAGAGTTAATTTAAAGAGAGGCACTATTGAGGCCAGTTGAAATCATCAAGTCAAAGAACGCATCCATACTATACTTTTAGTTTAGTCATCAAAGTCGAAGTCATGTGTGATTATGCAAGTTTATAATTGAAGTCAAATATGTTATTAAAGTCCAAGTTCGAGTCAAGTATGTAATACTAGTCCAAGTTCGAATTCATTTATGCTATTCTAGTCCAAGTTCGACGTCAATTGTGCTATGCAAGTCACATGTCCAAAGTCAAGTATGCTATGCAAGTCATATGTCCATTGAGTCAATATTCAAAGTCAAACGATCATGCAGTTCACAAGTTCGAAACAAATTAATATGCTATGTTATCCAATTGTTTAAAGTCAAATCCTTTATGTGTACAAGGTTCAAACGACACAATAGGCTCTAAAATACCCAAATCAATTTAGGATTTACAAAGTTAAAAATATAGGAAGCAAGATGAGAAAAAATCATCCCCCAAAATGGTACCGCTAGGTCCATATTTACAAGGGTGAGTGGCTCCACATCGCTTTCATTGTTTTCAACAGACTCGTCTTCAGCATAACTAACTTCGACGGTGTCATCCTGGCAGTAGTCTCTTCTTTGTATAACATCAATAAAGTGTGGCTATATTCCTTATGTTGTCGGTGTCATTAATGACCTCGATGATAATAAATGAGTAATGACAATGCTAATGAATAGCGATACTAATGGATGTTGTGAGCATTGGCAATGTTGCTTAATGTCAATGACCCTCGACGTTATTGTGAAAGGACACCTTCGAAGTTCTATAAAGTGTGGCATTACTTTGAATGTAGTGTTGATAGCCTTCAAGTTATTATGATAAGCTTGCTTAGGTCAAGTTAAGTGAGTAGCTGCGCTACTAATGCATTGATGGTGGTATGCCTTCAATGATGATGATGTGGATGAAGTGAGGCTCCTTGTTGTGAAAGGTAGTGTCAATAGAATTCTGCATCAATGAAATGCATTATAGTCATTTTGGCACTCATTGATGGCTTATGCAGTGGATTGTGTCCAAGGTTCTTGTCCAGTTGATTACATGTGGTAGCATATATATTCTTCTTATTCACGAAGCACGGGCTAATATTCTTTCGATGCTATTCCATCTACATGTCTTCGACGCTGATCATTGAAGCCATAAAGGAAATGCTGACCTTATGTCTTAGAGGATAAGAATGGTAGTCAACATGATCAGATAATGGTTTTTTATGCTGTGATCAAGTAGCACACCGAACCCCTTCGACGATGGTTATAGAGTAATACAATTTGTAATACCCTATAATTGCTACGTAATTAATTTGTAGAAAAGCAATTATTAAATAATAACGCCAAAAAATAGAATTTTTACAAATCTCAAAATTTGGCTGCAAAATTTGCACCATTGGGTTTGTGGTGATTTTTTATATCAATTTTTATATATAAAGTTTTCCGATCAGAGTTCAAAACGGAAAAGTTATAAACGTTTGAAGTTTTTAACTCAGAATTGATTATATATGTAAATATGGTAACAAAATTAAATTAAATATTAACCAATAATGTTAATGGAAGTGTATGTTAACAAATGTTAACGTTAAAACAAAATCTCAAAAGATGTGTAAAGTGGGAAACAAATGAATGCAATCAGATAAACAAGTAAGAAATTAAACAAATCAAGGACGAATTTCTTACTTAACACATTAAACAAGCCACGTGTCAACCCATAAGGAACCAAGGTTGAACGGTAGTGGTCAACCAATGCAAATAAGTGATCAACTGGTGCCTGCTTAAGATCGTCAAGAAAATTAGCAAAATGGCATGGATTTAATACCGTTTAATCTAAAGGCTGACATTGATTTGAACACCATAAATATAGACCTAAACCCTTACTTCTAAACTCATATTTCCAAAGCGATGTTAGAGCTCGGCCATTTCCTCTTCCTCACCAAATTCTAAATTCTTAGAAATAGTTATAGATTAGACGTGTATACAGTTGGAGGATCATAGAAGGTGATTGAGGAAGAGAATAAGGTCAAATCAAATCGCCAAATCTAAGTTAAATTGTAAATTTTGATATAGAATATAGATCAAATCCAAATCTCTTTTCTAATCTAGATATTTGATAAATCTATATATGCTTGCGATGTATAATTCTAATAGAGCAAAAATGGAGTCAAATCGGAATAACAAAGATTAGATCTGGAGATTTGGAAAGCTAAAAAGGTGAGTATGAAATTATATATTTCTATATAGATTTATATCATTATAGATCTATTCCTATATGCCTGAAATGTAAATTAGAATTATAGGCTAAACTTTTATAAATGTAATGAAATTATAAATCCTGCCAACATATTCTGTTATTAACAACTTGAATTATATTTTGTATATATACATGTAAATATAGAAATATTGGGTAATTATAGTCCCTGAATTTTAGAATATATATATATATATATATATATATATATATATATATATATCTTTATGTGTGTATATATGTGTATGTGAGTGTGTGTATAATAGTTCCGGATTTTTAAATTTAGAATGAATTGTGAAAATAAAAATGTAACTTAGGTTATTATAGTAATTGTAGGGATTTAAGTAGTATTTTAATTTATTGGGTTATATTGCTTGATATAATTTGAAATTCTATACATTATCAAGTTTCAGATTTATAAATAAAACTTTAACTGTTAAAATAACAAGAAATACACCAAAAAAGAAAGATGTAACGATCCAGAATTTTAGTCATTCGAAATTCGTATATTTAATTGATTTTAAATATGCACAAGTTAATTTATAAGATGGATAACTTATGAAATTGTGTAAATAATTAGAATTTGAATTAAATGTGAATAAAAATGATTTATAAAGTTGTATTAAATTATATTTGAATTAGAATGATGTTACAAGACTTTTAAAAATATAGTTAAAAGTTAATTTGTAAAAAATTGAATATTTTAATATTTAATTGACGAGTAAAAATAGTCATTTTTCAAACAGTCTCTGATTTTGATGAAACTAGTTTCATCGGATCTGTAAGGTTATATTATTGTACGACTTTAAATTTCATGTCAATCGGATTTACGGTTTGTCCGGAGCAAGCTAAAACGCGTAGAAATTCGTTTAAGTGAATTTTAAATTTAAAATAGTCGATTTGAAAACCTATCTTTCAGATACGATCGAATTGGCTCTCGATACATATTCCATTGCGTTCAGAATAGGGGTAAAATATTATAAATGCCTGGCGACATGCTTTGTTTCGAGTTCGAAAAAAAATCGGATGAATAGTGCACGCGAATTTTCTATAAACGGACACATTATTTTCTTTTTTCACAGATCTAGGGTTTCTAACCCTAGCCGCTGGCTTCAATTTAATGGCCGAGAATTGTCGATTCTTCCCCTCTTAATCTCTTCCAATCCATTCACATTTACGAAAAACTTTCAACTACAATGTTGTAGATCTAGAGGAGAGCTTTAAATCATACGGCTATGATATTGTCAAGTAAATCGATGGGAAATTGCGTATAAAGACGAGATGTTCACGCTCGTTTTCCAACGCAAATACGTGATCGAGCTCATGCGGTTGCTGGCCGATGATAGTGGTGGCTTTGGCGCACGAAATGGTGGAGGTTGGTCATGTTAAAAGCGAAGGTGGTGGTCGCGACAATTTGAAGTAGGGCGACGACTTTGGATTTATTTGTGTTCGTATTCACCTGATGGGGGAAGAAAGGCATTGGACGGCCCTGATCTGGGTTGAGGGGATGTATGGCTACGATTTGAGCAATGATTTGAAATAAAAAATAAACTGTAAACTGATTTATATAAATTCGTTTAAACTTTAAAATACCGTAACTTTTTCATACGAGGTCCGTTTCGCACGAAACGAATTGCGTTGGAACCGTATTGACGAATTCTGTTCGGTATATATTGTTTACGATCTGACGAATTTTAGTGAATATAAAAATGGTTTATATTGTGTTTGCTTATCCGTTGAGCCGTTTGTGAATTCTGGTCGGTATATGGGACGCCATGTTATTGATAGGGATTTCCAAATACTTAAACGTGGCAAGTCGACATAGTATTATTTTAAATTGGGTAAATGAAATAATTGTATCTTAATTATATTTTGTATATAAAGAAATAATTTTTCATAAATTATTGAAGTGTGTATAAATGAATTGTTTGGTTATTTGAAAATGTAAATATATATAAGTATATCAAGTTGTTTGAAATAATCTAAAGAAAAACAACAATTGTCAAAGAATAAATTATATAAGCAAATGAATTATAAAGTATGGAATTATAATTAATATGCTTTACATATGTGAAATAACCTTATATATAGGAAAGGAAACAACATGAGTATATTTATAAATATGATTTATAAATAAAAATGGACTTAAACTTAGAATTTGAAAATTCTGAATTCTTCTGATTTGAAAGTGGTTTTTCCAAATTAAAGAGGTTATATTGTTACAAATCTAAGTAAGATAAATGAATTTGGAATCGATCTTATATAAGTAAAGTGAAATAATATAGTGAAATTATATAAGTAAGAAGATTTATAAATGTGATTTATAAATAGAAAGAATTTTTAAAAGAATATAAAACACTGAATTCACTACTGCTGCTGGAAAATAATAAGGGTGACGACTACAGCATCATCAGTATCATTTTCGAGTTTCTATATGATGGATTTGCTACCAATAGTAAATTGAAACTGAAATTTTACTTTGATAAGAAAATTTGATCTAAAATCCAAGTTAAAATTGATAAAAATAAGTGAAAGAGTTTTGGACTTATAATATGAAGTAAGAATTTACTTTAGTAAAGTTGAAAGGAATTTGAGTTAGTAAGTGAATTACATGATTTGAGGTTTAACTAAAGGAAGGTTAAATAATTAGAATTGGATTTTAACTGGATGATATAAGTTATTGAAATGGAAATTAAACTTAAAAGATAAGTGATTATATAATATGAATTGGGAAGTTTATATAAATAAGTTGTATAACTTATAAAATGAGAAAATGTAAGTAAAACCAATTGTTAAAATGGTTAAACTATTTTGTTAAGCAAAAAAAAATATGAATTTGAATAGTGAGATGACATTTGACTTTAGTAAAAGGTTAATGAAATAAATTAGAGAATGAACTTAAGTTGTATAAGTGAAAGTAAATGTAAATGAAGATGAAATGAAAAATAACTTAAGTAATGTTGAATGAAGTTGATTTTGGGTGTCGAAGTAAATTAATAAAGTGAATTAATAAAATGAAGTGATGAATGTGAATTTGGGTTATATAATGAAATTCAACTTGAAATGTTAAATGAATATAGTGAATACCAGAATTCAATCCAAATTGAAAATTAAACGAATTGAATAATTGAATGAAAGTCAATTGAATGTTAAACCAATTTGAAATTAGAAGTGTTGAACCAAATTGAATGAATGTAAAGTAAATTAATATGGTAATGTTGGATATGCATTGATTGTTAGGTGGATGCTAGTTGATTGAATAAATATACATATGGAATTGAATAATAAAATTGAAAGTAAAATAATTGAATTCAAATTGAAAGTGAAGTAAGAATAAATAGAAATAAATTTGATTTAATTTGGAAGTGAAAAAATTGGAATATGAATAAATGAATGTTAATAAAATCCAATGTTAATGAATTAAATGTGATTAATTGAAAAGCCAATTCAATAAATATTAATGAGAAGTGAATGTATATTGATTTGGTTATGGATTGATTGGCTAGTTGTTGGATGTTAGATGGATGATAGTTGTTTGATGATTAGATTTGTTGTTTTTGTTTCATTTGCTATATTGACATATGTAGTTATTGGTATATGTTGTATATTGATATTACTTTCACGTATACATGTTTGTCACTTGTTTGTTGAGTATTTAGTAGGTGCATATGGCGCTTGCTTCGCATTTGGAGCTCGCTTTCACGCTATATTACCCGTATATGCTCGCTAATAATATATAAGGTACATATCTCGGATTACATATCGTAATTTTACACTTTTATCCCTTAGGGATGCCTCATCCTTGATGATGAGATGTATATTTGTGGTATACATATTGTTATTTTTTTCGGATCGAACCACACAAAGGAGACGCTGGCGAAATTTTTTAAAAATTTGAGGCGTTAGAAAACTTTTGGGAAAATTGGAAAAATTTGTGAAAACTAAATTTTGGTTTTTGAATTGAAAGTTAAGCGATACTGGTTGGTTTTGAAAAAATAACTATGAATGGATTTGAAAAATTAGAAAAGTTTTATAAGAAGCTTAACTAGATGATTTTTGAAAGTTAAACACTAAAGTGATTTTGGTAAATCTAAATTGAACGAATTGTTTTGCAAAGTTAATGAATTTTGTGACTTTTTCTTACTTTGTAATTTCGAGGACGAAATTCTTTTAAGTAGAGGAGAATGTAACGACCTAGAATTTTAGTCATTTAAAATTGTATATTTAATTGATTTTAAATATGCACAAGTTAATTTTATAAGTTGGATAACTTTATTTCGATTTTCTAGATTTAATTGGATAGTTAAATTGTTAATTTAATAATTGAAATTGTGTAAATAATTAGAATTTGAATTAAATGTGAATAAAAATGATTTACAAAGTTGTATTAAATTATATTTGAATTAGAATGATGTTAAAAGACTTTTAAAATCGAATTAAATGTTAATTTGTAAAAAATTGAATATTTTAATATTTAATTGACGAGTAAAAATAGTCATTTTTCAAACAGTTTCGGATTTCGACGAAACTAGTTTCATCGGATCCGTAAGGTTATATTATTGTATGATTTCAAATTTTATGTCAATCGGATTTACGGTTTGTCCGGGGCAAGCTAAAACGCGTGGAAATTCGTTTAAGTGAATTTTAAATTTAAAATAGTCGATTTGAAAACCTATCTTTTAAATACAATCGAATTGGCTCTTGATATATATTCCATTGCGTTCAGAATAGGGGTAAAACATTATAAATGCTAGGTGACATGCTTCGTTTCAAGTTCGAAAAAAATCGGACGAATAGTGCACGCGAATTTTCTATAAAAGAACAACATTATTTTCTTTTTTCACAAATTTAGGGTTTCTAACCCTAGCCGCCGGCTTCAATTTGATGGCCGAGAATTGTCGATTCTTCCCCTCTTAATCGCTTCCAATCCATTCACATTTACGACAATGCTCGTTCTGATCGCCTTGTGGACCTGTTATCTATTACCTGTTCTTAGTCTTCCTATAGAGAGGGAATAGGATGAATCCCGATCCCGAGACTGGTGGCTCTGGCTATCTCGTCTCCTGTTCACCCATCACCCCCTTTTTTATCCATAATTTTGTGGCTATTGGTTTCAGGATCTGGTTTTTCTGGTTTGGAAAGGGCTAATCATTCCTCCTTTAGTTTGGAGCTTGGCTGGAGGAATTTCGGTTCTCTTTATCGGCTTTCGCATTTATTGTTCTTTGGATGTCGGCCGTATTGATTGGCACTTTCAATCTATGGTGGTTCGTCTACTCTGCTTGCTCTTGTTTTGCACGGTTGTCATTCGACATCGTCATCGGGCGGTGGCCTTGCCGGAGCTCGATGACGATGTTTGATGGGCGGTGGTTTTTCCGGAGCTCATCCAGATTGATCTGTGCCTGTTTCCAGCGGTCGTATACCTCTACTGCTCGCCAACTTCTGTTGTTTATTTTGGTCTTTTGTTATTGCGTTGTCTTATTTATTTGCTTCATCGGTTTGGTATTTCTCTTTTTGGTTTTCTAGTTACCTGTCAGGCTTGTTGACAGCTTTTGGTGTTGGTTAATATATTCAGTCTTTAAAAAAAAAATACGAAAAACTTTCAACTACACTAATGTAGATCTAGAGGAGAGCTTTAAATCTATACGGCTATGATCGTTTATAGTCAAGTAAATCGATGGGAAATTGTGTATAAGTACGAGATGTTCACGCATGTTTTCCAACGCAAATACGTGACCAAGCTCGTGCGGTTGCTGGCCGATGATAGGGGTGGCTTTGTCGCACGAAATGGTAGAGGTTAATCATGTTAAAAGCGAAGGACCGAAGGTGGTGGCCACGACAATTCGAAGTAGGGTGATGGCTTTGGGTTTATTTGCGTTCGTATTCACCTGATGGGGGAAGAAAGGCATTGCATGCCCTGATTTGGGTTGAGGGAATGCACGACTACGATCTGAGCAAGGGTTTGAAATAAAAAATAAATTGTAAATTTATTTATATAAAATCGTTTAACTTTAAAATACCGTAACTATTTCATACGAGGTACGTTTCGCATGAAACGAATTGCGTTGGAACCGTTTGATGAGCACTATGCGGTGGATCTGGTTTGGAGTTGATTGGAGCTAGTGTAAATTTTGGGTGAAATTAAATGCGCGTTTAATTTTATTCTGAATAATACACTGAAACTGCTATTGGACGTAATGTGAGTACAACTCACTCTTTCTTACTCACTGATATTTTATATAAGTGAGAATAAATATTATTTATGATGATTGATGATTGTTTGGATGATATATGATATATTGATTGGTATTAGGATATATATATATATATATATATATATATATATATATATATATATACACACACACACCTGCCTAGTGGAGCAGATGACCCTATACGTTCCCGTTTATGAGCTGATGACCCTTTGTACGCGCATCTGCCTCGAAGCGGATATTATACACATATTCTAATGTATATATTTGTTGCAGATGACATGTTGGAGGGATCCAACTGGATACCTCACTCATATTGATTTATTTACAGATATTGTGATATATGTTGTTATCATATGAAATATGATGTTTTGGATGCCGTGATTGTTGTATTTAGTGCTGTTACAGCATTGGGCCTATTTTTGGAATTTTAAAAATATTTCAGTGATGATTTCGAATTTAAAGAGGATTTTAAAGTGATTCTGAAAATAAATTTTTTATTGGTTTTTGAATTTTGGAATTGATTCATTTTAAATAAATAAACATTATAATTTTTATGTTATAAAAATTATGGTTGTGAAATAAAACCAGAATATGATTTTTGGAATGTGAAGTTAACTATTCTGTAAAATGATTTAAATTGAGATTTTTAATTTATTATAAATGGATTTTACAAATGAATAAGATTTATAATGTGAAGTTATAAATGAATGGGTTTTGTAAATAATGATTTATAAGTGAACTAACTTATAAATTGGATTTTTGGTATATAATTGAGTTATAAATGGAACTGGTTAATAAAGGAATTTTGTATATTGAAGTTTTTATAAAATGTAAATGGAGTTTATAAACATTGTTTTATAATTCCGAAATCAATTGAATTTGATAAGTTAAATATAGAAGTTTATTAAAGGAGATATATCCACGATTTTGGACAGTGGATAATCCTTTAATGAATATATAGAAAATGATTTGGTAAAAAGAACTATATCCACGATTTTGGACAGTGGATAATTCTTTAATAAATGTGTAGAAATATTGGATTTGGTAAATGAATCACATTCGCGATTTTGGACAGTGAATAATATATTAAATAAAATGGATATTTTTGGAAAGTGAATATTTTTAAATGGAGTTAAATGGTTTAGAGATGATTTAGAATGTGTTAAGTATCGAATACATAGATTTCAACATTCATTGTTGAAATAGACATTTTCGAGAAGTAAGGAAATGATGGACTATAACATTGTTGTTATAGTAAATGATTTTCGAAAGGAAATGTTTTTGTATAGTATTAGGGTTTATATATCTATCTTATTTTCAAATCTCTATGCTATCGATTTTGGGTTGTCGTAACGATGTTTTACGCAACATTCATTTTAACCCAAATAAATTTGTTTAAGTGAACGTTTTCTTTATAGAATAAAATATATACTTAATTGTGATTTAAGTATATGAAATATTTTCTAAGTTGAAAGTAAATAGAATTGTAAATTACTTATTATTAAATAAGTATATGGAAATGTTTTCCAATATTGAAAAGTTGAAATGTTTTGAGATTATATCTTTTAAACATAAATTGAAGTGGATAATTGGCAAGTGATTTAATTAATAAAAGATTAATTAAAATGGCATAGCGATTGTATACAGTGCTAAATATTTGTTTGTTTGCTTTGATAGTTAAATAACCGACTATCAATTTGGCCAAAATTTTAATTTCTCGACTGGATGTGGGAACTATTTAGTCATACACTTAGCACGTAGCCTTCTATGTAGGCTTGATTATCATTTGTGTTGAGGATGTTGATTCATATAGTGCGGAGTGTTACTCCAATCTATCGAGCTTCCTTCTTAGCCGAAGGATAGAAAGTTGAAAGTTGGAAACATGATAAGTCTATGAGAATTAGTTTCTGTGTGAGGTTGAGAAACGCTTTTGCATTGTTGGTGCGAAGAGACCGGGATCAGATTTATCTGAAAACCACTTCGGACCAACGTATATGCGATGGTTGTGCAGGTTGCTTTGTGATGATATTGATATTCCGGATTTTCATAATGGGGGACTGCTTGTTGATCGTTTGGGGTTAAAATCCCAATATACATCCAGTAGCAGTGGTCTCTTCATTATGAAATATCCAATGCAAGGACTATTCGCTACTAATCCTAGGGATTTCCCGACAGGATGTGGTAAAGAAAGTACCTTCGGTTTGTCCTGTTCCTAGACAATGTGTATGGATGTTTTTCTAACATTGCATTTTTAAAGATTACGTACATTGGTTTTTATAAACGTACATCAGTGGTGGCGGAGAAGGCAACTTCTCTTAGCTTAACACCCTCCTTGAGATATATGAGCTTAAGGGTTGTATTTTTGTGGAAGACAATTAGTAGTCAATGGAAATGGCCGTGTGACATTCTAAGTGATGTGATTGTGATTGTGACTGTGAAAGGTAATCGTTACCTCATCAGGCCTCATCAACCGACCAAAACAGGGTTAGATGCGGCAAGGCTAAGTGGGTCGCTCGTCGTGTATCTGATTATTGTGGCTTGTATGCTAGAAGGCCCTCGGTAAAGGTCGGTAACGACCAGAGGATGACATATTCGGTACCATCTAGTTATAGAGGTGGGCCGGTCTTGTGTTGGTCGAGAAACTTTGTGATGATTTCTCGGTACATTCCTCTAGGGACGTACTGCCGAAAGGTAGTCCCTTCACCTGGTCATTTTTATGGAAATCCAAACTCCACTACGTGTTTGCCATTTTAATTGTATTACCCAATTGGGCTATATGCTGGAATTCAATCAATGTAACAATTTCGGCTATGATTAATATTATTTGTATATAGCAGACACTACTATAATATAACATGAGATTTGATATGATATGTTTTACTTATCGTAAGGTAAAAACATGTCCGTGTTTATGTGTAGACTTGTCTTACAAGATACTTTTGTTTTGATAAAGGAAAAGTTTGGTAATTTAATAAATACAGTTGAGTGTGTTTGTCATGCTGGTTTACCACACTGATCCGGGCATTCTTCCCTTTCAATGCTCGGGTCAGATCGACTATGTTTAGAGGTTATGATTTGATGCTTTTAGAGCTTCAACAGGAGAGCTGGAGATCTTCATTTACGTATACGCGTATCTGTTTTGATTATTGATTATCCGCTGTGTTTAGTTGTTTAAATTATTGGCATTTGTGAGGGCAGGTTATTATAACTGTTCAGGCTGATAATTATTGTTTGATTGTTGAGCTCTGATTTGTATGTATGTATACAGTTTCTATTTTGTAAAGATCATTGATATGAAGTAATATGTTTTTCCGCTGCGATGTGAGATTCTATATTGTTCTGTTTGGTTCTATCTTCTCTTCTCTTCTTCTCTCTTCCTTTCTTTCTCTTGACTTTCCGCCAGTCTATGCTTTTTGGTCGGACATGTATGGATTATTGTCGATTCAAAGGGTACGAATTTTTGGGTTGTCACAAAAGAGATGCACAAAAATGGATATTTACCATATTTTCTACCATTTGTTTCAATGACCATGGAAAGATAAGTCCTTGTCATTCCAAAGGTAACAAAAATCCCCTTTTTGGATAATATATAGGAATTTATAGCTAACCATTCTATTTAGAATAAATGTAATTCTAATGCATTGAAATATAGAAATCCCTAAAAATAAAGTAATGAACTATAAATGATAAAAACAGTATACGAAGAAATTATGTGTAATACAAGTAAGATGGAAGTGAAATGAAAGAAATATTAAGATAGACAAGACATAATTTAAAATAAAAGGGCATGAAGAGTCCACTAAAATAATGAAGGGAATAAAAGTTTATAATGGGAACATGAATAAAAAGTCAAATAGCAAAGGAAAAAGGAAAGTACATGGGTAAAGTTATTTAAAAGATATTTAAAAGTATGTGGTAAATGGTCTTAAATCAAATAAGATATAAATGCATAAAAGAAGTAAAGAAATACGGTTAGCAGTAAACATTAGAGGCATAATAATTGAAACAAGATTAAATGAAGACACACACACGTAGCCTCAAGTATTCATGTATTGTGGGTGAGAATTATTGAAGTTAATGAATGATTAAATAGAATGACATAGTCATTAGAATGTGTTGGAATGCGAGGTCAGTAATGTTACACAATAGAAGTTTGCCCAACACATGGCGCCAACACCAGTTCTGTGTATATTATAATGATGTGGGACATATCCAACTATTCGTTTAGTGTAGTATATACGTTAGCATATAGGTAAGGAATACCCTCAGTAGAGTCCGCTTCAATGAGTTCGGGGCGGTTATTGCCTCAATTGCGTTAGGCAATCTAAATAGAATGGTGAGCTGCTCGACGCTATGTCAATATGTTTTGGTACCAAATCAGGCGTAGGAGTTGCCCATAGGTTGAGCGCATTATCAGTCTTGTGCGGTCAATAAGAAAGAAAGGGTTACACCTAATAGACGACTCCTCCCACTAGGGTAGGTCTAGTTATGTAATGACCCATAATTTTATTCTTTGATTTTAGATTTAATTAACTTTAAATGTTCAATTAATGGTCAAAAAACTCTTTTTAATTAAAAAATAATAATGATGAGCACATTTTAGAGATTTGTTTACAAAAATAGATACTTTGAAGTAAATCTGAAAATGTAGCTGAAAAACATTTTTATTGAAAACAACTTTTTATTCACTATAAGTTGTTCAAACATTTTGGAACTTGCACGGTAGCAAATGAACACATATAATAACAATTCAAAGCGCATAAAATGGGCTAATCATATCAAAAGTCATAATGTAATTAATAAGTAATAAGAAGTAGTGAAGACTTTTCTTCTTTATCAAAAAAAGTTTAAATGCCAAATGATTTGATGTGCACAAGGCTTAAGGAAAGCGCATGGGTTATTATTCCTTTTCGATCTATTTTCCACTTCATTATTTCTTTTGTCAAACTTAATTTTTTAGGCTTTCAAAGTGAGATAAAAAATGGCTTTTATTTTTTTTCCACTTATGTCTTCCAGTACACACTCAAATCTTCTCCAACTCTCTCTATACCTAGTATAGTTCTTATATCACTTGATTTGGCATAAATACATGATGGAATGAAGGATCAAAAGGGGAATACCCCAGGCTGTGAGCTAGAAGAAGGTGCAGATGGCATGATTTTGTCATTCTTGGAGTAAAGGTTGGATCTTGTGAAGTTTGGTGATGATAGGGGATTGTTTCATGATTCTAGCAGATTTGGGTTTTTATTAGCCTGGTTTGAGTGTGAGATTTTTTACTTTTAAAATTCCCATTTTTGATAAATATATATACACACACACACATGCATATACATACATACATACATATTGGGTAAAAATGATGTTTGTGTTGGTATTTATATATGTATGTATGTATTGCTTGAATATATTGTGATTGTTGATTCTTTTTTTGAAAAACCATATCGTTGTATGTTGTAGTGCTTTGCAAAGCACTTTGATTTGTTGGTTTGAATAACATATGCAATGGACTTGAAACAATGAATATACATTTTTGAGCATATGTAAATCTTATGGAATATGACTTTGATTTGGATTTAAAATTATATTTTGAGCACATGAAAAGCACATAAGGATTAGTAGGAGACTTGTACTTGAAATGGAAGTGTCTATATAGCAATAGTCGCTATAAAGGTATTTTGGTGTAATGTATTTTATTCGTGTTTCATTATTATGTTTCCATGTGCATAATATTGTACACATGATCTTCATACTTCTTGTGATGTGATGTCGAGTTAAAGACATGAAAGTTGAATTCTTTTGAAAACAAAAATAAAATAGTGGTTTTGTTTCAAAGCCATAATAGTAGCTAAGCCCCTTGCCAAATTTGTTTAAATTGACTTCAACCCAATAGTCCACTAAATTATAACCCCTAAATTTTGAAATATATATACTATATAACATCCCCTATCTAGAGGCCCAAAACTAAGTGCTAGAGATGCTGCAGTCATCTATACTATTATCTTCCGACGACTAAGTATGACTATGTTAATGCTATCTGTAATATAAAAAGCACTTGAATATGAAACAAAACATCAATTTCAAACAACTTTTACTTCATTACATTTAAGACGGATGTTCCTTATTCAACTTACATAATCCCAATATGTTCCCAGGCACAGATAAAATATATTTATTACAAATTAGACCAAGAGCGGTATATGAAGATACCCATTTGGATGATCAGAGTCATAGAGTCATAATACACTTAACACAAAACACAACGGAAATACATCAAAACATAAAACAAGAACTACAACTCATAAATAGCTATCTGTTTTCCTCTTGCAAGTTCCTAACAGTCTTATTCGTCATCCTACTAAAGCCTTGAAAGACCTTAACCCCTCAGTCTACTCAAATTAATTTTGAGCACCTGAGAGTTTAAGGGGAGAACATAAAATTTGAGTCAAACATAAAGCTTGGTATGGATAATACTATACATCCTGGAATATATATGTTAATTAAGACCACATCACTTAGCGGAATGAGTTTTCCTCCAATAACATCCTTTTAAAACATATCTTTGCAAAAAAAATTCCTATAATCAAAACTGATTAAACGATGTAAAGCATCATTATGCAAGCATACATAAACATCAGGTAATAATGAACTATCTATTAAAACACATAAGTGTTGTTTGGATAAATATCTATTAAAACACATAAGCATACATAAACACTTCACTTCTAGACAATCTGTCCTTATCTATTTGTTAAATACTTCTCTTCTGGATGGTCTGTCCCAAACTTAATAAACTCCCAGTTCTTCCTGATCCAAATGATTTTTCGGGCTCACCAATAACCTACCTGTATACAACATATATTCTTTTCGGTGTGTAATCATAATTTTAGTTTGCCTGTCATCAACCCCTACATACTGGAATTTCGGACAACAATTAGCTGGGGCTAATAGCTAATGTATATGGGGCAATCTCATACTAGTCTCATCTGGTATTCTAATATCCAAGTCATTTTTCACTTAAGGATCCCTTCCCGTAATTTTCCTTGAAAACATTTTCAAAATAATTTAAAACCTTTAAACCAAACTTAAAAAAAGAGAAGTATAGAATCTTTATACTTTACTCGAAATCATATCTCCATGTCGTATATATTTTTTGCTCAAACTTTAGTTGATGAAAACATTTAACCATTTGAAAGAACCTCTTTCTGCACTTTTTAAATCATCTATTTTAAAATCATACATCAAACCTTCCAAAATCAAACCTTTCGAAACAATAAAACTTAAACATCCTTCTTTAAAATCACTTAAAAACATCACCTTAGAAAAATTTAGAAAACTTTCCATCTCAAAACTTTCGAATTCGTTTAAAATAAACCTTTCGAAATCATAGAATTAAAACCTTTCGAAATCTTTGAAATCAAACCTTTTGAAATCATTCACTTAAACCTTTCAAAGTCATTCAACTGAAACCTCTTGAAATCATTCACTTAAACCTTTTGAATTCATTTAACTAAAATCTTTCGAAGTCATTCAACTAAAACCTTTCAAAATCATTCACTTAAACCTTTCAAAGTCATTCAATTTAAACCATTCGAAATCATGCGCTTAAACCTTTCGAAGTCGTTCAATTTAAACATTTTGAAGTCATTCAATTTAAACCTTTTTGAAGTCATCAAACCTTTTTAAACATAAACCTTTCGAAGACCTACTGGGCTCAATCGAAAACCATTGAAAACTCTTCTTTTAAAACCTTTCGACTCCATTGGAAGCAACCTTTTGACTAAGTCAAAATCTCTGCTTCCAAAGCTTGGTTATAATTCACTTAGAAACAAGGGTAAATCACCTAAGTTGAAAGCTTTCTTTAGAAAGCATTGGGAGAAGCGGCTGGTTTTAAAACAAGTAAACCTTTCATCTTTGACAAAAGGTTCAAAACAAAACATTTATAAAGCGGCAGTAACTCTTCAACTGTGTCGAAAGGTTTCAAAAAAAATAGTGATAAAGCAGTAGTAACCTTTCGACTGTATCAAAAGGTTTAAAACCTTTATTTTAAGCGTTTGATCTAGTTGAAAGCAGCCAAGTCGAAAGCTCTAATTCGAAAGCAATGCAAATGAAAGCTTTAGGTTATAAAACAAACATACTTCAACCTGTTTGGCAACCAAACATTCGACTAGGAACCCTTTGACCCTATTCAATTCATTACATACCAAGATACTTGACATCATATGCATTGAACTTTGACCTTTCCAAATGCAAACCTTTCGACTTTGTCGGAAGGTTTGGGTCGGAAGGTTTAATACCATAATTGGCTGAAACATGCGAAAAGTATGATTTCTTTGTTTTAACATAAAAAGGATAATTTTCAACTAACCTACCTTTATTTGTCAAATTCTCATTGGTTGAAAATTACTTTTCAGAAAAGTGCTGCCACTATTTTTAGAATTAAATTATCATTTTATTTTATAAATGCCCCTTCTTCTTAAGTAAATATAAAAAACATTTATGTCCCATACCATAAATAATTTTATATATTCATCAAAAAAATTACGAAAAATCTTGGAAAATTCCAAAAAATCTATCTCAATATGTTTTACAACGTATAAAAATTTCAAACCAAAATAATAATTATTTTAGCCGTAAATAATTTATAACCTAATAAATCATTTTCCTTGCTAGAAAATTTATATAAAAGCCACATTAATTCACTAAATTATGAAAATTGAAATTCATGTCCAAAATATCGTTTCTAACCTATATTTAAATTTTCAAGGCATTTGAATCTCATCTGATATGGTTTTCATGTCAACATATCATAAAAACTGACATGAACATATATAATTCATCAACAATCATATGTATAACATTAGTCATCAAAACATGGCATATACTTGCAAAAACATTTCGAATATAATCAAAAACCTAAAATTATATGAAAATGGGATGTAGTAATTATTCACCTTAGCTTTGAGATTATACGATGTGAGATTTGATGTTGATTATGTTGATTATCTCGCTTCACTTGAATCCTAGCTTTAATCTTCCTCTTGAGAATGAAAATGCTGGCTGGCCTTATTACTTTTAGTTTGATAAAAATGAGAATGAACGTGAGTTCTGTTTCCCAAGGGTTTAGGGTATTAGCTTCACCTATTTCCAATAGTGTTTGTCATATCCTAACACATTAGCTTATGTTATTTCATTTTACTTTATACACTAACATGGCACAGCTACCCTTAGCCAATCAATTCTCAACTTATTAATCTCAACATTATTTTATTTATTTTTGTTAGTTAAACATTCTAAATAATGTTACAAAAATGTAGGGTGTTACAAGCTTCCCACCTTAAACAATTTCGTCCCCAAAATTACGATATAAAATCAAAATAATCAAAGGTAAAATATACCATCTAACAACTCTGATAAGCATCTATAATCCTGCTCTTAGTCTCCTAAGTACAGTTTCTAGCATCGCCACTCTATTGGACCTTTACTAATTTGACTGTCTTATTTCTTAACTTCTTCTCATAACTGGCCACAATCAGAATCGGCTTTTTAACTATAGTCAAGTCCGGCTCTACTACTAAATCCTCTAATACTGTAGGTATTATGGTAGTCTTTGGGTCCCTAATACATTTTCTAAGATGAGAAATATGGAATACATCATGGACTCTAGCCAAACTACTTGGCAAATCTACCCTATAAACCAGTTTCTCGATCCTCTCCATAATACGGAAAGGTCCAACGAATCTGGATGCTAACTTCCCTGACTTTGGGAATCTAGTCACACCCTTTATCGGTGAAACCTTAATAAACACATAGTCTCCAACCGAGAATTTCAAATCTTTCCTTCTTTTGTCAGCATAATTTTTCTTCCTAGACCAAGCTTCCTTCATTCTAGCTCGGATCAATTCAATCTTCTCTGTGGCCTCTTTCACCAAATTTAGAACAAGAACCAGTTTATCTCGGTCTCCAACCAATAGATAGGAGATTTGCATGGTCATCCATATAAAGCTTCAAACGGTGCCATCCCAGTACTAGTTTGATAACTATTGTTACATGAGAACTCGACTAAATGGAGATGGTCTTCCCATGATCCTCCGAAACCCAACACACAAGTTCCTAACAAATCCTCCGAGACTTTGTTAACTCTTTCCATTTTCCCATCAATCTGTGGATGGTAAGGGGTACTCATATTAAGCTTGGTTCCTAATGCTTCCTATAGACTCTTCCAGAACTCACTAGTAAACAATGAATCTCTATCGCTGACAATACTACTAGGAATTCCATGCAGTCTAACCACATTCTTCATAAACAACTTCGCCAAAATAGGTGCCGTCCTAGTTGACTTTACCGGAATGAAATGGGCACTCTTTGTCAGTCTATCTACTACGACCCATATGCTTTCATTCCCTCTATTAGACCTAGGTAATCCATTCATGAAATCTATAGTGATAGAATCCCACTTCCATAATGGAACTTCTAACAGTTGAAGCATTCCACTTGGCTTCTAGTGTTCAGCCTTTGCTTGTTGGCAATTCAAGCACTGCTTAACACATTCACCATTGTCCCGTTTCATACTTTCCTAGAAGAAACTTATCTTCATATACTAGTACATCTTCATTCCTCCTGGATGGATAGTGAACTTCGAACAATGGCATTCATCAAAAACTTCCTTCCTCATGTCTCCGACATTCAAAACACACAACTTCCTTTCTTTCTCAACCACCCATTTTAGCCAGGACTGAAATCCTTTAAGTCATCATCCTCTGTTCCTTCCCCTAACCTTTTGATCCATTCAACCAAAATTGGATCCTCCTCCTATTAATAAGCTATCTTCCCAATCACTACCGGCCAAACTTCTAAGCAAGACAATACATCACATCCTACACTAGAACCCGCCTCGGATCTAAAATATACTCCACAAGATGATAATGCTTCTAAATCTTTCCACTTAGCAATCACAGCAAATACTGCATTCTGATGTTTCCTGCTAAGTGCATCCACTACCTTATTTCCTTTCTTGGGTGTGTATTCAATTCCAAAATTATAAGCAGAAATAAACTCCAACCATATCTGCTTCTCATGTTCAGCTCCTTCTGAGAATCGGTTTCCGGAAGACCGGTTCATTTACTCTTTAACGACATACTTTCTGATGTCATGTAAATAATCATCTTTTTATTTTCATTTAAATATAGGTTATGTTTTTATTTTTCTCCTTCCACTTGGGTTGACTATAGGAACACGGTCAAAATTAAGTGTGGGAGGATACTCATCTTCTTTTTGATTTTTCATGATTAATTTTTCATTTTTTCCTCCAAAACTCAAAAATATATAAAATTTTGAAAACAACTTTTTAAAGCATTTTGATTTATTTTTAATGAAACACTGTAAGATAAATATATATTTTTGGTTTATTAAATTGAATTTATTGAAAATTTATTTGTCTTGACAAAAATAAAAATGAAGTTTGATTACAAATAACGATATTTTAACTAATATATAGGAAGGTTGATACATTATAATTATGAAATATATCCTAACTGAAAATCTTTGTTTTAAAAAGTGATTGATTTAAAGTAAAGGATATAACATTTTTTTCTTCTAAGTTAAGTGGTGCTAAGATTGTTTTGCAAAATTCTCTCTTTATTTTTTTTTATATATATGTAAATATTTTCTATTAACACCTACAATCAACAGGTGTACACAAGTGTGTACACTCGCCATGCTCTGTACCATTCTCACGTAAGCCCGAAAGGCCATGCATGATCGGTATATCTGGCCTCAGTATATCTGAGCTAGGTGTATGTTATAAAAATTCTTTTATTATTAATGCCTTCAGTTGGTAAGTGTTCACACTTGTGTGTTCACTCGCTATGCTCTGTATTCCCCTAACTTCAGTCCCCAAGGCAGTGCATGGGTAATATAAATGGTCTTAGTTTACCTGAGTTAGGCATATACATATTGTAAATATCAATAAAATTTTCAAAAATAAAAGAAAGAGTAAGCAACTGGAATCCTAGCACTATTTTTAACTTATTTGATTTGACTTGTTGTTGAAAAGAAATGAACATACCACTTTGATAAACTTTGATAATCAACTAAGAATCTATTTCATAATTACACATTGTTATCAACTTAAATAAAGTTAAACTATAGTCTATTTGTTACGATAACTTGATTTATGTTGGAAATTTTGACGAGTAAATGACTTAAATTTTCAAGATAATGACTGAAACCTATATTTAACTTATTTGTGTTGATTTAAAAGTGAATCCTTCATTGTAAATATTTCCAAAAACTCGCATTCATCTCTTTGTAAATAAATCTTGCATTCTGTAAATACTGCATTTGGATTTTGTGGGTAGTATCCGCTGAAAACCCCTACAAGATAACACTCGTCCTACTGGGGACACAAAGAGGTTTAACGACTCATTGCATACACTCAATGCAACCGTGCTCCATACGAAAACGGATTTATCTTAATTTTTTCCTATGTTCGAGGACGAATAAAAAGATAAATGTGGGGGTATTTGATGTGCACATAAATGTGCATATTTTACCACCATATTTATTCTATTCAAATTAAATAAATGATCGTATTGGGTATTTTAACCTTTTTAACCAAAATGCATATTAATTCCAAATTGCTACATATTCATCGTCATCCATGGGCAAAATAGTCATTTTTATGCAAAGATTAACTTAAGAAAATTTAATTAGAAATTCCCATACTAGTTTATAGGAATTTAATTTTAATTACAAGTTTTTTCATGAAAAAGATATGCATGCACAAAAAGAAGACAAAGGAATGAAGATGGAAATAATTCAAAGTGAAGAATATGGAGGACCCCACCTACCACCTACCTTAGTGTACAAATTAGAGGCTAATGCACATGCTTATCGAATTAATGGCTTCATGTACACTTAAATGATGATTAGTAGAAGCCAATGATTACTTGGCCTCCGCACTTTCTCAAGGGTAGTTTAGGCATTCTCCAAATTATGGATTAGGATTTCATGCTTGTATAAATAGCCCATTATGCTCATGTAACCTCTTCTACCTTCTCTTAAGACCTCTCATGGAGGCCATCTCTTCTATTAATTTAGCTTAGTTCTCTTTTATTTTTTTTCATGGCTACTTGGCCATTCATTGTTATTTTCATGTAATTTTCTTTTTATTGCAATTTAATACATGCTCTTTCCTTTTCATGCTTATTTACTTTAACGTTTTTAGTGTAGATTTACTTTCATGCAAGTAGAATAGTTCTAATTCTTGTTAATTAGCTCTCTTTTTCATTAAGCTTTCATTTTCCTTCCAATTTGCTTCCATGTTGTTAGCTACATTTGTTAATCAAATGAAAAATATGAGAGGCTAAACCCCTTCAATTTAGGGGTAATGAGGCTCTCTAATTATGTAGCTTCAACTATTTATTAATTCACGCTCTCTTTTTATGCTTAATGATGATGATAGAAATGGTTTACTAGTTTTTTTTGCTTTGAATTTGATAGCCTATAATGTTGAAACTAAATAGGCTACGCTTAAACAATCACTAACCCTAATTGCCTAATCATCAAAATATGATTATAGCAAAAGAAAGTGATTTGAAATTAAAATTTTATGGTCTATATTTCTAATCAATAGTTAATAGGTCATACCTAAAATAGATTTCATTTTCATTTTCATTGTCAAGTTTTATGAAAGTTAGTAAGTGGTTTAAGGGGTGTGTTAAAGTTTGATGGCTTATGTTGGGCTAATTAATAGCACAAATATGTCATGCTTATGATAAGCATATCAATTAAAGCACTAGTGACCATAAAAGAGAGATCATGATTTCATGTGTTGAATTACATGATCTAGAGAGTGGATTTATTCTCTAAATTGTCACTTATCTCTCATATTTGCTCCTTTTTTTAGTTTATTAGTTAATCTCTAATTCTCTAGCTTAACATTTCACTTGAAATTGGTATAATTTGATTGAATTAAAATCATTAATTCTCTACAGATCGACCCGTATTTGCCATGTACTACAGTCGTACGCGGTGCGCTTGCGGTTATTTTTATTATAAAATTCATTTAGCTATTTTCTAGTTCATAGAACTTTAATCGACGTGAACATGGGACATATCCATCTATAGGTTTGGTGGTGTGCGCTTGCGTATATATGAAGGAATGCCCTTAGTAAAGTCCGCTTTAATAAGTTGGGGGCGGGTATTGCCTTGATTGCATTAGGCAATCTAAATTGTAATGTGAGTTGTTCAACGCCATGTCAGTATATGTTAATACCAAATCAGGAATAGGAGCTTCACATAGGTTGAGTGTATCATCGGTCCTGTGCGGTCAACGAGAAAGAAAGGGTTATACCTAACAGACTACTCCTCCTACTAAGTAGGCCCCGTTATGTAACGACCAGGAATTTTATTCTTTGATTTAAGATTTAATTTACTTTAATTGTTTAATTAATGGTCAAATAAATATTTTTAATTAACAAATAATAATGCTAAACACATTTTAGAAATTTGTTTACAAAATAGATACTCTGAAGTAAAGCTGAAAATGTGGATGAAAAATATTTTATTGGAAATTAAATTTTTATTCACTAAAAGTTGTTCGAACATTTTGGAACTTACATAATAGAAAATGAACACATATAATAACAATTCAAAGTGCATAAAATGGACTAATTAAATCAAAATCATTAGTAAGTTCTAGATTGTAATTAATAAGTAATAAGTAGAGGCGAAGACTTTTCTTCTTTATTAAAAAAGTTTAAATATCAAATGATTTGATGTGCACAAGGCTTAAGGCGGGCACATGGGTTATTAATCCTTTTCCATCTCTTTTCCATTTCATTATTTCTTTTGTCAAAATTATTTGTAAAAGCTTTCAATGTGAGATAAAAAACATCTTCTTTTTTTCCCTTTCGTCTTCCAAAACACACTCAAATCTTCTCCAAATCTCCCCATACCCTAGTATGGTTCTTATACCACTTAGATATAATGATTTAGCATAAAGGCATGATGGAGCAAAAGAGGGAATACCCTAGGCCATGAGCTAGAAGAGGGTGTGGGTGGCATGAATTTTTTGTTCTTGGAGTAAAGGTTGGATCTTGTAAAGTTTGGTGATGATAGGAAGTTGTTTCATGATTCTAGCAGCTTTGCGTGGTTGTTAGCATGATTTGAGTGTGAGATTTCATACCTTAAAAGTTCCCTTTTTTGATATACATACATACATACATACATACATACATACATACATACATACATACATACATACATATATGTATAGATATTGGGTATAAATGATGTTTGTGTAGGTGTTGATATATATATATATATATATATATATATATATATGTACATATATATATGTATGTATGTATATATGTAATGCTTGAACATATTGTGATTTTTGACTCTTTCTTTGGAAAACCATACTATTGTATGTTGTATTACCCTGTAGAGCACTTTGATTTGTTGGTTTGAATAGCATATGCAATGGACTTAAAACTATGGATATACATTTTAGAGCATATGTAAATCCTATTGAATATGACTTTGATATGGATTTAGAATTGTATTATGAGCACATGAAAAGCACATAAGGATTAGTAGGGGACTTCGACTTGAAATGGAAGTGCCAGTATAGCAATAGTCGCTATAAAGGTATCATAATGTCACGTATTTTATTCTTGTTTCATTATAATGTTTCCATATGTACAATGTTGTACACATGATCTCTATACTTCTTGTGATGTGATGTGAAGTTGAGAATTATTATAAGACTTGAAAGCTGTATTCTTTTGAAAATAAAAATAAATAGTGGTTTTGTTTGAAATCCATAATAGTCACTAAGCCTCTAACCAAATTTGAAAAGCTATGGATTTTGAATTGACTTCAACTTTTTTATAGTTTAAAGAAAAAAATCTACGTTTATAGTGGTTTAAAATGTAGAAATAAGTTTTGTTTAAAGTTATTTTATTTACAAAATCATGTTTGTAAGTTATGATCCGTGTAGGAATAGCCACTATGAACGCAGTTTGGTAATTTATTATTTTTAGAAATATAAAAGATTATCTATTTTAGATAATTCGTAAATTCTTCTCGAGTATGGTTTATAAAGCTTAATTAGTGCTTTAAAAGAGATTTGTGATATAAAAGATTTATTTTGAGATACATAAACAAGTGGTTTGTTTAAAAGAAACTAGTTTATTTTTTTTTGTCGAATTCATTCCAAAAGATGATGATTTTAAGTTATGATTTGAATATAAGTTTAAAACTTATTTTAAAATGTCTTAAAGGGGATTAGAAATTATATAAGAGGCTTAAATAAATTATTTGATATAATAAAGTAAGTGTTTACTTGTATACAAAGGAAATATGTCTATACATTCAAATAAGATGTTGTTTTAAAACAAAAATTTTCTAGTGAGATTCGATATAGAAATTTTAAAGCATATTTTAAGGATAGTTTAAGTTTGAAATTAGAGACCAATGTTAATTATTTAAATTATTATTTTCGTATACTAATCGGGTTACTTATGGAAATTTAGTAGTCAAATACTTCATACTAAATGCCGATGAGTAGACTAATTCTCTATCCGTGAGATCTAGCAACCGCGTGCCTAGGTAAGGATCTAACTTACCTAGCTTCGTTTCTGTGTAAGTGGTGAAGTTAGTCAAAATACCGATAACATGACAGGTATTGGAGGTTCGATTCCCTTAAATGATCTTATTACTTATGGTGGTATGGAAGGTGTTCCTTTTATATTTAACACCAAATTCCACGGTTGGGAAACTTATCTCTACCTTGAGAATTAAAAACGAGTGTTGAGACAAGTATAGTTTTATAACTTGCCAAATTCAATGTAAATCAAGGGATTGCACCGTTTGATATTGGAGAGTGGCGACAAATATAATTGTTCTAATTTCCATATGATCTTTACTTACACCAAAAGGAAAGTGGTTTGTATTTATAGTAAATAATGTTTTAAATGACAATGGTTTTTGGCTCATTAAATTGGACTTTTGAAATATAAAATCTTTCATATTGTTTTGTAAATATATTTATACAATTGAGACAAGTATGTGGATATTATTTCTAAATATTAAGAATATAGTGTTTTTCGTATATACTTATGCCATTGAAATAAGCATATGGATATTTTTTCAAGCATTGAAAGATTAAAATGAATAGTGTTTGAGTAGCATACATATGTTTATTTTTTGTAAAAGTGTTTAATACAATTATTTACATAGTGATTTTAATTAATGGAAAAATTAATTAAGGAGACCTAATGGTTGCCTATGTGCTCAATCATGCTTAGTTTCCAAGAAATTAAATCTCTAATATGATTGTTCTTTCAATTGATAGTTAAATAACCAACACTCAAAACTTGACTAAATATAAATATAGAAATATCTAAAAGAAACACAAGAACTAATGGTACAGTTATCTTCGATGCCATATGTGTAAACTCGTTATATTCTTCTAGGAAAAATAATAAGCAAATCCTTCCACTTAAGCGGTCAGGATGTGATCTTCGCTCTTATGTATTTTCCGTTTATTTTCAAAAGAACTGGAATTGAGTTTATCAAAAACCATTGATTTGTTTTGGAGCGACAGGTAAGCGAGGGAATGTACTTATATAAGATGACTTTAAACTGTAACCACTCAAAGACCATATACATATTCAATGCTTTGTATGTGGTTTGTGGCTGGTTCAAGATAATGGAATCGAAGATGGAATTCTTTAGCGTATAAGTGCTACTTTCTCCTAATCCCATAGGTGAATCTAAATGGATTTTGTAGAAGTAGTGCCTTTGGTTTATTCATATATGGAACAACTTATATGAATGAATTCTAGCATTGCATTGTTGCTTAGAGGGTAGTGTTAACATTTCAAGTGAGATTTACAAAAAGAAGAAAAAGGCAGTCCTGACCTCATAAGCCTCCCAACCCGGTAATGAATAAAACAAGAGGTATGAAGCAGAGCTATATGGTTTGCTACAATTATAACATCACTCCTCGATCTTGATCGATATTATGGATTTTGGTGTACATGCATGAGGAAAAGGGTGGGGCCTAGCTGGTGCAATGTTTGCAGCCTCGGTGTCTGGGGGAAAATGTAATCCAGCTTGCATGTTAGAGGGGAAAGCCGGCTCTATGCTACTAGGCATCGAAAGGTTTTCGATCTGTATACATTTTATTAGAGGTGTACTATGACAGGCGGTACCCTAGTAGCCTTTTCATTATATGGAATCAATTCTCTAATGCATTCCTTTATAGACTTAGCTGTATACCTAATATGCTAAAATATTATTAACGTAACCATTTCGGTAAGACCAAATATTTATTTTAAACCCTAAACATTATTATAATATCATTGGATCTTCTATAAAAATGTTTTGGTTATCATAAGGTAAAAAATTATCAGTGTTTATGTGTGACATGGTCTTATAAGATACCTTTATTATTGAATTATTTCCTAAAATATAATACCTAATTGATTTTCGTTTCTCACATTGGTTTACCAGACTGTACCGGGTGTTATTTTCTTATAATACTCGAGTCAGACCCGAGTACTTTTCTAGATTTAGTTATAGATGCTTTGGAGTTTTAGAAGGCGAGCTGTTTGTTTCCAAGATATATTTACATATTTTTATTTCCAAAATATTTTCTTGGTTGTATTTATCATCATTTGTAATGACATTCTATTATAATGATTCATGTTGATGATAGGTTTGTTGTTCTTATTATCGTATGTATATTATAGTTTTCTTTTGCAAAGATTGTTGGTATATTATATATTACTTTTCACTTTGTGAGATTTTGTTTAGTCTCTTCTTTTCTTTCACACCAGTAATATGTCCTTCCAGCAATTTGATGTTTGATACATGAATATAGTGGATGTATTAGTGTCAACTTCTGAGGATCTAAAAGATGGGTTGTTACACTAGTATCGAAGCCGAAGGTTGTGCGAGAACCTTGGCCTTGATGGGTAAACTCATTAGGGATAGAGTAAGTAACACCCTAGAATGGTCAACCTCATGTAAGTCCATTTGTAGTATGCTATATCAACTTGTCATGTCTAAGGCAGTGATTCGAATCACAAAAAGGATGGTCAAGTTCATATCACTCATATGAGAATAATCCAATATCATTTCATATGCATATAAGTCTAACATGAGATAAAAGTTCATATATCACCAGGCGTATATGAGAATTCAATATAAGTCACAAATCAAGTCTCTTTATTAAATATATTGTGCAATTGCAATTATACAAGGCCTTATTTGCAAAAAGTTCGGAAAATTACAATTGGGACTAATAATCCCCAAATTGAATTAGGGTTACAAACTTTAAAAATGTAAGAGAGAGAGTGAAAAGAATGAAACGCCCCTTTTTGAGTAACCCTGGGGGTCTATTTACAGGGATAGGGTTGTGCGGCATGTCTGCCATATGGCACTTGGAAATGCTTGCTATGTGGTATCACTCATCATGTTGATGGCATGTGGTATCTCCTTGTTCATTTATGGTATGGAAATGGGTGGTATAACTTTGAAGCGTCTTTGAGATTGCTTGACCTTTGGCATTATAAGCTATATCGATGCAATTTGGCTCCATGCTTTATTTTATATCTTTGCTGCATCCTTTGCAATATTGGTGAGTTATGATCTCCCCAAGGATTGGTGATTAACGATAGTACTCATTTGGAATTTCTTCACTAATTGTTATTTTCCAAAAACCCCTATAATGCTGTTGATGTGCAGATTTAACTAGGTTTTTATAAAAACAGAAATCATAAGGGACTAGAATGTTCAAACAAGAACGAAATGACCTAAAACTTGGGAAATACATTCAGAAGGGCCAGAGGTATAGCTCAAGAAAGTAATGGCATTCCCTTATTTTTATAAAGTGATCTCCGAGTCTTCCTAGGTGTGTTCAAGAAGTTTCATAGAGTTCTAGTGAGCCAATTGTGAGAATGAAGGCATGGTGGACCGAACTATAGGATAATCCAAGTCATGGAAGAGCGATAATCATAACTCATTGATAAGCTACAAAATTACAAGGAGGGCATCTAGACTAACCAAGGAGTTCAAAATAAGAGGATTCAGCCAAAGGTTGGCTAAGGATTAAACTCGGCATCGAGTCAAGGCCTTAACTTGGTACCGAGTTTAGCTATTAACTTGGGTCGTAATGTTTCTCTTGTGCTATTTTGGGACACTCCCTGGACTTCTCTGGTAGCGGGCTTCTTATCTGATATGACTACTACTCTAATAAATACAAGCCATACTACACCAAGAAAGGGTTTGGAATCTTCTATCACTACACGAGATCTACATCTATTCTTCAACTCTTTCCTCTACACCACAGTCACTAGGAAGCTACTCTAGGAAATTCTAGGACTTAAAATCGGTCTAACACTTGTACTTATGAATAATTCTTTCTTAATCATCAAGTAATCTCATTTAAAGAAGATCAAATTAATAATCAAAGTTATAAACTAGATGTAAGCTTAGTTAACAGCCGAACCACTGTAAAAATCTCTGTGTTTCATTTATTTTTGTACTATTTCTATTATATTTACTCCGTCCTAATAGGGCTAGTGAACTTCACGGTGTTGACCCATTATTTGGGTTAACATTTTGGTGCTTTCACCAAGAACAATGAACTTGGGCTTGGATTTATCAATCTACTTTGGATTGAATAGATCCAAAGGTTAGATCAGGAAACTTTGCTTGATGAAGGAAATATGGGGAAGTATCTCTACATTCGTGAATCGTAAGCATAGCAATTACAGAACCATCCCTAGCTCTCGCACCATAGCAATTTCAACAAGGATTTGGACCCTATGAAGAAGAGTCCAGGGGGGATGTAGCACCGGCAGAGACTATGGTGTCAGTCCCTATCGATTTGGATGACCCAAATCGAGTCTTAAAAATTGAGTCATAACTTGGGATCAAAATGCAACAAGAACTGATCAAATTTATTTGCGCTAATCTGGATGTGTTCACTTGGATGCATTTTGATGTATCTGGGATATCATCGAATATAACATGTTATGCACTCAATATCGATCCTAAGTTCAATCCAGTAAGGCAGAAGAGATGTAGTCTTGGTTCGAAGTGATTCACTGCTTTGAAAGAGGAAGTGGATAAGCAGTTGGTTAACGGCTTCATCCACGTTGCAACTTGTTAACGAAAAAATTTAAACGCTAACACCCTGGTGTATAAGATGTGATTGTGAAAGCACCACCCGTTTGTACGGGAAACAGAAATAAGCAGAAAGTATGTAGAAAAACGGTAAGAGACACAGTATTTATAGTGGTTCGGCTTATAATCCAGCCTACGTCCACTTTAATCTTTTTATCACTAGTTTGATTACAATTCTTTACAAGATCTTTCAATTACAACACACTTCAAGTGATAGGATATGTGAAACAAGTAGCTCAAGCTTTGATGTTGACAATCATCTTCAAATCCATGGTGAATGTGGATGATTCCTTCATGGAGTTCCTTTAGAAGTTTGTTGGATCTAAAAAGCTTTGAAGTCGTCTGGAATTCGGCAGAGTAATGGCGCTTGAAGAGAATGAGCCCAAAGGTCCTCTGCATGTTGGAGATGGTTTCATATTTATAGAGAGTTCTGGGCGGAAAAAGTGCTAAGTCCTAACTCGTGGCCGACTTAAGATAAGTCGTGTTCGACTTAAGGTAAGTCGTCCCCGGGTCACTGAGCCGAGTCTATGGCAGTTCCCCTTTTTTGAACCCATCCCTAAGTTCTAAGTCGTGTGCGAGTTATCTGGCTGCAATTGCTAATTTCCCTTCTTAAGTCGTATACGACTCTTTTTATGTCGTAAGTCGTAGTCGACTTAACCAATTGCAACTGGTTTAAAGCAAGTCTTAACTCGTAGACGAGTTAAGAGGTGTGTCTTTAGGTCGTATCCTCCTTAAGTCGTATAACTTCTTTAAGTCGTAAGGGTCTTAAGTCGTACAAACTGCAGTTATCATTAAGTCGTAGGCCATCAATTTCCTTAAGTCGTAAAGACCTTAAGTCGTTAGCTTTTCTTAACTCGTATGCCTGCTAACTCGTAGAAGATCTTAACTCGCAGAGGATTAACTCGTAGAGGCTTAACTTGTGGAAGATCTTAACTCGTACACTTGCTAATTTGTAGATATGCTAACTCGTAAAGGCTTATCTCGCAAGTAGCTTAACTCGGGTACTCCTTAACTCGTAGGCTGCTTATCTCGTAAGCTTGCTAACTCGTAGAGGTCTTTAAGTTGTAGGAAGTTGCTGACTCATGTATCCTTTAACTCGTACATGCCTTGAGTCGTACATGCCTTGAGTCGTACATGCCTTGAGTCGTACATGCCTTAACTCGTGGACCTGTTAACTTGTGAACGAGTTAGGGTTAACATTTGCCCCTCGAAGCACACGCTTAAATCGTAAGTCGTGTGCTTCGACTTATCATAACTCGGTCATGTCGTTTCAAATCCCAACCTTTCCAGATATAAAAGCCTGAGTCGTCCTTCTTCTCATCACTTAACCTTTTAAACTGCTTTCTGCCATTAACGCATCTTCAAGCTCTCCGAGGCGATTTCGACCCGATTCATCTCTGATTCTTTCTAGCATCAAACAATCGTAAGAGATCTTGCTTCAAACTTCGACCGTTAACCATTGTTACTTTATGTATTCAGTTCATCATCTTTGGTTTGCCCCATTCAAACCCTGCGAATTCTATTCGAATTGATTACCGATGAACTAAAATTCATCTGATTTGGCCTATGGTGATTCGCGCTTTGGGGCGATTCATAGTGTAACGGGTTAAGGTTGTCGCTGCTGAAGAAGCCAAGGATGAACAGGTTAAGAGATTTGAAAGGGAGGCGAGTTGGTCGAATAGGTTGAGTGATGATAACAAGGGATCGTCTCATATATGACTCGGCTTCTTCCATGTGACTTAGCGATTTCCATGAGCCGTAGCCGAGTTAAGACTTGGAGGATTTTTAGTTGTTTTGGATCAGAGCCTTTCTCCTGTTCCCCGAGTTACGACTTAGGACTTAGAGGATAAGCAGCTTGATGTGTTTGATGGCTGAGGATAGGAACGACTCATCCCTTGAGTCGGTTGCGACTTAGTACTTGAGTCGGTTTTGACTTAGCACTTGAGTCCGATACGACTTAGCACTTGTGTTCGATACGACTTAGCACTTGTGTTCGATACGACTTAGCACTTGTGTTCGATACGACTTAGCACTTGTGTTTTTTTTTTTTTTTTTTTTTTTTTAGGATCTGCTTAAACCTTGAATTTGCAGTGATGTTGAACTGTTGAACTTTGATGCCTTCTTTTACAAATTACTTTGACTCGCAAGTTAACAACCTGTCCAATACAACATTTACAGAAAAACCGGGGCGAATATACTGCCATTGATCGCCCTCTTCGAATGACAGATTAGCTAACAACAGTCATTAAACTTAAACAGATTGTGTGAATGAAGTGCTCAACTTATTAACTTCAAGTAAAATACTAAAGCAATACTGAAATAGTCAATTAAAATTGACCAGCTCGCATTAATATTATACTTGAACTAAAGACTAACAAGTTCTGAAATTTTTGTAATCGATCAATCGTCGACTAGTTTTATTTCAGTTATATTTACTTGTTATTATTATTTTTTTATTAGTTTTTTGCACAACACTTCACACTTTTTTAGGAAACGTGCACCTTCATATTTGAATATCCAGTTGTTTGTGTAGAATGACTTCTCAGGAAGGTGATACAACAGTTCGGACTGGAGAGGTAACTGCTCTTCCGGCTCCACTGGTTAATCCTCCCGAAAGAGCTCCTACTTCACTATCATACAAAGTTTTTCGCCAGTTGTGTGCTCAGTTTGGTATCGTTGAATCAGATGCCATTCTTCCCGAAAGAAATAACACTGCCGATATAGCTCCTTCTGGCTTTGTGACAATTAACCGGCAAATGTGCCTAAGTGGAGGCATTCCTCCTTTCAATGACTTTTTCCAACAACTTCTCCGTCAACTGGCCATTGCTCCATCCCAGCTACACCCCAATGGCTATGCCATTCTAATGGGGTTGTGTGTGCTTTTTAGGAGAACACTTGATCGACTTCCAAGCTTTGGTGAAGTTTGTTATCTATGCTCTTTTACTCGGACTAAGGATCATCCTTCCATTACTGTTGTGAGGAGCGCCCGAAACCGCAAACTGATTGTTGGCCTCCCTGATACTGCTCACGGGTTTTTAACCCAATTCTTCTATGTTCGTTGCCCTCCGGGGTTTTATGGTGTGTGGAGAGTTGGAAGTAAGGGCGTTCAGCTTTATTCCTGACACATGTTTTCCTTATAAAATCTTTTCATAGCCTGAGTAGTTAGATGTTAATTTCCCTTTTTACTTTTCAGCGCTTCCACCTCCTTCTAGAGACCCAGGCTATAAGCAAATTTTTGAAAGATTGAATGCTGTGCCAGTAGAAGAGAGGAATATAAAGTTTTTGCTGAGAGATGACTTTTTACATCAATACGGGCTTCTTCACTCTTCTCGCTATACTCAGCCTCATGAAGCCCCGACTGAAGTTCCCGATTCCCCGACTGAAGCATCAGATGCCCCCGTTACTATCGAACAATCTTCATCAAAAGAGTCTAACATCGAAGCTTCATTGGTGAAATGTTCCACCCCTACCGGCATTATGGGGTCATCTAGTAAGACGGCACTTGCCCCGATTGAGGAAGAAGAAGGACCTTCACAGCCTCTCGGGGGATTAGCTGATGTAGGAACTGAGAAAACAAGTCTCACCGAGCATGATGGTGACGATGTTTATGATGGGTTGAGCGACATAATAGTGACCTCACAGGAGCTTTTTAGAGATGACGTGTCTAAAACTATCTCTCCTATAATTGAGGCGACGTCCCTTCTTCGACTAACACCAACACAAACACCAACTCCTCATACCCAAGCTATCATCACCCCTACACCAATGAGTGGTTTGTAGCTTAATGCGCGTAGCTTGCACATCACACAACACTTAGGATTTTTCGGCATTTGTTCATATTTAACTTCTTTTCTTCGGAAGTTTCTAAGACTTGCTATTTTTGCCTTTTCAGATTCCTCTATGGGGCGCAGCGGCAGCGGTTCTTATTACAAGGACTTTCGACGCTATGGAGGGCGTGGCAGCTATGACTACAAGCAATACTATGCCGATCCCAGAGAAACAAATGAGCAGAGAGCTGCGCGAAAAGCTGAAGAGAGGAGAAGGTATGAAGAACGTCATGAGGGAGCGGGCACGCGACATGAATCCTTCCCAAGGGATGATGACTCCCATAAACGTAAAACGCACGATGATAGGGGGAAGAGCCATATTGAGGATTCGAGAAAGCGGACCAAACTTGGCGAGGAGCACGTGCCCGTGACATCTGAGAGACCTGGTGCCTCAGTTTCTATTGACATCCCTTCCAAATCTCCTGCTCTTGAAGGAAGTGCCATCCAAACACTTCTCAACAGGCCTTCATACCATGTTGAAAGGGGCCCCCCGACTTTGCAGAGCCGATTCCCGAACTGGTGTTTGAGGGGGGTACGCTTCGACCTTGATTTGGTCCCCATCGACAAAGAAGCTATGTACAGAAATCTCGATGCTGTCAAGCTTGATATCGATAGAATGTCTGGATGGCAAAAGCTGGTTGATGAACTTCAAAGAGTTAATCGGGCTAACATCGAAGCAATGCTGACCATGGAAAATGACAAATCAGAATGGCAGAAGATTCTTGATCAACACAACGCTGAGATGAAGGAGATAGCCGAATACAATGAAAAACTCGAAGCTGAAGTAAAGCAGCTCAAAGATGATCTTGCCTCTTCTACTAATACTTACACCCAAAGAGAAGAGGTATTGCAAAAACAAGTGCGAGATGCGCACGCCAGCCAGAGGGACGCTGAAGCTAAAGCTGAGAGGTTGGAACAAGCTGTAGAGAACCACCGCACTGATGTCACCCAGCTGCAGAATAAACTGAGCGCCCGGGACATGGAGATTGAAGCGCTAAAAGCCCAACTTGCTCAGACCGAAAAAGATCGAGATGAGGCCATGGCTGGCAAAATTGCAGCCGAAGAAACTGCTCAGACCATGGAAAACGATATCAATTCGACTTTATTCGATTTTTATTTACATTGTGTCTTGGGACGCGGCAGCCTCTCTTTTCTTGGTCCTAAGTATGAAATCACCCTGGCCGAGGTGTGGGAAGCTGCTCTTAACATGTTTAAAGACGCCGGGTATGGCGATGAAGATTTTGAGGCGCGTTACCTGGATGAGGGAGCTCGCGCTGCTCTTGCGAAGGGGCGAGAACAACTTGCCAGGATGAGAACTGGAATGGCGGAAGAGGAACGTTCTGGAAAGGAATTAACGCTTACTTCCTCTGTCCAACCTCCAGTTTCTCCTGTGGTTGACATCACGGGTTCTAGCTCCTCTACTCCGCCTGCAACTAAGACAGTAACTGAAACTACAAGTGCACAAGGCGGGGATGAAGGTGGTGAAAGCAACGAAGCACAGCGATATGAAATCAGCCTCAGAGATCCAACTACCCCAGGTAAACTTGACACCGGACCAGCCCAAGTGGTGAACTGCTCGTTCGCTCCTTGTGAACTTGACGATCTTCTTGATTATTTTTCAAATGTCAATGAATTCCCGACTTTTGATTATTCCTCAAATGTTAATGAATTCCCGACTTTTGACGAGCCGTCATCCCCTCTCTTTTCGAAAGATACTGATATTTTAAGTTTTTTTTCCTTTGTAGAGAAAGCACCGAGTCAAACTCAAGCTTCTTCTCCCCCGGTGATCCTTCCTCCATTTCTTCAAGTAGCGCCTCCTTCTGCCTCGCAACCTGGGTCACAAGAAGAACAAATAGAAGCTCTCCATGGCCTGGATGATCCCATTGCTTCGCAAGAGCAAAAAGATGAGGGACTTGAGGGAGGTGACATATCTCCGGAGCGGACTCCTTCTGACGATATAACTTTATCTAAACTTGTCACTCCAGGAAGTGAGTCTTCATCAAAGAGGAGAAGGAAGCAAGGAGCATCAAGGAGGAGAGGGAAGATAATCACTGCCACTGAAGAGGAGCCAGAAGTTGGGCCAGCTGCGCCTACCTCTCCTTCCTCCCTTATACCCACTGGCCGACCTGAAAAGCTGATCATTCGGCCGGGTAAAGGGTCTAAAGGCAGCAAAAAGAAGTGAAGATCTTCAGTTTCTAGTTTTTTGTGTTTTGCATGTACTGGCCGAGAATTGTGCGGGTACCGGCCCCCGCTTTTCTTTATTTTGAAACCTGTACCTGCGTTGTAATTGAATAAAATGATTCCTCGTTTGTACAAACTTTTGTTTGAATTAAAGAATACATTTGTTATTCGTTTTGGCATGAGTTTATTTGATATTGCAGCGAGCTTATGGTATGTTACTTGAGCGTTACCTTTTGCTGGTTTAGTTATACCATATTGTGTGTAATTATACTATATTGCCCCCATTCCATAAGTATGCTGCAATATTCTATACCTCGAGGGGACTTACACTCTTATTTGCTAAAGAATAATTATTTTATTCTTTAAAGAAAATTTTATAGAGTACAACTCCCTTCGTATAAGTTTTTACGCTTGGTCGTTCGAAGAAATCACTTTTTTCTCTTGCTTATGTGCATATCTCATCAAGTGAATTCCTCTATGTGGTAAAGCGGACCTCTGAAGGGTACTTTAACTTCTTTTCTTTTTACGATCATTTCTCATAGTAGGCAAATTACTTTTCCTTTGAAAGTTAAAGTACGCTTTTGATGAGGATTTTTTTTTTATAGAAAGTTGTACCCCTGAGGAGGGATTTTTTCACGTTTCAACACTTGGAAGTTTTATTTCAATCTCGGTGAAACGTGTACCTCCAAAGAGTTATGCTTTAGAAATCCTTTTCACGTTTCAACACTTGGAAGTTTTATTTCAATCTCGGTGAAACGTGGGTTTCCAAAGAGGTCTTTTTTCTTAATTGTGTTCCCGGGAGGGGGTTGTACCTCTGAGGAGGGATTTCTCACGTTCCAACACTTGGAAGTTTTATTTCAATCTTGGTGAAACGTGTACCCCCAAAGAGTTGTGCCTTTGAAGAAAGCCTTTTCACGTTTCAACACTTGGAAGTTTTATTTCAATCTCGGTGAAACGTGTGCTTTCAAGAAGGTCTTTGTTTTTACATTTCAACTTTGGTGAAGTGAAATTCCGAAGAGCGGCTGCTACACTTCAACTCCTGGCGAAATGGGCCTCCGAAGAGGGCTTTTATTTTGTTTACATTTCAACTCTGGTGAAGTGAAATCCCGAAGAGCAGTTATAACACTTCAACTCCTGGTGAAATGGGCCTCCGAAGAGGGCTTTTATTTTGTTTACATTTCAACTCTGGTGAAGTGAAATCCCGAAGAGCGGTTATAACACTTCAACTCCTGGTGAAATGTGCCTCAGAGAGGGTTTTCATCGCCTGGAAGTTACTCTCTCATGGTTGGAGGGTCATGACTCCTCCAATCTTTTTTGTTGAGTAGAGAACTTTCTTTTTTGTGGCATATGACCCATTAGAGGTCTTTTATTATCCGAAGAGTTGCGCCTCCGAAGAGGACTTGTGGCGCTGATGGTAGCTTTGGTTGTTCCTCTGTTCACTTGCTTATGCCTTTTCAGCGATCCTTTTTTTTTTTTTTTTTTTTTTTTTTTTTCTTTTCTTTTCAAGTTTTCATCCCCCTTTTTCTCACAAGTGGCTTGTTTAATCCAAGGAAGTGTACTTCATTGCCAGGCAAGTTCGTGAGAACGGGCACTAGCTTCCTAATTGGATGTTTGTTTGTTTAAACAATCTCAATTTATCAGCAAGGGCTCGTTCCTATCGAAATCATTAGCCGTTCAATTGAAGCATTTCCTATCTAGGATTTGAATTCGGGGTCTTTGTGACTTGAAATTTGTTTGTTGAATGATGGTGAGAATCGCTCGGTCTTATTATGCGCAAGTTTTATCTCCACTGTCTGCAAAAATTTAAATCGATATTTCAGCAATACATTTTGTGTATTTTTATATCGAAAACAAAGCAAACATATAATGATAATAAGGAACACAAGATTTATAGTGGTTCGGCCATGAAATTGGGCCTACATCCACTTTATATTCTTTCATTATTTACTTGCATCAGTTTCACAATTGCTTTCAATTACAGGAATCATACATTCATAATTCTTTTTACAATGTTTCAACAAAATTTTCAAGTAAAGTATGGACGCAAGTGATTGCTGTTCCATGCCCTTGGAATTTGATCTCCATCAACTGTGGTGAGCTTGAATGTGCCGTCAAGAAGTTTCTGACCTATCACATACGGTCCTTCCCAATTTGGCCCAAACACACCTGTCGCAGTCATAATTCTTTTTAGGACTAGATCTCCAATTTCAAAGCTGCGTTGACGAACTTTGGAATTGAAATGTCTGGCTATCCTTTGCTGATGAGCTGCAACTCTGAGGTTAGCTTCATCTCTTTTTTCATCAAGGAGATCCAGCGCTTCAAGTTGCAGCTTTTCATTTTCTGCTTGATTGAAATGGATTCTTCTGTGTGAAGGGACCTCTGTTTCAACCGGGATCATTGCTTCCGATCCGTATGCTAACGAAAAAGGAGTATGCCCAGTTGCAGTTTTGTGAGTAGTTCTGTATGCCCATAGTGCAAGTGGTAGTTTATCGACCCAACCACCTTTTGCTCTTTCGAGTTGCTTTTTGATGGTTGATTTGATGATCTTGTTCACTGCTTCCACTTGCCCGTTTGCCTGCGGATGAGCTACTGCCGAAAAGCTTTTCTGGATTTTGAATCGTTTGCAAAAATCCTGGAATTCCTCACTTTCAAACTGAGTACCATTGTCTGTGATTATTTTTTGAGGCACACCGTATCTGCAAATGATATTCTTGGTCACAAAGCTTATCACTTTCTTAGAAGTGATAGTAGCCAAAGGTTCAGCTTCAGCCCACTTAGTAAAATAATCAACCGCAACAATAGCATATTTAATCCCTGATTTAGCGGTTGGTAGCGGCCCAATGAGATCCATTCCCCAAATTGCAAATGGCCATGGACTGATCATCTGTGTGAGTTCGGTAGAAGGTGCTCTAGGAATTTTGGCATATCTTTGGCACTTGTCACATTTTCGGGAGTAATCTGCGGCATCCCGATTAATTTCTGGCCAAAAATATCCGTATCGGAGAATTTTCTTTGCTAATGTTTGACCACCTGAATGATCACCGCATTCTCCTCCATGCACTTCAGTTAGGATTGTTTTGGACTCTTCCCGGGATACACATCGAAGCAATGGCATTGAGAATCCTCGTCTGTATAATTGACCATCCTGGATTGTATATCGAGAAGCTTTTCTCAGTAGCTTTTGTCGTTCTTTAGAGTTTTCTGGTAAAGAGCCATTGAGTAGATACTTTGTTATTGGAGTCATCCATGATTCTTGCTCTTGCGACATACTCATAACCCAATCGATATCCATTTCATCAATGCTCGGATTTGACAAAACTTCCACTGGAACTAACCCTAAGGATTGGGCTTCGCCAGAACTTGAGTATTTTGCGAGAGAATCTGCTTTCATGTTTTCTTCTCGAGGAATATGACTTATCGTGTAATGGTCGAATTCACATAAAAGTTCCCAAGCCTTTGACACATAAGCGGGCAGATTTCCTCCTTTCGTTTGAAACTCCTTCTTGACTTGGCATACTATAAGCTGAGAATCACTGAAGATCTGTAACGCTCGAATGTTTAGTTCTTTAGCAATTTTCAAACCAGCGATCAGAGCTTCATATTCTGCTTCATTGTTTGTTGAAGGAAATTCTAATCTTAGCGCATAGCATAATGACCGGCCTTCAGGAGTTTCAAGAACAATTCCAGCACCTGAACAGTAATCATTTCTTGCGCCATCTACAAATAACTTCCATTGGGTTGGGGAGTTCTCGATTGTTTCTTCCTCGCTGTTACCCTTGTCTGTAAATTCTGCAATAAAATCTGCCAAAGCTTGTCCGTTGATCGCTTTTCTAGGATGATAAGTGATGTCATATTGGCTCAATTCAATATTCCACTTTAAAAGGCGGCCCGAAGTCTCAGGGCGAAACAAGACTTGCTTTAAAGGTTGATCAGTGAGGACTTTGATAGGATGAGCCTGGAAATATTGCCTCAACTTTCTTGAGGCAATCAATAGACAATAGGCGAGTTTTTCCAACTTGGAGTAATTCATTTCTGCCCCAGTGAGTCTTTTGCTGATATAGTAAACTGGATGTTGAATCCTTTTGTCTTCCCGTACCAGCGCTGCACTTAAAGCATGAGATGAAACTGCCAAGTATATAAGAAGATCCTCGCCATCGCCGGGCCTGGAAAGTATTGGAGGCGTTTCCATATGTTGAATCAATTCTTCAAAAGCTTTCTGGCATTCGGGAGTCCAGTCAAAGTTTTTCTTTCCTTTCTTTAGAGCGTCGAAGAATGGAATGCATTTATCAGTAGCTTTGGATATGAACCGACTTAAGGCGGCAATTTTTCCATTGAGACTTTGCAATTCCCTCTTTGTTTTAGGAGCTTTGACTTCTTTTAGAGCAGTGATTTGAGCTGGACTAGCTTCAATGCCCCTAGCGCTCACGATGAAACCCAAGAACTTCCCAGATTCTACCCCGAAAGAACATTTTAAAGGGTTAAGCTTCATTCCGTATCTTCGGAGAATTGCGAACATTTCTGCTAAGTGTTCGATGTGATCCACTGCTTTCTTAGATTTTACTAGCATGTCATCAACGTAAACTTCCATAGTCTTTCCCAACTGCGGTTTGAACATAGCATTAACCAGTCTTTGGTATGTTGCCCCCGCATTCTTCAACCCAAAGGGCATAACTCTGTAACAGTAAAGACCGACATCGGTGATAAAGCTTGTGTCCTCCTGATCTGGCTCATGCATCATGATCTGATTATATCCGGAGTAGGCATCCATAAAAGACAACAATTCATGACCCGCTGTTCCATCTACCAGTTGATCGATCCTGGGTAATGGGAAGCAGTCTTTGGGACAGGCCTTGTTTAGATCTGAAAAGTCGATGCACACTCTCCATTTACCATTGGCTTTCTTAACTAGCACTGGATTTGAAACCCAATTTGGATAGGTAGATTCTCTGATGAAATTATTCTCCATGAGCCGGTCAACTTCCTCTTTCAATGCTGTCGACCTTTCTAGACCTTGGATTCTTCTTTTCTGCTTTACTGGCGTGAACTTTGGGTCAATATTCAGAGCATGTACCGCAACTTCTGGGGATATTCCGCACATATCGGCATGGGTCCAAGCGAAAACATCCAGGTTTGCTTTCAAAAAAGATATCAAGGCATTCTGAACTGACACATTAAGTTGTGAACCCACATTCAGCACCTTGTTTGGGTCCTTCAGATCAACGGGCACCGGTATCGTTGTTTCTGCTGGTACCACCCTACTCTCCCCCGCACTGGCCTTTCTAGGATCCATCACTTTTCGTGCCCCGCTATGCTCGCCAGTGCAGGGTCCGCCCTGTAGTTGCTATAGGGTTGGTGTTTTGATGCGGATTGGGGTTGCCGCATCTTTCCCCATTTCTCTCTTCCTTGTTTCTCGCAGCTCTGTCATATAACATTCTCGCCCAGCGTTCTGGTCTCCTTTAATAACTCCTACCCCATTGTCTGTAGGGAATTTAATAGTAAGACACCATGGGGCAAGGACAGCTTTGAATGCAGCAAGAATAGGTCGACCAAAGAAAGCATTATAAGCAGAAAATTCATCTACTATCACAAAAGTCTGCTTGCGAACTACTTTTCTTTCTCCTTCTCCGAGTTCCACAAGCAAGTCAATGGTTCCTACTGGTTGCTTTGGCTCCCCAGTGAAGCCAACAATCTTCTGAGATGAGGCTTGCACATCCGCCATCGGGATTCTCATCTGGTCAAACGTTTTCTTGAAGAGGATGTTGCAAGATGCGCCGCAATCAATAAGAACTCTTCTGACAATAGCCGGTCCAATACCGGCCGAGATGACTAACGGGTCCAAAGTAGGGGCCTCAATGCCCGTGGAATCTCTAGCCCTGAACACAATATCATCATTAAAAGTCCTTTGTTGTTTCAGGGGTGTAGAGTCCTCTAAAACAAAGACATTCTCTTCAGTTGGCATATGTTTCAGAGCTCGAGTGTACCTCTCCATTTCACCCCAGCTTCTGCCTGCTGGGTGGGGTCCTCCTGTGATGACATTAATAACTGGCCTTCCAGATTCATGTCCTGCGGCCTTCTCATTTGTCCTGGGCTGATGAGCAAGAGCTTGTTGCCCCTGACTTGACGAAGCAGGATCATTACCACTCTTCTTCACAAATTGCTGCAGCTTATTTTCTCTTAGCAATTCTTCGATTATATTTTTCAATTGACGGCAGTCGTCTGTGTCATGACCAGGCTGATTATGGAAGCGACAGAACTTCCCACTTTGCACAGCTTTTCTTCCGGTTCTGAGAACAGGAGGTTTGGGATACTCAAAAGAATCTTTTGTAGCCAGGTAGATGCGCTCTGGTGTTTCTAACAAAGGAGTATATTCTGATGGCTTGAAGGATCGAGGCTTCTTCGAATTGTGTTGTTTCCTTCCATCATTATTTTCTCTTTTCTGTCCCACAGATCCATTCTTACGTGGCGCAGCAGTGTTGTCTTCAGCTTTCTCTACTGTTGCCTTTGCCGGGACAGGACGGCTTTCCAAACGCATGAATTCATCCGCCTTTTTGTAGAACTTTTCCAGAGAATTTGGCTCCTTCATGTTCAGCCACTTTCCGAATTCACTTGACTTATCAATAGCTCTCATCAAATAGGTCAAGACCATGCGGGGTTCTGCATTATCCACCTCAGCTAACGCTATATTAAAGCGATTTAAAAAAGACTTGATAGTTTCCCCCGGATTCTGTTCCAAACCGGATAACGACATGATGTCTTTTGCCTTTGAAGCATACAGCCTAAATTGCTCTTTAAATTTCCTGGTTAGGTCTGAAAACTGATCGATGGACCGGACAGGTAGTTTTGTGAACCAAAGCAGAGCTACCCCTTCCAAATACACAGGAAAATAGCGGCATTTTATCTCGTCAGAAGCTCTGGCACCTGTCATGTGCCAATCATATTTGTACAGGAACTCATTTGGATCACTTGTCCCTTTGTAAGCTGGAATGGTCGGAGGGACGAACTTCCTTGGGAATTCAGCTTTTAGGATCTTTTCAGTAAACGGAGTCTTGCTCGGAGCGAAACCCCACTCTTTCTCATCTTCGACCCTTTGCATACTTTCTTTCATAATCTGTCGAACCATACCAGAAAGATATTCTTCGTCATTCCTATTTCTGGATCCTCCAGCCTCAGGCAATGTCTGTTCAAAGGGGCTAGCAGCCCTTTCGGGAATGTTTCTAGTTTCAGCATCATGGACATTACCGACAAAGTTCCTTTCATTATTCGCAGGTTGACGGTTTGCCCCGAGCAGATCGTTTAACCTATTCAGAATCAGAGCATTCTGAGCATTCTGAGCTTCCAATTGCGCGTTCTGGGCATTTATTTGCTGATTCAACCCAAAGATAGCAGCGTCCAATTCCGCTTTTGAAACTCCAACAGCTGGAGTGGCTTGATTTGGTGTTGGGGAAGTGGAGGTTCCCTCTTGAATGTTTGCAGATCTCACAGATTTACTTTTCCTTCCAGGAGCCATGATTTCGGATAGACTTCTGGTTCTTAAAGAAACTCTATCTACAAATCTTTCTGAAACAATGATGATAGATGTCCTGAGTTCAATTCTCAGTGAAAGCACCAAAATGTTAACGAAAAAATTTAAACGCTAACACCCTGGTGTATAAGATGTGATTGTGAAAGCACCACCCGTTTGTACGGGAAACAGAAATAAGCAGAAAGTATGTAGAAAAACGGTAAGAGACACAGTATTTATAGTGGTTCGGCTTATAATCCAGCCTACGTCCACTTTAATCTTTTTATCACTAGTTTGATTACAATTCTTTACAAGATCTTTCAATTACAACACACTTCAAGTGATAGGATATGTGAAACAAGTAGCTCAAGCTTTGATGTTGACAATCATCTTCAAATCCATGGTGAATGTGGATGATTCCTTCATGGAGTTCCTTTAGAAGTTTGTTGGATCTAAAAAGCTTTGAAGTCGTCTGGAATTCGGCAGAGTAATGGCGCTTGAAGAGAATGAGCCCAAAGGTCCTCTGCATGTTGGAGATGGTTTCATATTTATAGAGAGTTCTGGGCGGAAAAAGTGCTAAGTCCTAACTCGTGGCCGACTTAAGATAAGTCGTGTTCGACTTAAGGTAAGTCGTCCCCGGGTCACTGAGCCGAGTCTATGGCAGTTCCCCTTTTTTGAACCCATCCCTAAGTTCTAAGTCGTGTGCGAGTTATCTGGCTGCAATTGCTAATTTCCCTTCTTAAGTCGTATACGACTCTTTTTATGTCGTAAGTCGTAGTCGACTTAACCAATTGCAACTGGTTTAAAGCAAGTCTTAACTCGTAGACGAGTTAAGAGGTGTGTCTTTAGGTCGTATCCTCCTTAAGTCGTATAACTTCTTTAAGTCGTAAGGGTCTTAAGTCGTACAAACTGCAGTTATCATTAAGTCGTAGGCCATCAATTTCCTTAAGTCGTAAAGACCTTAAGTCGTTAGCTTTTCTTAACTCGTATGCCTGCTAACTCGTAGAAGATCTTAACTCGCAGAGGATTAACTCGTAGAGGCTTAACTTGTGGAAGATCTTAACTCGTACACTTGCTAATTTGTAGATATGCTAACTCGTAAAGGCTTATCTCGCAAGTAGCTTAACTCGGGTACTCCTTAACTCGTAGGCTGCTTATCTCGTAAGCTTGCTAACTCGTAGAGGTCTTTAAGTTGTAGGAAGTTGCTGACTCATGTATCCTTTAACTCGTACATGCCTTGAGTCGTACATGCCTTGAGTCGTACATGCCTTGAGTCGTACATGCCTTAACTCGTGGACCTGTTAACTTGTGAACGAGTTAGGGTTAACACAACTTTTCATGAGAAGCATCAAATCCAACTCTGGTTAAAAAGTCAAATGGGAAGTGGCGAACTTGTTTGACTACTCAGACTTAAACAAAGCTTTCCCAATGGATGGCTTCCCACTACTTAGAATTGACCAGCTCGTGGATGGAACTGTAAGGCACAAACTACTCTCTTTTATTGATACTTACTCAGGATATAACCAAATTATAATGCACAAACCCGATCAGGAAAACACCCACTTCATCATCGAACTTCGATTGTATTGTTTTTGGATAATGCCATTTGGCTTGAAGAACATCGGAGCAACTTATCAATGGCTGGTGAACATAATGTTGAGGGATCAGTTTAGACGAACAATGGAAGTCTATGTGCACGACGTGCTAGTCAAATCTTGTGTGTCTAGAAATCATTTAGATATCCTCTTGGAGATGTTAGAGATTCTTCAAAAGTACAGAGTGAACCTTAACCCACTGAAATGCTCTTTCAGTGTGGCATCTAGGAACTTTTAGGTTTCAACGTGAATGCCAGGGGCGTGAAGCTTATCCTAAGGAAATTACGGCCTTATGGAATGTCACAGTCCATACAATAAAATAGGAGCTGCAAATTCTAAATGTAAAGGTTGTAACATTGAGCCGATTCATTTCCAAAGCAACAGACAAGTGTGTACCATTCTTCGATGCATTGAAGAGGGGTAAGAAAAATTAAAATGAATCTAGCTTGCTAAACCGCTTTTGAAGAATTATTGTGATATATGGAGACCTTACCGGTTCTATCTAAACTGGTGGATGGGGAAGACTTAATAATCTACCTGGTAGTGTCAACTCTAGCTCTGAGTGTAGCACTGGTTAATGAAGAAGTTAGGGTCAAATGACCTATTTATTAGATCAGTAAGTGATTCCCTAGAACCGAGAAGATCTCATCAAAGTTGGAAAAACTAGCATATTGCCTGCTAATCACATCAAGAAAGCTACGACCATATTTGTAGGCTCTTATAATCAAAGTATTAATAGATCAACCCTTGAAACATGTACTATTCCGTCTAGAGACATCAGGATGATTACTTAAATGGAATATTGAGTTGATTTAGAAAAACATCACTTTTCACCCCCAAGGGAAATTAACAGACAGGCATTGATGGATTTCATTGCCGAATTCATGGTACGAGATGGTGAAGGAGAAGATACTATGGAAGTGGGTCACAATGGAAACTATTTGTTGATAGTGTGTCAAATGATTTTTGCTCAAGGGCGGGAGTTGTTCATGAGATTTCTAAAGGAAGGTCTGTTTGCCATGCTCTAAGGTTGAAATTCCCTACTACTAACAATGAGGTGGAGTACGAGGTGTTGATAGCAGGATTGAAGATTGTGAAGGATGTGGAAATAAAAGCTGTGCATATCTACTGTGACTCTTAACTAGTCATTTGTCAGGAAAAAAGAGGGAACATTAAGCTAAAGGGGCAACTCCCTACTTGTCAAAAGCATAAGAACCGCTCAACAACATTGAAAACTACATGATAATTCATATTCCTATGGAATAAAAAGTGAAGGCCGATTAATTAGCTAAACTGGCCAGTTTTGGAGAGGCATAATCAATGGGATTGGTTCTAGTTAAAGCGTTAATAGCTCTAAGCTTAAATCAGATGGACGTAGATTGGGTTTTGGGGACCAAGAAAGAATCGTGGATGATGCCAATCAAGGATTATCTGCTCAAAGAAATGCTCCCTAGAAACCGGAAGGAACGAAAGAAACTCCTTCAAAAGAAACTGGAATTCCTGCTATAAGTTAGAGTGCTATATAAGAGAGGCTTCTCCACCCCCCATTAAGGTGCATGACCAAAGGCGAAGCCAAGATGATTCTGATGGAAGTCAATGAAGGCAGCTGTGACGACCACACATGGGGATTAACATTGGCAAAGGAGGTTTTTTGTTATGGATATTTCTGGCCCACGATCAATTGAGATGTAGTTGACTACATCAAGCGTTGTGATCGGTGCAAGAGATTTTCAAAGATCTTGACAACCCCATCCTTGGAACTTATGCAAATTGTCAGTTCTTAGCCATTTGCAATCTTGGGAATTGATTTAATCGGTATGTTACCGATAGCCAAAGGAGGAGTCAAATTAGCTATCTTTGCAGTTGGTAAGGGGTAGAAGTGGAACCGCTAGCTACCATTACCACCAAAAACTAATTAAGTTTATGCAAAAAACATTATTTGTAGGTTTGGAGCACCATAAAAAATCATTACGGACAACGTAACTCAGTTTGAGAGTACAAATTTAAGGACTTATGCAAGCATTATCAGATTGAGAAAAGTTTTTCCATGGTAGCGCATCCATAGGAAAACATCAAGTAGAAGCAGTAAATAAATCATCAAATCCACCATTAAGAAGCAACTAACGAAAGCCAAATGAAACTGGGTAGATGAACTTCCACTTGCACTATGAGCTTATAGAACAATGCACAAATCTATAACTGGGCACTCACCGTTTGGCTTGGCCTATGGTTTATAAGAAATGATCCTGGTGGAACCGGAATTCCTCTTCCATCAAAGAATAAACTTCAATTAAAAAAAAAGAACAGCTTCTTCTCGAGTCACTGGACCAAATCAATGAGAAGCGGGAAGAAGAAAATCTAAGGATCGTTTCTCTGCAAAAGTGGATAGCGTGAAACTTCAACACCAATGTTCGCAATCGCATCTTCGAAGTGGGAGATCTCATCTAGAAATGGATCATACGGGGTATGTGAGTACTTGAGCCAAACTTGGAAGGACCCTACGTTATCAGCCAGTTTCTTGGTGATGGAACATTCAAGCTCACCACGATCGATGGAATTTCCATTCCTCATGCTTGGAACAGTGACTCGTTGTGACACTATTTTATTTAGTACATATCTATGTATTTTCTATTTCTGCAAATTAGCCATCCAAGGGTACTAGGGGTATTGTAAATAGGTAGGATTTTCCTTTCTCTTTATTTTAATAGTAAAATCATTTAATTTCTTGAACCATGGAACTGCGTTCATGCAAGCAACCTGCTGAGTGGATGGTATCAAATTGGCCCAAACCACTAGACCGATGGGGAAAATCGATCCCAGCCTATTAAGAACCGGTGTTGCTCTGGCGACTTCAGGAAGGTGTAACACTCCCGCATATCCAAAAGATGTGCCTCGCTTCTTAGACCAATGGAAACGTGTCCAAATACGCATCCACTCTTTTGCCACTTGAACCAATGGAACAACATTCAAGTGCGCTCAATTTTTTTGCTTTTTAGACCAATGGAACCATGTCTAAGTAAGCATCCATTCTTTTTCCACTTGAACCATTGGAATTGTATTCGAGTGCACTCCATATCTTTGCTTCTTGGATCGTTGGAATCGCATCCAAGTGAACATCCATTCTCTTTCCACTTGAACCGGCAGAACTACATTCAAGTGCACCCATTTCTTTGCTTCTTGAACTAATGGAACCACGTCCAAGTAAGCATCCATTCTTTTTCCATTTAAACCAATGGAACTGCATTCAAGTGTGCTCCATTCCTTAGCTTTTTGGATCGATGGAATCTCATCCACGTAGGTATCATTCTTTTACCACATGAACCAAAGGAAATCCATTTAAGTGCAATCCATTTCTTCGCTTCTTAGACAGATGGAACTGCGTCCAAGTAAGCATCCATTTTTTTAACACTTGAATAGTTGGAACCGCATTAAAGTGCGCTCCATTTCTTCAATTCTTGGACTGGTGGAACTGCATCCAAATAAGGATCGGTACTTTTTCCTCTTGAATCAATGGAACCACATTCAAGTGCGCTCCATTTCCTCACTTCTTGGGCTGATGGAACCGCGTCCATGTAAGCATCCATTATTTTTCCACTTGAGCCGATGTAATGCATTTAAGTGTGCTCCATTCCTTCTCTTCTTGGACCGATAAAAGCACGTCCAATTAAACATCTATTCTTTTGCCATTTGAACCTATAGAATTGCATTCAAGTGCATCCATTTCTTTGAATATTGGACCGATGAAACTGTGTCCAAGTAAGCATTCATCCAATCTTTTGCCACTTGAATGAATAGAACTGCATTCAAGTGCGCTCCATTTCTTTACTCCTTGGATCGATGGAACAAAGTTTAAGTAAGCATCCATACTATTGCCACTTAAATTGATGGAACCAAGTTCAAGTGCACTTCAAATCATCAATGTTAACTTGGTAAAATCGCCAGTCTATCAAAATATCCTATGCACTAATGTTGCTTCAGCGGCATCGGGAAATTCATTAGTTGTAGGATCAGTAGAAATCAATTCCCACCTCCTAAAAATCCACATCACTCGAAGATAGGCGAAGTCAAAAGAGAATCCAAGGGATTGAGGTGTCCAGTGATCTTTGGAAATAGAGATTGATACACAGATAGAACCTCGGTATCGAGCTTAGAGAGAATCAATTAGAATCAAAGTATGTGGTGCTTGGAATCAGGCATTCAAATTACAAGTCCATAGAGATAGGAACTTCAATACATCATGTACTAGGGCAATAAGAGAGCTACGTAGAGCATCCAGTCTCATGTCAGGCATACGGAGCAACCAACCCCATGATTGGAGGACAAACAACACATCAACACTTAGTCATAATGAAAATCACTCCACCGTTCTGGTACGTCGAATAAGGAATTTTGGCAACCACAACAGAGATAAGTAAAGTAGTACATTAAATAAATGTTACACAATTTATACTATTTTCATGCACATAAATGCAGTAAATAAAAACATCATATATCACACAATACAACAGCATATAATATGGAAAATGCGAGACAAGCAATTATATTATGTACACATATAGCGGTATATAAACATGCACAGTATATAGAATATAGGAAAGTACAAAGAAGAGATTACGGTGGAAATCCTAATCTTTTTCATTACTTATATCATTTTATATACAATATCAAATGGTGAGGGCCGTACTCGCATAATATCGTCCTATTTCAAACATCAAAAAGCAAAAGTGCAGACATTATTGATGCTACATAAAACAAAAAAAATGCTAAGTGCATACTCTGTACCTGTTCATGCTTTAACATGACAATAACACAAAAAGACAATGAGTACCCTACTCCACCAGTGCTCGAACTCATCCCGACTTCTTTCTGCCTTTCCGTTCACCTATACTATACATGCCTAGGCGAATAAGGAGCTTCTTCCTGCTATCCTGACTGGCTTGTCCTTCTATAGGGGGCCGAACCCCTCTGACCCTTCGGTAGCCGCATTCCCCTCCTTCAACATGATCATAGTGGGAGTCTTGCGCTTTCGCTCCTCCCTTTCCTTCTTTATCTACAACCTTTTCTTTTCCTCCTCAAGTCTCTTTGCTATGGCCGTCTTGTCTATTGGTCACGACTCGTTGATAATCACCACCTCTTCATCTGTAGATACTGAGACATCCTCCATGTTTTATAGCGCCTATATCTTTTAGGAATTCGGCCTAGGCCTAGAGCTGGAGATCAAAACTATGCCCGAAGTCGCTGTAGAGATGGAGGTGGAAGCAGCGGAAATAACAGCAGGTCTACAACCTTATACAGTAAGGGGAGGGAGCGTGAGAGTTGGTTGACCTATAAAGTTCATTGAGAGGTGCACAATTTAGAAAAGGATTCCGCAGTAAATTCAAGTGTCCGAAGTATTGGAGAGAAGAGATAAATACCTAACCCAACATATGGTTGTGAACTTCAATCTCGAAGGTTGAACTATAGTTGGAAAAGAGCATGGCTCACCCAAGGCTACGAAAGTTAAATGAGCATGAGCGGCTTTAGAAATAATAGCCGTGGACGTGGAGATTTTCGCCATTTTCTCTTAAGAAGCACGAATAAGTATTTAGTGCTGACCCAAAGAGCTTGGGCCAATAAGAGCTTTGGCTGCAACACCAACCGCTTCCTTCACCCTCTCTTCCCTAAGGATCTCTCTACCAACGATCAAGAAGTCTATGCTCTTGGGGTAGATGTAACGGCCTTCAGTTCCTCCTTAAAGTGCATATCCATGACCTCCTTAGACCTGATCAATACTTCCTCCCATACCATGGCGAAAGTCCGGGGATAGGTATTTCTAAGCAATTTTAATCTGCCCTTTGTCATTACACAGCTAGTATAAAGATAAAGCACACTGGCATCTATTTAGCTTATTGCATCATTATATTTTGAGCGCATCTCTGTAAGCTCCGACTTGGTGCTTAGATGCTTAATCTCCTCTAACAGTTTGCTAAATGTAGCCTCTTCCTTCTCCTTCACCAGCCGTGCATTATCCTTACGAAGACGAGTGAGCTCAACCGCCTGCTCAACAATGACAATGGCATGATCGGCAATAGTTTGATTCCAAGATTTAATGGTGTTTTCTACTTCCGTAAGTTGCTCTTTCAATTTTTCGAATTTAATATCAGCATATTTGAGTTGATCCTTTATCATGATAACGGCTTTATCGTGAGGCCTGTTTGTCTTACTTAAAAACTTATCATTAGCTGCCTTTCCTTTTAGAGCTGTGTCCATCTCCATCTTCAATTGTGCTGTCATCGTAACAATCTTTGGTCGCCTTTGCACGGTCTTCCCATTCAGCCTCAAACAAGAGGATCTCCTAATAGTTAATGCGATTTACATCCAAAAGGGCCATTAATATATTGTTTCAAACCCGGCTTCCAAGTCCTCATGGACTGTCTCTAGATTTCTAAGAGAAATGGCCCTACTAAGGGGCTTTATTTTCTTGTCAAACTTGACTCCCTTCAAGAAAGATTTGGAAAGGCAGCTTGAAGCATGGGTGGACCCAGTGGAAGCACGAACTTCTTGGTTCGTCTGGAAGAAATAGGGGCTATTACAATGGTTCCTACATGAGAAAATGGAATTGTTGGCATTTTAGCAGCTCGGGCATCATTGCAGGGAAATCGATAACGAGGGCCTGCAGCAGTCATGAAAGTCTCTCTTGCGCTTGTATGCATCGCCAGAGGCACCACTCTTATCATCTCCTTTTACTTTCTCTCCCCTCACACGCTCTCAATCCAAGTGGATAGCCTTATCCTCTTTTCTCTTCCTTCTCTCTTCATCCTTTTTTGTAGGAGGGTAGCATGCCAGGTCAGAAGTTTTACTTTTGCGGGAGCTGGTGGCTTGACGTAACTGATGGTATAACCCACATCCCATGGTTCCATAAATAAAAACAAGAATGAAGTTAATACTTGAACTTAGGAACTTACCACGATGCAGATGTTAGCACCAAAATTGATCACCAACACCCAAATCAAGATGAAAGCACCAAATAACAGTCATAGATAGAATGTATGCATATAGTATAAATATGATGAACATTTAAAATTGTAAAGAAATCAATAATGACAAAGAATTTATAGTGGTTCGACTGACTCTAGCCTACGTCCACTCTAGAAATTTAATTTTTATTAATATGAGAATCAATTACAGTTCCCATTCAGATTTTTATAACGATAAAGGCAGAGTAGCCATAATAAAGAAGAAGAAGAAGGGAAGTAGAGTGAATATCCCCTTTCCCAATGCCCCACATGCTGTCTTTATGGTCAAAATCTGATTTACTGGCCTACCTGAGTGATCCGGGCCCATCAATTCCATAGCTGATGCACAATCCCTCACCATGACCGACTCTGATTCTGGGTATGCCAACATGAGTTTTCCTAGGTAATGACACGAAGCAGCCTTATGCTTGACTCGAAGCAAACTGTGTCACGACTTGGAGCAAAACAATGCTGACCCATGCTATTTCCACTATACCGATCCATCCTATTTTCTACAGTTGACCTAAAGAAACTCATTCCATGGCCCAAAATAGCCGACCACTACAAATATGTCGAGCCTCATGTTTTGCCGACCCACATCCTTGGACCGACTCAGAGATGACAATCCAAGATTATGATGATGCCAACTTGGGGTGATCAAAAACATGCCAACCCACAATCCATCTCTATAGCCGGCTCAGGGATTTCCATACACCAACCTGGGTCCATCATGGAGCCAAGGAAGCACCTACCCATCCAAATGTCGAACCACCTTCAATGCCAACCCTCTCCAATTACCGATCCACTCCAATCATCGATCCACACCACTACCAATCCACACAACTATGGCCCACTTCATCATGACCCAACCACCTTCCTACCGACCTATCCAAATGCCGAACAACCTTCAATGCCGACCCACTCCAATCACCTATTCACTTCAATCACCTATCCACACCACTACCAATCCATACCACTACCGACCCACTTCATCATGACCGAACTACCTTCCTACTGACCCAAAACCTTCAAAACACCGACCGACTCGTGAACTCCTACCAACACAGAGAAACTCGAAGCACAACTCAATGTAACGAAAGAAAACTCTATGAAAACTAAAAGCAAACCTAGGCACGACTCGAAGTAAACCCTGGGTGACTCGCGACAACTTGACTGTTGTCGAAATCCATATTTCAAGTATACCGTGACTTATTGTCCATCGAATATGCCAAACCCCTGCTTCATAATCATGATAATAATCCATGATTGAACGCATATCCATCCAGTTGACTAAAATCATCGTACTCCAGTCTTGACAAATGAGTAGTCAATTTAGTTAAATCCGCTTGTCTATAGCCTTGCCAAAAACGGTTAACATTTGCCCCCTAAAACATGCCTTGCCATAGGAAGGTGTGTTTTGAATAGTTTCAAATCTGACATCCGAAGTCATTGTTCCATTCATTATCAAGCAATTCCATCCACATCCTATTGTCTACTCCGTGGCTGTGCCAAGTCTTTATTGATTTTAGAATCCATCCCAAATCTATTAATCGAATACACAATCTTTTCGAATTATTTTATCCGAGTCAGGGACCTCTTCTGGTATGCTAATCTAAATCGAGGACTTTGCCGGGTCCAAATCCAAAGCCGAGACCTCGACGAATCCTAAAAATCCATATCCGGGACCTCACTGGGTCTAGATCCTAAACCAAAATCCGAATCCGATAACTGATCTCTAATCCCTCCACATCCATTAACCAATAACCGAATCCTTGAACGGGTTGATGTCCAAATTCGAGACAACTCTGGGTCCATGACCAAAAGCTTAGTTGTTCATAGCCAATATCAAAATTCATAACCTTTTCGGGGTCTTGCCAAGCATAACCTGCACCTGACGGCCCGTGTTAAGTATTATCATGGTGTTCTTGGTTTAGTGTCCCTGAACGCTGAGTAATACCATGGCTTAAATCCTAAGCCAAATCCCGGTTGCTCCAGATCCTTGCCGAGTGTTATCCCACCTTTTGGATGCCAAGAACTTGAATGAATACCATGGATAGTTCGTCCTGGAGATCGTTAATACAAAAGTCTACTATGGATATCGGTAACTTTATCCGAGTCCAGATTAGGCTACAATTGATATGACAGGACCAGATTAGCTAAAAAAGCCAACGTTTCGAATTTCAAGTTAATCGGAGTTTATATGCTTAGTATATGATCGATGCTATTTCAGCAATCACCTTGTTCATATCCATCAAGCCTCGACTATTCATATCCATCCACTGAAAGGCCTTGTTCATATCCATCAAGCCTCGACTGTTTGTATCCATCCACTAAAAGGCCTTGTTCATATCCATCCAGCCTCGACCATTTGTATCCTTCCGTTGAAAGGCCTTGTTCGTATCCATCAAATAACCACTCTCTTCCTATCCTTTAGCCAATAACATCATTCCTAGTCCACTTAGTCATTGACACGAAGTGGAGTGCACAAAAGTGATATGAAGTAAGATGCAGCCAATGGATACGAACAAAGCAGAGATTATTGATACGAATAGAACAAGACATTTCCAATCGATACGTACAGAGCGAGACTATCGATACGAACAGAGCTATGACGATCCATATGAACAAGTCAGTTCCGATCGATACGAACAGTACAACAACGATCGATACAAATGGAACAATCGATCGATATGAACAGTGCAACAACGATCGATATGAACTGAACAATTGATCGATACGAACAGTGCAACAACGATCGATGCGAACGATTTACACTCCAAATGAAAGACTTAGTCACTTGGCATGAAAAGTGGATCGATCTGAGGAGTTAGTGCCATGTCAACTTGCATGCCTGTGCCCGGACCGATACCAATAGATCGGTATGAAGAGGATCGATAGAAACTAAGCAGCCTACATTAACCCAAATTTGCATCGATCATAACTCATAATCTACAAGTCCAAATGCCACCAAATTTTCACAGGAGCTTGCGTACAATCTAAACAATGTTTTTGATCGATCTCGACTCAATTGGGAAAGATTTGAATCAATATGAATTTCATTCGTATCAATCATGGACGAGTGAAAATCACGTAGGATCGATCACGTGGGCCCACACACGTGCCAAAATAGGTCTTTCGAGATCTGAACGAGATATTTGCAGCCTACACCTATAAATTGCATCCCAAAGCCTAGAGAAAAGGGACTTTCAATTCTGATACTTCCAGACTCTACCGAGATCACCATTGTACTCAAAATTTAGTACTTTACCCGCTGCTGTAATGCATTGTAACCAGCGAGCAAAGTCAATAAAAGATTATCTTTTGAAGTGGATGTAGGCCGGAGATAGCCGAACCACCATAAATCCTGTGTCTCTATCTATTTCTTTCCATTTTAAGGATGTTATTCTTCATTTTTATCCTATACATTATTTAGATCTGTAATCTGTAATCATATAATGCTGATCTGTGTTCATTCATTGGTGCTTTCATGATATTTGGGGTTTGTGACCAATTTTGGCGGAACACATCGGTGCTTTCATTGAGAATTGAACTCAGGGATTCTATCGCTTGGATATTGGATTTGAAGGCTTAAGGATTAAGATCTAAAAATTTATGACAAGGCAATTAATTAGAAGACATAGAGCATAAAGGAGCCATAAGGGGGAAGTCAAGAGGCCTCTTCTGGAGCTGGAGCTGGACAAGCTTCAATCTACATCACTAGGGACGAGATGGAAGCTATGATGGATTCAATGCATGAAAGATTATTGAACAGCCAACAGGAAACAACGCAGAGCTTCTTTGAGCAGGCGAGAGCAGTCAGAGCATAGAACCATGGGTCGACTATAGTTGTTGCAATCATAGGACAAGGAGCTAGAGTTACAATGGAGGTTAGATCCAAGATCAGAACGAGAGCGTGAAGGTAATCAAAAAGGACCTGGGGGCAGACCCTCTGGATCTGACATTGGAAGACCCATAGATGGAGCTCAACAGGCTAGAGCCAACGCAAGCGTGAATGAGCCACATAAAGAATATTACCCAGAATACCCTTCGGGACATAGGGGGCAGGATGGGAACATGCTAAGGAGATAGCCCGTGGATGGAGACGAATGAATGGCTAGACTAGTACGATGGATTATGAGGGGAGGATTGCTGAGCGGAGGCTAGAGAAAGTTAATCGGAGTCTGTTCTCTCCGAATATCAAAAAGGCAAGGAATCCTCCAAAATTCAAGTTACCCACGCTGGAAGCTTATGATGGAAAATCAGACCCGACCATGCATATTACCAGGTATATCAGGCATATGGAAGTTCTGGAGGCATTCGAGGAAATGATGGCATGATGTTTCCCTCTAGACAGGTTTGGCTGTGCTTTGGTTCAGGCGGCTAGAGAATGGATCAATTAGAACATGGGGCGAGCTAGTGGAACGCTTCGTGAGGCAGTTTAGGGTCCATGTGACGCGGCCCAAGATTGTGATGACCTTAGCGTCGATGAAACAGAGGATCGGAGAGTTCATAAGAGATTTTCTATTGTGATTCAATGCAATGGTCGCTTTGGCTGATCGCATGGATCCATCGATGATTTTGATGGCCACGGTAGTAGGGGTTGCAGAAGGCATAGAGTTCAAGGATTCGCTGGCAAGAGACCCACCACGAGACGTTGGAGAATTCTATCATGAAGAAGAAAGATTCATTTAGCTAGAGGATTCACGCACGGAGAGGCAGGAAATAAATGCTGTGCACGGCAAAGGAACCTCCAAAGAACAGTCTGGAATAGACAAAAGGAAGCAGAAGCAGGATAACAAATGCGATGCTTCTGACAAACGGAAGAATTCCGAGAACCAAGATTCGAACAATACACTGACTTAACGGCAAACCTGGAACGGATTTACGTGGAGACTCGGGGGCAGCTCCCCTATCGAAAACCACCCAGGAGAGATCCCATGGAATGGGAACGTAGAGTGGAAAGTACTGCCTATTCCATTAGCTGGAAGGGCATACTACCAATGAGTGCTGCCATCTGAAGGATGAGGTGGAAGAGCATGTCAGAAGTGGTAGATTGCCACAATACATGAGAGATCAGACAGTGGCCGTAGGACCCGAGCAACTGTCGCCTGCACCCCACAGAACTGATCCTGGATTAGGATAACGACTCATCATCAATTGAGCATGATGGTAAGGGCCAAGTTAAGGACTTGAACTTTGGTCGATTACATAAATTTCTTAGATTTGATTTCAAAATAAAGCGGCTACTCTATTTATGCATGTAAGGAACCGGAGAAATCCCCAGGCATGATCTGAGATAGCAATAGACCACTCTACCTAGAGAGGCAGTATTTAACTTTTCCTTTGTTTGTGATTGAACATTTGGAATTTGAATTTAATAAATGAACTTGAATTTCATAAGATAAACCTTTGACCGAAAAATTAAAGGATAAACCTTTTCCTTTGTTTGTGATTGAACAGTTGCAACTTGAATTTAATAAATGAACTTGAATTTCATAAGATAAACATTTGACTGAAAAGTTAAAGGATGAATATCGAAAGTCAATTTTAAATTGATTGCTTTATGACCTTACCCGGAGAGATACAGTCCGGAGTGCGAGAAGTGAGTTGCTTCGCCAGAGAGCGACATGATCAACTCACTTAACATCGTTCCCCATTCACCGGGGAGTGATTGGATCGGGGTTCGATATGAGCCCGGAATGGCCACAATTGGCCTGGGATTTGGGCCATGATATCGCATATGTTTAGGGACGCTGAACCAGAGTGCAGGAGGTGCCACCGCTTCGCCAGAGAGCGACTGGATCGGCTCACTCGACGCAGTTTCCCTTCACTGGAGAGTGACAGGATTGGATCCTACAAGAGCCCGAAGAGGCTACGATCGATCTGGAAGGACCAAGACATCGCTATATGCCCTTGCTAGGGCCAGAATGCAAGGAATAGAAAGCAACACCGGAGCACGACAGGATCTTTCTATTCGATCGTTAAGTTTGGAATGGACTTAGCAAAGGTCCAAAGTGGTCGCAAATGGTCTAAAGAGGCCATAGGGTATTATTAGTGACTTCCATAAGTTGAAATGATTACTGATTCAGCTTCAAACAGCCACAAACTTGATTGAGCATACTATAGCTATGGATAAAACACGGACTCACAACATTGGACTTGAAGATATTCAAAGCACGCGTTTTACCAAAAGACATGTTTTGGGGGGAAAATGTTATCCCACCCTTTGGCAAGGCCGTGCCACTAAGAACTTGATTGGAAACCGAGGATAGTTCATCCTAAAGATCGTTAATACACAAGTCTACTATGGATATCGGTAAATTTTGTCCAAGTCTGGATTATGCTCAAATTGATATGACAGGACTAGAAAAGCTACAAATTCCAACGTTTCGAATTTCAAGTCAATCGAAGTTCGTATGCTCAAGATATGATCAATGCAATTTTAGCATTCACCTTATTCGTATCCGTCAAGCCTTAACTATTCGTATCCATCCACTAAAAGGCCATGTTCGTATCCATCAAGCCTCGATTGTTCATATCCATACACTAAAAGGACTTGTTCGTATCCATCCAGCCTCGACTGTTTGTATCGATCCGCTGAAAGGCCTTGTTCGTATCCATCAGACAACATTCGTATCCATCAGCCAATAATGTCATTCCTAGTCTACTTGTTCATCGACATGAAGTAAAGTGCACAAAAGTGATACGAAGTGAGATGCAACCAATGCATTTGAACAAAGTAGAGACTATTGATATAAATAGAACAAGATAGTTCCAATCGATACGAATAGAGCGAGACAATTGATATGGACAGAGCTATGACGATCAATACGAACAAGACAGTTCCAAATGATACGAACAATGCAACAATGATCGATATGAACAATGCAACAACGATCGATACGAACAGAAAGATCAATCGATACGAACAGTGCAACAACGATCAATGCGAACAAGGTAGAGGTGATCGATGCGAACAAGTTACACTCCAATGAAGGACTTAGGCACTCGACATGAAAAGTGGATTGATCCGAGGAGTTAGTGGCACGTCAACTTGCATGCACCTGCCTCGATTGATACGAATAGATCAATGTGAAGTGGATCAATGCGAACTAAATAGCCTACATAAAAACCAAACTTGCATCGATCATAAATCATAATCTACTAGTCCAAATGCCACCAAATTTTCACAAGAGCTTGCGTACAACCTAAAGAATGTTTATCATCGATCTTGGCTCAATTGGGAAAGATTTATATCATAATGAATTTCATTCATATCGATCACGGGCCAAGTGCAAATCACGTGGGATCGATCACGTGGGCCCACACACGTTCCGGAAGAGGTTTCTCGAGATCTGAGCTATATATTTGCAGCCTACGCCTATAAATATCATCCCAAAGCCTACAGAAAAGGGACTTTTGATTCTAATATGTCCAGAATCTACCGAAATCACCATTGCACTCAAACTTCACTGCTTTACTCGAAAATTACTACTGTAATCCGCTGTAACCAACGAGAAAAGTCAATAAAAGACTATCTTTTGAAGTGGACGTAGGCTGGAGATAGCTGAACCACTATAAATCTTGTGTCCCTGTCTTTTTCTTTCCATTTTAAGTTTGTTATTCTTTATTTTTATCCTCTACATTATTTAGATCTGTAATCTGTAATCACCTACTGTTGATTAATGTTCATACACTAGTGCTTTCACTATATTTAGGGTTTGTGACTAATTTTGGCGCAAACACCAAGCATAGTCCTTACTCGACGACCTAAAATAGTAACCAATAAATAATACAGGGCCTAAGTACTAGGAGAAATCCTGGTCTCTCTGGACCCCTGCTAAGCATAGTCCACGCTCGATGACCTTTTAGCCAAAAACCAGATAGAAAGTCAACCAAAATCCAATCCAGAATCCAGATTCAAACTAGAAAACTAGAAATCCACATCAAAAGTCCAAACCAAAGGAAAATGTCCAAATTAGAATCCAAATTAGAAAACAAAAAAAAAACAAGGAATTCAAACCAAACTCTAAAACCAAACCAGAAAAAGCAAATGTCCAAGCCAAAGAGAAAAGACAGATTTCACAAACCAGAGCATCACAGTTTATCGTCGTCTCAAAGCATGTTTAGGGGTTATCTCCATCCCCGTTCATGAGTATGCGACTTAATCGTTAGCCTAGAGTTTATTACTTATTCCAAACCATCACGATTAGTTGATGACGAACGGACCACCATTCCTAGGCCTCACGCCATTATCATTCACGGTAAGCGGTGGCTTCTTCTGTTCCACCGTCGTATTTTGAGTTTTGACATATTGCCGCAACTAATCAATCCTTACATGCTCCTTGATTTTATCCTTTAAATGCCTATAGATGTTAGTATGATGCCCGTCTAGGTCATGAAAGAGATAGGGCCTTTCCGATGCCCTTTCGCGTTTCAAGGGTTCCCTCCTTGCCAGCCTTTGATAAGGAAGGCGATTCCGAGTATCAAATTATATCTGTTCCAATGTCACATTCAGTCCTATATAAGTGGAGTTCTCCCCAGCGCTTCCTCTTCCCTTTATCCTTTTCTTTAACCAAGCTTTCATAAGACGTTTCTCCATCCTTAGCCATGTTTACTTCTTTTGACTTCATATCCAAACATGCATCCTCTTGTCGAAGAAACCTCTCAGCTTCGTGAAAGAATTCCCCGAGATCCACTATTGTATCCCGTGTCAACAATACATTGAAATCTGAATTACACCTGACTCCTGATGCTGCAGCCGTCAGAACCATTGATGGGTCTGGCCGATCCACCAAAGCAATTATTACATTAAACGGAGTAAAAAAAAAACGTCCTAAGCGATTGTCCCATCTTCTCCTTCACCAACGTCAGTGTCATCACATTCTACGGCCTCTTGATGTAAACTCAAAACTATTTCAAAAACCTATCCATCAATTTTGTCCATGTTTAAATAGATCCATCTTCCAGCTGTCTGAACCACATAGTGGCCATGTCGGTTAAGTACAAGGGGAAACACTGGGCATAACCTCCTCTGATTCCTCCAACACTTCCATATACCTCTTGTACCTCATCAAGTGGTTAATGTGATCCGTCTTACCATTGTATACTTCTAGGGTGGGCAGCTTGAAATCGGGTGGATTCCTAGCTATCCAAATGTTATGGGTAAACGGACTATTGTTTGCTCTCGCCAAATCGATGTTTGTCAGACTTCAACGCATAGTTTGCTTAATGATGTCAACCAATCCATTGTTACATGCCAAGGGTTTCCCCCCATCTACATTTCCCAACTGCCCTCCAAGTCCTCGAGGGAATTCCAGTACATACTCCTCATCACGCACAACTGTATCCATGTTGGTACCATGCTGCGCCGTGCCATCTGGTAAACCTCCATGGATTGGTCTTACATTACCTGACGTTGTGCCCCTAAGTCTAGGTTCATATGGGTTGACAGCTATTTGTCGATTAGGGGCTACCCCCTGTTGACCTACTCCATCTGCTTGCCGGTTGAGTCCTTTAAATCCAGCTCCATGGGTCTGAGTTCCTACAGCTCCTACTTGTCCAAAATGTCTAAGAAGGGTCTGCATCATTTAATCTTACCTTTTCATCAACTTGTCCTCTATGGAATTTATTATGACCTGCATCTCGTCCCTAGTGATATAGATAGAGGCTTCATTAGCTCCGGAGGAAGCCTCCTAACTTCCCTCTTGCTGACTCCTTTCCGTCCTTTGTCTCCTGGTTGATTGCCTTGCCATAATCTCCAGAATCCAAGTTCGTAGGCCTTTAAATCCAAAATGCAAGCTTTTGATTCCCTGAGTGCTAGCTTTCTCAGTAAAACCACCAAATGTTAGCGCCAAAATTGGTCACTAACACCCAAATCCAGAAGGAAGAACCAAATCACAGTCACAGATAGAATGTATGTACAGTGTATAAATACGAAGAATGGGTAAAATAAAAAAGAAAGCAATAACGACAAAAGATTTATAGTGGTTCGGCTGACTCTGACCTACGTCCACTCTAGAAATTTCCTCTTTATTGATATGAGAATCAATTACAGTTATAATTCAGTGTTTTTAAAATGATAACGGCAGAGTAGCCTTAATGAAGAAGAATAAGGGAAGTAGAGTGAAGATCCCTTTTTTCGAAGCCCACATGCTGTATTTATTGGAAAAACCTGATTTATGGGCTTCCTGAGTGATCTTGGCCCATTAATTCCTTAGCCGATCCACAATCCCTCACCATTACCGACCTTGATTTTGGGTATGCCAACCTGAGTTTTCCTAGGTTATGACCCGAAGCAGCCTTATGCTTGACTCGAAGCAAACCGCTTCACGACTAGGAGCAAAACATTGCCGACCCATGCTATTTTCCTTGTACGATCCATCCTCTTTTGCACAGCTGACCCGAAGAAACTCATACCACGATCTAAAGCAGCCAACCACTCCAAATATGTCGATCCCCATGTGTTGTCGACCCACTCTTTTGGACCACTCAGAGATGCCGATCCAAGATTGTGATGATGCCGACCCGGGGTGATCTAAAACATGCCGACCCACAATCCATCTCTATAGCCGACCCGGAGATTTCCATACACCGACCTGGGTCCATCTTGGATCCAAGCAAGCACCGACCCATCCATATGCCAAACCACCTTCAATGCGACCGACTCCAATCACCGATCCACTCTAATCACCAATCCACACCACTATCAATCCATACCACTACCGGCCAACTTCATCATGACTGAACCATCTTCCTACTGACCTATCCAAATGCTGAACCACGTTCAATGCTAACGCACTCCAATCACCAATCCAATCTGATCACCGATCCACACCACCACCGAGCCATACCACTACCTACCCACTTCATCATGACCGAACCACCTTCCTACCGACCTAAAATCTTCATAACACCGACCCACTCGTGAACTCCTAGCGATATAGAGCAACTCGTAGCACAACCCAGTGTGACCCGAAGCAAATTCCATGAAAACTCAAAGCAAACCTAGGAACAACTCAAAGTAAACCTTGGGTGGTTTGCGGCAACTTGACTTTTGTCGAAATCCATATTTCGAGTATCATGTGAATTTTGTCCATCGACTATGCCGAATCTCGGCTTCATAATCATGATTATCATCTGTGATTGACCGTCTATCCATCTAGTTAACTAAAACCGTCGTACTCCAATCTCGATAAACGAGTAGTCGATTTAGTTAAATCCGCCTCTCTACGGCCTTGCCAAAAGGCGGGTTAACAATAGAGATATATGTTTATGATCCTAATATGAAGTATGTAGTGCCGATGACTCCCTATATACTACCAACTGTATTGGTAGGGTTTAAGAGTCGTAGTCTTTTCTCCACTTCTTATAAACACGATTGAGTAAATGTTAATTTTTAAGCAAATCTTGACTATCATTTCGCTAATGGAGACATCCCCATATTCATCTACATAGATGGCTACATCTCTCATGAAATAAAAAGTAAATAAATCTCTAAGAAAATCAGTAGCCTGACCTCCAATAGACCGTGGGGTCTCGCTCTCAGGTTCTTTGTGAGGAGGAGAAATCAGGAGTTTGGGGCTTAATCCCTCGGTGGTTAACAAGTCTAGAAAAGATAGTTTGGAAAGATGAAGGCTTATATTTCATGACTCGTCGAAAGATTCATCTCTCTTTGGAGATGTGAAAGTTGCTATCATCACCATTTCATCTCCATCTTCAGACTTCAATTGTATACCATCTCTTATTTGAAATGTTTTATCTTCTTCCTCGGGAGTTAGAGACATCCTATGGGCATCAGCTTTGTTAACCCAAAAATGGATCAACGTCCTGGATCAATTGTGAAAGCACCAATGTAGATAGTCAACATCACAAGTCTCAAATAAACAATAAATAAAAAGTAGATGTAAGAAAAGAGACACAGAATTTATATAGTGGTTCGGCTAACTCCGGCCTACGTCCACTTTAATCAATCTTTATTATGATTATACCAATTGGATCTCTTTGGATATCAACTACTTAGTCCTTAGGTCCAAGTTACATTGAGTTTGAATAAGTAATAAGCACAAGGGTTTACTTGAGAATCATAGTAGCCCGCTTGATGATTGTTGTGAGGGTGAAGAAAGTTAAAGAAGCGAAGGAATTCCAGTATAGTAATGGAGGCTCTCTTCTTGGAAAAAGATGTAGGATCTAGATTAACCCTAGAGGGGGGGGGGGCTGAATAGGGTTATAGCAAATTTTCTCGAATTAAACACAAAAACAAACTGCAGAGAGATAAACATGCTGAAAAGTAAATCACACACAAAATTTACCCAGCTTCGGCAACCCCTGCCTACTGCTGCATTCCCAGATTTCTATTAGAATTAAATAGTCTCTCGCTTACAAACACTCTAACAGACTCTCACACCCTGCTACCGCCTATAGAGTTTTGCAAACTCGCACTCCCTGCTCACCGAACTAATTCTACCTAGACAATCTGACACAACCTAAAACCTAGGTGGTGATTTACCAAGATTTGAACCTTAAAAGAAAATTTAAAACAAACTTAAAAACAATTTAAAAATAAAACCCTATTTGAATATAAACTAAAGCCCCCTTTATAAAACAAAGCCGGCCCAATTGTTTTGCCCGTTCCTTTTTCTTTTGGCTTGTGAAGAAAATGGCGGCCAATCCTCTTTCTACAGAAATTAGGGTTTTTCTGAAATTGGGAGATCGCGACTGTAAATATTTGATTTTCTTGCTTTGTTGGTCGCTCGTATCTTGAGATGACTTTGGCTGCTTTATCGAGTTAGTTTCTGATTCAATAAACTTGTTCGTAGCTTCTCTGATGATTGATTCTCTTGTTGCTTTACTTGTGCTCGTTTGGAGCTGCTCCTCTGTTGATCGAGCTCGATAGATTGTGGTATGTATTCTCTTCCCTTTCGTTGCTGGTTTAATGGTTGCTTGAACTCGATGCCGATGATGAATTTGGGGTTTGTATTTATATGAATTCCGATACACTTGAATTTGTTCGTATTCATTCAACACTTTCCTAATTCTTTCTTTCTTGATATTTGCAACTTGATGCGCACGGCTTTGATTTTCAAACGTTCGATTTTCCTTGAATAATATGGAAAAAACTTTCCTATTTTATTTTTGACTTTTTCAATGATACGCGCTTGAATTTTTACACATGAATTCCTTGTTGATACGGCAGAAACTTTCCTCTTTTATTTTAACTTTGATTTTTGACTTTTTCAAATTGTACACACACTTGATTTTTGACTTGGTCATCACTTCGCTGTTTTGATTCCATGGCCATAACTGCTTGATTTGTATTTTACTTCGGTTATCTGGTTTTGTGTGTGCGACTCCATGAATTTCAATCCCATTGCATCGACATTGTACTGCAGTATCCTCACTTGATTCCAACTATACCTTGTCTGGTTCATTGATCTGCATTTCTCTTTTTTTTATGCAGTTCTGCTGGCTTCGGCCTTGACTTGAGACTTCATTTATCTGTGAGCTTGATTATTTGCGGCTGCATATTGCTGCTGTATAGTGCCATTGTTGGTCTGTTGCTCCATGTTGCATTGAACTTTGTTGACATGTGCATTACCCTTGAGTCTTGTTCATGTATCATTTGCTTGATACATCTGTCTTTGTTATTATTGATGCACTGATATAGCTGTTGCACTATGCCTAAGCCTTGCTTGTGCATTTTGATGTTGTTGAGCCACTGTTGTGTACCGAGTTGTTTGGTCAATTGACTGTTTCATATAAGTTGTAGTTATTGAATTCTTGGTTGTTACAGTATTCATGTTGGCACTGGATTTTGCTGTAGTCTTCATTGTTGTGTAGTATACTCTCTGTATACAAACTTGTACCACTTGTATTTGTACTTGCTTTATATGTAATCTCTGGTATTCTTGTTCAAAACTGCTGTGTTATTGGTCACTGTTGCATAAATGAACTATTGCTCCAATTGTCATTGATGTATCACTACTTGTGTCTGCACTTTGCTGTACTGACTTGTTTGTTGTGGATAATTGTTTGTTGCAGTCCTGTTAGTCGAGCTTGCATATTTCACTGTCACTGCTGGAGTTGTTGTGCACTTGTGGTCTTCATTGTTGCTGTTATGTTGGTGGCAATCTTGTACAACTTGTATTTGAGTTGAGTCATATCAACTATGGCTTGACCTTTGCATTTAGTTTATTGTTTGGTGTCTTCTTGAATTTCTAGTCTGTGCATTGACCTTGTGTTGAAACCAGTTTTGAAACTCGGGTTTGACCTTGTGCTCGTGTCGTGATTTTGAATATATTGCACGCGAGTTGAACCCGGTTTTTCATTTGGGTTTGACCTGTGCTCACCTGTCCCTGTAGCATTATCAAGTGTATATCGATGTGCACGGCCTTGTGGCATGTATAGTGATACACTGTGCATGTCACATTGTTCGTGTATGATGAATTCAAATGTGAATGATGACGAACAACCCAAATAACTGAGGCAAATCATATTTTCAAAAATCATATTTCATTTTATATTGCAAAAAATATTTCTTTTTCAATTTTACTGCATTAGTAAATATTTTTGCAGATTTCTCCGATGCTGGATTCTAACTGGAATGAAGTTGAAGATGAACTATGAGTGTGAGTGATATGTAGTGAGGAATTTATGTAAATTGAATTTGTGATGTATTGTAATTGTATATGTATAGTGAGAGCTTGAATTTGTACTATTCAAAATGGTAATAAATATAAAATTTCTGTTTGTATTCAAATTCTGTGTAATTTATTTTATTCAACAAATATTTATTTAATCTATGAAAAATAAAATAGTACATTAACAAATACATTTAAATGAATATATATATATATGTTTATTATCATCAAACAAAATTCATACAAGCGCATATTCAACAATCTCCCCCTTTTGATGATAGCAAACATATATTTAAGATTTTGACTGTGTTAAATGTATTTGATATTCAGTTCTAATTGCTCCCCTATTTAAATGCTTCCTCTCTACACGATGCTCCCCCTACATATATGCATACAAATAGAAATATACAAATGAGCCTAGATGCAAATGGAAAATTATTTGACCTTTTCTTGATTTCATTTGACAAAATCTTAACTTTTCTCTCCCCCTTTTGTTATGAGCAAAAGAATAATAGTGTTAGAGAAAATAGAGATAAAGTGATCAATATTAATCCAACATTAAAACTCAATTGAATATACATATTAAATTTCAATATGAAAATCAAACAAAAATCATAACTACCCTCGTTAGGCGCATATTCCACTTTTATAAGTAATGGAAATGATGTCATCATATAAAACCATACAGTTGTATCTGTTTGTGGTACACTTATATCAGGAATTTGAATATCTACTAATCATGCATAACTGTTAGGACTTTTAAATGAGATTAGTAGTATTCCAATTTAATTTTAAAAATGAATTCAAGTATCTTATAATCACGCATAACCGTGTGGACTTTTAAATGGGATTAGAATCAACTTGTTTATTTAATAAATCAATTTTGATATGCGTTCCATACATGCATAACCGTAAGGACTTTTAAATGAGCATGGAAGCACATAACAAATTCCAAGTAATTTACTCATGCATAACCGTGAGGACTTTTAAATGAGAGTGAATACTTTGGATTTTATTTTGTTTTATAAAATGAAAAACGAATGATTCCTACTTAAAGTACCACATATCGATAAACTATATTGAATTTTTGATGAGCGATGGTTGATAGAAATATGATAGACATAGAAATGGTTATGGAATCTTTACCCAACAAAAAGTTTTATAACTCTTGTTTGAATTTCTAAAGAAATTTTTCTAAAATATACTGTCTTGAGTAATGTATGAAAAATATCAACACTCATCACTTTTTTCAATCACTATTTATCTTTTCGATAATTATTAGGGAGTTAGACTAGTTAAAATTGTCATTTAAATCAAATTATGAAATCAATTTTTCACAACGACTAATCCGAAAATATGATTAAAATTGATTTTCTCGAGGGGGTTATATGAGAAAATTTTCTGCTCTACCTCACCAACGTAGCACCTTCCTCACAAGCTCTACCTCAGTGAATACCTTCCCAAGCCCTCTAGCGTTGTACACCAAAGTTAAAAAGCGTCCAAACATGTCCTTTATGCTCTCGCCTTTGTCCATCACAAAGTTCTCGTATTCATTGCTGAATAGGGCTAGACGAGATTCCTTGACTTGAGAAGTTCCTTCATGTGTCACCTCCAAGGTATGCCAAATTTCCTGTGCAGTTTTACAATGAGAAATTCTATTAAATTCAGTCTTATTAAGAGCACAGATCAAAGCATTCATGGCTTTAGCATTTGTAGTTTTTAATTTCTTATCGTTAGCATCCCACCTATCCTTAGGTTTAGGAACCTCAGTATCACCAACAGTTAGAGTGGGAGATTTATAGCCAGTTTCAATAATGTCCCAAACATCATAATCAACAGAACTATGATAAATACCCATCCTAACTTTCCAATAAGCATAATCATTCCCATTAAACATGGGTGGCCTAGCAATAGATTGTCCCTCAGAAAAAGCATTATTTGGTGGATTCATGACTCTAGAGTTAAAGAAAAATACCTCGCTCTGATAACACTTGTAGGATCTAGATTAACCCTACGGGGGGGGGGGAGGGTGAATAGGGTTATAGCAAATTTTCTCGAATTAAACACAAAAACAAACTGCAGAGAGATAAATATGCTGAAAAGTAAATCACACACAAAATTTACCCAACTTCGGCAACCCCTGCCTACTGCTGCATTCCCAGATTTCTATTAGAATTAAATAGTCTCCCGCTTACAAACACTCTAACAGACTCGCACACCCTGCTACCGCCTATAGAGTTTTGCAAACTCGCACACCCTGTTCACTTAACTAATTCTAACTAGACAATCTGACACAACCTAAAACCTCGGTGGTGATTTACCAAGATTTGAACCTTAAAAGAAAATTTAAAACAAACTTAAAAACAATTTAAAACTAAAACCCTATTTGAATATAAACTAAAGCCCCCTTTATAAAACAAAGCCGGCCCAATTGTTTTGCCCGTTCCTTTTTCTTTTGGCTTGTGAAGAAAACGGCGACCGATCCTCTTTCTACAGAAATTAGGGTTTTTCTGAAATTGGGAGATTGCAAATGTAAATATTTGATTTTCTTGCTCTGTTGGTCGCTCGTATCTTGAGATGACTTCGACTGCTTTATCGAGTTAGTTTCTGATTCAATAAACTTGTTCGCGGCTTCTCTGATGATTGATTCTCTTGTTGCTTTACGTGCGCTCGTTCGGAGCTGCTCCTCTATTGACCGAGTTCGATAGATTGTGATATGTATTCTCTTCCCTTTCGTTGTTGGTTTAATGCTTGCTTGAACTCGATGCCGATGATGAATTTGGGGTTTGTATTAATATGAATTCTGAGACACTTGAATTTGTTCGTATTCATTCGACACTTTCCTAATTCTTCCTTTCCTGATATTTGCGACTTGATGCGCACAGCTTTGATTTTCAAACGTTCGATTTTCCTTGAATAATACGGCAAAAATTTCCTATTTTATTTTTGACTTTTTCAATGATACGCGCTTGAATTTTTACACATGAATTTCCTTGTTGATAAGGCAGAAACTTTCCTCTTTTATTTTAACTTTGATTTTTGACTTTTTCAAATTGTACACAAACTTGATTTCTGATTTGGTCATCACGTCGCTGTTTTGATTCCGTGGCCATAACTGCTTGATTTGTATTTTACTTCGGTTTTCTGGTTTTGTGTATGCGACTCCATGAATTTCAATCCCATTGTGTCGATGTTGTACTGCAGTATCCTCACTTGATTCCAACTATACCTTGTCTGGTTCATTGATCTGCATTTCTCTTTTTTTTTATGAAGTTCTGCTGGCTTTGGCCTTGACTTGAGACTTCATTTATCAGTGAGCTTGATTACTTGCGGCTGCATATTGCTGTTGTATAGTGCCATTGTTAGTCTGTTGCTCCATGTTGCATTGAACTTTGTTGACATGTGCATTACCCTTGAGTCTTGTTCATGTATCATTTGCTTGATACATCTGTCTTTGTTATTATTGATGCACTGATATAGCTGCTGCACTATGCCTAAGCCTTGCTTGTGCATTTTGATGTTGTTGAGCCACTGTTGTGTACCGAGTTGTTTGGTCAATTGACTGTTTCATATAAGTTGTAGTTATTGAATTCTTGGTTGTTACAGTATTCATGTTGGCACTGGATTTTGCTGTAGTCTTCATCGTTGTGTTGTATACACTCTGTATACATACTTGTACAACTTGTATTTGCACTTGCTTTATTTGTAATCTCTGGTATTCTTGTTCAAAACTGCTGTGTCATTGGTCATTGTTGCATAAATGAACTGTTGCTCCAATTGTCATTGATGTATCACTACTTGTGTCTACACTTTGCTGTACTGACTTGTTTGTTGTGGATAATTGTTTGTTGCAGTCATGTTAGTCGAGCTTGCATATTTCACTGTCACTGCTGGAGTTGTTGTACACTTGTGGTCTTCATTGTTGATGTTATGTTGGTGGCTATCTTGTACAACTTGTATTTGAGTTGAGTCATTTCAACTATGGCTTGACCTTTGCATTCAGTTTATTGTTTGGTGTCTTCTTGAATTTCCAGTCTGTGCATTGACCTTGTGTTGAACCCAGTTTTAAAACTCGGGTTTGACCTTGTGCTCGTGTCGTGATTTTGAATATATTGCACGTGAGTTGAACCCGGTTTTTCATTTGGGTTTGACTTGTGCTCACCTGTCCCTGTAGCATTATCAAGTGTATATCGATGTACACGGCCTTGTGGCATGTACAGTGATACACTGTGCATGTCACATTGTTCGTGTATGATGAATTCAAATGTGAATGATGACGAACAACCCAAATAACTGAGGCAAATCATATTTTCAAAAATCATATTTCATTTTATATTGCAAAAAATATTTCTTTTTCAATTTTACTGCGTTAGTAAATATTTTTGCAGATTTCTCAGATGTTGGATTCTAACTGGAATGAAGTTGAAGATGAACTACGAGTGTGAGTGATATGTAGTGAGGAATTTATGTAAATTGAATTTGTGATGTGTTGTAAACAAAACTGTGTATGTATAGTGAGAGCTTGAATTTGTACTATTCAAAATTGTAATAATTATAAAATTTCTGTTTGAATTCAAATTCTGTGTAATTTATTTTATTCAACAAATATTTATTTAATCTATGAAAAATAAAATAGTACATTAACAAATACATTTAAATGAATATATATATATGTTTATTATCATCAAACAAAATTCATATAAGCGCATATTCAACAAAAGATTCATCACTACTTGTAGGCATGTGAGTCTTCATAGTGGAATTCAGTGAGTATTGGGCCAAAAGTCCAACTGTAGAAGAATCTAGTTGTTATGCCAGGTCATCATCGAAAATCTCAAATCAATCCTAGTCATTTCTATGGATCACTATTTATCCACAGGGATTGGATCGCTCGCTATCCATAGTGGATGGATCGCTAGCTCTCCATCAACTTAGCATAATTTTTCTACCAAAAGCCTTTACATAGTGCTACAAAGGAGCTCAGAAAGTTTGAGGGCGTTCTGATCTATCTTGATATATTTCTAGTTATCCAGAGGGGATATATCTCTAGCTATACATCCACTTAGAATATTTTTGAGTGATCATTGTCTGGCTGTCTTCCTGTCTTCTATTTAAGTGCCTTGCCCAAATACCAAGTCGTTTGTATTTAGTTTGATCGTCCATCTTTATAAGTCATCTGGTCAAGAAGAATCATCTATAACTCGCTTAAACCTTAACGAAACCGAATGAAACTTTGCAGAGACACTTTAGAGAGTTTCAGGGACCCACCATAAAATTTAAGGTGGTGGGACCAATCTAGATAGGTCGCTAGCTGTCCATCTAGTTAGGTTGCTAGCGATCCATCAGATTAACTCCAAAATCATTTAGTTTTGTGAGACTTTTTCTATGTTTTATAAATGTTCTTCCGAAATTTCAAGTCAATTCGACTTTGCATGAGTTCTGTAAGTCCAATTTAAGTTAGCTTCTTTTGGTCAAGCAGCTTGAATCAAGTGGTTCTTCACTTCTCGAGCTATTTTGTTTGTCATGCTATGAAACATGGCAAACGTCTCTAGGGAACATATTATATCATGATGTAAGAGGACTCGAGGATCCACGAGCAAGCTTTATAGGTTGCTAGCAATCTGTAGGTGATGGATCGCTAGCAATCCATCATCTTTGCTTGTTTTAGCATTTTCTTCTTTGATCTTTCTCTTCTTTTCCTTTTGGTCTTTTAGGTCTCTCCTTGAGATATTTTTACTTGTTGCAGATGCTTTAGTTCCCTTTTAATTCTATTAGGTTAAAAACCCAGTTAACATTTGCCTCGAAGTACGCCTTTTGAATGAAAAGCGTGCTTTAGTTTAGAACAAGTTCCAGTAATGAGTCTTTGATTGTTTGGCTTTCCAGTGGCTTTAGCCTTGGCAAACCATCCAGTTCCTTTGGGTTCTTTCATCAATAAGTTTCAAACCTATTATAGCCTAAAACTATAAAATGTATTTAACTACAACCTATACATCACAATCATTTTGGTTTCATTTATAGTTATTACATCACATGTTTCTAATTACATTACACATCCCTAATCCTCCAGTGTTCATCCAGGATTTACATCATTACTACTCAGGTTCAATTCATAGTTATAACGTCATATATCAAAATCACATCACATTATATCACATCATACACCATAATCATAATATACATAATATATTCAAGACATCTAGTGTTAATCCAGGATTTACCCATTTTATTCTATTTATAAAGCATTCAAATTCTTTTTGCAAAATTAAATCAGTTTTATGGTTCGATCTCTCCGGACTGTTTAAGTTTAATGCATGATCTCTCTGGATCATTGAATATTTAGTTTAATGTGTGGTCTCTCCGGATCGTTTATTGTGAGATATCACTAGGTCATTTAATATTTTAATTTAAGGGGATGAACTCTCCTAATAGTTTGTTGTTTCAGTTAAGGAGGATGTACTCTCCGGATCATTTTCTTATATTGATTTAAGGAGGATTAATTATGCCCATCTGCTCACTCTCTAGTGAGAGGACTTACTTCTTACACCCCAGTCCGGTCTCTCCTGTCGGGACTCTACGGCAGTCAATTTAATACAAGTCCATTCAATTGCTCTTCGATAAGGGGACTAGCACCTTGCACTCCAGTCTCGTCTCTAATGCTAGGACTCTATGGTGTTTATAATTAGTCATCACATTAAATATGGATTTTACAAAATTCAAATTTCAAACCAAAGTAAACAAGCAAAAATTAAATAAGGAAAAATCCTGAATGTTATCCCAAACATCCAACTCATAATGTGGCAAGGGACAAATATAGTTTTGTGCACGTCCAAGTGATCTGAAATTATTATCTTAAGCAGTCATCCCAAATATCCGACTCAGAGTGCGACTAGGAACCAATCTAGGTTCAGCACACGTCTAAGCGATTTGAGGTTATTATTATCCTAAATATTCATCCCAAGCATCCAATTCAGAGTGTGTCAAAGGACCGTTTGGGATCCCATACACATATAAGCGTTCTGAGGTTATTAAAGGTGAAAAGGCAAAAGGCAGAGAGTAAGGGACGAACCTGCCTCCTGTTCCAATTGTAGGGTTTTGGTTTTGGCTCATGAAGTCATGTGTTCATACTTTAATTTGCTATTCTAGCTCCAACATCACCTGTTCCGAGCATTAAAGCTTATCCTAGATCTAAACCTATCATGCCCTTATGTCATGTGGGCATTATTTTGGTTTTTTGCGCTAACTCCAGATGCTCCTGCATTGGATCTTATTGTTAATTCTAGTGTTGTCCCCACGTATCGATAGCTCTAGCACGGGGTCCCAATCCAACTTCGACAGCTCATGTGTTGTTCCCTTGAGTTTGATTCCTATTCCCTGAAAATCAAGCTATCCCTTGTGGCTCCATCCTCTAAAAGAAGTTATCTGTCATCTCTTGTTGCCTAGGCAAGATCCCATCTTGCATCTCCTTCATCATCCTTTCCATTTCTTTTCTAATGACATTGATAAGTTGATAATAAATTGAGGACACCTCTTTGCCGCCCTCAGGCTCTAGTTGAATTGCTACAACTCTAGATTTAGTATTAGTTCTACTTATCTTCTCTAAATCTTAGATTCAAACTCTAATTCTTTAGATCTCGTTCAAGGATCTCGGTTAAAATCATCAAAATGTTAACCCAAAAAATGGATCAACGCCCCGGATCAAGTTTAAAAGCACCAATGCAGGTAATCAGGAGCATAAATCTTAAATAAACAGTAAATAAAAAGCAATAGTAAGAAAGAAGACACAAAATTTTTATAGTGGTTCCGCTGACTCTTTCCTACGTCCACTTTAATCAATCTTTTATGATTATACTAGTTGAATCTCTCTGGATATCAACTAGTTAGTCCTTACTTATAAGTTCTAATGAGTTAGAATAAGTCATAAACACAAGGTTTTACTGGAGAATCACATTAACCCCCTTGATGACTGTTGTGAAGGAGAAGAAAGTTGATGAAGTGAAGGAATTCTAGTAGTGTAATGAAGGCTATCTCCCTGAAAAAAGATCCATCTCTAGTTGCTGCTGTTAAGTGAGTATTTACAGGGGAATTTAGTGAATGTTGGGCCAGATGTCCAAAAGCAGTAGAGTCCAGTTATTATGGTAGGTCGTTACTGAATATCTCAAATGAATCTGAGTCATTTCTATGGATTGCTAGCTATCCATAAGGGATGGATCAATAGTTATTCATAAGGAATAGATCACTAGCTATCCATTAACTTAGCAAATTTTTCTACCAAAAGCCTTTACTTAGTGCTACGCAGAAGCTTGGAAAGTTTGAGGGAGATCCAACCTATCTTGATGTATCACTAGCTATCAATGGAGGTTGGATTGCTAGCTATCCACCCACTTAGAATATTTTTGAGTGATCTTTGTTTGGTTGTCTTCTTATCTTCTATTCAAATGCGTTGTCCAAATATCAAGTTGTTTTAGTTTGATAATCCATCTTCATGGGTCATCTAGTGTAGAAGAATCATCCATAACTCGCTCAAATCTTAAAAAAATAAGTTAAACTTTGCGAGAACACTCTAGAGGTTGTCAGGGACCCACCACAAAATTTAGTGGTGGTGGGGTCCATCTTGATGGGTCACTAGTGAACCATCTAGTCGGGTCTCTAGCTATCCATCAAGTCAATTCTAAATGATCTCATTTTTTGAGACTTCTTTTATGTTTTCTAAATGTTCTCCTAAAATTTTAAGTCAGCTCGACTTCTTATAAGTTCTGTAGGTCCATTAAAGTTAACTTATTTTGGTCAAACAGCTTGAATCAGGGGAGTCTTCACTTCTCGACCTAGATTGTTTGGCATGCTCTGAAACTTGGAAAGTGTCTCTAAAGAACATATTAGATCATGATGCAAGAGGACTGGAGGATCCATGGGCAAGCTTTATGGATAGCTAGCGATCCATATGTGATGGGTCGATAGCGATCCATCGCCTTAGCTTGTTTTGGCATTTTTCTTCTTTGGTGTTTCTCTTTTTTTCCTTCTGGTCTTCTTAGTCGATCCTTGAGATATTTTGACTTATTATAGACATCCTAGTTCCCTTTGAATTCTATTGGGTTAGAAACTTAGTTAACAATCTCTATCTGCCATAATGTTCTCTCTAGAGGGTAATTCCGCATCAGCTCTAGAAATCTCTTCAGGCTATGCTTCCTTTGACAGACCCGACCACATCTTCTGAAGCCTCCACGTCGGAGTCATTGGCATGGGTTAATGAGAAAGTATGTCTCCTAGGGCCCCTCAAAGTAGAGGTCTCGTCATCAATAGCATACTTATAAGGATGAAGCAAGTCGAACGACCGGAGGTTCTCATTCGTCAAAAGGAACTCCACTACGCGCTCAGAAGCTCTCATAGCCTTAAGAGTTTGAAGCATTGATTTTAGCTCATCATTACTTTCTTGCCTTAGGATGAATGCAATAAGACATTTGATGGATTATGAAATTAGGATAATGGTAAGAGCTAAGGAATAATGACTTACTTTTAAATAACCAGAAGCGATTGAAGTACTTTGGATGTTGGACGAAGAAGAACTCGTTCTTGAAGGCTGAAAATTTATGGTGAAGTCCCTTTATCAACTTACATCCCCTCAAGGCTTCAATAGTTATAAAGATGGGTAGACATGTCTCCTCTTGAAGTGAGGAGATATACAAAGTTCATTTAGCCTTGGGTCGCCCAAGCCTGATCATGAATAAGATGTACATGGAACTAAGAGCGTATAACCATTGGGAAGAATTTGAAATGGTGCCAATTATAAATCTTGAAGCACCACAAACAAGAACCAATTGAATGGTGGCATGACACCACTCAAGCACCAGTATCGTTTACAATACAACCTTTTGGAGGATTATGTTCAAGTTCAGCTCGAGTTGGCAGACGAACATCACCCTTAGGGATGCTATGCTATACGAATATATTTCCATGCATTTTAGCTGTCAAGATTGATGGTTCTTGTTTCGTAAAGTCATTTAGAATTCTTAGTCTAGGAGGTAACTGGTCAAGTACAAGTTTTACCAGAACTACTGGGTCATAGAAATCATAAATCGCAGGTTGGTTATGCCTAAGGGAATGGATGGAGAGAATGCAGCAGTTGTTGACTCAAGCTTTGAAGGCATGGGCGCTCAGTAGGAGATCATGTTTTCTTCAAGTTATCACCAATGAAAGGTGTAATTCGAATCAAAGAAATTGGCACCATGATTTGTTGGACCATTTCCTATTCCAGAAAGGATCCGGAAATTTGCACATAGAGTGGAGTTATCAAATAGTTTGGCAGGAGTTCAAGATGTTTTTCATATTTCTCATTTTAGGAAGTGCCTTCCAAATCCAAAGACTACTATAGCACCAACTATGTTAGAAGATTTAGTAGTGGAACCGAATTTGACTATAGTTAGGGAGCTAATTCGTATAGTCGCAAGAGAAGAGAAGAGGTTAAGGAACATGATAGTCAGACTAGTTAAAGTCAAGTGAAGCGACAATGAGAGAGAATGTACTTGGAAAACCCATAGCACGATTAGAGATGCTTATCCTGATTGGTTTCAAGGTGTGTTTTACCTTTATGATTGATTTATTGTGTGCCTTATCGTAATTTCAAGGACGAAATTCTTTGAGGATAGGAGTTTGTAACAACCCTAATTTTGGTTAAAATTATTTAGGACATTTAATTAGTTAAATTAAATAAACTAATGAAATGGTTAAGGGATTGAGATTTATGTTAATAGAGGTAGCCCTGCCAATTTAAAACAATGAACTATGGGGTAAAGTAGGAATAAGACATGTTTTAATATTCTAAGCCCTTCATGATCAGTCATTTTGCACGTCAAAAAAAAAAAATCAAATACTAAGAGAGGCCGACCACCATTAAGGGGAAATAAGAAGAAGATAAGAGGAAGAAGCTTAAGCAACTTAATCCAAGATCAAATCTCAACTCCTTAATCACAAGCTAAAGGTGAATAACATGTTACATATCATATTTTTGATGTTTTTGGTTTCTAGATCAGATCTGAACATTTTTGCAAAGAATATTGGAATGTTTTTTATTGTTAAAATGGACATATATGCTTGTTGATGATTTATGCTAATTCATATGGATTTATAATAAATTTTAATGTAAAAACCCAGTTAGATTACATCCAAATGCCTTACAATTTTAATATATGGTCAGAAATGATATTTTAGAGATTGGTTTCAAATTTCATAATTTTGTGAATTAGTGTGGATTTATTATCAATTTTCTAGTGAAGAAAATGGTTAATTGGGTTTAAAATTAAATACGGCTAATTTATATTGTTTTTAGGTCAGAAATTAATGTATGTTAGAAAGCATATCAAAGGTGATTTATCGAAATATTTGTAAAATTTTCCTAAGTATTTTAATAAGTACATTAAATTATTTAAGGTATGTGACTTAAATGTTTTATATATTTATAAATGGAGAAGGGTCATTTTGTAAACATTTTAAATTATTACTTTTGAAATTTTGACAGCACTTTTAGAAATGAATTTAGAAAAGAAATTAGAAACCAATCATATATTGACAAACAAAGAAGGTTAGTTGAAAAGAAATACTTTTTAAAATTAAAATTCAATTTTACAATACTATTGCTGTTTCACCAATTTCGGCACCAAACTTTCGACTAGGTAGTTCACCTCCATCTCCATCGAAACCAATGCGCCTGGTATCAAAGATTTTGTACATAGTGAATTGGATATAGGCGAAAGGTATATAGTAAAAACAAGGGGTTTCAAAAGGGTCGAAACCTTGCTTTTCCTTTCAAAGGATACACACCTGCTTTGCTTTCGAAAAGAATGCTTTCGACTTGGTCAAATGGTTTTAAAGAATGGTTATGAAAGCAGTTGCGCCTTTTGTTTTATAAAGAATCTTTTGAAGGGGTCGAAACCTATTGCAAGCGCATCTAACCTTCCGAAGCAATGCCTTCGAAAGCATTTCTTTGTTTTAAAACCTAAGTTGCTTCTCCAATGATTTCGAAGGGATTGGTTTCAACACCGTCCACTTTTTTTCTTAGGAAATTGCTTTCCGAAGAGTGCTTTCGACTTAGTTGTTTTAAGACCCTTTGTTCTATTGAAAGTTCCCAAAGGTTTTAAAAGGAACAGTTTTAAATTCTTTCGAAAGGTTTGAATTATGTAAAGGATTTTATGCTTCAGAAAGGCATAAGAGAAAGGTTTCAAAGGGGTGGTTCCCCAATGTTTTCGAAAGGTTTTAAATTGAAGCTTTCCAAAGGTTTTGAAAGGCCTGTTTAAGGTATTTTGAAAGGTGGATGTCCATTGTTTTATAAAGCTTTTGAAAGGGATGATTTCAATGTTCTCAAAAGGTTTAATGTAAATGGTTTTGAAAGGTATGTTTGAGCCTTCGACCTAGGATATAAAGTAAAGTAGTTTATTTGTATCGAAAGCGGTACATTCATTGGTTTTGAAAGGGGTATTTTCAAAGGTTTTGAATGTTTTCATCAACAATGTTCTATGTAAAGTATATATAACATGCGAAATGATTTGAGTAAAGCAGTAGACTATATTTTCCTTGTTTAAGTATGATTTAAAGGGTTAAATCAATCTGAAAGAAATGTTTCCAAGGAAAATTTTAAAGGTAGATGACCCTAACTAAAATGACTCAGATATTAGAATACCAAAAGGGACTGGTATGAGGTCGTTCCCTATACTTTAGCTAGTAGCCCCTAGCTAATATAAGTCCAAAATTTCAGTGTGTAGGTGAAACACCTCACACCCCTTAGTATTCCCAAAATGGGCACACCAAAGGGTGTAGTGCATTATAAGTATAGCTAGAACATCACAAAGACTAAAATTCATAAGACAATTAAGTAAAAGCAGCGGAAAACATTTAAGCAGTAACTCATTTTTCAGGATTAAACTTCATAAAATAAGTCATAGAAGCTGAATATGTCTCAAAAATCAAATACTCATGTCTTACGAAAAATGCATCTCAATCTTAGAATTAGAGTACAAAAATAATAACAATTGTTTCTCTCATAAGTGCCAATACATCAAAATCCAAATGAATAGAAAAATGAATAGAAAACGAAAACATGAAAAACTCCAGGAATATATCTCCAAGCAATCTAAATCTACTGTCTTCGACTCTGCTGGCCTATGGGAAAAAGGGGAAATAGAGGAGTGGGTCAGACAATAAGTCTAGTGAGTGAAAGCTATTACTCATATTTCTAAGCAAGATAAAGATAATAGACTAAGCAACAGTTCTAGTTTAAAAGGAAATAAAGGAAAGATATAACTCGGATAAAATACCATTTCTGATTTTGTTTGATAGTTTGCTTTGATTGTTTTATTGTTTGCACTTGTCTCAAACTACATTGATTAGGCTTAAATCCTAATTCTATCCTTTGATCAGCTTATTCTATCTCTGTTGTGCCACTGTGAACCAATCCTGTTGGTCATAGGAAAAGTCACCTCTTTAGTGTGTAGGATGCAGTAGCGAACTATTTACCCTAATCGATGTCGTACGCTCGGTACACGCTAACTATCGCCCTTTATTCAACCCTTTATTTACCCTAATCAGCATAAGCGTGCCTTGCCTCAACTAACTATTGTGAGACCATCAGTTCTTGATCTGAAAGGGAATGCTGCCCAGCCTTGCCTAACTGTTGCGAGACCATCAGTCCTAGACCTGAAAGGGAATGCTGCCTGTACTGGTCTTAACATACAATCTTCTAGTTTTGTGCCCCTGCTCAAATCCCCAGATTTGAGCCTCTATCTATTGGTCACTTATTTACCCTAATTAGCATAAGCATGTCCCAGCCTCACCTACTGTTGTGAGACCATCAGTCCTAGATCTGAAAGGGAATGTTGCCGGTATGGGTCCTACTTCTATATTTGCTTATTAACTTAATCTGTGTTTTAAAATAAGCATCTTCTATTATTTATGCTATATTTTCTTATTAAATTAATCCAAGATATGAGTTTTAAAATAAGCCTCTTCTGCTATTGCTGCTATATTTGCTTATTAATTTAATTCAAAATCTAAGTTTTAAAATAAGTCTCTCCTGTTATTTCTACAATATTCGCTTATTAACTTAATCCAATATCTAAGTTTTAAATAAGCCTCTTCTATTTTCCCTTTCTAATTATAACCACTTGTTATAATTATGCTTTCAAATATCTTGAATTTGCATATTTCAGTCCATCTCTATTTTATTTCAATTTTTATTATTTTACATCTGATTTTTGTAAATTTAATGTTCTTCTATTTTAATCCATATTAGCGAATTCATCTCTTTTTAATTTATTCACGTAAAAAGGATTAAATCTCTACAAAAAGAAACTAACATTTACATGCTAAATTCCAACTTAAAACAGATATAAATAACTAAAAATAAGTGAATAAAAAAGTTGAATAAAAATAGATTGGAAAGAAATTCTGAAATTTACTTAAAAACTGAATGTAAATAAGCACACATAAAAACTATCACAACATTGTAGAAAAACTACAACTATTGAGCCCCTATTATTTTAAATTGCATACAAATCTAAAAAAATTACAAAACACTCACCTATGGTCTTGAGCTCTATTCCTTAGCCTTCCTGGATCCACTTCTAGTGTGTAGAATATTTTTATCAAAAAGATCTTCTCCTTAGAAAAAATTTCTATTTAGGGTTCAGCCTCAGGCAATGAACCCAATTGGAAGAAAATCTAAATGAGAAAAATAGCTAGGATTGTGGTTCTATTTATAGTGTGGTTTAGGGATCTCAAGGCATTGGATTTGAAGATTGAATCTGGAGCGACCATGTCATAGACTCACTAGGGATTCTCGAATGCCAGTGTGGACGCGTGATATTAAAGTAGTAATGCAAAACATGGTTATCGGCTCGTACCTAGACATTTTCATGTCCTGGTAGAAACGCAAGTGGACCCATGCTCAATGCGGGTCGATCCAAAGGTCGACCTGACCCTTCTGCGGGTTGACCTATGGACATGTTTTTTTCTTCTTCGTTTTTAGTTCATTAAATTTTGAATTCTTATTTCTCTCATAACTTCTCCATAATGACTCGGATTTCGATAAGTTATATATGAAAATTGATCAGAAAATTACCACGTACCCAATGGTGTAGCTCTTGTAACTCAATTCTAACACTTTCACAAACTTATTTTATTATTTAATTAATTCGTTAATTAAATATTATAGCTTAAATTTTGGGCTGTTACATTCTCCCCTCCTTAATGGATTTCGTCCCTGAAATCTCCATGGAAGAAGAATGAAATAAATAATTTCACCAAATTCTACAACCATATACTCAACCAATGTCCATTACGTCCATTGTCCTTAAGCATTCTAATGCAACTAATGTTATATTAAAATAAGCAGTGTCAATGTTCCTAACTAATGCAAAAGATTAGGTGGTCTACTGATTCAATTGGCCTCCTTTTTATGCAATCATGTCCATGCCATGTATCCAAATGGATGCAAGTTTCCTAATAATAACTGATAGTTCTATGTGCATGCTACAATCATCACCCAAATGCAACAATCATATGATAATCAGCCATTCATAGCAACCATGAAATAAAAATGCAAGTGCATGCACATCCATATGCAAATGCTTTAGTGACCTAGTTAGGTCGATCCCTAAGAGATAATAGTGCCTAGTGTGTATATGCGTTCATTGACATCCACTAGTAAACACTTGCAACCACTAGCGTCCATCAAACATAACATGTTCTAGTAACATGTTTACATTCAGTCTACCATCCATAGGTTAAATCCTAAGATCTACCATCCCAAAGGATAATAAAGAAAAGAACTTACTCAAAACTAAAGATGGAAATAGGAAATTCAAAACGTACTATCGAAGAGATGCAGACAAGAGGCATGTATTTTCTCCTCATCCTCGCACGTAGCGTTCTTAATACTATCTCCCCACTGCACCTTAAATAAAGGGACTTCCTTATTCCTATGCCTCTCGATATCATGTCCAAAGATCTTGGTAGAAATAAGACGAACCGATGCTTCTCCCTCCACTTTAACTTCCTCAAGTTGGCAAGGTTCCACTACTTCTGTTAAATCATGTAAGCACTTTCTCAAGTGCAAAACATAAAAAACATCATGAGCTCTTGTGAGCCTCTCTAGTAGCTCTATCAGATACGCTATCTTCCATATCCATTCCACAATGGGGAATAGTCCTAGGAATCTAGGAACAAGTTTCCCACTTGATCCCAACCTCACTAGAGATACCTTAATGAAAACTAAATCTCCTATCTCAAACTCAATATCCCTTCTCCGCTTATCCGCATAGGATTTCTGTCTATCTTGGGCCATCTTCATTCTCCTTCAAATCAAATCAATCTTTTTCGAAGTCTCTCTAACCATGTCGGAACCAAGTGGCAATCTTTCTGTAAACTCTAACCAACATAAAGGTGACTTGCAGAGTCATCCATAAAGAGCTTCAAAAGGTGCCATCCCAATGCTAGCCTAAAAACTATTGTTACAAGCGAATTCCACTAAAAGAAGGTGCTCCTTCCAAGTTCTTCCGAAATCAACAATGCACATCCTTAATAAATCCTCAAGAACTATATTAACTCTCTCTGTTTGGTCATCCATTTGAGGATGATAGGCCGTACTCAAACTAAGATTTGTCACTAAAGCCTCTTGCAAGCACCTTCAAAACTCGCTAGTAAAGATAGGGTCTCTGTCACTCACTACGCTAGAAGGAATTCCATGAAGTTGAGCTATCTCACGACCATATATGGATGCCAAATAAGGTGATGTACTCTTACTCTTAACCGGAATGAAGTGGGTGCTCTTAGTCAAATGATCTAAAATCACCTAAATACTGGTATTTCCCTTCCTAGATTGGGGTAAACCATCTATGAAGTCTATCGAAACACTATCCCACTTCCATTCAGGTATATCCAATGGTAGAAGCAATCCGCAAGGTTTCTGCTGCTCCGCCTTAACTCTTTACCACACAAGACATTTATCCACAAAAACTGCTACATCCTTCTTTATGCCACTCCAATAAAATACTCTCTTTATGTCCCTATACATCTTATATCCGTTCGGATGAATAATCATCTGAGAATGGTATGCTTCTGCTAGAACTGCTTTCATTAAATCACCAGCATGGGGAACACAAAGTCTTCCGTCTCTCCTTAACCACCCTTTACTATCGATGGAATAGCATTGGAGATGTTAAGAGACCTCTCCTTTGCCAATTCTATCTAGAATATCCACAAGCTCTGAATCCTCTTGCTGCCTTGAGCTAATCTGATCTATGAGGTTTGGATTGACCATAAATGATAAACTTTTAGCAAAATCTCTGATAAACTTCCTATAATAACCAGCCAAACCTAGGAAGCATCTATCTTCGCTAACGTTCTTGAGGGCCTTCCAATCCTGTACTGCTACTATCTTAGCCGAATACACAGCTAAACCCCCTCTTAAGACTACATGCCAAAAGTGACACCTTAAGAACTTTGCTTTCGACTGATGAACATTAAGTATACGAAGAACCTCCTCAAGATGAATAGCATGCTCTACCATACTCTTAGAAAATACCAAAATGTCGTCCACAAACACTGCAACAAATTTATTTAGGACATCTTGAAAAACACGCTCATCAAATCTACAAATTAGGATGGGGCATTGGCCAGTCCAAACGGCATAACCAACCACTCGAAGAATCCATCGGGTGTCCTAAATGCTATCGTATCGATGCTATCGTCAGTAACCCTAAGCTGATGAAATCCAGTAGCCGAGTCAAGCCGAGAAAATACTGAAGAGCCAACCAAATGATCAAAAAGATTGTCTATCCTAGCAAGTGGGTAATAGTTCTTCTTTGTGAGTTTATTCAACTCTCTATAGTCTATGCAAAGCCAAAGAGAACCATCCCCCTTTGTAGCAAAGACGAATGACGCTTCCTACTTAGATATGCTTCGTATGATGTAGCCTTTCTCCAATAGCTCACCAATCCACTTACTTAGCTCCTTCCTCTCCTTAGAAGCCATATGTCTCATAGAAATTCCACTAGCTTAGCATTTTCATTCAGAGAGATCCTAAAGTCAATCTCTGTCATCAAGGATAGTCCCCTAACCTCCTCAAAACGTCCAAGAAATCTCTAATGAATGGAACTGAATCTAACTCCCCTAGTGATGAATCAAGGGATTAAAGGAAGCTCAATATGACTGACCCCTGTAGGTTGCAAGAAACCTCGAGAGTCCATCCACTACAGGTATCTAATCTAACGACTCTCCTCTCGCAGTCCAATATCACACCTTAAGTGGATCGCCAGTCCATCCCCAAAATCCTCCCATATCCCAAAAATCCCAATACATAGGCGTCACAATCAAACTCTATGCTTGGTATAAAATTTTTCAAACCCCTACAAATCATGTATGAATGTGCCGAACCTCCTATGGGGTTTGAAACAACTATAGGTTCTAAAACTAGAGAAATATCTTAGCACAAACAATTAACCAAGGATCTAGAAATGCCAGAATGCGATTGCTCCGCAATCAAAAAGAGTTCGAATAAGAAAATTTGAAATAGAGATCAAACATTTTACATAGACTTTCCTACCTCGATCCGGTCCACTACTAGAAGGTGCTGCATCCAAAGCCTATACTTGCGCTATAGGTACGCCTGCTTTCTACCCCGTCTTCTGAGGACAAACTCTACTAAGGTGTTCAGGCTGCCTATAGTTGTAACACTTCCCCTTCATCATGTCCTTCTTACAGTCCTTTGTGAAATGCCAAACAAATCCAAAATTATGAAATTACTCACGCTTCTCGATCCGTCCCTTATGAGGTCCTCCTCCTTATTTCTTGTCCTTATCATTCTTATTCTTCCACTACTGCTTCCTAGAGTTTTCTGACATAGGAGCCTCCTTAACCTCTTATTTCTTAGCAACATCTGATATGAGTGCCATTTACGCAAGTGACTCATACGTCGCTTCCATAGGTACATGTGTCAATGCCAACATTTGAAGGGGCTGGTTCAAACCCTTAGCAAATTTGGTGGCCTTCTGATGTGGTGTACTAACAAGCACCATCCAGAACCGCGATAACTCATTAAACCGATTTATATACTCTTTTACCGAAAGACTCCGCTACTTCAAACTAATGAACTTCTCCATCGGCATGCTTTCCTTGGCTTGCGACAAGAGCTTTCTCTCAAACCTTTTCCAAAATCCAAACCACCAATGTCTCTATCCTCCATCTCTATGATCTTCCTCCAGTAAAAGAAGCTTCTCCCTTCAGCTACCACGATGCAAGCTGAACTCTCTATTGGTCCGCCAATCCTAACAGCCCAAATGTCTGCTCCGTATTCCTCAACCAAGTTTGTGATACCATGAAATCCTCCATGATGAAAAACGTCTTGCCTCCTAGATTAGCAAAGTCCTTGCATAGCTTAGAAAAATTGGCTGGTGTAGGTAGATTAACGGGGCCTCCACTCATCGGTGCTATATTGGATGCTTTCCCTTGCACCTCTAGTGCAAGGGCCTAGAGGTATTTATGGAACCAGCCACGGACTTGGACACCCTCTGGAAGATTTGGGGCATCCTCCATTCAATGAAATGGAAAAAAAATTAGGCTCAAATGAATCAAAAGAAGATTGAACCTGACTTTGAAGGGATTTTTATAAAAACTCTCTAATACTTGAAAACCATTTTTATAAGAGTTTCTTTTTGAAAAATATTTTTAAAGACATGTTACATTTGAAAAATACTTTATTTTCAAAACAAGAATTTAGGAACCCTGTAACCTTAGGCTCTTATACCAAATGAAACACCCTCACACCCCTTAGTATTCCTAAAAAGGGCACACCAAAGGTTGTGGTGCGTTATAGCTGGAGCGTCACAGGGACTAAGATTCATAAGACAATTAATTAAAAGTAGCGAAAAACATTTAAATAGTAACTCATTATTCATAATTAAACTTAATAAAATAAATCATAAAAGCAGAATATGTCTCAAAAACCAAATACTAAAATCTAATGGAAAATACATCTTAATTTCAGAATCAGAGTACAAAAATAACAACAATCATCCCTTTCATAATCGCCAGTACATGAAAAGCCAAGTGAAAAGAAAAATGAAAAGAAGAAGAATACATGAAAAAGTCAAGGAATATATCTCCAAGCAATCTGAATCTACTGTCCTTAATTCTGCTGGCTTATAGGAGAAAAGGAGAAATAGAGGAATGGATTAGACAATGAGTCCGGTGACTGAATGTAACAACCCAAAACTTAAACTATAGTAATTAATTAATGAATAAATAAAATGGCAAAATAACTTTATGAAATTATCAGAACTGAGCCACAAGAATTGTACCATTGTGTCCATGGCAATTTTCTAGTCAACTTCCATATATAGAATGTCAAAATCCATGCTAAGATAAAGAAGTTACCAAATATACAAGAATCAAGGGAAAAAATATATAGGGAAGGTTGACCCGCACCATAGCTAGGTCGATCCTAGCATATGGTGGTTTGACATCCAGGTCGATTCACGTGAATCTTTGTACGTCAGAATGAATTCTTCGTCCCGATCGATTTTTACACGTTACTTTGCAACTTTTATCCAATCATGTGCGTCTGTGCTTCCATCCGACGGTTCCTATCGATCCTATGACGTGGTTGCACCATATTAAATCTCCAAATCCATTGGTCTGAGATTCATAAGTGACATTATAAATAAGACCCTAGGCCTAGCTATTTTTCTCATTTAGACCCCATCTGGGTTCGTTGCCTAAGGCTAGACCCTAAAAGGAATATTTTTTTGAGGAGAAGATCTTTTTAAATTAAAATATTTAATACCCTTCAAGTTGATCCAGGAAGGCCAAGGGAAGACCTTAGGACCATAGGTGAGTGTTTAAGTAATTATTTTACATTCTTAAGTAATTTAAAATAATAGGGTTTCTAATATTTGTAGTTTTTCTACAATTTTGGTATAACTTTTATACAAGTTTATTTACAGTTTAATTAAGTAAGTTTTAGACTTATTTTTCAGCCTATTTTCTTTTAGCTACTATATTTTAGTCATTTACAATTATTTACTGTTAACTATAGTTTTTCCAATTATTTATAGTTATATATGTTATTTACAACAATTTACTATTATTTAGTTTCATTTACATCTATTATACATTTGGGATTTCTTCTCTAATTGTCAATTTCTTTTTAATTTCCCTTTTTACACGAATGGAATAAACAGAATACAATAAATCGCGAATATAGACTAAATTATAAGAACATTGAATTTACAGAAAATGGGATGTAAAATAAGAAGACTGTAATTAATCAGACTTAGACTGAAATAAGCAAATTTAAGATATTTGCAAGCATTATTATAACAAATAATTGTAACTAAAAAGAGATAATAGAAGAAATAGCAAAAGTAGCTTATTTTTATACTTAGACCTTAGGTTAGGTTAATAAGTAGAATTATAACACACATGATATAATTTGAGATAACAAAAAAGGCATAATTTAAGATTTAAATTAAGTTAACAAGCAAATAAAGCAAGATTAACGGAAGATGCCTATTTTAATAAATTTACATCTTGGATTATGTCAATAAGCAAGAAATAGAAGATCTAGGCCCAATGAGGCAGTCCTTTACTGATATAGAAGATCTGTATTGCAGGCCCAACGGGGCAGTCCTTTACAGATATAGAGACTTATCTTTATACTAAGTAAATAAGCAAAGATAAAAGTAAGATCCGTACCAGCAGCATTTCCTTTAGGACATGCTTATGCTGAAGTGGTGGTAAATAAGAGACCAATAAATAGAAGTTCAAATCATGGGGATTTGGACAAGGGGCGCAACTAGATTTTGTTTGGTAGATAGGACCTGTATCAACAACATTCCCTTTAGTCAGACGCAGGTACTCTCACAATAGAAGGTGTGAGACAAGGGTATGCTTTTGCGGGAGCTGTGGTAAATAAGAGGTCAATAGGAGGGAGCAACATATAGCACGAGCCTAATGAAGGTCGAGCGTGTGTCCTCAGTGTTGGCTGATAAATTGTTATTGAGTTCCAAGCGCTAAGTAGGTATTTATTGTGTAAGGACCAATAGGGTCTAATCCCCGGTAGTAGGATTCTATTGCGTAGGGACCAATAGGGTCTAGTCTGTATCTTTTGCATAAGGACCAACGGGGTCTAGTCTACATCTTTTGTGTAGGGACCAGCGAGGTCTAGTTTGCATCTTTTTGCGTAGGGGCCAATAGGATTAGTCCGCAGTAGGCACGGTTGAGATTGAAGGCCGATCAAAGGATAGAATTAGTACTTCATCCTAATTAAAGTAGGATTACAGCAGTTATCTATGAAAAGTGCAAGCAATATAATCGAACTATCTAAGCAAAGTAAGCAAGTTAAACCGTATTTTATTCCAGCTTTAACTTTTCTTTTATTTCCTTCTGTACTAGAACTATTGCAAAGTCTATTATCTTTATCTTTCTTAAGAATACTAGTAATTACTTCCATTAATTAAATATTTAGTTTGACCCACTCCACTATTTCCCTTCCCCCCCATAGGCTAGTAGAGGCAGAGATAGTAGATTTTGGATTCCTTTGGAGGTTCAGCTATGGAGATCTATCTTCATGTATTCTTCTTCTTTTCTACTTTTCTTTTTTTGGAGTTTTGATGTACTGGTATGGTTGAGAGGGATGGTTTTGTTTGTGTACTCTGATATGACTAAGACGATATTTTCTTTCCATAAGATATGCATTGGGTATTTTAAGACAACTTGTATATTTGGTTTTATAACTCTACTTTATGAAGTCTGATTTTGAATAATAAAATTTCATTTAAATGTATTCGCTATTTTATTTATTTTATCTTGTGAATCTTAGTCATTGTAATTTTTAGCTATACCTACAACGTGTCACATCTTGTAGTGTGACTTTTTGGACATACTAAGGGGTGTGGGGGTGTTTCACTTGGTATTAGAGCCTAAGGTTATGGGATTCCTAAAAACTTGATTTAAAAGCGAAGTATTTTTTTGAAAGTTACCTATTTTTAAAAGTAGCATATCTTCAAAGTAGAAGTATTTTTAGAAAGAAACTCTTATTATAGAAATAGTTTTTCAAGTATAAAAAAGAGTTTTTATAAGAATCCCCTCAAGGACGAGTTCAACCTTCTTTCGATTCTTTCGAGCCTAAATTTCCTTTTCTTTGCAGTGTATGGCTGACTGGTTCCGTAGAGCAACGGTACCAGAGGTGCAAGGGCAAGTGCTCAATACAACACTGGTAGGTGGAGATCCCTTTAATCTGCCTACAATAGCCATTTTTTTAATCTGTTGAAGGACTTCTCTAGTTTAGGGGTAGAACATTTTCTGGAACATAAGGTTTCTAGGAGACACGAGCTAGGTTGAAGGATACAAAGCAAATGTGCAGGTTGCTAGGATTGGAGGACCGATAGAGCTTGATGAGGTTCCTAGGTTAGAAAGCTCTAAGAAGTCATTGTTGTTTCAAACATCTCTTTAGTAATAGACCCCATTGTTGTTTCAAACCCCATAGAAGGATCGACACACTTGTCGATAATTTGTAGGGGTTTGAAATTTTTTATCTAGGCATAGAGTTTGATTGCGATGCTTATGTATTAGGATTCTTGGGGAATGGGATAATTATAGGGATGGATTGGCGATCCACATATGGAGCTATATTAGACTACAAGAGGAGAGTCGTTAGACTGGAGACATGCAGCAGTAGGACTCTCGAGGTTTCTTGTGACCCACAGAGGTCATTCATGTTGAGCTTCCTTTATGACCTCGATTCATCATCCTTAGAGATAGATTTAGTTCCGATCATCACAGATTTCTCGGACATCTTTGAGGAGGTTAGGGGACTACCCCTAAGAGAGAGATCAACTTCAGAATCTATTTATTTGACAATGTTAAGCCAGTAGCACTACCCGTGTGACACATGGCACCTAGGGAGTGGAAGGAGTTAAGCAAGTACATTCGTGAGCTATTGGAGAAAGGCTTCATTAGGAGGAGCATATCTGAGTGGGGAACACTAGTTGTCTTTGATATTAAGGTGGATGGTTCCCTTCAACTTTGCGTAGACTATAGAGAGTTGAATAAGCTCAAAAGAAAAACCGTTATCCATTCCCTTGCATAGATAATCTTTTCGACCAGTTAGTTGGCTCTTCAGTCTTTTCTTAACTTGATTTAGCCACTGGATTTTATCAGCTTAGGGTCACTGACAATAGCATTGATAAGACGACATTTAGGACACCCGATGTTTCTTTGAGTGGTTGGTTATGCCTTTTGGGCTAAATAATGCCCCGGCTTATTTTGTGGATTTGATGAGCCATGTTTTCAAATATGTCCTAAATAAGTTCATAGTGGTATTTGTGGATGAAATTTTGATGTTTTTCAAGAGTGGGAGGAGCACGCTGTTCATTTAGAGGAGCTTCTTCATACACTTCGTGTTCATCAGTTGAGGGCAAACTTCTCGAAGTGTCACTATTGGTTTAAGAAAGTGTGTTTCTTAGGGCATAGGGAAGGTCAACACATAGAAAGAGTTTAAGAAACAATTTTGCTTGTTTAGATTCGGTTTGTAGAATTCAAAAATTTGTAGGCAAAGATTGGAGATGTACAATAGATTCAGTTGAAAAGAAAAAAGCCCGCATGTATTGAAAAAAATTAATGTTTCAGATAAGTGGATTTAACAGTAGTGCCTTGAAATAAATAAAAGTATAAGAGAGGAATAGGAATAAAACACTTAAGTAATGAGATTACCAAATTTTGGGAAGGGTACTCCTAGGGTAGTAAGAAGAAAATCCACTTTATGTTTAGCCCAATAAAAAGAAATTGTTAGAACTGAAAATTTTCATCATTAACATTTTAGAGCAGAAAATATTGGGTATGAAATTTAAATTGTTTTCTTTATATTATGTAAATTTTGTTAAAAGTGAAATTCTTTTTAAAGAATTATAGAGTATATATAGCTTGCTAGTTTCTTTGTAGGTAAACGTAGATTTCAAATATAAAAACCTATAGTGTATTAAGTATCGGAAGCATATGTTACAACATTTATTGTTTGTAATGGATGTTTTCATGACAAATAAAGGGGGCATGAACTATAACACTATTATAATAGTAGGTGACTCCCAAAGGAAATGTTTTTACATAGTATGTGAGATTTATTAATATTAAATCCATACACTGGTATTTCTAGGATGTAGTAATAGTGTTTTACACAACATCTATTTTGACCCAAATAAAAGTATCTTTTAAAGATAATTTCTATGTATAGAAACAAAATGGTTTGCGATTACACTTATTATTTAAATTAGTATGAGGAAATTCTTTCAAGTTATGGATATATTAAAACGATTTTGAAGTGAGTATTTTTGAAAAGAAAAGTGTAAGTTAAATATTAGAAAATTAATCAATTTCATAGAAATTCTCTATTGAGCATGTAGATTAAAAATACTTTAATCTATTTGAACGGAATGAATAACGATAAAATTTTCTATGAAACCAAATTATAAATAAAGATGTCGTGTACAAGTTATAAGAAATACGTGAAAAATACAGCAAGGTATGGGAAGCAGCATATTTTGTATAGCCTATTTCGAGAAAAAAAACATAAAATAAGTTCCTTGTAATTTCACATAACACGAAGTCCTCTTTTGACGGATTCATAGAAGGTTTTAGCATTAATAATTTCTTATAAGAGAAAGTAGTTCCAATACGTTAAGTTATAAAACCATTAGGTGTAATCACAAGATGTTTGAAAACACGAAAGGACATTTCAAAGGTATTTTGAAAGAAAAATGGTTTGGTGAAGAAAAAGTTTTTGGAAGCGAAAAACTAAACTTAGTAACAGTTAAATTTAAAAATCCTAATTTTTTATAGAAAGTTGTAAGAATGCAAGTCTAGAAAGATAAAATGTTAGGTAACCAAGAACCTTTGAATTTAATAGAAATTTAAAAATAACACTTTTAAAAGTAAATTTTTTGGGATTTGGTGTTTTAAAAGTTTAGAAGCTTTAGTTTTTGATATAATAAATACCAAACCAAACTTTTAAACATGTACAAGATAGGAGTCATTTCCTAGGTGTGACGGAAAAAGTGTAAAGCTATATAGGTGATAGGAGTGATTACTTTTAGAAATAATAATAGAAGTTTCCATAAAGTGTATAAGACACTAGTGAGAACCTAGGATTGTTGCTTTATATGTGAAGACTATAGGAGAATAATTTGGTGAAATTAGTAAGATGGTAAGACACATATGGTTGAGGATGTGTATTTTGGATTTTGGAGGAATTTGGAAGGAGGATCTTCCTTTAGTTGAATTCGCATATAATAATAGTTTCAATCTAGTATTAGAATGGCACCTTTCGAAGCTCTTTATGAAAGAGCATGCAAGTTACTTTCGTGTTGGTTATAGTCTACAGAGAGATTTCTACTTGGTCCCGATATGGTTAAAGAGACTTCAGAGAAGGTTTATCTGATTAGGAGAGAATAAATACCTCTTATCCACATCTCCTTCATAATCAATTTTGAATTTCTTATTTCCATCTTTAGTTTTGAGTAGGTTTTTTCCTTTATTATCCGTTAGGGAGGGTAGATTTTAGGATTTAACCTATGGATTGTAGGATTTGATGTAAACATGTCATTAGAACATGTTATGTATGATGGATACTAGTGGTTGCAAGTGGTTGCTAATGAATGCTAATGAACACATATATTTACACTGGGCACTATTATCTCTTAGGGATCGACCTAACTAGGACACTAGAACATATGCATATGGATGCGTTCGCATTTGCATTTTTATTTTATTTTCCATGGTTGCTATAAATGGATGATTATCACATGATTATTGTAATTGGATGATGATTTTAGCATGCATATAGGACTATGAGTTATCATTTGGGAATTTGCATTCATTTGGATACATGGCATGGACATGATTGCATAAAAGGAAGTCGACCGAATCAATAGACAACCTAAATATTTTGCATTAGTTAGGGACATTGACACTACACTGATTGCATATGTATCATGAATCGCATTAGAAAAACTTAAGGACAATGGATGTAATGGATGATGGTTGAGTAGTTGGTTGTAAAACATGGATGAAAACATTTATTCATTCTTCTGCCCTTAGAGATTTTGGAGACGAAATCCCTTAAGGCGGGGAGAATGTAACAACCCAAAATTTAAACTCTAGTAATTAATTAATGAATCAATTAAATGATAAAATAACTTTATGAAATTATGAGAATTGAACAACGAGAGTTGCACTATTATGTCTGTCATAATTTTCTAGTTAATTTTCAAATGTAGAACATCAAAATTCGAGCTAAGACGAAGAAGTTACGGAATAATCAAGAATAATATATATGTAAAGGGAAGTTTGACACTAAGGTCGACCCTCACTCTAGTTAGGTCGGCCCTAGCAAGTGGTGGGTCGACAACCAGGTCGACCTGCATGAATCTTTGTACATTAGAATGCATTTTTCATCCATATTGATTTTTACACGTCATTTTGCAACTTTTATTCAATCATGTGCATCCGTGCTTCTATCCGACGGTTCCTACCAAACAAATGACGTAGTTGCACTAGATTTAATCTCCATATCCAACGGTCTAAGATCCATAAGTGACACTATAAATAAAACCCGTGGCCTAGCTATTTTTCTCATTCAGATTTTCTCTGTCTGGGTTTGATGCCTAAGGCTGGACCCTAAAGGGATATTTTCCTGATTAGAAGATCTTTTTAAGTTAAAATATTTTATACCCTTCAAATGGATCGGAGATGGCCAAGGGAAGTGCTTAGGGCCACAGGTGAGTGTTTAAGTAATTATGTTTAAATTCTTAAGTAATTTAAAATAATAGGGTTTTCAATAGTTGTAGTTTTTCTACAATTTTGGGATAACTTTATACAAATTCATTTATATTTTGATTTTAGTATTTTTAGATTTTTTTAGTCTATTTTCTTTTATCTATTCTATTTCATTCATTTACAATTATTTACTATTAATTATAGTTTTTTCAAATTATTTACAGTTATTACGCTATTTGCAGTTATTTACTATTGTATATGTTTTATTTACATCTATTCTACGTTTGGGATCCTTCTATAATTGTCTGTTTCCTTTTAGTTTCCCTTTTTTACGTGAGTGGAAATAGAATAAATCGTGAATATGGACTCAATTACAAGAACATTGAATTTACAGAAAATGAGATGTAAAATAAGAACACTGTAATAAATTGGATTTAGAGTGAAATAAGCAAATTTAAGATATTTGCAAGCTTAGTTATAACATATAATTGTAACTAAAAAGAGAAAATAGAGGAAATAGTAAAAATAGCTTATTTTATACTTAGACCTTCGGTTGAGTTAATAAGTAGAATTATAAGACAAAGATTATAATTAAGGATAACAGAAAAGGCTTACTTTAGGACTTAAATTAAGTTAATAAGCACATAAAGCGGAAATAACAGAAGAGGCTTATTTTAATAAACAAAGATCATGGATTTAGTTAATAAGCAAGATATAGAAGATCGGTATTGTAGGCCCAACAGAGTAGTCCTTTACTGATATAGAAGATCTGCATTGTAGCCCCAACGGGGTAGTCCTTTACAGGTATAGAGACTTATTTTTATACTCAGTAAATAAGCAAAGATAAAAGTAAGACCCGTACCAGCAACATTTCCTTTAGGATGCGCTTATGCTAAGTGGTTGTAAATAAGAGGTCAATAAATAAAAGTTCAAATCATGGAAATTTAGACAAGGGGCGCAACTAGATTTTTTTTAAGATAGAACCCGTACCAATAGCATTCCCTTTACTTAGCTACAGGTGGTCTCCCAATAGCACAGGTGGGGCAAGGGCATGCTTATGTTGGAGCAGTGGTAAATAAAAGGTCAATAGGAGGGAGAAGCAGATAGCGTGAGCCTAATGGTGGTCGAGCGTGCGACCTCAGAGTTGGCTGATAAGTCGTTATCGGGTTCCAAGTACTAAATAGGTATCTATTGTGTAGGGACCAATAGGCCTAGTCCGCATTAGTAGGTGTCTTTTGCGTAAGGACTAACTGGGTCTAGTCCGCATCTTTTGCGCAGAGACCAACAGGGTCTTGTCCGCATCTTTTGCGTAGGGGCCAATCGGTCTAGTCCGCATTAGGCGTAGTAGAGATAGAAGGCCGATTAAAGGGTAGAATTAGGACTTCATCCTAATTAAAGTAGGATTAGGGTTTCAGCCAAATCAAAGCAGTTATCTAATAAAAGTGCTAACAATCTAATCGAACTATTTAAGCAAAGCAAGCAAGTTAAATAGTATTTTATTCCAACTTTACCTTTTCTTTTATTTCCTTCTATAATAGAACTGTTTCAAAGTCTATTATCTTTACCCTGCCTAAGAATATTAGTAAGTTCTTTCATTTACTAGAATTTTAGTCCGACTCACTCTTCTAACCCCCATTGGCCAGTAGAGGCAGGGATAGTAAATTTCGGATTCCTTTGGAGGTTCAGCTGTGAAGATTTGTTCATGTATTCTTCTTCTTTTCTAGTTTTCTTTTTCTTGGAGTTTGGACTTACAGGTACTGTTGAGAGTGATCATTTAGTTTGTGCACTCTGATATGACTAAGACTGTGTATTCTTTTCATAAGTCATGCATTGGGTACTTTGGGACACCTTTTATATTTAGTTTTATGAATCTACTTTATGAAGTTTGATTTCGAACAATAAGAATTCTTTTCATTCCGCTGTTTTATTTATAACAAGCTTTAACGCACTAACCCGAGACCCACACTAACAAAGATTATTACTAGGTAATACTGTCTGCTAGTACAAAGAATAGATATATTTAGGAGCGACCATCCCCAAGTTTTGTCTTAAACATCTATTGATTATGTCAATTTAGTGCTCTAACTTTTTTCTTTTTATCTTTCTTAAATGGATCGACATGCCCAATAAATGTTTAATACAAAACTATGGTGGTTAACAGATCTATCAGAACAAAATATAACAACAATAAATATAATAGATCACCAATAAATCAGGACACACAATTTAAGTCTAAGTCATATGAGGTCTAATTTCTACTATTTCATAAATTTCACCTTGTTTTGTGAATTTTTGTCTCTATAAGTTTTTAGTTATACATACAGCGTGCCACATCTTTTAGTCTGCCTTTTTTTGTATACTAAGACATGTGGAGTGTTTTCAGTGAGAGTAATTACTAGTATTTCTAAGCAAGATAAAGATAATAGACTAAGCAACAATTCTATTTTAAATGGAAATGAAGGAAAGAAAAAACTTTGATAAAATACCGTTTCTGATTCTGTTTGATATTTTCTTGGACTGTTTGATTGTTTGCACTTGTCTTAAAATTCTTCGATTAGGCTGAAATCCTAATTCTATCCTTTGAACGGCCTATTCTATCTCTTTTGTGCCAACGTGAACCAATCCTGTTAGTCACAACAAAAGACACCTCTTTAGCATGTTGGACGTAGTAGTAAATTATTTACCCTAATCGATGTCGCACGCACGGTCATCGTCGGAACACACTAACTGTTGCCCCCTATTTGACCCTTTGTTTACGCTAATCAGCATAAGCATGCCTAATCTCACCTAACAGTTGTGAGACCATCATCCTTAGACCTGAAAGGGAATGCTGCACATCCTCACCAAACTATTGTGACACCATCAATCCTAGACCTGAAAGGGAATGTTGCCAGTACTGGTCCTAACAAACAGTCTTCTAGTTTTGCGCCCCTTGCCCGAATCCCCCGATTTGAGCCTCTATCCATTGGCCACTTATTAACCATAATCAGCATAAGCGTGTCCCAGCTATACCTATTATTGTGAGACCATCAGTCCTAGATGTAAAAGGAAATGCTGACGGTACTGGCCTTACTTCTATATTTCCTTATTAACTTAGTCTATGTTTTCAAATAAGCCTTTTCTATTATTTTTGCTATATTTGCTTATTAACATAATCAAAAATCTATGTTTTAAAATAAGCCTCTTTTGTCATTTCTGCTATATTTTCTTATTAACTTAATTCATAATCTAAGCTTTAAAATAAGTCTTTTATGTTATTTCTGCTATATTTTCTTATTAACTTAATTCAAGATCTATGTTTTAAAATAAGCCTTTCTTATTATTTTTGCAATATTTGCTTATTAACATAATCCAAGGTCTAAGTTTTAAAATAAGCCCCTTCTATTTTCTCTTTTTAATTATAACCACTTGTTATAATTATGCTTGAAAATATCTTAAATTTGCCTATTTTAGTCCATATCTATTTTGTTTCAAATTTTCTTATTGTTATAATTATGTAGGAATGGCTTCTATTCCATTAATGCCAAACTGTCCATGAATTGAATCCACTTCATCTTATTTCATTGTATATGATGGATTCAAAAGATTGTCTTCTTTCTTGCCAACTGAGGGTGATGGTTAGGAATCCTTGCTAGACTTCTTAGTGAGCTTCATGATAATCTATTGACTTTCCATTAACCACCGAATGATACTATTCTAAACTTGAAAAATAATCATGTTATTGCTATAGGAAAATTTAATACAGTTGTCTAAATAATCTACTATTATCTAAATAACAAATTTTGAACTACATATAGGGAAACAATCCTTAAATGGCATATGACGAATTTGTCTGTAAATCTAAATTTTAATCTTAATAAAAAACCCTATGAGAGAACAATAAAAATGTTGGGTAGGAAGGAACATTTAATACACTCATGATTCAAAATAATAATAAGCCTTGCAACTATAGTTGACAATGATGTAATAAATTTCACCAACATCAATGTGTAATGAAAACGTTGATTGTCAACAAGTTGTTAAATTGCTCATAATGTGTTAAGGAAGATAGTCTATAGATAATCGTGTTGAATAAATTTTAATTCATGATATGAAAAGTGTTCATGAAACAATAATGGTAAACAAAGAGCTCGTTGACGTTAAATTAAAGCTCTATGAATCAATGTCAAAAGCAAAATGACGTCGACTATGCTTGAATGCCATCACTTTTAACTAGTATACATTTTTTCATTAATGGGAAATTATCGTATTTCACTTTAATCACTAATACTAAAATGTGATAAGTTGTCAAAATAATAGGTTAGCAAAGGGTATTATTGATGTAATGGGAAATGTTAGGGCCGCAATGTCGACTTTAATTAATTCAAAGCCGATTGATGTCACATTCTAATAATGAAGATGTTTGTAATTCTATATTGATCATCAATAGTAAGCAACATAGACAAGATTTAATAGTGATCGAGTAATATTGATAAATCAAATTCAAGAATTATAACGATGACAAGCATCTCAAATCATTAATGAGCCATGCTATTGTAGTTAAAATTGAAGTAGTGATAAGCTTCGATGACGAGGGATAATATCTATCAATAATGGCCACAACATAAGCTAATGCGAATCAATGAGTGACTACATCGTTTTTAATTGAATAAATCTATAACTAACTGGTATACACCATCTTTTGGCAATAAAAAATTACCGTGTCACATCTTAATTAATAGTAGGATAATTATGGGTCTTGTCGACGTTGAGGGTTGTACTAGTATTATAACATGGACGTTAATTAAAACCAAAATTATTGACATCGCATTTAATCAATTTAAGCATCCTAATAACAGTGACAATTCTAATTATGCATGTATTGTTACAATATATAGGCTATGACAACTAAAGAGGTAATAAGGTAATATAACGTTTTGTTGATTTTGGGTATAATGACAAAGTTGTTGAATGCTAATATTGACATCATTGTAACTTTATGTTGAATAAATATCGAGTTTTAGGCCTAATATGCTACTACTTTTGGTGAGTCAACTTAGAGGATACAAATTTTCTAACTAACATCGATTGGTATCAAGGTTTATGCATATTGCTTAGAAACATTACGCTAATGAATTGATGACTACAAGGTTAATCGACCTACTTCCGGTTTATTAATTGCATCATGGGTGATAACTCCAATGTATTGCTAAGTAGTAGCAGGTCTGAGTTTGATATACTACATGTTCCATCATAGAACAGAAAATGCCCAAATCCCTAAATCAACACCACTAAGAAACTAATCCAATATTTAGAAGGTTAATAATAATAACTCATAATAAAATTTGGGTTATTAGGACCAAATAATTGAACTCAATCGCCGATTTCAAAAGTAACAAAAATCCAAGCTAGACCCTAGTTATGATTTCAACATAAAACTCATTAAAAACTAAAATATAGGGTAATTAAGACAAGAACAGTAACTGAGTGTAGAAAACTGCTATTTAAGAGCTCAGGCTTATTGCTAATTTTGAGAGTTTAATTGTTTGTTCTAGTCGTTGAAATTGCAGGTAAAGGAGAAAAGGAAGAAAATCTTAAGAAGAAGTAAGCATATGGGTGCCACTGGAATCGATTTAAATATACAAATAAATCATCACAAGAAGACCAAAAGGCGGGAAAAAGGATGACGCCGAGAATATTGATTTGAAAAGTCAATGGTTACTTAACACTACGGGGAAAATGTTACTAATATTATTATCATCAAAGATGTTCGAAGAAATAGTGCTGAATAATAGCGACGTCGCTTAAAATCTATTAGTGTTGATAAAGCCTGGAATAATGAAGCGTGAATGTCATCTTCCGTTAATCACGACCACTGCCGAATAGTACTATGATTGACGTTGAGTGTCATGATGATTCAGGAGGCAATATTGGATAAAGCCATCTCTTATCACCATCGACACCGTCAACATCATTCATCCTTAACCCCATATGTGTTCAAGCAATTAGACGTTTCTGTAACTTTTTCAGATTTTAGCCAAATATAATAAAGTGATTTATTTAAATTTCGGAATAAAATTGTGAATAATTGTGAATTAATTTGAAAATCTGAGAATAAAAATAAAATCTATAGAAAGAATTTTTAATTTGGGAATTCTAAAATAAAATATATTGTAAAACAGATTTTGGTTTGAAATTCAAAAATAAATATATTGAAAGTAAATTTGGATTGGGAATGTAAGAAAAAAGATATATAATAAAATTAGATTTAAAATTCTAGGTTTTAAGAAAAACATATAAATGATTATTTATTAATAATGGATAATTTTATTTCAAATCAATTTTCCGTTAAGAAGTAATGTAAGTAAAAATAATTGAAAATGTATGTATAATGTATATATATTTTAAAACAAGAATGGATAAAAGTTTTAATATACAAATCTTTTGAGATTAAACAAGATTTGCATGACGATTTAAATTACTTTTCTTTTATATATTTGAAGATAAATATAGTTGGTAAATAAATGTTGAGCTTTCACAAATGTATCTTTTGAAAATATAAACCATAATTTATAAATAAATTAGAAAAAAAGGTTTAACATAAATATTAAATATAAAAGTAAGGCAAGGATTTAAACACAAATTACAAATTAGTTAAATGAAAGGGTTTAAGCACAATTTAATCAGAAAAGACATTTGTAACATGATTACACAAGTAAATTACAAGTGTTAATATACAAATCACAAGTGGCAAGCAAATTCTACTTTTAGTTTAAAATTATATAAAATATGTATAAGTGAGAAATCTGTATGTTTTTCTCAGATCAAAAAATTTCTCAAACAAAATCAAAGCCAGATAAGAGAAAAATCAAACAAAGCAAACAACTTCAATAAAATCAAATCCTGATCAAAGTATAAATTCAATATCAAAACATCTTAAAATATGAAAGCAAACCACAATTTAAAAAGTCTGATATAAACCAGATCGGAAAACAAAATCATTAGTCTCAAAAACAAAGAAGATTTCAACTTGAAGTCTAAAACAAAATTCAAAAAAAAAATCCGAAGCAACTGAAATCTGGAAACAAGAAATCAAAATAAATTCCATCCCTGGAAACCAAGATTCAAAAGCAATTCAACATTAAGCTTCAGATCTAAATTCAACTGAAGATCAGATTCAAGCGGATTCAGCTTAATTCAAGATCAACCTCAAGTACTCAGATCAATATTTGTCTCAAAGCAACAATCAGCTTCCAGTTTTCAAGATTTAAAAGCTTCTCTGTTCAAATCTCTCAGGTAAGCAAATTTTGAACCTATATCTTTATTGGTTTGCATATGATCAAGTGTTGAATGTGTGATAGTGGAATGCATGAATGGATGCAAATATGTTTGTTATATGCAAGAGTTGAATTTGCATGTCTGGATACACATGTACAGGTCCCTGTATTTGGTTATCGGGTTTCAAGTTTAAGTCTAAAATTCAAATTCGCTTTGTAAAATCAATATTAGGCTATGAACTTTGAAAAGAAAATGATGATAACCATACAGTTTTATTTTTAAAAATAACTGTAAGCAGAAATACTTAGCAAATACTTCAAAAACAATATATTACAGTAAAATAAATCAAAGACTTAAAAATTGATGTTTGCAAATTCTTGTTTGGAATTCATAACCTGATTCGAGTTACAAACTAATGAATTTTAATGATAATATCATGATTTTTAGATTTGAAAATCGTTTGGATTTTAATGTTGAACAGAATCGTGAAAACATCAATTTTTGATGATCTATGTGGAATCGAACTTCGAGTTCGAGTCTGAAAGAAGATGAGATGATGTAAACTAATGGAAAAATAGTCGTTGTATTTATTATCGATTGTGGAAATGGTATGATGAAAATTTATGGTTTTAACTTAGTTTTGGGTCATGGTCGGAAAATGAGTTGTCACATCATCGTGGGCGAACTTGAGGCGATCGCAAGTGGGGAACGTTGGAAGGAGGCTGTGACGCATCTCTGCTATAGATGGTGAGATCTCTGGTTGTCAGGAGGGTCGGCACATGGTGAGTTTTCGATGGAGGGTGGTTCCATTTTTTGGATCGAGTGACTCAAATTTGATTTTCGAATTTGCTTGAGATTCTAGGCGATCGTGGTGGTTGTGGGGCTAGTCGTTGACGCGTGGAAGGTGACAACGTCGATAGCCGTTGCTCAGACGACTTGCGCACGTGCACGTATCCCTATGGTATATGCGTTGTTATGATCAGTGAGCTCGAGGAGGAAGAAGGAGTTGGATCGAAGTCATACGCGTGAAATCGTGGTGTTGGCTCGAAGAGAACATCGGGTTGGTGCGTGAATTTGTTGACAAAATTTAAAGGTTTAAATTAGAAAAAGAAAAAAAAGAAAAGAAGAAGAGAGGGAAGTGACTCGAGAGAAACACAGGTTTGATTCAATATTTGCTCGGGTTTTCTCTTTGTGCAGTCATAATTTGTTTTCCAGATTTTTGTATGAAGCTTGGAATAGTTTTTAAATCAAGTTTTTAATTAGCATAATAAAAATGTTAAACAAGTTCAAAGTCAAATGGAAATTTATAAGTTTTCATAAATATGAGTTAACTAAGTTTTAAAAGTAAAATAAATATGAATTTAGTTTTCAAAGTAAAACTTATTTAAAATAAGTTTTAAACAAGATTTAAAGGTTCAAAATTAAAATTAAATGGTTTAAAAAAAATTAATTTGTGACTTATTAATACAAGTGATTAGGGATAATCACTTATTGTAATTAATTAAAGATAATTAATTAAATGGTAATTAATTCAAGGATATTAAATAATTAAAGGTTGATTTATTAATTAAGGTTGATTAATCAATGGAAAGTAATTAAGGGTAATTAATTACATAGAGATAATTACATAGAGATAATTACATAATAAAAGTAATAAAGGATAATAAATTAATGATTAATGATTGATTAATCAAGTAATAATTACTCAATGTAATTAATTAGTAATTATTAAAATAAGTGATTAAGGTAATCATTTATTAATTAAGAATAACTAATTAAGGATTAATTAATTAAGGTAATTAAATAAGAATAATTAATTAAAGAATAATTAATTAAAGAGTAATTAAATAATTAGGAGTTAATTATTTAATAATTAAGGATTGATTCGTTTATTAATTAAGGTTGATTAATAATTTAAGGTTAATTAATTTATTATTAATGGTTAATTAATAGATAATTAAAGAATAATTAATCAGAATGGTTTGTAATTAATTAATATTAATTAACCAGGATTAGTAGTTTATTCATATGTAATTAATATGATTTAAATTAATCAGATAATTAATTGATCTTACTTATGAATGTTCGATTTCTATTGAATGGTTGAATTGTTTGATATCCCTGATGTGTGTTGCTCTGTTTTGATTTGAGCTGTGATGGATGTAATTTATTTATCTGTGATGAATGTATTTTGTTTATCTGTGATGAATGTAATTTATTTATCTGTGATACATTTATATTATTTATCTGTGAATCTATGAATGAAGATAAGCGTTATAAGATTATACCGCTTATCGATATTGATGTGCTTGAATTTGTAATGATTGATGATGTTGCACTATTGTGTGAAATCCTTGGACTACACTATACACACACAAATGTGGATTGTATGAGGAAATTAGTTAAGTCACAGATTTTTGAAATGGTTTTAAAATTGAATTTGAATCCAAATGGTTTTGGAAATGGGATTGGGTTAAATATGAAAAGATTTTGAAAAGGAGTTTGAAGATAAAAGTTATTTTGAATAACTTGATAGTTTTATTTGAATTTAAACTCAAGATTTAAAATTGAATTCTATGTTTGGAAATTATGGTTTAAAATGATTATACAAGTTATATAATATGGGTTTTAAACCATTTTAAAAAGTACTGTTTTGGGAATTTGAATTTAACCCAAATGTCATACTTGAAAGGCTTTAACTTGTGCAAATATAATAGAATTTTCCAAAACGAAAACTATTTGTTTTCAAATGATAATAGCTTTCAAATAAAGAAAGGATTTCCATTTGTGTTGAAAAAATTTCAAGTTTGAAATGAAAATGGTTTTCCAAGTTATGATGAATCATTGGAAATGGTTTTGAAAGCTAAGAATTGAGTCTTTGATTTAAAGATTGGATGAGTTAATCCAATTTAAAAGGGAAATTTGTTTTGAAAGGATACAAATGAATCTATGTTAAAAACTGGTGTACTGTGTTCTCGAATTGAAAAGGGATCTTAAAATTGTATCTTTTCTATAATAGATGTGAAATGGAAATTGTTTTTGAAATCTATGAATGAATCTTTGCGAAAGATTGGTGAACCTTGTGAAGTAAATCTTTTTGTTTAAAGATTTGAAAATGGTAATTGGTTTAAACCATTTGAAATAAAGGTTTTGGATAATAAGTTGTGACTTAACTAAGATCCCAATATCCATATGCTTTATAAATATTGCGCTCATTATTCGGCTTAGCCGGGAGAGGACTTTGTGTTATATAACCCATTCCGAATAATAATACGACGATATGGATAGCATTTGTAGACCAGTGATGAAGACCGGATATTTTCGAAAGCGAAAGGATAACAGGTCGAATGTCTCTGCACCGACTGGTCCTTGGTATAGAGATTTGATCACCCACTGTGATGGGGAGTGTAACGACGCGGATTTTGCCCGCTCGAAAATCGACATCCATACTTCAAATCGTATTCGAATGCCATAGATTCGATCGTTCAAATCCGATTCGCCGGAGCTTATAACAACATTAAGTAAATAACACAGCGGAATAAAAAGAATAATACATTGATATACAACTTTGATACAATATCTGATACTATAGATGATCCAATAGATATCAATATACATCAGAGATATGATACAATAAATAGCAGCGGAAAAGAAAAATAGATAACATCTAGCAGCGAAACAATATAACTCTGAGATAGTCTTCAAAAGAGAACTCCGAGAACTGCAACTCCATTTCCAAGAATCAATCCAGCAATAGCTCGAACCCCCCATAACATATCACCAAGCTCAGCAAGACTGGTGTGATCCAAAGACTGAACTAACTCCAGATAATCTGTTAAATCTAGCTATCTGAAAAACCCAACTCTAGACTGCTCGTGTAGGAAATAATGAGCACCCAGAGTTTAGGAAAGAAAACAATAAACTCCGGATAGTCGTGGGACTGGTGTGAGCAACAAAAACAGTTTATCTTTTAAAAACATTCAACAAAAGATTTTCAAAGTCAATTCGCAATGCTTTTGAAAAATGAGACTACCATAAGGCCTCCCGCACACACACACATGCAAACGCAGAATCGGAGGAGATTTCTCCTTATGATAGTCAAAGATGCTTGATACGCATTTAAAATAACATTTGGTATTATTACTAGTGCATAGTGTAGAGAAAATTCATTTCGAAAGTAGAATATAAATCTTAGCCAGCATAGACATTTCGAACTATGCCTACTATAGCTACCATCCAAACAGTGGTGACCACCATAAGTGAATGGCAGGTTCTACAACTAATACCGTACAAGTTTCGTATTGGGAATTGGATTTCCAACGAATGATCAGGCCAAGGAACTTCCCATTGCCACATGAGAATGCCTCTGGATGGACATCCCCGAGAACCAAACCGGATCTCTACCAACACAAGGCCGGGTTACTCCTAACTGAGTAACAACTGACCGAATATGCCATCCCCCGGTCCTTTGGGACCTTTATCCGAGAGCGCTCTCTAATCAATTCACACAATCATAACAAAGTGTTTTCAACATGAGTAAGTATCTGGGCTCCATACCATGATACCACCCTTTTCCAGAAGGAAATGGACACATCCTAAAGGGTGCTACCCCTCATAACCTTGCTGCTTCTTTCCTGTTTTGACCATTCACGGGGTGTGAGGCTCGACGAAGTCACGTCCACAAAAACATACTTTATACAAAAGCCATGCTTTGGGTCAACAAATGATCAACACAATGATCACTAAGATAGACGATCAAATAAATGATCCTATCACAATAATCAACACAATGATCATTTCAGCATCACTCAGCATGTCACATTACCAAAATGGGATATATCGCTGATAACTTCAACTATATAACCTTTGAGCTCGTACGTCTCAAAGAAGGGTGTTAAGCAAAGAATAAATTCTCCGCCACCAACAGAAATATATTTGAAAGAAATCGGCTTTATATCTCAAATTGTAATGTCAGGCATACAATCCATACAAGTCTGTTCCGGGCTCGAACAGAACCGAAGGCACTTACAAAGAAGTCCTTGCAATCCGGATATTCACAATCCTGATCGGATTCACCATCACATATGGAGAACTCAATACCGTAGCTACTCGGTGCAGAGTCAATCGACAGGTCATCCTATCGCTCTCGCAAATACCCGGTCTTCAACACCGATCTTCTAATGCTATCCATAACGACATATCACCTATTCGGAATGGGATATATGACACAAAGGTCCTTTCCCGGCTAAACCGAATAGTGAGCGAAATAGTTCAAAAACAAATGGATAATGGGATTTCAATTAAGTCACAACTTAATAATTCAAAAACTTTCTTTCGAATGGTTTAATCCAATTACCATTTCAAATCTTTTAAACAAAAGATTCATTTTCACAACCTTTAACGGTTTAAACAGTTTTCACATTTTAATCTTTTAAACAAAAATTCATTCACAGATTTTCCAAATAAATCTTCATTTCCATTTGATTAACTCGTTAAATCTTTAGATCAAAGATTTAACTTATAGCTTTCAAAACAATTTCATTTCAATTTGATTCAAACAAATTATCAATTTAAATCTGTTAAAAATAAACAGATTTAATTCATAGCTTTCAAAACAAATTCATTCATAACTTAGGAAAATCATTTCTCTATTCAATCATGCAATTCCCCTAATTAACTGGAATCTCAGTTCTTATCTAAAAGTGTTTATCATTTGAAAACAACAGTTTTCATTTTGGAAATCTGATTCATTTATACGAGTTGAAATCCTTGGGTTAAATTCAAATTCCCAAAAATAATGCTTAAAAGTGGTTTAATCCCTATATAACCAATCATAATATCTTTAATCCCTAATTTCAAATCATAGAATTCAATTTCAAGTATTGAATTTAAATTTAAATCAAATTATTTAAATTCTAAAACTTAATCAAGTAATTTAAAAATAATAAATTTTATTTTGAAATTCCATTCCAAAAGCTTTTCACATTTATTCCGATTCCATTTCCAAAACATTTGAATTTAAAAATTCAAATTTAAAACTATTTCAAAATCTGTGACTTAATTGATTTCCTCGTGAAATCCATATTTGTGTGTGTATGAGTGTGGTCCAGGGGTTATACACAGTAGTGCAACATTATACAATAATCACAGATCAGAATACAGGAATATAATTGATAAGCGATATAAACAATAACGCTTATCATATATTCACAGATTCACAGATAATATACAAATGTATCATCCATAAAGGAACAAATTATACATACCACAATCTACAGAACAAAATATCACAGATCAGATAGGAAAAACAATTCAAGGCAACTCATACCATACAATTATTCATGAGTAAGGTCAGGCATTTGATAATCATTCATAAACAGGATTAATAAATCGTTTAATTCTAATTGATTCAAGTTATTTCCAATTTAATTAATTACTTATGAATAAATTATCCATTTATTTTTTCTCTAAGTAATTACCTTTCCAAAATTATCGAGTGATTATTCTGAATTAATTAAATTAAGAATTTAATTTAAACAGATTTGATTAACCTAATTAATTATATTGAATAATTTATTTTTAAATTACTGTTATTAAATAATTATACTTAATACAATCCACAAATTAATTTATCACATTAATTATCAAGATTAATCACATTAATAAATTATCAAATAAATCTCAAGTAAATGATCCTTATTAACTATTCATAATTATTTAATTACTATTCTTAAGTAATTAAACTCAATTTAATTATTGTTAATTACCCTTTAATTAGCCTTTGAAATCATATAATTAATCACTGATTATTTAATTAACCATTAATTCTCAATTAATTAATCATTTAATTCTCAATTAAATTACTAAATTAATTAACTGTTAATCATTCATTTGTTAACTTAAGTAGTTAATTGCAAATTCATTTATTACCCATCATCCATTACTAATTACAATTAAAAATTTAATTAACCAATCTTTACTCACCATTATGAATAAATCAATCTTAATTACTTTTAGAACAATAAATTTATAATAGAAATTATCTTAATTAACATTTTAAAAATAAACTTTCTTAACTTTGAAAACAAATCATCACCAATTTGAAAACTTGAATGTTAATTGACTTCAACACTTATTGTTAATAAATCACAATTTGATCACATCGAGAAATTATACGTTATTCCCTTGATTAACTATTCTTAATTGATTAATCATTCATAAATTCAAATTGACTAACCATTAATACTCATTAATTAATCCAAACATTAATTAACCATCTCATAGTTAATCATCATTAAAAATTATTAATTTCAAATATTTTTAACTTAAAATTAACCAACATTGTTTAATTAATTTAATGTTAAACTTTGTATAACAAAATTCTTAAAGTACTTAGGCAAAAATTATCAGGATCTGGACCCGAGGCAACCCACGCCTTTCCTCGAGTAACACTCGACCCTTCTTCATGTTTCCCCCGTGTTCCTTCTCCCCCTACCCTTTTCTTCTTCTTCACCCTGTTCTTCTTCTTTTTCTTACTATCTTAAGTAAAAATAATTTAAACTACAGTATAAAAAAAAAAACTCACACTGGAACATTTCAACGCGAGCCCCCCTGACACGAGATCTCCCCTGTGCATGTGCACATCATCGCGGCGACGCTCTGGCGAACCTCGCCTCATCCGACACATCACAAATCATCACCAAACTCCATTGCCATCTTCAATTTAAAGCCTAAAACCTCCGATCCAAATTTCACCTCTCGATCGAAGCACCTGAACCCAAACTTCAACCAAAACCTCCTCGCGATCACATCACCAACCACCAGAAAATCCATGCTTTCGACCGTAGCACGTCGACACCGTAAGCTATCAAACCCCAAACCCCCGTGAAGCTCGATCAACTATAGAGGGCGCGGTCCTCTTTTTACTGAACATGTTAAAAATTGAAGCTAAAACCCTAAGATGACCGCAAACCCAAATCTCTCGCAATAGAAAAATTAATTAGCAATTTTCCTGAGATCCCTAATGTTGAAGCATGCTTCAAACCAAATTTTAGTGATTTATATTGGATCGTTTGCTGGAAATTTGAAAAAATGTAAATTTGGTTAAATTTCGAACTGCTCTTAAACTACCTAAGTTAAAATCATCATATTGCTTTTAAAAATCATCACTTTGTATGCTTATTCAAATTATACAAATGAATCAATGTTTAAAACTATCTGAATTCATCATATGTTAGACTATTTCCTGTAAAACTGGTTTACAAAACATGTTCTTCATCATTATGCAGAAAACAAAATTTTATGCCGAGATCTAAGTTTAAACAAACTTGATTATTGATGATTTTAAGCCTAACAAAAATTGATGATTATATTTTTTAGTCTGGATTGAATATTTTTGGACCCTGTAACTTCTCCAGAGAATAACAAAATGTCACAAACCAAACACAGAATCTATATTTAAAACCAAACATATACCAACTATATTATCATTGGATCTTGTAATGTTTTTAATTAACTTAAAGCTTTGAAGTGTATGTTTTACTCACAGATATACCTACATATATATAAGCAACAGTTTGATATTTTAAAAGCATCTAAAAAGAATAAGTTACTCACATCCATCAATATCATCATCACAAGCATAAATTTTCAAAAGAAACTAGTTTATACAATCAGTTTGCTCACCTTGATCAGAAATAAACAGAGCTTCCTTTTTATGTTGAACTGCAGTTGTTATTTCCCTTCTTCCTTTAATCTCTTTTTCTTTTTCTCTCTGTTTTGTTGAATTGAAGTTTTGTTTCAGTCGAATGGTTTTGATTATTTAACAAGATCTCGGCTTGAAGGAATGAACTGTGGTGAGGAAGATGATAATATAGGAGAAAGTTTACAGAGTTTTACTATTGCTTTGTACAGGTGATATCTTTGCACAGGTGATAAAATAGTATAGGGTGATGTCTGTTCGTACCATAAGCATGCTTTTGCTTTGTTTATTCTTGCCTTTGCATCACTACATTACAGGCTACACTCTTGAATTTATACAAACCTGGTACATCTTCTTTTGTACTTTTTAAATTCTTTAGTACATAGATAGTTTGCATATATTTCAATTGCATACTTATATATTTATCATTAATTTGCTTATACTTGTTTATACATATAATGTATTTGTTTACTTGGTTTATGTTTTAAGTGTTTATGTTTTGTTTGTACTTATTTATGCATATGTTTATTTTTTTTTTCATTTGATTTTATTTTATTCCTTTTACAAGTATACCTACTTGTCTTCATATATCTGTTTGTTTGCATTTACATTTTCATTTGTTTGCTTTGTTTATATTTGAATGCTTTTATTTGCATTACCAAGTTTGTATTTGTATTTGTTTGTATATAGCTATATGTTACTTTGATTAATTTGTTTGTTAATATTTGTTTTATACTTATTGTTTTTAGTTATTTCTTTTCTTTTCTTTTGTCAAATAGGTTTTATTCTATATGTATTTGTTCCATTCTTTTGTTTGTTTTTATCTTATCTTTATATTTTCTTAGACATTTTATTATTTTACTTTATGTATAACTATAAAGTTGTTTTAGTCCTTTGTTATAAAACTTTTATTTGCTCTTATTTTATTTTATTTTGTCTAAAGCTTTATTACTTTGCCTTGTTATTTTGTCATATGAACACATTTCTATTTTTATTATGTTGTTAAATTTTATTCTAGTGCCATCACTTTACATTTATTTCTTTGCTTTGTACATTGCTTTACAATGTAAATAAATTTCTATAGTCCCTATGCTATTTGAAATTCGTCTAATTTTATTTACTTCATAATTTATAATTCATCATATATAAATATTCCTATTTCTATTTCTATTTATTTTTAAAACCCTTTATTAAATTTTTTTTTTATTTCAAATCCAACATATATTAAAATTTTATACGACTTAATATATTTTCTATTTGAATTGAGGAAACTCGCTTCCATTTATAATTAATTTTATAAATTTTTATTCAAAATTTCATTTAATTATCAATTTAAATTAAATTATAATCTAGGGTCGTTACAAACTTCCCCCCTTAAAAGAATTTCGTCCTCGAAATTCGCAGGCACGAAAACAACGCAGAGATAGACAGATTCGATCTCCTATAATTCCTCTAACTTAAGATATGAATTCCAAACTCAAGTCGGAATATCTCAGAATACGTACTAATTTGTCCCTCTTCGGGCTTCGATTAACCTAAGAAATTTCAACAGAATTTCAAAATTTGGTTTCAAACGAAATCGATTTATCGATACAATTCGATTATCCTTCATATTCTATTAATCAATTTAACTCAATTTAAAATTTCTAATTCATTTAAAATTTTCAATTTAAATTTGCAAATTCATATTCATTAAAGTTTAAATAAGAAACTGATAAGAAATCAATAAAGATAAGGATTTTCTATAACGAATCGTAGAGCTACCATCATATCGAAACTTCTTTCGGGAGCTGTTACGAAGCAATCAAAAGGAATTTGGGAACGAATCAAAGAAAATTGATAAGAAAGTTGTTTCCACAGTCACAGGGTATTGACCGTTTATAGTCGTATTGCCCTGTCTCCTATCTCATTCTCTTCTTGCACTCATACTTACTATTAGTGGATAGTAAGAGAATTTACTGAGGCATTCAAACGGATATCTTAAGGATTACTCATTCTAGGATTTACTTCACCCTATCTCTAATGAGTTACTTAATGTGTTACACTCCTGAGCTAAAGTTTCACCTTAGCTCTGATACCAAATGTAACGACGCGGATTTTGCCCGCTCGAAAATCGACATCCATACTTCAAATCGTATTCGAATGCCATAGATTCGATCGTTCAAATCCGATTCGCCGGAGCTTATAACAACATTAAGTAAATAACACAGCGGAATAAAAAGAATAATACATTGATATACAGCTTTGATACAATATCTGATACTATAGATGATCCAATAGATATCAATATACATCAGAGATATGATACAATAAATAGCAGCGGAAAAGAAAAATAGATAACATCTAGCAGCGAAACAATATAACTCTGAGATAGTCTTCAAAAGAGAACTCCGAGAACTGCAACTCCATTTCCAAGAATCAATCCAGCAATAGCTCGAACCCCCCATAACATATCACCAAGCTCAGCAAGACTGGTGTGATCCAAAGACTGAACTAACTCCAGATAATCTGTTAAATCTAGCTATCTGAAAAACCCAACTCTAGACTGCTCGTGTAGGAAATAATGAGCACCCAGAGTTTAGGAAAGAAAACAATAAACTCCGGATCAGTCGTGGGACTGGTGTGAGCAACAAAAACAGTTTATCTTTTAAAAACATTCAACAAAAGATTTTCAAAGTCAATTCGCAATGCTTTTGAAAAATGAGACTACCATAAGGCCTCCCGCACACACACACATGCAAACGCAGAATCGGAGGAGATTTCTCCTTATGATAGTCAAAGATGCTTGATACGCATTTAAAATAACATTTGGTATTATTACTAGTGCATAGTGTAGAGAAAATTCATTTCGAAAGTAGAATATAAATCTTAGCCAGCATAGACATTTCGAACTATGCCTACTATAGCTACCATCCAAACAGTGGTGACCACCATAAGTGAATGGCAGGTTCTACAACTAATACCGTACAAGTTTCGTATTGGGAATTGGATTTCCAACGAATGATCAGGCCAAGGAACTTCCCATTGCCACATGAGAATGCCTCTGGATGGACATCCCCGAGAACCAAACCGGATCTCTACCAACACAAGGCCGGGTTACTCCTAACTGAGTAACAACTGACCGAATATGCCATCCCCCGGTCCTTTGGGACCTTTATCCGAGAGCGCTCTCTAATCAATTCACACAATCATAACAAAGTGTTTTCAACATGAGTAAGTATCTGGGCTCCATACCATGATACCACCCTTTTCCAGAAGGAAATGGACACATCCTAAAGGGTGCTACCCCTCATAACCTTGCTGCTTCTTTCCTGTTTTGACCATTCACGGGGTGTGAGGCTCGACGAAGTCACGTCCACAAAAACATACTTTATACAAAAGCCATGCTTTGGGTCAACAAATGATCAACACAATGATCACTAAGATAGACGATCAAATAAATGATCCTATCACAATAATCAACACAATGATCATTTCAGCATCACTCAGCATGTCACATTACCAAAATGGGATATATCGCTGATAACTTCAACTATATAACCTTTGAGCTCGTACGTCTCAAAGAAGGGTGTTAAGCAAAGAATAAATTCTCCGCCACCAACAGAAATATATTTGAAAGAAATCGGCTTTATATCTCAAATTGTAATGTCAGGCATACAATCCATACAAGTCTGTTCCGGGCTCGAACAGAACCGAAGGCACTTACAAAGAAGTCCTTGCAATCCGGATATTCACAATCCTGATCGGATTCACCATCACATATGGAGAACTCAACACCGTAGCTACTCGGTGCAGAGTCAATCGACAGGTCATCCTATCGCTCTCGCAAATACCCGGTCTTCAACACCGATCTTCTAATGCTATCCATAACGACATATCACCTATTCGGAATGGGATATATGACACAAAGGTCCTTTCCCGGCTAAACCGAATAGTGAGCGAAATAGTTCAAAAACAAATGGATAATGGGATTTCAATTAAGTCACAACTTAATAATTCAGAAACTTTCTTTCGAATGGTTTAATCCAATTACCATTTCAAATCTTTTAAACAAAAGATTCATTTTCACAACCTTTAACGGTTTAAACAGTTTTCACATTTTAATCTTTTAAACAAAAGATTCATTCACAGATTTTCCAAATAAATCTTCATTTCCATTTGATTAACTCGTTAAATCTTTAGATCAAAGATTTAACTTATAGCTTTCAAAACAATTTCATTTCAATTTGATTCAAACAAATTATCAATTTAAATCTGTTAAAAATAAACAGATTTAATTCATAGCTTTCAAAACAAATTCATTCATAACTTAGGAAAATCATTTCTCTATTCAATCATGCAATTCCCCTAATTAACTGGAATCTCAGTTCTTATCTAAAAGTGTTTATCATTTGAAAACAACAGTTTTCATTTTGGAAATCTGATTCATTTATACGAGTTGAAATCCTTGGGTTAAATTCAAATTCCCAAAAATAATGCTTAAAAGTGGTTTAATCCCTATATAACCAATCATAATATCTTTAATCCCTAATTTCAAATCATAGAATTCAATTTCAAGTATTGAATTTAAATTTAAATCAAATTATTTAAATTCTAAAACTTAATCAAGTAATTTAAAAATAATAAATTTTATTTTGAAATTCCATTCCAAAAGCTTTTCACATTTATTCCGATTCCATTTCCAAAACATTTGAATTTAAAAATTCAAATTTAAAACTATTTCAAAATCTGTGACTTAATTGATTTCCTCGTGAAATCCATATTTGTGTGTGTATGAGTGTGGTCCAGGGGTTATACACAGTAGTGCAACATTATACAATAATCACAGATCAGAATACAGGAATATAATTGATAAGCGATATAAACAATAACGCTTATCATATATTCACAGATTCACAGATAATATACAAATGTATCATCCATAAAGGAACAAATTATACATACCACAATCTACAGAACAAAATATCACAGATCAGATAGGAAAAACAATTCAAGGCAACTCATACCATACAATTATTCATGAGTAAGGTCAGGCATTTGATAATCATTCATAAACAGGATTAATAAATCGTTTAATTCTAATTGATTCAAGTTATTTCCAATTTAATTAATTACTTATGAATAAATTATCCATTTATTTTTTCTCTAAGTAATTACCTTTCCAAAATTATCGAGTGATTATTCTGAATTAATTAAATTAAGAATTTAATTTAAACAGATTTGATTAACCTAATTAATTATATTGAATAATTTATTTTTAAATTACTGTTATTAAATAATTATACTTAATACAATCCACAAATTAATTTATCACATTAATTATCAAGATTAATCACATTAATAAATTATCAAATAAATCTCAAGTAAATGATCCTTATTAACTATTCATAATTATTTAATTACTATTCTTAAGTAATTGAACTCAATTTAATTATTGTTAATTACCCTTTAATTAGCCTTTGAAATCATATAATTAATCACTGATTATTTAATTAACCATTAATTCTCAATTAATTAATCATTTAATTCTCAATTAAATTACTAAATTAATTAACTGTTAATCATTCATTTGTTAACTTAAGTAGTTAATTGCAAATTCATTTATTACCCATCATCCATTACTAATTACAATTAAAAATTTAATTAACCAATCTTTACTCACCATTATGAATAAATCAATCTTAATTACTTTTAGAACAATAAATTTATAATAGAAATTATCTTAATTAACATTTTAAAAATAAACTTTCTTAACTTTGAAAACAAATCATCACCAATTTGAAAACTTGAATGTTAATTGACTTCAACACTTATTGTTAATAAATCACAATTTGATCACATCGAGAAATTATACGTTATTCCCTTGATTAACTATTCTTAATTGATTAATCATTCATAAATTCAAATTGACTAACCATTAATACTCATTAATTAATCCAAACATTAATTAACCATCTCATAGTTAATCATCATTAAAAATTATTAATTTCAAATATTTTTAACTTAAAATTAACCAACATTGTTTAATTAATTTAATGTTAAACTTTGTATAACAAAATTCTTAAAGTACTTAGGCAAAAATTATCAGGATCTGGACCCGAGGCAACCCACGCCTTTCCTCGAGTAACACTCGACCCTTCTTCATGTTTCCCCCGTGTTCCTTCTCCCCCTACCCTTTTCTTCTTCTTCACCCTGTTCTTCTTCTTTTTCTTACTATCTTAAGTAAAAATAATTTAAACTACAGTATAAAAAAAAAACTCACACTGGAACATTTCAACGCGAGCCCCCCTGACACGAGATCTCCCCTGTGCATGTGCACATCATCGCGGCGACGCTCTGGCGAACCTCGCCTCATCCGACACATCACAAATCATCACCAAACTCCATTGCCATCTTCAATTTAAAGCCTAAAACCTCCGATCCAAATTTCACCTCTCGATCGAAGCACCTGAACCCAAACTTCAACCAAAACCTCCTCGCGATCACATCACCAACCACCAGAAAATCCATGCTTTCGACCGTAGCACGTCGACACCGTAAGCTATCAAACCCCAAACCCCCGTGAAGCTCGATCAACTATAGAGGGCGCGGTCCTCTTTTTACTGAACATGTTAAAAATTGAAGCTAAAACCCTAAGATGACCGCAAACCCAAATCTCTCGCAATAGAAAAATTAATTAGCAATTTTCCTGAGATCCCTAATGTTGAAGCATGCTTCAAACCAAATTTTAGTGATTTATATTGGATCGTTTGCTGGAAATTTGAAAAAATGTAAATTTGGTTAAATTTCGAACTGCTCTTAAACTACCTAAGTTAAAATCATCATATTGCTTTTAAAAATCATCACTTTGTATGCTTATTCAAATTATACAAATGAATCAATGTTTAAAACTATCTGAATTCATCATATGTTAGACTATTTCCTGTAAAACTGGTTTACAAAACATGTTCTTCATCATTATGCAGAAAACAAAATTTTATGCCGAGATCTAAGTTTAAACAAACTTGATTATTGATGATTTTAAGCCTAACAAAAATTGATGATTATATTTTTTAGTCTGGATTGAATATTTTTGGACCCTGTAACTTCTCCAGAGAATAACAAAATGTCACAAACCAAACACAGAATCTATATTTAAAACCAAACATATACCAACTATATTATCATTGGATCTTGTAATGTTTTTAATTAACTTAAAGCTTTGAAGTGTATGTTTTACTCACAGATATACCTACATATATATAAGCAACAGTTTGATATTTTAAAAGCATCTAAAAAGAATAAGTTACTCACATCCATCAATATCATCATCACAAGCATAAATTTTCAAAAGAAACTAGTTTATACAATCAGTTTGCTCACCTTGATCAGAAATAAACAGAGCTTCCTTTTTATGTTGAACTGCAGTTGTTATTTCCCTTCTTCCTTTAATCTCTTTTTCTTTTTCTCTCTGTTTTGTTGAATTGAAGTTTTGTTTCAGTCGAATGGTTTTGATTATTTAACAAGATCTCGGCTTGAAGGAATGAACTGTGGTGAGGAAGATGATAATATAGGAGAAAGTTTACAGAGTTTTACTATTGCTTTGTACAGGTGATATCTTTGCACAGGTGATAAAATAGTATAGGGTGATGTCTGTTCGTACCATAAGCATGCTTTTGCTTTGTTTATTCTTGCCTTTGCATCACTACATTACAGGCTACACTCTTGAATTTATACAAACCTGGTACATCTTCTTTTGTACTTTTTAAATTCTTTAGTACATAGATAGTTTGCATATATTTCAATTGCATACTTATATATTTATCATTAATTTGCTTATACTTGTTTATACATATAATGTATTTGTTTACTTGGTTTATGTTTTAAGTGTTTATGTTTTGTTTGTACTTATTTATGCATATGTTTATTTTTTTTTTTCATTTGATTTTATTTTATTCCTTTTACAAGTATACCTACTTGTCTTCATATATCTGTTTGTTTGCATTTACATTTTCATTTGTTTGCTTTGTTTATATTTGAATGCTTTTATTTGCATTACCAAGTTTGTATTTGTATTTGTTTGTATATAGCTATATGTTACTTTGATTAATTTGTTTGTTAATATTTGTTTTATACTTATTGTTTTTATTTATTTCTTTTCTTTTCTTTTGTCAAATAGGTTTTATTCTATATGTATTTGTTCCATTCTTTTGTTTGTTTTTATCTTATCTTTATATTTTCTTAGACATTTTATTATTTTACTTTATGTATAACTATAAAGTTGTTTTAGTCCTTTGTTATAAAACTTTTATTTGCTCTTATTTTATTTTATTTTGTCTAAAGCTTTATTACTTTGCCTTGTTATTTTGTCATATGAACACATTTCTATTTTTATTATGTTGTTAAATTTTATTCTAGTGCCATCACTTTACATTTATTTCTTTGCTTTGTACATTGCTTTACAATGTAAATAAATTTCTATAGTCCCTATGCTATTTGAAATTCGTCTAATTTTATTTACTTCATAATTTATAATTCATCATATATAAATATTCCTATTTCTATTTCTATTTATTTTTAAAACCCTTTATTAAATTTTTTTTTATTTCAAATCCAACATATATTAAAATTTTATACGACTTAATATATTTTCTATTTGAATTGAGGAAACTCGCTTCCATTTATAATTAATTTTATAAATTTTTATTCAAAATTTCATTTAATTATCAATTTAAATTAAATTATAATCTAGGGTCGTTACAGGGAGTGTGGATGTGATTAGGGATCATGCGGATTGTAAGGGCTTCTTTGTGAAGTGCCTTTGGTTTTGTTCGAACCCAGGACAGACTTGTGTGGATGTGTGTCTCACTTTACACCTAGTGTAAATCTGGTTTCTATCAAATACATTTCTGTTTGGTGGCGGAGAATTTATTCTCTTAGCTTAACACCCTTCTTTGAGACGTACGAGCTCAGAGGTTATGTAGTTGATGGTTACTAGTGATACATTCCTAATTTGGTAATGTGGCATACGAAGTGCTGTTGATCATTTGTTGATCGAAGAATGGCTTTGGTGAAAAGCTTAGCTTTGTGGATGAGACTTTTTCGAGCCTCACAACCCAAAATGGTCGAAACAGAAATGTTGCGGCAAGGTTATTAGGGGTCGCGCCCCTAGGGTACGTCCATTTCCTTCTGGATAAAAGTGATATCATGGTATGGAGCTCAGATATTTAACTGTGTGGTTGTTGCTATTTGTTGGTGAATCCTAGGATAAAGGTCGAAAATGACCGGGGATGGCTTACTTGTAGGTGTTACTTCCGGGCAGGGGTAAACCGGCCTTGTGTTGGTAGGGAACCGTTTTGGTTCTTGGGGGCATCCCTCCAGAGGTGTTCCATTCGGCGAGGTAGTTCCTTGTCCTGACCATTGTTGGAAATCCAATCGTCCAATATGCGCCTTGTATGGTTTTAGTTGTATAATCTGCCATTTACTTATGGTGGTCACCGCTGTTTAGATGGTAGCTACAGTAGGCATAGTTCGAAATGTCTATGCTGGCTATGATTAATATTATACTTTCGAAATGTTTTATTGACTAATAATAATATCAAAAGGTTTTCACGTATCAAGCATGTTTGACTATCATAAGGGGAAATCTCCTCCAATTGCGCGCTTGCATTGTGTGTGTGGAGGGAGGCCTTATGGTAGTTTCATTTTCCAAAAAGCATTGCGGATTTCAACTTTAAAATCTTTTATTGTTTTTTTAAAGATAAAACTGTTTTTGTTTGCTCATACCAGTCCCTCATACCAGTCCCATTACTGACCTGGAGTTTATTGTTCCCAATCTAAACTCTGGGTGCCCATAATTTTCCACATGGGCAATCTAGAGTTGGGTTTTTCAGATAATCAAATAGTAGGTGTAGATTCGATATCTTTCGAAGTCTCTGGTTTGGTAGCACTTGGAAATCTTCTTCAATCTTTGGATGACTGACCCTTCTTAAGTCCAACTTGATGGTGGTTCGAGCTTTCGATTTGGAGTTTTGGAGCATTGGAGATGGAGTTGCAATTTGGATTCTCAAGGTGTCTCTCTCTTTTGAAGGCATATGTTGGTGTTCCTCTTTGGAAGTTGTTCCTTTCCGTTGCACCTTATATCTCTGATATTATTGATTAATTCTTGTTGTATCATTATTGTAATTCACTGTTGCATATCAATGATATATATTATTTCTTCCCTTGCGTTTTTATATTTAATGTGTTACAAGCTCCGGCGATTCGGATTTTTATGATTGAATCTGCGGCATTTGAGTACGAGTGAAGTACGGATGTCGGATTTCGAATGCGAAAATCCGGGTCATCGCAGTTTCCATCCCAGCATTGTTGCCCATAGAATAACATTATAAAGGAAACTACAAGTCATGATTGTAATCAAGGAAAAATATTGCCTTGGTGTCGACTCTCTTGGAAGACTCCACATATCTACATGTGCGGTGTTGATGATCGTCGTCATCTACATCCATAAGCATTATCGATGCCACATTTCATTGAATAGTGAGTATTAGCACCGAGGAACATCCATGTCACTGTTGTTCTATATCTACGACACTTTAAAAATGGGTATTGCCACAAGCCATCAATCAGGAAGATCTCAAGATATAGAATCTTCATCGTCTATAGTCAATAACCATGCCGAGAATCATCAGTATGTTCCAAAGTGTTATTAAAGCTGCATCTTGATAATGCTCTCCTCATCAATGCTAGTATGTGGTTGTGATAAGAGTCGATCAACGAAGAGGAAATTGCCAATGTCGAGTTTAACACATCGAATATCGACCCTATTGAACTAGTGCCAAAGCCTTGCTGTGTGTACACGACAATATTAACATTAATGTTCAACGATGTTATTAATACCAAAGACGAGGTTGTCGAAGCCAATCACTACATCACCTGTTAACCCCTATTAATAGAGACCTAAGGCTTCATAGAAGGGGTCGAATTATATTTTCTCATTTATTACATTTTAAACTTTGTAAATCCTAAATTGAATTGTTTATTTTGCCTATTATAACACTCGAACGATTGTACACATAAGGATTTTGGAAATTAAACAAGGAAGTAGCCTTTTGACTCGATTCGAACTATTACTTGCATATTCATGTAGCTCTTTACATTGATTTACTTTGACTTATAACTTGCACAACATATTGAGTTTCCTTGATTTAACCATTTCCATGCATATTGACTTAAACAACAACTTATATATTGATTTGTACTTAGTTATGCATACTGCCTTGAACCCTTAATGACATTGATGACTAAAGCAAGAGCTGATATGAATACGTATTTCTCCTCGACGACTTCAACTTGCCTCGATAAGGCCTCTCTTTGAAGTGATTCTGCATTTCACATACTTTTAGGGCTAGCAAATTTATTTGCTAATCATGGATTAAGCAAAGCACGAAGTACTTAGCTCGTTGAATAATGAGTCTAGTTATTCTTCTAGGAGTGGGGGTAGGAAGGCCGGCTTTGCCCCCACTTGCAATGAGCTCTAATGATTGATAGTGAACTTGACTCTTTATTAAGTGTACTTTAAGATCATTTATTCTTTGATGTAATTTAGCTCTCTCTACGTCATCTTTGATTGAAGGACTGGACTCTCAAATCGTGTTAGTTTTCTCTTTTAACGTTTAAAGCTCTTTCTCCCTTTCTTTAAGCTACTCTTCACTACGAGCATTCATTTCCTTTTAAGTCCTAAACAATGATTTCAATATGAATTAGTTCCTATGCCACTCTTACGCTATAGGATTATTCGAAAATCGCGAAGTTGGGTTTCCTTAGGATGATAAATTTTCTTGTATATAAGCATTAAATCTGTCCGTAATATCGAATATTCATGAAGCATCTAGAGGATCAGATGTACATACTAATTGAGTCTCCTATTAAGAATAAGGGAAACATGAATTAATATATGAAAAACAGACTTTTCTATTGATAATAAGCAAAGTTCGCAAGTAATACAAAAATTAAGGTAACATCACAATTCTATTTTCATGAACATTTAATCAGCATTCAAAGTTTCAAGACTACGGTTTTGGACTTTTCAAATGACATAGTAGACAATGTAAGTATAGAATCGAAGGAGGCCTTGGTTATTTTCGAGGTGTAAATAGGAGCGATTCGACAATAATCCCATTCCCCAAACGGAGGACTATCATGATCGCATATTGTTTTGGTGTGATAAGATCAGATTTCACTGAGCAACTTATCCATTTCATCACCTAAAAGGCCAAAGCAAAAACGAGGGTAACACATGAAGAATTCTTGTAATCTTTAAGGAAGCAATTTCTTGCCAATTGCGATGTTTTAAAGACTTTCCTTGAAGTCTTTTTTTAGTTTGACGAATTTAGTCAAGAGATCCCTAGAGACCAGATTGCTTAAGAGACCTTTATTCTGTACAATGCATTAAAATTGTTAATCCAAAAAATGGATCAACACCCTGGTTTAATTTTGAAAGAACCAGCCCTGTTCTAATAGAGCAATGTCACAGATCACAGATATAAGAAAAGAACAGTAAAAGAAAGAAGATAGAGAATTTTTATAGTGGTTCAGCTATTAATGAAGCCTGCGTCTACTTTATATTTTTCTAATAGACTGATTGCTGTTACAAGACATGTTTGACTACAAGACTTTGATTATCTCTGAATAGATAGGATCCCTGGAGTTGGAATACACTAGATAATCGTAGTGAATTTCTATGGAGATTGTTATAAGGGAGGTAGAGGGTGAAGAATGTTTCCAATAGAGCTTCAACAATCAGTTCGGAGGAGATCCTTTTTGTATTGCAGGTAGGATGCTATCTGTAGAGACCGGAGAGCTTCTGGCTAGGCCTTCCTTCATCAACTTGCTGATAAGTTACAGGTGAATTAAAGGGCCGGGCTTTAGTTCACAAAACGGGCCAATACCATGGGTCAATGACAACCCATGGTCGATGGGTCGCGGGCGGCCAGATGGGTGGTGGGCGGCACGATAGGTTGATTCGTTTTACGGACCAAATCTTGCCTCTTTTGATAGTGTTCCATGTCGGGTTTGTTTTGTGGTTTGAGTAGAGGCATGGGTCATTGATGAGCTAAGAACTTAGGATTTTTCTGGGGTTTTTAGTTGGAGATGTTTCCATAGTCTTTTATTATTGCTGTTTCACTTTGAAGGAAATTCTCTAGCTGTTTGTGTATTCCTACCAATTGAACTAGAAGTAATGCTGTTCTCTCAGCTTCGTTGATTCTAGTCATCGTCTTAGTCGTTGCTTCGTATTCTACTAGATCCAATTGGGTTAAAAACCCGAACAACATTTGCCCCCTAAAGGATGCCTTTTGAATGAAAGCCTAGCTTTGCTTTAGAATAAGTCATGACAACGAGTCTTCGGTTGTTGAGCTTTAGTCTTGGTGAATCGTCTAGTTCCTTCAGATTCTCTTGCCAGTCACAAGTCGTTCCATACCTACTGCAGCCTAAGACTCAATACTTTGCCTAAGTGGAATCTATACATTATAATCATTCCGATTTCATTTGGGCTTATTACATCACATGTCTCTGATTACATTACACATCTCTAATCATCCTGCATTTATTCGAGATTTACATCATTATCAATTTTTTCTTTCCATTTAGGGTTTCTACATTATATATCAAAATCGAATCATATATCAGAATCACATCATATCACATCATATATCAAGATCACATTATATCTCAAAGTCACTTCTTGTCACAACATATATTAAAATAACATCATATCACATTATATATATCAAATTCATCCTGTGTACATCTAGGATTTTTCCATCTTGCTCTATTTATAAGGCATTCAAACCCATTTTCTTTTTGCAACGCCAAATCTATTTCAAGGTGCGATCTTTCCGGGCCGCTTAAGTAAATATAATGCGCGATTTCCCTGGATTGTTTAATGTTTAGTTTAATGTGTGATCTCTCTAGATCGTTTGATTTTTGATTTAATGTGTGATTTCTTTGGATCATTTAATGTTTTAAGTTAAGGGGATAATCTTTTCGGATTGTTTATTTGTTAAGTCAAGGTGGATTAAGTAAGCCCATCCTCTCACTCTCCGATGAGGGAACTTATTTCTTGCACTCTGGTCCCGTGGTGGGACTTTAAAGTGAATAATATCGTACATGTCCACCCACTCGCCATCTTATAAGGGGGCTTTCACCTTGCACTTTGGTCCCATGGTGGGACTCTAAGGTGATCAATATCAAGTGTCAAAATTCAAATATTCAAATTAGAAATTAAAGAAGTAGAAATTCTAAATGTTCATCTCAAGTATTCGTCTCAGACCATGCCAAAGGACCTTTCGAGATCCCGTGCACATGTAAGCGACCTTTGATTATTGTTGTATTGAGTTCTCTTAGGCATCCGACTCAAAGCATGCCAAGGGATCGTTTGGGATCCTACACACGTGTAAGCGGCCTTCGATTATTATTGTTCAAAATAGTCATCTCAAACATCCGACTCAGAGCGTGCCTAGGGACCGTTCGAGATCCAAACACGTGTAAGCGGCTTGAGGTTATTACTGCTATAAATATTTATCTCAGGATCTAACTCGAAGCGTGCCTAGGGTCCATTCGGGATCCCGTACACGTGTAAGCAACCTAAGATTATTGAACTCAGAAAAAGTATAAGGTAGAAAGTAAGGGACAAACCTACCCCTATACTGTAACATCCCGCCTTTCGCACGCTTTTAAATCGACACACGTGCCAATTCAATCCATACGGAAGGGTGGATTGTTATGGGGTAAATAAATAAAAAAAAAGAAATAAACAAACAGAATCTCACAGCGGAAGGATAAAATATAATAATCAATTATACAGTTTATAAAGCTGTTTTAAAATATTCGATTATACTTATACATCATATATCAGAGTTACACATACCATATAACAACGCAGCGGAACAATATGAGTGTGGTGGAATATAATAAATAATAATAATAGAAATCTTCAACTTCGTCCTCCAGAGCTAAAGTCTTCGAAATCCTGAAACGCTCGGACTGACCCAAGCGAATTGAAAAGACAAAACATTCGAGTCAGAACTAAAAGATCTTATGTAAGTTAAATCAACAGAAATAAATATGAGTGCAGTAACTCAAAAGATGCTCGGGATCCACATCTCTTAAGGATCCGTTAAACTATTTACTATGTAGTATATTTCGCTATTATAATAGTGTCTAATTGTAAAATAAACTTACTTTTTTCTTAGCATTAAGGGGCTACCCATATAGCCCTTAAAATGTAATAGTCCCAATAATCCATCCAATATCAGCGCATCTCCAGATCGGGAGACTACCCTAAATATTCCACGGGCTACGGGAGAAAACCAAACTCGTACAAGGCGCGATAGGGTAGGTGTCACGACACAACTAGGCAATGCCAAGGTAGATATACCAATTACGCATCCGGGCTGGTGGTAACGCTTAGCCGCAGCTACCGCCCACCTTGAGCCACACCCCCAAAATAAAATCAAAAGTGGCCACCGAATCAATCCAAAAGTCAAAGTATAAAATCGAAGGGATGTGTCCGATCAAAAGTGCTACCTCAATTGGCCCTAGAATCGCTCCTGTTTTAGCCACCTTATGCCAACTCACAGGAGTCGGGTCCACGTATTTATCTCAAAGGAAACGCCGCCGCCATCCTACTTCATTCTGGAATCTCCACCGCGTTCAGGGTTGTTAAAGTGGTTTTCGGAGTTGGCAGAGAGTATGACAACTTCTGATCCCGGTCTCTTTAACAACGAAACATTATTATAACACCGCGGTCTTTTCAAAATATTTTATACTTTAAAAACAGAATAAAATATCCATTTCAAAACCATATAAACACGATATCATTTCTATTTTAAAACCCAAATCAATATGATATCATTGTTATTTTAGATGTATCTTTTTCCAAAAATCATAGTACTTTCAAATATATATATACCTTAAACCCATAGCTTCAAAACATAATTTTCAATACTTAAATGGTTTAATAATATAGATTACTCTATAAAGTAAATTAGCTTTTTAAGTTCTCAAATCAATTCCAAATACAGATTTGAATTCCCAAATAAACCATTTAGATTTCCATATATTTCAAACTTTTAAATATTCCACCATTTCAAAACTAAATTTTTAAGTCATATATATATATGCCAAATTCACTTTACTATTATTTAGTTTTGAAATACTTACTTAATAAATCCAGCATCTTTTAAATAAAACTTTCAAATTCAATAATTGAACATTCCTCAGTTTATTTAGGCTAGATATATTCACTTAAATCATCTTAAACCCGAATTTATTTATAATACCATATTCTTTTCAAATCTAAATTTCAATAAGATCTTAATTAAATAAAATCTCAAATAAATTTCAAAACTATCTTCTCAACTTTGATTTATAAAAATCAATATAAACTCTATATTAGAATATAACTTAAGTAAACACTTATCCATAATATATTTTAATGAAATCCACTTTATTATTAAACTTACTTCATACTTTAAAAAATTTTATACATAGCTTAAAACCAAGAATTTAACTATATATAAAATACCCTTTACAAATATCCAAAATCAATATCTCATAACCATATATATATTTCTTTACAAAATGTAGAAAATCATTTAAAAATATATATATATATATATATATATATATATCGCGTTGTTTGTTTACAATTTTCTATCCTATGGTCAAGTGATAGGATATTTATCATTTCAATCCAAAATTTAAAAATAAAATTTAAGGTTATATATCATTTCAAACCACAATCCTGAACGAAATGAAAATTCATGATAACTTGCAGTTTATTCAATATAAAATACAACATCCATTCATCCAATATCAACCATAAACCATTTATCACAATCATCATCCAATTTAAACAAAACATCGATATAATAAAATTAAATAACAATTTAATTTAAATAAATGCAATCTAACTGAGATGATTAATAAAAATATGCCAAACAGCCATAAATGAATTTCTACTCATATCATAAATCAATTTAACAAACATAAGAAATTTTAGAAGTTGTGAGTGGGTTAAAATACTCACCTTTTGAATTTAAATTGAATTTAAATCCAATTTAAACCCAAAAATTGGACTGTCTCCAAATCCAACCAAACCAGCGCCAAAATGTCCGGAATTTTATTACGATCCTAACAAAAAAAATTGCGTGTGAAAAGGAGCTCGTATGCGGAAGTTATTCGAGTTAGAACGATTAAATTTGAAATCAAAATTAGAAATAAAATAAAAGAAAAACATAAACCTTTCCTTCTCTGCTACTTCACCACTAGAACGTGCGTATCCCAGAACCCAAATACGTGAACATCTCAAACCCGCTCGAACAACCCTACAGGGCGCCGCCGTCACCAGAATCTCAACCACAGCTTCGCTCGGCCTCACACCTCCGCCACCACCGGCCGCATGAACGGCCTGCCTCTCCTGCGACTCCATCAACACCATGAAACGCTAGCATCCGCCACCGAAAGTTAAACCTAATCCACGACTTTTGCCAAATCCAACTGTCGATTCTCCTCCAAACTTCGCCGATGAACAACGCGCTAGTCCTTCTACAAAACCCAGAAAGGGTTTCTCGATCCGACGAAGTTCATCGTCGAGCGATGAACGGCCGAAACTTCTTCGATTTTTACTAATCAAAAAGCAATCCAAAATGAAAAACGAACACCACTAGTGAATTACGCTAGTCGAGTGCTTCAACATATAAATTTTCCAAATTTTTCTGAGGACTTTGAAATTTGTACTTTGGATTTGATTTGCTATTGGATCTGAATCTAGAGTTTGATTGTCTGCCATTGAGGGGGAGAGAGTTGAGATGTATATACAGGAAAATGAGAATTAGGGAGGCTAGGGTTTATAGTAGGATATTTATTGAGAAAGTTGAAATAGAATAAATGGATTGGGTTGAATACGCGCTAACGACAAAGTGGCCCAAAAAGCCCGTTCTGACTCCGGAATGAAACTGGGTAAACCCATATATCAAAATAGGTGTTTTAAAATATTTTAAATGCAATGGAAAAGGTTTCAGGTTGAAATTGCATCATATGAAGAAGTTATGCTAAAATCAATATTTTTCAAGGTGATTTCAATTGATCTCAATTAATCGATTTCAAGGCGTTTCGAGTCCGTACGATCAAACGACCGGTCCGATCGATACGAAACTTGAAATCATACAATAATTCACCGTTATGGATCCGGTGAAACCGGTTTCGTCAAAATCCGAGCCAGTGGCCAAAATGGCTATTTTTATCATTAATTAAATAAATTAATATTAACTTAATTAAATCACTATTCCAATCCAATCTCTAAAATTTATAATTTATAAAATTTATCACTTTTGATTTCCAAAACAATTTTAATAACTAACAACAAATTCTATGATAATTCAACATTAGTTATTTCGCAAATTACCATATTAAATTTCATTTATTCGTAATAAATCAAATTATAAATTATAAATTCCGATAAATAAATAAACCTTTATTTTTCCATCCTTTTTAATTCCACAACTTGTTCAATTATGAAAATCATTATCATTATTTCCAAGTATTACCTTATTTTAACATAAATGTAACATTTTATTTGATTCGTTGCAATTGATTCCAATTCAATCCCCATTTCTTAATATACTCTAATTTCACAACTTCTAAACATTTTATTTCCTTTCCCACAAGTGTAACATTTATTTTATTAATATTTATTTCCAATTCCTTCAACAAAGTCACAGGTAACTTTTAATAATTCTTTTCAAGCCAAATGTTACACTTAAGTTTATGTTGTATTCTACTAATCATCATATTATGAAGAAATTTTATGTTATTCCCCACTATTACCTTATTTTATATTAACGTAACATGTAATTGACTCTTCATTCTATCATTAAACCTATTAGTATTAAATAGATGAAACTAACATTGAATTCATACTCTATTACGTAGATATCTTTAAATTTTATCTAAGTTTATATTTACATAATATTTAAATATTAAATTTCATTTTTATTTCAATTAAATCCAATTACCTTAAATTTACATTCAAATAAATAAATCCCGATTTCCATTCTTATTATTCAACAATCATTATATTATAACATATATTTAACATTTGTTTGCGTTTCATTACACTGATACTTCCAATTTCACCTTTATTCGTATTAACTATTTTATTTCCACTTATTGCGTAATAACTACTATAATTCAATCATATTTAAATTTGTCAATTTAACCCATAAATTAAGATTTTACATCCAATATTCAAATTTACCTTGGTTCCATCCTTTATTACATCAATTGTTACTTAAATTTACACTAACCAACGTTAAATTAAGATTTATTGTAATCGATTCCCAAAATTTATTTAACCCATTTAATAAACAAGCAACCTACGTAAATTGCAACTTATGTGCTTTTAATTGCATTTATCAGTTCGTTACTTATCAATCCAGATTATAATTCCATATATAACGCTAATTTTCTTTCATTACATTAATTACTATTAAATGTCCTCAAAAATTTATTTTCTTGGTTTTAAACTTCCTTTACATCAATTCCTAACCTATAAATAAATCTATGTTTCTATTTTATTTACATTTATTAAAAAGTTCATTTCAAATTCAATTAACCACAGATAACATACAATTTAGCATTACCGTTACTCTTTAATCACATACATAAGCTTTTACTACATACAAATCAATGTTGCCATTTATTTTCACACTTCCCTTATGTTATTAATTACCATTAAAGTAACGTTTATTATCTAAAATAAACATTGTAATTACTTACCTACATTGATTGTAAAAATTTCCATTTATTGCATATTACTTCCGGTTACTATAACATTGAATTCGTTAAATTATCATTAATTATATCATTGCATTAGTTAATAAAATATTCCCATTTGTTTTTCCTATATTCAATTTCTTAGCTTATAACAATTCCCATTACTTCAATTAATCGTAATTTCATTTCAATTGTTAATACTTATCTTTAATTTTCAAATGTTGCGTTTCATTTTTTTTGCATTTCTTCAATATAAAATCTAATTTTTTTTAATTATTCCTAAATTTAATTACAAAATCTTAATTAAATTAAACAATTAATTTCTCAAAATTTACGGGTCGTTACACTCTCCCCCACTCAAAACTTTTCGCCCCCGAAAAGGAAAAGAAGGGAAAGAGGAACTTCTAAATTAATATCCATTATGCAAATCGTTATATTCATAATAATAAATTTACAGAATAGGATAATTTAAATAATACATATAAATTTATAGACATTTAAATCTTTTATGTTCAAATTAATACGGTTTGGAAAACATTTTCAAAATATTTTCTAAGTCTAAAATTTTACGGAAAATTTCGGCAGAGTCTCCCTTGTAAGGGAGGCTCGGGAGAAAATTTAATATCAAATATAACAATATATAACATATTTTCCAAAATAAAATATATCCCAACAAGGGAAAAATAATATGACAACGTTATAAACCGTAATCCGAAAACGTACCTATTTGTTGGATAATTAACGCTTATTTTGTGGAACCAAAAGCAGTAGCAATTGCTTCCATAACCTGCATTTCACTTATATAATCTAAAAGGGTTAACAATTATATAAAATGAAATATTTAAAGTTGTTTCAACCACAAGAAAACAAATCAGTACAAACATTAATCACTTGCAACATCAGGATACACATCAAACACAAATCAACCATTCATTCATAACAACGAAACAAATAGTTGTTCGGGTTTAAAACTTCAAATTGTACAGGATGAAAATAAACTACTAAGCGCACCATTTACTCAACAGTATCTGATGAAGCTACATAGATTAGTCATTCATCCAAACAAATTTTAAAGTATCCTTACCCAAACAACCATAAACCAAAACAAACCACAACAATTTCAACAATAGAACAAATTTATGCTTATTAATTTCATTTCATACTTTTGTTGTTTGATTTCATTTTTATACATAATGGTTTATCTTTTTTTTCTTCTTCATTTATTTGCAGTATTCATCTTTCTGCTTATTTTATTAATAAATAGCTTCAATCATTTTCTTAAGTTTATCATCTTTCATTTATACTACTTAATTTCTTTTTTTTCTTTCATTTATTACTAAATTCCATTTATAATGCTTACCTTTCTATTTTAATTAATAGCCTTTCAATTATACTTAAGTTCATAACAACTCTAACCCTAAATTCTTATTATAGTAAGAATTCCAATATAACTTAAGTTTATAACCCTATAACATCAATTCTTATAAATAAAAGCAATCGATTGAACACTTCCATCTCATACTTTTACTTGTACAATTTCTATTACATTTATTATTAAACATTTCAACATTTAATATTTGGTAAGTGATATATATGCTTTTAAAGAATGAAATTGAAAGTTATACAATTTTTCTCGTTTCTTTTAATTAATTTTATGTTCAATAATTATATCCTTTATTTCATAGGTTACAATTTCAAATTTCATTTAATACCATTTATAACCTTGCATTAAATCTTTTATTTCCCTTTAGAGGTTTCAATTTATTAATTACCTACGTTCCAATTCACTAGAGCAATTGAAACTATCAATTAATGGAAACTTAAGAATTAAATACCGAGTTTTATTTAAAATCATTTTAAAATAACAGATAAATGTATATACTTACACTTTATATATCCAACAGTTTAAAATTTATATTTGTTTATCAAAATAATCTGCAGTAAAACTACTACAGTGGCCTTCCCACTTCGAAACTCGAAAATGAATGTCGATGACGCGTGCACTCGTCACCGAAATTATTTTCCAGTGACAGAGAGGGGAGAACAAAAACTTATTACTTTCAAAATTTCTTTAAAACAATTCTTTCAAACCATATTGAAATATTTATATCAGAAAATACTTCTAAATATTATTGTTATTATATTCCAAAATTATTCGAAAGAAATTTTCAATAGCCTGGAACTTAAGTTCTAAATTTCCAATTTCATTTATTTTATTTTCATTCTTATTTCATCTATTATTTATAAATTTTATTTCCTAACAACCAATATATTGCAACCAAATATATACATCATTTATAAAATTTATTTTATATATAGAAAATATAATAGGTAAAATTATTTCATTCGCCTATATTAAAACAAATATTATGTCGGTCTGTCCTATTAATTGTTTAGAAATCCCTATTGATGTCACAACGTCCTATGCACCAACCAGAATTTATAAATACAAAACGGAACAGATCAACACAATATTAAAACCCTTTATAACACTAATAAATATGCTCTCTCATATATATACACTCAGCGACCCCATAGGGTATTACTACCCTATTAATAAAGAGTCAAACCCCACAAAGCTAAGGTTTATCGCTAAACCAAACTCTGATACCAGATGTAACATCCCGCATTTTCACACGCTTTTAAATCGACACACGTGCCAATTCAATCCATATGGAAGGGCGGATTGTTATGGGGTAAATGAAAAACAAGAAAGAAATAAACAAACAGAATCTCACAGCAGAAGGATAAAATATAATAATCAATTATACAGTTTACAAAGCTGTTTTAAAATATTCGATTATACTTATACGTCATATATCAGAGTTACGCATACCATATAACAATGCAGCAGAACAATATGAGTGTGGTGGAATATAATAAATAATAATAATAGAAATCTTCATCTTCGTCCTCCAGGGCAAAAGTCTTCGAAATCCTGAAATGCTCGGACTGACCCGAGCGAATTGAAAAGACAAAACACTCGAGTCGGAACTAAAAGATCTTATGTAAGTTAAATCAACAGAAATAAATATGACTGCAGTAACTCAAAAGATGCTCGGGATCCACATCTCTTAAGGATCCGTTAAACTATTTACTATGTAGTATATTTCGCTATTATAATAGCGTCTAATTGTAAAATAAGCTTACTTTTTTCTTAGCATTAAGGGGTTGCCCATATAGCCCTTAACAGGTAATAGTCCCAGTAGTCCATCCAATATCAACGCATCTCAAGATCGGGAGACTACCCTAAACATTCCACGGGCTACGGGAGAAAACCAAACTCGTACAAGGCGTGATAGAATAGGTGACATGACACAACTAGGCAATGTCAGGGTAGATATACCAATTACGCATCCGGGATGGTGATAACGCGTAGCCGCAGCTACAGCCCACCTCGAGCCACACCCCTAAAAGAAAATCAAAGGTGGCCAGTGAATCAATCCAAAAGTCAAAGTATAAAATCGAAGGGATGTGTCCGATCAAAGGTGCTATCTCAATTGGCCCGAGAATCGCTCCTGTTTTAGCCACCTTATGCCAACTCACGGGAGTCGGGTCCACGTATTTACCTCAAAGGAAACGCCGCCACCATCCTACTTCATTCTGGAATCTCCACCGCGTACACGGTTGTTAAAGTGGTTTTCGGAGTTGGCAGAGAGTATGACAACTTCCGATCCCGGTCTCTTTAACAACCAAACGTTATTATAACACCGCGGCCTTTTAAAAATATTTTATACTTTAAAACCAGAATAAAATATCCATTTCAAAACCACATAAATACGATATCATTTCTATTTTAAAACCCAAATCAATATGATATCATTTTTATTTCAAATATATCTTTTTCCAAAAATCATAGTACTTTCAAATATATATATATATATATATATATATATATACACCTTAAACCCATAGCTTCAAAACATAATTTTCAATACTTAAATGTTTAATAATATAGATTACTCTATAAAGTAAATTAGCTTTTTAAGTTCTCAAATCAATTCCAAATACAGATTTGAATTCCCAAATAAACCATTTAGATTTCCATATATTTCAAACTTTTAAATATTCCACCATTTCAAACCAAATTTATATATATATATATATATATATATATATATATATATATGCCAAATTCACTTTACTATTATTTAGTTTTGAAATACTTACTTAATAAATCCACCATCCTTTAAATAAAACTTTCAAATTCAATAATTGAATATTCCTCAGTTTATTTAGGCTAGATATATTCACTTAAATCATCTTAAACCCGAATTTATTTATAATACCATATTCTTTTCAAATCTAAATTTCAATAAAATCTTAATTAAATAAAATCTCAAATGAATTTCAAAACTATCTTCTCAACTTTGATTTATAAAAATCAATATAAACTCTATATTAGAATATAATTTAAGTAAACACTTGTCCATAATATATTTTAATAAAATCAACTTTATTATTAAACTTACTTCATACTTTAAACAATTTTATACATAGCTTAAAACCAAGAATTTAACTATATAAAAAGTACCCTTTATCAAATATCCGAAATCAATATCTCATAACCATATATATATTTCTTTACAAAACGTAGAAAATCATTTCAAAATATTTTTATATATATACCGCGGTGTCTGTATACAATTTTCTATCCAATGGTCAAGTGATAGGATATTTATCATTTTAATCCAAAATGTAAAAATAAAATTTACGGTTATATATCATTTCAAACCACAATCCCGAAAGAAATGAAAATGCATGATAACTTGCAGTTTATTCAATATAAAATACAGCATGCATTCATCAAATATCAACCATAAACCATTTATCGCAATCATCATCCAATTTAAACAAAACATCGATATAGAGCATATAAAATATAACAGGTTTCAACGAACAGTTTATATTCAATAATAAATTATTAACTGTTTAACTGGCAGTTTATGTGCAATAATAAATAAATTTAACTGGCAATTTATATGCAATAATAAAATTAAATAACAATTTAATTTCAATAAATGCAATCTAACTGAGATGTTGAATAAAAATATGCCAAACAGTCATAAATGAATTTCTACTCATATCATAAATCAATTTAACAAACATAAGAAATTTTAGAAGTTGTGAGTGGGTTTAAACACTCACCTTTTGAATTTAAATTGAATTTAAATCCAATTTAAACCCAAAAATTGGAATGTGTCCAAATCCAACCAAACAAGCGCCAAAATGTCCGGAATTTTATGACGATCCTAACAAAAAAAATGGTGTGTGAAACGGAGGTCGTATGCGGAAGTTATTCGAGTTAGAAGGATTAAATTTGAAATTAAAATTAGAAATAAAAGAAAAGAAAAACATAAACCTTTCCTTCTCTGCCACGTCACCACTAGAACGTGCGTATCCAGAATCCAAACACATGAACATCTCAAACCTGCTCGAACAACCCTACAGGGCGCCGCCGTCACCAGAATCTCAACCACATCGTCGCTCGGCCTCACACCTCCGCCACCACCGGCCGCATAAACGGCCTGCTTCTCCCACGACTCGATCACAACCATGAAAACGCTAGCAGCCGCCACCGAAAGTTAGCCCTAATCCACGATTTTTTCCAAATCCAACCGTCAATTCGCCTCCAAACTTCGCCGATGAACAATACGTTAGCCCCTCTACAAAACCCAGAAAGGGTTTCTCGATCCAACGAAGTTCATCGTCGAGCGATGAACGACCTAAACTTCTTCGATTTTTACTAATCAAACGACAATCCAAAACGAAAAACGAACACCACCAGTGAATTACGCTAGTCAAGAGCTTCAACATATAAATTTTCCAAATTTTTCTCAGGAATTTGAAATTTATGCTTTGGATTTGATTTGCAATTGGATCTGAATCTAGAGTTTGTTTGTCTGCCATTGAGGAGGAGAGAGTTGAGATGTACGTACAGACAAATGAGAATTAGGGAGGCTAGGGTTTATAGCAGGATATTTATAGGGAAAGTTGAAATAGAATAAATGGATTGGGTTGAATACGCGCTAACGACAAAGTGGCCCAAAAAGCCCGCTCTGACTCCGGAATGAAATTGGGTAAACCCATATATCAAAATAGGTGTTTTAAAATATTTTAAACGCAATGGAAAAGGTTTCAGGTTCAAATTGCATCGTATAAAGAAGTAATGCTAAAATCAATATTTTTCAAGTTGATTTCAATTGATTTCAAGTAATCGATTTCAAGGCGTTTCGAGTTCGTACGATCAAACGACAAATCCAATCGATACGAAACTTGAAATCCTACAATAATTCACCGTTACAGATCCGATGAAACTGGTTTCGTCGAAATCCAAGTCAGTGGCCAAAATGGCTCTTTTTATCGTTAATTAAATAAATAAATATTAACTTAATTAAATCACTATTTCAATCCAATCTATAAAATTTATAATTTATAAAATTTATCACTTTTTACTTCTAAAACAATTTTAATAACTAACAACAAATTCTATGCTAATTCAACATTAATTATTTCGCAAATTACCATATTAAATTTCATTTATTCGCAATAAATCAAATTATAAATTTAAAATTCCAATAAATAAATAAACCTTGATTTTTCCATCCTTTTTAATTCCATAAATTGTTCAATTATGAAAATCATTATCATTATTTCCAAGTATTACCTTATTTTAACATAAATGTAACATTTTATTATATTCGTTGCAATTGATTCCAATTCAATCCCCATTTCTTAATATACTCTAATTTCACAACTTCTAAACATTTTATTTCCTTTCCCATAAGTGTAACATTTATTTTATTAATATTTATTTCCAATTCCATCAAAAAATTAACAGGTAACTTTTAATAATTGTTTTCAAGCCAAATGTTACACTTAAGTTTATGTTGTATTCTACTAATCATCATATTATGAAGAAATTTTACGTTATTCCCCACTATTACTTTAATTTATATTAACGTAGCATTTCATTGACTCTTCATTCTATCATTAAACCTATTAGTATTAAATAGACGAAACTAACATTGAATTCATACTCTATTACGTAAATATCTTTAAATTTTATCTAAGTTTATATTTACATAATATTTAAATATTAAATTTCATTTTTATTTCAATTAAATCCAATTACCTTAAATTTACATCCAAATAAATAAATCCCGATTTCCATTCTTATTATTCAACAATCATTGTACTATAACATATTTAACATTTGTTTGCGTTTCATTACACTGATACTTCCAATTTCACCTTTATTCTATTAACTATTTTATTTATACTTATTGCGTAATAACTATTATAATTCAATCACATTAAATTTGACAATTTAACCCATAAATTAAGATTTTACATCCAATATTCAAATTTACCTTGGTTCCATCCTTTATTACATCAATTGTTACTTAAATTTACAGTAACCACCGTTAAATTAAGATTTATTATAATCGATTCCCAAAATTTATTTAACCCATTTAATTAGCAAGCAACCTACATAAATTGCAACTTATGTGCTTTTAATTGCATTTATCAGTTCGTTACTTATCAATCCAGATTATAATTCCATATATAATGCTAATTTTATTTCATTACATTCATTACTATTAAATGTCCTCAAAAACTTATTTACTTGGTTTTAAACTTCCTTTACATCAATTCCTAACCTATAAATAAATCTATGTTTCTATTTTATTTACATTTATTAAAAATTCATTTCAAATTCAATTAACAATAGGTAACATACAATTTAGCATTACCGTTACCCTTTAGTCACATACACAAGCTTTTACTACATACAAATCAATGTTGCCATTTATTTTCACACTTCCGTTATGTTATTAATTACCATTAAAGTAACGTTTATTATCTACAATAAACATTGTAATTACTTACCTACATTGATTGTAAAAATTTCCATTTATTGCATACTACTTCCGGTTACTATAACATTGAATTCTTTAAATTATCACTAATTATATCATTGCATTAGTTAATACAATACTCCCATTTGTTTTTATTATATTCAATTTCTTAGCCTATAACAATTTCCATTACTTTAATTAATCATAATTTCATTTCAATTGTTAATGCTTATCTTTAATTTTCAAATGTTGCATTTCATTTATTTTATTTTTTAGCATTTCTTCAATATAAAATCTAAATTTTTTTATTTCTTCCTAAATTTAATTACAAAATCCTAATTAAATTAAACAATTAATTTCTCAAAATTTACGGGTCGTTACATGCACTAATTGTGGGATTCTGGTTTCATCTCATGTAGTTATGTATTTTACCGCGACTTGCTACTCTAGCTCCAATATCACACATTCTAGGCATTAAAGCACATCCTAGATCCAAATTTATTGTGCTCCCAAGTCATGTGGGCATTATTTCAGTTTGTTTTACTCTTACTCTTGATGCTCCTGCATTGAGTTCGATTTTTGATTCCAATGTTGCCCCCAAGTATTGGTTGTTCCATATACGGAGGTAGGATTCCATCCTGTTCCAATCCAGCTCCAGCAGCTCCCATGTTGTTCCCTAGAGCTTGATTCATATTCCTTATAGATCTAATTATCAATTGATGCTCCAGCCTCAGGAAGAAGCTATCCATCATCTCCTGTTTCATAGACAAGATCCCATCTTGCATCTCTTTCATTATTCTTTCCATTTCTCTTTCCATTTCTTCTTTAATCACATAAATGGGTTGATATGAAATTAAGGACACCTCCTAGCTGCCCCAGGCTCCTATTGACTTGCTACAGCTCTAAATCTAGTATTACACCTACTCATCTTCTCTAAATCTTAGATTGAAACTTTAATTCTTTAGATCTCGTTCAAGTCTCTCAATGAAAGCACCAAAATGTTAGTTCAAAAAATGGACCAACACCCTAGTTTAAGAGTGAAAGCACCAGCCCTGTTCTGACACAGATCATAGATATAAGAAAAGAACAGCAAAAGAAAGAGGACAGAGAATTTTTTTAGTGGTTCGGTTCTTAATGAAGCCTACGCCCACTTTATATTTTCCTTATAGACTGATTGTTGTTACAAGACGTATTTGACTACAAGACTTTGATTATCTCTCAACAAATTGGATCCTCAAAGTTGGAATCCACTGGAGAACCATAGTGAATTCCTATAGAGATTGTTGTAAGGGAGGCAGAGGGTGAAGAATGTTTCTAGCAGAGCTCCAGCAATCAATTCAGAGAATATCCCTTTTCCGTTGCAAGTAGGATGCTATTTATAGAGATCTGTGAGCTTTTGAGCCAGGCCTGCCATCATCAGCCTGCATGTAAGTTACAAGTGACCTAAAAGGGGGCTTTAGATTACAAAATGAGCCAAAACAATGGGCCAATGGCGAACTATGTTCGATGGGTCACGTGCAACCCGATGGGTTGGTTCGTTTTGCCTACCAAATCGCCTCTTTTGATAGTGTTCCATATGGGGTTTGTTTGATGGTTTGTGCAGAGGTATGGGTCGCTGATGATCTAATCATGTAGGATTTTTTGGACGTTTGTAATTGGAAATGTTTCCATAGTCTTTTGTCGTTGTTGTTTCGCTTCGGTGGAAATTCTCTAGCTATTTGCGTCTAGCTTCCAATTGAACTACAAGGAATGCTGATCTCTCGGCTTCGCTGATCGCAGTCGTCGTCTTAGTCGTTGTTTTGTATTTTTCTAGTTCTAATTGGATTAAAAACCCTGACAACAAAAACTGAACTAAGGATAAGAAAACCAAAACGATGAAAACTATAAGAAAAACAAGAAACAAATCACTAATCTGTAATCATTCAGGTTCATACAAATTTGGTTTCTTATATATTTCAGAAATAAATCTCTTCCTATTGTACTTAAGTTGTGTTGGGGGACGGAAGAGCACTAGAAGAAAGTAGAATGGATGCCACTCTAGGAGGGTCCCAACACATCCTAGGGTAGGGATCAGACTCATACTCGTCCAAAAATCAATGATCAAAGTGTCGGAGAAAACCTCATAGTTATCATAAAATTTGAGAAATCAAAAATTTTCCCTTACAATAAGCTTTGTATAGAAACTCCACCAAGGTATCTCTGCCATTAATTACATCGAAAGGAGAGTCGTCGGTTCAGAATTCTATTTCTTGAGTATTTCTCGATGATGACAGACTTTCTACATATGAGGAGCAACTTCCCCCTCTTTAAAAATTAGCAATCTTGATGCGCTCTCAGCAAGTTCTTGGTACTTTTTAGACAATGTGATATAGTCCTTCGTTCTTTGTCCTACTCTCCATTTGCGCGATCTATATCCATCCGTTTCTTCTTGAACATAGCATGTTAACAATATTTTGATTTTCTCCTTAACGAAAGCAGTCAATGGATAACCAAAAGTAACTCGATAAACTTAAGACATTTGGACAAAGATATCCATACCTGAGAAAGCAGAATCGACGACAGTGAGATCTTTCCTTTGTCTACGGGCTTTTGGCCTTCAGGAGCGCTCTCCTTTTTAGGAGAATTTGTCCTTAATGGATCGGGAATTTCAATAGCACCCATGCTTTGGGTAGTTGGGTCTGGGTTAGCGCTTCCTGACCCATCCTTTTCATCTGATAATCCATGGATGCCATCTCCACCACTTCAACCATTATCATCATCGTCATTATCACCCTAACCCTATTCTCATAATTATTCTTCTCTACCTCATCTGAATCAGTTTCATCATCAATTAGGGGATCATTGAAAATCAGTAACTTTACAGCATTAGCTTCCTCCTCTTCCTCAAGTGATTGAGATCCTTATGACGTCGCTTCAAATTTACTCATGAACTTTTCGTTCCATTCTGGAGGGAGAGAAGGGAAGCCAAAATCCAAATACTTATGAGCGTTGTCAACATAAGCAATAAGGAGTGTTTTGTCATGTGAATTATCGATAGTGGTGTCGAGGGCTGTGCCAAGAAAATGAAACGCCCTATGTTTCGCATCCTTAATCACTGCGATCGACTTGTCCAAAAGAATTTTCTTCCCTTTTAACATCTTCTTAAGGGATGCGTTTTCTGTTACAAGCTTGGATCCCTTTATTTCGGCCTCCTTAAGTGCTAGTTATAAAGAGTTTACCCTATCATTAGAGTTCTATGTATCACTCTTTTTATCAAAGAATAGAGCTTCTATTACTTCCAAAGAAGTAGCCATCTTTATTATTTCTTGTGTGGCTTCGTCCTTCGTCGTGGTTAAATTAATAAGATAGTTGTTAAGAGAGGTGACCTGCTCCTTAAGCCTGGATATTTCACTTGAAGATCCTAAAGCCTCATCTTGGAGTGAAAGCATATATTTGGCAAAGTGAAATAAGTAATGAAGCTTGAGATAGAATGTAATGTGCGAGATACTAAGAGTCTAAAGTAGCTACACAAAAAAGGGACATACTGTTTGCGCCCAAAAATGGTCACAAACCCCAAAAGTAGTGAAAGCACCCGTGAAAGTACATAGGTTCACAATATTTGAACATAGTCTCAGATCCAGATTAAGTAGAGAACAAAAATGAAGAAACAATAAAATTAAAATGGAAGAAAGAAGGAAAGAACATAAGGTTTATAGTGGTTCGAAAATCTTGTCTACATCCACATTGCATCAATCATTTTTATTCCCTTTGAACTGTAGTTACAATTACAAGCCTTTAGTATCAACTACAAAAATGGTAGAGTTTCAACATCGGAGAAGGAGAAGATCCCCTTTTTAGTTGACATAGGACACCTGTTTATAGATGTTGATCCAAAAATATCCACCCCAAAACCCGGAATACCACTTCTCTTGTGCGAGTGGGTCCACCAGATCTATCCAAAGCGATTTGGGATCGATGCGTGTTCAATTCATATCAATTCAAAAGTGATCCAATAGAGCCGAGGTCGATCATGGAGGTTCTCAGGTGCATTAGGAAGCTCCTTTGAAAATTTCAATGCATTTGGAGTTATAGATTTTGAGTTATGATCGATGCAAATTTGCACTTTTTTAGGCATTGACGAGCTCGTATCGATGTTGTTCGCATCGATTCCGCTTGTAATAATTAGATGATGGTGATGTGGAGCGATGAGCTTGGATAGATCCAACTTTTATGCCGCGTTAACTGCTTCCTTCTTCGTACCATTGAATGCTATGCTCTTTGTATCGATGCCGGCGTGCATCCTACGTATCGATCGCTTCATCTCGATCCTCTTTGTATCAATCAGACCATAGCCTGTAGGCTCATTCATATCCATCAACTGTGCCTTTTTTTACATCCACCAACCATTCCCCTTTCATATCCATGTTGTTCGTATTAATCCAAGCTGTTGTTATGGATCGATACAAACAAGACCGATACAAGCTCTACCATTGTATCCATCCTGATCGATACGAAATCTTCGATTCGAAACATGCAGCTATTTCCATCTCGATCGATACGAACTACCACCGATCCAAAGCAATTTATGCTATCTAGATTAGCATCCATCTGCTGATACCAGTCGATCTATACGAACCGTGTCGATATGAACGACATCCATCGATCTGAAGAAACCCATGTTGATCGATATGAAGATTATCGATATGAACCTTATTGATACGAAGGTATCGGTGCGAACCATTTCTCACCAATATTGATCCATCCACATTTCGAGCATACGAACTCCGATTGACCTGAAATTTGAAGTGTAAGCTCATCTAACCTATTCATCATTGCTAATCGATCCCGTCCTGATTGGAGCTCGACCAAATTTTGATAATATCGATCATTACCGTATTTCCCACCGATCTCTAATCCTAATATCCATCCTTTCCAGCCAATTTGTTGATATCCCGGCCTTGACCAAAAGACGGGGAACATTTTCCCTCCAAAACATGCCTTGTGGTTAGAAGGTGTGTTTTGTAATGTCATTAGCTGGATCTTCATATCCTGTTAATGACCCGCAAAGAGATAGATAATCCTACCAGGTCGCGAATGGCGATCGTTCGAGATCGTATGCCGTTCAAGGTGGTATGTGACCGTTAGCGGTCGGGTTCCATATGAGGCGAATTGTGACCGTTCGTGGTCAGGTGCCATTCAAGGCGAATTGTGGCCATTCATGATCGGGTGTCGTTCGAGACGAATTGTGACCGTTTGTAGTCGGGTGCCATTCGAAGTGAGTTGTGTGTGCCAGAGGGGGGGACTTAGTATCATTAATGTCAAATTTCACGTTCGAGTGAGTTTCTGAACTGTTTATTATGGCGGTTTATCACCATCTTAGAGCATGCCTGAGGACCGTTCGCGATCCTATACATGCATAATTGGCTTAGTTGTTACGGAATCATTAATAGTAGATTTACATTGAAAATGATTTTTTCAACAGAAATGTCCAACAAAATCAAGTCCAAACATGAGAAATAGGAAGCAAAAGCAAAATAGTGATGTCAAAACATAATCACCTATAATGATGCGTGTTTGCACAAAAAATGGACAAACACTTCCAAGTCGTATGAATTAGTTGATTTTATGTTGTTTCTAGTGGTTTGGGTGATTTATGCAAATATATAAAAAGCAGGGACTAAACTGTAAAAGACACACATATTTATAGTGGTTCGGCCAGAACGTGCCTACGTCCACTTCATATGTTATTCTCCTTTTTCTTTCAGATTACAAGTACAAAGCTTCGTATACAAGTATATGAAAGTTGTTTGAAAGTTCCTTCCGTGCTTGAGCTCTCAAACTTGTCTGCCATTGTTGTACCCCTGGCCCTCTATTTATAGAGTGAGGTTGAGAGCAGGGGTCTTGGATGTATATAGCTGCTGGTGGGCCTGCGTTGAAGCAGTCTGGTCTGACGATGTTGGTTCGGTATCCACCTGGTCCGGTAGTGGTTGGAGTGAGTTGGACCGGTGGAGGTTGGTTTGGCGGTGAGTGGGTCGGCAATGCATGGGAATGGAGTTGGACCGGTGGAGGTTGGTTCGGCAGGGAGATGGTTTTGGACCGGTGTTACTTTGGTTTGGCGGATAGGTAGTTCGGCAGGAACTTGGAGGAGGTTGGTTCGGCAGAATCTGGTTCGATAGTTATGGGTATGGGTTGGACCGGTGGAGGTTGGTTCGGCGAGCATGAAAGAGAGGTTGGTCCGGTAGCGAAGGGATGTGGCTGGTTCGGTAGCGAATGAGCATGGTTCGGTAGTGGCCTGTGTACCGGATGTGCTTAGGTACCGGATGGAATGGAACGAATGGAGTGGGCAAACCCAGATGAAACTGATGCTTCTTGGTCTCGAGATCTCCTGGGTGAGAATTCACCCAACATTTGCCCCCCAAAGTGGGGCATATACCCGCATATGTCGCGCTTTGTTTTAGATTATTCAGCTTAGGTACTTTCATTCGGCCCCAAGTGTCGAACCTGTTGGTCCGGTGGTATCTGTGCTCGCCTATAAGTAGGGGCCTAGGGCTTCCGTTATTCCCTACCGAACGAGATAACCGGATAAGGAATTCCTACCAAATCAACCACTGTGCCGAACCAACTCCTGCTGCCGAATTAGGTAACTGCCGAATGGCTTCTTCATTTTACTTCGTTTTACCGAATGGAACCGAGGGGTTCTAAGCACCGAACGAGTTTTTTTTTTTGAACTACCGGATGAATTATTGAGACCTCGAATACTGAATGAACCTTATACTGAGAATGCCGAATGAACCCTTGTATTGGGAATGCCGAATGAGATATGCCAAATGAACTTATGTACTTGAATCATGAGTGAGATCCCCGACTTATACATGCTTGCTCGCTTTATACACTCGCTTGCTCATGTCAATATACTTCTTGTTCTAACAATATGTCTCTCGCTTTTGTGTATGCAGATAAATGTCTCAAAGAGTGGAAACTCGATCAGAGAAGAGGAAGTCCAAGGACGGGGAAGAGCCCTCCACAGTGCCCCCAGTCCGGGCCGAACGCCATGGGCCTGCTTCGAGATCGCTAGTAGATGGGTATGGCCCCCAGGAGCTCCTGAATTCTCCGCCCGACTGTTTTCCTAGCTCTCTCAAGGAGGAGCAGCTCGATGTCATTTCACGCTCTTTCGGGATTGTGAGAGCACATATGCTGTTGCCGAAGGATGGAGTGATGCGGTACAATCCCCCCGAAGGATATTTAGCGTATAGTAGGTACCACTGCATGTGCGGGGCCATTCCTCCCATTAATACCTGGATAGTCAGCTTCATCACATACTTGAAGGTGGCTCCCTTCCAGCTTCAGCCCAACTCCTACGCCATCTTGGTGTGCCTATACGTTATTTTCCAGAGAAAGTACGGGCGCCCCCCTTCCAACAGGGAGATTCAGTATTTATATAACTTGAGAGGTTATAAGAAGGGGCCTCCGTACATTAGCTTGGAAGCGGCCGTTCCCTTCAAACCGGTCCTGGACCTGTATTCGAAGCTCAGCATGTTTATGAAGGAATGGTTTTTTATCAAGGATGACTCCGTTTCCTTCCGCCTTTTAACTTCTGGCTGTAAGTTGAACTCCATTTGTAGTTTCTTTGTCTCGGCTGCAATGCTCCTTCTTATATGCTTTTATTTCTTGCTAGCGACAGGTGGCTTTGCAGTCGTGGAGAATGATTCCTTGGTTCGGATGGCTGCGGAAATAAGGGCTATTCCGGGACGGGATCGGTCGGCTTCTTACCTGATCAAGAACGCTACTCTCCTGGAGCACAACTTGATCCTGCCACACCAGTCCGTGGTTAAGCAGAGAGATACGGCTGAGGGGAAGGCCTTCAAAGCCAAGGAAGGGGCCATGGTGAAAAGCGGCAAGAGGGAACCTTTCACAAGTCCTCCAGCTGTCGGAAGGAAGAAGCTCAAGAAGTCTGACGGCCCCTCTCCTAGCACTTGCCCAATTGCTCCGGGGAAGGAAGATGTGGAGGAGGATATAGGTGAGGGTGAAGGAGGCGATGGACAGAGTGGTAGTGGTGTTGGTGCCTTAACATTTGGGCAAGCGGGAAAGATTTATGAGTGGACGGATGATGCTTTCCGTCAAGCTTTCGGGGAGTCGGAGGGAGGACCGGCTTTGGTTGAGAATGAAAAGGATGCTGACAAGGCTGGGTCTGGTGCCGATCCATCCTATAAGAGCTCTTCAGCTAAGGCGACTCCGGCGATTCAAGGTGAACTTTTGACTTCTGCAGACTCCATTTACGATAGGGACTTAGGAATATCTTATGGTTCGCTCCCGTCCTGGAATGAGATTCAGGACTTATTGCAGTATCCTACTCCTCCCCAGGGTTTGTATAATAGATGTGCCTTCTCACTCCTTTTAACCTAACATATTTCTTGAATTATGGATCATTGTATGTTCGTAACACTTGTTCTTAACTCCAGGGGCAGGCGGGGTGGCAAAGACCTCAGGCGTTCGACACCGCCTCGAACAATACAGACTTCTCAAAGCCTCTGCCAAGCCCAAGCCTCCTACTAACCGTCCTGGAGACATAGTTGGCTATCGTCCCCTTCTCGGGGTTATCGAAGAAGACATTCAGAAGAGGAAAAGGAGACATTCTTTGCTTGGTTCTCCACCTGGTCCTCAGCCCCCAGTCCAGCCTATTCACGATATTACTGAGGAAGATACTGGGTTTAATCCTTCCCCACATCCATCGAAAAATCCAACCGTCACCCCGATAGATCACCCTGGTTTGGTACGCAACCCATTTGCCGGTCACCCCGATTTGGACCCGAGTTCTCTGGATATTTTATTTGACGAGGCCACGGGTGAGCACCTTCTTCCCCGCAACCCCATGGTACGGGTGCTTGATGAGGCCAAGTCCCTAGACCTTGATTTGCTTACTACTCGGATAGTTATCATGGGGGACGAAGCCAAGGCTAATATTGACCGGGTTGCGGAGGAGACCAGGAAGTTGATGGATCATCATGCCCGGCTGGTCAAGGCTGGAGAGGAGATTGGGAGTGCCAACATCCGACTACGGTTAATGGTTTCTGATCAAGCCAAGCAGCTCGCCGATCATGCCATTCAGATTTCTCAGCACGAGGCAGCCTCCAGGCGGTTGAAGGAGACTATGGAAGGGGCGAGTAGGGCAGAACTACGAAAGATGGAGGCCGCCTGCAAGGAGCGGATTGACATAGCCAATGCTACGGTGGACGAGGTTCGGAGGGCGGATCTCGAGCAGGTAGAGGAGTTATCTGGGAGGCTTGAGGCCGCAGAGCTTGCTCAGGCCAGGCTAAAGGAAGAGATAGAGGAAATGAGGAGGTCTCTCCAGGCTGACCGCTTTAGATATCGATCGGAGAGGGATGTTGCCATCGCTAAGTTGCTGTCCTCCGAGGCCCGGGTGAGGAAGTTTGAGGAGAATAAGGGGATGATGGATGAGATGTTGCAGGATATGTACTTCCGTATTTGGAAGCAGGGTAATCTTTCCTGGATGGATGACTATCCCCGGATCATGGCTAGGATATATCTCCAGGCTTTGGAGGAGGCCAAGGCCGATGTGGATAAGGAAGGTGGAGCGGCATTCAGGATGGACGTGGTTACCGCTCAGTTCTCAAAGGAGGAGAAGGTAGCGGTGAAGGAGGGGATGCGGCTACTTGCTGCGGAGGAAGCCGGTGTGCAGTTGGGGGATGAGGACCAAGGAGCGGGTGTTTGTGAGTTTTCCCTTTTTAGCTTTTCATAACTTGATCGTTCGTTGTTGGTTTAATGGACTCTTTTCCTGAATTGGACAGGTGGGGCCTCTGGTCATCATGCTGGGAGCTCCGATCCTGCAGTCAAGTAGATTCGAAGAGCTGGTAGGACGAGGGTGGAGCACTGGTGCAGTTGGTTATTTATATTTGGTCTGCTTGACTTTCCTGTACATGATAATTCAAAACGTTAATGTACTCTCAAGTTGTAATTATGCTATTGAGCGTCTTTAGGTAAGCTTATAACGTAAGCTGATTCTGTTATATTTTGAATGCTGTTATTATTTTGAAGTGTTGTATAAAAAACATAGTTATGCATATGCCCGTGATTTAATTGTGTTCGATGTTAAGCTTTTGCTTGAAATATAATCTCATGTTTTGCAATGTTATGAATAAGTCATAGCTACATGATTATGTACAAGAGAAAAGAGTACCGCCCTTCATGTTCTGGTTACAGGGGGTAGCTTTGGACATCTTGTGTAATTGACCATGGATGCGGCTGAGTGTTCCATCATTCGGATGTGAGCTCATATTTCCAGAAGCGAGAGTTCTCCTATTTTGTGACCTGTACTTTAGGGACTGTTATATAGGATAGGAGAAAAGTTTTTAAATGTAATGGAAATATGAGAAACAGTAAAACATCCAATCACGGAAGGCCGTCGATATGCTTAAGTTCGTGGAAAACGGGTTTTGTAGTCACTTTCCCTAGCTGTGGGTATTGGAGACATTTGTCACCCATCTTATGCCTCCGCGGGGAGTTTATCTTTTTTACCACAACCGCACTTAAGACATATCGGAGCCGAGATCGCGCACAGTAACTACCCGAGCCATTATGGCCCGTAATCGTGGGTATTATTCGATTTACTGTGGCCGGCTAGCGTGGGTGTCGATCGTCAACCGTGAACTACCCCTGGCTGGCCACACATTATGTTGGGGCTTAAAGTAGGTTCACAGTTGCTAGCGAGCCGAACGCCGTAATGAGCTGCCATCGGCTATAGTCGGCCTTCTTGATGGCTTATAATCGGCTCATTACAGTTGGCTTTGAGGGCAGTCGCGAGCAATGAGTTAACCCGCAGCAGAGGGATGCTGGAGCAAAAGTGTCTCATTGACGAGTGCGTAGAATCGCATAGTACCTGTTGAGTCTTGTCCAGGCGAGGCTGCGCCGCGAAGTTCCAGTATGGAAATGTCGTTATACATGATTTTGCTCAACATAAAAGGATAAAGCTTAACAAGCAGCCAAGAAATAAAGGAACAAGTTAAAAAGAGACAAGATTTTTGAAGTGGTTCGGCATGAAAACGCCTACATCCACTGATTCTCTTTGTTAATTCACTTCATATGGGCAGTACAAGTTAAGAAAATTATCGACGGAGGTGTTGGATGTTCCATGCCCTCTAGAACACCTCTCCGTCCACTGTTGACAAAATATAGGCTCCGTTGCGGAGATCTTTATGAATTATGTAGGGTCCGTCCCAGATTGGATCTAGCGCTCCGGGGCGCGGGAAGATCCGCTTGAGGACAAGATCTCCTTCTTGTAAGCTGCGGTGCTTGACTTTGGAGTTGTATTGTGCTGCAACTTTTTGCTTATGAGCTGCTGCTTTGAGTGCTGCATCGTTTCGTCTCTCCTCAATTAGATCCAAAGACATGAGGAGGAGTTCGTCGTTCTCTTCCGGGTTGTACTGGATCCTACGGTGAGAGGGCACTATAGTTTCAACTGGGAGCATGGCCTCCGATCCGTATGCCAAAGAGAAAGGAGTATGCCCTGTTGAAGTTCTGTAAGATGTGCGATAGGCCCAAAGTGCCGTAGGTAGTTCATCCACCCAAGCGCCTTTCGACTTTTCAAGTTTCTTCTTGATTAAGGTTTTGAGAACTTTGTTGACAGCTTCGACTTGTCCGTTTGCTTGAGGATAAGCTACAAATGAGAAGCTTTTGTGAATTCCGTGCTCTTGGCACCAATCGGCGAATTCTTCGCTGTCAAATTGAAGTCCGTTGTCTGATATGATCTTGAGTGGGACTCCATACCTGCACAGAATATTTTTGATCAAGAAGTTGATAACTTTTGCCGAAGATATTTTATTTAGAGGTTCCGCCTTCACCCATTTGGTGAAATAGTCAACCGCCACTATAGCATATTTGGCTCCGCCTCGGCCCATTGGTAGTTCGCCAGTCAAGTCAATTCCCCATACTACAAAGGGCCAAGGGCTGGTCATTTGAGTAATCTCATTTGTGGGTAGTCGAGAAATCTTGGCAAATTTCTGACATCTGTCGCATCTCTTGACGTAGTCCAAGGCATCTTTGTTTAAAGTGGGCCAGTAACATCCATATCGGAGTATCTTCTTTGCCAGATCTGCCCTCCAGTGTGATCTCCGCAACTTCCTTGATGGATGTTGGATAAGACTTCACTGGCTTCCCTTCCAGCGATACACCTTAATAAGGGATTAGAGAAGCCGCGCCGATAGAGGATGCCTTCTTGTAATGTATAGCGGGAAGCTTTCCTCAAGATTTTCTTGATTTCGTTACGCCTGTCGGGCAGTGTGCCATCTTATAAATATTTCCAGATAGGAGTCATCCAAGTTTCTTCGTCGATCGCAGCTATCAGATTCACTTGCTCGAAACTTGGTGCCAGCTGTTTTGAGATGGTTAATGCCCCTAAAATAGTGACGTTCTTCATACTAGCTTGCTTTGCTAGTTCGTCGGCTTCTTGGTTCTCTTCTCGAGGAATGTGTTTGATTAGATAGTGATCCAATTGATTGAGCAGCAGCTTGGTCTTTTTTAGATATGCTGTGAGTCGTTCTCCTCAAGTCTGGAAGTCTCCTAGTATTTGATTTACAATAAGTTGAGAATCACTATGGAGACATAAAGAACCGAATCCAATCTCCAAGGCCAGTCCTAATCCAGCTATCACCGCTTCGTATTTTGTGTCATTATTGGTGGCAGCGAATTCCAACCTTAGGGCGTAGTGCAGCTTCCTTCCCCTGGGGGTGATTATCACAACACCTTCGCCCGAGCCTTGTTCGTTTGACGCTCCATCTACGAAGAGATTCCACTTGATATCTTCTGCTGTTTCAGATTGCTCCTTACCTTCGTTAGTAGTGAATTCGGCAATGAAATCAACTATGGCTTGCCCCTTGATAGCGGTGCGAGGATGGTAAGTGATATCATATTGACTTAGTTCAATGCACCACTTAAGTAATCGCCTAGAAGTGTCGGGGCGATGGAGCACTTGCCTTAGCGGTTGATCGGTTAAAACTCTGATGGAATGAGAGTGGAAATAGTGTCGCAGTTTCCGTGACGTGATTAGCAGACAGTATGCTAGCTTCTCAAGTTTAGGGTACCTGGCTTCTGCCCCTGTAAATCTCTTGCTTACAAAGTATACGGGCCGCTGTGCGTGGTTGTCTTCTCTCACCAAAGCGGTGCTTAAAGCATGGGACGATACAACAGGGTATAGGTATAGTTCCTCGCCTTCATTTGGAGTTGAGAGTACCGGTGGTCTCTGTAGGTGTCCGATTAAGTTAAGGAAGGCTGTCAAGCATTCGTCAGTCCATTCGAACTTTCCTTTGTCTTTCTTTAGAGCTTCGAAGAAAGGGATGCATTTGTTGGTTGCGTTAGAGATGAACCTACTTAGGGCGGCCACTTTTCCGTTTAGGCTTTGCATCTCCCTTCGAGTAGATGGTATCTTGATATCTTGTAAAGCTCGGACTTGCTCAGGGTTTGCTTCAATCCCCCTGGAATGAACGATGAAGCCCAAGAACTTTCCCGACGATACTCCGAAGGAGCACTTTAGAGGGTTCAGCTTCATTCCATATTGGCGAAGTACTTGAAACATCATATCCAGATGGTTTATATGATCGTTGGCTTTCCTCGATTTTACCAGCATGTCATCCACATAAACTTGCATAGTCTGTCCTATTAGTTCCGCAAACATCTTGGCTACAAGGCGCTGATAAGTAGCCCCGGCGTTTTTAAGTCCAAAAGGCATTACTTTGTAGCAGTACAATCACCGGTCAGTGATGAAACTAGTGTGGTCTTGATCGGGGGCGTGCATGGGGATCTGGTTATATCCTGAGTATGCGTCCATAAAGGATAAGAGTTCGTGTCCGGCAGTGCTGTCCATGAGTTGGTCGATTCGGGGGAGTGGGAAGCGGTCTTTCGGGCAAGCGTCATTTAAGTTGGAGAAATCGATGCATGTTCGCCACTTCCCATTAGCTTTCTTTACCAGTACCGGGTTGGCGATCCATTCTGGGTAGATGGCTTCTCGTATGAAGTCATTGGCAAGTAGGTTGTTCACTTCTTCCTCTAGGGCTGCTGATCATTCTGCCCCCATGCTTCTCTTTTTATGCTTTACTGGCACCTTCGTGGGATCGATGTTCAGTACGTGGCATGCTACATCTGGGGAGATTCCTGTCATATCAGCGTGCGTTCGTGCAAATACATCCATGTTGTGGCGAAGAAAATCAATGAGTTGATCCTTTAACTCTTCTTTTAGTTGAGATCCGATTTTCAATAGTCTACTCGAGTCATGTTTGTCTACAGCTACGAATTCCATAGCCTCTGCAGGCTCGGCGGTGGTCTCCTCCTCTTTGTCCCTGGGGTCTAATTCATTGAAAGGGTCACTGGTATATCGAAGAGGAGGGGCTTTCTTTAGTTGCTATGCTTCCAAGTTTTTCATGCAGAGAGTAGTCTCTGCATTTTTCTCTTTATCTTTTCTGCGGTTATTGCGAAGTTCAGTTACATAGCAGTCTCGAGCAGCGTCTTGATCTCCCTTTATTTCTCCAATTCCGTTATCTGTTGGAAATTTCATCTTCAGGCACCATGGGGCTAGGACAATTTGGAAGTCAGACAAGGCTGGTCTTCCCAAAAAGACGTTGTAGGCCGAATGGTTCTCTATTAGCACAAACGTTTGTTTTCGCACAGCGGAGCGGTGATGACTTCCTATTTTGACAAAGAGATCCAGTTGCCCGAGGGGCATCTTTGCATCTACAGTGAAACCATGTAGTGGTTTGTTGCAGGGACACACATCCTTCATTGACAGCTTCATTTTGTCGAAAGCATGCTTGAATAAGATATTTACTGAGCTTCCAGTGTCTATTAAAATTCGGAAAACCTTAGCCGGACCGAACCAAGCAGAGATGACCATGGGATCCATGTATGGGTACTGTCTGCCCTCTAGATCACGTCTACTGAATGTGATGTCGTCACTCTCTTTCCATTTCGGGTGGCGTTCTTCCATAACAGAGTTAACGTAACCTTCATCGTTTCTGAGTGACTTACCGTATCTTTCCATCTCTGCCCAGCTTCTGTCGGCGATGTGTGGTCCTCCTGAGACGGTATGGACCACTATCTTCTCTTGGCTAGAGCCGCTGGTGTTGCGATTCCCTCCACTTACTTCTGGGAGGGGTAGCCTAGGATTCTCATTGGCAGGAGTCGAAGTCCTATTCTGGCTTTTTACATAGCGTTCCAGTCTCTTCCTTCTGATGTGTTCTTCAATCAAGTCCCGGAGATGGTGGCATTCATTGGTGTCATGTCCATGGGATTCGTGGAAGCGGCAGAACTTTCCAGACTTGAGTGCGTTATCTGACTCCTTCTTGTGCGGGGGGCGCTTGTATCTAACTTCGTCTTGAGTGGCTAGGAAGATGTTCTCGATTGTTTCGTTCAAAGGAGTGTAAGAGTCAAATCTTGGTCCTGGTCGATATAAGCGCTTTTCTCCCTTCTTGCCCCCAGCATTGTCTCTAGAGTCATTTCTTCGAACATCCTTTGCTGCAGCGGGGACCCTGTCTGTAGCCGTCTTAGCCTGTTGCCCTAATTGCCTCTCAATGGCAGTGTCCTCAAGTCTCATATACTTTCCAGCTTCATGGAAGAAATCAGGTAAAGTAGCTAGCTTTTCCTTGGTTAGTCTTCTAGCGAATTTGGTGTCCGGATGTACACCACTGCAGAGAGCCATGAGGATAAGTTTCTCGTCGGCATCTTGGACTGCGGCCGCCGCGGCGTTGAATCGGGTTAGATATTGTTGCACTGTCTCTCCGGGTTTCTGTTTGATATTAGATAAGGAATAAGCATCCTTGGGTTATTCCACATGAATGCGGAACTGGCTGATAAACTTTTCTTTCAACATTTCCCATGAGCTGATGGACCCTTGGGGTAGGTGGCAGAACCAGCAGGTAGCTAGATCTGCCAAGAATAGTGGGAAGCATTTACACAACACTCCCTCTGTTGCTCCGCTCATGAGCATATGCTGGGTGTATCTTTGTAAGTGTACGATGGGGTCAGAGGTTCCCTTGTAAGGTTCCATCGTCGGCATTTCCCATTCCCGGGGGGTGATGGCAGTCTCGATATTGCGGGTGAAGGGGCTGGTTACTCTAGCACCTATCCCCCGATCCCTTTGCTCCCATTGGACGCACTCTCTGAATAATCGCGCCATCCTTTCATCAGAACTTGGAGTGGATAAAAATGAGTTTGGTTTTTCCCTGCGGGATTGACTCCGTCCAGATGACCTGTAGGGATGGTATCGTTTATCACTCCTGACATTCTCCAATGGCTGCCTCTGGTCTTCCGGAGGCATGCTGGGGTCAGCCGCAGTTGGCCCTTGCCTTGATCTTCCCCTGTTGGGTTCTTTTCTTAGCACTTCCTTGGGTCCAACTTCGGGCTGGACTCTAGCTCGGCCCCGTCTACTGGTGTTCCCATGGTTAGGTAGCATGACAGGCTCAGCTACATCTGACCCCTGCCTGGCACCTCCCCCGTTGGGTTCGGTTCCAAGTGTTTCCTCGGGTCGGAATTCGGGCTGAGTCCGGGCTCGGCTCCTACCATGGCTGTTTCTGTTGTTAACCTCTTTGAAGAAGAAAGGTCTTTGTCGCCTCCCAGATCCTCCAGATCGGGACTCACCCCATGATTCGGTGTTGCGGTTGGATTCTTCAGCATCCCTTAGGCGTGACATGAGTTGGTCTTTCAAGGTTTCTTGTTGAGATGCGAAGCGGTTAGTTACTTCAGCCACAACCCTGTCCAGGTCCGCCCTGGTAATTGGTTGTTCCGCGGCGGGGGCAGTTGGATTTGCCTGATTTTCATCTGGTACTGCTGTTAAAACGGGATGATTCTCTTGATTTGGGGCCACTGGATCTTGGATATTACTAGTTGTGACGTTCTTTCCTTTGTTAACATCTCTCCTCTGCCTGGAAGTCATGTTGTCGGAGCAAGGAACGATGCTGTGAGGAAGAAGGTTGAGTAGGAGAAGCTGTAGCTTCTAGCTCGATTCTCGGTGAAAGCACCAAAAATGTTTGCACAAAAAATGGACAAACACCTCCAAGTCGTATGAATTAGTTGATTTTATGTTGTTTCTATTGGTTTGGGTGATTTATGCAAATATATAAAAAGTAGGGACTAAACTGTAAAAGACACACAGATTTATAGTGGTTCGGCCAGAACGTGCCTACGTCCACTTTATATGTTATTCTCCTTTTTCTTTCAGATTACAAGTACAAAGCTTCGTATACAAGTATATGAAAGTTGTTTGAAAGTTCCTTCCGTGCTTGAGCTCTCAAATTTGTCTGCCATTGTTGTACCCCTGCCCCTCTATTTATAGAGTGAGGTTGGGGGCAGGGGTCTTGGATGTATATAGCTGCTGGTGGGCCTGGTTGAAGCAGTCTGGTCTGACGATGTTGGTTCGGTATCCACCTGGTCCGGTAGTGGTTGGAGTGAGTTGGACCGGTGGAGGTTGGTTTGGCGGTGAGTGGGTCGGCAATGCATGGGAATGGAGTCGGACCGGTGGAGGTTGGTTCGGCAGGGAGATGGTTTTGGACCGATGTTACTTTGGTTTGGTGGATAGGTGGTTCGGCAGGAACTTGGAGGAGGTTGGTTCGGCAGAATCTGGTTCGGTAGTTGTGGGTATGGGTTGGACCGGTGGAGGTTGGTTCGGCGAGCATGAAAGAGAGGTTGGTCCGGTAGCGAAGGGATGTGGCTGGTTCGGTAGCGAATGAGCATGGTTCGGTAGTGGCCTGTGTACCGGATGTGCTTAGGTACCGGATGGAATGGAACGAATGGAGTGGGTAAACCCAGATGAAACTGATGCTTCTTGGTCTCGAGATCTCCTGGGTGAGAATTCACCCAACAATGCGATTGATAGTTGTATCAAAGCAGGCCTGAGGATCGCGCGTGATCCTGTACATGTGTAAATGACTTAATCATGTTGTATGTAGTTTGCCACTTATTGGCAATTATTTCAATCACTTGATGACAAGCTGATGCCTCGATCCTGAGCCGTTCCCAGTTGGTGTAGGTAGTGGTCGTACTTACTCCACCGTCGTGGCTCGCCTCCCCACATACTGTAATAGCATGCCATTTTGAATATGCCCTTCTATCTCATCCCTTAAGTGCTTACAATCATTGGTATTATGGCTGCTTAGCTCATGGAATAAGCAGTACTTGTCTGATTTCCTCTCGTTATTGGCCGGATCCCTCCTCGTTGGCCTCTAGTATAAAACCTACACCCTAGTGCCTTGGTAAATTCATTCCAAAGTCTCGTTTAGCTCTGAATAAGATTTGAATCTCGATTCTTTTTGCGGTCCCTTTGGTTCATCATCGTCATCTTCTGCTTTTCGTTTCCTTTTATCTTTGCCTGAATTCTTTCCAGGTGGATCTCCTCCATTGGCTGCATAAACATTAACTCCCTTTCCTTCCTCTCTTTCAACATTTGCATCCTCTAATCATAGAAATCCTTCGGCCTCATGATAAAACTCTCCCAGATCAATAGGTGGATCCCTTTTCAATGAATTTTTGAACTCCATTCCATCAGCTATGCAAGATATAGCTGCCATTAAGACCAAGGATGGATCTAGGCGATCCACCGATGCTGCTGCTGTCTTAAACCGTGTTAAAAAGTTCCTCAATGGATGTCCAGTCTTCTGCTTCAATGCTACTAGACTAAACACATTCTTGGGCCTCGAGATGTGAAATCTGAAATGCCTCATGAACTTCTCAGTCAGCTCGGTCCATGTTCTAACGGAGCCGCTTTCCAATTGCCTGAACCATAATGCTGCTATGTCTATCATATATAATAGGAAATACCGGGCCATGACTTCCTCCGATGCCCCTAGTGCTTCAATATGTCTCTTATACCTTTTCAGATGAACAGCTGGATCTATCCTTCCATCATATGTCTCCAACGTCGGTAGCTTGAATTATGGTGGGTTCCTGGCCTATCTAATTGCAGGAGCGAAGGGGCTCCTGTTAACATCTTCCAAATCTCTATTCCCCTGTCTGCCTCTCATGGCTCATCGGACCATCTCCACCAGTCTGTCAATGCCGATCCTTGCTCGTTGCCTCCGATCTGCCCCCTCCCCACCCCTCCCTCTCCCCCCGGGATTTTACAAGGAATCATAGAATCTTCTCTCTTAGATGGCATCCGTTCCTCCGTCAATACCATGTTGAACAATTGCGTCAGGTATCCTGCCTGAGGTTGGATGAACATGCTCTTGTGGAGTGCCCACCAGTTCATGGGATGCTCTTGACGGCCCTGCTCTATTCTGGGTCCTAGTTGTTTTATGTTCCCGATCCCTATCTCCAACACCCCATGTAGTGACATTCTCTTGACTCTGCACTCTAGCTTGTCCAATTTGCTACATCATCTCTTCTTGCCTTTTCAGCATTCCCTCCTGCATAGCATCCATCATCATCTTCATCTCGTCTCTAATTATGAAAACTAAGGTCTGATTTGTTCCTGAGGAAGCCTCCTGACTCCCTTCGTGCTGACTCCTATCTTCTCATTGTCTTCAACCTGATTGTTTCACCATGTTTCCTTTTATACCTAAATCCTTAAGCCTTCAGATCCAAAATCCGAGTAGTAGAGTCCCTGAATTCAAGCCTTCACAGTGAAAGCACCAAAGTGTTTGCACCAAAAATGGTCACAAACCCCAGAAGTAGTGAAAGCACCAGCGAATGTACATAGATTCACAATATTCCAACATAGAAATGAGATCGAGACAAAGTAGAAAATAAAAATGAAGAAACGGTAAAATTAAAATGAAAGAAAGAAGGAAAGGTCACAAGGCATATAGTGGTTCGGCAATTTGGCCTACATCCACTTTGAATCAATCCTTTTTATTCCCTTTGAACTATAGTTACAATTACAAGCCTTTAGTGTCAGTTACAATTACAAGCCTTTAGTGTCAATAATAAAAATGATAGTGTTTCAGCGTTAGAGAAGGAAAAGATACCCCTTTTAGTTGACAAAGGACTCCTATTTATAGATGTAGATCCCAAAATATCTGCCCTAAAACCTGGAAGTCCTGTGCAAGTGGGCCCACCAGATCGATCTAGGGCGATTTGGTATCGATGTGTGTTTAATTCGTATCGTTCCAAAAGTAGTCCAATCGAGCTAAGATCCATCATGGAGATTCTTGAGTGCACTAAGAAGCTCCTCTGAAAATTTCATCGCATTTTGAGTTGTAGATTTTGAGTTATGATGGATGCAAATTTTCACTTTTCTAGGTATTGTCGAGCTTGTATCAATGTTGTCCGCATCGATTTCGCTTTTAATGATCAGAGGATAGTGACGTGCAGCGATAAGATAGGGTAGATCCATCTTTCATGCCACGTTGACTGCTTCCTCCTTCGTATCCTAATGCTATGCTCTTCGTATCGATGCCGGCGTGCATCCTTCCTGTTGATTGCTTCATCCAGTTCCTCTTCGTATCCATCGGACAATAGCCTGTGGGCTTATTCGTATCCATCAACTGTGCCTTTGTTTACATCCATCAACCAATCCCCCTTCGTATCAATGTTATTCGTATCGATCCAACTGTTGTTATGGATCGATACGAATAAGACCTATACGAACTCTACCTTCATATCCATCCTGATCGATACGAAATCTTCGATTCGAAGCGTGCAGCTATTTCAATCCTGATCAATACGAACTTCCACCGATCCAAAGCCTTGTGTGCTATCCACATTCGCATCCATCTACTGACACCCCTCGATCGATACGAACCGTATCGATATGAACAACATCCATCGATCTGACGTAACCTACGTTGATCGATACGAACAGTATCGATTCGAACCATATCGATACGAAGGTATCGATGCGAATCATTTCTCACCACTATTGATCCATCCATATTCGAGCATGCGAACTCCGGTTGACCTAAAATTTGAAATATAGCCTCACCTAACCTTGTTATCATTCTCAGTCGATCCCCGTCTTGATTGGGGCTTAACCAAATTTTGACGATATCGATCATAATATTATTTCCAAACGATCTCCAAACCTTGTATCCATCCTTTCTGGCCAATTTGTTGATATCCCGGCCTTGACCAAAAGGCGGGGTAACATTTACCCCCCAACACATGCCTTATGGTAAGAAGGTGTCTTTTGTAATGTCATAAGCTGGATGTTCATATCTTGTGAATGACCTGCAAAGAGATTGATAATTCTACCAGGCCACGAATGGCGATCGTTCGAGATCGTACGTCGTTCGGAATGGTATGTGACCGTTCGCGGTCGGGTGCCATTCGAGGTGAATTGTGGCCATCCGCAGTCGGGTGCCGTTCGACGCGAATCTTAGGGCTTGCTTGAGGACCGTTCGTGATCCCGTACATGTGTAAGTGGCTTAGCTGTTATGGAATCACAAATAGCAGATTTACATTCAAAATGAGTCTTTCGACAGAAATGTCCAGCAAAATCAAGTCCAAACATGAGAAATAGAAAACAAAAGCAAAACAAAGATGTCAAAGAGCAAACACCAGCACTGTTGCGGTTGATAGTCGTATCAGAGCATGCTTAAGGATCGCTCGTGATTTTGTACATGTGTAATTGACTTAATCGTGTTGATGTGGATTTTGCCACTTATTTGTCATTATTTCAATCAGTTGATGACAAGCTGATGCCTCGATCGTGAGCCGTTTCCAGTTGGTGTAGATGGTGGTCATTCTTGCCCCACCATCATGGCTCACCTCCTTACGTACTGTAATAGCAAGCATTTTCAAATATGCCCTTCTATCTCATCCCTCAAGTGCCTGCAATCACTAGTATTATGGCCGCTTATCTCATGGAGTAAGCAGTACCGGTCTGATTTCCTCATTGTTGGTCGGATCCCTCCGCAATGGCCTCCGGTAGGGAACCCTCCCCCTAGTGTCTTGGTAAAAATTTTCCAAAGTCTCATTCAGATTTGAATAAGAGGTGAATCTCGGTTCTTTAAGGGGTCACTTTGGTTCATCACCGTCATCCTCGTCTTTTCGTTTCCTTTTGTCCTTGTCTGAATTCTTTCCAGGTGGATCTCCGCCTTTGATTGCATAAACATCAACTCCCTCTCCCTCCTCTCTTTCAACATTTGCATCCTCTAATCGTAGAAATCCTTTGGCCTCATGATAAGAATCCTCCAGATCTATAGGTGGATCCTTTGTCAGTGAATTTTTGAACTCCTTTCCATCAGCTATGCCAGATATAGCTGTCATTAAGACCGTGGATGGATCTGGGTGACCCATAGATGCTGCTGCTGCATTAAATCGTGTTAAGAAGTTTCTCAAAGACTCTCCGGTATTCTACTTCAGTGCCGCTAGACTCAACACACCGCTAGACTCAACACATTATTGGGCCTCGAGATGTGAACTCAGAACTGCCTCATGAACTTCTCAGTCAGCTTGGTCCATGTTCTAACCGAGCCGCTTTCCAATTGCCTGAACCATAACGTTGATATGTCTGTCAGATACAATAGGAAACACCAGGCTATGACTTCCTTCGTTGCCCTCAGTACTTCCATATGTCTCATGTATCTTATCAGATGAATAGCTGGATCTGTCCTTCCATCATATGTCTCTAATTTTGGCAGCTTTAATTCTGGTGGATTCCTAGCCTGTCTAATTACGGGAGCGAAGGGGCTTCTATTAACATCTTCCAAACCTCTATTCACCAGTCCACCTTTCATGGCTCATCTGACCATCTTCGCCTATCTGTCACCGTTGCCAAGCTGTAGTGCTTGTTTGTTGCCTTCGATCTGCCCGACGAGTTTGCGAGGGAATCCTGAAATATGCTATCTTGGACGGGCATTCGTTCCACTATCAATGCCATGTTGAATAGCTGTTTCTGGTGTCCTGGCTGAGGTTGGATCAGCATGCTCTTGTGGAGTGCTCCTAAGTTCATGGGCCGCTCCTGACGGTCCTGCTCTATTCTGGATCCTAGTTGTTCCATGTTCCTTATCCCTATCTCCAGCACCCCTTGTAATGACGTTCTCTTGACTCTTCACTCTAGCTTCTCCAATTTGCTGAAGTAGGTTCTGCATCATCTCTTCTTTCCTTTTCAGCATTCCCTCCTGCATAGCTTCCATCATCATCTCCATCTCGTCTCTGGTGACGAAAATCGAGGTCTGATTTGCTCCTGAGGAAGCCTCCTGACTCTCTTCATGCCGACTCCTCTCTACTCTTTGTCTTCTTCCTGATGTTTTCACCATGGTTCCTTATAGAACTAAATCCTTAAGCCTTCAGATCCAAAATAAGAGTTGTAGAGTCCCTGAATGCTAGTCTTCTCAGTGAAAGCACCAAATTGTTTGTGCAAAAAATGGTCACAAACCCCAGAAGTAGTGAAGGCACCAGTGAATGTACACATATTCACAATATTCCAACACAGATCTCATATCCAGATTAAGTAGAAAATAAAATTGAAGAAAGAGTTAAATTAAAATGGAAGAAAGCAGGAAAGAACACAAGGTTTATAGTGGTTCAGCAATCTGGCCAACATCCACTTTGAATCAATCCTTTTTATTTCTTTGGACTGTAGTTACAATTACAAGCCTTTAATGTCAGTTACAATTCCAAGCCTTTAGTGTCAGTTACAAAAATGGCAAAGTTTCAACGTCAGAGAAGGAGAAGATCCCCCTTTTAGTTGACATAGGACTCCTATTTATAAATGTAGATAAAAAAATATCCACCCCAAAACCTAGAATACCACTCTCGTGCAAGTGGGGGCCCACTAGGTCGACCCAGAGCGATTTGGGACTGATGTGCGTTTAATTCCTATCGATCCAAAAGTGGTCCAATTGAGCTGAGATCGATCATTGAGGTTCCCGAGTGCATCAGGTAGCACCTCTGAAAATTTCATCGCATCTAGAGTTGTAGATTTTGAGTTATGATCGATGAAAATTTGCACTTTTCTAGGCATTGTCGAGCTCGTATCGATGCTGTTCGTATCGATTCCGCTTGTAATGATCATACGATGGTGATGTGGAGCGATAAGCTAGGGTAGATCCATCTTTCATGCCGTGTTGACTGCTTCCTCCTTCATATCCATTAAATGCTATGCTCTTGGTATCGATGTCGGCGTGCATCCTTCGTATCGATCGCTTCGCCTCGATCCTCTTTGTATCCATTGGACCATAGCCTATGGGCTTATTCGTATCCATCAACTATGCCTTCATTTGCATCCATCAACCAGTCCCCCTTCGTATCCATGTTGTTTGTATCGATCCAAGCTTCTGCTATGGATCGATATCAATAAGATCTATACGAACTCTAACTTCGTATCTATCCTGATCGATACGAAATCTTCGATTTGAAGCGTGCAGCTATTCCCATCCCGATCGATATGAACTACCACCGATCCAAAGCCATTTGTGCTAACCACATTTGCATCAATCTACTTACACCCCTTGATTGATACAAACGACATCCATCGATCCCATGTAACCCACATCGATCGATACAAACAATATCGATTCGAATCATATCAATACGAAGGTATCGATGCGAACCATTTCTCTCCAATATTGATCCATCCATATCTCGAGCATACAAACTCTGATTGACCTAAAATTTAAAATGTAGCCTCACCTAACCTTTTTCATCATTACCAATCGATCCCGTCTTGATAGGAGCTCAACCAAATTTTGACGATATCGATCATAACCTTGTTTCCAGTCGGTCTCCAATATTGATATCCATCCTTTCTAGCAATTTGTTGATATCCTGACCTTTACCAAAAGGTTGGGTAACACATACGGGCAAGTGTTTCTTAAGAAGGGAAAACCGATGGTCCTGAGTGTAGTAATAAGGGTATAATGGCGGGAAAGCAGCAAAAAAAGAGGCTGAATGACCGATTGAAGAAGGTCATCAAATTTACTAAATGAACCGATGATTACAACTTATAAGGTGAGGGATCCTTTTGTGAGAAGGAATATCCAAGATCCTCGCATATACATTTTAAGGCCTTAAAAGAGCATGAAAAGGTCATATGGGAAAGTGGATCATGAATGTAGTCTATTTAGTCACTTGGTTGGTGTCGTCTCCACCAACATTAATGTTAGTCCTATTTACCACAACATTAAAATTAGTCTTGTCATTAGTTGCTTTAAGATTACGAATCTCAAGATTTGAGTCAGCGCTGATCAACTCCTCTTCCTCAGTAATGACTGAGGCTTGCACGTTCCTAGTCCTAGGTTTCTTGCAGAGGTTGATGTAGCAGTAGAACTAACAGTCAACTTCCTTTTAGTGAGTGAGAATGAACTAGAGATAACATATTTAAGAGATTAAGTTTCGGTAGCTTGGAGTAGAGTAGATATATCATCTTTTCTCGAATTTTCCTTGGGAGAGTCAACGGTGATCCTTTTCCATAGAAATGACGATAAAAACAAACGAACCTGAACCAAGGGAATATGGTTATGAGATAATAGTGCAACGACCCGTAAATTTTAATGATTTTAATAACGTGATTAACCGAAATTTTTGTGAAATTATAAATAATTGAATTTGGAAATAAAAATTTGATATTTGGATACGTCTATATAAACATAGAAAATGGTCAATTTTCATCAGATATGTAGAAGTTTATTTTGCTATTTAATTTTATTTAAATTTAAATCAGTTAAATTAGATGATAATAAAATATTTCGCAAATCTGAGTAATTTTACACAATATATTTGTTAATCATCTTCTGAGTGAGACGTCGTATTTCGTTTTGCCAAATTTGGACTGCTATTGCTTCGTTTATCTTATTTTCGGCATTTTAGTAGCATTTTTCAATACCGAATATCGACTTTCGATAGGGTGATTGTATCACTAATATCTGTGTACTGTTTTTATCATCTCGTCATGCTGATCTCCACAGTATATTCATTTGTATATTTTGGAGAATGATAAGCCATGAAATCTACAGAATGATTTGCCTTATCAGTTTTCGTTTGAGCCTTTTGGGCTTTTTTGTCCTTTTAGTTGTCTCTGGTATACCAATAGCCATTAGCTATTAGTATTTTCTAAAATTCGACGTACCTACTTTTTGACATTCCCATCATATTCAATTTTACGTCGGTTCGTTCATTGTTCTAGCATTTGTTTATTTGTTCTAGCCCGGTGAAAGAATATATATATATATATATATATATATATATATATATATATATATTATAAGTTTATATTTCCACTTACTCCTTCCTGAAGCCTGCCTTATCCTTATTTACATTGAACTGCAACCATCCTCCACTCCACTTTCCTCCAGCAACCCATCATTTTCCCATCAACCGAGTTGCCTCCCCTCCTTCCCTTCTAATTGCCGTAGTTCCGGCATCTCCACTCTCCTGAGCCTCCAAGCAAACACCATTCTTCCACACCCTTCCAACAGCAATAGTCCATGGCCACGATTCCAACCCCATCGCCCAAGCACGGCAAGCAATCGAAACCAAGACTCCACCCTCTCCATTGACTTCCACCATTCGCATGTTGCAAACCACCAGCTTCCGCAACCCATGGCCATTCCACCTCCAACCCGTTACCTACCTTCACCCGAACCCACTCCTTCCACTCGGCCTCAGTCCGCTTGCAAACCCGAGCATGCCCACGTTCACAACCTCCAAGGCCACCCACATCTCCAGCCTCTCCTCCTAGAAGCTGCTATCCTTCTCATTCTTGCATATATATATGTATGTATGTATATATATAGAGGTATATATTACGTTATATATTACAGTATATAGATGTTTATGTGTGTATATATTTAAACTTGTATATATCTTTCGATTCTTGGTTTATAAGTACATTAGTATAATGTAATGTATGTACAAGCTTATATTGATTCTCCGATATATATTGATGTTTATATATATTACTTTAAAATGTAATATATATGTTTTGATCTTAAATATAGGTGTTTACATCAAGTAAATGATTTTGTTATGTAATACATGTAGATTTTGGGTTAAAATGTCTTTGCATGTGTGTTTTCTAAATTGTATTATATAGTGGCTGTTTGTGTGTGTGTGTGTATATGTTTATGGAAATATTTATTTTATGCTATCTAAGTTTATCTATCTAAATCATATGTTTATAGTAGTAGCTTGATGGAGTTTTGAATTCTATGATCTGATCTGTTGTAGAGTTTTCAGATATATAAATATATCGATAGTTATCTACTTATATATATAACTCAACTAAGTTTTTATATAATATGTTTATCTTAGTATATATGTTACAACACATTTTATTATCAAGAAGTATTATATATGTACGTGTAAGTATATGCCTGTGTGTTTGCATATATATTTGATTTATATATATATATATGATTTGTGTTTAGTGTATAAGCTATATTGGTTTATATTATATATATGTATGAGTTTATATAAGTTGTAGATATGTTTATATATTTGTTTATCTATAGGTATATGTGAATTTGGTTTTGAGATATATATATATATATATATATATATATATATGTATGTATGTATGTATGTATGTATGTATGTATGTATGTATGTATGTATGTATGCATGCATGTATGTATATTGAATTTGATGATTATATGTATGTGTTTTAAATTAAATATTGATTTTATTTTAAATATGGATCTTAAAGTATAATATATAGTAAGTTTATATATGTATGTTTATATATATATTAGTTTTAATATATAGAAGTATACCTTAGTTTGGTTTCCATATATATATATATATATATATATATATATATATATATATATATATATAGAAATTTTATTTCATAAGCGTCAAGTTAAATAGTGATTTGAAAAAAAATATATATATATATATATATATATATATATATTATTTTATATATGTTTTAAATTGGTTTTAGAAATTTTATATATATATATATATATAATATATATTTATTTCATTGATCCCTAGTCCATCTCGACTTACCATATAAATATCGATTTGTCGCAGTAATACCTAGCTTATCGATGTTCCGTGTGCGTATCTATGTCCATGTCATCTTCTTATTTTCTCTAGCTTCAAAAGTGAGTAATCACTCATGTTTAGCATTCTTATATTTAATAAATTTGATCATACCTGAAACCACAATTAAAATATGCTGATAATTTTAATTTCTAGCTATTTAATTTTTAAATATAATATGCCATTATCTGTAATTATTTGCCTGTGATATATGACACCATATCCTGTTGTAAATATTTAAATTTTTACTGATGATATATGCCTGTTGTTGATATTATTATTATTATTATCATATTTATTCTCTCTCTCAAGTTCCCTATTAGTTTAGAATTCCCTATGGGTTGAAATAATACATACCAGAACGATTTTGTAGAACAGGAGAAAATCATTATGGGTTGAAATGATAAACCCAAGTGATTTTTATTGATTTTGAAATTTAGGGATAGCAGGTTGAAATGATATATACCCATAAAATATTAAATTACGGATTGAAATGATAAATATCTATATCACTTGACCATATGATAGAAAATTATATATGGACACCGTTGGTCTATTTTTGAAAAATGATTTTTATAGTTTTGGAAGGAAATATATGGATCTATTAAATATTAATTTGTAATAAAAAGGGTATTTTATTTTGTAAAATTATATTTTTAAATTATATGGTTGGAAATTTTTAAATTTATAAGTTGGTTTGAAAAATATTTTTTTTTTTATTTTTCATACAAATTTTATTATTTTAAAAATATATAAAATAAGATTTAATTCAAAATATATTTAATAAGAAGATTTAATTTAATAAAATTCAAATTTATAATATGTTTAAGTATTTATTTAAATATATATTAATATTTTAAAAAATAGATTTTTACAAATTTAACAATAAAGGTTGGGAAGATAAATAAATGTTCACTTTGAATTTAAATTGGTTAATAATTGAATATAAATAAGAATTTATTTGAATTTATTGAATTTTGAGATTCTGAAAAATATGGTTTATAACTCGATTTGGTAAAAGGTGATTAAATGAATATTCTCAACTTTAAATAAAAAGTGAGATCGAATATTGAACATTGATTTAAATGTATAAATTGGGATTTCAACAAATTGTTATTATGATGGTTAGGTGAATATTTTCCAATTTGAAATAAATTAAAGTTAATTGTGAAATATAAATGAAATTATGTTGTAAATGTTTGAATATTTAGAACTTGAATCTTTGATCTTTAAATTGAATGGTTAAGCTTGAATTGATTTAAGTTGAATTTTGGAATTTAAAATGATTTGAATTGACTTGCATAATTGAACGAACTAATTTTATTATTTAATGTATTTTAATATATATATATATATATATATATTGTTTTCAATATCTAAACAATTTAGGTTAGATCTATATGATTTCAAAGTGTTATGATTTCAAAAAGTGTTATGATTACAAAATGTTGTGGTTTCAAAAGTGCTATAAATTTAAAGTGTTACGATTCTCGAAATGAATATTATTCTAAAGTGAATAATGATATTGACTTGATATGGTTTTGAAATGAATATGGTATCTTGATATGAAGTAGGAACTATTTTAAAAGAAATGACCACGGTGTAAAATAAGCGTTTAGTTGTTAAAGAGATCGGGTCGGATAGTGTCATACTCTCTACCAATACCGAAAACCACTTTAACAATTGTGTATGTGGTGGAGATTCCAGAATGCAGTAGGATAGGTTAATGGTGATTCTACATAGTATTTACGTAGCCCTGACTCTCGTGAGTTAGCTTGATGTGGCTAAAACAAGAGCTATACCGGGCCAAGTGGGTCATTCCCCCTATCGAACACATTTCATCGATACCAATCTATTGTTTTTGTGATTTGATTTGGATGCACCTTTGATTTGGGAGTGTGTCGCGAGGTGCGCGGTAGTAGCTACTATGCGTTACCACTAGTACGGGAGTGCAAATGGTATATCTACCCTGGAATTACCTCGAGTGTCGTGTCGCATGCCCTATCACGCCTTCTATGAGATTGGTTTGTATCATACCTATGAAGGGCCTCTGATAGCCCTCTGGTCTATGGGGGGAGTTACGTTACTGTATAGACTAAGGAATATATAAAATGTGTTAAGGGAGATATGGGTAACACCGTAACGTTATTTTAATACTTTTACTTTACTATAGACATATTGTAATAGCATATATATTACTATAAAGTAGATAGTTCCACGGATCTTTAGAGGATGGAAATCCCAAACTTAAGTTACTTGTATTTCATTTGACATTTCACTGGAGTTAAATTTATTAATATAAAAATGTTAATCCCGACTCGAGTGTTTTGTGTTTTGTTTTATGCTCGGGTCAGACTGAGTGTCACAGCATTCGAGACTTGCCTTTAGAGCTTTGCATAAAGATCCATCTATATCTGTTCAGCTTTAAGCTATCCAGTTGTTTTGTTGAGACTTGTCATCTATTTGTAGTCGTGACTGCATTGTATTGGAGATATTCTGTTGTATTTTATTTCAAACTTTATTGTTTTTGTAGTAGCTTCATGAACTAATATTTATCTATTCGCGGCTTATTGCTACATTACTCTGTGTTTGTGATTCAGTGATTGATTTATTTACTGTATATGCTGAGTTTTGCCAAATATAAATTAACAACCTGTTGTTTTGAGCAATTGAAGTCCGGCATCTGCGGATGCGAAAGGTTTGAAATAGCAGGCTGTTACATATGTTACAGTAAATTTCAAATCAACAAAATGATCTCTTATCAAGTATCCCAAGCTGAATGAGGGAGTTTGATGTGAAGAATTTAGGCTTGCCGTTACCAACGAACCTTTGCCTTAAAGTTGAGTTTTGTCATCGAAGGTTCTCCCAGAACATTGTGGCCATCCAAAATAATGGAATATTTGTGAAGGTTAGCTAGGATTAATAGTTTGAGTTTATACTCCGTTATTTCTACTGCCTTGGTTAGTGATAGCACAAGTTTTTGATCCTTCGAGTTTAACATCTTTAGGGCAGAATATAAAGGGGACACTTATTAGTAAAGAACAATAAACCAGCATGAATAGGTAAGAAAGAGAAACATACCAATTGTAGAAAATATTCCTTTAATACCGAAGAAGCATTTAACAAAAAAAATTAAGTCTAACACACTTTTACCTTATTAAAAATTCAGAAATCAAGCCCTTTGAATGAGGATGAGTTCATTACAATGATGGATTGGTTATTCCCCCACTTTAGCAGGACCAATTATGCATGAAGATTATTAGGATTAAGAGACAGAAGCCCAACCTTTCATGCTAAAACCCTAAACAGGTCAAGTATGTATAATAAGACGATAAGAACTGGATCGGTACATCTAGGTGCTTCAGGTATCTCAGAAGAAATCCAGGAAAAGGAAGATACCTAATGTGCCAGATATGTGTGGCGAAGAAAGTGAAATATCCCTCTAGTGGGTTTTAGATGTTGTTTGAGGGACCAACGGGAATAGCTTCTAACTTGGTGACTCCAAATTAGCCAAGAATAGAATCCACCTCAGCCTTGGAGGTGATGCATGACGCACTATAAATGATGTATCCTTTCTTGCCTATTGATGATAAAGGTTTGGTTTCTTTGACAACTCTCGTAAATATTTCTTTCCATAATGTTGGCCTTCCATTTTCCAGCAAGGAAGTATTATTCTAAATTTAAGAAATTACTATGATTCATGTTGAAAATTTTACATATGTTAATGATAAATCTGAAATTGTTGATTAAGAAATTTATTTACTATCAAAGTGATGTGGTACTAGAGCTGGTGACAAGTAAAAGGGTTGTTAATATCGATGAGCCCACAATAAAAATGTTATAGAGAATATGCCATAAGTTACTAATTAACTCCACAACTGTGGTTAACGTCAAAGTAATGAGGATATCAACACTGATGAATAGCAGTAATATGTATTGGGAACATGCTTGTAAGTTTAAATTTTGTTAGGTGTTAAATAAAATGGTGGCAAGAGAGTCGATGTCACATAAAATTTCATTTTAGATGTGAAGAGTGATCGTGAAAAAGTAAGGGAAAATAGTGAAGTTCTTGCCATCAGGTTATGTTTATAAGCACTTCGATTATAATAACATCGTCCGTTGTCAACGTCAAGTGTACTAGCATAGCAATCATTAGGACTTTTATTGTTGGTGCCCTTAAAATTTTTAGTTAAATGCTATTGCACTTTAACTTAACAAATAAAGTATGAAACAACTTCGACTATATTGATTCTAATTGACTATCACGACACATAAAGGAGTTTGTCGCATTTAAATGATTTGAATGTTTGGTGCTGACTAAAACAATAAAAGCATTATTAGATGTCAAATGACACGTAGATGCCACGCTATGATTTTAAAACTAGTATCAAGCCACTTAGGGTCGCATCCTAGTAGCTTAGATGCAAAAATGATAGCAATGGTTACAGGATTGAATGAATCATCGCACTACGCTCTTGATTTGTAAAATGAAAGTCTTTGGATATTGAGATAGTAGGATAATATAAGGACATAGTAAGTTCTTAAATGGTGGTAACTATGATAAGCATTAATGTCGAAGTCGTAATGTTAAAAGTTAGAGAAGATTTCTTTGATAATCGAACTCAAGACAATACCAGTTTCTATATCGACAATAATCAAAACTTAAACTAATTTAGGCAATTTCAAGACCATATACTAATGATAGACCAATAATTAAAACTTGCTAACAATCTCATGGGTGTCAATGTCAATTTATGTTAGAAGTAATAATGAGTGAGGTCTAATATGCTACCCATTTAATTATAAAATCGAAATTACCTAAATCCCCAAATCTCCACAGTTAAGGATCTAGTTCAGTGGTAGAGGAGACTAATAATCTCAATTAATATTAAAACTTAGGTAATTAGAGCTAAACAATTGAATTCGATACTCGATTCAAAGATAGTTAAGCATGAGACAAAACCTTAATTTTGATTTCAATGCAAGAGTCAAGTAAATTAATTTATGGGTTAACTAAGCAAGAAATCGTATCTTAGCTTCAGAAATTGATATCAAAGGACTAGAATTTTTGCAGCCGGTTTGAAAACTTGATTCTTGCTTGAGCTTTTGAATTGCACGTGAAAGAGGAAAGAATGAAAAGCTTGTATAATTTTAGAGGAAAGTAAGCAAATTGAAGCCATTGGATTGAATTCAAATTAACGCACAGGGACTAAAATGCGGGAAATGGATGGCTTCGACACAATTGACTTAAAAAGTCAATGGCTCCTTTACACTAGGGGAAAATGTTACTGCTTCAATTGTTGTTGAAGGATTTCGATGTGCCAAGAAAGCGCATCAATAATCTGCATCGAAGACAGGTGACAATTGGAACGCTTATGGATCAGCATCGAAGGGATAGGATACCACACTTCAACCACAGAAGAGTAAGCATAATACCCTGTGTTACCAAGTAAGTAAGGAAGCCAAGTATAACTCACTTTGTAAGCAATCAATGAATGTAAAACTGAATATAACATATTTGATTGATACGAAGCCCTATCGGAACTACACCATGCAAGTACTTCGAAGTCAAGGGTTGTTATGCTAAGTCAAGGGCTGTATTGCGACGATGTCAATGGAACACAAAACTATGCCCTACTATGTCCGCGATCGCTCTACACACCATCCATATGAAGTAAATCAAAGAGCTTGCACAATCCATACAAGCGTTGTTGATGTTGGACATCATCGATATCCACAAAGACAATGATATTGCTTTATAATTACCATCTTCCAAGTCATCACCTGCTCCTAAAAGACATTGACTATCATAATGAAAGCCATAACTGTAATTGAAGCATATCCTCAATAGAAGAGTAGAGAAAATACCTAGCACATAGCTCCATTAAGGTTTACGAAGTCAGTATTATCCTCATTGCCGAAGTTAGTATTAAAGCATATTGAAGACACTCCTACATAACACTAACTATTGACAACTCCACTCCTCACCGATATTTGATGGCTACTTTTCTTTAAGGTTGTTCAACAAAGAGGCTAGACCCGAGCATTGACGAAGTTGATCTAGCCAAAGAAATAAGGAGCAAGATCGGGCTCATAACCTCTATAAATATGAACCCAGTGGTGCCATTTTGCTGGATGAATTTTCCCATCTTGTTTCTTACATTTTCAACTTTGTAAACCATAAATCGATTTGGCGAATTTTAGAGCCTATTGTACTACATGAAGCATATACACATAAGGATTTGGAAATTAAACAAGTGCATAGCATACCATATTCATTTGATTGAAACTTGTGACTTATGACTTCGAACTACTATTTGCATAGTGTTTGTGACCTTGAATTGGTACTGTCATAGTATATTGGACTTCGTACTTGAACTTTTGCTACATATGTAAATTAGACTTCAAACTTACCTAAGCCCATACAACTTTGACGATGATGGCGGCATTTGGAAATGCTATGCATACTCTCTTCGACATGATTACTTCGACAAGCCTCAATAAACCTCTCTTGCTTTATTACACTTTTGGGGATAGCAAAGTTATTTGTTAATAGGCGATAAATGATCCAAAGAGATTGAACTCTAAATTGGGAGACAAACGATCCAAAAGGGTCAAATCCTAAATTAGATGGAAAATTATTTGAAGAAATCTAACCTTTAAATTGATGCTGATATAATATAATGTTTTGAGCACCTTGTAATTAGAACGAGTGTATAAATCTTGAACGAACACTGGATAATTTTGATGTCTAAGATTATCTCTCGATAAGAGACAGATTAGGTGTTATTTATGGCTAATATTTAAGAAGGGGATGGATACCATAGATATAACTGATCTGCAACAGCCTATGATTAGCAAGAGAATCCAAAGGAACTGGATGATTCACCAAAATCGAGAGCGATGGAATGCTAATAAGCTCAACTAATGAAGAATGATTGCTGCTGGAACTTGTTCTTGTGCAAAGCACATCTTACATTGGATAGACGTACTTTAGGGGGAAAATGTTAATCTGCTCTTTAATTAAGCAGAACTTAACAGAAGTTATAACGTCAAGATGAAGGCGATACCACTTGAAAACTTGGAAGTACACCTAAAAGAATTTGAGAAACAACTGCGAGGAGTTTCAGTAAAATTGGAGCAAAGTAAATAACTTAGTACCAAGTTATATAGGTCAGTACCGAACTGTTTATTCACAATATTCCTCCTTCTAACTCGTTACACCTTATATGCTACACTAAATATTCATGATCAAGTGGTTTTCCTAGGGTTTGGATAACCAATTATAAGTTAATGAGAATAAAACAAAGAAAGCAGTATAACTTAAGTGATATCGGAAAGATTACCAGAACCAACCATAGTCCATGGAAAATAGAATGAAACGCATTTGGCCGAAGATAGAAGAGCAAACAAAGTAAAAAAATTCATCTTACGTCAAGATCTAAAGATCGGTACCAAGTTAACTTAGGTCAGTACCACGTTAATATTTATTTTGTATGACTTCGGGCTATGTCATATACCTTAGTGCAAGCGGGCTTCTGACCTGATACCGTTGTTTTCTTATAATACCAGCCCTATGACAATCAAAAATAGATCTTCACTCTGCTTCACACTCCAATCTTCTCCTTCTCTTCACTCCTATATTATCCCTTAAATGCTCTCAAAACTCACTAATGTAAATATGAGATCCACTAGATTGTGGGAAGATCCGATATAACTGGTTATAATTTAGAGAGGAAATAACAAAGGTTAAATAGGGCGTACACCAAAAGTTACGCCGGACTACTACAAAAATTCTTGTGTCTCTTTTACTTTGTAGTTGTTATCTCTATTTTTACTAGAAATGGCGGTTTCGTTTGATACATGATTGTTTGTGCCATTTTTGGTCCTTTCGCTAGGAAAGAACAAGTTTGGAAGGCTTGAAGCTTGAATACGATATTGGAAAAAGATGAAGAGACCTAACACATGATCTAAGTCTAGGTGAGGCCAACTAGAGCCTAGGAGGGCCAGGAGGTGTCTTTTGACTCTATCATCCATCTATATGACTAGAGAGGGTACGGGGAGAATGATGAAGTTGATGCATGATGGAATGATAGCTAGACTAAAGGAAATGGTAGAAGGATTTTTTCCAACAGATGGGACCATAAGTAATAACTGTAGCTACTAGAATTTAGAACAAGGGACATGAAACACATGTAGGAGCATTTGGAGTCGGAGCAGAGTAGATTGGAATGGCTGCTCCATGGCCAAAATTACTTGGTATTGACTAAAAATCCTCTTGGTATCTAGAGGATTTCACTCCGAGACAATGCTGGATTGGACTTAAGGCAACTTGGGATGCCGAGAATGGATGATGCTAGAGCTCGAAATGCAAGATAGGACATAAATGCATAGTAACCATGGGAACATGTATGAGAGCTTCCCAATAGGAATAGAGGACAAAATGAAACTAGAGGTGCATATCAAAACGTGGATGTGCAATTAGAGGAGTATGTACCATAATATATGCCAATGTGCATAGGAGCGGGGGGCAGAACACAATATGAGGAGTACATACCAGAATATGTGCAAGATTTCCATTAATCAACAACAACTAGATGGCTGAAATGATCAAAAGAAAGTCTAAGATGGAACCTCATACCAGAGTTTAGAGGATGTAAATAGGAATCCATTTACCGCTAACATTCAAAATGCAAGGAATTCTTCTAATTTTAAACTTCGAACACTAGAAATGTACAATGGGAAATTTGATACAATAGTTCATTTAATGAGATACTCCGACATATGTAGGTGTTAGGTGCTTCTGAACAAGTGCCGACACCTTCGTTATCTGATAGAAGAGCTAGTTTGGTGCAACCAGCTGTAAAAGTATATGAGGATCCAAATTGCAATGGTACAACTGGAGTAGCAACCCTTCTGCTGCGAATGCATCAAGAAACAACCAGGGATCAAGGTTAATGATGGCAATCCCACGATCGGGATGGAAATGAGGCATGTTTTCTTTTCGCGCTTTGCTTTTTTTGCTTTGAATAATTTAAATAACAATAACCTCATACCGCTTATACATGTATAAGGCCAAGATTGGTTTGTAGGCATGCTATGATTCGAATTTCTAGGATGATTAGTTAGGAAAATAATAACCTCTGACAGCTTTCACATGCATGAGTACTAAATTGGACTCTAGGCATGCTCTGAGTTGGATGTCCAGGATGAATAATTAGGATTTCTGCTTATTTTCCTTGATTTGAATATTGACTGTTGAAAAATCCACTTAAATGCGATTGTTGATACTGATTGGATTAAGTCCCGACCAGAGAGTCAAGACCAGAGTGCGGAGTTCAAATTCCCTCCTCGAAGAGCAAGTGGATGGACTTATATGATATTGATCGTGTTAACTCCAGGACGAAGAGTTAGGACTAGGGTGTAAGGTGCAAGTTCCCATGTTGGAAGTGAGTGGATGGACTTGTACATATTGATCGCATTATGTCCCGGTCGGAGAGTCAAGATTAGAGGGCAAGGTGCAAGTTCCCTTGCCGAAGAATGAGTGGGTGGACATGTACGACATTGATTGCATTAAGCCTTACCAAAGAGTCCTGAATGGAGTTTAAGGTGCAATTTTCCCTTGTCATAGATCATGTGGATGGACTTGTATGAAATTGATCGTGTTAAGTCTCAACAGAAGAGTAGAGACTAGAGAGTAGGGTTCATGTTCCCTCATCGATGTGTGAGTGGATGAATTTGTATGAAAAGTGAGTCAATGGACTTGATGGCAGTCAAATTTAACTTATGCAATTAGTTCAATGTAGCTGGATTAAAATATTGGATAACACTTTCCCCCCTAAAGTACATCTTCTGATGAATATGACGTGCTTTGAATCGAACCAAATTAGAATCCATGAAAAGAAATCCATCCAGTTTTTCGAATAATAGTTATCCCCCTACTGCACTATTTTCCCAACGTGCTGGATCTCTTTTTTATCGTCACGATGCTTGGTCGATTTTCGATAGTATAAATCTAGGCTTGTATTGTGTCCGTCGATATATGAGTCTAGTTTCATAAGACATACTTGGTCTAGCCTTGAACCTAAAATCTTAAGGTTTGATTTCAATTTCCATCAATTTCATAAATTGAACCTTTAAATCATGTACATGCACGTTAATATGCATATTCTTGTTGTTGGCCGCCGAACATAACTGTATGCTCATGGGTTGTTGGCAATTCATTGCATAATATGCACGTGCTATGAATTACCTCCACGCCTAAGTTTATTTGCATGCATATTCATAGTCGATCCCTCTTTTTTTAAGTGTTTGTAGGGATCACCATATGTTTAGCCGATCACTCTTCTCCCTTTCTTTATGTTTGCAGGGATCGGTACCTTTTATGCCAAACCCTCTCTCTTTGCTTCGCTTTTCGACCTCTCTCCCCATATATAAGCTAACATCCCTCCTTCCCATCCTTTACAAATCCAACATTTCTAACTACTTCCATTTCAAATCCTTAAGACCAAACCCACCTTTCCCTCTGAAAAACCAGAACCCTTCCTTCCCTACTTAAACATCGCCTTCATCCACATATTATCCTTTCGATTTTGCTTTAGATTGTCACATCGCCTCCCATTCCAACCATAATCCAACATTTATCTCCAAATCGCTCGTCATAGATTCATTTAGGCTGGTTATCGGCCTTCAATTTTTATTTTATGATGATACGTTGGATTCCACACCACCGACGACAAGGGTGAAGGTCAACACAATATTGAAATGATGGCAATGGTTGCCTGGAAGAGGGGAGAAGTGGGATTTGATAGGGTTCGGCAAAGCAAAGAAGAGTTGGAAGAGGAAGAGAGTGCATGGCAAATGGTTCAGTTGTGTAGGAAGAGAAGATGGAAGGTTGGATAGGGAAGGGATATGTGGAAACATGATGGGAGGAAGGGATCGGTAGAGTGGGCTAATGTGGAAGAATCGGTATTGGAAGTTTAGTGGAAGATTGAAAAAAGAAGTGGAGGGATCGGTGGAAATGGTTAGCGTGGTGGGATCGACATTTCTTATTGAAGGAAAGGAATGGCATCATTTATTTGAAGATAGAAACCGGTTGTAATATTCTATGACAGGGATCGTCAAATGGGATCGACATGTGCTTGGATAATTCTTAGGCTTTGATTTGAAGTCAAAAACCAATCCAAAATCACTCGTTTGAGCAATCAACACCAATTCCATCACATTGGACTTAAACACATGACAACGATGAACAACAGGACTTGCTTATTCACTATTGAACCTGGAATTAAACGATCAAACACTTAGGACTTCGAACACGAACTAAAACTTAACATATGGACTTGAATAACGAATTTCATACTTTGGTATGCCGATAGTCAATCCCAAAACTTATACAATTAATCATTCTCTTCACTAGTTGAGATGGTCAGCGATGACGGTCACTCCGGTCGGAGTCCAAGGTCTCATCATTTAACTTCATTTTCTTATTTCAAGCTACTTGTTTCTATACTACACTACACTGCACCATACTAGCTTACACTTAGCATGAAGGGAAAAATAAACTTTTTTAAACACGAATATCTACTTAGTATAGTTGACATGGACTTTAGACGGTTAGAGCATCCAACTGCAATGTCTTCCGGACCAGCCTTGCAACATAGTAATCCCGAAGCTGAGTCAAGATCTGCAACCATATCTGGTAGGCTTCCCCTAAGTCATCAACTGGTAAAATGAAAACTTTCGGCCCATCAACCAGCCTTTTTTTGATGTTCCCGTCCTCCAGGTGGAAGATGTTGGTTCTGCCCCCGACATTGTAGAAGGTGCTATATTTTTAGATAATTCGATAAATTCTCAAGCCTCTAGAATTGGTGAGGCCACTCTTTTCTGATTATGTTCTAGACATGAAATTCCATTCAAAGAAGTTTTGGTTACTTCGATAAAAGACAGGGCTTACTTGCTCCCAGAGGGGTATACGGCATGCAATAAGTCCATGTGTTTGGACATATGCATGTTGCCCTTTAATTCTTTTATCCAAGAGATGCTAAAATACCTTGAGATAGCTCCTACTCAACTATACCCTAAAGACATAAGGTTTATTTATAACTTCAAATGACAGATTGGGAGCCTTTCCTACATTTTCCTCGAGCCTTCAACCTACTGCCAAGTCATAACGGGTTCTTGGAACAAACTTAGTGTTTTCAAACACGAACGGTTTTATTTTCGAAGTCCGCTTGGCTTTAATAGGTCATGGTTAGGAGGATGTAAGTGTTGTCTTCGCTCTATTATCAAATTCTTTAACCCAGGTCATATCCTGAATTAGCTAACATTATGAATATCTATAGGTGTTCATCTACATTCGGAGGGAAATATTTTTTTTCAAAGGCAATCTAGGCATTTTGTGCCACACCAATCAAAGACCGGGACATTAGACTTCTTGTAACCAATGAATGGCTATCTCTGTTTGGATTGTTGGAGGAAGGTCGCAACATTGGCCTTCCAGATATGTTGCAGAGTAAGAAGGTGACATAAATAACTCTATCGTGCCCTTAGTCAAGGGAGCTCAGGACGATGTCGAAGAAGGCAAAATTAGGGGTGCTGAGATCAACGAGCCTGGAGACGCTGATGTAGGTCACGGCAACACACCTATGGTCAAACCATCATTAGGAGCGCAACCTCACACGCTAGCTAAGAGAAGAAAGAAGCTTGCATATAGGCTTCGTAGGAGGAAAATTACTAAGGAGCCTTAGTTTGTTATCACTTAAGAAGTGTAGTCTTCCCAATGTTTAGAAAGCTCGATGAAAGGGTTTTCAAATCTCAAAATCCCTAATGACATCACGACCTATAACTTCCCTAACATCAGTATTTAGGGGCTAATTTCTCCCACAAGAAGTTGTGACGACATTCTTCCTATAGAAAATGAGAGAAAACTCCGATGAGCAAGGCTACAGCCATTGGTCCGTCAGAGAGACACTAGGACACTCATAATCACGTGCACTTCACCACAAGATCTCCTTCTACCTTTTGTATAATTGTTACTTGCACATTTTTGTTTGTTTTTTGTAAGTGTGATGCCTTAATCCGAGCTTTTGATCTCTTGAGGGGCTCCTCTATGCAATATGGATCCAAACGTGATTCAGAATATATTAGGCGTAGGGAGAGGAATGATGACCAAGAAAGAAGTTATTGTTCGAGGGAATCTTCCTCTTTAAAGCATAAGTCCCAGTCTCGGTCATCCCATCAGGAAGCTTAACCTAATATTCATGTGTGCAATAGCGATCAGACCTCTTTCCTCGGTCTCCAAGTTGCCATATCACTTGAGCAGTACTCCAGTTCCTCCAACTTCAAGGAGTACTGTGGCCATAGGTCAAGCAACATTCCAATCGTCGCTTCTGAGCCATCTTTACTGACTGCGGATCCTGAAGCTTCTATAGTAGAAAAATTGGCCCAACATAAGGTCATTTTCCAAAAGAATTGTTTTGACGGGCTTTAGTTCCTCCCTTACATTCATAAAATCTCAAGGAGTGTTAAAGCAAGTACTCTCGCATGCTTCAACGATGTTTTTGTTCAACATGAATTGTTTCGGCATTTAGCAGAGAAGATCTTCAAGGTGTCTATCGAGAGACGTCATGAAATTGAACATCTTAGGCTAGAGGCGATCCATGATAAAGATATAATTAAACCCTTGGATACTAAGATCTCATATTTAATGGTGAAGCTAAATGAGCCAAAAAGAAGTGCTAAGGAAACATTTGAAAAAGGAACTTGATGTTGCTCTTAACCTAGCGGTGCACTTGCCTTGGAAAAAGATACCTTGCAAAAGGAGAAAATTATTTTGGCCCGTCGCATTGAGAAGCTTGAAGAACTTCTTGAGAAGAAGTGGAAAGAGAAAATCAATGCTCAAGAAGAATGGCAAAATATTGCGAGGAGGCTATTGAGGCCTAGAATTTGAAGATTAAGCATGATGAGCACCTTGCTTAAATTGATGTCCTTAAAGAAGTGGTAAGGGAAGCGGGCCGAAATGAGATGGGAGAACAGCTCGAGGCCCAGGTAGAGGATGCCAAGGAAGCTGGTCAAAATGAAATTAATGACTTTTTCTATCCCCTGATCAATGATTGCAATGCTAAATTCCTTATCACCCATGGTCTAAGCTTCTTAGTGGGGGTTACCTTAAGTCGCTTGCCGAGGCCTGGGAGTACTTTGTTGAAATGAAAAAGTGAATCCTCACGAAGTTGATTTTGATGAAGAAAAACAAGTATGGGAGATTCTCCGCCGGGAAGAACCTTTATAACTTGTTGCTGCTTTATTTCGATATTTTGACATACTAACACCCTCCGATAATGGGAAAAACACTATCGAGTCTTCGTAGTCCGACCCCAAAGGCCCGCCTTCTTTTCAAGCAGCCGGAGAGTCAGTTTCTCTTGGTTTGGGACAAAATATAAGCTACGATCTGGACAAATCCAGTTGTTAATCTAAGGTGCTAACCCCTATTCTGCAAAGGAGGGACTCCAGCGACAACTGAAAATCAGCCAAACAGAGGTATTCCGCTCTATTCTCCAGTTCTTGAGAAATTTAGTTCATCATGTCCAATTGGCATGGCCTTATCTTCTTGTGTCCACGAATCTGTAGCTCTTTGGGGTCCCATCCAAACTCCAAAAAGTGGTGCAGCCATGGAGCAACAGCCAACATAACCGTAGATGTCAGTGACCACCGACGCTCTAGGACCCGAGGCTCATGTTATCAGAGTGCTTGATGATGACAAAGTTGAGGACCCACCATTGGCTAATGAGCCAGATGACATTGTAATTACTGGCGCCATTTAACATACTATGAGCTCATCATAAAATAGAATATCGAAAGGGAGAAATTATTGAAGAAAAAATTTTAGGCTCAACCTACCAACGTGGACATTAGCGATCCAAATCTCATCATATTACAAGTCATCCTACCTAGTGGGTTGGCTCCCCAAGAACTCCCTCCATCTTTCAAAATTTCTCCTACCATGGGTGGAAAAGGATCAAGCAAACAAAAAAGCGGAAATTCATGCAGTGGTACTCCTAAAAGATCCAGAAAGGGTAAAGGGTAGAAGAAATAGTCATCACTCTTACTTAGTCTGTACATAGTTTGTATATTTTTCTCTTTTGTCGGTCGTGATTGTGCGGGTATGGCCCTCGTTCTTTAATTAATTTGTGTCATATTTTTGAAGTTTATTGTGTAAATAAAATTTCTTTGTTTTCAGTCAAACTCTTACGTTAACTGGTCGAGCTAGTACTTTCCATTTAATGTGCTAGTAATTCTTTGCTCGTGGTTTTTGATGTAATCCGTTGATTTTATCCCGAGGCCTCCATGTGGTCACGGTCTTGAGTCATACCAAACACGGTGCCCAATATCTAATGTTACAATATCAAATTCAACATTTTGAATGATTATACTCCTGCCCCTACTCTTTGGTTAGCTGAGTTAAACAGCGGATGATCGAACTCCATCCTTTGCGAGTTTATACTTCTCATGTCAGTTTCAGGCTGGGCTTCATGGAACAGTGAATGTTCGAGCCGCAATTGTCTATTTGTTTATACTCATATCCACACTCTAGGGATAAGAGTTAGTTAGTGGGTCGACGGACTGCACCTGGCTTGTGTTAATACTCCAGTCCGCACTCTGCGGATAATAGTTAGTTAGCAGGTGATCGAATCGCACCCTACTTTTGTTTTTACTCAAATCTACACTCTGTGGAACTAAAGTTTGTTAGAGGGTGGTCATATCACACCCAACTTGTGTTTTTACTCTAGTCCACACTCCGTGGACTTTGAGTTATTTCAAAAAAATAGACGGATCGTATTTTCCTTAATTGATTGATTTGCCCCCAAGTTCGGGGTTTAACTTATCTAGCGATCCATCATGTCAGGATTGCTTTTGATTCATATTTGTCCCATCCTTTGGTTGGATTAAGTTGGACAATGGATGGTTGAATCACATCCATCCCTCGTTGGGCATTCCATCCAACGTGTTGTGAGCATGAGTCGTCAAATCAATGGTTGGACAATTTTCATTTCGTTTAATTCAATGTTTACGTACTCGGTTAGCTCCAAACTCTAGAAACCTGCTTGGACGTGTCAATACTAGTTAGTCCAGTATCTTAACTAATTTGTACTGCTATAGCAAACACATGCTTGGAGGAAATTCAAAACTTTATTTGCAGGCGAAAACAAATGACGTAACTTGTCTTATTAGATGTTCGGAAAACAAAATACTAAAGCAAATCTTGAAAATAGTTACAACAAAATGGAAAGGAAATAGCTACGTGAAATGACTTCGTAAATGCTCGTTATTAAATGCCCTTGGGAATGTGATGCCATTAACAATCGCTAGCTTAAAAGTTCCCTCTCCAAGCTTCTGTTCAATGAAGTACGGTCCTTCCGTAGTTGGATTCATATACGACGGGGTAGGAAAAAACCGTTTCATGACGAAATCACCGATTTCAAAGGTTTTAGGTCTAACTTTGGTGTTGTAGCAATGGTCGACCCAATATCGATGCATAGATGCCCTCAAATCAGCTTCTTTATGCTTTTCTTCTATAAAGTCTAGAGATTCCATAGGGAAAGCATTTTTCATTCTGGGGTCGTAGTAGGTTATTCCATGAGAAGGAACTTCGAGCTCAATAGGATTAACAACTTTGGAATTGTAAGTAAGGGCAAATGGAGTATAGCTAGTTGCTGAATTTTATGTGGTCCTATAGGCCCATAGTGTCGTCGGGATTTCATCTACCTACTTGCCTATAGCCATATCTATATGTTGCTTTAGAATTAATTTTATTATTTTGTCTCCAGCATCAACTTGCCTATTGTCTTGAGGGTGAGTGACTACTGCAAATCTCTTTTCAATACGATGTCGATGGCAGAAGTCTTTAAATTCTGTACTGTTGAATTTAGTCACAATATCAGCTACAATAGTTCGTGGAAGACCAAAATGATAGATGATGTTCCAAACACTAAGGTTGATTACTTTCTTGGCTGTGAGTGTGGCTAAAGGTTCTACTTCAGCCCATTTGGTGAAGTAATCAACTATGATGATAGCATACTTCGCACTACCTCTAGAGATAGGTTAGGAAACGATAATATCCATACCCCACATGGCAAAAGGCCACAGGCTGGCAAACTGCAAAAATTTTTTTGGCGGTGCTCTTGGAACTTTTGCATATATCTGGCACTTGTCGCATCGCCTAACATAATCAACATCATTTGGATTAATGGTCGGCCAATTATACCCGTAAGGAGTATTTTCTTTGCTGGAGTTTGCCCATCAGTATGATCGCCATATTCCACTTCAAGAACTTCCTTTAGGACAAATCTTATTTCATCGTTAGTGATACATTGGAGCAGGCGAATGGAAAAACCGTATATGTACATAATTCCTCCACGTATGATATATTGTGAAGCTTTACGACCCGTAGCTAATAGTCTTTAATCAGAATCATCCATGTGTAACACCCCAAATTTTTGATAACATTATTTAGGAGATTTAGTTAGATAAAATAAAAAAGCGATTAGGGAATTAAGATTTGATTTATTTAAGGTAGCCGTGCTTTTTAAAATAATGAACTAAAAAGGGTTTAAAATGAACTAGAGGAGGGGTATTATGGGAAAGAGACCATTCTTATATAACCTTCCTTAGGCTGTGTATCTTAATACATCTTCATTCTCATTTATAAAATTTAAAAGCAAGGTCGACCACCATTAACAAGGAAAGAAGAAGAGGAAACTAAAGGAAAGCTTAAGGAAAAACAAATTCAAATCAAACTCACTCAAATCTCAAGTTCCTTAATCTCTATAAAAAAGGTGAATCATGTTTACATCTCTAAAATTTTATGGTTTCGATTTTAAGATTAAATCCGAATGATGTTGCAAAGGTTTGCCATGATTTCGAATGATAATATATACATGTTTATGATTTACGTATGTTCATATAGATTTTATGACATGTTTTAAGATGAAAACTCTATTAAATGACATCTGTTAGCCTTGCGAATTTTTATAATGATCTAAAAAGTTATTTGAGAGATGGGTTTTAATTTTTAGAATTTTTGTGGAGTTTTTTTGAATTTTCTAAGGAAGAAAATGGTTTTTCGATTATTAAATTATTTACTAGAAAAATAGTTATTGTTTGAATCCGAAAATTTTATATGTTGAAGTGAACATATTAATTGATATTCTGGAATTTTTCTAAAATTATTCAAGACGTGTTAATAGTTATATAAAATTATTTAAGTTATGGGACTTAAATGTTTTGTATAATTATAAAGGAGAAAGGGGCTTTTTCAAATTTATTCAAATTTCCAAACAAGGAAATTCAACGGGAATTTGGAGTATAAAATTCTGGCAACCAATTAGATTTAGACAAACAACGCAGGTGGTGTACATAATAATTAGTTTAAATAGTATTTTCACTATTTTAACTATTTTAGCAAGAGCTTCCACCTCCATACCAAACCTTCCATCATGGTCGAAAGGTATCAAACCTTACGACTAGTCAAACATCAATGCACATGGTACCAGGCGCCTGGTACGTAGTGAATTAAAAGGGGTCAAAAGGTTTAGGGATGAAAGGTTAGAGCTTTCGAAGGAGAAGAAATTTTGTTTTGGTTTATAGAAAACATGCCTACTAGCTTTCGACAAAGTGCTTTCGATACTGTCAAGTAGTTTAAAAGAAAAAGGTTTTTGATTGGTTTGCTTTCTTGTTTTAATTAAAACCTTTCGAAAAATTTGAAAGGTATAGCTTTTGACAAGGTTGATAGCATAGTTGCTGCTTCTAAACCTTTCGACACAGATCAAGTCAAAGGTTATCTTCTGTTTTTTGAAACTTGCCACCTCTCTCCGTTGATTTCATAGGGTTGGTTCCAACACCAACACTTCATTGTTTTTGAATGGTTTCAAAAGGTCTTACAAAGGTTTCAAGTAGTTTTTTTCGACTCCAATGTATTTCAGATCATTTTGCTCTACTTGAAGGCATAATCCAAATGTTTTATGTCGAAACACTTTAAAGGTTTCAAAGTAGTTAACATTGAATGGTTTCGAATGGTTTACACTTGTTTTAAATTGAACTCAATCTCTTTGAAAGGTTTTTAGTTTCAATTCTTTTGAAAGGTTTACAAATGGTTTAATAGGGGAGGTACCCTTGGCTTTCGACAACGTTAAAATGTTAAACCTTTCGACTAGGTTGAAAAGAAACCTTTCGACAAGGTCGATAGGTATGGTTTTAATGTTTTCGAAAGGCTAAGGTTTAAAGGATTTAAAGGAGGATGTCATTTGTTTTAAAGTTTATGAAAGAAAGGCTTTTTAAAGTTTCCGAAGGAGTTACCACCAATGATTTCGAAAAGTTTTATTAATGGTTTTGATGGAGTTACCTTCAATGATTTCGAAAGGTGGTTTAAAGGTTTTAAATAGAGGTTTCAATTATAATGACTAGACAAATAGCCTAAGTGTTTTAATTTATAAAGGATTTTAACTTATTTTAAAAGGATAGATAATCCTTATTGAACATCATCAACATTATTTTGAGTAAAGTATATATAACATGACAAAAATATCTTAGAATAAAGCTAAAGATATATTTTCCATGTATATATATGATTTGTCGAGCAAATCATTTTGAAAGGGTTTTTAAGGGAAATTTGAAGGGCGGTTAGCTCAGATATTTTGAAGGGTAGTTAACCCAAAAGAAAATTTGGCCAGTCAGCTCATTTAAATTCGAACAGTTGGTCCATTTTGAGGGCAGTCAGCCCAGAGAACAGTTAGCCAACAAAAGAGCAGTCAGCTATGATATGAACCGATAGTTAATTTATTAGCGCAATAAACCTGGCTACTTTTTAACGATAGTTAGTCCACCCTTTTTACTCGTTTGAGCAGATAGCCCATAACCAAACATAAAAAATATTGCTATTTTGGTATAATCAGTTTTATGACAGGTATTCTAGAATAGAGCCGTTAGCTTGGAATCTAGGACAGATAGTCTAGTAAAGAATAGATAGTTTATATTTTAGGCAGATACTCTATCTTATTTCCTTTTTTCGCATAATTGATATTTCTATATTATTATTATAATCAGTTTATTAACCAGTTTGGTTGCGGTAAAGGAATAGAAAAATATATGTTTAGAAAAAGGATATTAGTGAGGGAAAACCCGTTCCACTAAGCTGCGTGGTCTCATTATATATTGGTAAACTGAGATGTAACAGAAATTATTCACATCAAGCCTTATGTCTGACTCAAAGTTTTGTTTTCCCTTACACTCTCGGGTGCTCACAATTTGATTTGAGTAGGCTGAGGGTTTAGGGTTTTAGATTTTAACAAATTTTGATGAAGAAACATCCAAAGATGAGCCTGTGGCTGACGGATAGATAAATTTAGGAATTCTATTTTAAATTTCTTTCCATTGTGTATTACGACATTTATGTCTATATTGCTTTGATCATCTAAGGAGGCATCTTCAAATGTTGCTCTTGGCGTATTATTGTGATTATATTTGATCATTTCTTGGGAATACGTTGGGATTTTTGTTTCTTGGATATGATTCGTTTAATAGTCTAGATGACTGCAGCGTCCATAACGCATAGCTTTTGGCCTCCAAATATGGGATGTTACACCATGACTCCTTCTCAGGCTCTGTCCCTAATACCCAGTCGATTTTCATCAGGTTTATGCTTGAAGCATTTAATACTTCGACTAGAATCAAGCCCGTCCATTATGCATCCCCAATGCTAGCAAACTTCGCCAATGAATCAATATCTCTGTTTCGATCCCGAGGAATGTGGATAATGTTATTATACTCAAAGTCAGTCAACTACTTTTGGACTGGGGTAAGATATGTTGCAAGTCATTGTCCTTTAGCTTGGTAATCTCCCCTGAATTCACATACTACCAATTGTGAGAACAAAAGATTTTAGTGACTCTATCCCCAGTTCTTTGGCGAGTTTAAGTCCAGCAATCAAAACCTCATACTCCGCTTATTTGATTGTTCTAGGGAAATCAAGCTTTAAATCATAGCAAATTGACTGATCTTCAAAAGATATAAGCATAGTGCCATCTCAAGAACAATGATCATTGCACTCTCCATCTGTATATAACATCCACCATATGGTAGGGGTGTCGGTGATCTCTGAGAAATCATCTTATGCGGTAAATTCTGCTATAAAATTTGCTAGTGCCTTACCTTCGATAGCCCTCAAAGGATGAAAAGTAATGTCAAATTAGATAAAGCTCGATATTCCACTTGAGTAACCTTCTATACGTTTCAGCTCGTTGCAGGACCTATTGTAATGGCTGGTCGGTGTAAACATTGAGAAGGAGCGCCTAGAATTAAGGATGGAGCTTTGGTGATACAATCAGCAAGCAGTACACCAGTTTCTCTATCTTCGGATAGATCCTTTCAGCCCTTGTCAATTGCTTGCTAGTGCAATAGACCAGTCTATGGATTTGTTATTCATGAAGCATTGTGACATTTATAGCATGTACCGACTCTACTAAGTAGATATATAAATCTCTATGATCCGCTGGCTTTGATAAATGGGAGGTCTCCCTAAGTGGTTCATCAAAGCTTGAAATGCGTCTTTACAATCCTGTGTCCAATCAAAATTCCTTTTTCTTTTCCTAATTAAGGCAAAGAAAGGAATGCATTTGTCAGTAGATCTGGAAATAAATTGGCTTAGTAAACAGCCTTCCCATTCATGCTTTGTACTTATTTGATAGTTTTTGGTACTTGGATATTGCCAATAGCTTGGATCTTCTCGGGATTAGCTTCGATTCCATGGGCATTAACTATGAAAATTAATAACTTTCTCGATGCAATTCCAAAAGAACACTTCAGATGATTAATCTTCATCTTGTAAGATCGGAGGATGTCGAACATTTCTACCAGGTATCTAATGTGGCCACTTGACGTTGTGGCTTCACGAGAAAATTATCCACATATACCTCCATTGTTTTCCTAAATCCGAACTTTAAACATTTTTTTGACCAAGCACTGGTAGATTGCTCATCCATTCTTTAGTCCAAAAAGCATCATCACATAGCAATATAATCCAACATAGGTAATGAAACTGGTGTGCTCTCGATTAGAAATGTGCATCTGGATTTGGTTATATCCTGAGTACGCATCCATGAAAGATTGCAATTCGTGTCCCATGGTTGAGTCTACCAAATAATCGGTCAATGGAAGGGGAAACTATCTTTTGGGCATGCCTTGATCAAGTTCTGAGTCATCAATGCATGTCTTCCATTTTCCATTCATCTTTCTCATAAGTACAAGACTGGATACCCATTAAGGGTATAGGGTGTCGCAAATAAATCTTTTGTCTTTGAGTCATCCACCTCCTCTTTAAGAGTAGCAGACCTCGTCGTATCCATGCCACCTCTTTTTTGTTTCACTGGGACATGCCACGGGTTAATATTTAATGCATGGATCATAATAACAAGCGAGATCCCACACATGTCAGAGTAAGTCCAAGCGAGCACATCAAGATTTGTTCAGAGAAATCCAGCAAGTTCTTTCATCATTAGGGTGCTAAGCTACGATCTGATCTTTAGGAACCGTTTTGGATCACGTAGCTTACTGTAATTTCAATCGTCATCTTATCCATTGTAGCCTTTGTCTCTTTGGGCTCCTCCTCAATGTCTCTCGAATTTATATCTCTATCCAATCGACTGTGGTGCCTGAACCAAGGCTCAGGTGCTAGTTGTCAACCTTTGGTGGCTTGGATGCGGACTGACTTGTCCACACCCTCACATTTCTCCTTGCGTTGATCGCCCCTCAACTCAGCTATATAACAGGCATGTCTGGTCACCTGATCACATGAATAACTACAATACCATTATCCGTCGGGAACCTTAAAGTCAAACACCATGAGACAAGAGCTGCTCGTGACTCAACTAAGGTTGGTTGGCTCAGAAAAGCGTTGTATGGAGAGTCACCATCCAAAATAACAAAAGGCATAATCCGCACTCTTCGACGGTCACCTCCTACCAACTCCACAGGTAATCCAGCACAACCTACTGCTTCAGTTATAGCACCATTAAAGCCATGAATATGGGCTTTAGACGATTTAAAGCCCTTGGATTCCATCCTCATCAGATCGTTAACCATTTTGAAAATCATATTTATTGAACTTCCATAGTCAACCAATATCCTTCTCACTAAAGCGGGGCCGATCATGGTCGAAATGACCCTGCATCTCTATTTCTAAACACGATATCATCTGCCATCGTACATTGCTGTTTTGTTGGAGCTCCATTTTTCATATTTAAATATCATTCAAAATCAACATACTGAATCGCGCTGCGGTAGCGCTCCTTCTTATGCCAACTCTTATCAACCGGACGTGGTCCTCTGACTATTATATTGATTACTAATCTTCCACCAGTTCATGTAGGCTCCTCATCCCAGTGCGGTGCTTGTCCTCAGTTAGGGTCAGATGTCCTCTGCCCGCCAACTAACAGGGTTTTTACAAACTGGTGTTACTTCCTTTCTCGAATCAGCTTTACGATTATATCATGGAGATGCATGCGATCCCTTGTGCTGTGTCCATAGAATTCGTGAATCTTACACTATTTTCCACTTGTGTTCCTGCTTCTCTGTTTATTATTTTGGAGGCAGCTTCCTGTACTGTATGGTACTGTAGGTAGACAAATATTTATTCTACGGTCATTCATTGGAATTTTAGGCTTTCCTCTTCCAAAATCCCTCTTTTGGTCTAGGCTCCTATCTCCACCTTTCTTTTGTTTATTGAGTTTGTTCTGGACATTCACTTTAACATTTCCAGAGCTATCATCATACTGTTTTACTGCAATATTATTATGTACTCTCCCTCCACTTGGTCCTATAATATTCTTCTTCCTAGATCACCTGGCCTTCTCCTTTCTCGAATACTAAGATGCCTTCGAATAGAAGTGCTCCAACATTGTAGGTGGCTTTCTAGCTAACTAATCGCCAAAATCAGACTCCATATCAATTCTTCCTTTTACAGGCATCAATATTGCATGGTCATTCGGCTTACTAATTTCGGTGATAGATGTATGGAATCTCTCCAAATAATCTTTTAGCAATTCTTCTAGAGCTGGATCAAGCTAGAAAGGGACATTACATCTTTGGGGCGAGTTGCGTGCATATGTAACTGCTCATGAACCTTGTTGCCAAATCATTAATTTTAGAGATCGACCATGAGGGTAACCTCGTAAACCACATAATTGCTGTTCCAAAGAGAGTTATAGAAAAATATCTACATTTGATTGCATCATCTGCTCATGCAGAATCCATCAACCATTCATATCTCATGATGTGCTGCCAGGGGTTGGATTTTCCCTCGTAGGCAGGCATCAACAACATGTTGAACCTCCATGAGTATTCTACATGCAAGACATTGTTGGTGAATGGGGTATAGATTCTAAAGATTCCCCCATCGTTATTCATCAATCCTTGGCTCTCTCTCACTAACTGTCCAACCATAGCCGACAATTCCAATGTTTGGATAGTCGGTGACAAGCGGTGGTCGTATTGCACCATACATGAATTGTTCGGTCGATGTCTACAACCCATTCCATGCCATCTTGTTTCAACATCTTCCTAATGTGTATCACATAAATTCAATTCTTCACCATTTCGAGGAAGCATTTGGTCAACATTTAACTAAACTCCATCATCCAATCGCAGTAGCCCCAACATGAATCCCCACACGTATATGCATATTCTCTACTCTAGAGCAGGGATCGGTACTGATCCCTATGGAAGGTTCAGCACCGACCAGTCCTAGTAGACCAGAAAGGTCTGCCTATTAATACCCCAAAGTTTATGCACGATATCCATCTATTCTGGGATGCCTGTGCTGTGATACTTATCCGATGAACTAGAACTCTCTGATGCCGAGTAAGAGGTAGTGTCCCTCCTAGCTTTTCCTCGTTATTGTTGACTAATTTGGTTCATTAGGTTGATATTGGTTTAAACTTGCTAATTTAATTATCGACAGCTATCTATTAGCTCTCTCATTAGATTCTGAATTCAGCTCTTCTATTGGAATCAACTAGATTTTGGATATCAACTGGATCAGCATTCACATCCATTGGTTGATTGCTCGGGCCTCCTATGCAGAATGCTAACATTATCGTTTCCTTCCATGCTCTAAGAAGTAGATCTATTGTTCCTTATCATTGTTGATAGCTTTGCTAAGTTTTTTGCAAATCTAAGTAGATTGAGAAAACTCTTTTAAGATAACTGTGGATCTCTTTCGGGGGATTTATGTAATCCAGTAGCAACAAAGGGATCCTAATAAGTTGGGAATCAATATTCTTAGTGAAAGCACCAAATGTTTGCACCAAAATTGGCACAAACACCCAATATAAGTTTTAAAGCGGAATAAATAAAGAATATAAAATTTATACAAAGGGTAATAGCAAAGAAACAATAGTAAATTGAAAAAATAACATGAAAATAATGATTTACAATGGTTCGGTGTTGTTTGCATATATCCACTTTGAACATATTACGTTATTAATCACATTATAAATGTGTACAGTAAGATCAGATGAACATGCTTAGTTACAAAAGAATATAAAGCAACTAGCAGCGTAAAATTCCCAAAAATGAACAACTCATATTTATAGACAAAGATGGCCCAATATCTCTTTGGAAACTCGGCAGAAGGACCCTCGAAACCATACTGGCCCACAAGAGGGAAGCATAGCCCAATTCTCAAAGAAGAGCAGTCGGTATTGATCCCTTCTTTGGTTCAATTTTTAGGATCGATCCCTATGGTGGCTTGCTCATTCTAAAAGACGCTTAGCCTCTAAATTTCATGCAAAATGGATAAGTAAATCTAGAGATATTGCTCAATCTTTGTTTCATCATGGTTTGCTTGTTGCTCACTGCTGATCCTTTCCAAGGAATGAATACCAATCCTTCTAACTTTATCTCCTTGAGCTACAATCCCTAGGGTAGGCTCCCTAAGGTCCCTTTGTCTTGCTAAAAAAATCTTATATGCATTGGATTTGTGGATCTTGAGATATTAATTGTTTTCAATAGGATTGCTCTCACACCTTGAAACTTGCAGATCCCTATTATTAGAGCTAAATTATGCCAATCCCTCATATGCTTTGAACAATATTTCATGCTACGAACATTCTGCCTTGCATATCTATCAAATCCATTCAATCTTGACTTCATATTACCATCTCGACTTGACTTCTGGGCCTCATAATCATCACCTTAGAGTCATCGACCTTGATGGCAGTCAAATATAGCTTGTGCAATTAGTTCAATATAGTCGGGTTAAAATGCTGGATAACACCCCTCATTGGATAAATAGAAACCCTAGATTGGGTGATAAATGATCTAGAGAGATCGAACCTTGAATTAGGAGACAAATGATTCAGAAGGATCAAATCTTTGATTGTATGCTAAACAATTTGAAAAAATCTAACCTTGGAACAGATGCTAACTTGATAAAAGGAATTGAGCGCCTTGTAACCAAAACGATGGATAAATCCTAAGCTAACATGGAATGATTTTGGTGCACAAGATTATGCCTTTGGATAAGAGACAGATTAGTCATGATTCATGGCTAACACTTAAGTTAGGGTTATATACCTTAGCTATAACAAATTTATAACGACCTATGATTTGCAAGAGAATATAAAAGAATCAGACAATTCACCAAAATTGGGATTGATGGAAGGCTGAAGAGCTTAACAACTAAAGAATGATTGTTGCCACAACTTGTTCTTAAGTAAAGCACACTGTACATTGGAATGACATACTTTGAAAGGCAAGTGTTAATCCTCTTTTTAACCAAGCTGAAGTCAACAGAAGTTATAATGTCAAGGAAAAATAAAACCAATCAAAATATTGGAAGTACACCTAAAAAAGTTAGAGAAACAACTAGGAGGATTTCATTCAAATTAGAGCAAAGTATATAATTCGGTACCAAGTTATGTTGGTTGGTATGGACCTATGTATTCATAACATTCCTTCCCTAAACTCCTTAAAACTCCTATGATAAACTAAATACTCATGATCAAGTTGTTTTCCCAAGGTTTGGACAAAAATTCCAAGGTCGATGAGAAGAAAAAAATAAAGTAGGATAACTTAAGTGATACCAAGAAGATCGCCAGAATCAACCAAAACCAATAGAAAAGAGCTTGAAACACATTGGATAGAAGAAAAAAGAGCCAAGCAAGTAAAACAATTTAGCTTACACCAAGAGCTATGGATCGGTACAGAATAAACTTAAGTCAGCACCGAGTTATTATTTTGGTTCATTTGGCTCTAATTTCTCTTATACGACTTCAGGATCTCCTAGACCCGCAAGCAAGCTTCTGACCAGATACCTCTGTTTTTCCATAAATACCAGTCCTATGGCAACCAGAATATGATCTGTACTCTGCTTCACACTTTGATCTTCACCTTCTCTTCACTCATATCTTTTCCCTCTAATACTCTAAAAACTACAATGTAAATCTGAAATCAACTATATTATGGTCAGATCTGGTATAACTAGTTGTAATCCTGCGAGAAAACAACTAATAACAAAGATTAAAGTGGACGTAGGTCGGAGATTACTCCGAACCACTATAAAAATTCTTGTTACTCTTTTACTTTTCTACTTTTTACCATGTGTTTGCTAAGATTGGTGCATTCATTAGTTACTTAGGTATTTGTGCCATTTTTGGTGCAAACAAGAACTACCGCACTCATCTTGCTTTCCCGTAAACTAAGCTTTGGTCACCATAACCCATCATTTTGGTCTCTTGAAATCCTTGATGAAACCCCTAGATTATATTTCACGTAACTTCATGAGTTATGAGAAGAATAGGTAGAGAGGAATTTTGGTGATTTTTTCTTGAATTAAAGAATCTGATTTAAGCATAAATAAGAGAATTGAAGAAAGGGAATTAATAAGATAATTAAGTGAAGATTATAGGGGATGGAGGAAAATGAAACATGAAATGAAAACTTGAAGAGGAGTTAGCTTCTTATAAGTTAACTTATATGACAGCTAATAGGCTTATCCCACATCGAAGTTTCATTCCATTCTAGACATCACTATTCATCCCTAAAATACATCGACTCCAAGAATAGTCAACTTTATACTCATTTTTCTAACGTCGAAAAAGCAAACTCAACTAAAAGTGTTTAAAGACCCAATTCACCAATCTTTGAAAGATCGAGTATAATGGGAGTTCCGTTAATTAACAATCAAATATTTAAAATTATCATTTAAATATAAAATCATTGAATTGCGGGTTGTTACATTCGCCGCTTCTTAAATGAATTTCATCCCTGAAATTCCTTTGAGAATGAGAATGTAATAGGACTAATCTGCAATGCCCCGAAATTTCGTGCCATTCACATTCACACACGTCAGACTTGAATTGCTCAAAATATCAGATTGTTAATTTATATTTGAAAAAACTCAGCATATACAGTAAATAAATCAATCATCGAATCACAAACACGGAGTAATATAAAAACAAGCAGCAGAATAAATAAACAGCAGTTCATGAAGCTACTACATAAACATCAGAGTTTGAAATAAAATACAACAGAATTCTCAAGTACAGTGCATTATCGAATACAAATACAGAACGGATCAAATGGAAGAGCTGAAAGCTGAATATATGCAGATGGATCTCCAAGTGAAGCTCCAACGCCAAAGGTGAGTCTCAAATGCTGTGACACTTAGTCTGACACGAGCGTAAAGAAAAACACATAACACTCAAGTTGGGATTAACATTCGTATATAAATAAATCTAACTCAAGTGAAATATCAACTAAAATACAAATAACTTAAAGGATGTTTGGGATAACCATCCTCTAAGGATCCATGGAACAATCTACTATGTAGTAATATACACTATTATAATATGTTTAGAGTAAAGTAAACTATTAAAATAGCGTTAAGGCGTTACCCATATCCCCCTTAACACATTTTTATAAAACCATATATATATATATATATATATATCTTTAAACCTTGGAAAATCATTCAAATATATATATATATATATATAGACCGATGTTATCTGTATATAATTTTCAATCCTATGGTCAAGTGATATGGAATTTATCATTTCAATCCGCAATTTAAATATATATGGGTATATATCATTTCAATCTGCAATCCCAAATTGAATTCAATGAAAATCGCTTGGGTTTATCATTTCAACCCATAACGATTTTCTCCTATTCTCCAAGATTGTTCGGGTATGTATCATTTCAACCAATATGGAGGTCTATACTAACAGGGAACTTGCAGAGTGATAACAAATATGATAATAATATAAAAGCATATATCATCGATATAAATAACAAATAATGGTCTCAGATGTCATAGGTGAACAGATATTGATAGTAGCATATATGTAGCAATTTAAGCAGCATATTTCAATTGTCATTTCAATTGAAATCAAATTTAATAGATATAAGAATGTTAATCGTGAGCGATTACTCACCTTCCGAGGTTAGCGAAAACAACAACAACAAGATACGACGATCTGTGGATATAGACACGACTAGTGCACACGGATCACAACAACGATCTGGACGATGACGGGCAAAGCAAAGCTAGGGAAACAGATTTCAAGGAAAACAAATATATAAGCAAGCTTATATGTTAGCTCCGATTGCCAAAAACATAAAATATATATACTGTATATATAACACATATGCAACATAGTAAGCTTATACATACATACATACATACATATATATATATATATTTGTATGCTTTTATATGGTATAACTTAAATGCAGCAAAATGTGTGTATATGCGGCTTCTCAACAATTATATATGCATAAGATATAACAAAATATACTTTTTTTAAATTGTACCCCCCTTTTTTCTTTCATTTACGTTAATATATATTATATTCATAAATAAATAAGTCGACAGTAATATTTCAAAATTAAAATAAAATAAGACCTTTGCATAATGCAATTCAAAACTACTATTTAATAAACCCATATTTATATTGAAATCAGTACATATATGAATCAATAAACAAAGATCAGTATACACAACATACCGACCTATCTCAGGAATAATGCTACAGCCTACAGGTAACTCTCTGCAGACACTATATATATGCTATACAACTAACTATATATTTTAATTTCGGCTGCACAAAACATACATGCAAACTATATATATACGGCCGACCAAAATTATATGCAGACTTGTATATGAGCATATATATATTTGCAAGCTATATATATATATATATATATATTCCTTTTTATAATACTTTTAACGCTATCACAAAACTACTTGCAAATATTAGTATTCGTTTGAATATATACTGTAACATAATGTTACTGCAACCTATATGTTAGACTCACATATTGATGATAATATGTGCAAACTATCACCAAGATATGTGGAGACTATATATACACACAAACAACATACTTTATATCATATATATATATATATATATATATATATATATATATATATATATATATATATATATATTGAAATCCGCATTGTGCGAAACTATACTTACTAACATATGTTATAACTAATATTATAAAACTAACCTATCTATATAAGGTTCTGCGTATAACACATTCAATAAAACAAATATACTTTACCATACTCGTCTTTGAATCCACAAAATAAATCACAAAATCGATATATACGTTTATAAAAGTTGTAGACAAGCAAGAAGCAAAAGTATATATACTATATATATGAAAATAGAGAAGTGAAACGATTGCCTTGCCCGGGAAGGATGATCGACACCAGCTATTGCACATGTGTGGACAAGGCGGAGAAGGCAAGGTGAAGGGGCCAAAGCATGGAGAGCTTGCAAGGTGGATGGCTGCAGTGCTTCGGCCAGTGTGTAGCAGGCTATGCTCGGTTGCGGCTAGGCAGGGCACAAGCGACGTGAGCGTGGCAGTGAGGGGGTATGAGATGGCCATGGTGGAGAAGTGATGGTTGTTCATGGTGTAGGTCGAAGGAGGAAGGAAGCTTAGCGGGGTGGATAGGAATAGTACAACAAAAAAAAGCAAGTTTATATTATTATTTTTTCAAGCATGAGAAGCAGATTTCCGAGGCAAACCCAAATATATATATATATATATATATATATATATATATATATATATATATATATAAAATTCAACCACAGAGGAATGACGAGCATGGCTAAAATGAAGAAGAATTTGTTTCAGGAAATTATATTTATAAACTTATGGCAACAGGTGTTAAAAAGGGAGGGATGAATGGTTACAGGTGGCATAGGATATAAAAGCTTTGATTATCAAACCGACCCTTAGGGAGGTTTGCTTACAGTCACTGGCCAAAACCAATTTTTTCTGAAGCCAAAAAAACGTGGATCTTGTCTCATCGCGGTTTCCCTAAAAATGTGGATATTGTCTCATCGCGGTTTCCTTAAACTTTCTCCTTTTATTTCGTGCATCGAAGATTCCAAATTCAAATCTATTATGATTTTCGAATTCTAAAATTTCAATTTCAAATTGACAATTTTGAATGCTTTGATTAATATTTAAATTTGAAATTCATATTTTCAGATTCAAATCTCAATTTATTCTTTTCCAACATATTATCAATTAATGTTTAAGTAATATTAACAAAAAATTTAAATGTATATTTCTTATCAAAGTTATACAATCGAATGGTTGGTTTCTCCACCGTTGTACGTTTATACTAGTATAACCTTTATATTTTTGATTTCTCCAAAATGACAAAAGAAGAGAAAGGGACAGTGAGAAAACGAACAGGTTTATATATTTTAAAACCAGCAGAATAGTAAAATTCCGGCGCCTCAATTCAGGAATAATAATGTCTAATAACGATTTGTTTTCAACTATTAGATAGATGAAAGGACAAGAAACCCAAAAGATTGAAGTTGGGTACCGGTACGGTTAATCGTTTGACAAATTCCACCGTACATCGGACATCGAAATTGACAATTGATTATACAGCAGGGATCAGCACGATGAGACAATCAAAATGGTACACATATATCAGCGGTACAATCATCCTATCAAAAGTCAATATTTCGTTGCTACACTGTTGCAAATTCGTCGAAAATAAGAAAACATGGCTAGAGGAGTCCATATCTGACGAAATGAAATAGACGTCTCACTTAGAATATGATTTACTAATTTATTGTATAAAAATATCCAGGTTCAGGAAACATTTTATTATCATCAATTATTACCTGATTTGAATTGAAATAAAATTGTACAATAAAATAAACTTAAATATTATCAGATGAAAATTTACCATTTGTTATGTTCGAATAGACGTATTCCAAATACTAAATTTTTAATTTTAAATATTATTATTTAAAATTTCCCAAAATTTCGACTAATTGAATAAATAAAACGACTAAAACTTGCATGTCGTTACACTCTTTCCCACTCCAAACTTTCCGTCTCCGAAAAAGAACGAGGTAGGAGAATAGAAACAACCAGAAAAATAGATTGAAAACAAGATAAAACAATTACTTTAAAATAAATTCAATTTAAATAAATTAATATTCAACAATTGATTTTAATTCATTTGATTTCACTTAAGTTAATTTCACTTATAATTCTAAATTTTTTCTAATTCTAAATTCATATTAATTCAATTTATCTTTGTCAAGACTTTTATAATTAAAAATTTAGTATATTGACACTCCCAAATTTTATAAATTTCATTAATATCATTTTAAATTGTATATTATTCAATTACATTCTAATAACGTTTAAACATTTCTAGGTAAGTTATATAAATGTTTATGACTGCAATTAAATACTATACAAATTTTCCTTCTATCCACAATATTTATATTAAGCCAAATTTAGTTTGTACAATTTATTACTTTATTTCTTTTGTATAACCTTTAGTTATATATTCACTCTAACATTTTTAACTTTTTGAATATGTTAGGCAAGTTATATATATTAAAATGCAATTTAGTATTATACAAAATAAGTTTTTTTTGGTTCAAATTCAACTATTCCAAGTTGGTTAAATTTTAAAATATTATATATAAATGTTATTTTATATATAGTTAAAATTTTGATTTTTAAAATTTTATGTTTGAAATTTGAAAGGTTATACGTTAGTTTTGAAATTAAAATTTTTAAGATTTTACTTATAATTTTACTATTTTGAAATATATATATATATATATATATAATAAGTTTAATAATAAGATTTAATTTCGTAAAGTTTGATTTATTTAGTAAGTAATATGTTTAGTATTTATTTAAATTTATATTTTAAAATAGATTTTATAATGATTTTTATAAGTTAAGGTTGGGAAGATAAATTTGGATTTATTTGAAACTGCGTTTAATTAAGAAATTTTATTTAATTAAATCGATTTCAAATTTATTGAATTTTAGATTTTTAACGGATATGATATTATAACTTTATTTTGGTTTAAGGTGATTTAATGAATATTTCAAGTTTAAATGAAATATTTGGTGATTTGAAATTTGAGATTTATACAAATGATATTCGATTTATTAAGTCAATATTTCAAGCTAAAAGAATAATGAAGTTAAATTAAGATATATATGAAATTCTCAAATTTAGTTTTGAAATGTTGAATATTTAAAGTTTTGAAATGTATTTAAATTTAAATGGTTTATTTTATGATTCAAATATGTATTTTAAATCGATATAATTTGAAATGGTTTATTGAGAAAACTGAATTGAAATTAAAGAATTGAGATTGGATTAAATTTGAATTTTGGGATTCGAGTTGATTTGAATCGATTTGTGAAATTTGATGACACTGTTTTAGTATATAAAGTATTTTTAAATTTTATTTAAAAACTATTTATATATTTTAATATAACTTATTTTGACATAAACTATTTTAATATAAATCCTTTTAATATAAACTATTTTTATTATAAACTATTTTAATATACTAACTATTTTAACTTGTAACTATTTTTAAACAAACTATTTTATTTTATAAACTATTTTAGTATATATACTATTACTAATATCTAAACTATTTGAAAGAAGTGTTATGGTTTTCTAAAGTGCTATGATTTCAAAGTGTTATGATTTCCAAAGTGTTATAATTTCAAGTGTTTTGGTTTCGAAAGTGGTATAACTTTGCAAGCGCTATGATTTTGGAAATGTATATATTTGAAGTGGAAAATGATATCGTATTGATATGGTTTGGAAATAGATATGATATTTTGGTTTTGAAGTATAATATGCTTTGAAATGACATGGTGTTATAATAAAGTTTGGTTGTTAAGGAGACCGGGATTAGATATTGTCATACTCTCTACCGATACCGAAAACCACTTTAACAACTATGTACGTGGTGGAGATTCCAGAATGAAGTAGGATGGTTTGGTGACGATTCTATATGATATTTACATAGCCCCGACTCCCGTGAGTCAGCTTGATGCGGCTAAAACAGGAGCCATGCCGTACCAAGTGAGGTCATTCCTCCTATCGGACACATTTCTTCGATACCACTATTGCTTTTGTGATGTGATTGGGTGCACCCTTTGATTTAGGAGTGTGACATGAGGTGGACGGTAGTAGCTACTATGCGTTACCACCAGTCCAAATCCACAAACGGTATATCTACCTTGGCATTGCCTCGATTGCCTTATCCCATGCCCTATCGCGTTTGCTACAACTTTTTTTTATGTCGTATCTATGGATTGCTCCCTGATAGCCCTACCTCGGGTGGAGTTTACAGCATTTGTATGGGCTACGACATTATAAAAATGTATCAAGGGGAATATGGTTAACGCCTTAACGCTATTTTAATAGTTTACTTTACTATAGACATATTATAATAGCATATATTACTACATAGTAGATGGTTCCAAGAATCCTTAGAGGATGGTTATCCTAAACATCCTTTAAGTTATCTGTATTTCAGTTGATATTTCGCTTGAGTTGGATTTATTGATATAGGAATGTTAATCCTGACTCGAGTGTTTTGCTTTACGCTCAGGACAGACTTAATGTGACAGCATTTGAGTCTCGCCTTTGGAATTGGAGTTTCACTTGGAGATCCATCTACATCTATTCGACTTTCAGCTTTTCCAGTTAATTTTTTTGACTCGCCATCTGTTTGTATTCGAGACTACACTGTATTTGAGATATTCTGTTGTATTTTATTTCAAACTCTGGTGTTTATGTAGTAGCTTCATGAACTACTATTTATCTATTCCACTGCTTGTTTTATATTACTCTGTGTCTGTGATTCTGTGATTGATTTATTTACTATATATGCTGAGTTTTATCAAATATAAACTAACAACCTAATATTTTGAGCAATTCAAGTCTGATATGTGTTAATGCGAATGGCATGAAATTTTCGGTCGTTATAATCACTAAAGGCATGTATCAGCTTAAACAACCATTTCGAAAGATATACTAAGCTTTTCAAACCAGTTGAAGCCATAAATGTCCAGGGAGGTTCCACCTTAATTCACAAACAAGAGTTCAGAAGCAGAAACGGTGTCGAAACCATCAGCATTTCAACACCATCGAAGCCATTAAACATAGCCTAACGATAGAGTTGAAAGATCTTACAAGGCAACACAAAAAATAGAAGCACGACCTTTCGACAAAGGTGGAAGCGTCCTAGAGTCAATTGGAAAGCCACCTTTTGAGCAAGTCGAATGCATCAGGGTCGAAAGATGCTGAAACACATCTATAAATAAGACCCAAGGGGTTGAGTTTCGAGGATCCGATCCTTTCCATTCTAAACTTGTATTTCCCTAATCAAAAGAGTTGTAAACCTTATTTTCTAAATTTATTTAGGAATTCTGAGTAATAAAATCATATTTAGCTTGCAAAACGGAAGCTGTCAATTTTACATATTACTTTAATGTTAATGTTCTTAATGCTTTTATCAGGCTTAACATTGTGTTTAAAGTGTTGCCTATGTCAAACGAACCATTCTAACATAGTCGAAAACTTGCATTTTCAAATTACTTCAGTTAGATGCTTCAATCTATATCCCCCTGGGCTACTGCGTTCGACAAGGTTGAAACCTAACCAAAGTCCACTTAAACCTTGGATTGACACAAGGAACCAAAGAATCCTGCTTTCGATATGGTCACAACCAATCTCCAAATCACTGTGACTTGAGATTACTAATCCTAGTTAAAGATATTTATGTCCATAGCTTTCGACAAGGTTAAAACCTCTACATTAGACCCTTGACCAAAGCCCAATTCACTCAACAGCTTAAGCCCTTGACAGGGTCGAAACCTTTAAAGTCAACCTTCATCCAGTGATTCCAAAGATCATCCATTTGGATTCTACTTCCACTTCAAAAGGAGAGATTTCGTATGGAAATCTCGGTAATCATAACAAAATCGAAATGTTAATAAGGAAAGGAAATAATCGTTACGACTGAGTCAAAAGGTTGGCTAAAGCAAGTTTTTACCACAACAACCTATTTTGAAGGGACGCCAAAGTAAATACACACATTCCATCCTTCTCAACTCTTTTAAAAGAAACTACAAGGAATTGACCTTGTCTTAATACTTTGGGGTATTGAAAAGATTTCTTGTTAATATTTTGGCGCTAGAAAGAGGGCTCGAACTTTCGATTCTTTTGAATATCCCACACCACTCATCTAACCTGGTTCTACACTAAGGTTGAATGTCCAAGATCGTAATCCATCATGAATAGCAAAATCAAATGGTCCATGCAAGGATTCTTAGAACCGAACTAAATTACATTCCCCAAGAGTTAGCTAATGATAGAAATCTCCAAGAAGAACAATTGCTAAGGATAAAGGCTTTAAGAATCATTCGAGAAAAGAAAGTTGAAGCCTATGATCCACTTAAATTGAGTTTAAACCCTTCTCATGTCGTTCCCACTACAATCTTTGCTTTAGGGGAAAAGAAAACGAGAAGTGAAAATTTATTTGGCCAACGAGAAAGACAATTCAACACTATACAAAAGGCAGAACTTTTGAAGAAGGAATAATGGCCGATTACAACGCCTTCGCACACAAATGGGATCAAGTCACAGTGGGACAATGCCTGCATTGGAGCCCCAAAGAGAATTAAAGGGAAAATTAGTTATCAAAGAGAAATTCCTAAACCAAATAACAAAAGGTTCAAGAGCCATCCTCAAGAAACAAGTTTCAAGTCAAGACTTCCTGAAGAGTGCAATTTCACAACATCCATAGACAATGTCTACTTGCTAAAAAAGGATAAGCTCAATTATTGGCCATCATAAAAGAAGGAACCAAAATATGAAAGGCATGTGGGAGGATCATATTGTCGTTACCACATGAAGAATGGTCATAAAACTAAACACTGTAGAGCCTTGGAAGGGATGATAATCAACTTTTACCATCTAGTCAAAATCAATGAGTTTGTAAAGAAATACTGAATGAGATCAATAAAAAGCTACTTTCCTTTAAAGAGAATCTACGTAGTTGGGAGTGAAATACTCCTCATATTTTGATATACCTAAGATGGTAGAAAGCCTCTGTCCGTGCCAAGATGGCTAGGGCAGAGCACTTCCTGGAGGGAGGGGGAAGTAAGCCTTTTACCGCGTCGTAAGATGACTAGGTTAAAGAACCAGACAAGCCCGTGGCATAATATGGCCAGGGTAAAGCATCGAACAAGCCTCTGTCTGTGCCATGCTATGACTAGGGAAGGGCACCTCCTGTAGGGAGGTCGTAGTAAGCCTTTATCCACGCCATAAGATTGCCATGGTAAAGCACCAGACAAGCCCTTGACCGCGTCTCTGGCCAAGTCAAGGCGCCTCTTGAAGGGAGTTTGGACAAGTCCTTGGTTCCATCCTTTAAGAATGAGCTAACCAAGAGCACTAGAAAATGGACTAAGATGTCCAGGCCTAAGAAGAGGCCCATCAAATAATGGACTAAGATGTCCAGTCCCAAGAAGAGGCTTGTCAATTAATGGACTGAGGCGTCCAAGCCAAAGAGGAGGCCTATTAAAAAATGGATTAAGATGTCCTAGCCTAAGAGAAGGCTTATTAAATAAAAGAGTGAGAAGTTCGAGTCCTAGAAAAGGCATATCCAGTTGTGGACTAAGACGTCCAAGCTCAAGGAGAAACTAATCAAACTACTTCTATACAAAACCTGAAGGGTTCATGCATCAAAGGAGTAGAACATAGCTCCCCTTATTAATATCGAATCTAGGTCGGGACATTCATTTCTAAACATCATTTGTTGATACCCGAGTTTAGGTTTTGGGTCTCCTCTTTCTAAATTTCATCAATTATTAGCCAAATCTGGGTTTCAGACATTTATTTCAAAACTTCATTCATTAATACCCAAATATGCATTTCGGATTCGGGTATTTATTAATCAGTAACTATCTTTATTATACCCAAATCTGGGTTTCGAGACTATCACTTATTTGTGCCTTAATCTGGCTATAGGATTTCAAAAATGGATTTGTATTTATCCATCACAAATGCCCGAATCTTGGTCAAAGAATACTTTCAAGAATCATTATTATAAGTTTCCATTAATACCTGAATCTAGGTATTGGATTTTTAAGTTTTCAAATTTCATTAATACATGAGAATGGGACAGTGGATTCTTACTACAAATATTTGGATAATGATTTCTGTATTTAGCTCTTTGCTAAATATCTCTTGAAAATTACTTTCCAACATCTATATCCCTATTTTAGTGTGGGATTTCCTATTAAAAAGACTTCGGACATTGTAGCCAAATGGTTGGAACTGAATTCTTAATTATTTCTCATCATGTTTATTAGCCATTTAAGATAAACTACTCATGCAATTAACAATATGTTTTGTTAATCTAAACAAATGATATACATAAACTGGTATGTCAATTTCAAGAAAAAAATTAGATATATTGTTTGCCTCATAATTTTCCAAGAAATTAGCACAGCAAAGAGAAATGAAACATTCGGCAAGTATAAAAATCAATGTATGAGCTATCAAAAAGCATTTCAAAAGTGGCATTACAGAAAAGAATGCCAAAATAAGGTGATTTTTACAAAGTTTATATCATTTACATAACTCATGAAATCATTTACAAAACTTATGAAGTTATTCACATATATACAAGAAAAGTCTATACATTTTAAAGATACAAATATGTCATAAGTCTTGAGTAACTTTGCTAAGATTCTCAGCAACCGAAGGATCAATTATGTGACAAATTGCGGCATAGAGAAATTCTTTGTGTTTCTTTCTTCCTTAACCTATCTGCATCGTCGATTGCATTAATATTTGTCTTTAGAGCGTGGTTGAAAGCTCTATTTGTGCCCCTATGGGTTTTTTTCCTTTCTAAATCCGCGATGCGCTTCTGAATCTTGGCGGCATACTCATTGATTCTTTGCGAATATTTCGCTTCTTGTTGCTCATTAAAATACCTTGCTGTTTCAAACATAACCTTCTTGCACTATTCACTCAAAACATTCTTTTCTAAGAAAGAGGAGGGTTGAGCATTGTGGGGAATTTCTGGGCAATAAGTGAAGAAGACCTAGTAGTTTTGGAAACAGAGGGAGTAGTGTGAGGAGCCGGTAAATCAATGCTCAAAATCTTATCTCCTATAATGAATTTCAACGATTCACACTGTTCTTGACTATCCTTCAATTTCAACCCCAACTCACTAATTTTTTGAATAAGTTCTGACATCTTATGATCGAATTCGGTTGAAGGGTTTGACTTTACTTATCGCTTTGGTGAAGAAATCCTTTCATCTTTGCTTTTGACATCGACCTCATGATAGACAATTTGATATTAAAGAGTACTAACAATGGTTTTCTGAAGTAAATATCTTGTATGTCATTTCAAGGCTTCAGCATTGCCATGGAAGCGTGCTAGTATGATATCATCAAGATGTTCACACCTTCCACATTATTTTAATAGTTTAGCTTTAAGACTAGCAAGGCGTGACATTAAATCAAGGGAGAAGGGAGCTGCATATACTTGTAACTCCTATTTAAGCAAAAAAAAACAAACTAAAATCAGAATCAAGATGAAAAATCTCTTTATTACTATAATAACAGATTACAACTCAAACAACAACGAAGCTAAAAGGTACAATAGACAATTGATTTAAATCTAAAGTTGAGAAAATACATTTCTATCTTTATCTAATGAATTAGCGGAAAGTGTAACGATTGAATCAAAAGGAATAATAGCTAAATCAAGTGTGATAACTGGTGGACATCTGTTATAATCCTACTTCCCAGCTAGAGGCTATCATGACCATAAATAAACTTAGAATGGATTGTCTTAATTTTCTTAAGAAGTTTCTCTTTTATATCACCAAGAAATCAAAGTGTAGACAAAGACATTCCAAGTAAAGTTTTTATAAATCTCTAAGGAAGCAGTATCTTGCTAGTTTTGAAGATTTTAAAATTGATGCCTTTTCGAGACAAAATCGTCTCAATTTGACGTACCGAATTAAATGGTCTCAAGAAACAAGTTGGCCAGGTGAAAAATCATTTTGTGATAATATAATAAAATGAAGCTAAGCATAAAAAGAAAGACTAAAACCAATATTTATAAGTCAAAACATTGTTGCATGTTTAAAATTATTCATCTGGTTCATACAAAACAGATTCAGAAAATAATTATGAGTCAAATTTGTTCTTATAGCACTTAGGGTTTTCAGGAGGGAGATCATGGAAAATCGATTTGACTCATTGTAAGTTCCAACAAGCTCTAGGGTGCGGAACAGATCTGAATTCGTCCAAGTATCTCTTACGAAAACATGAAAGTAGACCTCACTAAATTTTCCTAAATATGAACAATCAATAATTGAGTGTCTACAGTAAGCCTTATATAAGAAGTTGATTAAAATATCTCTTTCTTTAATCATCATTCAAAATAAAGTGATTAACACCTGGTTTTCTTTTAAGAGAGCGTCGTAGCGAAGGTGCGCTCTCTTTAGTAAGGGGTGGCCTTTTGATGCCTAAAAGATGCCAACACGGACGAACTTCTATCAAGCCTATGATACTTATCGGAAATTATGATATACTTCCTTGTTTTCTTGTCAAACTCCTTATATAATCTGTTTATTTCTACTTGTTTACTCCCGAATTTGGTCTTATAAGGGAGGGTAATTTCTTCCTTATATAAATAAAAGAATTGCACTATTATGGATTTTGAAGTAAAAGTTGTTTAAACAAAGTATCCCATACCTGAGATATTGGGCCAAAAGTTTGAGAAACCGCTCCTTTTCTCTTGATTCTTCAACATTAATGGAAGCAGGATCCTCTTGAAAAGCAGAGAGGGCAATCGACTCAGGTTGTGTAGCTTCATGAGGAGGTGGCTCTTTTTTAGAAGCTTTTGGTTATAATCTCCGTCTTTATCAGAGGTTTCAGTGTGACCTTCTCCATCACACCTAAGCCTTGGCTACCATTAAAGTTCTTATCGTCGTCGTCATTGGCATCATCATTATCATTGCCATCACCATTGTATTTTTCCTTGACAGCATTACCTTTGTCACCCTCATCTTTTGTGTCAGATTCAATTTCAAAACTGGGGACTTCGAATGTAGGAATCTGGGAGGTGTCAATCTCTACCATTTCAACAGTCTCAGCTCGCTGCTTCATCTAGTATATCTTGCCCATAAATCTATCTACAATGGCAGAATCGAGTGATGGAAAGCTGAGCTTTGGAAATTTGTTAATATTATCTGAATAGGCTAGCATCAAAGCGTTTTCAAAAGAACTCAACATCATCTCCTCAAGTGTCATGTCAAGGAACTACGCCACTCGCTATTTGGCATCGAAGATGATATCGACCACAAGCTTCAGGGAGGCCTTGTTTTTCTTTAACTTTTCTTTCAAAGAAGCATTCTTTGCCACTATGTGGGACTGTTATCCCGCCTTTTAGCAAGGCCGTGATGCCAAACGATTAACCAAAAACCAAAAAGTCGGTTGGAAAGCAATGGTAGTTTGTCACGAAGATGGGTTGCATTGTAGGTTCACTATGGATATCGAGGAATTTTTTCCAAGTCCGGATCATGTTGCAATCGACGGTATGTGAAAAGCAAAGCCATAAAAGCTAGCATTTCAAATTTTAGGTTAATCGGAGTTTGTTTGAATGAAATATGATCGATACAAGTTAGAGAAAATGTGTTACTCGTATCCATCAGAAAGGCAAGATGATGGCTACTCAAATCGATCAGATTCGCATCCATCAGGTTGGGTCTTCCTCGATCAATTCGAATCCATCATGTTCGAGTCAATCCATGATTGCACAGTTCGAACCCATCCATCTCGTATCTATCATTTCGCGTCGATCATCTCTGTATCCATCAGCAGGCGGTGCATTTCGTATCAATCGACTCATGCCAACTTTTTATCCATCGAGGAATATTGGTTCGTATCCAACACAGAGGACTAGTTCGTATCAATTTTGGAGGGCTTTCTTCGAACTATTCAGGGCTCCTACTTTCGAATCCATCATGTTGCTTCCATTCGAATCCATCGAGCCCTCTTTTGTTCGTATCCAACTGTCAAATAGTCAACGTACTCATCGATACGAACAAGGGTCGGTTTGGTGGATACGAACAGAAGTTGTAACTATCGATACAAACTTCATTACTTCCATCGATAGAACTGAGCCACTTCCAACGAATCGAAATGAGGAAATTGTAGATCGATACGAAGTGCGCGTGGTTGATCGGTGCGAGCCATGTAACTGTCATTGATACAAACAAGGCGATGTTCATGGATGCGACACGGTCAACTGGGAGTAGAAGGTGGAGCGATCCAAAAGTCTCATGCCACGTCACCATGCACTCACGTGTCCAGGTCGATTCGAAGGGATGGATGCAAAACTATGGGTTCGAACTCAGCAGCATACGAAAATCATAAACTTGCATCGATCGTATCTCACAAACCACATGTCCAAATGCTACGAAATTCTCACAGGAGCTTACGTACAAGCTAAAGAACGTTCCTGCCAAGTTTAAGCCCAATTGGATCATTTTTTGATCGATACGAAATTGGTTTGTATCGATCACGGAACGAGTCGAAACTTTCCGGGATCGATCGCGTGGGCCCACTCACGTGCCAGAAGGACTCTCCCGAAGTTTGAGCGAAATATCAGCCTCCTACACCTATAAATAACCCACTGAAGCCTACAGAAAAAGGATCTTTTCAACTCTGAAGCGTCCAGACTCTGCCGGATTCCATTTCACACTTCACAATACTGTTATACTCAAATTTCAGAGCAATTATCTACTGTAATCTGCTGTAATTCACTGAAATCACTAAGTGAATATCAATAAAGTCATCAAGTGCAAAGCGGACGTAGGCCAGATCACCGAACCACTATAAATTCTGTGTTGTTTACTGCTTTCTTTTGAATTTTCTGAGTGATCTCCATACTTGTTATTCATCTGAGATCTTTGATTGTGAATTATCAACTATCGGGTGTTTGTGACAAATTTTGGCGCAAACATTTTAGTGCTTTCACTGAGAAGGGTAACTCAGGGATTCTATCATTTGGAAGTTAAGTTTGAAGGCTTAGAGATTCAGATCTGAAGAGCTATGACAAGGCAAACAAGTAGAAGACAAAGGGCGGAAAGAAGCTAGCATGAAGGGAGTCAAGAGGCTTCTTCAGATGCAAATCAGACGTCGATCTTCATCACCAGGGATGAGATGGAGACGATAATGAGAAGACAAGAGGAAATGGTCCAGAATTTGTTTCGACAGACTAGACAGTTTGGAGCGCAGAATCAAGGAGCAACTGGAGTTCAGAATGGAGCCGGACCGTCTGAGGTGGCATCAGAGCTAGGGGCACTCACCTAGAGCACGTTGACCCAATACCAAGAAGAACATCGGGTGGATTCGAACATCACGGCATTGGCAGAGGAGCGGAAGCTCAGCCAGGAACCCACCAGATTAGTAAACAAAGACTTGGAGGATGTGAATAGAAGTCCTTTTACAACATCAATCAGGCAAGCTAGGAACCCACCAGATTTTAAGCAACCATCATTGGATATGTATAATGGGAGGATGGACTCTACGGTTCATCTGACAAAATATATGAGGCATATGGAAGTGTCGGGGCATCAGAGGAGGTCATGGCACGGTGCTTCCCATTGTACCTGGTAGATATTGCGGCGTTATGGTTTAGGCAACCAGAGAGCGGATCTATCGCAACATGGAATGATTTGACTGAAAGGTTTATGAGGAAATTCAGGGTTCACATTTCGAGACCCAAGAATGTGATGAGTTTGGCAGCACTGAAACAAAGAGCTAGGGAGTCTTTGAGAAGCTTTTTGACTCGGTTCAATGCAGCTACAGCATCGGTGGATCGACCAGATCCGTCCATGGTCTTGATGGCAGCTGTATCGGGCATAGCGCGTGGTACAGAATTCAAGAATTCGCTAACAAGAGATCCCCTATTGATCTAGGGGAATTTTATTATGAGGTCGAAGGATTCTTACGGTTAGAGGATGTGAATGCCAAAAGAGAGGAAGGAGAAGGAATCGACGTTTATGCAATCAAAGGTACAAATCCTCCTGAGAAAGGTGCAGAAACAAGCAAAGGGAAGTGAAAGACCGAGGATAACAACAATAGATCAACACGACCACGAAAAGAACCAAGATTCACCTCATATACGGAGCCGAAGGAAACTTTAGAGCGGATCTACCAGGACACCAAGGGGCAAGTTCCTTACCGAAAACCGATGAGGAGAGATCCGACTAGCAACGAGAGAAGGCCAGACAAGTATTCCTTTTACCATGAGTTGAATGGTCACAGCAAAAACGACTGCAGACACTTGAAAGACGAAATTGAGGGGCATATCCGAAATGGCTTGCTATCGTAATATGTGAGAAGGAGATCCACAACGGTGGAATAAGAGCGACCACCGCCTGCACCAACTGAAGATGGCTCAGGATCGAGACGTCAGCTGATTATCAATTGATTGAATTAATGACGGACGAGTGGCAAACTCCACACTGACGCAATTAAGTTGTTTATACATGTATAGGACCACGAACGATCCTCAGGCATGCTCTGATACAACTATAAATCATATCGATGTTGGTGTTTGCGCTCTGACGTTGTTGTTTTGCTTTTTCTTTTTACTTCTTATGTTTGGATTTGATTTTGTTGACATTTCTGTTGAAAATCTCAGTTGAATGGATATTTAGTTTTGATAATTCTAAAATGGCTAAGTTGCTTACACATGTACGGGGTCGCGAACGGTCCTTAGGCATGCTTTGAGATAGCGACAAACCGCCCTGACAAACGATCCAGAAACCCACTCGAATGTGAAATCTGGTATCGATAATACTAAGTCCCCCCCGGGCACACTCATTCGCGAACGGCATCCGACCTCGAACGGTCACAATTCGCCACGAACGGCACCCGATCGCGAACGATCACAATTCGCCACGAACGACACCCGATCGCGAAAGATCAAAACTTGCCACGAACGACACCCGATTGTGAACGATCACAATTCGCCACAAACAGCATCCGATCGTGAACGATCACAACTCGCCAAGAACGGCACCCAATCGCGAACGATCACAATTCGCCGCGAACGGAATCCGACCGGGAACAGTCGCATATCACCTCAAACGACACACGATCCCGAATGATCGTCATTTGTAGTCCGATAAGACTATCAATCTCCTTGCAGGTCATCTACAGGACATGAACATCCGGCGTACAGCATTATAAAACACACCTTCCTATCGCAAGGCATGCTTTGGAGGGTAAGTGTTATCCCGCCTTTTAGCAAGGCCGTGATACCAAAAGATTAACCGAAAACCAAAAAGTCAGCTGGAAAGCAATGGCAGTTTGTCACGAAGATGGGTTGCATTGCAGGTTCAGTATGGATATCAAGGAATTTTGTCCAAGTCCGGATAATGTCGCAATCGACAGGATGTGACAAGAAAAGCCATATAAGCCAGCGCTTCAAATTTCAGGTTAATCGGAGTTTGTTTGAATGAGATATGATCGATATAGGTTAGAGAAAATGTGCTGTCGCATCCACTAGAAAGTCAAGATAATAGTCTACTCGAATCGATCAGATTCGTATCCATCAGGTTGGGTCTTCCTCGATCAATTCGAATCTATCACGTTCGAATAGATTCACGATTGCACAGTTCGAACCCTTCCATCTTGTATCCATCATTTCACGTCGATCATCTCCACATCCATCAGCAGGCGATGCATTTTGCATCGGTCGACTCATGCCAACTTCCTATCCATCAGGGAATATTTGTTCGTATCCAATATAGAGGACTAGTTCGTATTGATTTTGGAGGGCATCCTTCGAACTCTTTAGGGCTCCTGCTTTCGAAACCATCATGTTGCATCCATTCAAATCCATCGAGCCCTCTTTTGTTCGTATTCAGCTGTCAAATAGTCAACGTACTCATCGATACGAACAAGGGTCGGTTTGGTGGATACGAACAGAAGTTGTAACTATCGACGCGAACTTCATTACTTCCATCGATACGAACTGAGCCACTTCCTTCGAATTGGAATGAGAAATTGTAGATCGATACGAAGTGCACGTGGTTGATCGGTGCGATCCATGTAACGGTCATCGATACAAACAAGGAGAAGTTCATGGATGTGACACGGTCGACTCGGAGTAGAAGGTGGAGCGATCCAAAAATCTCGTGCCACGTCACCACACACTCACGTGTCCAGGTTGAATCGAAGGGATGGATGCGCAACTATGGATTCGAACTCAGCAGCATACGAAAATCACAAACTTGCATCGATCATATCTCACAAACCATATGTCCAAATGCTACGAAATTTTCACAGGAGCTTACGTACAAGCTAAAGAACATTCCTGCAAAGTTTCAGCTCAATTGCATCATTTTTTGATCGGTACGAAATTGGTTCGTATCGATCACGGATCGAGTTGAAACTTTCGAGGATCAGTCGCGTGGGCCCACTCACGTGCCAAAAGGAGTCTCCCGAAGTTTGAGCGAAATATCAGCCTCCTACACCTATAAATAGCCCCTTGAAGCCTATAGAAAAAGGATCTTTTCAACTCTGAAGCGTCCAGACTCTGCCAGATTCCATTTCACACGTCACCAATACTATTGTACTCGAATTTCAGAACTATTATCTACTGTAATCTTCTGTAATTCACTGAAATCACCAAGTGAATATCAATTCATCAAGTTCAAAGTGGACGTAGGCCAGATCGCCGAACCACTATAAATTCTGTGTTGTTTACTGCTTTCTTTTGAATTTTCTAAGTGATCTCCATGCTTGCTATTCGTATGAGATCTGTGATTGTGAATTATCAACTATCGGGTGTTTATGACCAATTTTGGCGCAAACAGGTACTTCTCCTCATTGGAATCTTTTAAAGTTAGCTGCATAGTAAGTTCTCGTCGATAAGGAGTTGGCGAGCCTTTCTTTCTTCTAAAATAGCAGATTCTAACTAGGCGACAGAAGCTTTCACTCGCTCCAGTTTAGAGGTAGCTTCATCTTTTGCTGTAAAAAGAGAAGACACTTGATTCTTTAGAGCAGAAATTTCCTCCTAAATCTTGGAGGACTCAACAGAGGATTCAGATGCCTGCTCGTGTAAAACCAACCAGCTTTGGGAAATATTAAAGAGGAAGAGTTATGCAATTTAGAGATTAAAAGAAAACCAGTAAAGATTAAATCAATTGAAGTGAAACTTACCAAGAGTTGTTGCTCCATCAGAGAGCAGTAGTTCCCTGCAAAGTCAAAAATGGAGGGAGACGGGTGGACAGAAGTGAAGAGCTCAAAATGTAAGATAGACTGAGCTATCTCTTCAAAGTTGATGGAAGGAGAAGAAGGTGACAGCTTCGGAGGAATATGCTTTTTAGCAGGGGTCACTTCCAAATCTTGTTGCATTTGTTCAAGTGCAGCCAAAGAGCTGGAAATAATAATTTGAGAGAGGGGATCGTTAGCAATAGTAGCCTGCTCAAGTTTGTCTTGTTGAGCTTCAAATATTGGGCTCTCTGAAACTTTATTAAAAGACGAACCTCCTCTTCTATATCAATAACTTTGGTTTTCTTCAGAGAAGGTCCAACTTCAGTTGAGAACGCCAACTTCCTTTTGATGGCTATCTTAGTTTTAACAAGAGATTGGACAATGGATAGTGCCTGGGAAGTAGCTGGATGGTGAGAAGGACCACTAATCGGCTTTGTAGCCTGAGACGCAGCTGTAAAGAGTTCATATGGATTAAAAGTCATAAAAACAATTCGAAAAGTAGAACAGGAATAGAAAACAAAGGCAGTGTTTACAACTTACTCGAACGGTCAGAGAAAATAGGTGACATGGTAGAGAAATGTTCGTGCCTCCCAAGGAGAGGAAACGTTTACTCTTTGATGTATGTTGGATAAAAGGGGGAAGCCCCAAAATCCTTTGACTAGGAGGGAGAAGAGAATGTTTCTTCAAGTTAAAAGGGATCAAATGTAACATCCTCCCACTTAGAGGCCCAAAACGAACTGCTACGAATGCTACGGTCATCCGTAGTTATTAACCTCAGCAATAAAATATGGCGGCATTAGATTCCCAGAAACACATGAATATGGAAAAAATTGGACTTCAAACATAGTAACACTTCATTTCAAAATATTTCCGATTCATTACATAATATGATATTTGCAAACCATGTTCAGAGAAAATATATCTATTACAACATAGACCAAGAGCAACATATGAAGATGCCCCCCTTGGATGATCAGAATATATACAGGCACTATAACAACTTTTCTATTTAAAACAACATAGTGGAATCAAAAGAAAAGAGAAGCCTAAATAGCTATTATTCCTCCTGCAAGTCTCCGAAAGCTTATTCGTCTTAAGAGGTACCTGAACACTCCAACTCTCAAACTACTCAAAATCAATTGAGTACCTGAAAGTTTAAGGGGAAACATAAACTTCGAGTCAGACATAAAGCCTGTTATGAATAATAATCTAGCATCTTAAATAATTTAGATATCTAATGAGACCACGCCGCTTAGCGGAATGGGTTTTCCCCTCACTAGTATCTTAAAACCTTTATAAAAAAAATACCATTCTCTTGCATCCACAATGGTTAAAATAATTCAAAACCGTATAATATGATGATATGCAAACAAATGAATTAATTCTGGATTACCCATCCCCATTCATTCTGATAATCGGTCTCAAATGTAGTTTCTAGGTTTACTATTAACCTATTAGTTTTACGGGCTGACTAATTACCGGTAAAATACTTAAGGACTCCTTGCCAATTTCATTGTTTTCATGGGATCACAAAGAACTTATCGGTAACTCCAATATCTATAACTTATCCTAGTTTTCATGAGTTAACTAGGAACCTACCGGTGATCCCAATATCCTTTCTCCTTACCACAGTTTTCTTGGGCCGACTAGGAACATATTGACATCTGTCAATATCTCATTCGGATTTAGTTTTCATGGGCTAACTATAAACCTAATAGCCCATGCCAATATCAAATAATAGTTTTCATGGGCTTACTATGAGCCTGTTTTTTTGACATCTTCTGTTATCCCGCTTTTTGGCAAAGCCGTGATACCAAAAGATTGGTCGAAAAAAATAGACAGTTCGTCTCAAAGATCAGTTACACATTGCTTCGCTATGGATATCGATGAATTTTGTCCGAGCCCGGATCAGGCTAGAATTGATAAGGCATGACAAGCAAAGCCATAAAAGCCAGCGTTTCAAATTTCAGGTTAATCGGAGTTCGTATGAACGAGATATGATCGATGCAAGTTAGCCAAAATATGTTGTTTGTATCCATCGAATTGTTGAGGAGATGCCCATTTCGAATCCATCGGATTCGAATCCATCAACATTTTTTTTTGTTCGAATCCATCAGGTTCCTCATACTTCGAATCGATCGAGTTCGAATCGATCATTAACATGATATCGGTCAGTTTGAATCGATCAGTTTCGAATCGATCAAATAGGCATCACCTCAGCGTGTTCGTATCCATACTAGAGCACTGTTTCGTATCCATCAGTAGGCCACACTTCGTATCGATACCCATATCCATCACCACGCCTCGGTTCGTATCCATCGGCTTCGTATCGATCGGAATGGCCAAGTCTTCGCACCGATGGATTTCGTATCGAACGAACTTCGACTAGAGTGTCTTAATCGAATCCATCAGTATGCAGTTTACTTCGTAACGATCACCAAACGTCAACTTCGTATCCATTGGAGATTCTCTACTTCGTCTCCATCCCAAGACCATGTTCCAATCCATGAGCAGAGGCTTGTTCGTATCCATCAGGTCAACAAACCATGGGTAACATGTCGTCCCTCGATACGAACAAGGCGAAATTATGGAGTCGATACGGTCAACTCGGAGTAAAAACCGGATTGAGGCAAAGCATGCGTGCCACATCATCACGAGACCACGTAAGGGGATCGAGTCGAAGTGATCGTTTCAAATTGATGGATTTGAAATAAACAGCCAACCGAAACATACCAACTCGTATGGATCATATCTCCCAAACCGCTGATCCAAATGCTACGAAATTTTCGCAGCATCTTCCATACAAGGTAAAGATTTCTTCTGCCAAGTTTCAGCTCGATTGGATCATTTTTTGATGGATACGAAATCACTTCGTATCGATCTCAGATCGAGTCGGAACTTGGTGGGGGTCGGTCGCGTGGGCCCACTCACATGCCAGAAAAAGTCTCCCGAAATTTGAGCGAGATCTGAGCCTCCTACGCCTATAAATAGCACCTTGAAGCCTATAGAAAGGGGGTCTTTTGGCCATTCAACGTCCAGACTCTACCGGATTCAATTCTACTCTTCATTACCGCTGTTGTAATCAGATTTTAGAGCTATTATCAACCGTAATCCGCTGTAATTGATTGAAATCATAAAGTGAATCAATAAAGACAAAAACTTCAAAGTGGACGTAGGCAAGATCTCCGAACCACTATAAATACTGTGTTGATTATTGTTTCTGTGGAATTTCCTAAGTGATTTTCATACATATTTGTTATCTGTGATCTGTGTTCATAAACGGGTGCTTTCACGACTATCGGGTGTTTGTGGCCAATTTTGGCGCAAACATCTTCCTTTATATACAGTTTTCATGGGCTAACTATGAACCTAATGGCCCCTGCCAATACCTTTTCCTACAAACATTTTTCATGGGCTTACTGAGAACCTATTGGCTCTTCCCAATATCTTTCTTTTATATTTTTATCATCCTATATTCTGGTCTTCCTGATCTCCTGGATGCAATTCTACTCTTTAGGGGTTAACTTAAATTATATTCACTATTGGGTTAACCTAGTTGGTTATTATGCTTTTTCCATAAAATACAGTTATGGGATTTAAAACAATGTGAATATAATTACATTTGAAGAAGAAATTATAGTAACACAGCTATACTACTTATATGGGTTTAATATAAAACATGGTCAATCCCTTTAACCTAATATTTTATCAAGGAAAGCTTCATTTTCAAAACCATTATAAAACTCTTTTTATTTAGTCATGGTTTTACTTTTCAAAAATGAGTTTGGATTATAAAACCTTTCAACACCTTCGAAACATAACTTTCAACTTCATAGGATGGCCTCCTTCGAAAGCCTAAAAATCTATCTTCAAAACATTAGGCTCCTACCTTTATAATACTTTAAAACCTTCCTTTCAAAACTTTCGATTATATTAAAGTATTATCATTTAACTTTAGAAGCTTAGTGGAGAAACCAGTTGAAAGTACCAATATCGACACCATTGGAAGTAACTCTGGAGGCCGCAAGGAAACAACAAAAGAAGGAGAAGGAAGAAGCCACTCCAACCATGGAGAAGTTCGTTGTCCATACCATATCTGGAGACCCATATGTGGCTGGCAGAAGTTGGGCTAAGATGGTGAGGTACGGAAAGTCTTTGAAAGATAGGGAAGGATATGTTCATTCCAATACTGAAGGATGCATCTCAAAATGAAGAGAAAGGGCCAACATAACCTTCAGCAATGAAGATTCGGCTAGAAAGCAGTATCCGCATATCGACCCAATGGTTGTATCTTCTTAGATCCGTCCGGTTGAGATGTTCTGCATCTTAGTTGATATAGGGAGCTCGGTGAATATTTTGTTCAAACATGCCTTTAACAAAATGAAGTTATCAAAGAAAGATGTATCCCCATGCAATAAGCCCTTATACGGGTTCATGGGAGAGGCCACGACGCCATTTGGGCAGTTAGACTTGTTTGTTGAGCTGGGAAGTCACCCCCGATCCATTGTCCAAAAGAAAACATTTATATTGGTAGATGGACACTCTGCTTACAATGCATTTCTAGGAAGGACTGTATTGTCAGATTTCTAGATAGTCTTGGCCCCATGGTTCCTGAAGATGAAATTCCCAACCATTGACGGAATAGATGAGGTAGAAGGTAACCAAGATGTAGCTATCGATTGCTACGTGACAAAACTCCATCAAAACGAAAAGAAGGAAAAGGGTAAGAGCGTTGGGGCCGCCCTCTACGCCAAAAATACAAAAGCATAGCAATCAAAGAAGGCTCCTCCTCTCGAAAGTACTAGTGACCCTTTTGATGAGTTGGACCCTAGAGATAGAGAGGAAGAGGTCAACTTTGAGCCTGTGGAAGCTATGGAACATGTGATGGTCGACGAACATGGGAAAACATGGCTTTTGAAGATAGGTTCTCGGTTGAACTAGTATCTAAAAATCCAGCTGATAGGATTTATACACAAGAACTGGATGTATTCGTGTGGAACTACAAAGACACAGTGGGAATATCCCCAGAAATAGCTTGTCAGTCCCTCAATATTGACCCATCCAAAATCCTGATCAAACAAAAAAAGAAGCATGGGGATAGAACGGTCGACTATGCTTAATGAAAAGGTAAAGAACCTGCCCGCCCCAAAGACTAGCATTGACTCCTCCAACCTCAATGATGCTTGCCCCAAAGACTGTTTTCCCTTGCTCAGAATAGATCGATTAGTAGATGGAACTGCACGACATGAGTTACTATCATTCATGGACGCATATTCAGGATACAACCAGATCCTTATGCATGTGCCGGTTCAGGAATATACTAGCTTCGTTATGGATCTAGGCCTATATTGCAACAAGATAATGCCCTTTGGGCTTAAAAACGCCAGTGTTACCTATCAACGTCTAGTTAATAAGTTGTTTGAGTAGTAGATTGGCCACTCCATGGAAGTTTATGTCGACACATGCTTGTGAAATCAAGATGAGCAACGGATCATTTGAGCCACCTAAACGAGATGTTCCAAATATTACGCAAATACCAAATGAAGTTGAATCCTCTGAAATGCTCTTTCAAGATGTCGTCGGGTAAATTCTTAGGTTTCATTGTGCATATTAGAGGAATAGAGGTGAGTCCTGAAAAGATATATGCTTTGAAAGACGTCAAAATCGCAGCCATGCGGAGGAAAAGTAGAGCCTAAACGAGAAGGTAACTACTCTATGCAGTTTTATATCCAAGGACATAGAGAAGTGCATCCCGTTATTCGAAGCCCTCAAAAAGGAAAAAGGAAAATTTGAATGGATCGATGAGTGATACTCAGCCTTCCGGAGTTTTCTAGAACACCTACAGAAGCGTCCAGTGCTCTCTACTCCACTGAATGGAGAAATCCTCTAGCTATACCTAGATGTATCCTCCCATGCGCTAAGTGTCACATTAGTACGATAAGATGATTGTATCTAAAGACCGGTACACTTCATTAGCTAGAGATTCACAAGGGTAGAAGCTAGATACCCAAGACCAAAAAATTGGCTTACTATCTGCTGATAAAATCCAGGAAATTACGACACTACTTTAATTAGAACTCCATTAAAGTTCTAATGGATCAACCGTTTAGGCAAGTCCTACATTAACCGGACATGTCAAGGTGACCATTAAAATGGTGCATTGAGTTAAGCCAATTCGACACTGCACACCAAGCGTGCACCGCAGTTAACGTACAAGCCTTGGTTGATTTAATAACTACGTTTGTTGGGTGTGTTTCGACCGGTCCGACACCTCCGAACCAACTCCTCTACCATCCACTGCCGAACCAACCTACGTCCCATGCCTGCCGAACCAACCTATTCCACGTACTGCCGAACCATCCTGCTCCATCTACCACCAAACCAACTCGTCCTCCAAGTGTCTGCCGAACCAACCTTCTCCTTGTGCCTACCGAACCAACCTTCTCCCCGTACCTACCGAACCATCCTACTTCCCATGCCTGCCCAACCAACTCAAAGTAGCACCACCGGACCAGAAGCAAGGGAGGCTTCCACCGAACCAACGTACTACCGGACCAAGGAGTACCAGACCAATATTACCTGGCCAGATTGCTTCAGCCCAGGCCCACCGGCAGCTATATACATCCAGGACCCCTACCCTCAGCCTCACTCTATAAATAGAGGGGCAGGGGTACAACAATGGCGGACAAGTTTGAGAGCTCAAGCACGGGTAGAACTTTCAAACAACTTTCAGATACTTGTAATCAAAGCTTTGTACTTGTACTTGTAATCTGAACAGAAAAGGAGAATAACATATAAAGTGGTCGTAGGCACATTCTGGCCGAACCACTATAAATCTGTGTGTCTTTTACAGTTTAGTCCATCTATTTTATATATTTGCATAAATTACCCAAATCACTAAGAACAACACATAATCAACTAATTCATACAACTTGGAGGTGTTTTCCCATTTTTTGTGCAAACATTTTTGGTGCTTTCACGGAGAGATCGAGCTAGAAGCTTCAGCTTCTCCCACTCAACCTTCTTCCTAACAGCATCGCTCATTGTTGGGAAAACATGCCTCCCAGGCAAAGGAAAGATGTTAGTAAAGGAAAGAACATCGCAACTAGCAGTATCCCAGATCCAGTAATCACATATCAAGGGAATCGTTCTGTTCCAACAGCAAATGAAAATCAGGGAAATCCGACAACCCCTGCCACGAACAACCAATTACTAGGGCAGATCTGGACAGGGTTGTGGCTGAAGTAACTAACCGATTCACATCCCAGCAAGAATCCTTGGTGGACCAACTCCTGTCACGCTTAAGGATGCTGAAGAATCCAACCGCAACGCCGAATCATGGGGTGAGTCCCAGTCAGGAGGATCTGGAAGGCGACAAAGATCTTTCTTCTTCGAAGAGGCTAACAACAGAAACAACAATGATAGGAGCCGAGCCCGGACTCAGCCTGAATTCCTACCCGAGGAAACACTTGGAACCGAACCCAACGGGTGAGGTACCAGGAAGGGGTCAGATATGGCTGAGCCTGTCATGCTGTCTAATTAGGGAAACACCAATGAACGGAGCCGAGCTAGAATAGAGCCCGAAGGTGACCCCGAAGAAATGCTCGAAACAGAACCTAACAGGGGAAGATCAAGGCAAGGGCCAACTGTGGCTGATCCTGGCATGCACCCGGAAAGTCGAAGACGGCCACTGGAAAATATTAGGAGTGATAGGCAATACCATCCCTACAGGTCATCTGGACGGGATCGATCCCGCAGGGAAGAACCAAGCTCATTCCTATCTGCCCCATATTCAGATAAGAGGATGACACGATTGTTCAGAGAGTGCATCCGACGGGATCAAAGAGATCGAGGGATAGGCTCTTGGGTAACAAGCCCTTTCACCCGCAATATTGAAGTTGCCATCACCCCCCGAGAATGGAAAATGCCAACAATGGAACCTTACAAGGGAACCTCTGACCCCGTTGTACACTTGGAGAGGTACACACGGCATATGCTCATGAGCGGAGCAACAGAAGGAGTGTTGTGCAAATGCTTTCCACTATTCCTGGCAGATCTAGCTACCTCCTGGTTCTGCCATCTACCCCAAGGATCCATCAGCTCGTGGGAAATTTTGAAAGAAAAATTCATCAGCCAATTCCGCATTCATGTGGAGCAACCCAAGGATGCTTATTCCTTATCTAGTATCAAGCAGAAGCCTGGAGAGACGGTGCAACAATATTTAACCCGATACAACGTCGTAGCGGCCGCAGTCCAAGATGCCGATGAGAAACTTATCCTAATGGCCCTCTGCAGTGGTGTGCATCCGGATACTAAATTTGCTAGATGACTAATGAAAGAAAAATCAGCTACTTTACCCGATTTCTTCCATGAAGCCGGAAAGTATATGAGACTTGAAGACGCTGCTACTGAAAGGTAGACAGGGCAACAAACTAAGGCAGCTCATGGCAACACACCCGCAGTAGCAAAGGACGTACGAAGAAATGACTCCAGAGATAGTGTTGGGGGCAAGAAGGGAGAAAAGCATTTATATAGGCCAGGACCGAGATTTGACTCTTACACTACTTTGAATGAAACAATAGAAAACATCTTCTTGGCCACCCAAGACGAAGTTAGATACAAGCGCTCCTCACACAAGAAGGAATCAGAGAACGCGGTTAAGTCTGGAAAGTTCTGCCGCTTCCACGAATCTCATGGGCATGACACAAATGAATGCCATAACCTCCGGGACTTAATTGAAGAACATATCAGAAGGAAGAGGCTGGAGCGCTATGTGAAAGGTCAGAACAGGACTTCAACTCCTGCCAATGAGAACCCAGAGCTACCCCTCCCAGAGGTAGGCGAAGGAAATCGCAACACCAGCGGCTCTAGTCAAGAGAAGATAGTGGTCCATACCATATCAGGAGGACCACACATCGCCGACAGAAGCTGGGCAGAGATGGAAAGATACGGTAAGTCACTTAGGAACGATGAAGGCTACGTTAATTCTGTTATGGAAGAACGCCACCCGAAACGAAAAGAGAATGATGACATCACATTCAGTAGGCGTGATCTAGAGGGAAGGCAGTACCCTCACATGGATCCTATGGTCATCTCTGCCTGGTTCGGTCCAGCCAAAGTTTTTCGAATTCTAGTAGACACCGGCAGCTCAGTAAATATCCTATTTAAGCATGCTTTCGACAAAATGAAGCTGTCAATGAAAGATGTGTCTCCCTGCAAAAAACCACTGCATGGTTTCATGGGGGATGCGAAAATGCCCCTCGGGCAACTGGACCTCTTTGCCGAAATAAGAAGTCATCCCCGCTCCGTTGTGCGGAAACAAACATTTGCGCTGATAGAAAACCACTCGGCCTACAATGCCTTTTTAGGAAGACCAGCCTTGTCTAACTTCCAAATTGTCTTGGCCCCATGGTGCCTGAAGATGAAGTTTCCAACAGACAATGGAATAGGGGAGGTAGAGGAAGATCAAGACGCTGCTCGAGACTGCTATGTAACTGAACTTCGCAATAACCGCGGAAAGGATAAAGGAAAGAATGCAGGGACTACTCTCTGCACAAAAAACCTGGAAGCATAGCAACTAAAGAAAGCCCCTCCTCTTCGTTATACCAGTGATCCTTTCAACGAATTAGACCTCAGGAACGGGGAGGAGGAGGCTACCGCCGAGCCTGCAGAGACTGTGGAGTTTGTATCTGTAGACAAACACGACTCGAGTAGACTATTGAAAATCGGATCTCAGCTAAAGGCAGAATTGAAGAATCAACTCATTGATTTTCTTCGCCACAACTTGGATGTATTTGCGTGGACGCACGCTGACATGACTGGAATCTCCCCACATGTAGCATACCACAAGATGAACATCGATCCTACCAGGGTGCCAGTAAAACAGAAAAAGAGAAGCATGGGGGCAGAACGATCAGCAGCTCTCGATGAAGAAGTAAAGAACCTACTTGCCAATAACTTCATCCGAGAGGCCATCTACCCAGAGTGGATCGCCAACCCGGGTACTAGTAAAGAAGGCTAATGGGAAGTGGTGAACGTGTATTGACTTCTCCAACTTAAATGACGCTTGCCCGAAGGATTGCTTTCCGCTCTCCCGAATCGATCAGCTTGTAGACAGCACAGCCGGGCACGAACTCTTATCTTTTATGGATGCATACTCAGGATATAACCAAATTCCTATGCACGCCTCCGATCAAGACCACACTATTTTCATCACTGACCGGGGATTGTACTGCTATAGAGTAATGCCTTTTGGACTTAAAAACGTCGGAGCTACTTATCAGCGCCTCGTCAACAAGATGTTTGCGGAACTAATAGGACAAACCATGGAAGTTTATGTGGACGACATGCTAGTAAAGTCAAGAAAAGCCAACGATCACGTAAGCCACCTGGACGAGATGTTTCAAGTACTTCGTCGATATGGAATGAAGCTGAATCCTCTAAAGTGCTCCTTCGGAGTATCATTAGGAAAGTTCTTAGGATTCATCGTCCATGCCAGAGGAATTGAAGCGAACCCTGAACAAGTCCGGGCTCTGA